>CM048747.1:327896274-329146274 GCA_026315105.1 Locusta migratoria | reverse complement strand
ATGGACATGTTTCAATGTTTTACAAATAAGTTGCCATAAGGGCCAAAATCATTTGATTCATAATGCCTAAGTAAACAACCTTAAAATTAAACTCAGAACAACTGTAATCCAAATAATGAGAAGATACAAGCAAGTCTCTCTTAAAATCAGGGCAGCAGTTGTCCTCAAACTGTGAAACATTTATTACGAGATTTCAGTCCCATTTGCCACATAATTTTACACCACATATTTCCTAAGGCAGATAACAGATAATTGCAAATAAAAATTACATTGCCAAGAAGAAACACTGAATATTAAGTTAGGCAGACCTTTAAGGCAAATTTTGATTTTGCGATACACAACTTTAGTTAACTGACAGGAGCAATCAATAACTATCGTCGTGACGCACTACGGTCAACATATAGAGCAAAGATTACGTTACGTAATTAAGTTGTGTAATACGGCCTAAGGCCCAGAAGAAGACTCGAAACAGCTAACCATAGTTGACCAAGATATAACATCGTACGCCTTTGAGAGATAATACCATCGGTTAAGCATTTAATACTGATAGGCTTTCAACAAGACAAAAGCGAAGCCACAATACAATATATTTATCAGTTAGCAGAGAAATTTACTTAACTTTAGCAATGTCTGTGATCCAACAGGTTTAGCAACGAACAACAAGACAAGCAGTCCACGACGCCACAGACAATATGGGACTTCGCACTATGGCCTCATTAAAACTCAAATACGAAATATTGGTAAGATAAATCACTGCTGAACAAGATAAATAACACATGTAACTTAATAATTATTAACAAAATACTCTGATGATAATTATATGGCAACTTATTTGTAAAACATTGAAACATGTCCATATAGCGTGTCTCAGAATACCAGTAACCGCAAGCTGACCAGGAAGAACTTCACAATAGTATTCCAATTGCATGGGCGAGATATATACATATACATCTACATGGGATACTCTGCAAATCACATTTACGTGCCTGACAGAGAGTTCATCGAAGAACCGTTATACTATTTACCTCCCATTCCATTCTCGAACAGCGCGCGGGAAGAAAGAACACCTGAATCTCTCCTGAATTTCTTCCTATGTAAGTGGGAGTCAAAAACATATTTTCGCATTCGGAGGAGAATGTTGGAGTTTCGTAATTAGCCCACGCTGCAGCGATAAACGTCGTTGTTGTAATGATTCCCATACCAGATCCTGTATCATTTCCGTAACGCTGTCTCCCCTGTATCGTGACAATACGCAACGACATGTCCTTCTTTGGACTCTTTCGAAGTCCTCAGTCAAACCCACCTGATAAGGATCCCACACTGGGCAGCAATACTCCAAAAATGGACGGACGAGCATAGTGCATGCAGTTTCTTTTGTAGTTCTGTCGCATCTTTTAAGGGTTCTGCCAATAAAACGCAGTCCCTGGTTCGCCTTTCCCACGACATTATCTATGTGTTCTTCCAGTTTAAGTCTGAAGTAACAGTAATTCCAAGGTATTTAGTGGAGTTTGCGGCCTTCACTATTGATCGATTTATCTTGTAAACAAAGTTTAACGGATTTCTTTTCGTACTCATGTGGACAACTTCACACTTCTCATTATTTAGAGTCAATTGCCAATTTTTACACCATAGTGATATCTTATTCAGATCGTTCTGCAGCTGGTTTTGATCTTCAGATGATTTTACTAGACGGTAAATGACGGCGTCATCTGCAAACAATCTAAGAGAGCTACTTCGATTTTCCCCTAAATCGTTTATGTAAATATCTGATACTTAACTTGTTGGTTATGAACTGTAGGCTGAAAGTGAAGAAACTAAAAACAGGTAGGAAAATAAGGAGATGGGACCTGGATAAATTGAAGGAAGCTGAAGTTCTTAGGAACAGAAACAGGGGAAAATAAAACAGTAGAGGAGGAATGGGTAGCATTGAGAGATGAAATAGTGAAGGCAGCAGAGGACAAAATAGGTAGGAAAGCAAGACCTACAAAAAACCCTTGCATACTAAATTTAATCGATGAAAGAAGAAAATATAAAAATGCAGTAAATGAAACAGGCAAAATGGAGTACAGACGACAAAGAAATGAGATTGACAGGAAGTGCAAAATGGCTAAGCAGGAGTGGCTAGAAGGCAAATGCAAGGATGTAGAAGAATGTATTTATAGGGGAAAAATAGATACAGCCTACAAGAAAATAAAAGAAACATTTGGAGATAAATAATAAACAGCTGTATGAATATCAAGGACACTGATGGCAAACCAGTTCTTAGCAAAGAAAGGAAAGCTGAAAGGTGGAAAGAGTATATAGAGAGGCTCTATGAAGGAAATGAACTTAGCGTCAATATTGCAGAAAGGGAAGAAGAAGTAGATGAGGATGAAATAGGAGATACTATACTGAGAGATGAATTTGACAGAGAACTGAAAGGCCTAAGTCGAAACAAGACCCCTGGAGTAGATGATATTCCCTCAGAGCGACTGAGGTCTCTGGGAGAACCAACCATGACAAAATTGTTTCACCTGGTGTGTAAGATGTATGAGACAGGTGAAGTACCCTCAGACTTTAAGAAAAATGTTATAATCCCCATTCCAAAGAAAGCAGCCGCAGACAGGTGTGAAAACTACAGAACCATCAGTTTAATAAGTCATGGTTGGAAAATATTAACACGAATTATTTACAGAAGGATGGAAAAGATGGTAGAAGCCGACCTCGGGGAAGATCAGTTTGGGTTCAGAAGAAATGTAGGAACACGGGAGGCAATACTCACTTTACGGCTTATCCTAGAAGATAGATTAAGAAAAGGCAAATCTACATTTCTAGCTTTTGTAGATTTGGAGAAGGCTTTTGACAATGTTGATTGGAATAAACTCTTTCAAGTTCTGAAGCGAGTAGGAATAAAATATAGGGTGCGTAAGTTTATCTACAACTTGTACAAAAACCAGACAGCGGTTGTCAGAGTTGAAGGGCATGAAAGGGTTGCCGTGGTTGGAAAGGGAGTAAGACAGGGTTGTAGCCTTTCTCCAATGTTGTTCAATTTGTATACTGAGCAAGGGATAGATTGGTAGGACACATTCTTAGACATTAAGGAATTGTGAATTTAGCTTTGGAGGGAAGTGTGTGGGGTAAAAACCGCAGAGGAAGACCAAGAGATGGATACAGTAAGCAGATTCAGACAGATGTAGGTTGTCGTTCTTATGTGGAGATGAAGAGGCTTGCTCAGGATAGGGTATTGTGGAGAGCTGCATCAAAGCAGTCTCCGGACTGAAGACCACAACAACAGGCAGAAAAGTGTAGGCCATTTCGCTCAGAATTTTAAATAGCAACAAATCCCTGTCGTCCATACTGCCACCGACCGCATCGTCACAAGCGCTGCAACTCCTTGCCACGATCGGTGTTCCTCCTACCGGCACCATACGCCAACTCTCTCTCACAGCAGCAGACCCGCCCCGTGTTCTGATGGTCGCGCCTCAATCCTAGTTGCACAGCAAGGATGCCCTCTAGGGCGGAAAGGAAGATAGCGGCGGGGAGGGGCGAGAAAACAAACCACGCAACCCGTGACACGGCTCAAATACAGTTAGAAAAATGTTTCGAATGTTTGTAAATCTATGCGACTTAACCACACTGGTTATCAGTGCCTAGGCTTACAAACTACGTTATCAACACACTTTTATTCCTGAGGGACGACTCGGAACATCCGACGGCGAGCAGCCACGCGCTCCGCAGCAAGGCGCCTTACAACGCTCGGCCACTCCACCGCTGCTGTACAGTTTCGGACGGTCGTTATGGATCTTCTGTTGTTCGTTGCACCATTTTAATGTTACGGCTTAAATATTGATTCCGAAACGTCACGGCCATTGCACGTACGAAACGCTGTATAAATCTCCCTCCTTTAGGAAATGAAGAGTCGTTCATCACTACGAGAAAGAAACAAAAGAAAAACAAAAAATTTCTGTTGATGTGGTGAAAGAGGAAGCTTTTTATGGGATCTTTTAAGACCACTTATCAAAGTAATCGAGCTCTCAGGAATCTTAGTCCCCCTCATGAATTTTAACTAAAATTAACCATAAATTGGTAAAATTCTCTCAGGCTTCCAGCCACGTCAGAGTGGTTTGCTGGAAGCACGACACAATTTTATCAGCAAAATTCGCCTCGAAACCATGCATTCATACATTCATAATAACTTGTTACTTTTCTAGACAAGGTACATCTTTTAACATATTAGCCTATTTTAAGTACTGGCAAAAGTAGTTTTCAGCTCTTAACGTCTTATTTATGAATTAATTATATTTCTACTTACGTCCGGGTAGAGTTTCGGATAAGTTGAGCTTATACTCATCTACTGCCTCGACTGCGCCTATGGAACTGCAGATCGTTCCCTCAAATTGATATCAATATGTTGCCCCGTCACAGAATTCCATTTACCGGCATTCCAAAGTTTTTCTGTCTTGATTAATTTCGTGACAGGAATTTGGTGATCACGAAATTAAAAACTTTACCCACATAAATCTCAAAGTTTATTACGAATTATTGTACGAAATATTAATAAAGATATTACAGGACAATATTACGTAACAGTATATGTGACAGTGATAGCTCCTTCCTGTCAAATTTATTGAACAAACGAAGCTGCATGAAAACAATGATTGTAAAGTCGAGAAGACGAGAAGAAACTACTCTTGCAAGATTCCTTTACAGTTGTGGGTACGAGGTCCGCCTGATATGCAAAACACTGTTTTTACTTTTCACTCAAACATGTTTCAGCACCTCAATGCCATCATCAGTAGGTTTTTTTCTATTTATTTATGGCTGTAAAAATCAAAATACATTGTTTTTGTATTAACCTATGTGTTAATATTAAAAGCTGTGTGTGTGTTGTGGCTGTTGAACCTATCGTTAAATCAGACAACAAATTGTTCCTTAACACAGCAATTTGGTTTAATTATGGCCCTGATATTGATGTATATACTATTAAATAAGAAACAGTGCATTAAACTGATTATGTGCGCAACGGATATTTTAAACACAGCACAACTGTGGCAAGTCACCATTTGAAACAGACACTGACTATACTCAAAAATTTTGACTGCGAGAAAGATATTAAAAAAAAAAAAAAAAAAAAAAAAACAAAAAAAAAAAAAACACCACACTTTCTTAATGTTTGACTGTGAGAATTTTATGCAGATCAGTATCTGATTATTGAAATTTAGTTGTTGTTGTTATGGTCTTCAGTCCGGAGACTGGTTTGATGCAGCTCTCCACCCTACTCTATCCTGAGCAAGCCTTTTCATCTCCTCATAAGAACGGCAACCCATATCCACTTGAATCTGCTTACTATACGCGTCTCTTGGCCTCCCTCTGCGATTTTTACCCCACACACTTCCCTCCAATGCTAAATTTACGATTCCTCGATGTCTAAGAATGTGTCCTACCAAGCGATCCCTTCTTTTAGTTAGGGTATGCCAAAAATTCCTTTTCTCACCAATTCTGTTCAGTACCTCTTCATTAGTTATGCGATCTACCCACCTAATCTTCAGCATTCTTCTGTAGCACCACATTTCAAAAGCCTCTATTCTCTTCCTGTCCGCACTGTTTATCGTCCATGTCTCACTCCCATACAAGGCAACACTCCACACAAATGCCTTCAGAAAAGACTTCCTTACACTTAAATTAATATTCGATGTTAGCAAATTTCTCTTTTTCAAAAATGCTTTTCTTCCCATTGCCATTCTGCATTTTATATCCTCTGTACTGCGACCATCGCATGTTATTTTACTACCTAAGTAACAAAACTCATCTATCACCTTCATTGTTTCGTTACCTAATCTAATTCCTTCAGCATCGCCTGATTTTCTAAGACCGCATTCCATTATTTTTGTTTTGCTCTTGTTAATGTTCATTTTGTACGCTCTCTTCAACACACTGTCCATTCCATTCAACTGCTCTTCCAGGTCCTTTGCTGTCTCTGACAGAATTACAATGTCATCAGCAAAACGCAATGTTTTTATTTCTTCCCCCTGAACTTTAATCCCTATTCCAAATTTTTCCTTGCTTTCCTTCATCGCCTGCTCAATGTACAAATTGAATAACATCGGAGAAAGGCTACAACCCTGTCTTACTCCCTTCCCAACTGATGCTTCCCTTTCATGCCCTTCGAGTCTAATAACTGCGGTCTGGCTTTTGTAGAGGTTGTAGATAACTCTCCTTTCCCTGTATTGTACCCCTGCTGACTTCAGAATTTAGTATCATAGACAATTAACTATCATTTACTATGGCACCAATAACGAAATCTGTTCAACAATATTATCAAAATCAATACTGCACTTTAAATCCACTAATAACTAATTATCAAATGAAGGAAGTAGGTTAATCTTCTAACTACGTAAATGAAACAGGAAAGAAAGGTCAACTTTGTTAAAAAAAAAATGTTCAAATGTTTGTAGAGTCCATGGGACTTAACTACGGGGTCATCAGTCCCTAAACTTAGAAACTACTTATGAACTACTTTCAACTAAGGACGGCACAAATATCCATGCCCGAGGGGGGATTCGAACCCCCGACCGTAGTGGTCGTGCAGACCGTGACTGGAGCGCCTCAGTCTCCTCGGCCACCGCGGCCGGCCAACTTTGTTACTTATTATTAATAATCAGCATTACATTACCTACATAATACAACTTCTGATTTGCTGGCACAGCAGCCTCTGCTCTACATCGGAGCCATACACACAACTCAACCGCTCTCTAAGCGAGCTGAACCACAAGCGCTACTCTCTCTCAGCGCGAGCTACAATGCTAAGCAATACATGATCTTTGCCAAAGATGAAACTTCACAGAGTTAAGTACACATATCGATACATACAGTAGAAGCGATATTATACATTTTCTTGCAAGCAAGTTACTCGATACAAAACAAGAGGCACAATATTAGACATTTTCTTACAAAAATAATTTTTTATGGACACGTCTCAATATTAGGCCTAAAAGTCGTGTGTCTTCTTTTATTTACACCTCGGTTAGTATTAAAAATTCATTTTGATTTTCGTAGTCGTTAATAAAAAGAAAAAAAACACTTATGTGGCTCAGAGATGCTGCAACATGATGGGGTAAAAAGTGAAAACAGTGTTTTTCATATCAGGCGGACCTCATACACAGAATTTTTGATTGAAAACAAGGAAATCATAAGAGCTGCATATCCAAAATGATGAATTCTTTTACAGTAAATCATGATGAGCCTGCGTGAATTTAAGTTTTATTAAAATGTCTAATTACGTTTCAAACTAATTCGGCAGAGCTACTGACTGACATTACCATAGCTGTAGTATGCAGACAAGATACTGCAAACGCATGCAGGAAAGTCGCCAGAATGATGATCGACCGCTATCTCAAAATAAATGTGCCGCTGTTTCCTGTGCACCTTACACAACGGTATTGCTGCTACTGCTTCTCGTTCAATCATCCGTTTGGTCTCCATAAAGATTGCTACCACTTTTCCTGCCAGGAAACTAATTTAATATTTAACTAACGATAGCGTCTCCTCTGCTCAATACTTCTTGTTGAAATTCATCCACGAATGACAAGAGTTTTTCTCCTTTTGGTCAATGGTGTTTTTGAGTATTTCGCAGTTCTTCCTTCCACTATAGCATGGATAAAACTCATCTACCAATCAGGTTCGCTTGTATCTACGAATTTTAAGCTCTTGACGTACGTGATGCTGCCCGTGATTTTGTTAGCCAAAGTCATATGCTGTACATAATACTCGATTTGAGACAAGTCACTGAACTCCATAAGAGTTCTTCTCTCTCTCTCTCTCTCTCTCTCTCTCTCTCTCTCTCTCTGGTCCATATCCCACTCACCTGTTCCGAATGGGACTGGGCGACACCAACACTTACACCTGCGGAAACACCGAAGGCACCCCTGAACACATCGTCTTCCTCTCGGACGATACACACATGTCAGATACACACAGCAGCTTGACTTTACAAGAGATACGATATATGAAATAATAAGAGACGAACAAAACTGGAGACAACTCAACACACTAGCAGACAAGATATCCAATGCGACCTATGAAGAATACAAAAGGACAAGGCCCTGCAGTAGACGTGCCCGTATGCCCCGCAGAGTGGACAGGTATAATTGGGAGCAAACAGACGAGGAAGAAGGCGATGACAGTTTGACAAAAGAAGGAAGTGACACCGATGAGACACAACATTGACAGGGAAGCAATCTCCCACTGTCATCAAACCAAACCAGACCTTCTTTAAATTAATGTCGATACTTACACCTGAGATACAAGAAAGAAAAAAACAATATAAAGAAAAGAGACTAATATCATCAAAACCATGGAAACTGTGCTGGGTGATCGGTGGCTTGAAGGAAAAATTCCAAGGTACTCAACGCCCAGCACAGTACAATGCAGCTAACCACAAGGACAGAATACCCCCTTATTTTTACATATAATTTCTTTCTTTCCTATTACATCGTTTAGCCCATAATTACAATTAACAAATTTCAGAATACATTGATTTTCGACATGTGTATAACAACCATGTAACCGAACATGTTTTTATGTTCTCCACTACATCTAATTTGCATGAAATTTTTTTTTTTTTTTTTTTCGAAAAGTCTCGGTCGTAATATGCTTTATTTCACATGACGCGTTTCGAGTACATCATCATCAGATCTGTGGTATAAAGGAAGAAAATTACATCTTAGATGTTTAAAGCACGTAATTACAATATCTACAAGGAGTACAAAACATATTAATACATATATACTTACAAATTTTTAAATAAAAGCGAAGGGAATTACAAACATCTTAGTATAGATGCTTGATTAAATCTAAAAACACCATCGTGGACGTCTAGTGACGGTGTTGACCTAGACTCACATGCCCAACTGTGGTGAGAGGGGGAAACACCGTAACAGGTAAAATAGGCCCACTCGCCACCAGATGGAGCAGGGTTAACATTAAGAGGTACTTGAATGAAACCACACGTACATCACCATGGCCACTCTATATTGTGTACAGTCATAGAAACTGTGAAAATATAACCCACCTCTTGTACGAGCATTTATTGTATTCAGTGGCACTTGTATTCTGCCTATGTATATATTATTTTGTCATTTGTTTTGATTTTCAAGCCTTGACTATATTTATATTGTCAGGTTCTGTCCGTTGTCTCGTCATTTAGCCCATTTAGTGTTAAGTGACATATTGTCCTTTCACATAATTTATCTACCTAGCACTCTTGATGGATTATTCTACAATATTAACTTGTAATATATGGTGAGCAGCTATGTGACTGTCACGTCACAGTGGTCTAGCTCGCGTACTCTTTGACATTTTCGTGTGGTTTGTGCTGTATTTAGCAACGCTCAATCCCATCCTTTGGCCCTCCCACGCCTCCCTTGTCGTACGTCCTATCCCATTAGTATTTTTAAAGTACTTAAAATCGGTGTCTTATATATTTTTATAAGACTTGACACATTTGTAGCCATATTTTCACAGTTTCTATGACCGCACATAGTACAGAGTGCCCAAGATGATTCTGTGTAGTTTTATTCAACTAACTTTTAATGTTTATCCTGCGCCATCTGGTGGCGCGTGGGCCTATTTTACCTGTTACGGTGTTTCCCACTGTCACCACACTTGGGCATGTGAGTCTAGTTCAACACCGTCACTAGACGTCCACGATGGTGTTTTAAGTTTTAATCAAGCATCTATACTAAGATGTTTGTAATTCCCTTCGTTTTTTAAAAAAAATGTTGTAAGTATATATATATATGCATTAATATGTTTTGTACTCCTTGTAGATATTGTAATTAAGTGCTTTAAACATCTAAAATGTAATTTTCTTCTTCATCCAAACCTCCAACTGTAGATATTGCCGGGCTGATCTCGGTTACTTCAGTTGGTTACCTGCTTCCCGTTACTTCCTCCCGTTCCTGCTGTTGCGTCGAGTTCGCCTGCCGCCTGCCGCTGTCGCCGCCCAGCCCTGCCTGGAGGCGCTGTTGCCAGGAGGCCCTGCCGAACCTGCTCGTCGCCCCGCCGCCCCGGTCCAGCCCGGGGGATCGGTTCGTCACCGCCCCGCCGCCGCTCCATGCCCGGCTCCAGCACCGCCGCCGCCCTCGCCGTAACAGCCGCCACCGCCGCCGCCGCCGCCGCCGCCACCACCTCGGGCCCGCCGCCGCAGCTGCTCTGTACCCGGCACCGCCGCCGCCGCCCCGCCGCCGCATCATCATCATCATTGCCATCATCATCCTCGATGCCGCGCATTCTTCCATCTGGTAATATGTCCCACCCGCCATCAACAACCACATCCATCCATTATACCTCCCCATCTCAGGCCTCCACCACCACTACCTGGAGTGTTGCTTCCCTCCCCCAACCGACAGTTCCTTTGTCCGTCCTCTTGTCCTTCACCTCCGCATCCCAAGTCCCTCCTCCACCAGTCTACACACCACTGACATCACCCCATGAATTCCCAGCTCTCACTCCCCCTCGCATTGAACATCGCCGAGCCACGGTGGCTGACACGACGCAATCGCCCCCGCCGTCCCTTCTGCCCCCACACCAACCTACTGTCATCCCCCTAGACCCTGTCTCCATTTCTCCTGCCCCTTCCTCTGCCGCCTCTGCCTCCTCCTCCACGGGCGCCAAGCCCAAGAAACCATCGCAACGTGGAAGCGCGGACCCTACTCCAACATTACCCAAGAAGGCTCCTCCCCCTCCTCCCCCTCCCCCTCCACCTTCTTCTGACCACATGGACACTGCCCCCATACCCGCCAACATGCAACACGACCTCTACTCCTACGTCCTCTCCCGTCCTGATGCACGTTTCCTGGATAACAAAATCCTCTCCCTTGAGATCCGGAAATACTACCCCAACGTCCCTCTTGCACAAATCATCCCTCGCCGAGACTCCGTCCTTCTAAAGTCCCACAGCCCCACCCTCCACACTGACATCCTACAACGCCTTCCCAGCATCCACTTTGGTCCTAATGCCACCCTCACTCCCTATTATACCGCATCTACAGCTCGTCAACCGCCTCCTTCCCGTCGACCACCCACCCTCACCGCTGTGATCACGAAGCTGAGTGCTCTGATCACGGAGGAAGAGGTGTTGGGACAGCTCAACGCCATGCCCGATATCACCATCCGCTGCGCCAAGCGGATCTTGAATGCCACCAGCCCCACCTACCTGATGCAGATCTTCACGGAGTCTGCATCATCCCTCTACACCTTTTCCTTCAGGGAGCCCTAATCTACGACCGCCGCCACAAGGTGGAACCCTCCCGTTCCCCACCTCAATCGTACCGCTGTGCCAAGTGTCTCGTCTACAACGACCACCTGACACAGAACTGCCGTAACCCCACCACGTGTCCTCACTGCAAGTCTCCTCACCTCCACAAGCATTGTCCCAATCTTGACTCCCCTCCCACCTGCAACATATTCCTACAAGCGTAAATCCGTCCCGGCCCCCACCATCCCGAACTCAGTGTCCCCATTCGCCCTGTCGACCCACCCATGCACCCCAAAAACTCCTTGCTCCCTCCCCCCCCCCCCCACTGCTGAAGACGACATCCGGTTTGTAACCACGGTCCTTGCAAACATCCATCCTTTCCAACGCCCTCACACCCTTCAACAGATTGCGCTGGCCGCACGGTCAGTGTTCCACCTTGAAACCTTTGCCACCTTCTCCCACGCCCACTCCCACTTCACTTTCTCCCGCCTAGAAACCCAAGTCTAAGCACACCCACTTCCCCTCTTCCTGTCTCACCTCCCGTACCCCCCCCCCCGCCACCACTATGGCAGGCTCATCGTACACCTTACTCTACCATAATGTCCGGTCTCTCCCAGCCAACAAGAACCTCTCCATGCATACCCTTTTCCAACACCGCGTGGACGCCTTCCTCTTAAATGAAACCTTCCTCCAACCCCGCCGTCCCATCAGCACCAATCCTTACCTTCTTCATCGCACTGATGGCCCCACTCCCTTGGCCAGAGGCGGAGTGGCGATCGGCCATCTCCGTCACCACCCAGTCTGGCTCCACCCCCTCCTGAATGATCCAACTGAACATGTGATCCTGTCTCTTCCTCTCTTCCCTCACCATCACCCTCGCCACCATCTACATCCGCAGCACCTCTCCTCTCCCATATGACTTCCTATCCCACATCGACCGTAACTACATGACCTATGTGATTGCCGCTCACCTAAACCTCTCTTCCCGTCCACCTGCTGAACTCCGGCGGTGGCATCAGTTTGTCACTACCACCGCTCCGGGGCGATATCCTACCCCTCCCTCGCCCAACCTGCCCCGAAAGCAATACCACCCCCGACGTCGTCTTGGCGTCTCCTAACCTCCTTGGGCGCATCACGGCAGACGTCCTCGACCTTATAAGCAGTGACCTCGCCCCTGTCCTGCTCACCCTTGACCACCGACCCCGCCCTGCCCGAGCTCCCCATCCTAGACCTCCTCCCAAACTCATTCATGACTACTCCCGTGCCGACTGGAATGCCTACAGTCGATCCATAGATACCTCGGTCGAAAGCCACCCCCTTCCCCTCCGCACACCCGAAGACATCGACCACGCCTCAATCTTTCTCCACCAAACCGTTGCTGATGCGGTTGAAGCTCACATCCCTACCAAAACAATATACCCACACAGTCCTACCCTGCCTCCACAGGCCGTCCTCCTCCTCAGAGAGTCCCGACGCCTCTACCGCTCATACCTCCAGACCCGGGACCGGGCCACACTCACATGCCACCGGCAAATCCAATGTCACATTAGAAAACTTTTGTCCGCGAAAAAACGCCGGGACTGACGACAGACATGCACCCGCCTTAACTCCACTCTCCCCATTAACGCCTCAAAGTACTGGAAAGCCTTCAATCGCCTTACTGGCCGTCACTCTTCCTCCTACTACCCGGTCATCCATAATAACCATCCCTTTCCTGACAACGCCAGTAAGGCTGAACACTTTGCCACTTACCTATCCGAAGTATTCTCCCTTCCTGATAATCTTCATTTTGATTACTCCCTCTTTACTGATGTCCATGAGCGTACTGACACCTCCTCTCCCCCGCTCGCCCCCGGCTTCCAGTACTTGGAGCACATTCCTCCCTCAGACTTAAACACACCTATTACAGCACAAGACATCATAGCTACACTTCACGCGAATCACAACACAGCTCCTGCCCATACTGCCACCCTCTACAATACTATCCTATATACTGGTTTCTATCCTTACCTGTGGAAAATCTCCCACATCCTCATGTTCCCTAAACCCAACAAATCCCCATCCCAAACCTCTTCCTACCGTCCCATCAGCCTCACCTCCATGTTTGGCAAGGTCCTGGAATCCATCCTCTCCCGTCGTATCCATCAACACCTCCAACAGCATCAGCTCCTTCCTTCTTCCCAATGTGGCTTCCGACCATCCTTCTCTGCCGACGACCAACTCCTTCACCTCATCCACCTCCTATCTGTCCAGCTAAATTCCCGTCACTCCGCCATCTTCGTATCCCTTGATACTGAAAAATCCTATGACCGTGTCTGGCATTCCGGCCTTCTTTTCAAACTCCAACTCTATGCCCTTCCTATTAATTATGTCCTCCTCATCGCGTCCTTTCTCACCAACCGCCCATCCTATGTCACTGTCTGCAATTCCAACTCCCGCTTGTTTTACCCCTCTGCCGGGGTGCCCCAAGGATCTGTCCTCTCCCCTCTCCTATACCTTATATACTCTGCCGACATGCCCCAACCTCAGCCTCCAGTCCATCTCCTCCAATATGCTGATGACACCGCCTTCCTAGAGCTCGCCCCCTCCCTTGCCCGATCCCAAGTTTTACTCCAATCTCACCTCACAGAGTTCGCTGCATGGTGCAACCGGTGGCTCCTCTCCGTCAACCCTGAGAAATCCCAGGTGATCATTATAGGTCGTTCCTTCCGCCACCCCAACCTCTACCTAACCCTCCAAGGCCGTCCCATCCGCCACATGCCCACCCTAAAGTACCTTGGTCTCACCCTTGACCGACACCACTCCTGGACCCCCCACCTAAAAACCATACGTGAAAAAGCCATGTCCCGTCTCAACCTCCTCAAACTCCTCACTGGCCGGATGTGGGGATTAAGCCCTTCCACCATCCTCCACACCTATAAATCCGTCATGCGCCCCATCCTCTGCTCCTTCCACCCCGCCTGGGTATCCGCTCCTCCCACCTTTTATCAGACCCTTCAAATCCTTGAGCGCCACGCCCTCCGCCTCGCCTACCGTATCAGACTTCCCTCCCCCACGCGGATCCTATATGAACTCATCCCCTTTCCTCACCTCCTTCAACACCTCGAACACCTCTGAATCCTGTATGTCACCCGCAAAATAGATTCCCGCAACCCACTCGTTTACCCCATCCTAACCAACCCTGGGCCTCTGCCACGCCTACACCAATGCATTCCTCCCTCTCTCCACCTGCACACGTTACATGTTCTCTCCCAAGGCAACTTCCGCACCCTTCCCCTACCGGATGATGCCCTTCGTCCCGAAATATACCCCTCCTATCAACCCCGCTTGGTCTCCCCCCCCCCACCTTCCCCACCTGGAGTCTCGATCACACCCGTCTTTCCTCTCCCCCCTCTCTCTCTTTCTCTCTCTCTTCAACCTTCCCCCGCGCTTCCTAACCTTCCCCTCCCTTTGCCCTGCGGGGGCCGCAGTGACGCTTTTTAGAAACAGTGTCGTCTAGTGTCCAGTGCATCCATGTCTCAGTGTGCGTTTACAGTGCGCCGACTAACATCTCCTCTTCACCTGTGTCATCGTGCTACTTCTTCGTGTGTCCAGTGATGTTACTCAGTGTGATTTTCTCGCCACCGTGGCACAGACTGTTTTTAACTGTTTATGTGTCTGTCTCTCTCATGTTCATGTGTTTTAAGCCTGCACTATTGTCTCCAGTGTCCAGTTTTTAAGGCTTCAATGTTTTTCCTTCGTACCATGTTTTTACACTCCTTGTTTTTACCTTCGTGACATTGTTTATTTTAATCTCACATTGTAATGTACATGTACGCTCGGCTGAAGAGCAGCGCCTGATGCTGCTGCCAGCCTGCCGACTCCAGTCGGCGTTAAAATAACAATAAAGAAAAAAAAATCTTCTTTTATACCACAGATCTGATGATGATGTACTCTAAACGCGTCATGTGAAATAAATCACATTGCGACCGAGACTTTAAAAAAATATTTTTATGCATGCCAAAGTATGGTCGCTTGTCCACATAATGGAAGATTTCATGAATCAAGTGATATACATCTGATTTATCGTAAAATGCACGAATTGTAATTTGTTATATTATAATTGTAGCAACAACTATAAGCATTTGTATATATGTATTTTCTCTTTGCTGTTATTTTTTCTTCTTATCTCTATCTATCTCAAATACTTAAATTATGTAACATCAATGAACTAATGTATAACATGTAAAACTACAAATGTACGTCCTGCTTTATATTAAAAGGTAGCAGGATTATAAATGAGAAATAAATAAATAAATCTGCTGATTGGCGAGTTTCGCTAGCTGTCCAAAGCCAAATTCGTGACATTTGCTAGCAAATGGCATGATGGATAGCTTATAGTGGCTGATTCTCGTATCAGATATGTTATGGAGGAACACAGAAATCTACCATCACGTCCAGAGCAATCAGTTCCGCGTGAAGGCTTCATCCCCAAAATGATACCCTGAGGAATAAGCACAGGTACGCCATTCACTACTTCAGTTTCTAGCTGAGTGTCAGCTTGGGCATGGTGCTGCTTAGAACCACCGCAGCTGTCTCCTTCAAGCCGTCACCCTAGCTGAAAGAATACATCCATTCGAATAAAAAAAAAGATAGCTTCCACGATGTGTGATATTTATTTATTTATTTTAATTAGTGAACAAGAAATTTTCGGCAAGACAGTGGTATATGTGAAAAAAGAAAATGCAATATCCTCGTAAGACCATAATGGGATGGGCGTCATAACGTAAAGAAATGTGTAACCAGGCCAAATTTTTAATTGGTTGCGATCTTCAATAAAGTTCTTGCTGTGGAGATGTTAAAGAATGAATACAGTCAGTTTATGTGAAATTGTGTATACTAGACCTTCCCATGCATCGATTTGACTTTGACTATTGTGATACGCATTTTGCGGTTTCAAAATTACTCTATATCGTGTGGTAAGAAGTACGCCGGCCGCGGTGGCCGAGGAGACTGAGGCGCTCCAGTCACGGTCTGCACGGCCACTACGGTCGGGGGTACGAATCCCCCCTCGAGCATGGATATTTGTGCCGTCCTTAGTATAAGGTAGTTGATAAGTAGTTTGTAAGTTTAGGGACTGATGACCCCGTAGTTAAGTCCCATAAGCTTATCAAACATTTGAACATTTGATTTGGTAAGAAGTACACCTGCATTGAAATGTATCGAAGGGTGTGCGATACGTGGAATTATTTAAGAAAATATGCACACCAAGTATGCTGTGAAATTACACTTTTCTTTCAACTGTTTGCTGGTGTACTTCTGTTTGGTGAACTGCGGATCTTTTTTCTTCTGTACATAGTTATTAGCAGTAGCAATAGTAACAGGGAAAAGTACCTTTGCATTAAAAAAGAATCGCAATGTACCATTGATAATGGGTCTATTTATTTGAAGTTCCACCACTGAAATGTATCTGAACATTTTGTTAAAAGAGTAAACAAATCGTGCCTTAATTACATGTCTTTGAAAAGCAGGAATAAATGAATGAATATACATACACTCAAGCAGTGTTTCAGAACAGATGACGCAGGCGTTTTACAATTAATTTCTTTCGAAAGCCAGTTGTACGTTCCTACCAGACTAACAATGGACCGAAGCCCACCACTAGTACAAGTGCACGTTCAAACGGCTTTGTTTCATATCACAAGAGGCTTTTGCTATCCCGCATTGCAAACAAACCACCATTACAAAAGGGATCCGATAATGCAGTTAAAACGGCAGTACATGGCTATATAAAAAGCAGTTACGCTGTGCGATTGGGCAATAAAGTTTTATTGTAATTGTCAAGAACTTAAATTATCGTTTATAGCCATGAACCGTAGCATGAAGCCATCATTTCTCTGGATCAAATATCTATCTTTCGAGATTCATTATAAAATGCAAGGTCGCGGGAACTTTATACTGGTTTATTACCCGTATGGAGTTGTAAAAAATTGCTTCTTGTTTGCCTCCTTCGGAACTGCTATTTGATTTTTGTCAACGAAGTGTGACAATTTGCATAGGCCATTTTTTTTTTTAATTTTTTTTAAATTTATTTTTTTTATTTTTTTGCTGCCGACATCATGTGTTAGCCTTACAAGATACGGATATTAACCATTTGGCAATTATTGAAGTAAGAACAGTATAAGTATTAATTTAATGAAATGCAGCAACCAGTTGCTTGTGGCTATTTATTTTTAACTTTAACGACCGGTTGTGGGCGTTTGAGTGGCCTTCTTCTGGTTTATTTTTGTACTGTTGCTTAATGAATGAACATGCTAGTAGGAGAATCAACGCTAAGTGCAGAGATGCATTCCATAATCTCTGCACTTTGCGTTGATTCTCCTACTAGCATGTTCATTCATTAAGCCACGGTCTGCACGGCCACTACGGTCGGGGGTTCGAATCCCCCCTCGGGCATGGATATTTGTGCCGTCCTTAGTTGTAGGTAATTCATAAGTAGTTTGTAAGTTTAGGGACTGATGACCCGTAGTTAAGTCCCTTAAGCTTTACAAACGTTTGAACATTTGATTCATTAAGCAACAGTACAAAAATAGACCAGAAGAAGGGCACTAAAGCGCCCGAAGCCGATCGTTAAAGAAAAAAATAAACAACCACAAGCAACTGGTTGCTGCATTTCATTAATTTATAATCTGAACAGTTGCGGAAATGGATAAAATACTTCAACTACAGTATAAGTAGTCAGTTACTAATTTCTTAAGTGGACAAAGCGTGGTTTCACAATTTATTCGAAATACATCGTTACCTGCAACTGAACTGTTAAGATTGTTCCCCTTCATATTTAATACGTTTAATCTTATATATTAAAAGAATCTATGAAAACTAAAGTTAGTTGGCCAGACAAACCTACCCAACCGATTTCCTTCATTTTTGTTCTAAACGAAAGGTATTCATGCACAGATTTGACATCAAGTATCCGAATTTACATAACTCTCGCCTTCCTTTTTCTATACTCAAACGCAATTTACTTCTGTATATTTCTTATGGGGATGTCCTTGCTGTAAACTAAAGTCAGTCGGTCAGGCCGTTCTATCCGACCGATTTCCTTCATTTTTGCTTTAAATGAAAGGAATTCATTCGCAGATTTGTCATCGCGTATCAGAATTAACTCAAGTATCTCCGTCCATTATATTTATTCAAATGCGGTATGGTTCTGTCCTTGCACTGAATATTTTAATCGATTTGTTTTACGATATCTTAGGTTCTAGTTAAGGTACGCAGTTATTTTTGACCTAACAACACTCAGAGGATCAAGCTCTTTCATTTGCGCTTTTAAACACTTGTATTGATTAATTCTGAAAAAAGCTATGCGTGAACATTCAACTTTACTCCATTTTTCCCCAACCTTTTGTCATTCCACTAACGGTGCGAAGTATTCGCATGTGTCCTATATTATGATATGAATGTGAAGCTTATGTTCACTACAATTACTATATTTTTCCGTCTGTAGATAGCCGTACACTGTAACAGCTACAAAATGTCTGTCTAGAAAAACCCACCATACTTTTATATTCCGCGATAGTATACAGTCATAGACGTTTCGGAGAGGCGTCATACACATTTCTCAATTAAATAGAAAAGCTGCCTCGTTATATTAATCATTTCTTCTTCCAAGTGAAGAAATATGAGAGCTGTCAACTTAATCTGTCACTTTGAAGATATAATTTATAATGACCACGAGCTGTGGTCTTACGTTATTGGAATCCCTTATGGAGAGAATGAGCGAGACAATTGTGTTGAACAGAGTCCTTTTCAATCAAACTGAATGAGGAATGAGACAGCTTTTCTGTCAGATTTTTTGAACTGGAGCACATCTGCACGTTTGTCTTTTTGTGATCCGACAGGAGAGTCAGAGTGTTTGCGTTTTATGCGTTTCCTCGCGGGGCCATTTTCGTACCTGCCGTTTAAAGCGGCCCGCTGGGTGTAGTCCTGCATCCGAGTGCAGCTGGGCACATCGATTGAATTTCGAAACCCGGTTTGCTTTCCCGATTCATAATTATCGTTGATACATTTGAACAAAGTATTCCGTAAAGCGTTTATAATTACTTTAAAAGCACATTCGTTAGTAGAATAATTTATCAACTTACCTAGTTAAGCTTTGTCGGTCCTGTTTCGTCCCGAACGCTAAAGTCAGTTATAGGAAACAATGTCCGCGAGTGCGGATTTTAATGCCTACATTCTGTACGTAAGTTATTTTACACTCTTTCTGAGTCTGTACATAATACTGGCCACTGGAAAGCAAACTAGCACAGAGCGACAAAATGACGAAATATGTAAAAAGAAAGAAAACACTTTGATTAATGAGGAAATATGTCCACACAGTAGCTACAGTCGCTCTGAAACGTAATTTTATATCAATAAATAGTTTCTATGCAAATGGTGCAGCTATGTATTCAAATTGGTAATAACAGTTGTGGGCCGGCCGCAGTGGCCGAGCGGTCTGCGGGGCGCTCCTCACAGTCTGCACGGCTGCTACGGTCGGGGGTTCGAATACCCCCACGGACATGGATGTTTGTGTCGTACATTTTTAACATTTGTGGATATGCTATTTCCGTTTTTTTTTTCTTTAAGAGAAAGAAAAAGCTATGGGACGAAACTCCTCAAAAAATGATCAACTGTTTGTAAATATATTGGACAAAACTGTAAAGAACATCAGTCCCTAGACTTATAAACTACTTAAACCAACTTATGCTAAGAACAATAAAAAACCACACCCAACCACCAACCCACCCACCCAGCCACCCACCCACACACACACACACAAACACACACACACACACACACACACACACACACACACACACACACACATGCCCAGGGCAGGACTCGAACGTCCGACGACGAACAGAGGTCGGAACTAGGTAACTATCGCGCTACATTCCGTTTTGCAGACCCGAATCTGGCAGTTAAATGCAGCCGCGGCGTGGCCGAGTGCATTGAGGCACTATGCTCCGATGCGCGAGACCGTTCCCCGTCGGGGGTTCGAATCCCCCCTCGGGCATGGATGATTGTGTTGTCTTTAGTATAAGAATAATTTATAAAAATCAAATTTTTGTAAAGCTTATGGGATTTAACTGCGGGGTCATCAGTCCCTAAACTTACAAACTACTTATGAACTACCTTATACTAAAGACACCACAAACATCCATGCCCGAGAGGGGACTCGAAGCCCCGACGGGGAAAGGCCTCGCGCATCGTAGCATAGCGCCTCAATGCGCTCGACCGTTCCACCGCAGCAAAAATAGTTTATAAGTAGTTTGTAAGTTTAGGGACTGATAATCCCGCAGTTATGTATCATAAGCTTAACAAACATTTGAACATTTTTGAGTTAAAAGCAGCGATAACTCCATTACAACCGTCGCAACAGCGGAGTGCATCGAAACCTGATACATCACGAGACCGTCGCGGATGACTAAGACAGACTGCTCCCAAGGTCATTGGGAAGCATTTGCTACCATGGATGTGTTAATGATACAGGTAACGGTAACATTTAATGTCACACGCGCATCGGTACCCATAAGTGTCCCGTACTTTTATTTTGGAAATCTGCTCACCCTAGACTAGTCTCCATCCGCCACCGCATGCTTCCAAGGTCGGTTCGAAATATGTTGTTGTTGTGGTCTTCAGTCCGGAGACTGGTTTGATGCAGCTCTCCACAATACCCTATCCTGAGCAAGCCTCTTCATCTCCACATAAGAACGACAACCTACATCTGTCTCAATCTGTTTACTGTATCCCTCTATTGGTCTTCCCCTGCGATTTTTCCCCACACACTTCCCTCCAACGCTAAATTCACAATTCCTTGATGTCTAAGAATGTGTTCTACCAATCTATCCCTTCTTTTAGTCAAGGTATGCCAGAAATTTCTTTTCTCCCTAATTCTGTTCAGTACCTCCTCATTAGTTACGCGATCCACCCACCTAATCTTCAGCATTTTTCTGTAGCACCATATTTCAAAAGCCTCAATCCTCTTCCTGTCCGCACTGTTTATCGTCCATGTCTCACTCCCATACAAGGCAACACTCCATACAAATTCCCTCAGAAAGGACTTCCTAAGGCTTAAATCAATATTCGCTGTTAACAAATTTCTCTTTTTCAAGAACGCTTTTCTACCCATTGCCATTCTGCATTTTATATCCTCTGTACTGCGACCATCATTTATTATTTTACTGCCCAAGTAACAAAACTCACCTACCTCCTTTATTGCTTCGTTTCCCAATCTAATTCCTTCAGCATCACCTGATTTTCTTACACTGCATTCCATTATCCTAGTTTTGCTCTTGTTAATGTTCATCTTATATGCACCTTTCAGCACCCTGTCCATTCCGTTCAATTGCTCTTCCAGGACCTTTGCTGTATCTGACAGAATTACTATGTTACCGGCAAAACGCAATGTTTTTAATTCTTCACCCTGAACTTTAATTCCTTCTCCAAATTTCTCGTTGCTTTCCTTTATAGCTTGCTCAGTGTACAAAGGTTCGAAATAATGGACAGGAAATAGAACTAGATTCCGCCATTTTGGGTCCCTCCAACTGATTCTCCTCTTATGTAGACAGAAGGTAGGGTCTGTGGACCTGGGAAAATTAACTAGTAGTGGTAATGAGACAATGAAGTTCGAAGAATTATTAGTTAATTATTTGATCTCTGGGAATTTAATTTTGAATTAGAATGTGCGGTCATAAATTAAATGTTCTTTGTGAGTTGACTTGTGTGGACATATGCTGTGGTCTCGACACGTGTCTTTCATGCTTCACCAAGTTACAGCATTATAATCATAACGGAATCAACCAGCAATCAAATTTACTACTTCCCGTGGAAACCATCTCACTTAGTATTTTATGCATGGCTGTTGACCAGCGATTCTACCACATCTATTAGATTTCTTAGAAAACTACAGCCCTCAGTCCTAAGTTGCATTTGAATATATTACCTAGATTTTAATTTTCAATGCTATCGGAAAAATTTTTCACATAGAGAAGAACCAGCGTAAGCTCGATATTTGGGAGAAATTATAAAATTTTTTAAACATTCGTCCTTAAATGGCGGACTGTTTCTTAATGGACAATTGCTTGACAGAGTCGCATCAGTTGGTCGACCGCAGTGGCCGAGCGGTCTGCGGCGTGCCAGTCACGGTCTGCCCGGCCGCTGCGGTCGGGGGCTCGAATCCCCCCTCGGGCATGAATGTTTGTGCCGTCTTTAATATAAGCTAGTTCATAAGTAGTTTGTAAGTTTAGGGATTGATGACCCCTAGTTAACTCCCATAAGCTCTACAAACTTTTGAACATTTGAGTCGCATCAGGTAAATATCTAGGCGTAACGATGCACTGCGATATGAAATGGAATGAGCATCTAAGGAGTGTCGTGAGGATGGTCGACTTTTTTTTTATTGGTAGAATTTTGGGAAGATGTGATTCGTCTGTAAAGGAGACTGCAAATGAAACCCTTCTATAGCCCTGACATCAGTACTGATCAAGTGTTGCCGGGCGCCGTGGCTCAGCGCGCCCGGCCAGATGGCTCAACGCCCTCTGTAATAAAAAAAAAAGCTGAGCCAATGACACTTCGAACATCAACGAACAAAAACGATCAGCGTCCGCAATGAACAGAACCACCGATTGAGCAAAAAAAAAAAAAAAAAAAAAAAAAAAAAAAAAAAAAAAAAAAAAAAAAAAAAAAAAAAAGTGTTTGTCAGCTCCACCAGGTCGATTTATAGGAATAAATAGAAGCAATTCAGAGGTGGGCAGTTAGGTTTGTTACTGATAGGTCAGATCAACGCGCGAGTATTACTGAGATGCTTCGGGAACTCAAATTGGAGTCGCTGGAGGGAAGACGGCGTTCTCTCCGAGAAACACTGTTGAAGAAATTTAGAGGGCCGGAATCTGAAGCGGACTGCAGAAAGATTCTACTGCCGCCAACTTACATTTCGCGTCAAAACCACAAAGTCAAGATCAGTGAGATTAGGGTGCGTACGGATGCATACAAGCATTCGTTTGTTCCCTGTTATATATGAGAGTGGAATAGGAAGGAAAGCAACTAGCATTGGTGTCAGGTACCCACCGCCACGCACCTTGGGATTGATTGCGGAGTATGTATGTAAATTTAGATGTCCCTGTGACACGTGCTCACCGAGAACGAAAATTATCAGCATGGCTACGACATTTGACTCGACCTGACGACCTTGTTTACGAGAAATTATTCCTACCCAGGGTGAAGACTGAACCTTAGTCTCAACATCATAATCATTTACTTCTATCGCCAGAAATCGGTCTCTTATGAAATATCTCTTCACATATTGCGAGGCGATGGTGTTTCTGGTCTCAACTCATGAACCGTAGGACGGACTAGAGGCAACACGATGCATCCTCAAGACGGTGTGGCAGTATTTCACGCCATGATTCCTTCTCCTGCAGTCTTTCGGATAGTTAGTCTTTGAATGACGCGCATAATTTCGTTGACGTTTCTGACATGACAGTCGTCGGTAGACGTCGAAGGGCGTCCCGAACGAGGGTCAGCTATTTTTAAACAACGTAAACTATCTGTAACACTTGAAACACGTCCACTGAATGTGTGGTCGTGTTCCATTTATGAGTCATTCATTAACCTAAAGTGTTTCTAAGTGTGTATTGTCTATTAGTATGTTAATTATTTTATTCTGTTTATTAATGGTAAATGCCCCATGTTTATATATGTTTCCACCCGTGTGATTGAACTTGTGTGTTCATGTGAATGTGGAAGGTTGTTTTTAATATTGACTGACTGCCGCGCAATGTCTTACAGTCGTCGCCTCGCGCTTTAGGACCTCGTATACTTTAATTAAGAACGCATGGCTTCGTTTGTCGTCTGCGTTGGCGTCTGCTGGGTGGCCACCGACAAGCTTACTTGGCAAGATGTTCAAATGTTCAAATGTTTGTATAGCTTATAGGACTTAACAACGGGGTCATCAGTCCCTAAACTTACAAACTACTTATGAACTAGCTAACACTAAGGACGGCACAAATATCAATGCCCGAGGGGGGATTCGAACCCCCGACCGTAGTGGCCGTGCAGACTGTGACTAACGCGCCTTAGTCCCCTCGGCCACCGCGGCCGGCTTGGCAAGATGGAGAGGTGGCCATGTTCTTAGTGTGGTGCCAACGTAGTCTTGGATGAAAGAGGTGACAACAGACCTCTCTGGGAGCCATTGAAAAGGGTATTATCTTCCTCGGATAGAGAAAGTTGGTAGACACTATGCTCTGAACGCTCTCTGTATGAGTTTTTAGCGCACTCTACATCCGGTGTGTGGTAGGGAAGGTTTTGGTGTGGCCTTAGGGCTTCACTCTTGCTGTGACTGTAGAAGTAAGTACTTCGTCGAATCATTCTGAGGGGATGGCATGCTGTTAGAACTTTGCTTTCTTTGTGTTCAGACAGTCTTGGTTTATCAGTGACAGTTTTCTTGAGTAATTCTTTTGGTATCCGAGGCAAAGTGTTTCTTAATTTACAGAACTCGAGTAATTCGGTGTACATTTAGTATTTGCATTTTCATTATGGTGATGATTTTGTGTCCGGTTTTTTCTCAAATTCGAATACTCGAGTGTGGCCTTAAGCCTTTGTGTAAACGTAGTATGTTTAAATTTTCTTGTTATTTTTTAAATAACATTTCATGTCGCATAAGTATCCATGAATGTGATAAATATTTCTCAGATTTTCTAGTTAGATTCCGTCTTTCCTGTCTTGTATGACCGATTGCACCACGTGATTTCGTAACAACCATTACTTTGGCCTTCAGCCTGTGAGATTACCGCCCAATAGAAATACTGGTAATTAATAGCTTTTGATAATTAAACAGTATGAAGTTCACTGCAAACATTGGGCATGCCAATGCACTAAATGTCACACAATTTTAATCTTATTAATTATGGTAGCAATGTATGTACACTGTTGGGTGACAACATTTATAGTTAGGCCATAGGTAGAAATTCTCCACGTTGAGATTTGCTGTGTGCTTGTAGCTGACGGGAGGCCAGCGAGCAGGCCGACGTTGGTGGATTGTTCCAACTTAGGATTTTCCAGTTCGTTTCCGGTGAGGGGAGAGAGGGACAATGGCGAGTGCCAGGCACAGTGCAATGCACAAATATTGTAATACTACTGGTATTTGAAGTAATACGATGCAGTTAGGAACCTTTAAGGCCCTCATTACAAAATAGCCTGTTGACAAATAAACAATACATTAGCTGATATAGTCACATCTGACGTAATATGTTTAATTGACAATGAAAAGTAATAAATTACCAATAAATACAAGACAGTTACACAACTAGCATGGCAATGTTTGTTTATAAAAATAATATATTAACTATTTCTCATTTTATTTTCAATTAATCTTGCGTATTGTACCTTGAGATATTCAGTTAAATCACTTATCTGTGATATAAGAAATTGCACGATTATAATAAATAGTACAAAGGATGTTTATACTAATATAAAACGTAAGAAAATATTTGTTAATCTGTAGTGTAATTATTTTGATTTTAAGTAAAGTTTTGGCTGAGCGCTGTACGTTGGCAAATCGGTTACAACAGATCACATGGGGAAGTTGATGACATAGGGTAAAAAACCCCGGCAGTTGAGTTTTGGCGCGCGCGCGCACGCTAGGGCAGGAAGTGAGGATTCCGGAGCACGTGGTGAACTGGCCGGGCGGCGTCGCTCTGCATCAGTCGGCATGTGGATCTCGAGGTGGTGACTTGAGATTTGTGTGTGGCAATCGCCACGTGTGGTTGCTCGTCGTAGACTGTACCAAGTTAAATCGAGTGCTACTGTGTGTTTGTGAATATTTAGCCGGTGGAACAAGGTGTGCATCGCATTGAATTAAAGTGACTGTGATTTGTTAATGTAAAACGTGTCGTCGCATAGGCATGAACATAAACGGTGTTTGAGACAGCCACGTGGTGTGAAAACAATTCGCGAAAATATTCATTTTGTCTGGGGGCTCACGAGCTATAACTTTATTTGGTAAATGTGTCGACGTACAGACGTATCAGCCAAAGGGTTCAAATATTGTGAAATAAACAACATAAAGTGAACTTTCACGTGTTTTCAAAAATTGTAGTTAGTACACCCTTTTCTCTCATGAACTTGATTTTATTATGAATTTGTTTTGTTAATCATATGCAGGGAAGGAAAGCTGCGAACGTGTGATATCATCCCCTAGAAAACGAGTCAAACAGTCGCAATCACAGTTCCAGTGTTTTTGCATGTTTAGGAAATTGGTTCGCAGGTGGTGGTTGTGAGTTTAAAAATTAAACTTTCTCTATTTTAAACTCTCACCCCGACCTTCACCCTCGCATTTGGGGGCTCATCCGGGATAAGTTCACGTTGGACTTGCTCGGACGGAGGGATTAGGGTGTGTATAGGACAGTGAACAATTACGAACAGTTGCAAAGAAGTGCGCAGACGCGACGGACAATTTCAAGTGTGTGTGGCGGCTGGCAGCAGAGAGCGGGATAAATTCACACTGGTCGTGCTCGGACAGAGAGGTAGGGTGTGCTTAGGACTGTGATAGTGGACAAAACAGTATAATCGGAAGATATGCAATCGCGTCGCGCGGTTAAAGACGGTTGGTGACGCAGAGTTCGGGCGCGGGCATCCGTAACCGGCGATCGACGGCCCATCGGACCGGCAGCAGTGAGCGGCGGCGCGCGGGTTCAACGCACTCAAATTTCATCTTCTGCAACGGACGGCAGTGATCGTGGGGACCTCGCAAGTCGCCAACGGAGCGTCGGTTCCCAGCAGCTTCGATTCTACAAAGGATAAGGGATGCAGTGAGGACATATTCCAGCCACAGCTGTTACGACAGACGGCAGCGAGCGTCGGGGACGTCGTAGCTCGTTGCAGCAACTTCTGGATTAAAAGATAAGTAAAGCAGCTGGCGCTATAAATTCTTGTGTGTTAATCAAGCTTTCTTGTGGCACACAAAATGGAGCAGGTTTTTAAAAAGTCGCCAAGCGACGTAGATTCAGAGAGTAGCATACCAGAAAGTCCAGAGAGGGTAAATACTGGGGGAATGTTGTTGACACTGGAGATGTTAGCAGCCATGTTAGCGAGTTTTAGCTCAAATTTAGAATCAAAAATAGGATCAAAAATAGAAAATT
Source organism: Locusta migratoria (assembly GCA_026315105.1). NCBI lineage: Eukaryota > Metazoa > Arthropoda > Insecta > Orthoptera > Acrididae > Locusta > Locusta migratoria. The sequence goes on along the minus strand of CM048747.1, from coordinate 329,118,878 downwards.
GAAACTCAAATTTAAAATCAGAAATAGAAAATTCAAACTCAAATTTAAAATCAGAAATAGGAACTGTAAAATCAGAATTGAAAGCAGACTTTAAGGCAGACATTGGGGCACTACAAAATTCAATGTGTGCATTAAAGGCAGAAATAATCACAGACATTGACATAAATATAGGAAGTCTAACAGAACGGTTTGATAATAGGGAAAAGGAGATACATGCCAGAATTGGTGCTATTGAGACTGAGGTAGGAGACAAGTTAGATGCTGTGAAACAAATATGTGATCACAGGATGGAGGGTACTATGTAGGCGTTGGCTGAGGTTGACAAGAGGATGGTGGCAGGTATTGAGGAAACAAAAACTTTGTTGTCAGGAAAATTAGAGAATACAGAATGTAACTTTAGGAAAAAGATAGAACAAGTAGTGACAGTAAACAATACTGAGATTGAGAAGGTGAACACTAGAATAAATAATCTAGAATTGGGTACTGCATCAGGAAACACTAATTGGTCCATGGTGCAGACACCTAATGGCAAAAAGTTTTCAGGAGTGGGTAATTATCATCCAGTAGATTTTTTGGCTGCATGCAAGGACCAATTTGTGCCTGGTATGTCAGACCAGTGTAAAGTGAAGTTAGCAAAGAGAATGCTTGATTGTTCTGCTCAAACTTGGGCAAATCAGTGTGCTGATATATTTGTTACTTTTGAGGCGTTTGAAAAATTGTTTTTAATTAAGTATTGGGGGGAGGCCAAGCAAGCTAAGATACAAAATGAATTCTTGAACGGGCCAAACTATGTGAAAGGGAGACAGAGCATGAAGGAATTTTGTCAGGAGGAACTTGAGAAACTAGTGCATTTAGATACACCTTTGAGTCTTTTAGCAGTAATCTCCACTTTGTGTAGGAGGTTACCTGCAGATTTGCATCGGCAGTTAATTCACCATCCCACAGATTCAGCTGAGAATTTCATTGAATTTGTAGAAAAGATAGACCAGGGTTTAGTTATGGAACGACAGCTCAGGGGAACACAGCATGTGAACCACAATGAAAACAGAGGCAGTAGAAATGTGGGTCATAACCAGGGAAACCACAATAGAGAGAGGAATTTAAATGAAAATTGGAGAGGTAACAATAACAGAGGAAACAACTGGGATAATAGAAGCCAGAGGGAAACATGGGAAAATGATAGGAGAAATCAAAGGCAGGAAGGTGGAAATAGGAATGGGGATAACAGTAGGAGAGAAAATCTGAGACAGAATCAGGGAAACTAAGATTTGTTCCAAATGAGGTCCGTTTTGGGACAAGGAGCTATTCTAATAACAGGGCCAGAAGATGGGATAGCAGGGGATCAAATGACCATAATTACAGTAGGAATAGAGATGGGGAGAGAAGGGAGGAAAAACTATGTCACATGGACAGAGATAATGATAGGAAAGAGGAAGTAGGAGTTCACAAGGGCAAGGATAAAGAAAATAGGGAAGAAAACATAAATAGAGTAAACAAGGAAAGGGAGAAAAGAGAGGAAAGTATGTGTCAAATGGATGCTGTTATAGGTAGTGAGGAAATTTTTGGGGATTGGTTTAGGCAACATGACAAAAGAAAGGCAAACAGGAGGAGGAATGATAGAAACAAGGACAATAAAGGAGGGTATAATGTGAGAAATTTATTTCATAATAACATTAAAGAAGATAAAAACAGTGTTGGGTTAGCCTTAGTTTTGGATAGGTCAGAGGCACAAGTGTTGACTGAATGTGAAAGTGAGAATGTAAATATTGATGGTACTGGAGCCAGCATAGATGGTGTTGAGTGTGTGAATGAGAATGAATGGAGTTCTGAATTTAAAAATATTAAATGTGATCCAGTAAAAACATTAAATGGCACTGGGTCTAGTATGAATAATGAGAGAAGTGTGAATGTTTCTGAAGTAGGTGAAATTGTCAATGCTGATGTACACCCACCTGTAACTGACGATGTGTTGGGACAGGACAGAGGTATTATTGAGAAGATAAAGTGGATTAGGAAGTGGGCACCAGATGATTGGCTATTACACAAATATGAGTATTTGGACCGACTTGGGAAGCAATGTTATAGGGATCAAACTTACTATAGCCTGGTAAAAGACTTAGTGAGTGGGGAGAATGAATACAATAAATTAAGGGGACTAGGCATGTGTGCTGTAGACCAAAATGAAGTAGATGAAGGATTTGGTGTATTACAGGAGGGGATAGATAATAATAAGGAGAGTGTACAAACTTTTGTAGTATACAACAATGAAAATTGTAAGGAAATGGATTGTGATGGTGTAGGAGCAGGGTGGATTGATAAAGAAGTAAGTGAATATGGTCCAGATGATTGGGTCCATTTCCTTGGACATTTAAAATCAGTGGAGCCAGTGACATGGATAGAAGAGAAATATGGGTATGCAAGGAAACTTGGGGAGTTGAGTGCAATAAACCCAGAATTTGGGAAAGCATTCAGTGAAATATTTGAAAATGATGAGGACATACAACCATATTGTTATGTAGGGGAAATAAATACTATGGTTGAGAACTGTATGCAAGAAATTGAGGAGGATTTGTTGGCAGAAAATGAACTTGAGGAAGATGTTATTGAAAATGTACAGCCCATTATAAATGTTAAGGTATTGCATTGATTGATACTGGAAGTACAATTAGTGGTATTTCAGAGGATTTCTACAATCAAATCAAGAGTACAGGGACAGTAGAGTTTCCAGTTACTGGGGTACGGATAAAGAATGCTACTGGCAGTTATAGCAAACCAGTGAATAAGGAAGTACTGTTAGACTTGATGATTGAGGATGAATTATTTAGTCAAGGTTTACTTGTCATAAAGGGACTTTGCTTAAATTTAGTGTTGGGAAATGATTTTTTGTGCAAATATGGGGCACAACTAGACTATAAGGACAAGGCTATAAAATTGAATGTAGGGGGTCATATGAAGAAGATTAAATTTAAGAACTCTGTTGATAAAAAGAATCTGATGGCTTATTGATAATTGATAATTAATTAAACAATTAAACAGTATGAATGCAAACGTAGGCTTCCGCGGTTGTTGTCACTATCAATAAAATTCTTCTGGGTATGAAACCGCGTCGTCATTTTATAAATTCCACCGACGTTTCGGCCGCTGTTGCAGGCCGTCCGTTCTCTCAGGTCCATTCCTCCAATAGCAACTTCTAATACAAAAGCCAATCGGAAACGTCCATTTTGACCAATAAGGGGGAAGAATGCAACCCCCAATCACATGGAAAACTAGCCTCTAAAACACCAATCATCATTGACGATTTCCACCAATGGCGTGAAATAATATAACCACCAATAAAGGCAAACCAACGTCCCCCTTCCTTTCCCCCATCCACAGCTATATAAATCGCAAGATATCGTATATTCAGCAGTCAGACACAGACCCTGATGAAGGCCGCCTGCAACAGCGGCCGAAACGTCGGTGGAATTTATAAAATGACGACGCGGTTTCATACCCAGAAGAATTTTATTGATAGAAACAGTATGAAGTTCACTGCAAACATTGACCATGCCAATGCACTAAATGTCACACAATTTTAATCTTATTAATTATGGTAGCAATGTATGTACACTGTTGGGTGACAACATTTATAGTTAGGCCATAGGTAGAAATTCTCCACGTTGAGATTTGCTGTGTGCTTGTAGCTGACGGGAGGCCAGCGAGCAGGCCGACGTTGGTGGATTGTTCCAACTTAGGATTTTCCAGTTCGTTTCCGGTGAGGGGAGAGAGGGACAATGGCGAGTGCCAGGCACAGTGCAATGCACAAATATTGTAATACTACTGGTATTTGAAGTAATACGATGCAGTTAGGAACCTTTAAGGCCCTCATTACAAAATAGCCTGTTGACAAATAAACAATACATTAGCTGATATAGTCACATCTGACGTAATATGTTTAATTGACAATGAAAAGTAATAAATTACCAATAAATACAAGACAGTTACACAACTAGCATGGCAATGTTTGTTTATAAAAATAATATATTAACTATTTCTCATTTTATTTTCAATTAATCTTGCGTATTGTACCTTGAGATATTCAGTTAAATCACTTATCTGTGATATAAGAAATTGCACGATTATAATAAATAGTACAAAGGATGTTTATACTAATATAAAACGTAAGAAAATATTTGTTAATCTGTAGTGTAATTATTTTGATTTTAAGTAAAGTTTTGGCTGAGCGCTGTACGTTGGCAAATCGGTTACAACAGATCACATGGGGAAGTTGATGACGTAGGGTAAAAAACCCCGGCAGTTGAGTTTTGGCGCGCGCGCGCACGCGAGGGCAGGAAGTGAGGACTCCGGAGCACGTGGTGAACTGGCCAGGCGGCGTCGCTCTGCATCAGTCGGCATGTGGATCTCGAGGTGGTGACTTGAGATTTGTGTGTGGCAATCGCCACGTGTGGTTGCTCGTCGTAGACTGTACCAAGTTAAATCGAGTGCTACTGTGTGTTTGTGAATATTTAGCCGGTGGAACAAGGTGTGCATTGCATTGAATTAAAGTGACTGTGATTTGTTAATGTAAAACGTGTCGTCGCATAGGCATGAACATAAACGGTGTTTGAGACAGCCACGTGGTGTGAAAACAATTCGCGAAAATATTCATTTTGTCTGGGGGCTCACGAGCTATAACTTTATTTGGTAAATGTGTCGACGTACAGACGTATCAGCCAAAGGGTTCAAATATTGTGAAATAAACAACATAAAGTGAACATTCACGTGTTTTCAAAAATTGTAGTTAGTACACCCTTTTCTCTCATGAACTTGATTTTATTATGAATTTGTTTTGTTAATCATATGCAGGGAAGGAAAGCTGCGAACGTGTGATATCATCCCCTAGAAAACGAGTCAAACAGTCGCAATCACAGTTCCAGTGTTTTTGCATGTTTAGGAAATTGGTTCGCAGGTGGTGGTTGTGAGTTTTAAAAATTAAACTTTCTCTATTTTAAACTCTCACCCCGACCTTCACCCTCGCAAGCCATGCTTTTATTAATACTAGCTTCCTTCTATATGAAGTCTCACGAGTGTGTGCTTTACCTGCTTATTGTAAATTAATTTCTTTTGTAAATTCTATGTAATTCCCCACGTTACCTCCATATTACAATTTTATTACAGGCAGTAAATCTATGATTTAATTCACTATTGTGCAAGATGTATGCTTAATTTGGTCTTCCCACATTTATATGCTTGTTCATTTTATTGAATAGATGATGATTTAAAATATAAAATCTATGTTTAATAATTTCATGCTCCCTGTCCCATGTTTAATTATCTATTCATTTATTTTTAACATTAATTTTGTGTTTGTTAAAACGTTGGCTGCTCCTTTTGAAATTAAGAAAATAATAAATTCTCTCAAGAGCAAAAGCTCACATGGAATTGATGATATTTCCAGCAGGGTAATAAAAGCTTGTTCTCAAGAAATAAGTATGATTCTTAGCCATATATGTAATAGTTCTCTGAAGCAGGGTGTTTTTTATGATAGACTGAAATATGCTATTGTTAAACCACTACACAAAAAAAGAATACGTCTGATGTCAACAACTACTGCCCAGTCTCACTTCTTACAGCCTTATCCAAACTTCTTGAAAAAGTAATGTACTCCAGAGTAGTTTCACACATGAGTAAAAATAAATTTCTAACAAAATGTCAGTTTAGTTTTGAGAAAGGCTTTTCAACAGAAAATGCTATATATACTTTCACCAATGAAATATTAAATGCTCTGAATAACCGGACATCAACCGTTGTGATTTTTTGTGATCTCTCCAAGGCATTTGACTGTGTAAATCATCTAGATAAACTTAAGTATTGTGGTATGAATGTGACAGTGTACAATTGGTTTAAATTATACCTAACAGGAAGAGCGCAGAAAGTTGAAATAAGTAATTCACATAATATGCAAAAAACAGCTGATTCGTCAAACTGGGGAAAAATCAAAAATGGGGTGCCACAAGGTTCGGTCTTGGGCCCTTTGCTATTCTTAATATATATTAATGACTTACCATTCTATATCCATGAAGATGCAGAGCTGGTTCTTTTTGCTGATGATACAAGTATAGTTATCACACCTGACAGACAAGAACTAACTGAAGAAATTGTAAACGACATTTTCAGAAAATCATTAAGTGGTTCTCAGCAAATGGACTATCATTAACTTTTGACAAAACACAGTACACACAGTTCCGTATAATAAATGGAATGACACCACTAACAAATATAGACTTTAATCAGAAATCTGTAGCAAAGGTAGAATATTAAAAATTTTAGGTGTATGGATTGATGAGGGGTTGAACTGGAAAAAACACATTGAAGATCTGCTGAAACGTTTGAGTTCAGCTACTTATGCTAATAGGGTAATTGCAAATTTTTATGATATACATCATTGAGTAAAAAAGTATTCATTGCACAAAAACGTGTAATCAGAATAATTGCTAGAGTCCATCCAAGATCATCCTGCATACACTTATTTAAAGAGCTAGGGACCCTCACAGTATATATATTCACTTATGAAATTTGTTATTATCAATCCCACCGAATTCAAAAGCAATAGCAGTGTACATTACTACAACACTAGGAGAAAGAATGATCTTCACTATTCAACGTTAAATCTAGCTTTGGCACAGAAAGGGGTGAATGATGCTGCCACAAAAGTCTTCGGTTACCTACCAAACAGCATCAATAGCCTGACAGATAGCCAACTAGCATTTAAAAATAAATTAAAAGGATTTCTGAATGGCAACTCCTTCTACACTGTAGATGAATTTTCAAATATAAATTAGTAAATCTGAAAAAATAAAAAACAATAATATATTTAAAAAATAAAAGGAAATTAAAAAATATTGTGTCATGTAATATTTAGTACAAAGTAATAATTTGTAAAGAGACCTTTCACTAACCTGACACCTTGCACATCATTAAGAAGTTCGTATTCAAGATCTATGGAACAAGTACTAATCTAATCTAACCAGTTAGGTAAATTTCCGTTGCGCAAGTACTGTGGCCACTCGTAAAGTAATTTAGAGGAGCAGTGAGCGTTTTAACTTGCATGCGCAGATCTCAGCTGCCAGAGATCTTGCTTAAATAATTGAACAGGCTACTTTCACACTGAGTAAGGCTTAGGCACCCATCACTGCAGGCTACTGCATCATTTGGTGTGTGTCAGTAAAGGTTTTCTTGAGTTTTGCGCAAAATATAATGGAAACGTGTTGCTCCTCTAACTCTGCTATCTCGAAATTTGAAATCTGTGCGACACAACGTATTACTCAGTACAACAGTGAGCATTAACTAACTGACTTTCGAAAATTACATTCCGGCAGTTACACATTGAACACAGGCTTGTGCAGCGATGTCAATCGCATTTAGGTCCAACATAAGATTGCCCTGAAATTACAAATGTATTGAAACTTTTTAACAACCTTGTACTCTCTCTAACATAAAGTTTCAAACAATACCGCAGACGTCAAGAAGAATATAATAATTCCTAGCCACGATGGAGTGGCCCAGCGTTCTAAGGTGCCTTGCTGAGGAGCCTAGGGTTGCTCGCCGTATCCTCCCTCGGTCATGGGTATCTATTGACCTTAGCATAAGTTAATTTAAGTAGTTTGTAAGCCTAGGGACTAATTATGATTTGAATAATTCCTATTCCAAAGAGAGCAAGTGCAAACAAGTGTGTAAATTTCAGAACTTACAGTTTAATAACTCATCGTTACAAAATACTAAAAGGATATATTTCCAGCCGCGCGGGAGTAGCCCCGCGGACTAGAGCGTCATGCTACAGGTTAGGCTCCCGCTACCGACAGAGGTTCGACTCCTCTGTCTGGCTTGTTTGAGTGTAGTGTCCATAGTGTGAGGACCGGCATTTGAGGGAGAAGAAATAAAAAATTTGCTATTTTCCCATGACATTGCAGTTGTAACAGAGATGGCAAAACACCTGGAACAGTATTGAACGGAATGGACAGTGTATTGAAAGGAGGGTATAAGATGGAACATTAAAAAGGGCAAATTAAGGTAATGGAATGTAGTGTAAGAAAATCAGGAAGTTTTACATCAGAATTTGGGAGAAAAGGAATTTCTGGCATACCCCGACTAAGAGAAGGGATAGGTTGGTGGGTCACATTCTGAGACATCAAGGAATTGTCAATTTAGCGTTGCAGGGAAGTGTGAGGGGTAAAATTGTAGATTGAGGCAGAGAAACGAATATAGTAAACAGATTGAAAAGAATGTAGGTTGTTGTTCTTATTTAGAGATGAAGAGGCTTCCGGGTAGCGTGAAGAGATGCATCAATCCAGTCTTTGGACATCGCCACCACACTAATAACAACTGCCGTGAAATATCAACATTCCAACTACAATTCCAGATGCGGAAAAATTACTGTGCTTTATTTTCCGATCTTCCCTCGTAGCTGCTAGAAATAACCACGTTTGACGTCACATATATAAATGGAGAAAGAACAAATCTTGTCTTGGAAGACAAGCCAAGTACGTAATTCTGTGAAGCGTTACTTTGTCTGCCCGGTTCTACTTTTAGTTCCCGCAGAGGAGACTTAGCTGAGTTCCGCGAAAGCTGACGATTCATGAAAGCGGCGGGCCGGCCACTGAGGAGTCGTCCCTGGCGGCCAGTTACACAGAGGGCCCTCGTAGGCCGCGAACAAAGGCCAGAGATAATGTTCCCCGCAGGGGCAGCGCGCGCCTCGGCCGCCGCCGCCCGCAACGCGCCAGCATTCACCAGGATGCACCAATTATAACACAGTCTTAAGCCCGTTTTAAACGATCAACGATCTTGTAATAGATTGCTAACAAGGTGCGTTAATGGCGGCCGTCAGTAGTTTGAACGGCTGCACTAGTATGATCGCGCTAGTATCGAAGCGCGATAATTATAGCGATAAAGAAATAGGACGAGTTCTAAATTCTGTACTAGTGGGTTCACTGCGCATGCGCGAGCTAGCAGCTGTCTGCTGCGGTCGCCGCTCCAGTTAGTCCGCCATTTTCCTTCGTATTTACGTATATTTTGCGTTATGTCGACGTTTATGATCAGAATGTATTACAAAATGTATTGCTAATGACGGCATTCACACTGTCCGTCACCAGACCGTCACCTAACGTCAACGTCACGTTAAACTTTCTCAGGAAGATTGTTTTGATTGAACGGTCGTCTGCTGACATCGGAAGTTAACCTATTTTCGTCACGCGATTTTCATACTGTAGTCGACAATTACACGATTTGCACGCAAAATTGTCTTATTAATCTTTAGTTTATTATTATACTTTGGTTTAGCGGTAAAATGCAAATGTTTCATGACGACTTAAATATTTATCTCAATTATTGTCCACCGAAAAGCGAGGTCGTACATCTGAAACCGAAAAATGGTTTGATTTGCAGTATCGTAACAGAAAAGACTGAAACCAATTGTTTATTTGAGTAAGATTGTAATTTGATTATGCAATTTTCATTAAGTAGCATTTTAAACGAAAAAGTCAGTCCAAATGAAAGACAAAAATTCAGTTGTGCATGACGTAATTAACAATGTCATTGGGCAAATCGTAGTAGATAAAGTAAAGAAGTTCTATTTACGCTCTTATAAATATTGCGTGATGTGTTCATAAGTTTATTTTTTTCGCTTGAAAATAGATGTGAATGTTTTGAAATGTTGTTTCACTACCCAAAACTTAACCACACTAAGTTGACCAAAAACATCGATTGCAAGGTTTTTTCTTTGGCCGTCAATAACATTTAGCGTTGTTTCCTCAATTCTAGTATTAAATTATGACTTCCTACATAACAAATCGGCTTTTATAACCTCACTTTCAACATCGGGTATTACTGTTCGATTACGTTTATCGTCTAAACACGCTGCCACAAGATCTTGCTTGAGTTTGTAATTCAGGGCTAGTACGCTAGGAGCGCTTCAGAAGACGATTATCTATCTTGTTCACCTTCATTCATCGTTTAAAAAGGGCTTTACTCAGTCGCGACTACAGAGCTTTAGTCGCGACCAGTGATCTCTATACTACCTGGATCTTAAGCTATAAATGTCTGAGAGTGCCAGCCAAAGATGTTCTACTTCTTGACTAATTACAATATGGCTGATATGAAGTATTACAAGAAAACGAAAAGGAAATATGTTTCGATTCCGTACACACGCGAGTCTGTTACTTCCCATATTGACATAAATTTCAAATCCAAGGTAATCTAGCTTTTATTTGTCATCTACTAACTGATGGAAATTAGTTTGACTAATTACATGGACTACAATGCAAATTCGCGAGCAAAACATATGAATGTGTAGGCACCGAGGAGGTTAGAATAGGGGGAGATGCCCTTAACGCCACAGAAGTGAAGCCATTGCCGCCATATTCACCCCGTTTACATGGGCTTCCAAAACAGGATTTCGTAAACCGATTTCCCAATTCCGCTTTTGGTTGGTCATGTAAACACTACAAAATATATTCTGGAAATCCACTTCTCTAAAGCGGTTTTCCAGTTCCACAATTGATTTTCGTGCCCATGTAGACACAACCGTTTTTGAAGCGTTCTTGGCTTGTCAGATTGTGTTTTTTTGGTAAGAATTTTCGGCACATATGGACAGAGTGACATTTTCTAATGTGAATATTAGAGTGAGCATGAATCTGTGTATTTAAGTAAAGAAAAATAGCGATTATGATGACTAAATCAGGCACTGAATCAGCTGTTTTTAAGCCGCCATCTTAAGTGGATTAGGAAATCCGATTCAGGCTGTGCCATGTAAACACGACAGCGAAAAACGGTTTACGAAAATCGATTTTCGTCTTCCGGAAGATGTGTTACATGTAAACGTATTCATTATGGAGCCAATAACATGGCTATCGTTCTGCTCACACCACTTGGAACAAACGTGACGTCATTTTTACATCATAAGCTATATCGAAGATCGGACGAAGAGCTATCGACTTGCGACAAATAACTTGGTGCAAACGTGATATGCTAGTGTTATGTGAATTGGTTTATTTCAATAGCTATTGTATCATAATAACGTCGTTGTTGGTTCGATTACAGTCTGCTGCAAAAGTGACATGCTTGGGTATTGCCTTATTTAATGGTAGCATAAAACACGTCGTTCTCGGTACGATAGGTTATAAATAAACACTGGTTTCGTCCGAAGTTTCGCAACTTTATCCTGATATAGGCCTAGGGATTGTGGGCCGTTTCCATTTCATTTTTCTTTCTTCGTCTTCGTGTTTCTAAAATACTACAGGACTTCTTAATAAAATTAAACTAAGCACGAAATTTGGAAATGCATATCAATATTCAAAATACGTTGTAGAGTTTCTTTTTCTGATACGAATTATAGAAGTTTATTCTTGACTTTGACGTTGCTATTAGCAGCGTCTCTTATACTACCTGCAGTGTTACTGTTGTATGTGAAGAATAGAACTTGACACAATACACTATCCTTCTCTCCAGGCCTTAATAAGTGAGTAATGGGTTTTAGCTGTAATGTTAAAAAGTGTAATGTCTGTAATGGATATAGGTCTAGAGAATTAGGTAATGCCACTTTTTTGTCTGTGTAGACAATATCAAACTATGGTTAAAAGGAATATTTCTAACGGATTATGGGGGGGGGGGGGGGAATTTCGGGTCTCAAATATCTCCAAAATTGAGACTGTGGGATCAAACATTAGGATGTAGAGATGCTAGCAGACAGCGTTGTTAGTATTCTGAGAGTAATCTGTATGCATTCGCAAATGAAATTAAAGTTTTCCTCACAGGATCTTGGCTAACCAAAAACTCCGCAATCGTAAAATATTCAGAAATAAACTACCGTACCAAATATTGGTGACAAGCAACGAATATCGTTCGGAAATCGCAAAACTTTCGAAAATAAACAGCAAAATATTTAGATAAGCTAGGTATAGCGGCCTAACCATACGCTCGCAAATCACAAGATATTCGGAAATAAACAGCGAAGTATTTCTGAGAGGCGAATAATATAAATGGCATTGTCACTTATTTTACTTATCAGCAGTTTATTTATTTAGTAATCAAAATATCCACATGTGTACTGCCGGTCTATAGTGTCCAACGGGCACAATATTTCGGCGATCATACATGTCGCCATCATCAGGTGAACTGACAGACTGAGCTCCTGGAAACGCGCCGGCACGGAGATCCGCACGCTACGGCTGCTCGAAGGGAACTGGGTTCTATCCTCGCTTTACTTTCTTGACGGACCTCGACCTTGGTCCGATGGTTGTGCAGGCTAAGCATTTTCTGCTATTCCTGCTGTACCTGAAACATAAGAAAAAGTATTAGAATCTGGCTGTATGTGTGGACTTAGGCTGTCAGATTACTGACGATGTATTATTATATTTTCTTTTTTTCTGGTTTGCTGCGAGATTTTTGTTAATCTCGCAGCAGGTCAGGCCAGCGGGTTGTTGGCCTGAAGTCGTGTTGTGTTCCCATTGCCGGATGAACCGGTTGTGGGACTGCTCTCTATTCTCGTAGAAGGTCCTGGCGGCGACGCGGAATCTCTCTCGGAGCGGTAGAATACCGGCTTCTTCATGAAGCTGGTCGGTTGGGTAGCAGGGCAGGGCAGGGCAGTCTTCAGAGCGCGGTTCTGGATGGTCTGCAGCAGCTGGATGTTGACGTCAGCGGCGTTTCCAAAGACTGGGGACGCGTGCTTGAGCATAGGGCGGACCAGTGACAGGTACAGCGTAATGCCGTGTTGCGACGGTAGCGGCGACTGCGGGTTGAGCAGTGGGTAAATGACGCGTAACCCGTCCTGTAGCCCTCTGTCTTACATCACTGACGTGATCTTTCCAGGTGAGCCTTTGGTCTAAGGTTACCAATAGGTATTTCGCCGTTGTACACCGGGGGATGGAAGTCCCTAGGATCTCGATCGGCGGTAGCGCATCGGGCAGTTTACGTCTAGTAAAGACGACTGCCTGGATTTTCGCGACGTTGAATTTCAACCGCCACTTGGTGGCCCATGCACCCAGGGCGTCGCTTTTGTGTCCCAACTTCGTCGCCGCTTTTGTGTCCCAGCCTCGTCGTAGGTGTCGGTGGCCGAGTGGAACGAGACCGACACAGGAACAAAAATAGCACGCCGGTGCAGGTACGGAGGGGAGCAGCCAGAAACTATAAACACTAGAGTAAATTAGAAAGAGATATGTATATTGCACAGAATGTAACAATACTTAACTTTTACATAGTACTGCAGAATGTTGATACATAGTTGTTAGAGGCCTGCCTAGTGCCTGTACAATAGCAAAGTCTTCACTGGTGCCTATCTGATTACGAAGGTCCTAACTCGTTGCTATCTCAGTCCGAAGTCTTTACTCGTTGCTATCTCAGTCCGAAGTGAACGATCTCCTTCAGTGGTGGCCACGAGCGGAGTTGTCGCAGAGGGCGCTCGTGGCTGTCGTCGTGAGAACGCCGCGCCGTGCGTGCATGGCGGCGCGCGGCGAAAGTAAGTGGCGCGCACTTTGTACTTGTGCGACACCACAGTCGCAGCCGACTTGGAGTCGGCGTCGCATTGTGAGCGCCTTCATGCTGCGGGTGAAAAGCGCCGTCGGCGTATAGTGCCAATTCGACGCTTGCGACTCGCGGTGCATCAGCAGTGTACAGGGAGTACAGCAGGGGGCCGATGACCGAACCCTGCGGCACTCCCGCACATATCCGCCTTTCTGTGGATGTGCCGTCTTCTGCCCTTACGTGGAAAGTCCGTTCGGACAGGTACGACTGCAGCAGTCTTCCATGGGACGTCGGGAGCCCGTGAACAAAGAATTTGTACACTAGGCCGTCGTGCCAGACCTAGTGTCCCGGTAGCGGGCGATTTAAATAACCTCGGCCCGCGGAGCGACCCCTCCGCGGTCCGCGCCCCGCGCCCCGCGCCGCGGCCGCGCAGTGGAACCGATTGCGACGGCGTCTGAAATGACTTCGGTGTGAGGGCTCTGTCCGCCGTGGTCGTCACTTCGTTACGTTTGTTAGATTTACTCTTAATTAACCCAATCGCTGGTTCCCAAGCTTTGCTAAGATTATAGCCATAGTCACGGTTTATGAGGTCGTCACTTGTGCGAATTTCAATGGCCTCTCTAACGACGCAGTCCCAGTATCTCGACGTCTGTACCAGAATCCTAGTGCGTTCATACTCCATCGCATGTTTTCCGATAAACAATGTTCAGCGACCGCCGACTTGCTCGGATACATCAATCGTGTGTGCCTCTGGTGTTCAACGCATCGATCCTCGACGGTACGCATCGTCTGTCCAATATATGACTTTCAACACTGACACGGAATCTGGTACACGCCGGCCTTCCTCAAACCGAGATCATCCTTAGCGCTCCCCACCAGTGCACGAATTTTATTCGGCGGACAAAAAGCAGTTCCAACCTGGTGTTTTTTGTTTTTTTTTTTCAGAATGCGGGCGATCTTCCCTGAGAGTGCGCCGGTATATGGAACGAAGGCAGTGCCTACATCCTCCCTCGTGTTTTCATCCGTTTCCACAGGTTGTATTGTAGTGGTTGGGCGGAGAGCCCGCTGAATCTGCCACTCTGAGTACCCATTTTTTCGAAATACAGTTCTCAGGTGTTCCAATTCCTGGGGTAGACTCTCTGCGTCGGAGATAGTGCGCGCCCTATGTACTAGAGTTTTAATTTATTCATCCTTTGACTGCTGTTTGGAGAGATATTGTTAAGTGTCTTTTACTATTACAATTTAGTCTATTAAATGTTTTCCTTAGGCTTGTCTCTAACCATATCCCCGAAATCCTTACATATTTTGAACAAAGGTAAAATATTTGTGAGAAGGATAGCAGAAATGTGACGAAGTCCATTCTCAACAGAAATGTCATTGCTGGTCGTATCACGTCCAGGAATTCCATTCTCCGTTTTCTAATCAGACCAAAGTCACCAAATCGAGGTGACTAATTCCTGAGATAGTGCTCTGTTACATGTAACATCATGTATTGCATACGATACTACCGTCATATGACTAAGAAAGGCCCAAGAGTGTTACGATTAAGCAACATCTACATTACGTTAAAAACTGTGAGATTTAAAAAAATGTTTCCATAGTAGGAGTTTCGAACCAAAACCCTTTCTATTGTTGACTTCTAACACAAACTACTGCGCTACGACGACTTGCAGAACCGCGTGGTATAAGTATACTTATCTACTATAGTTTCAGGAATTCTGTATTATTATTTACATGTATGATAAGAAATGGATCCGAGAACGGTTTTTATGATTCATCTGTAATGTGTTGTTTCCATGAAAGGCCTTACTGCGTATTATAATACCAAAACTCTTAGAAATACGGCAAATCGAGATAGCGCCTGTCACATTGAGGTATCGAGTAACATGCAATAGTCGATAGCTGTTTGCGCGGTCTTCGATACAGCGTGTGACGTAAAACTGACGTCATGTTTATTCCAAGTGGTGTGAGCAGAACGCTACACCAATAACATTTGTGTTGACTAGTGTGTATTCAACTGTCTGGTTTGTATCTGTCCACAAAAGTACATTATATGAAATAAGTACGCGACAGCCATTTAAATGTATGAAAGTTAACAGGGCAAGAATCACAGAGTGCTTTAATCTAAAAACACATTTCCTTGGCTCCACAAGATGGCGGACTGACTTCAATCGACAGCTAAGCTTTGAATAGTAGCGCCGTTCCCCTTATTGTAACCTCCTTGGTAGGCACGCTACAGTGGCTCGACACCAGAGTTATACATCCAGGTAACACACAGATCACTAGTCGCAACGCTCACTGCTATGGAATTGTTACCAACTGACAGTCGCAATGACACTAGCGCTCCTAGTGGTGGGCAAGTCGCCGGATGAGTGATGTTTGTTTATAATTATTTGTGTACATAATTAACGAAAGAATTGGTATAATTTTTGCGTTACAACGATTAGCAAAATATCAGGAGGCATAAATAATACGGAAATTAATGTAAAAACCGCCGAACTTAACTGATTCAGTGCTATAACTAAGAGGTTTGTCATGAACCAATACTTAGGAATATGCGTATATTTGCTGTTTATTCCACTGAATGTAAGTAGCACATAAACATAAGATAAACGTAAATTTCTATTATGCTCAGCTCTTATAAAGACAAAGATTTTTTTTAACGCTTATCAATTCGGTATGGAGTCTAATTCACACTTTTTTAGGCTTCACTCGTTTTACTTATACGCTCATATTCTTTTGAGTGTAATTAGCTGAAAAAGACAATGTTTTGAAGGTTACGGCCGTTTGTGGTTCAGCTATAGCAACAATTGTGGAATTGTATTGTTCTTTGTTGAAAACATTTTGATTGCTTTTCCCGTTTTCTTGCCACGTCTGTGACTTTTTCCTTCAGCTATAACTGCGGTGGCATATTTGCTATGTTAAATACTGTAGTTATTGCATTCTCTATTCGTTTCTAACGTCCCACCCTCACCTATTTTACTGGTATTGTAGCGATGAAGCCGCGGCGGATTAGCTGAGCGTGCTGGAGCGCCGTGTTGCAGTGCGCTCGGCCGTCCGCCATCGGGGGTTCGAATCCCCCCTCGGGCATGGATGTTTCTGTCGTGCTTAGTATAAGCTAGTTCATAAGAATTTTGTAAGTTTAAGTACTGATGATCCCGCGGTTAGGTCCCTTAAGCTTTACAAACACACACTAGTGCTGAAACGTTAACGTTCCAGAGTTGAAAAGCGACGTCTTTGTGCCCAACGGCAGGTCTTCCGGTATAAGCTGGCCATTTTTTATTAGAAAATTAAATTATTCAGTAAAAGCCTGTAGGTTACAAGATACTTGAAAATAAACTGTCCTGCATGCTACAGTTTCGTACCCTGTCATGGATCCATCATGTTGATAGATATCTAATTAAATTTGCCTTTCCCCTCTTCAAATTTTGGAGTGCACAAACCCGTCTACCTGCATTGACGAGCAACATGATTTTATGGTTCATTGACTCATGTGGGATAGTACTTGAATACTGGACCTCCCGATTTTAGACCACATCTCTATTTCGCTCTTGGCTCGACTTCCAGTTCTTCATAGTAAATATTTCATTGCTCCTCCCCTGCTTTTCCTGGAGAAAGGAATCGTTCAGTGTGTGTTGGAAGAGTTATTCCATTTGCATATCGTAGTGTACACACTGTTGTATATGTGACGACAGGAAATGCCCCCTGAGGGATAGCAGAAGGTTTCACCATTGCCTGTCAACAGAAAGCATAGTAACATAGCTTCCAGAGAACCATTTGTGTGTACTGTATAATAGGAATGTTTGAAGCCGTGAGGCACAGTGTGATATCAACGTACGAAGGAAAAGGGCGCCATGCCAAAGAGACGTTCCTATTTCCTGCAGAGAAATG
Organism: Locusta migratoria; assembly: GCA_026315105.1. NCBI lineage: Eukaryota > Metazoa > Arthropoda > Insecta > Orthoptera > Acrididae > Locusta > Locusta migratoria. The sequence continues at coordinate 329,101,496 of CM048747.1, read as the reverse complement.
AGCGACTTTGAAGGGAGTCAAATTGTGGCGTTCCTACCGGCGGGATGGTCCTTTCAGGAAATTGCAACTCAAGTTGGAGATGCTGCATTAGTTGTGCAGTTCTTTCACACGAAGTGATGAGTGCTATCGTCAAGGGTTCTGAAATTGATTCCGTATTTCTTTATTTCCAGAAGGCTTTTGATACCGTACCTCACAAACGGCTTTTAATCAAATTGCGTGGTTATGGTATATCGCCCCAAATTTGTGATTGGATAGGGGATTTCCTGTCAGAGAGGACACAGTTCGTAGTAATTGATGGTAAGGCATCGACTGAAACAGAGGTGATATCGGGCGTTCCGCAGGGTAGTGTTATTGGTCCTCTGCTGTTCCTTATTTACATAAACGATTTAGGGGAAAGCCCCTTTTGTTGTTTGCAGATGACGCCGTCATTTACCGTCTAGTAAAATCATCTGAAAATCAAAACCAACTGCAGAACGATCTAAATAAGATATCACTATGGTGTAAAAATTAGCAATTGTCTCTAATAATGCGAAGTGTGTAAAATCGTCCACATCAGTAAGAAAAGAAATCCGTTAAACTTTGTTTACAAGATAAATCAATCAAACTTGAAGGCCGTAAAGTCCACAAAATATCTAGGAATTACTATTACTTCAGACTTGAACTGGAATTAACACGTAGATAATGTCATGGGAAAGGCGAACCAGAGACTGCGTTTTATTGGCAGAACCCTTAAAAGATGCAGCAGAACTACAAAAGAAACTGCATACACTACGCTTGTCCGTCCTCATTTGGTATTGTTGCCCATTGTGGGATCCTCATCAGGTGGAATTGACGGAGGACATCGAAAGAGTTCAAACAAGGGCAGCTCGTTTTGTATTGTCAGGATACAGGGGAGACAGCGTTAGGGAAATGATACAGGATCTGGGATGGGAATCATTACAACGGCGCTTATCGCTGCGGCGTGGGCAACTTACGAAACTGCAGTCGCCAACATTCTCCTCCGAATGCGAAAATATATTGTTGACTCCCACCTACATAGGTAGCAATGATTATCAGAATAAAATACGAGGAATCAGAGCTCGAACGGAAAGATTCAGATGTTCTATCTTCCCGCGCGCTATTCGAGAGTGGAATGGGAGATGAATAGTATAAAGGTGGTTCGATGAACCCTCTGCCAGGCACTTAAATGTGGTTTGCAGAGTATCCCATGTAGATGTAGATGTAGATGCTCGCAATAGTGACGCGTATATTATCGCATCCATTAACGAGGGACTGCACATCAATGCAGCACAGACAGTCCTAAGATTTTGGCATTGTAAGGGCAGCAGTGGCAGATCGTACAGCCACCATAGCACAGATAAGTGGCTTTGTGAGCCCGGAAGTGTCAAAACAATATTTTTCCAACCAGTTAGTAGCAGTGAGACTGTGGACACCTACATCTCTAGGCCGTCTTCGACTCACGCACAACGTCGACGTAACTGGGGCATCAGAGGATCATTTGGAATGGTGGGCCACGCTCTTCACTGATGAAAGCAAATTGTAATCGCGCGAAAGCGATGCTAATATAACTGTATGACGTCGCGTCAAAAAAGCAAGGAAAGATGACAACCCCACCGAGTGGATACATTATTACTCGTCAGAGACGGTCCACTGGTATGCAAAATCACAGATATGCAAATTAATTTTAAATATAATCCTCATTATTGTTAAAGGAAAGCAAGGGAAATTTGGAGAAGGAATTAAAGTTCAGGATGAAGAACTAAAAACGTTGCGTTTTGCCGACGACATAGTAATTGTCAGAGACAGCAAAGGACCTGGAAGAGCAGTTGAACGGAATGGACAGTGTTATGAAAGGTGCATATGAGATGAACATTAACAAGAACAAAACTAGGGTAATGCAGTGCAGTTTAAGAAAATCGGGTGATGCTGAAGGAATTAGATTGGGTAACGAAACAATAAAGTAGGTAGATGAGTTTTGTTACTTGGACAGTAAAATAACAAATTATGGTCGCAGTACAGAGGATATAAAATGCAGTATGGCAATGGATAGAAAAGCATTCTTGAAAAAGAGAAATTTGTTGACATCGAATATTGATTTAAGCCTAAGGAAGTCTTTTCTGAAGGCATTTGTCTGGAGTGTTGCCTTGTATGGAGTGAAACATGGACGATAAACAGTGCAGACAGGAAGAGGATATAGGCTTTTGAAATATGGTGCTACAGAAGAATACTGAAGATTAGGTGGGTGGATCGCGTTACTAATGTGGAGGTACTGAACAGAATTGGAGAGAAAAGAAATTTCTGGCATACCTTGACTAAAAGAAGGGATAGATTGATAGGACACATTCTTGGACATCAAGGAATTGTGAATTTAGCGTTGGAGGAAAGTGTGTGGGGTAAAAACCGCAGAGGAAGACCAAGAGATGGATACAGTAAGCAGATTGGCCGTTCTTATGTGGAGTTGAAGAGGCTTGCTCAGGATAGGGTATTGTGGAGATTTGCATCAAACCAGTCTCCGGACTGAAGACCACAACAACAATGTTAATATCAAGGGTCGCCACCATATTTTTATTAAAAACATGAAAAAAAGTCCAACCCCCTAAATCTTCAAGCACGGTGGCGAGATAATTGATCAGAGTGCACCAGATAATAGACACAGTCCTCTACCTATATATCTAATTCCCCTCCATAATAGTTAGGAATTTGTGAAGGAAAGTAAATTTATGATTTAAACAAATACATTTATTAATTAAAGCACACAGAAATTCGGACAATATTAACAATTAATGTAAAAGATTTTGTATATGAAATCACAGTTGAAAGTGTAGTTAAGCAACGGGTTATAAATGAATACAAATATTTATAAAAGGACATCAACCGCAGTAAAATCGGTTAACACGCAAAATACATGAGTTGCCATCAAATTGTCTGATTTTAACAAATAGAATATAGAATGTAACAAATGGAACCGAATATTTTAGCACTATATTAACCAACACAGTTAAAAATCTGGCTATACATGTGGCGTTGTCCTATCGTGAAAAACTAGAAAGGTGGACAAGGCTCTAAGAAATTGGTTGTAAGAAATAGAAGTCAAACATCGATCTTACGCATGCACATACACACTGATGGGTGATTACTGCAGCTATATATAACAACCCTAGCAAATAGCGAGCATCACTTTACCAATAACCTTGAGTGGGCTTGATCTGTCGACGCTGGGTCTCGCTGGCGACTGGATGATGTTGAAGGAGTGGAACTGAAAGAGAGTAATTCTTCCGTCCGAGAATCTCACTACGGTCTGTGAAGCAGTATCGACATTTAATTACAACAGCCCCTCTATCATGGCAGATAGCAGTTGTCAGGTAAATGCTTTCACTCCACTCACAAACTCAAGCGTAAAACATGAGTATTGAGTAAAAGTGTCCCAAGAATGGAATTGCATAAACCACTAGCACGTCGGTACGGCTGCCTAATCTCGAGTCTCGACCAAACAATAATATGAAACAGCTGTTTCGCAGAGCGAACAACTGCAACTGAGTTCCTGTCCAGATCTACACGTGAAATTTTCTAAGTCTGCGATCCACTGCAGGCGAAAACCTGAGAAAGCTTAAGTCCAACAAAAGCTCAGGACTCAGCCCTAAGAACGATTAAAGCTCTAGAGGTCCTATCTGAAAGAAAAACGTCAGAACTAGCCAGAGCCTACATGAGAAGCCTCCGCACGAACCGCGTCATCCGCCCACGCCAAAACTGTGTCAATTCTCCCCCTAAACTCGATATAGCAATCACTGGAAAGCTCTAACCCTCCAGCCAATGAGATGGACAGGCAGTTATGACAGATAGCCAGACCTGTCGCTTACACGGACGGAGCCAATCGGATCGCCTCCAGAGGACGCCACCCGAGTCAGACACCCTTTCGAAAATTCCTCACGCCCATCATTTCCCAGACTTTTGCCCTAAAAGGAATTTAAAGTCTTATCTAGCGAGCTCGTAGCCAGAATAGCCACAGATAAAAGAGCAAAGTGGAAAGAGAAGACTCCATTGCTCGCCGAAATTCCACAGCACGCCAGGCAATATATCACCCTGGAAAAACGTGACCCGAGTCAGCCCCCGACTGTAATTTTGTAGACAGGGAAGGCTAACGCATACTTAGAAGACAACCTCCCCAAAGCCGTACACTAAGAGGCTCCTCAACTATGCAGCTGTATCCAACCACTTTCCAATCAACAATACAAGCTAAAATTGATATGCAATGGGAGTAGGCGATTCAAAGAAACACTATATGACACTGTACACGAATTCTTACAGACAAGAATAAAAAAGTAAGCTGGCGTTTTCGTCCTTCTGGAAAGATGTCAGCGCTATCTGGATTAATTATAAATCTATGAACTTGATATCGAAATAGTGCCAGATTCGGCGTATTTCTTCAGCTGCCTCAGAAAGAGGTGAGGAGGTGATGGAGTAGGGAAAAGTGGCTACTATGGGACGGGAAATGCAGTTGTTACTGGTAAGGAAGAGACGGAGGCTCAGTGTAAGTAGAGTCTCGAGAAGTGTACGGAGAGGGTATGGGGTGGGAGACACGCCCGTAAGTGATAATACATCCCCAATTGGACCTCTCAATCTCTCTGTGCCTGGAAGAACAATACCCTAATACTCTCGTTCTTGTACTAAACATCTCTCAGACCCCAGTTTTCCACTACATAACGTAAGACAATACTTATGCCAAGTAGATTGGTAGGGTGTTACTTACGAAAATTACCGCATTCAGTGTTATGCAGTGTTGCTGATAAATTTTACATCTACAGATTTAAAACATAAAACAGCGGCTATTCCACGCGATAGGAATGTCATACGAGAAAATAATCTTAGCTCGTAAAATAATTTTGTCTTAATTTCGGAGATATAACATATTATGCGAGATACTGTTCGTTTTATTATTGCCAAAAATGGTTCCATAAACTTTTGTTAATCCATTAAAACTGAAACTAACTGACAGATTAAAATTTTAATCTGCCAGGAAGTTTTATATCAGCGCACACTCCGCTGCATAGTGAAAGTTTCATTCATTAAAACTCTTATGCATTGTGATAATATAAATAAAATTACATGTGACACATTCGGATCTCACGCTTTAAAGAAAATGAATACGTTAACACGTCTTAAAAACAGGAGCAAAAGCAAGAAGAACAAAAAAATATGACAGGCCGTAAGAAGATGAGAAAACGAAGACAGAAGAATAATAATGTCAACATCTAAACGAATAGCTTACTAAATAAAGCGTTCAAATGTGTATAATGGTACAAGTATAGAATTTTGTCCCACTTTAGGTTTTATATAAACCAGGCGTTAGGATATGTCACGTGACATTCCTCGCCCCGAACTCCCTCTGGCATACGCAATCTTGATTTCTACATTTTATGATTTTCTTATTATAACTTACGCGTTGTTATTTCAAAGCAGACGCACTGAAGAATTAAAAAAAGCACTTCGTTCATAGCACGATAAGTTATAATCTAGTGTCTAAAATGTCTGTATAGCTGTTAGCAACTGCCAGCAATAGTTTTAGAATTAATGTACACTTCGTAATTGTTTGCCATAGTGTAGTAGGTAGTACGAGTGGTCAGTAGTTCGAAACCCGCCTATGCCATTATCCTTTCTTTCCGTCTTGGCTCCTAAAAGGGTTTTCGGCACTATAATTAATTAAATAGAGCTATCGTCTGCAATGTTTAGAGTTGTGCAGATGTGAGTTTGTTCTATTTCCTGAACATGCTTCGCGGGTTTGCCGCCGGATGACATTGTGAATCTCCCACAATATTTCGCCGACCCAACTGTTCGACATCTTCAGGTGGTGGTAGCTGTCAGTACTTCAAGGCGCGACTGATGGTAATTGCGCGGCAGCGGCGGTATTTATCAGGGCGTGTGCAGAGATTACGCATGCGCGAGAGACCGTTCAGTGGCGGCGGCGGCGGCGCTTCTGGTGCCCCCTGCTGGGAGCCGAGGAGGCGTCTTCCGCGCGTGCGCCGTGGGCAATGATGTGCTGCCGGACGCTCCTGTGGTGGAAATTGGAACTAAGTATCTGCGTTGCGCTGCGTTCCTTCGTGTTTCCGATTTTCTCTTTTCTCCTGTTTTGTTTTGATTGCAGCCAATACTGGATTCCAGGCTGCGCTCATCTGGAAACCTGCATCCCTGTTGATAAGATTATCCGCCGTAAGGATGTGTATGGCCTCCTTAAAAATACTGTCCCAAAATGATGATACTGACGATAGAACTTCCGTTTTCTCGTAACACATCCGATGACCTGTGTTCGGGCAGTGCTCTGCTACCGCTGACTTACTAGGTTTTCCTAGGCGTGTGTGGCGTTGGTGTTCAATACAGCGTTCTTGTACAGTTCGACTTGTCTGCCCTATGTAAGATTTTCCGCACTGACATGGTATTTTGTATACGCCGCGTTTTCGAAGGCCAAGCTCGTCTTTGACCGAGCACAATAGATTCCTCAGTTTTGAAGGCGGACGAAACACACATTTGATGTCGTGTCTCTTCAGGATACGTTCTATCCTAGATGACATGCCACCAAAATAAGGTAAGAACGCCGTTACAGTGAGTGCCTCCGAATCTTCATCAACATCCTTTCGTTGAAATTGCTTCAATCGAAATGCATTGCGTATTTGTCGCTCAGAATAACCGTTTTGCTGGAATACAGTTCTTAGATGTTGTAGTTCACCTGGCAAGCTGTCAGTATCTGAGACCACATGTGCCCTGTGTACCAAAGAGCGTAAGACGATACCGCGTTGTGCAGGATGATGACAACTTGTGGCCTGCAAATATAGCTCTGTGTGCGTCGCTTTGCGGTAGACACTATGGCCCAGCGTACCATCAGGTTTTCTTTTTACCATAACATCCAGAAAAGGTTAACTTCCGTCTCTATCCAACTCCATGGTGAACTGGATACTTGGATGGAGTGAATTCAGATGCTAAAGAAACGTGGGTAACGTCTCTATTCCGTGAGGCCACACACAAATGTGTCATCCACATAGCGCCAGAAACAAGAAGGTTGCAGACGTGCTGACAGTAGTGCTCTTTCCTCAAAGTCTTCCATAAAATAGTTGGCCACCATGGGAGATAGAGGACTCCCCATGGCGACTCCGTCAACTTGTTCAAAATATTGGTTATTGAATAAGAAGTACGTTGAGGTAAGCACATGCTCGAACAATGCCACAACGTCTTTCTCAAACTTACTGCTGATGAGCTGCAGTGAGTCCTGTAAAAGTACTTTGGTAAATTAAGAAACGACGTCAAAGCTGACCAACAATATCTGTTGATTGTAGTTGAAGAGTCCTTAGGCGTTGTATGAAGTCCTCCGAATTTTTGATGTGGTGTTCACATTTGGCTACAAGTGGTGCTTCGAAATACGTTACAGCGAAATAGACACTGGTCTTCTGAAGCGCTTGCACAACAACAGGTAGGATACTGCGATAGCCGCGGTGGAGTAGCCGAGCGGTCTAAGGCGCCTCGCTGCGGACCGCGCGGTTGCTCGCCGTCGGGGGTTCGAGTCCTCCCTAGGGCATGGGTGTGTGCGTTGTCCTTACGTTAGTTTACCTTAGTTTAATTAGTTTGTAAGCTACGGACTGGTGACCACGCAGTTTGGTCAGATAGATTTACAAACATTTGAATTTGATACTGCGATAATGAATATTCTAAACAACGTGCAGATACTGGTAGATTGATATATGAATTGAGTCGCTTTAATCCAAATAGCGACGCCTTCCTGTTCGTTAACTCTACGATGATTACGAGTTCTAACAACAAATGGCATGTTACAAGAGTAATACGATTTACCCATATCCTTATTATACACTTCGAACACTTGAAATGTCCGATAAGCAATCACATCTCTATTATTAAAACTCTCAAGTCCACCTTGCGCCTTTAAAGTATCACCGTTACCACGAACAATTGCAGCTGTAATCCAACCATTACCATGACTCGGATTAGGTACGCCTACCTACGCAGGCGCAACGACACTCGCGCGCTACCTTAACAAAGACTGCTAACTTATCAAAGATATATATCAAGATAATTTGATGTATCACGGCAATACATCTCCAATAACTCTAATCTTACTACAATTCAACATTCCTTTAATCCAAATAGCGACGCCTTCCTGTTCGTTAACTCTACGATGATTACGAGTTCTAACAACAAATGGCATGTTACAAGAGTAATACGATTTACCCATATCCTTATTATACACTTCAAACACTTGAAATGTCCGATAAGCAATCACATCTCTATTATTAAAACTCTCAAGTCCACCTTGCGCCTTTAAAGTATCACCGTTACCACGAACAATTGCAGCTGTAATCCAACCATTACCATGACTCGGATTAGGTACGCCTACCTACGCAGGCGCAACGACACTCGCGCGCTACCTTAACAAAGACTGCTAACTTATCAAAGATATATATCAAGATAATTTGATGTATCTGTGGCAACTGTCGTTCCCTAATGAAATGGAAGACAAGTGTATACATTGCAACAAATTACCTGTATGTTTTCTTTTTTGCAATTATTCACTATTAATAGAACATGTTGAAAGTCACAACTATATCCTGCAAAATTCTGAGTTGTTCAAAGGTAACAGTGCTTTCTCTTAAAAGTGCATTTGTTCTATTTTGTGATGCCAAAATTCTCTTTTGTATACGCCATCTTGCTTTCTTTATTTGATGATTTTCTTATTATAACTCAAGCGTTGTCATTTCAAACCAATGGCGCACTGAAAAATATCAAAAACACGTTGTTAGGACACTAAATTACAATCTAATGTCTAAAAATGCCATGTTATCACATAACACTTGCCAGCAGTGGTACGAGAAGTACGGATTACTCTCGTAGATGTTTGGCGTAGCGTAATGGCAGTTGCTGGCGTGGTAGCTCAGCGTGCTCGGTCAGAGGGCTCGACGCCAACTGTAAGAGAAAAAAAACGAGCACAATTCTCAACGAACAACTTGGAACGAACATGAACAATCTACCGCAAAGCATCGATCTACCTGAAGAACGAAAAAATATAAATAAAAACCCACTACTGGCATTTTTCCATCGTCTTTCCTAAGAGGTTTTTGCACACTCTTGTTAATTGAACACAACTATATACTACAAGATTCTAAGTTATTCAAAGGTAACAGTGCTTTCTCTGAAAAGTGCATTTGTTCTGTTTTGTGATCATGACATTGAAAAACGGCTGTCTGCCGTCTTCCCTAGGTTTTTAACTTTGTAAATTATCTAAGTTCTCTAGACGGACTTTTTTGCTAACCCCTTCGTTCGGAGGCATGAGGAACAGCATTTCATTTCATGTTTTTAAATGTTAGTTTCTGTAATATTACTGGGATTTTATTATGGTAATAATTTATCATTGTGTCTATGAATGTGGCAACATGAACGGAGAGACCATGACACCAGTGTCCCTGTGAGAATGTGTACTTGCTTTATTCTGGATGTGCATGTATGAGAATCTTGTAACAAGGCAGTCTGAGCGTATGTATGAGAATTTTCGTTGTCGGCGGCTCGCTGCTCGGTTTGCATGTCTAAAAATGTGCAAATGTTTGTAAATCTATCGCCGAACTGCGTGGTCATCAGTCCGTAGCTTACAAACTACTCAAACCTAGATAAAGTAACCTAAGAACAAATACACACACCCACAAATACACACACACCTCCACGGCGAGCAACCGTGCGCTCCGCAGCGAGACGCTTTAGACCGCTCGGCTACTCCACCGCGGCGGTTTGCATGTCTCTCTGGCTTCGTGTCGATAGGTAGTCGTTACGTACTTCTGCTTTTGGAGCTACCAAAGAGGTTCCTCTCCCCTTTGGTTACAAGTTGGGTTGGCAATGCCCAGTAGCAGCCTCGGTTGGACGCACGAGTCTAAGCTCTCCCTACCACCTCGTTTTCCTTGGGTTTTACCAATTTCCGGTTGGGGCGGGGACTGGCTGGCCGACCTCGCTTTGGCCTGGTAAGATGTTCCGACTTTCTTTCCTCCCTTGACGTGGTAGCGATTCTTTGCCTGGTGTTCGAATTAGATTTCAGACCTTAGGTTTTATTTTTCGGAATAAGTTTCTCCGATCATGTACGGCTGTGTATTCAATTTCATTTCGGTGATTTTGTGTATGTAACTAATTCGGTTTGATAACGACTGAGAATCGGTAACCTTTGTGAGACTAGCTGGCAGTTACGAACTCTGTTTAATTTCTTTCTAGCTTTGTGGTATGCAACTAATGTGCAGGAATATTTTTATTCTGTGTAGTGCATGTGAAATACTCTTTTCCGTTTTCTCCTTCCGCGAGTGATATGTAGTTACGTGGTGTGTTCTTAGAACAAAGCCTTCAGCTACTCCTGTGTCTGTTTCTATGCCCTTCAGGCAAGATATTCTGCATGTATCCTTCTGATTTCCTTTAGTACATCGCGATCTCCTCTCCGCCTATTTTATATTGCTGTTTCGTTTCGTTTCGTTTCCAAACTTGTACTTTGCATTCAGACTCAGTAAATTCTCTTCTAGCCTTGTACGACTCCCTTTATTAGCTTGCTTATGAAATACTACTTATTTCTATGGGCTGCATGCCGTATTTATTAATTTATTTACCCCGACTTTGAATTTATTCCACTTTTCTGAATTTTAAGACTTGTCTTCGTCCATCCGTGTAAAACCTTCCCAGTCGCGTCTAACTGTATTTCTTTAGCTTTCTTATGATATCCTACGTATTTCTAAGGGTTGCAAGCCGTCGCTGTTTTTCTTTTCTTTTTTTCGGAAATTGAATTTTGTATTTTTTGCTGGTTTGTATTTTTTCTGAACTCTGACTTCAAGGGTTTATAGCTAGTCACTTGAGTTCTGACCACTGCTCACATACCAGTGCCTTGCTATTGTGTATTCTTGCTTCGTAATCTATGATTCCGTTGATTTTTGTTAAAATGAATGCGATCGTTAAGCACTTCGCCTTCAGTGGGGTGCGAATATGTAATGTAGCAGACGCGTGTCGTGTGTCTCAATAATTCTGCATGCTAACGGTTTGATTTGAATGGAAATTAATCTTGCTATTATCGCATACCATCTCAAGTAAAGAAAGACCAGAGCGACCTATGAAGTTTATTTTTTCTTGTGCTGTGTAGTGCATCCAGGTACGCTGAATTTCGCCTACGATAGCGGCGCCTGCTTCTGCTTCGTATCAGCTCGCTGAATTGGGTGAGTTTCGCTTTGCTTCGCACGTGTTTGTGGCTGAATGCTTGATTGTAAATCCCTCCTCCGACGTTTTTCAATTCAGATTACTTTAAGTTATTTTAAATGGGGATGCATTTTTATTGTTGAACTGAATTGGTTGCCCGATTTGCTCATGTTTGAACTATATAAATAATTTATTGTCAGTCAAATGTTATCCTTCTTATAAATATTAGTTTATGAATACCCTCCCTTTTTATTTAATGTTGTTTTTCACCAGTGCTGAGAACAAACTCAGATGCAAATTATCATGTTTTAATTCCGTTGCGCCATAAATGTTCTCACAGCCACCTTCATGAAATGGTTTAGTTCGGGGTGGCTTGTATATTAATGATTGTGTGTAATTCTCGTGATCTACGATGTATGTTGGCCACCGTCTCTTTGTCTTCCTGCTGCTAAAGTAATGTTTGAGTCAGTTCTAAATTCTGGACCAGGGAACAAGATTCTGTTGCAGGAAGTAGTCAATAGTTCACGCGTATCCTTTTAGGTGGCTTAACGGCCAGAGTTACATCTTTAAAGTAAGCTTTTAACTGGCTTCTTTCAACTAGAATTAATTTTACAATTAACGGTGGTCTTTCAAAATACATACCAATGAATTGTAAACATAGACTTTTTTAGCACATGTACACAAACTGGGAAGATACTTTTACAATGACTGTTATAAATGACTAATGATAATAGTAACTTAGTATTATAGATTAAGTACTAGAGATTTGTGGAATTCGCTATTACCACACTTACTCCGTTTGCTGTTTTAGCTGTAAAAAAACACATAGTTACGGTTTGCTGTTTATTTTAGCGCAGACCTAATTAACATGAACAAAGTCATATCTGAACTACAGAAAATATAATACAATCTATGTTAAAATCGTCTGTACCAACCATGCCAAACATGAAAATTTTAGTACACGCATTGATTCTAATTAATGACTTTCAAAATATTCCATTAATAGTGAATAATTGCTTACAGAAAAAAGCAGGTAATTTTTGTCAATGTATATACTTCCTTTCCGTTTCATTAAGGAACAGCTATTGTCACAGAAATCTAGGATTCCATTAATATATGAACCTACCAGTATCTGCACGTTGTTTAGAATATTCATTATCGCAGTATCCTCCCCATTGTTGTCCAAATGTTTTAGAAGACCAGTGTTCAATTCGTTGTTACGTATTTCACGCATGTTCATGAAATAGAACAAACGCACATTTCAAAGGGAGCACTGTTACATCTGCACAACTCTTAAACATTGTAGAAGATAGCTCTATTTAATTAATAAGAGTGCCGGAAACCCTTTTAGGAGCCAAAGCGAAACAAATGCCATTGGCTGGTTTCGAACTACCGACAACGTGCATCACAACTATTTCTAGTACTATTGCTGGAGTTGGTAAAATAACATTTTCAGACAGTAGATTATAATTTATCGTACAATTAACGACGTAATTTTGTTCTTCAGTGCACCACTGCTTTCAAATGACAAAACGTAAGTTATAATAAGAAGCTCATAAAATATAGGAAGCAAGATGCATACCAGAGTGAGTTCCGGGCGAGGAATGTCACGTGACATTTCCTAAAGCCTGGTGTACGTAAAATCAAGTGGCGGTGTTAAATCGCTGTTATTGTTGCAAATATTTCTGTATCGGTGTGAGTTACCAAAAAAAATGCATAAGAGAGGATAGGCGTTGAGTAAAATTCGGTTATTCAGTTTACGTGTCAGACAAACGATTTGTTTGCAATTACAATTACATTGCAGAGGGCTTTTTTTAAATGTTACTGGCGTATTTGTTCTCAGAAAAATTTGAAAAGGGGAGGTTCTGGTCTCTGGCGGCGAACTATTTTGTGTGTAAAATTTGGTGCTAATCGGTTGAACGGTTCGACCTAAAAAGTTCAAAATGTTCAAATGTTTGTTAAGCTTATGGGACTTAACTATGGGGTCATCAGTCCCTAAACCTAAAAACTACTTATGAACTAGCTAAGACTAAGGACGGCTCAAATATCCAGGGGATGCGAACCCCGACCGTAGTGGCCGTGCAGACCGTGACTGAAGCGCCTCAGTCCCCACGGCCACCGCGGCCGGCACCTAAAAAGTGGGAACATGTTACTGACAGACGGACAGACAGACACATTGTCAAATGTCATATATATATATATATATATATATATATATATATATATATATATATATATATATATATATATATATATAAAGAAAAACAGAACAAAGTTGTAGAGCATTTTCTCCTATACCTATCTGGTTATTCAGTTTTCGTGTCAGATATACGCTTAAGCCGTAATTTTCATTTAAATTTCGAGCTGTCAAAAGGTGATCGAAAAGGCCCACTTTTAGTATTAGTACCGTGACGTAAAGTGGGCAAAAAAACTATTTGTAAACACACCAGCACAGAACGATGGCACCGAGTGAGAGGGGCGGGAGATAGGGAGAAGGGGGTGGAAGGAGAAGCGAGGGGAGAAGAACGGGCAGGGGCCACAGGGCCATTGGGAGGAAAGCGAGGTAGGATGCCCAGGAAGCCTATAGGGGTGGGAGAGGGACAAGGGGAGAGAGGAGTGGATAGGAGAGATAGGAGGGGTAACAAATGATTTTGGCTTCTTTGTTAAAATACGGTCGGAAAGAATATTAGCTGTTGGGTGCCTAGATATTATCTCAATAGTAGAGTCGTAATCGTATCGTGCATAAATTTTTATTATTTGTGTCCTAAATGATTGCAAAAAATCATAAAACTACAGGCAAATCTAAAGTGGGGCGTACAACACGCCAGTGCGATATTTTGTTATGACATCCTGCACATATTAATGAAAATCCTCGTTACCGACTTATATCAAGACAAATTATTAGTTCTATGTTATTCTAGCGTCTTTCAGGAGGGGACGTCTACTCGTCATCGCCAAATTCGTCCACATTTACGGTACTTGTAGGGCATGGTGAAATATGAAAATGCCCCCAAGAGGGAACCCCAGATGGCTAAGCATTTGGGAAATAAAAGGAATTTTGATACGGACCTGTCACCACATGCACCTTATCAGTTGTGGTGTTTGGCTCAGTGGTAAGAGATCGTATTCCTATTAAAAGAGTCGCGGGTTCGACTTGCCAGCCGGCAAATACTTCTGTGTTCCGTGGTAATGTGTACACACTGACGTCACGATTATCTGCATCATACAGGTTAGTTTGTATTTATATCAGCACAACATCAGCGTGGGACGTCATTATCCTGTTTTCAGAATGTCAGTCAAGTTTGTTTTCTACGGAGACATTAAAAAAACATCACTGCAAGAAAGGTAGCATTTATAACGTGCGTAAGATGCGGTAAAAATTATTGCTTCCCGTGTTTCTTCGATGAATATCACTCCGGTAGATGTAATTGATCAATTGGAAAATAATGTAAGTATCGATTTACATACACCACCTTCCCATGTATGCGTTAACTACAATCTCTTCTTAAATGTTTGCAGTCCATAATTTCATCGTAAGCCTATTCTTGTTGTACTTATATACATTAATAAAATGACCTATATGATGTTGCAGTTAAGTGTGACGTCAGTAGTGTATGCATTGTCAAGAATCACAATTTTTTTCTGCCAGGGGATGTCGAAGGCACGACCACTTCAACACGAAAAAATGTTCAAATCTTTATAAATCTATGGGATTTAACTTCTTTGGTTATTAGTCCCTACGCTTACAAACGACTTGCCGCGGCGGAGTGGCCATGCGCATTGAGGCGCTATGCTCCGATGCGCGAGGCCGCTCCCCGTAGGGAGTTCGAATCCTCCCTCGGGCATGGATGTTTGTGTCGTCTTTAGTATAAGTTAGTTCATAAGTAGTTTGCAAGTTTAAGGACTGAGGACCCCGCAGTTAAGTTTTAAGCTTTACAAACGTTTGAACATTTTACAAACTGCTTAAACTAAGTTAAACTAATCTAAGGACAACACACACAACCACGCCTCAGGCAGGACTCGAACCTCCGACGGAGAGCAACCGCACGCTCCGCAGCAAGGCGCCTGAGACCACTCGGCCATTCCACCGCTGCCTTTCAGCACGAAGCCGATCTCTTACCGCTGAGCCAACACCGGTTCCTAAACACACTCTTACAGAGACAACTGATGAGCTGTATATGGTGATAGATTCGTATCAAAATTCTTTTTATTTCATGTCTCACCATGCTATACATGTACCATAAATTTGTACGAATTCGCAAGACAATGCCATCTTAATTCCCAGGAAAATGCTTTTGATAGTAAAGTAAAATATTGAAAGACCGTTTTCCTGTCCTAGGAATTACGCACGGTTGGTATAAACACGGTAGGGATCACCAGGTGGATGCGCAGTAGCCGGCCGCGCCGATGACGTCACGGCGCACCCTCGCAGCGTCAGCGTGCTGACTTCCATTGTGCGTGTTGTATCGGTTGCGTTTACGAGCGAGAACACGGTTTTTAGATCAGTGTGAATTGTTTTTAGCGACTGTAGATTGAGAGTATTCTCGTAATTATCACTGTACTGAGGGTATTTTTTAACAGTAAACCTTTAAGTGAAAAGGAATGGTTTGCTGTGCAATCGCCAGTTGTACTAACCACAGTAGACAAGCGAGGAAGTTATGAATTATGTTTGACGTTTTTCCTAAAGACAGTGAGGTGAAAAGAAGGTGGATAAATACTTGCAAACGTGCAGATTCGTTTACAGTTGCATATGCTCGTATCTGTTCGATACATTTTTCGGATTTCAGAGATGGCTGAAATTTTTAAGAATTACGTCGAATACGAAGGGGAAAAATATTCGAAATTTAAAGGAAAATGTTGAGCTGTTAGAGATGATTGCAGGACATGTTGCTTAGAGAGTTAAACAAAACACCCTGTATTAGCACATTTGTTTCGTAAAATGATTGATCTTGTAAAAGTTTCAGGAAAGAACTGGCTTCAAACAATTTCAAGGGGGGAATTCGTTTTGAGACTCGCCGTCGGTAGCGCTGAGCCTATGCTGTAGCTGTTCAGTCACAAAGAAACTGGGTTTCTGGGCCCAGCATTAGTCTGGACTGACACTGGCAGGCATAGGCCGCCTCTGCGACCGGCTGGGTCGCGATCAATGCACTCCCCAATCTGTCATCAGTACCGTACTGCTACACTGAGCTGTGGGGAGTACAAGACATCTCTGAGGAGCACGGTTAAGGGACAGTAAAGTACATTGCATATTGTAACATTTGCATGCTATATAAGTAATTACATTTCATTCTACCACTTTCCAACATAATCATCTTTTCAACATGAAATATTTTAATATATTTTAAGTAATTACAGTTTATTCTACCGATACTCATCTTTTCAATATTTCGATGTACGGGGGTTCTGCTCGCTGCAACATTATTCTCCTGGGGCGTCGTGGTTGAAATAAATACTCGTAGGTACAATTTATCACTTCTTCTTTAATCTGAATCAAAACTTCTCCACCAAAACATGACAACTTCCAAACATATACAAATTACAAAGAATCAGAACGGTAGTACTTCCATTTCAAAACACAAGCTGACATAGATTCCAGTGCAATTTATAAAAGTCAAAACTCGAACTCTCCCACGCAAGGCGGTGAGGCAAATATATAACATCGGCAATAATGACGTTACATTATCCATTGTTCATAACAATTGAATATAGTAATTTACAATTAACGAACACAACAGTAAAACATTTCATGTACACAAAAATAATCACGATATAAAATGAAAACTATGCATACAATAATTTCAGATGGCACATGTATTTTTAAGACGAAATCACCGATCTTTCTGTTGACAACAAAGTGCGATGTTAAATGTTAATTAATTTGTTAATGAGTACATCATACATGTTCCTAACATATATTGAGCTATCAATTATCTTGGAAATTCTCAAAATAGGTTCAAAATCGCAAGTGAGTCAATATATACAAAGAAACACAATATACAAATTTCGACTTTACAGTAATTAAAACAATTAGCTGATCTTCACAACTTGTTTATGAGCCTAACATACATACAATGTTATTTATTTTAATGTCTTTATGTAGATACAAAAGTTTTTACCATTCGTTTGTCTATTTATTGAAATAATGTACGATAACAAAAGTATTGTTTATAGAACTGTCTGGAAACGTCTTATACAAATCTCTTAATTAATGAAATCTATCACTTGTTTTACTAACAGTATCACCGAGACACTGTCCTCCACTGATTCGTTTTTAACTAACTTCACACGCAACTTTTATTACTATTGAACCACACGATTCCCGATCCGAAGCAGACGGTATCGTAGGATGACTTTGAGATGAGAGGACCAGGCAGATGGTATCGTACGATAACATCGAGATGAGGGGGTCAGCAGTATCGTTACAAACAGTACGGTGTATGGGGGTTCTACTCGCTGCAACATTATTCTCCTGGGGCGTGTGGTAGAAATAAATACTCTATATGTACAATTTTTCACTTCTTCTTTAATTTAAATCAAACTTCTTCTCCACCAAAACATTACAATAACGTACACAAATTACCACAACAACACAGACTGACATAGATTCCAAAGTACTCGACAAAAGACAAAACTCCAACTCCACCACGCAAGGCGGTGTGGCAAATATATAACATCGACAATAATGGCATTACATGACACATTGTTCATAACAATTGAATATACTAATTTACAATTAACAAACACACAAAGAAAACATTTCATGTACACAAAAACAATCACAATATAAAACGAAAACTATACATACAATAATTTTAGATCGCACCTATCTTTAAGTTTTAATCACGCTACTTTTTGTTTGATAACAAACCAAAATGTTAAATGTCAATTAATTAGTTAACGAGTACATCATACATTTTCCTAACATATATTGAACTATCAATTATCTTGGCAATTCTCAAAATAAGTTCAAAATCTAACGTCAGTCAAAATATA
This sequence comes from Locusta migratoria, assembly GCA_026315105.1. Taxonomy (NCBI): domain Eukaryota; kingdom Metazoa; phylum Arthropoda; class Insecta; order Orthoptera; family Acrididae; genus Locusta; species Locusta migratoria. The sequence goes on along the minus strand of CM048747.1, from coordinate 329,083,295 downwards.
CAGAGAATTATAATATTCAAATCTCAACTATTACATTAATTACACAACTACCTGGTCTACACAACTTGTTTATGAGCCTAACATATATACAATGCTATTTATTTTAATGTCTTTATGTATTACGTAAGTTTGTACCCTTGGTCTGTCTATTTATTAAAATAATGTACAATGACAAAAGTATTGTTTATAGAGCTGTCTGGAAACGTCTTATACAAATCTCTTAATTAATGAAATCCATCACCTGTTTTGATCACAGTATCACCGAGACACTGTCCTACACTGATTCCTAGACTGGCTATTTCGTTTGTAACTTCACACGCAACATGTATCACTATTGAACCACACGATTCTGGGTCCGACGCAGACGGTATCGTACGGTAACATTGAGATGAGAGGACCAGGCAGACGGTATCGTATGATAACATTGAGATGAGAGGGCCAATATATAGCCTTATTTCCAAGAACATAAGGTACATGACCCCAGAAACATGTAACACAACATCCGATATGTCACTGGCAAATTATTACTTAACTGTCGACTGCTGATTCGGCGAATTTGGCATATAACACATTTCGGGTGGCGAGCTCATATTCCTTGCCAGCGACTGGATCTGTGTTGTTGTTGGTGGTGGTTTATGAGGGGACTAAACAGCTAGGTCATCAGTCCCCTTGGATCTGTGTCACACTTATGAAATGTACATATTCTTCTTTATGACTCCGGGTCTTTGAAGAGATGGAGGCTTATCTACGACGTAAATTAAAAACAACTTTGCAGATATATCACCGATTTAATTACAAAACATTGCCGATACAAACTGATATAGGTTTGACGCTAAAAACGGATACAGAGCAAACTGACTACGAGGCTGCACCGCCTCTCCTTATATAAGATACAAACAATAGTGAAGTTTTCATATATTGTTGGAATCAGTTTAAATGATAATTTACAATTACAATTGAATGAATTATTTTCATTAATAATTACATTAGGTTATTTAGGTGATTCGTATTACATTACACCGTAAAGTCATTTAAGGACAAAGTATTATACATAAAATTCGTGATATGTGAGTACTAGTTTTCAATAAGTTTTTCGGAAAGAGAATCATAAATTTTTGATATATTTTTATTTACACAGACTTCTAATTATCAAATCTATCCAGTGAGTAAGAAGTTTTACACAAATGTTATCTGTTACATGTTCTTTTAGATATATGTCATTATTAAGAAACAGTTACGACAATTCCTATTTTTATTATGGTGACGCGATTATTAAACAATATAACAATGCAAAACAAATCATTTCACATACGGTATATTCTAGTGTTTCAAATGCTTTTAAATGTTATTCTGAGTATTTAATTGGCGGATATCTGATTATTAGAGAATGTACATTTACTGACAATCTATAACATCAATTATTTCAGTGTCACGGACTTGAACTCATTACTAATTAGCGTTCGTTAATTGTCAAATCGTAACTAAATGGCACCTTGCAACAATCATGCCTCCCAGCCACAAAATACACATTCTACCACACCTCCCCGAGTGTAAAATATACTAAACACTTTATCTGTACATTACGATCCAACCAGGAATCGGTCTCTTCATAATAGGTCCTATGTGTGTCTGACAGCCCTGTCTCGTTACAAACAGCATCCACAATTGCCATTATAACCATAAAATATTTAACAGTAACATCTTTAATAATTATATCCGAAACAGATGTAGATGTTAAATTCTTTTTTATTTCTATGGACTACTCGAGTTTCGAGACCTATGTCTCAACATCAGGTTATTTAGTGAGTTGAGCTGCTGCAGTGGCCGTTGGAAGACTGATGCGGTGCTCGAGCGGTTCGACCCTGCCTTGTGAGTGGCTGTGTCGCACCAAAGTTACCAACAGTGCCTCCCGGCTTGTTGCATGTACCAGAGACTCACTATTTTATTTTGTTCCCACATGTAACAGCTTTACGGAGTCACTAAAATGCATAGAAATGAAAAAGTTTAAAATTAGTAACTGATGCGTATGAAATTATTAAAGATGGACAGGTGTGGATATCCGGAAGGAAAAAAAAAAATTATCAGTAAGGCTTCAATAAGGTTGTTGTTGTTGTTGTGGTCTTCAGTCCGCAGACTGGTTTGATGCATCTCTCCACGCTACCCTGTCCTGTGCAAGTCTCTTCATCTGAGAATACGTTCGGCAACCTACATCCATTTGAATCTGCTAACTTGTCTTACTCCCTTCCCAACCTCTGCGTTCATTTCTTGCCCTTCGTCTCTAATAACCGCTATCTGGTTTTTGTATAGGTTGAATATAACTCTTCGCTCCCTATATTTTACCCCTGCTACCTTCAGAATTTGGAAGAGTGTATTCCAGTCGACATTGTCAAAAGCTTTATCCAAATCGACAAACGCTAAAAACGTAGGTTTCCCTTTCCTTAGCCTATCTTCTAAGTTAAGTAGTAATGTAAGTATTGCCTCCCGTGTTCCTACATTTCTCCTATATCCAAACTGATCTTCCCCGGGGTCGGATTCCACAAGTTTTTCCATTCGTCTGTGAATAATTCGTGTTAGCATTTTTTTTTTTTTTTTTTTTTTTTGTACCCATGACTTATTAAACTAGTAGTTCTGTAATTTTCACACTTGTCTGCACTTGCTTTCTTTGGAATTGAAATTACTATATTCTTCTTGAAGTCGGAGGGTATTTCTTATGTCTCATACATCTTGCATACCAGGTGATACAATTTTTGCACGACTGGCTCTCCTAACGATATCAGCAGTTCAGACGGAATATCATCTACTCTAGGGGCCTTATTTCGACTCAAGTGCTTCAGCGCTCTGTCAAATTCTTCTCGCAGTATCGTATCTTCTATCTCATCTTCCTCCACTTCGTCTCCCATTTCTGGAATACTGCCTTCAAGTTTGTTTCCTTTGTATAGGCCCTCTATATATTCCTTCCACAGTTCAGCTTTCCCCTCTTTGCTTAGTACTGGTTTTCCTTCTGAGTTCTTGATATTCATACAGCTGCTTTTCTTGTCTCCAAATATCTCTTTTATTTTCCTGTAGGCGGTATCTATCTTTCCCCTAATTATGCATTCTTCTACGGTTCTGCATTTGTCCTCTAGCCACTCCTGCTTAGCCAGTCTGCATTTCCTGTCAATCTCATTTTTCAGACGTTTGTACTCCCTTTTTGCTGTATCACTTGTTGAATTTTTATATTTTCTCCTCTCATCAATTAAGTTCAGTATATTCTGTATTATCTAGGGATATAAGGTAATACAAGATAAAGTCAAAATATATTTCTTCTGAACAGGGACATTATATACTGAAAGCCAGTTTTTGTAAGTTTACGCACTGCCGTAAACTCAAGGTCTGTTCGTTTCCATTGCAACGTTGGTACATTGTAATGATTGGATAAAAGTAATTAGAACTATTCTTCTTCTCTGAAATTACTTTATTCACAGAGGTACTTATAGTCACTCGCCTTCTAAGTATTCGGGATCGATATTTATGACCTCGTGCGAAGTATCCAGGAGGCGTCGTGAACCTTCTGAACGTGTAATTGTGTTGATTTCGTGTATTAACCAGATAACGTTATCTGTGCTGTTGTACCGGATCGCTAACAGTGGTTCTGTCACTTTCTCAGAGAGACCGTAATCACAGGAGTGAGGACGGTGAATGTTCCAATGCGACAAGAGGCCTGGAGAGATGCAAAAGTCGGCCGCGGTGGCCGAGGTGTCTGAGGCGCTCCAGTCACGGTCAGCACGGCCACTACGGTCGGGGGTTCGAATCCCCCCTCGGGCATGGATATTTGTGCCGTCCTAGTTCGTAAGTAGTTCATAAGTACTTTGTAAGTTTAGGGACTGATGACCCCGTAGTTAAGTCCCATAGAATATACAAACATTTGAACTTTTTTTTTGTTTTAGAAGCAAAAACAGGAGATTACTTGGAACGTGTGTAAGTGCCTGTGTCAATAAATTCATTTTAGAAAATAAAAAAAATAAAAAAAAACACGGCTCTGATTACTTCTCATCCAGCCCTTGCTTTTGTCACCTCACTGTAACACCTCAATGTACTCAAATGCCGTGTGCGTTTTATATTTTGTCATAGTAAATCAATGTGTTAACGGTAATGGAGAATGCGAAGTGTGCTCATAATTTTATTCGGATCTATACAGGGTGCCTCAAGAATATACAGACAAATTTCAGGCGAAATATTCCTTAGAAAAAAAATGCACCCCTTAAGAGCAATTACCTTCGATGTTATGAAACACATTTTAGGACCCATCTGTCATACAAATTTTTTCTTGCTCTGGTTTCACGAAAATCTTCCAAAGACTGTCGGTATTTTTTGGACACCTTGTATAGAGCAAAAGTCCTCAAAGTACGTAATATCTTCTTCTTCTTGTTTCGTATGGGCCACCTAAGGACCACAACATTGAACTACTGCTTTGACGCTAGCACAGCAGTTACGCATCCTATGGCTGTGTTGTTCCTTCCTATCCTGTATCCAGAGGGCACCAGTCTTTTGTCTAAGCTTCTTCCTCAATTTGTCCATCCTTTAAATTCCCTTCTGTTATTCCCAGTTCTTGTAGATCTTTCTCCACTTCCACCAACCATGGTGACTCGGACTTCCTCTTTTGCCAGTAACGGAGAAGTTGGTTGGTCAACCTGTAACAATGTACCCTGCAGACATGTCCATAAAATGCCAGACTTCTTTTTCTAGCTACATCCGTGATTTTTTCATAACACTTGTATAGCTCTTGGTTGGGTCGTTTTTTGTAATTGTCGCCTTCCTTGACTGGCCCTAGTATCTTCCTCATTCTCTCTTAGATTTCTAGCTTTACTGAAAAGTCCCTTCCTATTGAATATCAGACTTTCTCCAGCATATAAGGCTTCAGGACGGATGACTGTCATGTAGTGCTTCAGTGTTACGGGAGAGACATTTTTTATTGTTAGTGTTCTTGGTCACTTAGTATGCCAGTTCTAGCCTGTTGACTAGAGTTGATAATGCTGTTGCTTCAGATAGATTAGGTTCCACGCATTCTCCCAAGTAAACCTTTTGGCTTTCTTGATCTTTCCCTAGTCCAGCTGCAATGTACAGGGAGATTCACCTATGATCGTGATGTACTGCCTCTTTTCAAGTGAAGCATGAAGCCCAACATTTGCCGCCTGATTTCTGAGAAAGTTGAGTTGTTTCACTGAAGTTTCTATTGTATCAGAAAGACGTGCTACGCAAATGCCAGGCAATCAACATTGAGCCATTACCCTTATGTCCCATAGAGATACCATTTGGGTTCCCCTCTCCAAGTAACTCCTTCAGCCATTTTCTTATTACGTTTTCAAGGGCACAGTTAAGGAAGGGACGGAACAAACCATTTCTGTCTTACTGATACCTAAGGTAAAAGGTAAAGCAGTCAACAATCCGAAGATTGGTTTGAACACCACGGTGGTTTACTAGGCATGGTCCTGTTGGGAGGTGGTATGCCGTTGCCTTCCTATCTTCAAGAAAATCGTGTGCTTTACAGCCTGTGAAAATTTTTTCGTTTAGAATGAATTTTTCGTAGGATGTAGATCAGATGATTACAGACTGCTATTGCCGATACCCGTCGTACTGAGAAATAAAAATAAAACATGTAAAAAGCTATCTATTAAAGGCATGTATTCCATAGAGTACACAACAAGCGTGAGTGGAGCAGAGAGAGTGTTCATTAAAGAAATAATAGTTATGGAGCAACTAGATTTCTCGGGAAAAGAGGCCCGAAAGATGTACGGTAAAATTTAGTTCTTTTAGGAGGTGTACCAGGACTACCGTAATTTAGTCAAGAACCATACTATCAATGCGTTCAAAATGATAGACATAGAAACTGTGCTAGAGGGATCACTTCAGCTGTGATGCTCCTAACTATTTGTTCTTATTCAAGAATCATTCAAGAACCAACTTATGTCAATCGAATAAGCCACCAAAAAGTTGCTTAATATGTTGTTGTTGTTATGGTCTTTAGTCCGGAGACTGGTTTAATGCAGCTCTCCACCCTACTCTATCCTGAACAAGCCTTTTGATCTCCTCATAAGAACGGCAATCCACATCCACTTGAATCTGCTTACTATACGCGTCTCTTGGTCTCCCTCTGCGATTTTTACCCCACACACTTCCCTCCAATGCTAAATTTACGATTCCTCGGTCTAAGAATGTGTCCTACCAAGCGATCCCTTCTTTTAGTCAGGATATGCCAAAAATTCCTTTTCTCGCCAATTCTGTTCAGTACCTCTTCATTAGTTATGCGATCTACCCACCTAATCTTCAGCATTCTTTTGTAGCACCACATTTCAAAAGCCTCTATTCTCTTCCTGTCCGCACTGCTTATCGTCCACGTTTCACTCCCGTACAAAACAACACTCCACACAAATGCCTTCAGAAAAGACTTCCTTACACTTAAATTTATATTCGATGTTTGCAAATTTCTCTTTTTCAAAAATTCTTTTCTTCCCATTGCCATTCTGCATTTTATATCCTCTGTACTGCGACCATTTCATGTTATTTTACTACCCAAGTAACAAAACTCATCTACCACCTTCATTGTTTAGTTACCTAATCTAATTCCTTCAGCGTCGCTTAATATACAATATTTAATTGTATACACTGGGAGGTACAGTTGTTCGCATCCGTAGCATTCTCTAATCTATACGTGCCTCCTGGGTATTGCTAAATGAACGACAGCTATACAGGCTGCCAGACCATCCATCGGAACTCCTGGCAACTACACACCATGGATCTAGCGAATAACAGAAACAGTTCTTCTCAGAGATTAGTAACAAGAAACATTGGACTAACTATCCGACTCCTCCAACTGCATTTCGAAAGAATTAGCAAGGCAAAATGTGATAATCTCTCAAAGTTCTTATTGGGCAACAACGTTGATATTGTGAAACCTTAACTAGCAAGCGACCTTATAAACAGAGATGATTGTTTTTGTTTAAATTCTGCTTAGAATACGGCACTGTCTCTCGTCAAAAAACAGAGGAACAGAATTAATGCTGCCTCACCTGTTGATTAACAGTCACTATCGATATTTTTGATGTTTGGTCATCTTTGGTTGTGTTGACTCTGCAGTGACACGTACTGTGTGCGTTATCTTCCTTGTTTACCCTTTGCAAACCGAGGTATTAAATACGCTTGCACATTGCTTCCTTGAGTGCAGTTGTGCCTTGAGAATGGCAGGGCGTGCTCCTGTCGAAATATCGGAGGTGGTCGACGACGTCACCCGGCAGCACACCCCTAATTTGTTTGAACAACATCGATATTGTCGGCATTCAGGAAACTCATGTTTATAGCGAAGAACAATTTCCAAGAAGAGGTCGAATTCCTGGATATACTGCACTTGGAAGCAGCTTGGTGTTGCTACATATGCCCGGAATATGTAATATTTCTTGCTTAAAGCCATCATAATAAGATAATAATAATAATTTTGTGTGGCTCATTGGCCTGGTGCAAGTCTTTCAATTGGACGCCACTTCGGCGACTAGCGTGTCCCAACCGGGGAAAGGGGACCTACAGCTTAACGTGGAATCCGAACCACGTGTCGTTTTTGGCGATGCCTCACATCATTGAGAGGTGAAGGATGGGTTAAAAGGTAGACTGAAAAAATCCGAGGTCCGACCGGGTATCGAACCCGCGATCCTTCTGTTTCCAGTCGAGCGCTTTACCCCAGGACCACTTTTTTTAATGTTCTATGTGTAGTTCTGTTTGTTGGGGACGCTGATCGGTCTTGTTCGTTTTTGTTCGATGTGTTGTTGGCTCAGCTTTTTTTATTTCAGAGAGCGTTGAGCCCTCTGACCGGGCGCGCTGAGCCACGGCGCCCGGCAGACCACCGGTCCCGACATCATAATAAGGTCGGAGTATTGCTTCAGTGCTGCCGGTTAGGACCAGTAGGCGACAGATGGTAAAAGCTGGTGAGAACCACGACAGGTGGTACAATAGGTCGGGTCCTCATGGGAAAGAGCACCGGCAAATCTCCCCAAAGTCTAGGGAAGTCCCTGAGGGGCAGGCACTGGACGCCGATAGGCCGTGGTACTGGCGGTCACGCGCCAAAACGCAATCATATTTTTATTTATACTTAATAAACTACTTATTTATTGAATGTCAAATTCAATTTAGAAAAACCCCTCAAAGCCAAGCTATGCCCTGAGTAGGTAAAACATATTAACAATTGCTAATTCAATAAACGAAATAATTAATTTAAGACGCACGATATACGGCAGCCATGTTTGCGCGCCAAATTGCTGGACGAAGGCAGCCTTGCATTGAGCCGCCGCAGTTCACTTCAGTACGCGGTCTAGGAGGAGTTACATGTGAGTCCAGAGCACGCACTCGGAGGAGTAACGTCGCATTCATAGGCGGTCATAAGAGATTGTTTAATCATCTTAGATCAAGGGAAATGACTTTATATTTACTTTCAGTTAAGACAATGTGAGTCGAGTGCATCTTATTATGCGGTTTGCTGGTTTTCTGCTTTCTTTAAATAAATCAGCTGGCATCCGAACTACCTCAGTTGTATTCCGCAATTAGATCAGTTCCAGCCTCAATCAAGAACTCCGACCTGCGTGCTATCACCTGCGTGGGGACGACATCTATAAAAGACGTCAGGTTGGTGAACTTTTAGAGTTTCTACTCTTCACACAGTGCAGTGGAGAGTTACTACAACGATCAGGCCGTTCTGTGGTCTTTGTGTGGACCCCGGGCCACGTCGGCATCCCAGGGAATGAACATGTAGATCGCTTAGCCAAGCAGGCCACTATGGAACCACCGCTAGATATTGGCGTCATGGAACCTGATCTGAAATTGGTGTTGCACCGGAAGGTGCGCGAGGCTTGAAGCGCCGAGTGGGCTATGGCAACACCACCTAGAAGACAAGGCCTTACAACAGGCCGTGCCTACGTCACACTTAGAGGCCCCGTCCGCCACCTCACTGGCTGGCCGCTGGGGCACGCCCACCGCCGCGCAGCGGCCGGCCAGTCAAATGGCGGCCGGGACGTCAAAGTGTGACGTAGGTACGGCTTGTTGTAAGGTCTTGTCTTCTAGGTGGTGTTGGCTATGGTGAATGCGCCAAACAAGCTTCGGGCAGTGAAGCCGTCCACAGCCCTGTGGAAGTCTTCACTGCGGCCGATCCGTCGAGAGGCGGTTGTCCTTTGCCTCCATATTGGGCACACGTGGTTAACCCACGGCTATCTCCTTCGCCGTGAGTCCCCGCCCGTGTGTCGATGTGGTATAGTCATGACAATGGACTGTCCGATTTTAGCCAACTTGCAGCACTCTTTTAATCTTCCAGATGCGCTACCCTTAGTTTTAGGCGACGACGCCTCTATGGCTAACGCAGTTTTAAGTTTTATTCGCGCGGCTGGTTTTTACGACTCTATCTAGTGATGGGTGCTGTGGCCTGCTGTCTTAGGCCACCACCAGTCCAGCGCTTTTAACAGATTTTTACAGACCCTTATGTGAAGGACCTAGCGGTTTTTAGTGTGTGCAGTATGGCTGGCTCATCCTGTTTTTTCTCTGTGATCAGCCAGCCATGTTTTTCTGGTGTCCAGTTTTAGGTGAGATCCCGACTTCGTTTTATCTCTTGTGTTTCATCGTTTTGTGTTGTTAGTATCTTGACCGTTGTCAGTCTGTCCCTTGTGTGCGTTATCATTTTTAGAGCTTTGTTTGATTTTTACGTTATTGACAGTGGACTCTAAGCTAGGAACAGAGGACTGATGACCTAGCTGTTTAGCCCCCTCAAAACCAACAACAACAACAAGTTACTACAACCCTAGCGTACACAGTCATTGCGGTACAAACGCAAACTGTTGTGCGTGATCCATGGCAACACGAAGGAGAAAAATGTTCAAATGTTTGTAGAGTCTATGGGACGTAACTACGGGGTCATCAGTCCCTAAACTTACAAACTACTTATGAACTACTTACAACTAAGGACGGCACAAATATCCATGCCCGAGGGGGGATTCGAACCCCCGACCGTAGTGGCCGTGCGGACCGTGACTGGAGCGCCTCAATCCCCTCGGCCACCGCGGCCGGCACACGAAGGAGAGAAAATGACATAGGACCGGTTAACATACACCCTGTAGACAATTTTCCAGTTGTTTACAACTGGAAAAATAAACAACATAAATAAAGCTTCGCTGATTTCTGAAATTGTGGAGACAGGCATGCATACAGTTGTCATAAAAATGCATGGCATCACAGTCGCTAATATTTACAAGCCACCTAGAACACCCTGGTCTGATTTTGTCATTCAGACTGCAGAACAATCTGCAATCTAGGTAGGCGACTTCAGTTGCCACCATGAATTTTGGAAGTACTCCCAATTATGAAAATGGAATCATACTTGAAGAATGGGCTGAAGAGAATAATCTTCATCTAGTTTTCGACGCCAGAGATCAAGGTACTTTCATGTCAGCTGCTTGGGGCACTTGATGTTTGTTTCTGAAGTGTGTTGCCATTGTGGGTGTTTGTTGCTTGTATTTGTGTATTTGAGTATTTTGTTGTTTCTCAGTTGTGTTTGAAATTTTGGATTTGTTTCACATTTGTCTTTATTTTCTGATTGAGTTTGGGTACAACGTGTGTGTTGTAACCATTGTTATTTTGCTAATTGTATAATTGTGCATTTCTTTTTGATAGTTTTTATTGTAGAGAGGGATTCTGTATAGCCTATATAACATGTCTAATTGGAACACGTTTCTGGTTTTGTAGATGATCGGAGGTAGAATGTATAATCATTTCTGCCACTGTTAGTTTTTGATAAACTGTTAGTTTTTGTTAACTTCATGTTTTTCAAGCTTTGTTTATTTTAGAAAGGATTTTATTTAATTTTTTCATTTGGCTCCTCTACCAGACATACAGGGTGATTCAGGAGGAATCTGCAATACTGTGGGAAGTGATAGTACGGGTAATTCTGAACAAAAAACTTTATATGAACATATATCCTTTTTCCAATTGTTACCGAGAAAAATGTATTTTCAATGAAAACAGAGAAAAAAATAAAAACCACTATAATTGGAAGAAAATTATTATTATTGAAATCTGTGTAAGTATTTTTATCACTGAAAAGTGTATTTACATGTAGCAACCAAACAATGGAAGTTTAACATTCAACTGAAAAAGTAAGTAATTCTATCACCCCCCCCCCAACAGTGTAAATAACCAAATGTACTGTAACATTGTTAATCCTACACACTTTATAACAAATGTTCAAAGACTCTTCCATGGACTGCGACGCACTTCTGCACTCTTTCCATGGTACTTTGTGTTGCACGTCTTATCTCCTGCTTCCGGTTTTTGAGGTTGGTACAGGCAACGTCGATTCTACGAAGCAGTTCCTCACGTGTATTTACTTTCGTCTCATAAACCTCATTCTTCAGACACCACCACAACACCACCACAAACGAAAATCCAACGGTGTTAGGTCTGGGGATCGTGCTGGCTAACGAATGAGGCTACCTCTAACAATCCACCGGTTGGGGTACACTGCATTTAAATGTTGTATAACGGGTCTTGTGTAATGTATTGGCGCACCACCGTGCTGCATGTACATACGACACCTCGAATGCAAGGAAACATCTTCCAACAATGCAGGTAATTCATTTTGCAAGAAATGGAGATACCTTTCACCAGTCATTCTGTCATCCAAAATTACAGGTCCGATTATCATGTCGTCTATCATGCCACACCAAACGTTAATTGAGAATCTTATTTGGAAGTTTGACTCAACTGTAGCATATGGGTTATTGACATCCCACTCATGCGAATTAGGGGTATTATTAATACCATCACGTGTGAATTTTGCCTCATCTGTAAATAACAAAAATGGGAAGACATTGTGGTTATGTTGTAACCAATGACAAAACTCCAATCTTCGTACTTCATCGTCAGGATGTAGATGTTGTACTTTTTGACGATGGAATGGATACAGTTCTTCGTTATGCAATGTTCGCCATACTCGACTTTGTGCAACATGCATAAGTCTGGCTATTTTAAGTGTACTAGTTGCTGGGCTTCTTTGTACAGAATTCACTATTTGTTCATGTTCATGTAAGGTTTGTTGTGCAGCTCGTTCGGAAGTCACCTGTGCACTTGGAACTTTACCAGTTTCTCTTAATGTGCGATAAACATTAGAGAAAACTGCCCGGCTTGGTGTTCTTCGATTTGGATATCGGTACCCATATTCATTCACAGCCTAAAGTGCATTTCCATGACACAAACCGTACACAAAAAGCATGTCCGCATACTCTTCATGCGTAAATGTATGCGGCATTTTCAACCGTTTCTTCAAAATGCTCACACCGACACAGGACACATTCAACTTCTCTTCACGCGAACAACGCAGCACTGAATACCACGGAACACTGCGCGTGAAGAACATTGCTGCCATCTGTGTTTCCATTGGTGAACTTCGGCATAAGCTACACTTTAGCGCAAGAGACGCTATCGTGGTAAAGTTTAATTTCGTGAATCATGTCATCAATCTATAGCATTTTTAATAACGTACAGTTACGAATTAAGTAACCTACATGTGTTTACATTGTTTGAAATGAATGAATACACTTCTCAGTTGTAAACAAACATGACACATACTTTTCCATATAATTTTCCAAGTTTTCATTTAAAATACATTTTTCTCGGTAACCATTGGAAATCGGATATATGTTCATATGACGTTTTTCGTTCAGAATTACCCATACTATCACCTCCCACAGTATTGCAGATTCCTCCTGAATCACCCGGTATAACGCCATCTACCTATCTGTGAAAATATAAAAACTCTGAATATTCCATCTGTCTCTGTCTTTTTAAATATCTGATTTTCTAAGTGACTGATGAAAATAGCTACGTTTCCTGATACTGAGGAATCCATAAGTAGTTCCTCAACTTGTTGGTAACATTCGTTATTGAACTGGAAATAATGCTGTTCAGTAGTTAGTTTGAGCAAACTTGTTCTTTCTGATATTGTTTCTGTAGTGAGGTTGCTGTGGGATGTCAGATTTTGTTGTACGTTTCTATTGTTACTTTGATGGGGATGGAGTGTACATGTTTTCTATGTCAAATAAAACCAGTGTTGATGTGTGTGGTGTCTGTATTTTCTGTATCTGTTCTATAAGGTCATATGTGTTTTTCACTGTCTTGTCATTTTCTATTTTTAGTGTTCTGAGATTATTGTTTGGAGGTATTGAGCTATGTGATATGTTGGGGCATTCCTGAAATTTATAACTGGCATTAGAGGGATCTGCTGTTTATGTATATTTGGTTGCCTGTGGAGTGTCGGTGCTTGTGGATTCTTCTGTGTTATATTTCTGTTTGTCGTGTGGTTGAGTCTTATTTAAATGTTATTATGTTGTTGGTTAATATATATTCTTTAGTTTTTGTGATGTATTGTTTTTTGTACATCAGTACATTTCGTTTGCCTACCTTAGTTACTACAATGTTTTTAGATGTTAAATTTTATTTCAGTGATTTCATGGTGCTTATATCTGACTGGGTGTTCTTGCTGTTTTTATTTTATTGTGTATTTTTTTATTTATTTCTTTACCAATTCCCTAGTGAGCCCTATGTTTGTTTCACTGTTGTTTTGTTGTTCTTGACATGTGAGGATATAATCACCTTCTACAATAATATTTTTCATGTACTTATTGTCTAATCTGCTATTGGTGCAATGTTTCAAACCTTATTCTAATAGCACTTTTGAAGTGTAATTCTGTGTCAGTGAGATTTACTAAATGTGGATGAATGTGTATTAGTGTTCTTATGAATTCTTATTCCAGATGTAATTGTGTGCTTGTGTCTACTTCGATTTTAATCTTATTACTTTCTGTTCATGTTTACTTTGTGTTCGTTGCTGTGTAGGTTTTGTGTTCAATTTTTCTGTCATTGTCATGAGGATTGTGGCATTTCCGATGTTATTTGCTGGCTCTAAGTGGATTTCATAAAGTATTGTGTTCAGTTTTTGCTTTTTTCAGTATAATCTCTTGATTTCATATAGAGGACAGCATCTTTCTGCATAGAATTTTTTTACTTTCGTGCCGCTGCAGAGCTGTTTTCAACCTTTACATTAATGTAATTTTGAATTAAGTTGTTAATCTTGCACATTTGGTTGAATTTTATGTCCTGAATCGTCTTGTGGAGTTTACAAGGAGACCACACGGGTATCAGATTTTATAATTATTTTTTTTATATTTATTGTACGTGAAGTTCAGAACTCAAAAGACAATCAGCCAAAGCCATTCGATGCAACTCTAAAAAATTCTCGAGAAAATCGGGTATGAAGTTTTGCAAATAACGGTAAGTACCAATCACTAAATGAATTGCAGTATCTGATGGCGTAGCTTGGGTGGTAGCATTCTGGCCTTACAACCGTAGGATCACTGGTTCGAATCTTGAAGTAGCAAATTTTTTATATATTTTTTCATTGTGTTGGAATACTTACATAATTTCAATATCTAATGATGAGTTTTACAAAAAGTGCACATATTTTCGTTTATTCGTAATCTTCTATATTTGATAGGTTGTTAATAATGATGGTTTCAATAAAAAGACTTAAGTTACATGTTTTACAGTATTGGCTTAACTATTAGTTGACGACTGTATTTGATTGTTCAGTCTGTGAAGATCTACGACACTTGTTTTGGAAATTCATCTCCGTAGCTGCTAATGGCTTTTCAAGCAGGTAACCTACCCAACCATCGTTTTACATGACGGCAAGGTTTTCAGCTAGTCTACATACACATAAACAAAAAATGACAACACGTGGCATTAGAGACCCCAAAACGTTTTATACAACTGAATTATAAAATTAAAAATATCCTCTCACATTGAGATGCGAACCTGGAACTCTACTACTGTGACACCAGAACGCTACCACCTGAGCTATACCTAAACGTGGTGGGACTGTTTTATTTATTGGTACTTACGTGTACTTGCGAAACTTCAAAGTAGATTTTCTCGAGAATTTTTGAGAGTTGCGTAGAATGGCTTTGGCTGATTGTTATTTAAGTCTTGAACATCACGTACCAGAAATATCAAGAAATTAAAATCCGATACCCGTGTAGTCTCCTTGATAGATGTATTTTCTTGAACCTGTTGTACTCGTGGACAGGGAAAGCTTGACATATCTTGTAGTAACATTGTTAGTTTTTACTGTCCTTTCTTCCCACAGTTGCCTTTTATATTATAATGCAGGTATTTATTTAAGGAATCCGTCCATATATATATATATATATATATATATATATATATATATATACACGAGCGTCAACCGGAAAGTAAGACCAATTTGCGCCATACGAAGCGCCGGAGAGGATGTAAGGCTCTCAGTTATTTGTTTACTTTCTATGTGTAACGTTACGCGCTATTTGCATTTACTGTATTGTGACTATAAATAAATATATATAAAAGCAATAACTCTAACATTCTGGGGGTCAAGTTGCTCTTATTTAAAAATCTGCCGTATGTAGTTAGTTCTTTTTTTCATTTACCCATTTCCATTATCGTCTTCGATATCTACAATTACAGTATCATTTAAATTTCTAATACAAATCAAGGGCAAAGAATACACTAAAGAAACTAGACGACAGTTGTTAAGAACTATAGCTATTAGCATTAGATGTGAAACTTCGGTGGATCTGGCAATTTACAAATGTTATCAGAAGAAGAAATACAACAGCTGCTGTCGGTTCTTCATTGTAAGCATTATGTTTAAAGACTGTTCTGTCTTCACTACGTGAGGAAAGAGCCACTGACAGGGCAACATTTCTGTCTTTATTTTTATTTTCATAAGAATACAACAGAGACGTCTGCTTTCGAAAATATGTTTGAATCCTTCCTGGAATTTCGATTGTTTTATTTTTACTTTGTAGCACACTGAATTCAGTAATATGAGGCGTATAGTTAAACTTAAAGCTTTGTCGACCTTGTTTGAGCTTTTTCCGACATAGTCATCAAAAGAATTGAGATAGTTGTTATGGCGAGATCGGCATTTATATTCCTATGTCATACAAGACTGTAAGTGAATGGAACCAGCGGGTAACAGTCTTCGTCAGTTCTTTGTCACTGGCCAGAGGACAGTAATTTCTAGAAGTGCGAGAAAAGATGGAAAGTTTACTGCAAGTGGTGGCTGTGCTGTTCCATGGTAATGCTCCGCCCAACAAGGCTCGGTGCTCAACAGCTGGTTTGCTGGGAACTGTTTGATCACCCAGGGCAAGGTCCTGATATTATTACCATCTTCCGAATTCCATCTTCTCTTAAATCTCAAGAAATTTCCTCCGGCCAGCACTTTGACAACTACGAAGAGCTGAAGATGACTGTGACACGCTGAATCGATTCACAGGCGGCGGACTCCTAGAAAAAACTTACTTTCCGGATGGACCTCGTATTACAATATGTCCTTTTTGTCATTTGGGATATTTATCCACCAGACCAGACATTCGTTAGTTTTGTAAGGTAGTTTATTACACCTCACGCCGTGTTAAATTCCAGTACACGTTCCAGCGTCTCATTGTGTGACGACATGCAACACTAATGACGGATACATAGTTGTGACATAAAGTTACGGAGGAGGCAGGCGACCATGATTAATAGCAAATAAAGTCTGCAATGAACATAATGCCTAGAAGCCGGCAGCGGTGGCCGAGGGGACTGAGGCGCTCCAGTCACCGTCTGCACGGCCACTACGGTCGGGGGTTCGAATCCCCCCCGCGGGCATGGATATTTGTGCCGTCCTTAGTCTTAGCTACTTCATAAGCAGTTTGTAAGCTTACGGACTGATGACCCCGTAGTTAAGTCCCATAAGTTCTACAAAAGTTTGAACATTTTTTTTGAATGCCTAGAATGGCACCCCATCTGGTGACCAAAATCTTTAAACCTGTATTTTACCTTTACCGTGTCTTCAGCCTGCTCCTTAATGTTACGACAAGAACGTGTAACCATTTGTACTGACGTACTTGTAATCTATGTATGCAGGGTATGTGTACTGAATTCTTTATAACAAAATTTGAAGAGTGTTTTTGCAATATTTCTGTTCTTATATTGTACAATTACTATTTCCCTTTCACAGATTCTGATGATGGCCTAGCCGGCCGCGGTGGCCGAGGGGACTGAGGCGCTTCAGTCACGGTCCGCACGGCCACTGCGGTCGGGGGTTCGAATCCCCCCTCGGGCATGGATACTTGTGCCGTCCTTAGTATTAGTTAGTTCATAAGTAGTTTGTAAGTTTAGGGACTGATGACCCTGTAGTTAAGTCCAATAAGCTATACAAACATTTGAACATTTTTGATGATGGCCTAGGCCGAAACGCGTCAAATAAAGTCATATCTTAACCACTTCATGACTTTAATCAACACAGAGACTTATACAGACTATTGCAGACTTTATTTACTAATGACGGAGTTACATCTCTCGGATGACAATGCTAACGGGTTGGTAGTACTTTAGTCAAATATTCAAATGTTTCTAAATCTATGGGACTTAACTGCTTGGTTATTAGTCCCTGGTTTACAAACTACTTAAACTAAAAGTAACCTAAGGACAACACATACATCAATGCCTGGGGGAGGACTCGAACCACCGACGGAGAACGGCCACTCGCACCGCAGCACGGCGCCTCAGTTCGCACGGCTATTCCGCCGCGGCAGTACATTAGTCACTAAAGGCTTTCATTGCCCCCCAAATCACCGACAATGAAAGGAAGGAAGATTAGTCTTTAATACCTCGTCGGCAGCGTGGTCATTAGAAGCCGGGCTCGCGGATTGATGGGGTAAGGATGAAGAGGGAAAAAAGTAACCATCCAGGCATGTGCCTGCCTTCATTGTTGCCACGTCTACTTCTTAAGAAGGAGATCTGCTTTTTTGGGGGGCATCTACTTTTCTAGTTTCGGCTGGTTTCAAAAATGCAATGCAAACTGTACTGACATTCCAGAGTAATGTAAAGCGTAGAAATAAACCATGTCTCTATAGGACCGAGAGAAATGGAGGAGTGGTAAAACACTTGACTCGCACTAGGGAGGATGGTAGTTGAAATCCACCTGAAGCCATCCAGATTTAGATTTTCCGTGATTTCCCTAAATCTGTCATGGAAAATGCCAGGATCGTTCCTGTGAAGGGGCACAGACGATTCCTTCCTGAATTTTCTATGCTTATTCAACTGTGAATTTTAGCGTGCTGTGTTTTCGACATTGGAATTATAAACTTCTCTTTATTTTAATATCTACCGTGTTCTGCGTTCATCGATACCAAGATAAAGTTTGATATAACTTGTGCATCCATTTAATGGTGCTCTACACAACATACCAAAGTTCCTAATGTCCAATTTCGATAATAATTGTTGAACAATCTGGTTTGGTAGTGACTTCCTCAAGGAAAAATACTACGGTTTAATGCAAATTGTGATTTTCACCTGATACGAGGCCCTTATAGAAGAAGGCAGTAGCAACTTTTCGTATCGTTGTTCAACATACTTAGGAATATTAATCATTTTATTGAACCCAGAGATCCGGATTTCGGTAAAATTCTGACACATATATGTCAGTAACATATATTTGAGTTGATTCTAGAAATATCACGAAAATACATCCGCTCTTCAAGCTAAGAGTTAAAGTTTCAAATGAATCAATTCCATTTGTACACTTATAGCGATAGTTTCTGTAACGTTAACAAAGATGAACTGTGAATTTCAATTACCTTACTGTCCTTCGGAATAGTCAACTCCAGATTTGCGATACATGACTTGGAAACTTTGCACGAAGTCTTCCTTTGGAATGGTGTTCAAAAGCCTCTTCACGTTTCGTTGAATATCAGGAATATCGTCAAATCTTCTTCCTTTCAAAGCGGGTGAAATGTTTTTGTAAGGTTGCAATATAAATAAAGGAGAGGAAGTGCCGAATAGCTGAAAAAAGGGTGTTTAAAATACCATGTACCACTTCAATATGTTAAATAAAATTATGGTATGAACTTACAAGAAATCTTGGGAACTTCTTAAATAATTACAAAATTTAACAATAGGTGGTAGCATTTACCAAAGACACTGCAACATATCTGCAGATGACTCTTCCCTGGACATCTCTCTCCACACCCAAATCTCCATTCGCCACGCTGTCTCTTTCCTATTTGGGTGTGGCGGGAGACGTGCGCGCGCGCGTGCTATGTATTGCTGTGTGTTGTGTATATGTGAAGATGCAGTGATGGCGGAATTATCTAGAATAGATACTTTGAAATTCACATCGATCGAACTCTTATTCGACCTCAGTCCTTCGAAATTGAAGATTGGCTAGAGAAAGTAGTGAAAATACTCTCTGAAGATACAATAGGATATCACTTGTTTATTGTCGATACTGTTGTGTATTTGAAGATGAGTAAACCCGAACTTTGTGAACAAGTTATCGAACGTACTGGCGGCATATTAAAGTTTACTCATAGAGACGGTAAAGTTGGTGACGTAACAGTAGATCAAGTTTGACTTGGTATTCGAACAATCCAAATATTTGAGTTGCCATTTGAGGTCCCTGCCGATGCGATAAATAAAGTAATTCTCAGTAATTTAGCTGAGAAATGGTCGACTGCCCACATGTTCCCTGTGCTGAACGGTGTGGAACTTTTGCGACATATACTGTCGTATATCAACGTTTGTGGTTACAGGGGAATAGTCATTTACGACGACCAACTAAGAACATGCTCAGCCTGTAATAAAACAGGTCACGAACGTTCTCAGTGCCTGCAGAGACGAATTGCTCAGTTGCCAACTGGTGAAACAACTAAGCCGCCACAAACAACCATCTTGCCCAACACTTACGCTGCTGCGGTACGTGGCCATGCGACAGACAACTCGATTAGTGAAATACACTTCGAAATTCCTCCCAGGGACACAAACCAAATCCAAACCGAGGTGTTGATGGAGACTTCTGAGACGGAGGATGTACCGGTACTGGAGCCGAAAGTGACAGAGGAATCCCAGAAGTCGGAAGAACACCAAATAGGCCCACGTACCGAGTTGAGGCACATCGAAATGATTGACAAACCGCAGTCCGAAGTGGAAAAGGAATCTCAGAACCCGGAAAAACAACAAACTGATACAAGTAATCTGATTAGAGACGTCGAAATGCTCCACGGAGAGCAGCCACCAGTAACCCAAAGTGACACTGCTGATTCAGATGACGGTCAATCATCTGGAAAATCTCGTCGCCGAAGGAATAAGAAGCGAAGACTGGCGCACCAGGGAGCCGAGAATTCGGCGGCGTCACTAGGAGAGAAGGCGAAGAAAGTTATAGAAAAACTAAATTTACCTGCATCTGGCAAACCACAGGAACAGACACCGGCACAAATGAAGGCTGATGACAGGACAACCACCAATAATGAAGGCAGTGTGGAACTCATCGGAGAGACGGCTACAGAACATCACGAAAAACCTGCAAGGGTGCCAGAAGAACAGGTGCATCGCCTCAATGAGCCGTTAAAAATGGCCAACACATTTGACTGGTCAGCGGACGTTGAAAATGAACACGCGGACGCCGACATGATGGATGTACGAAGGAGCACTAGACGCGACTCACACAACACTCAAGACCCAACAGCAAGCCCAAGCGTGGACACACGAGAAGAAGACAACGACGAGGACTCTGAGTTCTATTAAATACAGAAACAACTGCCTCCCGTAAAAACAACTCAGAATGGCTGACCTACAAGCTTACAGGATAGCAACATCCAACATAAATAAGAGCCAGAGTTCCCTCAAGCTTGACAATATTAAAGACTTCTTGTACGCCGCGGACATTGATATACTTCAAGAGGTAGGGGAAATACATTTAGATCGAATCCCTGGGTACAACGTCACGGCAAATCCGGGACGTGGTGCCGATTTGGGAACGGCAACCCTGTTCAAAGAAGGTATTGTTCCCCACGACATAGAACGGCTAGCAAATAGCAGAGGGATTGCTGCAACCGTTAACACCACCAAAATAATAAATGTGTACGCTCCGTCTGGTAGTAACAACAGAAGACGCAGAGCAGAATTTTTCAAAGAAGATATCCTTCCGCTATTTACAACACAGTATGAACAACTAATTTTAGCGGGAGACTTTAACTGCGTACTTCATGCAAAAGACCGGACTCCGCATCTTAACAAATCAATAGAACTAGAAAAGATAATTAAAGATCTAACGTTAACCGACACGTGGGAACACAAGTTTGGCGATAAGCCCGGATTCACCCACGTTACCAGTCACTCGGCTAGTCGACTAGACAGTATATATGTTTCAGAGAACCTTAAACATCAAGTTTTACATGCAGAAGACTGGCCAAACAGCTTTTTTTCCATGCTGCCTTTATTTGCACTTTAACTCTTAAGAGACAGAGAACATACCGTGGCAAAGAGCAATGGAAACTAAATGTCTCGCATTTAGCGGATCAAGCGTGTAGGGAGGCATTCACTAAGGCCTGGTATGAAAGCGAAGCTAAGTTTACTTCTTACAACTCAGCGATCAAATGATGGCGCGAATGTGCCAAACCGAAACTACGGAAAGCTATGATCCAATACTCGCGAGACAAAAACTGGTGGTTTAGAAGAACTCTTGAATTCTACTACCAATGTCTCCGGGAATTATATACACTCGACGCCACAATGATTGACAATTGTTCGCAAATTAAAAAAATTCAAGCAAAAATTTTACTTTTAAAAAGGAAACAGGTAGAAGGTTTTAAAATCAGATCCAGAACTCCACATACTGTAAAAGATGAAGAGCCATCCATATACCATCTTATACGGGAGACCAAACGCACGAAAATAAAGATGATAACCGAACTAAAAGATAACGACGGAACAATTTTAACAAGACAAAAGGACATCAGACAAGCTGTTGAAAGCAACTACGCCGACCTGATATCCAATACAATGGAACTTAATGACAAGACTTAGCCCTACGGATGCCGTGGAGCACACTACGAACGTAACAGAAGACGAGGTGAAAGACGCTGTACTCAACAGTCCTCAAAACAAATCACCGGGACGCGATGGTATCCCGGCTGAATTTTATCAAACTTTTTGGCCGCAACTGAAGACAAAGTTGACAGCGATTTTCAATGATCTACAGAAGCCGGTCTCGATTATTCCGCCGGAATTTAAAGAAGGGTTGGTAGTTCTGATACCCAAAAACACTAACAATAGCACAATCACGAACCTGAGACCGCGCTTACGCTGTTGAACGGGGACTACAAAATTTTCGCCCGTGTCTTAGCAGCTCGGATGACAAATGTAATTAACGCAGTCATCGCGCCACACCAGACGAGCGTCGGAAGAGGCAGAGCAATATACCAAACGCTGGCGGACTACAGGGATATTATAGCCGTCGCAGACGCTTGTAAGATTAAATGTGCAGTAGTAAGCCTAGATTTCGAGAAAGCGTTTGATAGGGTCAGCCATCTGTATCTCTTCAAAATCATGGAGGCAATGGGCTTTCCCCTAGCGTTCATGAGTACGATGAAGAACTTAATACAAAATAGTACATTGAGGATTATAATAAACGGCCAAGCAGGCTCTGAAATTTCCATCAACAGTTCAGTCAGGCAGGGGTGTCCCATATCCATATCACTTTTCGCCATAGCTATAGAGCCACTACTCGTTACCTTAACGAAATGTTTAAACGGTCTCAAAATAAACAATCAGAAGATTAAGAAACTTCCTGTCAGATTAAAATTGTGTGCCGGAACCGGGACTCGAACCTGGGACCTTTGCCTTTCGCGGGCAAGCGCACTACATCAGAAGATTGTCTGCAGGGCCTACGCTGACGATGTCGCTTTGTTGATCACTGACGCACGTGAACTAGAGCTTGCTCTCCAGATAATAACTACATACGAGAGAGCATCCGGTGCACGGCTGAACCGTACAAAATCAGGAGTAATGAATGTTGGAAGAGGATTAGGCACACTACAACTTGGCCAAATAAAAGAAATCCAAAAACTGAAATGTCTGGGTGTCGACTTCAGAAGTACAATACGGAAGACCATAGCCGTCAAATATAAACAACTACTCACAAAGATACGTGCGTTGGTGCAGCTACACAGTATGAAGAAATTAGATGATATTCAGAAAGTGGCACTAGCCAACACATACATAACGTCGAAAATAAATTATGTAGCACAGGTACTGCCTATCACTCCTGGTATCGCAAGTAATATGCTGTCGGCACTTGGGCACTTTGTATGTCGTGGACATATCTTTAAAGTAAAGTATGACACCTTAACTCTCCCGGTACGGGATGGAGGACTCAATTTAATCGACGTGCACAAAAAGGCACAAGCTCTTTACCTCGGTAAAACCTCCGCCCACCGATTGATGTCCATCACATACCGACAACGCTCTACAACTTTCGACATTTTCTGATCGAGTATAGTTATATCCATGACAGACTACCTGTGGCAAAAAGAACAATCGTCCAAGAAATATATTTAAGACGCTCACTGAAAATAAAACACGAAATGTGATAGAACGAAAAATCCCGAACAAGAATTGGAGTGCAACATGGGAAACTGTTCACAACCCGCATCTTCCATCAAACGTAAAAGCTTCCTGGTATGCACTTGTTAATAGAAAAATCCCCACTAAATCAAGACTCCATGATATACATTTAACGGACTCCCCATTGTGCTCAATATGCAACCTCTTTGATAGCGATGAACATCTTTTCGTGTGCGATGGTGTCAAACATATATGGGACTATGTTCGGCAGAAACTGGCAAGCATCAAAAGAACCTCACCACATGTCATAATGCCAGTCTATTTTACGAACCCTGATGAAATCCCATTCCCAAAAACAAAACGAAATGCTGTCAACTGGATAATGGGTCATACAGTGTACTATCTTCTTAGTACAAAAGAAAAGACCGAGGAGGATTTTGTACTGTACCTCACCATACAGCACCATATACTATAGCAGAAACGAAACTATAAGGTACACTTTGCTAATTTCTTGAGCAAGACTATACTGTAAACCCGAATTACTCACCAGAAGAAATTGTCAGGCAGAGAAAGAACTAACTTCGAACGAAGAAAACCATTTTATTGATTTTGTTATTAGTTATTCTGTATATTTTTATAATTGATGGAGTAATCACTGTCAACGAGATGAGAAGAGAAGAAACAAGTGCGTTTGTGCAGAGGCTTAGGCGCGTTTATTTTCCTACCTTCTTACTTTTATCACACGATGTGCGAAAATAGGAAAACCGTGTTGTGTATTTTATACAGCTTTCAACAATTAGTTTATTTCACGCCAGAGACATTTTAAATGCAGAAATCTAAGTTCACTGGCAAATGCAGAAGAAGAACTTTATTTTATAGTTACCGTTCCACAGAAGAATGTTATTTTGCTTAAATAATGCCAACCACTGAATAAGCAATGGAAAGTTAGTGACACATCACGGCAGCAGAAAAGATTCTTACTATTCCTGCAACAGAAGAGGAATAGTACGTTCATTTGAAGGCCAACGAAGCCTACGCCGAGGAAGGCGAAATATGGCGAGCGGAAGGACGGGCTATAAGGGAAGGTTGGAAGCCCTAGGGAAAAAAAAAAGTCGCGGAGTGGTCACGCTTCTGCCTAGTAAGCAGCAGATCCCGGGCTCGAATCCCGGCTGGGTACAAGTTTTCATTCGTCTTACATTGGTATTCCATCTAAACCTTGTACAGTGAAGCCATAACTGATCGCAAATTGCGGTTTGTTTTTAACGTCGTCAAAAAATATATAACAAATGTACTGGTTCCATCTCGAAATATTTAGAGCGGAATATGCAAGCGTCACTAATATTGTCAGTCTCCCAAACGTCTAGCCGTTATAGTTACTGAAGGTTAATATAAATATAAGGTTGGACAGTAAGCGCTCTGCTCGGCCATTGGCTAGCGCTGTGACGTCACTGTGGGACTCAGCGCTCCCAAACGGCCTGCACAGGCTTATTCCGATACCGCACGGAATGTGCATTTATATTAAGGTTTTGACACACGATATTGTTTCTGCTTGAAATACAAAGTGCTATTGTGCTGTAAAATTTTGCAGTTAAGACTGATGGGTCATATTCTATCGTAGATTTACATGTTACGTTTCAGTGACATACCAGATCACAAACATATCGACAATGTCTATAATATGAACTGCTGACTAAAAGAACAGGAATTTTTGAATCTCTTTTTTTCTGTGGCAAATTAAGCAATTCCAACTGTACATCCTTCACATAATCAGTGTCTTTGAAATGCCGAGAGTATATTCGAGAATGTGCAACGTTTATAGTGTCCTTCCTGTAGCATTTAGAGAGCCACCCTTTCTTCAACGTTTCATCTCGAGGAAAAATATGAAACTATTTCAGTTCCCTTTGTGTTCCGAGTGTGGGAATTACAACCCGTAATAACACAGCCGGGCATGGTATAAATAATAACAGAAGTATTTAGAATAATTACAGCAAAAGCAATAGCTCGCGCGATAAAGCACTCGGGAAATCAATATACTTTCCACTGTAAACTTTTTCTTCCAAACAACGAAGCGAAACAAACTATTTTAAACTTTCATTCCAACATTATGAATTCAGCTTTGGAAAAATGAGAAGTCTGTGTCTTCTGCATTAATACAGTGCACCACACATCGAAATATTTGTTTAAAATTTGTGATAGAACTATTGTTTTTGTCACATATTTTATGCAAAACACAGATGTTTGTATCGAGGTATTTTATTACTTGGGACGTTATGTTGTCGATAGTTAACACTGCCAGATCAATAACGCTAGCATATTCTTCGCCACAGCACCAAAGTCAAGACAATTCACTGCCGAAATAAAATAAGACGAACCACATTCACGCTCACACTCACAGCCACAGTGGCGTAACTATGGGGGGGGGGGGGGATGAGGGGGATAGCACCCCCACCAGAACCCGAAAAGAAAAAAAAAAAGATGAAAAAAAGAAGAAAAAATTGTATAACAGCAATCTGGTAAAGGTAAAGATTTGAAACTAGGGGTGTTTTACCATAAGCTTTCATTGGAAGGGAGTGTCTTCAACGGGAGTGGTAGATGGTAGTGTGTCTGGAAACTGACTAAAATTTTGCTCGTCAAGCAGATCTATCCCCCCCCCCCCCCAAAGCCAAGTCCTAGTTACGCCACTGCACAGCCACATACAGACGACAACGTAACACAACCTCTACGACGGATAGAAGATTATTTCCTCAGAAGTGGCTACACGCCGCACCAATCGGCAAAATGTCGTACTAGAAGCATGTTGTTCATCAACAACCATGCGACTTTAAGGACTGATACACAAAATACGGTATAAATAATCTTTTAATACGTTGTTATCGAGGAACAACACTGGGAATGAAAGCGTTAAGCAAATACATAAAAAACGGTAAAACACACGAGTTAACGTCTAACACTGCATATTGTTTTACTCTCAGGTTTCCCACAGTGACGTCATGCGCATAACGGCGATAACGCTTTTTCTACTGCGCATCGCTAACTGCGCCCCCTGGTAGTTACTGTAGGCCTACTTGTTCTTATATAAGATCGACTCAAGAGTGTGTCAGTTTGTCGCCGATAAAACTCCGCATGTGCAGAGCTGTTGTCAAGTTCCATAAGCATCAATGTGCATTTTTGAAGGTTTTTTTTTTTTTTTTTTTTTTTTTTTTTTTTCATTCCACCCCGTATGGGGATGGCGGGCCCATATTCGAACATTAAGTTCGTTTCAAGCCAGGGAAACTATCTACTGTTAGTACTGTGGTGACACATTTTATTTTAATACAAGGGAAAATTGGACTCTTGCTAATTCTTCTTATTGCTTAATGATTTTCTCTTGGGAGGTTACCCGCTATTGTTAATCTGCTGAGGAAAAACCTCCCTCAGAAAACCTCAGCGCGGGGATAATATTGTGTTAACTATACATCTGATTCCTCTTCTTGGAGTAATAAATGGTTATATAAATCCTCTTCTCCTATAATTGATTGCAAATCGTATTTGCCTGGATATAGTTTTTCAATGGCTTGCGCTATGGCAATAGGTGGATAGGGGTATTTATACCTAGGGTAATTAATAGTGATTGGATTTCTTTGCAGCAACTCGGTTGTTTTTGTGCTTGTTGAGATTCTATCAATTCCATATTTTGCTGTCATCTTTATAAGCCTTTGTTCTAGTGGCTGAATATTAACTATTTCGTATAAATCATCCCTACTGGTGCTAGGGCTAACTCTGGCAGCTATTCGAAGAATTCTCCTCTCAGTACTTAATATTTTATGTACATGAGCTCTTGACGTTAGCCAAATAGGTGCCGCATACTCGAGGTTGGGTCTAATATAACAGCAGTAGGTATAAATGAGTGCTGATGTTGATGCTCCATTAATTTTTCCTTTTATCATTTTTAGTAAGCCAATTCTTTTTCTAGCTTTATTTATCAGATCAGTGATTGTAAATTTATAAGTTAAGGTAGTATCAAAGATAATACCCAAATATTTGGCAGTATTCTGGGTCTGGATTTCTTTTCCCCATAAATGGAGTTTGAGCTTATCCGTGTTCTGTGGCTTATATTGCATTAAATTCTTATGATGGAAAGCTATCAACTGACTTTTTTCAGGATTCGGGCGTATACGCCACTTTGCAAACCATGGTTCTAATATTTGGATATATTGTGTTGCATTTCGGTAAAGTACCTCGGACGTAGATGCATGGCACCAATATGCAGTATCATCTGCGTACATGGCTATATCTTCATTCCATCTGGTAGGTGATGGTATATCAGCTGTATACAATGAGTAGAGTAGAGGCGAGAGAATTGCTCCTTGCGGCAAACCAGCTATCGGAAAGAAAGGTGTTGAGAACATTCCATTTATGTATATTCTAGTTGGTCTGTTATCAAGACAATTTTGTAACAGCTTTACTAATTGATTTGGGAAGCCCATTTTAATCAGCTTATAATAGAGTCCTCTGTGCCAAACCTTGTCAAAGGCACGTTCTATATCTAATAATAGTGCCATAGCGCAGTCTCCTAAATTTAGAGCTTCGGTGACACTTGTGGCCAATCTCAGTATTGGGTCTAAGGTGGAGTGACCCTTACGAAAACCTGCCTGTATAGGCGGTATAAGTTTTTTCTTGTCTATAAAATGCTGCATTCTCGTTCTTATTATTGTGTCAAATGTTTTTCCGATGACTGATAATAATGTGATAGGCCTATAAGATTTAGGATCATTTGATGGTTTTCCCGGTTTCAGTATCATTATGACTTTAGCAGTCTTCCATTGTAAGGGTATATTCCTTTGGTGTAATGCTTGGTTAAATAGCTTTTGTAGAGATGTAATAAATTCTTTTGGTGCTAAACGTAAAATTTTTCGTGTTACTCCGTCAATACCTGGTGCATTATTCTTGCCATTCTTTATAGCTGCAATTATCTCTTGTTGGGTAATTTCCTGTAGTATTTGAGATTGATCTAGATCCATGTCTGTTTGTCTATCAATCAGGGATTCTATCTCTTGATTAACCAATTGCTCGTGCGCTAAGTTGAATTTTTCATCTGTTGGATGTTGGTAGATCTCGTTCAGAACATTTCTGAAAATCTCGGCCTTTTGTTGGTCATCGGCTATTATTTGACCATGTTGAATTAAAGGTGGATTTCCTTTATTATTGTCACCGGTAATGTTTTTAAAAGTTCTCCAAAATAGGGATGAATTTTTATGATCCAGGTTACGGATTGTTTGGACCCACTTTTGAGTTATAAGCTCCTTTAGTTGATTTCTTATTAGGCGATTCAGCCTGTTCCATTCAGTTTTGTAGATTGGTTGTCTAGTTTGTGTGTAGAGTTTATACATTTTCTTTTTTAATTTAATATTGTTTAATATATATCGTGGAATTCTTGGTTTCCCTGGCATTATTGTGACTTTAGGTGCACTTTCTTGTGTAGCATTATTAATAATTTGAACTAATTTGTCATTATATTCATCAATGTTCTCTGTATCAATAGTTCCTTGATTATCCTGAAGGACCAACTTCACAAGTTCTTGAAATTTATGTACATTAATTTTATTTAAATTAAAAATAATCTTCTTACCTGCCTCAATATTAGACTGACTTTGGCTGTCAAATGATAAGAGTATAGTTTTAAAAAATATGGGCAAGTGGCCACTGCCGTGTGCCAGTTTGTTGCCGATAAATATTATAAATGTTTTTCCGTGAAGTAACTGCGAGATAGTAATGCTCTGTGCTACAGTTGATTGATATTCCTTCATTGCATTCTACTTTGAGCAATTTTGCAACTAGAAGGGGGAAACCCCGTAGGGCAGTAAGCGAAAGAGCGTCCTTGCCGCCTGCCCTGGATAATTCAATTTGAATTAGCAGACACCTTTGCACAGATATTCTTAATCACAATTCACAATATCTAGAACAGCAGTCAACTGTGTTGACTGCCGTGCTTTTACTAGTGCAATCATAATGTATAAATAGATATGTATAATCTATGTAACTAACAATGAGGTTAATAAGAAATATTCATCCACCATTTTCGATGCACTTTGAGGGACTTTTTGTCAGAGAGAAGTGGATAGTGTAATTTCCTGTTTTCACCACATCAAAGATTGTTTGTCAACGAAAATTGGACAAAGATCGTTTGTCGAAGAATATTGGACAAACATTCTGCGTCAAAGAAAATTTTATAGTGTAATATCCAAGGAGGTCAGAATACAGGGAGACGCCATTACGCTGAAAAATTGAAGCCTGCCTCCCCCATATTGCTAAGTTTCTTAGAAGTGTTCGTATTGTAGAGCTAATGTTTTATGTCACTTAAAACAGAAATAAAACGTCCGTCGGGTTTGCCGTGATGTACAACGTGTTAAAAGAGTGCAAATCAGCCGCTATAAGTTAAGTTTTCAAATACAATATGATGAGTATTTATTAACATTTATTCTAAAAAGTATATTGTTTGAAACTACGTATTTCGCAGTTATTGTCAGTTCAATGCATTAACAGTAAGATGGTCGATTTAACACAGCTTTAACGGAGAAATAGCATTCCAAATCTGACCAAGATGGCGGACAGGCTTCAACGACGTTAAGTGCTCGGCATAGATAATGCCATCTCCCTTTATTCTAGCATCCTTGGTAATATCGGCGTAATGCAGGCAGTGCAACGAGCCGCACATCGTGATTGAATTGAACGGTTTAGTGGGTACAACTAAACAGGGGCGGATCCATGGCCTGCGTAGGAGGGGGGGGGGGGGGCTGTGAAAGAATTCTCCTCGTCAGCTAAACTCTGGTTAAGTAGAAAGACTCTAGTACCAGCCACCCCTTTTTACTCCACGCCAAATCAAACAAAAGTCTCACAATTTTGAATACTCAGTGCAGTGACACCACGCTAGCTTCGCGTTCTAAAAATAAAAAATAAAAACAAGCTTCTCGCATGCAATAGGGTGATTTTTAGCCGCATAGGCGAATCCAAGGGTGGGGGGAAGGGTCCTTTGCCCCCCTTTTTAGAATAAATATTAATAAACAGTCATCATATTGTCTACATCTACATGGTATACTCTGCAAAGCACATTTAAGTGCCTGGCAGAGGGTTCTTCGAACCACCTTTATACCCTTTTTTTTTTTTTTTTTTTTTTTTTTTTTTTTTTTTTTTGCCATTCCATTCTCGAATAGCACGCGGAAGAAAGAACATCTGAACCTCTCCGTTCGAGCTCTGATTTCTCGTATTTTATTCTGATGATCTTTTCTACCTTTGTAAGTGGGAGTCAACAATATATTTTCGCATTCGGAGGAGAATGTTGACGACTGTAGTTTCGTAAGTAGCCCACGCCGCAGCGATAAGCGCCGTTGTTGTAATGATTCCTATCTCAGATCCTGTCTCCTCTGAATCGTGACAATACGAAACGAGCTGCCCTTCTTTGGAATCTTTCGATGTCCTCCGTCAAACTCATCTGATAAGGACCCCACACTGGACAGCAATACTCCAAAACAGGAAGGACAATCGTAGTGTATGCAGTTTCTTTAGTAGTTCTGTTACATCTTTTGAGGGTTCTGCCAATAAAATACAGTCTCTGATTCGCCTTTCCCACGACATTATCTACGTGTTCTTTCCAGTTGAAGTCTGAAGTAATAGTATGGGACTTAACTGCTGAGGCTATCAGTCCCTAGGCTTGCGAACTACTTAAACTGACCTAAGGACCAAAAAAAAATTTAGATCGGGAGTCAGAAAAGTTTTGCTTATCGCATGAAGAGGCTGATTTAGCCGCATAGGCGAATCCAAGGGTGGGGGGAGGGTCCTACGAGAACCCTTAAAAGATGTAACAGAACTACTAAAGAAACTGCATACACTACGCTTGTCCGTCCATTTTTGGAGTATTGCTGCCCAGTGTGGAATCCTTATCAGGTGGGTTTGACGGAGGACATCAAAGGAGTCCAAAGAAGGGCAGCTCGTTTCGTATTGTCACGATACAGAGGAGACAGCGTCATGGAAATGATACAGGATCTGGGATGGGAATCATTGCAACAACGGCGTTTATCGCTGCGGCGTGGGCTACTTGCGAAACTCCAATCGACAACATTCTCCTCCGAATGCGAAAATACATTGTTGACTCCCACTTAAAATACGAGAAATCAGAGCCCGAACGGAAAGATTCATGTGTTTTTTTTTCTTCCCGCGTGCTATTCGAGAATGGAATGGGAGATAAAATAGTATAATGGTGGTTCGATGAACCGTCTACCACGCACTTAAATGTGATTTGCAGAGTATCCCATGTAGATGTAGACAATATGATGAGTATTTATTAATATTTATACTAAAAAGTATATTGTTTGAAACTACATATTTCGCAGTTATTGTTAGTTCAATGAATTAACAGTAAGATGGTCAATTTAACACACAGTTTTAACGGAGAAATAGCATTCCAAATCTGACCAAGATAGCCGACAGGCTTAACCGACGTAAGTACTCGGCATAGATAATGACATCTCCCTTTATTCTAGCATCCGTGGTAATATCGGCCTAATGCAGGCAGTGTAGCGAGGCGCACATCGTGATTGAAATGTACGGCTAAACACGGGCGGATCCAGGATGGCCTGCGTTGAGGGGGGGGGGGGGAGGGGAGCGGTGAAAGAATTCTCCTCGTCAGCTAAACTCTGGCTAAGTAGAAAGACTCTAGTACGAGCCACCCCTTTTTACTCCACGCCAAATCAAACAAAAGTCTCATAATTTTGAAGACTCAGTGATGTGACAGCACGCTAGCTTCGCGTTCTAAAAAAATAGATAATAAAAAATAAATAAAAAAAGCTTTTTGGGGGGGGGGCGAACGACTCTGCCCCCCCCCCCCCCCCGTGGATTCGCCTATGCGGCTAAATCACCATATTTCATGCGACTAATAATCAATAATGATTGGATTAATGTATATTTGGCAGAATTTTTGATTATTTTTAGTTTTTGGGTGGAAATTTGGGATGACTACAGATGGCAGTGTGCAGGATATGTTTCCTTTATCGTAACTAATAACATTTTCAAACTGTTGACTACTAATTTAGACATTAGACAAGTATTTAGTAATAAAGTTTTTAAATTTTTTTTATTTTTTTTCCTTTATCTAGATACAATTATTTGAAAGTATTGTTGCATTTACTTCAACCTAGACATCAAGCAACGATATATATTTTGACAATGCATTGTAGCCTAATGCTTTTTGTTTCCTCGAGGTAATGGTAGACAATCTAGTCACAATAAATTATTGATGGCCCTGCATTGTTATTTACAATCTTTGAACAAATGGTTGTGGCTAGACGGACAGATAAAGATGAGGGGAGGGAAAGGGTTAAGAAGTAATTCCATGCACACGTGACACAGATCAAAAAGAGTAGAAACTTAAGTCCGGCTACTACGTTCAATTGTTGAAGCCTGAAAATTCAAATTCAGAAAAAAATCTATTACTAGCTGTTGCGTTTGGAGAATTTTGTAGAGCTGCCAATTAAAACACAAAGACCTTCGCAAGTTGTTATGAGGACTGTCTGTTTACAGAATGTTTTAGCTAGAAGGGATAGGGCAGTCTTCGCAACAAGTATGTCGGCTCACTGGTAACGTATGTGGTTGTCAAGAGGTTATCTCAAAAGATACCGGGAATTAAATTAGTCGTGTAAACATTTTCAATGTATCGTACCAAACCCACTTCATTTCTAGTTATTTAATACAATTAAAGGTTGCCGCCTTCAGTTAACAATATTGGCTTAACAAGTGGAATTCCATTAACATTCGGACTATTTAGAAAACGGTCACTTCACTCACATGTGGAAGTGGATTTTAATGCCGACGAATTCAATTACCTGTTTAAAATAATCTATTTAGAGTGGTGTCTTACAAAAGCCAGCCGGCCATCAATGGGATGAGAGAGTCGTTTTTTTAATTACAGTCAAGAAATATGACGTAAAGTTATGCCTGACATACCCATTCAAATTTTCTGACTGCTGATCTATATTCGGTAATATTTAATGAGAGTATCGCTTCTCGGCCTTTTGGCTTAATAGCTGTAGAATCCAGGTGCACATGGCGATGTATGTTTTTTAAGCCCTTCCTTCCTCGGTGAGATGGACGGTGCGCGCCTTGGCTTACCGCCCTGGACGTTTTTTCTGGCGTCGAGTCTGCTCTTTGGTGGTGGGACCAGACTCCATACGCTTGCGTGCGCTTCTCATGGGTGTCGGCGACTGTCCTTGAAGTCAGTCTGATCGCCCCATCATGCGTGGCCCTTCGTTTCCACCCCGCCCGGCAGTTTCCGGGGATACAACAGGGTCTGAAAGTAAAACATATTTCTTTACCTTTTATCCTGGCCTGGCTGCGCTAGCACTCGGGATCACACCAGGATTTTTTCTGCTCAGGCTTTACCGCCGAAGGAAGTTCTCCGGCCCTTGTGGAGACGACATTATTGCAATGTACGCTGACGAGAGAGCACAGTACTCCTCCAGCTCCTTGTAGATGTACGTCCATAATCGGCTGGAAACATTCACTATACATTCTCTAGGCTCCTTCGTTTAGCCTCATAAACATTCTCTCTTTGCTTAAAAAATCTGTTCTTATCAGCTTAATGTCTGATACGTCCTCACCAGGACCAGAATATTAAACTGATTTTTGGATCATGACGGAGTGCTAAGTGCTTGCACTACCTCTGTCACGGGTGGGCCTGGCATTGCAGTACCGCCAGGAACGGCCCGCCAAAGAGCAGCCGGGCGCCGTGGCTCAGATCACCCGGTCAGAGGATTGAACGCTCTCTGTAATTAAAAAAGCTGAGCCAAAGAACACGAAGAACCAAAACGAACACACACGATCAGCGTCCGCAAGGACAAGAACTACACGTAGAGCAAAAACTAAAAATAAAATAATAAAAAATAAAAAAAGGTGGGGGGGATTGAGGCGCTCCAGTCACGGTCTGCACGGCCACACGGCCACTACGGTCGGGGGTTCGAATCCCCCCTCGGGCATGGATATTTGTGCCATCCTAGTTCGTAAGTAGTTCATAAGTAGTTTCCCGTAGTTAAGTCCCATTAGCTATACAAACATTTGAACATTTTTTTATATGCACCGTTTGATACATGACGAATCTTAAATACTGTTGACGGTTCGAACACAAAGAAAGGTAGCAGAAAGAAATGGTACATAGCTCGGCCAGCGTTTCGGCATTTCGCAATTAAAGACAGCGGCCGCAGTCGGTACTTTTGCGCTTACCGCGAGTGGCAGGAAAGCCAGAAGAAGGTGAATGAATTAGCTATCGAACTGAGAGAGGAGGGGCCCATCCATCCGTCCATTGAGTGGAGCGGCGGCAGATGAGAAGCAGCACACTCGCAATCCGCGAGAACAAAGCGGCCGCGCGCCGCCGCGGTGGGGGGCGGCGGAGGGGCGGCGGTTGCGGGGGCGGCAGGTGGGGGTGGCGGCGGCGGCGGCGGCTTTAAAGGCGGGCGCGCGCGGCGCGGCGCCAGTGCAGCGGCCGTCATGAGCGCGTCCGGCAAGGGGCTGCTGGGCCTGTGGCTGTACCGCTCCGCAGGCGGCCAGTGGGCGCTCAAGGAGGGCCCGCCCGTCTCCGCCAGGCTGCAGGTACACCAGCGCTGCCGCCGCCTACCTACCCACACAGGGGGAAACATACTAAAACCACTACACTGCATACTTTGTGGCGCTGGCACAGCAACCGTAATAGACGTTTTGCTAAAAAAAAAGTCTTTGTTGCATAAAAGTGATGTTTCATTTATTTATACATGACGCGTTTCGCCCCTACTGGGCATCATCAGACGTAGAAAAGGGGAAGATTTACAAACTTGTTTAAAAAAACAGGAGTTAACTAAAAATATGTAAGCTAGAAATATCAGCAATAGGGAAGGTACAGACTGATGAAACTCCATGCCAACATGTTCAAGAATGAGGGGGGGGGGGGGGGGGGGGACAATGAAGTCAATGGTAAAACCTAATTGTGCTGCACGAAGCTTTGTTTACTCACATAAGATCCGCGGATGTGGCAGGGAGCGGTATTTATTAGTTCAATATTCATCACTCCCCCCCCCCCCCCCCCCACTCCAAAACGTGAATGTGGTCATGTGGCCTGCTGTTTTATCAGTCGGTACCTTCCCTATAGCTGATATTTCTATCTTAGGAAGGATTTTACCTATTTTTAGGTAACTCCTGTGTTTTTAAACAAGTTTGTAAATCTTCCCCTTTTCTACGTCTGATGATGCCCAGAAGGGGCGAAACGCGTCATGTATAAATTAATGAAACATCACTTTTGAGCAACCAAGGTTGTTTTTTAGCAAAATGTCTATTACGGTTGTGTGCCAGCACCCCAGAAATATGCAGTGTAGTGATGGCGGGGGGGGGGGGGGGACGAAGTCAATGGTAAAACCTAATTTAGCCCTCAAAGCATTGTTTATTCACGTAAGAGCCGCTCCCTGACACAACCGCCGCCTTTACGAGAGTAAACGAAACTTCGCGCATCTGAATTAGGTTTTAACATTGACTTCATTGTCCCCATCCCATTCTTGAACAAGTTACCACAACTGTTGTAAAAGTTCGGTTTTATTGAATTTAGTAATTTGATGCTCCGCTACCAAAGAGATTGTTCTTTAGCGGTATTTGTTAGTTTCGTTTACTCACGTAAAGGCGGCGGTTGTGGCAGGGAGCGGCTCTTACGTGAATAAACAAAGCTTCGTCCCCCCCCCCCCCCCCCCCCCCCCGCTATCTCTACACTCCATATTTCTGTGGTGTTGGCACACAACCGTAATAGACATTTTGCTAAAAAACAATCTTGGTTGCACAAAAGTGACGTTTGATGTATTTACACATGACGCGTTTCGCCTCTTCTGGACATCATCAGACATAGAATGGGGAAGATTTACAAACTTGTTTAAAAAAAATCTCACTGACGTGTCTTACGGCCCACTTCAGATTTGTAGTTTTATAAGTGCTTGCAAACATTTTGGACCAAAATAATAAATTAAAAAATAATTAATTAATTAATAAGCATGTCTGAAACCCTTTTAGGGAATAAAGATAGTTAGTGACGGGTTCCGAACCACCGACCTCTGGCAGCATAATCTAACGCCTTGCCCACTACGGTACGAATATCAATCAGAAGATGAGTCCTATAATCTCATACTATTGATGGCCGTTTTTAACTGCTGCTAATATGGCGTTTGTAGACACTAGATTATCATTTATCATACGAAGAACGATGTGTTTTTGTTAATTCTTCAGTGCGCCATTGCTTTGAAATGACAACGTGTAAGTCACAAGAAGAAAATCATCAAATAAGCGCAAGATGGCGTATGCCACAGGGAGTTCTGCGCGATGAATGTCACGTGACATCTCCTAACGGCTGGTTTTCGTTAATTCAATGGAGGGTGTCAAATCTCTGTTATTTTTGCAGAATTGTCTCAAACGATACGAGATATGAAAAAACATAAGGGAGCTGAGTTATAGAGAATTTTCTCCTCTACCAATTAGGTTATTCAATAATCGTATATGATGAACGGTTCGTTTGCAATTACAATTATATTACAAACGGCTTTTTTAGGTATTACTACCGTATTTTGTGTCCGAAAAATTTGAAAAATGGAGGTTCTGGTCTCTGGCGGCCTACAATCATGTCTGTAAAATTTGGTGCTGATCGGTTGAACGGTTCGTCTTAAAAACAGGGAACACATTACGGACAGACAGACAGACAGACAGTCACCCCAAAATCGCCGTTATTTTTGCAAATATCTTTGAAACGAGATATGATAAAAACATAACAAAGCAAAGTTGTAGAGAATTTTCTCCTCTACAAATTAGGTTATTCAATTTTCGTGTCAGATGAATAGTTAAGCCGTTATTTTCATTTAAATTTCGAGCTGTCAAAAGACGATCGCAAAGGCCCACTTTTAGTGTTACTATCGTAACCTAAAGTGGGTCAAAACAGAAGTTAACTAAAAATACGAAAAATCTTTCCTAAGCTAG
This sequence comes from Locusta migratoria, assembly GCA_026315105.1. Lineage (NCBI taxonomy): Eukaryota > Metazoa > Arthropoda > Insecta > Orthoptera > Acrididae > Locusta > Locusta migratoria. The sequence goes on along the minus strand of CM048747.1, from coordinate 329,045,807 downwards.
AAATATCAGCCATAGGGAAGGTACAGACTGATAAAACTGCAGGCCACGTGACCACATTCACGTTTTGAAGTGGAGGGTGGGGGGCAATGAATATTGAACTAATAAATACCGCTAAAGAGCATGGTTTAACAAATAACTTATCTCTATGGTAGTAGAGAGTTAAATTATTAAATTCAATAAAATATAACTTTTACGACAGATGTGGTAACTTGTTCAAGAATGGGGTGGGGGGGGGGCGTAAAACCTAATTCAGCTGCGCGAAGGTTCGTTTACTCACGTAAGAGCGGCGGTTGTGGCAGGGAGCGGCTCTTACGTGAATAAACAAAGCTTCACGCAGCTGAATTAGGTTTTACTGTTGTCTTTGTTGCCCCCCCCCCCCCAATTCTTGAACAAATTTCCACATTTGTTGTAAAAGTTCTATTTTATTAAATTTAATAATTTGGCGCTCTGCTACCACAGAGATAAGTAATATTATTTGTTAAACCATGGTTTTAGCGGTATTTATTAGTTCAGTATTCATTCCCCCCATTCCAAATCGTGAATATGGTACGTCGCCTGCAGTTTTACCAGTCTGCACCTTCTCTATTGCTGATATTTCTTGCTTAGGAAAGATTTTGCATATTGTTAGTTCTGTTTTTTTAAACAAGATTGTAAATTTCCACTTTCAACGTCTGATGATGCCAAATGTTCAAATGTTTGTAGACCTTATGGGACTCAACTACGGGGTCATCAGTCCCTAAATCGACAAACTACTTATGAACTAGCTTATACTAAAGACGGCACAAACATCCATGCAGCGGCAGTGTAGACCGTTCGGCCACTGCGGCCGGCTCTGATGATGCCCAGAGGAGGCGAAACGCGACATCAAAAATAAATGAAACATCGCTTTTGCGCAACCAAGACTGTTTTTTACCAAAATATTTTGAATAGGAACCAAAGTGCGGACACACCATGCAGTAACACTATGAGCTCTTCTTCATCTCCGACACTATTCTCTGAATGACTTACGAAAGCATCTTTCCTTTTGAAAGGCAGCGAGCTGAAATAATGTTTCTAATATGAAAATATCAGTATAGTTCGCAGAAAATTATAAACTTAATTTTATAATATGGTGACCGGTATCGATCTTACACTAACATCGTATTCGTACCTATTTGTCTCAAGTTGGTGCTGAGACGATGACTAATATCAGCACCAACCTGAGGCAAAGCGGTATTAGTATGATCTTTGTATAAGATCGAAACCGGTCACCTAATTATAAAATATATAATTTTTTAATTTTCATAATTAAATTTATTCTCTGAGCCGTCATACTAGCTGAAAGCTCGGTGTTGACTGCTGTTTTATTTATGTCATACTCAAAAAGTTTATCTCCCGTCCAATCCTTTCTCTCTCTCTCTCTCTCTCTCTCTCTCTCTCTCTCTCTCTTTGTGTCTCTTCTACCCTTCCCATCCCTTTCCCCACCTCCTCCTTCGGCCCTCTTAGCCCACAATCATAATTGTGCCTACAGCTGTTCAATATTTTTCTGTATTTAACCTCTACCGCTTTCGGCACTGTCTGCCATCAGCAGGAGATTATAAAAGATATTTCACATCAATTATTACGACAATTCATTTGTGCCAAATAAGGCAACATCATTTAAAATTAGAATAGTGATTAGTCATTGGAATATTCCCTACATCGGACATATTCCAATGATGTGTAGAGAAGCAGCTGAGAGAGCTAAATACGAAAAAGTCCGCTGGTCCGGATGGAATACCAGTTCGGTTTTACAAAGAATATTCTGCGGTATTGGCCCCATACTTAGCTTGCATTTATAGCTAATCTTTAATTCAGCGCAAAGTTCCTAGTGATTGGAAAAAGGCGCAGGTGACTCCCGTGTATAAGAAAGGAAAGAGAACTGACCCATACAATTACAGGCCAATATCGTTGACATCGGTTGCATGTAGAATTTTGGGGCATATTCTCAGTTCGAATATAGTAAATTTCCTTGAAACGGAAAAGCTTCTTTCCATGAATCAGCACGGGTTTAGGAAACATCGTTCATGTGAAACTCAGCTTTCCCTTTTCTCACATGACATCTTGCGAGCTATGGACGAAGGGCAACAGGCGGATTGTGTTTTTCTCGACTTCAAAAAGGCGTTCGACGCGGTGCCACACTGCAGACTACTAACGAAGGTACGAGCTTATGGAATAGGTTCACAGATTTGTGACTGGCTGGAAGACTTCCTAAGTAATAGAACGCAGTACGTTGTTCTCCACGGCGAGTGTTCATCAGAGACGAGTGTATCGTCAGGCGTGCCCCAGGGGAGTGTGATAGGACCGCTATTATTTTCTATCTATATAAATGATCTGATGGACAGAGTAAGTTGTAATTTGCGGCTGTTTGCTGATGATGCTGTGGTGTACGGGAGGGTGTCGTCTGTAACTGACTGTAATGGCATACAGGTTGATTTAGACAAAATTTCTAGTTGGTGCGAAGAATGGCAGCTAGCTCTCAATGTAGAAAAATGTAAGGTGATGCGCATGAGTAGAAAAAAACAATCCTATAATGTTCGAATACAGCATTAGTAGTGAGCTTCTTGATGCTGTCGCGTCGTTCAAGTATCTAGGCGTAACATTGCAGAGCGATATGAAATGGAACGAGCATGTAAGGACAGTTGTGAGTAAGGCGGACAGCCGACTTCGGTTTATTGGGAGAATTTTGGGAAGATGTACTTCACCCGTAAAGGAGACCGCGTATAAAACGCTTGTACGACCGCGTCTTGAGTATTGCTCAAGTATTTGGGACCCGCAGCAGAACGGTTTGAATGAAGACATAGAGGCGGTTCAGAGGCGAGCAGCTAGATTTGTTACCGGTAGGTTCGACCAATGCGCGAGTGTCACGGAAATGCTCCGGCAACTCAATTGGGGATCGTTGGAAGAAAGACGAGAATTTCTGTTAAGTAAATTTAGAGGGCCGGAATTTGAAGCTGAGTGTAGTACGATCTTGCTGCCGCCTACATACATTTCGCGAAAAGATCACAAAGACAAGATAAGAGAAATTAGGGCTCGTACGGAGGCATATAGGCATTCTTTCTTTCCTCGTTCAATTTGGGAGTGGAGTAGGAAAGGAAATGCCTAGTAGTGGTACAGTGTACCCTCCGCCACGCACCTTACGGTGAATTGCGGAGTATGTATGTAGATGTAGTATTCTAATTTAAAATGATTTTGCCTTATTTGGCAGAAATGAATTCTTGTAATAATTTATGTGCACTATCTTTCACAATCTCCTGTAGCTGGCAGATCGTGCCGAAACCGGTAGAGGCTACATAAATAAAAATATTGTACGGCTGTTGACATAATGATGACTTTGGCCCAATTTAGTTTACGGTAGTAACACTAAAAGTAGGCCTTTCTGATCGCCTTTTCACAGCTCGAAATTTAAATAAAAATAACGGCTTAACCGTTCAAGTGAGACGAAAATTGAATAAACGGATTTATAGAGGAGAAAATTCTCTACAATTTTGCTCTGTTATGTTATTTCCGTAACTCACACCCTTTCAGAGATATTTGCAAAAATAAAGGCGATTTGACACTGTCACTTGATTTTAGATAAACCAGTATGGGCAAAGAAAACTAACCTGAAAAAGAGGACGAACTACCAAGCCAAGACAGGTGTTAATATTTTAACGGTAAAGATAAAGAAAATATGGGAGAGACTTTTAAATAATAGTCTAAAGAGGTGAAAGTTAAAAAAACTGTATGCTTTATCAAATATCAAATAATTTTTGGTGTTTGTTAAAATACAGCCAGATAGAATATTACGTGTTGAGTCCATAGATACTATCACAATAGCAGAGTCGTAATCGCATCATCCATGATTTTTATAACTTATATTTTTATTATTTTTGGCTAAAAAGTTTGCAAAAAATCATAAAACTACATGTCAACCAAGTGGGCCGTAAAACACACCATTCCGACTTTTTTTCTTAAATACATTGCGGCTGTATATCACCACTTGAAAACAACCTTATATCATGTCTTCCCTCCTGTTTCGGTTCATTCCGCCTTTTCAGTTGATCTGATCACTTGTTTAAGGAATATCGCCTCATTTGTGCTATTCAATTCATGATTCCCTGTCGGAAACGAGACACAGTGCGTAGCAATTGACGGAAGGTCATTGAGAAAAACTGAACTGATAGCTGGCGTTCCACAGGGAAGTGGTAAAGGACCCCTACTGTTCTTCGTCTTTATAAACGAATTAGGAGACAATCTCAGCCTCTCTCTTCGCCGATAATGCTGTCGTTTATCGGTTAGTAAAGACACCATAAGCAGCTGCAAAACGATTTAGATACGATATTTCCAGGGTGCAAAATTTGACAGTTGACCCTACAGGAAGGAAAGTGTGAAGTCATCTATATGAGCTCTAAAAGAACCTCGTTAAACTTCATTTATATGCTAAATCAGTCAAAAATAAAGGCAATTCAAGTAAATACCTAGGAATTATAATTATGAACAACTTAATTGGACAGAACACACACAAAATATCGTAGGAAGGCGAACCGAAAGCTACGTTTCATTGGCAGACCACTTAGAAGACGGAAAGATCTACCAGACACTACGGTCGGAGGTTCGAATCCTCTCTCGGGGAATGGATATTTGTGCCGTCCTTAGTATTAGCTAGATCATAAGTAGTTAGTAAGTTTAGGGACTGATGACCCCGTAGTTAAGTCCCATAAGCTATACAAACATATGAACATTTTTTTAATAGCCCACACCGCAGCGATAAGCGCCGTTGTTGTAATGATTCCCATCCCAGATCCTATATCATTCCCGTAACGCTGTCTCCCCTGTATCGTGACAATGCGAAACGAGCTGCTCTTCTCTGGTCTCTTTCGATGTCCTCCGTCAAAGTCACCTGAGAAGGATCCCACACTGGGCATCAATACTCAAAAAATGGACGGACAAGCGTAGTGTACGCAATATCTTTAGTAGTACTGTTGCATCTTTTAAGGGTTCTGCCAATAAAATGCAGTCTCTGGTTCGTCTTTCCCACGATATTATCTACGTGTTCTTTCCAGTTTAAGCCTGAAGTAATAGTAATTCCTAGGTATTTTGTGGAGTTTAAGGCCTTCACTTTTGATTGATTTATCTTGTAAACAAAGTTTAACGGATTTCTTTTCGTACTCATGTGGACGACTTCACACTTCTCATTATTTAGAGTCAATTACCAATTTCTACACCATAGTGATATCGTATTCAAATCGTTCTGCAGTTGGTTTTGATCTTCAGATGATCTCACTAGACGGTAAATGACGGCGTCATCTGCAAACAACAAAAGGGGCTTTCCCCTAAATCGTTTATGTAAATAAGGAACAGCAGAGGACCAATAACACTACCCTGCGGAACGCCCGATATCACCTCTGTTTCAGTCGATGCCTTACCATCAATTACTACGAACTGTGTCCTCTCTGACAGGAAATCCCCTATCCAATCACAAATTTGGGGCGATATACCATAACCACGCAATTTAATTAAAAGTCGTTTGTGAGGTACGGTGTCAAAAGCCTTCTGGAAATCAAGAAATACGGAATCGATTTGCGAACCCTTGTCGATAGCACCCATCACTTCGTGTCAATAAAGAGCTAGTTGTGTTTCACATGAACGATATTTTCTAAATCCGTGTTGACCTTGGGTCAATAGATCATTCTCTTCGAGATAATTCGTAATATTTGAATAGTGGATATGTTGCAAAACCCTGCTGTAAATTGACATCAATGAAATACGCCTGTAGCTTAGTGGGTTACTACTACTGCCTTTCTTGAATATAGGTGTCAACTTTCCAATATTTTGGTACAGATCCTTCTTTGAGGGAGCGGTTGTATATGGCTGTTAAGTAGGAGCTATCGCTTCAGTATAATCAGTATAATGGGTATACATTTCAGACCAGAAGACTTGTTCTTGTTAAGTGATTTTAGTTGTTGCACTACTCCGATGATATCTACTTCTACGTTACTCATTACGGCCTCTGTTCGTAATTCGAAATCTGGAATATTGGTTTCGTCTTCTTTGGTGAATGAGTTTCTAAAAGCTGTGTTTAGTAACTCTGCTTTAGTAGCGCTGTTATCGGCAGGGTCGCCATTATTATCACGTAGTGAGGGTATTGTTTGTGTTTTGCCCCTAGTATATTTAACATATGACAAAAATCTCTTAGAGTTTTCAGTCAAATTTCGATAAAGAGTTTCGTTGTGATAAGTATTGTAGGCATCTCGCTTTGAGATCCTCGCTAAATTTCTTGTTTCTGTGTAGGATCGCCAATCCTGGGGATTTTGTGTTCGTTTAAATTTAGCATGCCTTTTCCTTTGCTTTGCATCAGTTCCTGACATGTTTTGTGTACCAAGGGGGATCACCTCCTTCTTTTATTAATTTATTTTGTATAAAACTGTCAATTGCTGTCGATACCACTTCTTTGTATTTGAGCCACATATGATCTACAACTTTGAGTTTTCATTATTATTTCTTTTTTCGAAACCACCCTTGTATTAAAGCGAACGAAAGGAAGACAACTCATATCGGCGAAGCCATTTCTGAGTTTTAGCAAGACTAACGAAAAGCTATTCATTTAACGCGCCCGGCCAGGATTTCGTCTCCTGCGCCAGCCTGTCCATTTCAGAGTCTCACTTGAACCAGAGTCCTCAATTATTTGCTGGATGTATTCCAGTCTTTGACTCAGCCAACAGTTTTTACCATTTACATCTCCTCCGTGTATGTTAAACTGCAAGGTCTTAATACGTGTCCTATCATCCTGTTCCTTCTTCTTGTCAGAGTTTTCTATATGGTCCTCCCTTCGCCGATTCTAGATAGAACCTCCTCATCCGTTATCTTATCGCCCATCTAATTATCAACATTTGTCTGTAGAACCACATCCCAAATGCTTCGACTCTCTTCTGTTCCGGGTTTTCCGCTGACCATGTTTCACTTCCATACAAAGCTATGTTCCATACGTAAGTTATGGGGAAGTTCTTCCTCACATTAAGGTCAATGTTTGATAGTAGTAAACTTCTTTTCTCCATAACAGTCCTTTTAGCCTGTTCAGTCTATTTTTCATATCGTCCTTCCTTGGTTTTTTCCACTTTCAAGGCAGCAGAAATCCTTTAAGTTATCTATATCATGATCACTAATTTTGCAGTTAGGCTTCTCGAATCTTGTAATTCTACTACGTCTTATTACTTTTATCTATTTGCAGTTTCGCTCTCAGTCCATATTGTGTACTCAGTAGATTTCATTCTGTCCACTTAGCACATTCTGTAATTTTCACTCGGGATACTACTGTTATCAACGAATCTTACCATTTATACCCTTTCTCCCTACATTTTGATACCATTCTTGGACGTTTCAATTATTTCCTCCATTGCTTCTTTCATGGATGTATTGATCAGTAAGGGCGAACGACTGCATCCTAGTCTTACAGCCCTTTTAAATCGAGCACTACATTCTTGTTCTTGCTCTTTTGATTCCTTCTCCTAGTTTTTATGCATGTTATACAGGGTGAGGCCTACAAAACGGATTAAAAAACCGCTGCAATAGAAGTTGTTCACCTCGAAGACCCTGCACCGTCTCCAGGGGCGGGATGGAGGTGACTTGTAAATATTAAATGGGAACCCCTATTTTTATTGCAGATTTGGGTTCTCCGTTAAAATGAATAAATAAATAAACTTTTGTATGAAACAATTTTTTTCGTTTCATAACAGATGGCGCTGTAATCGGCGAAAATAAAAAATTTGTTGAAAACTGTTCAAAAACGGTAATATCTCGACCAAACAGACGTCAGACTCTTTCTCTAGGTTTACTGCTTCCTGTTTCAGCAAAGAGTTAAACAATACTGCGAAAAGTTGTTGCAGAAGAACAGATTAGCGTACATTTGACGAGGACCTTGAACATTTCTACGAGCCTCAGACTACGACGAAATTATATCTACTCTCTCTGCAATCGTTAAAATCGTGGAGCAGTTGCGTAGAGACATGTACAGTCCGAATCATTAATCATTGAAGTCCACTGAACATGTCTGACCATGAACTGAGAGCATGATCAGGGTGTTTCATTCGATTGTGTGAGGTGTCACATGACGGCAGTCCGCCATCGGAGGTTCAAATCCCCCCTCGGGCATGGATGTTTGTGTTGTCTTTAGTATATGGTAATTAGTAAGATGTTTGTAAGTTTAGTGACTGATGACCCTGCAGTTGAGTCCCTTAAGCCTTACAAACATTTCAACATGACAACATTATCAAAAACTGTATTTTGATTTTCCTAATCTGATTTGTATAATGTATTACCGTTTTCCCACAATTTTCAACGTATTTTAAGATTTGCCGATTATATCCCAATTAATCATGAAACGAAAAATAATGTTTTATACTAAGGTTACATATTTTTTTTCATGGAGAATCCAAATCTGAAATTAAAAAAAGGGAAATAGGTATTCCTTTTTAATACGTCAAAATCACGCCTCTCTCCCGCCCACGCAGATAGTGCAGGAGGGGAGGGGGAAGGTCGAACATTATATTAATGGATGGCCATCTTCGAGGCGAAGAACTTTGTTTGCAACTTTTTTAAATCCGAGTTGTGCTTTTCAATAGATTTCTAAATACAGTTTTAAGTACCTTACCCTGTATATTCCCCGTTTTCCCATTTTTCGCATAAATTCTAACATCTTGCACTAACTAAAATTTTCGAACGCTTTACCCAGATTATTTCTTCTTTCTTCAGGCGCAATGTCAGTACGGTATTTCTGGCGCCTCTAACTCTTCTTTCGATACTGTGAAACAAATTTCTTCTGTTGCAAGTCGTTTGAAAAAATGTTCAAATGTTTGTTAAGGTTATGGGACTTAACTGCGGGGTCATCAGTCCCTAAAATTACAAACATCTTATGAACTACCATATACTAAAGACAACACAAACATCCATGCCCGAGGGGGGATTTGAACCCCCGACGGCGGACTGCCGCGTGCTGTCATGTGACACCTCACACAATCGAATGAAACACCCTGATCATGCTCTCAGTTCATGGTCAGACATGTTCAGTGGACTTCAATCATAAATTATTCGGACTAGCTTATACTAAAGACGATATGAACATACATACCCGAGGGCAGATTCGAACCCCCGACGGGAAACGGCCGCGCGCACCGCAGCACGCTGCACAAGTGCGCACGGCTAAACCGCCACGGCCAAGCTATTTGCTTTCAATATGATAGAAGGAGGTAGTATGTACCAAACCAAGGAAAAAATCTTGTTTATTTATTTTATTTAGCGTATGGCTTATAGAATTATATATTGAGTACATAAAATAACTGATACAAAATGAAATCTACATCTTCACCGACGTAGATACTCTGCCAATCACATTTAAGTTCCCGGCAGGGGGTTCATTAACCACTTTCATAACCGTTCTCTACCGTTCCATTGTCTAATAGCGCGCTGGAAGAAAGAACACTTATATCGTTCCGTTTTCGATCTGATTTCTCTTATTTTATAGGTATGGTCATGCCTCCCTAAGTAGGTGGGTGCTAGCAAAATATTTTCACATTCAGAAGTAAAAGTCGCTGAATGAAATTTCGCAAATAGATCTAGCCGCTACAATAACGTCGTTCTTTTAATGATTTCCACCGCAAATAGTGCAACATTCCGTGACGCTTCCCCCCCTGTAACGTGATAAAACAAAACGAGTTGCCCTTCTCTGAAGCTTCTCAATGTCTTGGTGAGGGTCCCAAAAGGGGCAACAGTACTCCAGGAGAGCACGCACAAGTGTGATATAGACAGTCTCTTTGGTGGAGCTGTTGCATCTTCGAAGCGTTCTGCCAATGAAAAGTAACCTTTGGTTCGCCTTTTCTCATCACAGCTGGATATCCCGAGGTTTCACTCAGTTAACTGCTACAGGTGTCGCCTCTACTAAGTCTTTCCAGGTACCTATGAATTTTCTTTGTGGGCAGTCACGTGGAATGTGCTCCAGCCTTTGGGCTGATGTTCCGCAGTCGTATTGAGCATCATCGGGAATTCTACACTTGCGTAGCGTTACTTTGGTCACGACGTTCCAGTTCTGATCCGGTAAATATTGGCTACAAAACGCATGCCCTAAGTGAGTACTTCGATACTATGAATATTTCTACTATTCAAGTGCCGCACTAGCTCCTCCCAAAAATATTGGAAGCAAAGAGCTTGCAGTAGAAAAGATTTTTTTCACGGTTTCGAGCTGAAGATGTGCTCATAGCTTGTAGACATGGGTTTCCATATCGAATTTGATATACTAAGTCTCCTCTACATCTCGTACAAGTTTAACTAGTTTATCTAAGATGGATAAATTGCTTATTTTTCCGTGAGACTTACTCATTATGTCTGTGGAAAGGTCTTGTCCTGTATATAGGACCTGGTGATAGAGGTTTGTATTGCAGAAACCGGTTCCTAGGTATAAATATAGTGAACATGAAATAACAGACGAAGTCTTCGTAATTGTTGAGTTAGCTTTCAAATCGTTTAGCTGCCGTCGCACTGATAGGCAGATAAGCATGAGTCAGAACTAATTGAACAAATTCCTTTTGCCATCTGTACTCGACAACGACGAGTGATATCTCAGCGACTTTATCGGGTTCATATCGTTTACTAAAGTTGCTTCGCCGCGGTGGAGTAGCCGAGCGGTCTAAAGCGTCTCGCTGCGAAGCGCGCGGTTGCTCGCCGTGGAGATTCGAGTCCTCCCTGGAGCATGGGTGTGTGTGTTTGTCCTTAGGTTAGTTTACCTAGATTTAAGTAGTTTGTAAGCTACGGAATGATGACCACCTAGTTTGGTCCGATAGATTTACAAACATTTGAACATTTGATTTTGAAAGTTGCCTCCGTTTAGACTCCCTGGTGAGGAGTGCTTTCAGGACGGACGAAATTAGGACTAACGCACAAAAGAATTTTATTCATACATCTCCGTCATTATTGCCTTTTACACAGTTTCTGTAGTGACTACTTTCGAACGATTTAGTCCATTATCCAACTGTGTCCTCAATCGTGTGTTGATAGAGTTCCACCAAAGTCATGCAACGAACATATAGAAACCTCATTCTTGATGTTTTAGTATAATGTTCAATATCTTCGTCCGAACGAAGAAGTTGTATATTTTACTAAAATACATTGTGATACGTATAATTGTACAAACATTTAGAATGAGGTATTTAATAACGCACTTAGGCAATTTTCCTATCAGAAAGGACACAGTTCGTTGTAATTGACGGTAAGTCACCGAGTAAAACAGAAGTGATATCTGGCGTTCCACATGGAAGCGTTATAGGTCCCCTATTCTTCCTCGTGTTTATAAACGATTTAGGAGACAATCTGAATAGCTCCCTTAGACTGTTCGCGGATGATGCTGTCGTTTATCGGTTAGTGAAGTCAACAGAGGATCAAAAGCAACTGCAAAGCACTTTAGACAAAATTTCTACATGGTGCGAAAATTGGCAATTGACACTAAATAAAGAAAAGTGTGAAGTAATACACATGACCACTAAAATAAATCCGCTGAACTTCAATTACGCGATAAATCAGTGTGCGTCCTCTCCTGGAGTACTGTTGCCCCTTGTGGGACCCTCACCAGGTGGGACTGACGGATGACATTGAGAAGGTTCAGAGAAGGGCAGCTCGTTTGTTTTATCACGTTACAGGGGGAGAAAGCGTCACGGAAATGTTGCACGAATTGGGGTGGAAATCATTAAAAGAAAGACGTTATTCATTGCGGCGTGAGCTGTTTGCGAACTTTCAATCACCGACTTTTACTTCTGAATGTGAAAATATTTTGCTAGCACCCACCTACTTAAGGAGACATGACCATGCCAATAAAATAAGAGAAATCAGATCGATTTAGGTGTTCTTTCTTCCAGCGCGCTATTAGAGAATGGAACGGTAGAGAAACGTTATGAAAGTGGTTAATGAACCCTCTGCCAGGCACTTAAATGTGATTTGCAGAGTATCTATGTAGATGTAGATGTTGATGTATTGACGTGATTTTGGTGAAATTCAGTGAACACACTTGTCAAAGATATTGGTTATAAGGTAGGTCATTCAATGCCGCTACAGACATATATTACTTGACTGGCAATGCTGTATACAGTGTCATTGGTGTCACTGAAGACTCGACGCCATATGTCTATCGTATAAATGTGCTGGTCAGAAGAGATCTCCACCCCCTCGTACTCTTAAGAATTTTTTGACAGCCCTGCAGGATGCATGTTGTCGGATTTCTCTAGCACTGCTTCAGACATTATTCGAGTCCATGCTATGTCGTTGTGACCAGTCACAATATTAGGTATTAACAATAGGCCTTTTTTCGGCATTATGGCCATCGGCACGCTATGTCGACTGTGAATTGTGGTGTGCTGTATTTATTTTGATTTAAGCGTACACAGGCTGGCTGCGTTTATAATTGGTAATTATTAAGTTTGTTATTGTAGCTTTCCTTCATGCCACGTTATGTAATTTCTTTTGGTATAAAGTGTAGTAATTCTGTAGGAATTGTCCGTACTATATTCCTGGTAGATCTGTTTCCGGAATCAAAAAGTGGAAATTGTCATTGTCATCCATTCATAGCCGTTCTTATGGATACACAAGTGGTTTTTTCCCCTCTCTTTTTTCAGAATTCTCTTTTGTAACGAGTGTAGCAATTACTGCAACATACTACGAAAATACGTATACCGAGGTGGACCTTTGAACAAAGTATCATGTGGCCGTCAGATAACCTGGCAGAGTAATTAATGTAGTAATTTCAAAAATCTTGAGTTGCGGCTAACTAATCATTACATTTATTTCTTGCAGGCGGTTTCGGCACTATTATTCGCTGTCATCAGACCCTGCCATGTCCCAGATAAGAAGTCGACTTTGCTGTCAGCCATATAGTGTAGCCTATGTGTCCCACGGAAATAATCTACACACTATATGACAGCAAATTCGGCTTGTTATCTGGGACATAGAAGAGCCTGATGACAAACTGTAGCGCCAAAACCGGTTGCCAGAAATAAATATAATAATTATGAAATCACATGTGAAGGATTTTTTATTGTGCTGTCACGCCGTGAACCGTGGAAATGGAAGTGTATGCGCCGAGAATGGGGGATAATTGTTCTAAATTGGAACACGCAACTCTGTAATACTTTATTTGGTGGCTGTAGAACGTAGTTTGTCTCTACGTGACTGTATAAATACAAAGTACCCTAAACCAAAAACAATTCAACCCCGACGAACTCAGTATAATTTTATCAAATTCGCAGATACGTGTTCCTGCATTTATCAATCTACATTTAAATCAGCCATTAACTCGTATGAATTTCTGTGCATGTCGTCATCATATTAAATAAAATGCCAATAACACAGGAGTCCACCTTCTCCATTTATATGCACGTGCACGTACAGGGCCTGAATAAACAGTGATTCAAAACAGCTTATGACGAAACACTGCATTCTCGAGTTCTGCAGTGATTGGCACGACTAAGTGGGAAAAATAGAATTCCGCACGTCTCTTGCACGTAATATCAGTGATAGCATCAAAAATAAAAGAATTCCTTAGGACAAACACGAGTCTTAATAGATACCGAAACATTTCCTTTCAAGCGTGCGACTTATCCATTGACTGAATAGTTCATGAAAAGTTCTCGAAAGTTATCGCCGTTAATGTACGCTTTCATTCTGCTGACAGATTGTCAATGGGTGTATCGATTAGACTTCAAGCTAAATTAAATCTCGCAGCTGGGCTGACAAAAAAAAACACGCAATATGGCAGCTATTACTACCGCATACAGTGAACTCTATACAACCTGGACGTATGTCTCTGAGCATCTAACTACAACGTGCCAATGCATTCATATGTTTTGCTCGTGATTTCGCCTTGCCCACCATGTTTGAATATGGCAAACGAATTTTCATTTGTTTGTACGTGAGAAGAATTGCTTGCTTACCTCTTGTCTTGAACTTTATGTCAATACACTATATAATAGGATGGTATGGCACTGGAATTTAAGATAATTTCATTACTTCTTCTAGAAACATTTCATAGCAGCCATATTTGAATTTGGAAAGAAGCTAAATATGAACATCTATGACTGGCACGGTCAGACAACTGAAGTTCAACATCAACATAGACCAAAGATAACATAGACTGCTCATGACGTCATTATACTGAAACCAACATTTAAGTCACGTGACTCGGGGCAGGAAACAGTTTTCATCATTACGAGTAATGTGAAATCCAGCTGAGTTCCAGTTCGTCCTCCTTGTAGTGGAAATTAATCATAGATTTTAACAGCAAAACGTCTTACCGCATTTTTTTACACCTTTAGTAGTACAGTTGGCGTTAGTTCTCCGAAATTGTAAATATTAATGTGATGTCTACAGTGTTTACATGTGCAATAGAACTGCAGATTTTAAGACAAAGATTGTTTTCGTTGTACTGTTTGTTTTTTAGTCTGTACTTTACACAGGAGTAGAAGACCAAATATCAGTTTGCCATGGAGCATCAGTTTCTTGCAATTCCTCAACAATACATGTGAAATGTTTCGTTGTGCTTTATAAGAACTGAAATCTTTTTGCATCCCTCACAATATATTTTAAGGCTTTTGCCACATACAATGACGCCAAAACGTAAAACAAGCAAAATATTGACTGTTTACGTTAAATAATCATGTGGTGTGGAAACAATATCGGTGCACTCGACAAGAAGTGATTCTATTGGTATAACGCATAGTATGGTGTGTTTGTATAGTGTTACTGAAAGCAGATTTGCACCGGAAATGACTTACTTGGTGACATATAAACTCGGTGACGAGTAGCTTGAACAACTTTCCGATCGATAATCACATTCATAAGTTGCATAAATGATTCATAGCGCAACATAAATACCTAGGATCTGTAATTCTCTTGCTTCTAAAAATAACTAACAATACTTGTTATCTGGTCACATGTAAAACGATAATTATCGTATTAATATTAGTAATATGGAGATTTTGCGTCCCCTTGCCCACTACATGTGTAATAGGAATACGAGAAGTCGTTTTATTGTTAAAATCACCACTTCATTTCACCTGTAAATTAGAAAAACTGTCGCTCATAATGACGAAAACTTGGTCACGTGACTCGGGGCAAATTTAGATGTTGGTTTCAAACCCTAATACGGCAGAGATGGGGACACGCGCAGTCTATGTTATCTTTGGTCTATGAACATCAAGGTAGTATAAAGATCAATGACCGTATACCACTATTTGACGCGTCACTTGTTAACCTTTCATTCGATAACTCATTCTCCTTTTGTGATGTTTACTCTAGTTACTTTACAATCAGTCCCAATTCAACTTTACAAAGAGTACTCTATGGCATTGGTCCCGAACTTAGCTTTCGCGAAGTCCTAAGCGACTGGAAAATTCGCAGGTGACTTCCGTTTATAAAATCAACTAGCTTAAACCCGCGGCTCCGCTCGCGTGTTGGTTGATTATGATAGGATAAGCTATCTTTCAGTAGTGTGCTATGTGACTGGTTTTGCTGCAAGAAATGAAATACAATACCTTCCTTAGAAACATACATTTTTAATCAACGTTATCAGGAAAGTAAGTGGTGTAGATCAAATCACACGTAAAAATGCCCCTCGTTTCGAAGAATCCAATCACGTAATTCAACAATAATGATTGTAATAACATCACAGATAGATAACTTGATGTAATGCGCGAAACGTCAAATCGATTTGTTTAAAGAGATGTATTAAAAGAAATTTCTTTTTTACTGCTTTATTTATTTATTCTTATATTTCCTTATTCGTATGCTTATCCTAACAGAAAATGAGCTGAAGACATTGTAGCACGCATAGACCAAAGATATGGTCTGTGGCATCACGTTTCGCTGTATGTAACCTCCTTGCTATTGAGTCGCAAACGTCATGGCTGGCCTACAGTCCGAATTTTTTTATAATTTGACGACCATTTCTTCTACCCTCTTATAGCTATCGGCATGGAACTGCTATGATGTACAACGGGAGAATTCAGACAACAGTTACACACAGACCAATCGTTTGCGTTTTGTAGTTTTCGCCGCAGAGCGAAATATTAACACACACACACACACACACGCGCGCGCGTAGAATTTTATATACACCGATAACTTTCCATTTCAATATACTCCACCCTTTTATCATTATCAACCCTCAAGCAACAATGCAACCAATAAAACTATTTTCAAAGAGCAAATGTAATTTTCAAAGAGTAATTATTGTTCCGCATTTCGCGTTATAGTCTTCAAATTACTAAATATCTATCAGATCGCTATAAAACCGATCCTAAAACCTTCCTCAGGTACAAATTAGTAACTGTACAAATATTTAAGTCTCTGCGTCTTGTCGTTCGGACGTGACAAGCGTACACCGAACAAACATTCACACACACACACACACACACACACACACACACACACACACACACACACACAGCTATCCGATCGCCAAAATCCCGTCCCTAAAGCCTTCCTCGGGTAGACATTATTAACTGCACAAATTTTTAGCTCTTTATGACTTGCGGTTCAGACGTAATAAACGTACACCGAACAGAAATTCACATTTATAGATATAGATAAAACAACAGACCCACGTTATTGCAGACCATTGTTATTAATATCAATTTTCTGTAGAATTCTTGAACGTATTCTGAGTTCTAACATAATACTAGGGGGAGTTGGAAAATAACTTTCCCCTGTCGACTGTGGGCAGAGTAGTGCAAGAAAGAAAAGAAAATTGAATGAGACATTTAAGACATGTGTCTATTTTTCTACATAATTTCCAATTACATTGAGGCATTTGGCAAACCGCTTTATAAGCTTCAAAAAGCCGTCCAGGAAGAAGCGTTGAACGGCTTGTTTGACGTCAGCATTGCTGCCAAAGGGCAGTCTTCTTCAAAGCTGGAAACAGGTGGAAGTCACTTGGTGCGAGATCAGGACTGTATAGCGGATGGTATAGGCGCTCTCAACCGACAGTTGTAATATGGTTTTGTGTTGCCGTCGCCGAGTATGTTTTCGCATTGTCATCCAACAGCAGAACCCCAGATCTGAGAAGGCCAGGCCGCTTTTTTCCGAATTACCTCTTTCAATTTCGACAGAGTGGTACAATATGGTACAACATTGATGGTTGCATCCTCCAAAAAGTCCAGCAATGAAACTCCGTGGGCGTCCCAGAAAACGGTGACTAGCACTTTACCTACCTGCAGACGAAGTGCTTTTGAACGTCGTCCGGACAGATGACGACAGATGTTTTTACTACATGGATGAGGCTTCGATTCGGGCGTGTAATGACTTGTTCCATGACCATGGAGTCTCACTCCTCAATTGGGTCCTATGGAACAGAAAAAAACAATAAAAATAAATAAATAACTCGCGTTTCATCCCACGTCATAATCCGAAACAGCTATATTCATCGCCGACCTCTAGCCAATGGTTTATCGGGAATTTTGCATGTGCGAGTTCACCTTCTGTGTCGTCTTTCGCCAATAGTCGTTCAATTCTTTTTCGCTATGCAACGACCTGATTTTTTGCCGGCCGCAGTGGCCGAGCGGTCTGCGGCACGCAAGTCACAGTCTGCACGGCCGCTACGGTCGGTTCGAATCCCCCTCGGGCATGGATGTTTGTGTCGTCTTTAGTATAAGGTAGTTTAGGGACTGATGACCCCGCAGTTAAGTCCCTTAAGCTTAACAAACATTTGAACCAGATTTTTTCCTGTACGCCTTTTTGAAGCGGTTTGACAAGTCTCAATGTATTTGGAAATTATGTACAAAAATAAAGATATGTCTTATCTTTAATGTTTCATTCTACTTTTTTCCTTTCATACACAACGCTGTCCGCAGTCGACAGGGGAAACTTGTTTTCCGACTCTCCCACGTAAATTGCCTTATTTACAGCATGCTACGGGCAGCAACTTGATTATTTGACCAATTTGTTAGCAGCTTATAAATGTTCTTGTAAAAACAGAAAAGAGGGAAATATGTTCTCTTTAAAAGAGTTTGATAGGAAAGTGGAAAACTAACTGCCTCAGTTCTAATTCCGCTTTTATCATCAAAAACTTTGTCTTGCGAACATACTCGCACTCATTTGATTCAGTACATGCTGAATGCTTTTACCTAGTCTCTCGATGTTTTCACACACAGAATTCACTGCCACTCTCCGCAGGCGTCTCTCTACCCAGCCGGCCGCGGTGGCCGAGGGGACCGCCGGGCGCCGTGGCTCAGCGCGCCCGGTCAGAGGGCTGAACGGCCTCTGTAATAAAAAAAAGCTGAGCCAAGAACACATCGAACAAAAACGAACAAACTTGATCAACGTCCGCAACGAACAGAACTACACATAGAGCATAAAAAAAAAAAAAAAAAAAAAAAAAAAAAAAAAAAAAAAAAAAGGGGACTGAGGCGCTCCAGTCACGGTCTGCACGGCCACCACGGTCGGGGGTTCGAATCCCCCCTCGGGCATGGATATTTGTGCCGTCCTAGTTCGTAAGTAGTTCATAAGTAGTTTGTAAGTTTAGGGACTGTGACCCCGTAGTTAAGTCCCATAAACTTAACAAACATTTGAACATTCTCTCTACCAGTGTATCCTTTTTCTACCTTGGCACTCTTTCTGTCTCACTCATTATCGCTAACTTCATCCCTTCATCCATATCCCTCCATCTGCATTACGACTCTATTTGCTACTTTCTCTGTCTCTGCCACTGTCTATGTCCCGTTCTTTTTCTCACAAATTACCACTGCCTCCTTTTTCCTCACTATCTGCTGTCTGTCTCTTCACTCACCAAGATCGCCCCAATACATTAGCCAGACTTGTAAACTAGACCGTGAAAGAAACTTCCTGGCAGATTAAAATTGCGTGCCGGAACCGGGACTCGAACCTTTGCCTTTCGCGGGCAAGCGCTCTACCGACTGAGCTATCCCAACACGACTCACGATGCCGCCTCACAACTTTACTTCCGCCAGTACCTCGCCTCCTATTTTCAAAGTTGTGAGGTGACATCGTGAGTCCTGTCGGGATAGCTCAGTCGGTAGAGCGCTTGCCCTCGAACAGCAAAGGTTCCAAGTTCGAGTCACGGTCCCGGCACACAATTTTAATCTGCCAGGAAGTTTCGTATCAGCGCACACTCCGCTGCAGAGTGAAAAGTTTCATTCTGGAAACTTCCCTTAGGCTGTGGCTAAGCCATGTCTCCACCATATCCTTTCTTCCAGGAGTGCTAGTCTTGCATGTTTCGCAGGAGAGCTTCTGTGAAGTTTGGAAAGTAGGAGGCGAGGTACTTGCGGAAGTAAAGTTGTGAGGCGGCATCGTGAGTCGTGTCGGGATAGCTCAGTCGGTAGAGCGCTTACCTGCGAAAGGCAAAGGTCCCAGGTTCGAGTCCCGGTTCCGCCATGCAATTTTAATCTACCAGGAAGTTTCATAACAGCGTACACTCCGTTGCAGAGTGAAAAATTTCATTGTAGACCGTGAAATTTTAACACGTGGGGTTGAGGAAAAATGGAAAAAATTCTCCTCGTTGAATTTCATCTGTCTGGATGATCCAACCCTATCGTATATAAAGTCTTCAGTCATCTCTCTCTTTCTCTCTCATTCCACTGCTACTATCTTCCTCCATTTATCTTTCTTTTTCGCACACTCACCATCCCTCCCTCCCACCATCCCTCTCTCCCTCCCTCCCTCCCTCCCTCCCTCCCTCTCTCTCTCTCTCTCTCTCTCTCTCTCTCTCTCTCTCTCTCTCTCTCTCTCTCTCTCCTGCCATAACTGTGTGTCCTCTCTTTTCTTTTTAGCACAAAAACGGCGAAATTGTTGACAATTTTTGGTGCGGAAGCCGTGGCAACTGATTCACTAGTTTTAAAGGAAACGTGTTTCCCTTTTCTCCGACCCGCCAGTGGCGTTTTTCTGCTGGCTCCCTAATTTACCTTGCTGTAACATGGTGCGCTACTTATTGGTGACAGATTCTATAGATTTGTTAACATTATATATGACTAGCTTTTACCTGCGGCTTCAAAGGCGTTGATGTCCTTACATACGTGTCAAAGACCATCGGAAGCACAATAACATAGCAACTTTGTTCTTAAGTTATGGCCAGTATCATATGGATAAAAGAAAAATTTCCAATTTTCCGGTTAAAATAGAAATAGCGCGTAGAATGACAGTAAAAACTCTTTTTCTTTTTTCAGATGAAAATAAAGTTATTATTAAATACAAAACGAAACTTTGTTAAATCGTGACTAAACCGCTGACGTGTAAATTATTCAGGATTCAACTTTCATCAAAATTGGTTCGGCGATTTGAAGATGTTGACGTCTTATGTAAACATCGTATTCAGTATGTTGAATCGTATTACGTACAACCTATCAAACATTAAAAGTATTTTAATAAATGTGTTAAATTTCTAACGTCAAAGAGTAAACAGATTTTCTGACAGGTGTTCGTGCGTCACAGAAGCTATAAAAGAAACATTGATGCTAGCTGTTCCATATTTCGAATTACACTCTTAAAATCAAAATATATATATTGAATTACACACTTGCTACAATAGCCTGTGATGTTCTTCAGCGTTCAAGCTATCTCCATACCCAATTTCACCAAAATCGATTAAGCGGTTTAATCGAGAAAGCGCAAGAGACAGACCTTCTTTAGCATTTGTGATATTAGTACCGACTCGACTCATTTATATTCCGGGTATTACAACAAAAATAAATTCCGTTTATGAAGATATCAGACTGTATAGCATCCAGAATCAATTTTTTCACAGAATAGTTTTCTTAAAATGGAATGATGGTCAGTTTGGACAGAAGTTGGTAATCCGTACGAGTTGTCCTGCCGGCAATGCAACCAATATCTCGAGAATGCAATGAGATAGTATTGTTCTCAATTTTAAATAAAATTTCAATATCTCCTCTGAATATCATATGTATGGGCTAAACAAAGTACAGGCAATGTTTTTTATCTCTGCCCACTCTATAAAATACGAGGGTCGTCCACAAAGTAAGTTCCGTTTCTATTTCTATCCGCGGCAAACGCTACGATCGCAGTTCAGATCATGTGCGGTAGTTACTATGACTCTGCTGCCGGCGTGTGCTTTGTAGCGCTTCTTTATAATGTCAGCCGTAGTTGAAAATGTTGCCGTGTGTGAAATCAGATCTGTAATTCGTTTTCTAAATGCAAAGAAAGTTAAACCAAAGGAAATACATCGGCAAATCTGCGAGGTTTACTGAAAAAATGCTATGAGTGATTCAATGGATGGAAGATTGGTAAGACTGTTCAATGAAGGACGTGATTAAGTGCACGACGAAGAACGAAATGGACGCCCGTATGAGGTTACTGATGAACTAGCTCACACAACTGAAGAGAAGATTAAGCACAACCATAAGTTTACTCTTAGTGCCCTTGCTATGGTCAACACTTTAACGATGACGAGCTGAAAGAACATATTACCGCATGGTTCAATACTAAGGCGGCAACATTCTATGAAGAAGGCATACAAAAACTTGTGCCACGCTATGACAAGTGCCTACAAAATTTCGAAAGCTATTTAAAAAAGTAGTTTAACAGTTGTAGATTTTTGTGCAATAAATATTTTTCTTGTATCTGTTCACGTTTGTTTTATATAACAAAACGGAACTTACTTTGTGGACATACCTCTTATGTTACAATATTTTACGTAATTTGATAATAAACAGTAACTGTAAAGTGTAACGAAAATAAAATCAACCCTTCATCGATCGAAAATGTCAAACTGTAACGTGTGGAGAAAGAAAATTGTTCGCTATCTAAATTTCTTAAAACTAGGTGGCCACAACGGCCTGAAACCCTTCTCCCAGTGCCGTCGCCACTTTGGAATACAAACATCATAGTTTTTCAGGTGTATGTTGATAATGGATAAAGATTTTCGAAAAAGGGAAAATGGTATTTTCAGTTAAATGACTCCAGAATATTTTCGTAAAATTTGATTCACTTTCTACTGTTAGTTATTTAGGTATTTGCTGTACACGATTAAAAGGGCTATAAAACGACATTTGAAATTTTGTGCGTGGGCACGATAATTATAAATCTCTGATTTAAGTACTGGATCAAGATATTAAATAATAATAATAATAATATTAACTTTTTTGAGAACACAACATTAAGAACATATAGTAAAAAGTCAACGATTTTCAATAAAAGAGAAGGGTAGGTCATCCAAACAATTCGAAGTTTTTGTACATAAGTTTTTTTCTCAGGAAGAGCCCATGAACAAATGGTACTTTTATCAGCCATTTCAATAGTACTCTAGGCCACATGCAGTGTAAAACACCGAACCAAATTTATATAATTACATGAACTGCAGGAAGTATATTTCGCTGTTGTTGTGGTCTTCAGTCCGCAAAATGGTTTGATACAGGTTTCCGTGCTACGATTTCTTGTGCAAGCATCTTCGTCTGATAATAAGAACGGCAACCTACATCCTTTTGAATATGCTTACTGAATTCGTCCCTCGGTCTCCCTCTACGATTTTTACCCCTCACATTTCCTTCCAATGCTAATTTGGCGAGTCCTAGGTGTCTCAGAATGTGTACTACCAACCTATCCCTTTTCTAGGTCAGGATGTACCATAAACTCCTTTTCTCCCCAATTCTGTTGAGCAGCTCCTCATTAGTTATGTGATCTACCCATCTAATCTTCATCATTCGTCTGTAGCACCGCATTTCAAATGCTTCTATCTTCTTTTTGTTTGAACTCATTATCCATTATCGTCCATGTTATACTGCCATTCACTGCTACACTCAAGACAAATGCTTTCAGAAACGACTTCCTAAGGTTTAAATTAATGTTGGATGTCAACAAATTTCGCTTCTTCAGAATCGCTTTTCTCCACATAGTAATTCTGCATATTATTCTTATTAACTTCGTCCATAAGAAATTATTTTGATACTCAAATAATAAAACTCATCTACGACTTTTATTGTCTCATCAACTAATCTAATTCCATCAGAATCGCATGATTTTCTGACATTCCATTCCATCACCCTTATTTTACTCTTGTTAACATTCATCTTATACCCTTCTTTCAAGACACTATCCATTCCGTTCAATTGTTCTTCCAGGTCCTTTGCTGTCTTTGAAAGAATTACTATTTCATTAGAAAACCGAAATTTTTTTATTTATTCTCCTTGAACTTTAATTCCCGCTCCAAATTTCTCCTTGCATTTCTTCAAAGCTTGCTCATTCTACACATTGAACAACACTGGGGAAAGACTACAACTCTGTCTTACTCCCAATCACTGCGTCCCTTTCGTGACCTTCGACTCTAATAACTGTTGTCTGGTTTTTGCACAAGTTATTTACAACTTTTCGTTTCCTATATTTTACCCCTCCTGTGTTCAGAATTTGTAAGAGTGTATACCAGTCAACATAAACAGATCTACAAATGCCTAAAACGTAGGTTTGCCTTTCCTTAGCCTATCTTCTAAGATAAGTCATAATGTGACTATTGTCTCCCGTGTTCCAAAAAAACTGTTCAAATGTTTGTAGTGTCTATGGGACTTAACTACGGGTTCATCAGTCCTTAAACTTACAAACTACTTACAACTAAGGACGGCACAAATATCCATGCCCTAGGGGGGATTCGAACCCCCGACCGTAGTGGCCGTGCAGACCGTGACTGGAGCGCCTCAGTCCCCTCGGCCACCGCGCCCGGCTCCCGTGTTCCTACACTTCTTCTAAATCCAAACTGATCTATCCCAAGGTCAGATTACACCAATTTTTCCATTCGTCTGTAAATCATATTTTGCAACCATGACTTATTAAACTGATAGTTCTGTAATTTTCACATTTGTCTGCACTTGTTTTCTTCGGAATTGGAAGTACCATATTCTTCTTGAAGTTGGAGGGGATTTCCAAAATGTTCAAATGTTTGTACAACTTATGGGACTTAACTACGGGGTCATCAGTCCCTAAGCTTAGAAACTACTTATGAACTAGCTAAGACTAAATACGGCACAAATATCCATGCCCGAGGGGGGATTCGAACCCCCGACCGTAGTGGCCGTGCTGACCGTGACTGAAGCGCCTCAGTCACCTCGGCCACCGCGGCCGGCAGGGGATTTCCCTTGTCTCATACATCTTGCATACGCGGTGGAACAAATTTCTCATGATTGGCTCTCCTGACGATATCAGCAGTTCAGACGGAATATCACCTACTCCAGGGGCCTTTATTCTACCCAGATCTTTCAGTGCTCTGTCGAATTCTTCTCGCAGTATCGTATCTCCTTCCTCATCTTACTCTACTTCTTTCTCCCCTTCTAGAATACTGTCTCCAAGTTCATTTACTTTGTGTGGGCCCTCTATATATTCCTTTCAACTTTCCCTTCTTTGCTTCATTTTAAACCTATATTGCAAGCTACCTTCAGAACGCTAGTTCTTCTGGATGGATAGAACTCGAGAAAGGTGCACCTGAAGATTTACAATTTACGAACAATACTGTGCCTTTGGGATGGTGTTCAAAAGCCTCGTTATATTTCGTTGGATGTCCCGAATATCGTCAAGACTCTTTCCTTTCAAAGCAAGTTTGGGTGGAGGGAATAGGAAGAAATCTGGAGGATAGACATCCGGCGAGTATGGTGGATGTTCGAGTTGAACGACAACGCTCGCCCACACACAAGCTATGACGTCAAACAGTTCCTGCCAAAACAGGGGGTGGTGCAACTTGATAATCCATCATGCTCGTCGTATTTGAATTCTCCAGACTTCTTCCTATTCCGTCGACTCAACGACTCAAACTCGCTTTGAAAGGGAAGAGATTTTACTATATTCCTAAGTAAACGTGACTACATGTGACAATAGTCACATTACGACTTATCTTAGAAGATACGTTAAGGAAAAGTTGTATGCGTGAAAAAGATGCAGTGATTGGGAGTAAGTTAGAGTTGTAATCTTTCCCCACAGTTGTTCAATCTGTACAATGAACAAGCTTTGAAGGAATGCAAGGAGATATTTGGAGCGGGAATTTTCAAGGAGAAGAAATAAAAAATTTGCTGTTTTCTGATGGCATAGTAATTCTTTCAAAGACAGCAAAGGACCTGGAAGAACAATTGAACGGAATGGGTAGTGTCTTGAAAGGAGGGTGTAAGATGAATATTAACAATAGTAAAACAAGGGTAATGGAATGTAGTGTCATAAAATCATGCGATGCTGAAGGAATTGTATCAGTTAATGAAACAATAAAAGTAGTAGATGAGTTTTGTTGTTTGGCTAGCAAAATAACTTCTAATGGCCGAAGTTAAGTAGAATAAAATGCACAATGGCTATCGGGAGAAAAGCGTTTCTGAAGAAGCGAAATTTGTTGACATCCAACATTAATTTAAACAGCATCCCAAAGGAAGACATCGTACAAAGCTTCCAGGACTTGTGCCGCAGAGCTCAGCGGAAGGTAACTATTTCGAAGGACAGTAAAGGTAAGTGTAGTTCATAGTTCATCTACGTTAACGTTACAGCACTGTTCACCGAACTTGATTGTCAGAGGTTGCATTCATGATTTATTGCGCTGACGAGCATTTTAATTCTGTTTTCTTAGCAGCTGAGGATTAATGTTGGATATAGAATGAAATGACAAAAACTTGCGAGGATATTCTTCTATCTATGAAAATAATTAGCGGTGGACTGCACAAAGGAATTGTTCCCAAGTAATTATTTACAGAAACCCAATAAAACGTATGCAAGTCGGGACAGCACCAAAGCCCAACCGCATAAGTTTTACCGAAATGTAGTTAAACGTAACATAGGGTAATTCTAGCCACCGCAGGGTTGCTACTTCCGCGTGACCGGGTCCTGGTGATTTCATATAGTTCGCACTTAGTACGTAAATAAAAAATGGTTGACTCTGTCAGATTTATCTATATTTGTAACGTCTTCTTTGAGATATACATCCACAAGAGCACTACAATGACGCATTGTTAAGAAATTATCAGCTGATGAATTGGCCAAAAATGCTAATTAGTTTGGTTCAATGCATTGTGTATAAAACATGCGCTACTTTGAATTTCTTTAAATACATAGTTTCAGTCAAAGGCGAATGATAAAGAAATACAGTTAAAAATATTTGTAAACATATTGGACCAAACTGCTATGGTGATGAGTCCATAGACTTACAAACCACGTAAACGTACTTACACTAAAAAAAAGGACAACACACAACCCATTCTCGAGGGAGGACTCGAACCTACTGCGGGAACGGTCCCCCAGTCAGTAGCATGAGGCCTTGGACCACGCCGTCATTCCGCACTGCTGAAATACTGACATAATGTGTTAGAAACTGGTAGAAAGCTGAAGCTAAAGCTGGAACTGCCGCATATGGTGCTGGAGTTTGGTTTGCCTGTGAACGCAGGTGCTAATGCAGTCGCTGTTTACAAAACGATTTAAATTTCAAATTAGAGTACGGATAAAAAGTTTCATGATGTAGAAATGGTGGATTACTAACAGATTTTCATTTAGAAGTGCAAACAAAAAGCACTTGTGAGTCTTGCATCAATAATCACCGGATGTTTTCTCTGTTCGAATCTCTTAGCATGACATTCATGGGTCATTGGTTTTTAAATTATTAAACAAATGTTTAAAACATCATTGTACTACATTGCACTTTTTTATTCTTTTTGGTGTGTCTAATACACAGCCGAAGATGGATACTATGCAAAAGTAGAATTACGAAATAAGTTTCATGCTGGAGATCACAAACCTGCTTTCGTGTAGTAAGTAGCAGCAGTCAGTACGGTGTGTACGTATATATGTAATTGTCGGAGAAATGACGAATTACGTGCTTTTTGTAACTGAAAAATCTCCTGTATAAAACCAAAACAGATTTCACAAACTGTGAAACTGAGCTAATTTGTTCGTCCATGATATCCAGGTCAGGTAAAGTAGAATTTACCACATTTCTCTATTTTTTAAAAACTTTGATACTAGAGAACCTGTATATAAAGACATGAGAAAGAGGGGGAGAGACGCTTTAGATGATATTACATGTGACTGGCAAATTACCTACGTCGCCATTTTTCTACCATGTTTCGTAAGTCCGCAGTGCTTTTCGAAATACTATTATTCATTATCATCATCACTTAAGATTGATTATGCGTTTCAGCATTCAGTCTTGAGAATAGCAGCCCATATAAAAATTTTCTTTGATACCATATTTTACAGCTACATCCATATTCCGTAAACCACCCCACGTTATGTAACTGAGGGTAGTTTGCTCTTGAATCTTCCAGGTTGTATGATCGTGGTTGAAGAAACATTCCTGTTCCTGACGTTTCGTTCAGAGCTGCGCTGGACATCTTCAGAGGTGCTTCTGGTAACGAAGCCGCATTGAACTTTCGATGTTACCTACCATCAATGCCAATCGATAAATTACAGAATCATTAGGAAAAAAAAAAACCTCATTGAATTTCCGCTTTAATCTACGATAATGCTAACATTGATGCCTGTCTAATGTTAACCTTGTTACTTCAAAACCATTTTTTTTCTTTTTGGTCTATTTGATTCTTTCTGCCCATAGTCTCTTAGGTAATCCTATTCCTGTCAAGAGTGTAACATGACCTCACATCTCAGCCCGTTTGTTGTAACTGCTTCATCTATGGTGTTCATTCCCAGTTTTTCTTTGATTTCTTCATTACGGACACACTCCTACCAATGTTCCATCTATTAGTACTTCCAACCATCCTTACTACTTTCATAACTATAAGCACAACGTCATTAATAACCACACAGCTTTCAGTGCCATACAACAATAGTCGAAAGATTGAAGCGTGCACTGCTTATTCTTGCAGAAGAGAGTAGATCGTAGCTGAGTGCTTACTGCATTACCTTTTCTACACCTTGATTCCAGTTCTTTCACTACCTTGTCATCCTGTGATAATTATTACTTGAAACTTCCCACTTGTTCTAACATTGTTCCTCCTATTGTCACTCTATCTGTTTAAATTTCTTTCCACACAGACATTTCTATCGTTTTGGAGATGCCGATCTTCATACCATTAACCTTATATCTCTTATTCAGCTCTGAAATATTAGGCTGTACCCTTTCAAACGAATCTGCAATCATCACTAAGTCATCCACATATGCGAGAGTACTTATTATGCTTTCACTTGTTTTAATCTCACTCTGTCTGTCTATCGTTTTCAATATACGATCCATAAATAATATGAAAAACAGTGGTGACAGGTTGCAGTCCTGTCTTATCCTTGAAACTAACCTGAACCATGAACTCAATTTACTGTCAACTCTAACAGCTGCCTGACTGTCTACGTAAAAACCTCTAACTGCCTGCAGAAGTGTGCCTCCTATTCCGTAATATTGTATAAATGACGTTTGCTTTCTCCTTGGAACACGGTCATAAACCTTTTCTAAATCTATAAAACATAGGTACAATAAAAATTAAAAATAGCCCAGATAGTTTTTTTTTTTTTTTTTTTTTTTTTTTTTTTTTTTTTTTTTTTTTTTTTTTTTTTTTTATCCATGATCAGTTTCGGTCTTCAGATGAATACCACCAATCTTATGTAGATGGCAGGCGGTGGCGATAGATCAAACGTGATCTGCGCAGTGCACAGGTTGCTCAGTTCACGTCTGTGCGGCCAACTGCAATCTATAGCCACCGCTTGCCATTATGGTGGTATTCACATGAAGATAAGATGGTCTTTATAGACCAAAACCGGTCATGAAATAAAAGCAAAAAAATTTTGCTGTCTGGCCTGTTTTTAATTTTAACCATTATATTAAGGTGTTAATCTCCAATATGCTTTCAAAAATTATAGATACACTTTCCTGTTCCACTAATAGCCCTTCTCTACTATGTGATGTAAGCTAAGGATATGGTCCTGGCAGCCTCAAATCGTCTTCCACTTATACTCGCCCTCTCTTTTCAACGATACCTGAGAAGATTTTGTCCACAACACTAAGAGATATCTCTGTAGTTGTTACAATCTTTCTGTTTCCATGCTTGGATATTGGTGTGATTACTGCTTCCATCCCGTCTGACGGAACCTATCCCGACACCCATGCCATTTCAATTATCCTGCTGTGACCATTGAGACCTGATATTCCACTGTATTTGATGAGCTAATTTTATCTACTATAGGTGCTTTATTGCACCGCAATCTACTGACAGTCCTCTCCATTTACTCAAATGTGATATTGTTTCATCATCCTTCCTATCCCATTTACATGGAAATCTGAAACATTACTGAACGTTTCACATATATTGAGCAACTCTTCAAAATATTGCCTTAATCTGCCCAAGGCATCAATAGGATTCACTAGCAGCTTTCCTGACCTGTCTAAATTCTTGTCAATTCCTTCCTCTCTCCATTTCTAAGACTGCTAATTACACTCCATAAAGGTTTTCTAGCGGCTTTTACCCATAGTGTCCAACCTGTTTCCAAGTCTTCCCATTATTTCTGCTTGTATGCTGCAGTTATCTGTTTGGCTTTGTTTCTCTCTTCAACGTAACTTTCTTTACTTGGGTTCTAGTATGAAGCATTTTTGAAATGCCTTCTTTTTGCTTTTACAGGCTGCCTTTACTGTGTCATTACACCAACATGTCTGTTTCTCGCTGCCTTTACACGCGACTGTTCCTAGAGATTGTAAGGAGTCGTGTTTTCCTGACTTTCATTTCCTACATATTATGACCTCATCATCGTGTTCTACTCGTCGCGACGATTCATCTAACTCGATGGGGTATGACTATACTTAACAATAGCAAGCACATTTAATATGCAAATCACGGAATCATGTTGGAAGTGCCATAATATATTTAAACTCGAGGCTGGAGGAATTACTTGTTGACTTACACGTAAAAGTACAGTTTTTGTCCCTGTCGTAGGATCGAATCCCCCCTCGGGCATGGATGTTTCTGTCGTCTTTAGTATAAGGTAGTTCATAAATAGTTTTTAAGTTTAGGGATTGATGACCCCGCAGTTAAGTCCATGAAACTTAACAAACAATTGAACATTTTGAACAGTTTTTTTTTTTGCGCCAGCTGTCTGGGACACCGAAGTGATAAAGTTTGACAGAGTGTAGACAGATGAGTAAAATCTTTCCGAATTCTACTGAATATTTTGTTGATGTCTTCCTTTCAGAAGCCAGGGTACATTGTCAGATCATTCTGTTACGAAACGGAAAAATAGATGGAAGAATAAGCAAGTAAAAATTACAACAGTGCAGTTCACGTTAGAACAGTAGTAGAATGTCCCTGTACCTTGTCCATTCTTTTCCAATGTCAGTAAATGACTAAATTCAACTAAGCAAATGGCCAATATAATGTATCACTCCAGATTCTATTTTACTACACATTACATTTTTAGTAGTCCTATACAAAGTAGCATGCTAAAGTTTATGCTGGCTGTGGCCGTCTACTTCATGTCTTGTGATATTCAATAAGAGACAGTATTTCCCGCGAGAATTTCGTCAAACAATGGCAGCCATCTCTGCATATTATCAATGAAATAAGAAGCAATTGACCCAAGGAGGTTAGAATCTCTGGAGATGCCCTACCATTGAAGCCAGCAAACTGCGCATTCCGGCATTTATTTGTGCCCAAAATATTGGTCGTACTGAGTGGTAAAGTTGTTCTACTCGTTGAAATATATGTCATATCTAAGTAACTACTCCGATGTGACTACCGTTTAGTGGCTTCACGTAAAGAGGGCAATATTCATACAAAATTTTAAGCGAGAAATGCTGGTTTTGGGCACAAAAGTATGGCACCCTGGCTTCAACCAATACCTGTTCTCAGCATACATAACGCCACCTCCCTTCATTCTAACCTCCTTGATTTAGCCCCAATGATCTCTACACTCTGAACACAGAATCAGTGATTTCTATAAATAAGGATGTAGAGCTCTGTCTCTGTACAACTGTATCGTACCTGCACTTTCATATGTTTAGCACGCGATTTTGTATTGTTCGCCTCGTTCTACTCTGACCAACGAATTTTCATCAGTTAGTAGATGACACAATTGCTTGGTTGCTCTTTGTTTTGAACTTTATCACAATATCCGATGTAATATGCCGGTATGGGAGCATTTTCCTTTCCTATAACAGTAATCTGTCCAATCGGCCATGTTGTCATTTGGCTAGAAACGAAATATGAGCAGCTATGGCTGGCATATTCAGACAGCAGGATAGAAATCAATGCTTTGGCCTCTCTCTCTCTCTCTCTCTCTCTCTCTCTCTCTCTCTCTCTCTGTCTGTCTAGAGGATCTCTGTTATTCTATACATTTAGGAACTGTCGCTTAGCGATTAACATACGAACTTACCGATTATCCTAGGTGCTTTGTGATTCTGTTCAGAGCTTCCTAATGGTTACAGTTTAACACATTCAAGGATCGATGTATATACGACTCAGTGAATAACGACGGAAGCTTAATAACATATTCGCGAATGATGATTATAAGAAATAAATATAAGATTAGCACCGAATGTCTTAGATTTTGAACAGCTAGATAATGAAAGTGACCGTGCCTTTTCGATACAAACGTCCCGGTTTACGTGTTGACCGATATAAAGAAATAACGGGAAACATAATTGTGGATAACCTGAAGTGATTTAGAACCACCGTAACTCTGTCTACGAAATCGTCCCTCTCAGGCAGACCATGCTGTGGATTAAATTTCTTGAATTTAACCGGACCTCCCCTGTCTAGCTTTACTTATATCAATAACACGTTCGGATTTTGCACTCATTTGGCGTAATACACTTAATTCATTTCAACGTATTTTTCGACCACAGTTTGAACATTATAGTCGCCCTATACAAAAAGAAGATATTTTTCCAAGCATATCTCCCGAGTTGTACATTTGCGTTGAATTAAGAGTAAGATGTAACTTGTAGCTCCTATTTTCCGCCTTTCTACCCATAGCCCACGCGTCATAGCTTCATTAATATAGTGCAGAAATTGTAAGTTTATTAATCGTTTTTGAGGACAGATTCTCAATTTACGTTAATATACTTAAATAAGTGGAAAACAAATCTAGTAAATTTTTATGGCTATACGATGTAGTAATAGTTGGCTTTTCGCAGTAACATTTTATACAGTGGAAAAATGTTAGGTAGTAACTACGAAATTTACGAAACTTCCAGAAATGTGTCATGCCGCAACCGGATTTCAGCCTCAGGAGTACAGTCGTCTCTCTCCACGTTACAGCAAGGGCTCTCCCAACTCGTGGGGTAGGTATTTGAGTGCCATACAGCGAGTTAACATCATGCTTCTACCTACAAGGAAATTGATTTTCCGTTATTATCACATCTGTCAGGAGAATCAACCGAGCGAACAGGTGCATTACGATGCGTTATTCGCTTGTGCAGTCGCGTTTCTGTGAACAGCGCATTCCTGATGGAATTTACCCGGAATTCGATGCAACACTCAATGTGCTTGCAATCTGTTAACAGTGCTCGTCATCTACAAGTTTATCAAGCAAACACAGAGAATGATGGCTAATAAACTAATTTTATTGGTTTGTTATTTCACACACAGGCAAATTTAATGAATTATTGCGCATTGCCTTTGTAATTTAACAGTACTCCAACAGTACGTTGGCAGCGTAGCAATAAACTCTTTTATTGTGTGGTTATTCCTATCCCTTATTCTGTTGTGAAATCCGTTTGATGCGTTCGGATTACGATGTTATATACCTTTGACAAACATGTCTTATAGGCTGCTTCCGGGCCAGTGTGTTGTAAATCAACACAACCAATCACTAAACTCTTCCGTTATATCTGTTTAAAAGTGAGTGCTAAAGTTTAAGTACAAAGCTCTCGAGAAGAATGTGGTGAAGAGGACTGCAGAAATTTGCTGCGAGTTGAAAACGAAAACGATGGAGAAAAGCTCTGAAACACGCCGCGAATTAGGAATTAGTTAACTCATCGGTTTATCCATGAACAGCTTTTGAATGAGGATGACGCTTCATTATATATTCCATGTGTATCCTCTGATATATTTCTAGTGGATCCTCCGCTATTCTTGACAATCGAAATTTTGTTACAAGCATTCAGTCTATACGACTGCTACAGAGGCTAAGCTTCTTGTTGATCATAACCAAAATTTTCACGTAACAAAGTAGGTTCCAATGCCATACGGTTTTCAGATTTAAAAAATCAAAACAGGAAAACAAAGAAAGCTTTTCAAGTCATGCATAAATGTATCCATCTGTTTTTCATTTCAGAAACTTATATTTAGTCTATGAAGTATGAAGGTCTGATTGAAATTTCCGTTTTTCTTTTTTCCAATTATGACGCATATTTGTAATTGAATGTGTCCAAAAATGAAAAATATGGGGTCCGAGTTAAGCAACTGAAAGAGTCTTGTTTATTAACCTCAAACCTTACAGCTCAAGAACACTTACACAGCCCTACTTAAGTTTGGAAACACTTAGTAATTGTAGACAATGGAAAGGAAATACAGTATAAAAATGCATTTTGCTGTTTTCCAAAAGTTTATTAGGCTCAAATAATACACAAGAAGATGCAACAACTAAATTTTCGATTTCTCAAAATAGCCACCCTTTGTTTTCATCACTGCCTTGCACACTCTCGCCATGCGCTGCGTCAGTTTTGTCATGTTTTCATTTGGAATTAATCTCCGCCGGCCGCGGTGGCCGAGGGGACTGAGGCGCTTCAGTCACGGTCTGCACGGCCACTACGGTCGGGGGTTCGAATCCCCCTCGGGCATGGATATTTGCGCCGTCCTAGTTCGTAAGTAGTTTGTAAGTTTAGGGACTGATGACCCCGTAGTTAAGTCCTATAAGCCTTACAAACATTTGAACATTTTTGAATTAATCTCCATAATTTCATTCGGAATTAATCTCCATCCTTGCTGAACGACCTTCTACCTTCCACCTATGATTTCCCGTTTTCGGGTCATCCTGTCCAATTCATCCCATAGCAACTCCTTTGGGTTACAGTCATGGAATTGGGGCGACCATTCCATGTTTTTCAATGCTTTACGAACCTCTGGAGACTTCACATTGTTCTGATAAATGCGAGGCGTATGTTTAGGGTCGTTGTCTTACTGCAAGACAAACCATTTCCCAATCAGACGCAAACCAGCGCATGTCGCTGGAGAATGACATGATAATACTTTTACTTCATTTTTCCATCTATTTTCACCAAATCTCCGACTTTACTGCCTCCAAAGGATCCCCATAGCATCACAGAACCCCATACATTCTTTACAGTTGGATTTACGCATTCAAGCGTTTATGGGGTAACGGCGTACATATTGACGGCGTTTACTTCCAAATATTTCAAATTTGGATTCATCAGTGAAATAATAGTCTTTCCCAATCCCCCGCTGTCCAATGTTGGCGAGTCTTAGCCCACTGAAGCCTTGTTAACAGGGCACAGCCGGCCGCGGTGGCCGAGGGGACTAAGGCGCTCCAGTCACGGTCTGCACGGCCACTACGGTCGGGGGTTCGAATCCCCCCTCGGACATGGATATTTGTGCCGTCCTTAGTCTTAGTTAGTTCATAAGTAGGTTGTAAGTTTAGGGACTGATGACCCCGTAGTTAAGTCCCATAAACTATACAAATATTTGGACACTTTTGAACAGGGAGCAACAGTGGTTTCCTTGCTGTTACATAACCTCAGAGGTTGTTGTCTGCCAGGCGTCGTCTCACTGTTGACTCACTCTCCGATGTATTCCTCGGTGCGTTTAGTTCAGCAGTCAATTCACGGACAGATTTTAATCTGTCACGTTTACTTGTCACTACCAATTGGCATTCTGATATTTTCCTGGGTGCTCTTGAGCGAGGACGATCTTCATGGGAGCCTGTTCCTCGATGCCGGTATATGGTTTTGGCAACTCCGCTGATGGAAATCTTCAGTTTCTTTGCTATTTGTCGGACACTATTGCCTTCTTGGTGCAAAGTGATTATCATTAAGCGTGATTTATAAGGAATCTGGCACTTTTGGGGCCATTTACAATTTCTTTCTCAGCGTGTTATACCTTTATGCAAACGCAACTACAAGTGAACAGAACTGTAAACAACGTACCTTTACATAGTCATGCGGTCTACTCGCGCCACCTGACGGTTTTAGTAGAACTGCTTGGACAGGTAATGTCCAAGCAGTATGTACAATAATTACGTGTACAATACTGTGTCTTTATTAACCGCTATTTGAGCTTGCTATTCCGTATTCTAACAAATAACTCACATAGATCATTTCTATCGTACTCCGTTGTAAAACGCAGCATGGTGTTTCCAAACTTATGGAGAGCAGTGTATTGCTTGACAGTATCTGGAAGAAATAACGAACAATAAAGCATAATAAACTAGGCCTGTTTAAAAAAAAAAAAAAAAAAAAAAAAATGGGGAATATTCGTAATTGGAACGCATCAATGGAGAGTTGGAGAGAAATTCGGTTGGAAACACTGTACACACCTGTTTTGAGTGTGTAACTGCCTGGAGTTTCGTTATAGATTACCTGTTAGTTATTGCTCAATCTTGTATTCAGTTTAAACTTGTGTCGCACAGTTTGCGAATTTCGATATGGCACAGTTAGAGGAGCAATGCGTTTGCAAATTATTTTGCCTGAAACTCAAGAAAACATTTACACAGACACACCAAATTATGCTGGAACCCTAAGGTGATGCGTGCTTCAGCCGAACTCTGTGTTACCGACGGGGCTCACTGTGCCTGCCAATAGAAGTCCAAGACAATGCAGATGAATACAACATTTTAGTTGTATCGTGTCATGAAATCCTGACTCAGCATCTTGGGATGCATAGTGTTGCCGCCAAATGCATCACACGGCTCATGACCCAAGACCAGAAAGACCATCGCCACGGAATTTGTGGAGAGCTTTTGGATCGCGTAAATGAGAACTGGATGTACCATACGAGAATCATTAACTGCTGACGAGACGTGGATCTACGGTTATTATGCTGTGACAAAAATTCAGTCTTCTCAATGCATCGGGAAACATTCTCCAAGACCAATAAAAGCGCGTCAGCTTTGATCAAATGTGAAAAACACGTTAATTGCTCTCTTTGAAAGATACGTTCGTAGTGATTTCTTGCTACAGGGACAAATCGTTAATCGATGGTAGGCCTACTATCGGGACGTCTTGTGACACCTGCGAGAAAATGTGACAATGAGACAACCTGAAATGTGTCGAGAGAGTATTCATGGATCTTGCATCACGACAACACACTCCCGTATTCATTTCTCTTGGTGCGTGACTGAGCTGTCTCATACTCCGTATTCTTCAGACCTGGCCCCTGGTTTTTATCATTATCATTATTATTATTATTAAATTTCGGAAGTTGGAAACCGCATTGAAAGAAAGAAGATTTACAAAGACAGGCTAGATAAAAGGACATTCATAGACGGAGTTTCGCGCGATCCAGTTACAGGCATACCGAGACAATTTCCGTAAGTGGAAACTGTGTTGGAAGCAGTGAATCAATTATTGTGGAGGGACTATTTCAAAGGAGACCATGCACAAAGTTAAGTTTGTGACTTTTGGACCCTGGTACACGTGATAGAAGCCTGAAATGATAACTACGTCCTACTAGAGTTGAGGAGAGTACAGAAATAAGAGACCAGAGAATCTGCTGTACAGTCCAATTAGAGCATGTGAAATAGCGCTGACATTTGCTCCAATATCTTGTACTGACATTTTGCTGCCATGTATGGGTATGGGAACAATAATTTCCCTCCTGTTATCTTCTTCCCATAAAGTTCCTTTTCCACAGTTAAGTCATTCCACGTAATCCGACCTGCTATTGTATTCAACAGCTTGTCTAGAGATTTCTTCTTCCGTTTCCTCACCGCATCCGTCTCTGGTTTTAATAGAAGCCTAATGTCTACGTTGTTAGTCACTGCGTACCACTCAAAGATCTCTATTTAGTCAGGTTATCCTCATCGTCAGAAACTTTCATCTCGTTAACGTAGTTTTCTTTAACGTTACTCTTCTTCTATGGAACCATCACATGATTCTGATATTCAGTGGTCATGCATTTCTAGATACTTACGTACATCATTTCACTAAGAACTTTTCTATTAGTCTTCATATGTATTTGTGCAAGTCATGTAGCTATTTGGAGGGTACTATAGAACAATCTAAATGTGTACCGTCTGCAGAAGACGCGCACCTACATCACCTAATTCGCATCTTGTATGAAATTTAAGCCGTAAAAATGATTTTTAATAATGAGGTTAAAAACATGTGGAACCAAAAACCGATATGTAACGTGGTAGACACTTTGGTCCAATCCCTGTTACTGTGGTAGTTCGCATAACATATGGCTACTTTCTTCCGTTGTCGTGACATCAGTTACGTATTATTTCTGTGATCTCTTAAAGGAGTGATCCTTCTACTGCAGATGCTATTGGTGTGAAGTGTATCGCTCGCCCAGCGGCTACATTCTGTGAGTGATAGTTTATAGAAAATTTATACAGGGCTACCTTTCTTGCATGTTCCACTGACTATACCGATTTTCATTATCTGTAGCTTCCCTTATGGACCCCTATCGTAAAAAAATTCTTAACTAGGAGAATAAATATATATACATGTGGCGTCTGTTCGGAAAGAACAGACGTCACATTCTGATCCTGCAGCTGTTATTATTTAATATTCATAGAATATATGACTTCAACTGCTATTGGGCAAAGCTGAAAATGTGTACCCAGCCGGGATTCGAACCCGGGTCTCCTGCTTTCTAGGCAGCTGCGCTGACCCCTACACCACTTTTTTTTTTTTTTTTTTTTTTTTTTTTTTTTTTTTTTTTTTTTTTTCTTCAGGTAGATCTATGCTTTGCGGTCGTTTTCATTGTTCGTTTCTGGTCGTTCGTTGATCATTTGGCTCAGCTTTTTTATTACAGAGGACGTTCAGCCCTCTGACCGGGCGCGCTGAGCCACGGCGCCCGGCACCACTGGGGACACAATGATCACCGCACCTGCAAGGACTACCCATGCACGCCTCCCGTCAGATACAAATTCCCAGCTTCGCCCTGCCCATAGTACTCAAACTCGTAGTTTAACTAATTCCCGTAAGAGTAAGGGCTTCAAACTTGCCCACCCCTCCCCACTAACGATAGGATCATTGCCCGTCACCGGCATATTATATATATATACATGTGGCGTCTGTTCGGAAAGAACAGACGTCACATTCTGATCCTGCAGCTGTTATTATTTAATATTCATAGAATATATGACTTCAACTGCTATTGGGCAAAGCTGAAAATGTGTACCCAGCCGGGATTCGAACCCGGGTCTCCTGCTTTCTAGGCAGTTGCGCTGACCCCTACACCATTGGGGACACAGTGATCACCGCACCTGCAAGGACTACCCATGCACGCCTCCCGTCAGATACAAATTCCCAGCTTCGCCCTGCCCATAGTACTCAAACTCGTAGTTTAACTAATTCCCGTAAGAGTAAGGGCTTCAAACTTGCCCACCCCTCCCCACTAACGATAGGATCATTGCCCGTCACCGGCATATTATATATATACATGTGGCGTCTGTTCGGAAAGAACAGACGTCACATTCTGATCCTGCAGCTGTTATTATTTAATATTCATAGAATATATGACTTCAACTGCTATTGGGCAAAGCTGAAAATGTGTACCCAGCCGGGATTCGAACCCGGGTCTCCTGGTGTAGGGGTCAGCGCAACTGCCTAGAAAGCAGGAGACCCGGGTTCGAATCCCGGCTGGGTACACATTTTCAGCTTTGCCCAATAGCAGTTGAAGTCATATATTCTATGAATATTAAATAATAACAGCTGCAGGATCAGAATGTGACGTCTGTTCTTTCCGAACAGACGCCACATGTATATATATAATATGCCGGTGACGGGCAATGATCCTATCGTTAGTGGGGAGGGGTGGGCAAGTTTGAAGCCCTTACTCTTACGGGAATTAGTTAAACTACGAGTTTGAGTACTATGGGCAGGGCGAAGCTGGGAATTTGTATCTGACGGGAGGCGTGCATGGGTAGTCCTTGCAGGTGCGGTGATCACTGTGTCCCCAGTCAGTTCCGTTTGAACCGCGCTAGTGTGCGGACGCTGTGTGCTGCCTGCGCTGCGTTTCCTTGTTTACCTTTCTGGACTTGTGTTTCACGTGGTGTTGTTCATCTGTTATTTCTTGTGTCCGTGTGTTTTGATAGTTTTTGCTTCATCGTGCTACTGTTCGTCATAATTTCGGTTTTCTAACCGAAATTTTCAGGATACATCATGTCTACTAACGCCAGGAAGAACCAGCTTGTTTTTGCTTTTGACAAGCAAACCCGACCGGTACAGCCTACGGCCTTGGAAGTAGATGACTGGATTGTAAAGGTACTTGGTATCAGTATTGATTCTGTTCACACAATGCAATTAGATAACGAACAATATTGTGTCTTCGTCAAATTTTTCGATCCTGTGAGTATAGAAAATCTGTTAGCCAAGTGGGGAACGGAAGTTGAATTCATGCATAGAGATGGAACGAAAAGTAGGGTTTCCATATGGCGTGCTGATATAGTGTATAAAACTGTCAGAGTATTGAACCTTCCGATAGAAATAGATAACGACCTGATTAGAGAAGCTCTTTCGAAATATGGGGATATTAAATCTATTACGAATGAAAGATGGTCGCGGCATTACAATCTTCATTGTTTCAATGGTATTCGGTCTGTTGAGATGGACATTAAGTCAAATATACCATCCCACATAACTGTAAGCGGTTATAAGGCCCAAATTGTTTACAACGGACAGGTACCAACATGTCACGTGTGTAACGAAACCGGTCATTTGAGACAGGATTGTCCGCGCCGAGTTTACGTTCTAAAAAATAATCTGACGCAACGGCACAGGCTTACGTTAAATGACGTGTTACCGAATAATTCCCTCGATCAGCTGGTTGGAGCTGTTAAAGTATCGGGCCCTTCTGTTATCCCTCTTGAAGACACAAATCAATTTCCACCCTTGGCTCCGAAACAAAATTCTGTTTCTACTGTTTGCGACAATGAAATCTTACCGAAAAAACGTCCTCTGGAGGCAACTGATAGTTGTACAGATGACGATCAATCCGACACGTCCCACTCGGTACGTAAACAAAAACCGTGCGATGATGAAGTAGATTCACAAACAGGTGAAATGAGGATGGATACTGATTTACAAGTAGATAATCAGCAGTCTGTAAATGATAAAGAAGGCGTAGTTCACACTGTTGTGCACGAATCAAAAATAGAAGTTGCTGCCTGTCAATATCAGCAGCCTTCTGTTAGTGAAAACATCCAGGACGAACCTACAACAGTATCCGCGACATCAGCTTCTCAAAATCTCAAATCGGATGTACCAAACAGAGAGCTAGACAATGCCGGCCAAGATGTAATCGTGGCCAGCACAGAAGGAAGGACAGTAGCAGCAGAAAATGCGGAAGCGAACACAGTTGCTACAGATGTCCGACGTAGGAAACTGAAACCACAACCGAATTTGAATGTAGAACGGAGACAGGGGAAGCCAAAATCCGGAAAGAGTGAGACAAATCCGAAAAATGTCCGATACGAGACGGTGAGGCACGAGTCATTGGAGGAACAACCTTCAGGCTCGCAAGGAAACAAACCCGTTAGTGATACCGGTGGGACATCTCAAAGTGTAAAGAAAATAACACAATAATACTAAAAGTTCTGTCACGATACTCTACGTCGAATATACCAGGAAACGTGTATTCCGCTACCAGAAAGTCAGAACACAGGTAATTTTTTAATAGTTGTATACACACACGAATGACGCAATCGTATACCGTCACCACTATAAACATTAACAAAATTACCTCTGAATTGAAAATATCAGCTCTTAAAGAATTTCTGTACGAATCGGCGACTGATATTGCTCTGTTGCAAGAAGTTCTTATTTCAAATTTGTTTATTCCGGGATATGTTAGTTACATGAATGTTACACAAGAAACAAATGTTGGCACAGCAGTCTTAGTAAGGGAGGGCATCCCTGTAACAGAAGTAGAACGTTTGGAATCTGGAAGGGGACTGGGGTTAAATATTAATGACGTTAATGTTGTAAACTTGTACGCTCCTTCAGGAAGTTCGCACCGATCTGACAGAGCAATGTTCTTTAAAAATGAACTTATATATCTGCTCAGGAAGAATCCAAGTCGTTTAATACTGGGTGGTGATTTCAACTGCGTTTTAAATCGGAAAGATCAGATCCCCAATTTTAATTTTTCGACTGAATTGAAACAACTGGTTACTGGTTTAGAATTAAATGACGCGTGGGAAACTAAATACCCCACAATTGTTGAGTTTACTTATGTAACTGCACACTCACGAAGTAGAATCGATAGACTGTATATCTCCAAAAATCTTGGAATGTCCTTGACGAAAGTAGAAACGATACCTACGTATTTTTCGGATCATTCAAGCGTCTTAGCTTGCTTAAATTTAACGCTACAGCCCGTACGTAGATTCAGGAATCAGTGGAACTTAAACGTATCGTTGCTTCCACACCGTGACTTAGAAGATCAAATTAATGAAGCCTTGGCAATTTGCGTGCGTGCCCGTAGTCGACATGTTTCTACTTTAGATTGGTGGGTTAAAATGGCAAAGCCGAAACTGAGGAAGACACTTATGCAGTATAGTGCACAAACCGCTAGGGAACGGAAAAGTACTATAGAATATTACTATTCGGTGTTGAGAGAATTATATGATCAGGTCTCATCCGGGTCCACAACACGGCTAGCAGACATTAAGAGAGTAAAAGCCAAGTTACTAGACATCAAACGGAAACAACTAGAAGGACTGAAACTAAAATCAAAGGCTAATTCAGTATCAGAGGACGAAACGGCTTCACTTTATCACCTGGTGAAGCATGCCAAAAACAGGAGAAGTACCCTTATTGATGAACTTCGAACAAACAATGGCACGATCCTCAGAACCCAACAGGAGATCATGAAAGAGGTCTATTGTTATTATCAGGAGCTATATTCTGATAAACCATGCTGCGAGGCGGCCTTGGAAGATTTTCTCGCCGTAATAACACCACAGTTGACGGAACATGATAATGAACTTTTCCTTGCACAAGTCACAAAAGATGACATCTATGACATACTATGCACCTCGCCACCCAAAAAATCCCCAGGCCCGGATGGTCTGCCAGTAGAATTTTATATACGCTACTGGCCAATATTGGGAGGTGTAATTACGGATGTCGTGAATGAAATCATGCAGGGCATAGTAATACCAACTGAATTCAAAGAGACTAAAATTGTACTAGTCCCCAAAAATAGAGGGAAAAAAGATTTGAATAACTTCCGGCCCATATCGTTACTAAATTCGGATTACAAAATAATAGCGAGAATATTAAACAAGAGAATATCTTTATTGACAAATAAAGTTATTAGTAATCATCAAAACTGCGCAGCAGGCAAAACAATTTTTCAAAACATAGCAGAATTCAGGGATGTAATCGCATTAACTTCCGTAACTAACATAAAATGTTCCTTAATTTTCTTGGACTTTTATAAAGCTTTTGACTTGGTGAGTCACACGTATCTTTGTAAGACATTAAAAAAAATTGGTTTCAATGATCGTGTCATACAGTTGTTCAAGAATGTTGCTACAGGTATAAGCGCAAAAATAGCGGTAAACTGCCAAACAACTAAGCCGTTACAAATAAAACGTGGGATACCTCAAGGTAGTCCTCTGTCTATGTCCTTATTTGCTATTTCACTGGACCCTTTTCTGAAACAAGTTCATGCAAAATTAACAGGTATAACGATAGCCGGGCATAAAACTACGATAAGAGCCTACGCTGATGACGTGGGAATCATCATAAGGAACAATAATGATGTAGATACACTCGCTACAGTTATTAAAAAATATTGTTGTGCATCTGGGTCAAATGCTAATGAAAAGAAAAGTAAGATGTTAAATCTCAGGGGCTTCGATCATATTAACATTGATTGGGCGACATTAGTAGAGCAACACAAAACGCTTGGCATCACTCTGACGCCGTGCACTATGAAAATGACCGCCTTAAACTGGAAAAACACAGCAAGGAACGTGCAAGGA
The DNA here is from genome assembly GCA_026315105.1 of Locusta migratoria. Taxonomy (NCBI): domain Eukaryota; kingdom Metazoa; phylum Arthropoda; class Insecta; order Orthoptera; family Acrididae; genus Locusta; species Locusta migratoria. Next base: position 329,002,742 of record CM048747.1, on the reverse strand, counting down.
GCCATAATCGAAAATTTGTCACGATATATGAACCAGATTCAACGGACAAAGTACATAAACTCGTGTATCCTTGCAAAAGCGTATTATACCGCTCAATTATTTCCCCTCCCCAAAATGATAGCAAGGGAAATAATGTCAAAAATTGCAAGTTTTTTATGGAAGGGAGAAACGTTTCGAGTACCTGTCCAAGTAGCGGTATTAGATCCTAAAAATGGTGGATTAGGACTAATAGATATCTCCAACAAAGCATCTGCACTTTATATTAAACGCCAAATGGAATTTATCAGGGCAAGACCAGAGACCATTACCAGCCAACTCTTTGACATTGTGAGACCGCACAGCTTAGATCCTCCTGTTGACGTCCAGAGAATTAATAGGCGACTGCAGCACGTGAGGGCTTTCTACATCGAACTGAGTTACCTGAGTAAAGAAATTAAACATTCGTCACAGATACCGACGAAAGCTATTATACAGGAACGGAAAGACAATGAAGGTAGAAATAAAATAGAAAAAAAGTTTCCGAACCTGGACTGGACCACCATCTGGAGAAATATTAGTTCTAATACCCTTTCGTCAGATGTGAAAAGTGCATGGTATAAGGCTATCAACAACATAATTAGCACGAATGAAAGGTTGTATGATATCGGCATTAGCGACACCAACTTGTGTAGAAAATGCCATCTAGTCGACACAGTTATACATAGGTACACTTGCAACGGCAATATACAGATTTGGAAATGGGTTCAAGAAAATATAGCATTTATTACGAGGACTTCACCAGCGGCTATATTGATAACGTTGCTTCATAGACCACAAGAACGTTATTTCCCAGAATCAAAGAACAACGCCGTGCACTGGCTACTGGGTCATTATGTAAATTATGTAGTCAACAGGCTGGGAACAGAAAGTACTATCGATTTTCTAGTGTACCTGCAGTGTGAATATCACAAGATGTATAATTATAAGAATTACAAGAAAAATTTTGGAAACATGTTAAAAATTGTGTTTGAAAGATTGGGGATAGGGTAAAGTCAAAGATTCATGATGTCTAACACGTTGAATACGAAAGTGTTGCAAACAGAAGAATGAACGTATAAAATGGATAACATTTTACCTATCGTTATTGTTCATAACTACCTTCACAAAGTTTTCGAGTTTTTCAAATCCATAAATAAGAAGCATCATAAACAGAAGTTATGCAGCCTTAGAATAAGATAAAATTTACGTTCAAATAATATCGACATTCTTGTATAAAAGATGATACATATAACCTAATGATAATAGCGAGAGCGGTAAGACGGCATTTGCTGTAGTATTCTGAGCTGCGGTCATCACGGGTGTCTATTAGGCAGCTACCTTACCTACTTCGTGATTTGTCAAAGTTGATGATTCTCTCTTTACTTATGTAACCGCTCAACGGCGTTAGTATCATTTTGAAATGAAGGAAGTTTAGTTTTGACGTTTTCTACTAGTTTTTGCTGTTTATTCGTCGTTTGTCATTACAGTTGGCTAAATACAAAAAACGAAGAGTTTAATATTATGTTGCAATTGTTGTGGGGGTGGGTGGACGGTGCCAGCGCGCTCCAGAAGCGGCGGCTGGCCTGCCCTGCTCTCTCTGTAGCGGTACTTTTGATAAAGTTGCTGGAGTACATTCTATCCGTACTGCAAAAAACAAAAAAAAAAAAAAAACAAAAAAACAAAAAAAAAAAAAAAAAAAAAAAAAAAGTGGTGTAGGGGTCAGCGCAACTGCCTAGAAAGCAGGAGACCCGGGTTCGAATCCCGGCTGGGTACACATTTTCAGCTTTGCCCAATAGCAGTTGAAGTCATATATTCTATGAATATTAAATAATAACAGCTGCAGGATCAGAATGTGACGTCTGTTCTTTCCGAACAGACGCCACATGTATATATATAATATGCCGGTGACGGGCAATGATCCTATCATTAGTGGGGAGGGGTGGGCAAGTTTGAAGCCCTTACTCTTACGGGAATTAGTTAAACTACGAGTTTGAGTACTATGGGCAGGGCGAAGCTGGGAATTTGTATCTGACGGGAGGCGTGCATGGGTAGTCCTTGCAGGTGCGGTGATCACTGTGTCCCCAGTGGTGTAGGGGTCAGCGCAACTGCCTAGAAAGCAGGAGACCCGGGTTCGAATCCCGGCTGGGTACACATTTTCAGCTTTGCCCAGTAGCAGTTGAAGTCATATATTCTATGAATATTAAATAATAACAGCTGCAGGATCAGAATGTGACGTCTGTTCTTTCCGAACAGACGCCACATGTATATATATATAATATGCCGGTGACGGGCAATGATCCTATCGTTAGTGGGGAGGGGTGGGCAAGTTTGAAGCCCTTACTCTTACGGGAATTAGTTAAACTACGAGTTTGAGTACTATGGGCAGGGCGAAGCTGGGAATTTGTATCTGACGGGAGGCGTGCATGGGTAGTCCTTGCAGGTGCGGTGATCACTGTGTCCCCAGTGGTGTAGGGGTCAGCGCAACTGCCTAGAAAGCAGGAGACCCGGGTTCGAATCCCGGCTGGGTACACATTTTCAGCTTTGCCCAATAGCAGTTGAAGTCATATATTCTATGAATATTAAATAATAACAGCTGCAGGATCAGAATGTGACGTCTGTTCTTTCCGAACAGACGCAACATGTATATATATAATATGCCGGTGACGGGCAATGATCCTATCGTTAGTGGGGAGGGGTGGGCAAGTTTGAAGCCCTTACTCTTACGGGAATTAGTTAAACTACGAGTTTGAGTACTATGGGCAGGGCGAAGCTGGGAATTTGTATCTGACAGGAGGCGTGCATGGGTAGTCCTTGCAGGTGCGGTGATCACTGTGTCCCCAGTGGTGTAGAGGTCAGCGCAACTGCCTAGAAAGCAGGAGACCCGGGTTCGAATCCCGGCTGGGTACACATTTTCAGCTTTGCCCAATAGCAGTTGAAGTCATATATTCTATGAATATTAAATAATAACAGCTGCAGGATCAGAATGTGACGTCTGTTCTTTCCGAACAGACGCCACATGTATATATATATAATATGCCGGTGACGGGCAATGATCCTATCGTTAGTGGGGAGGGGTGGGCAAGTTTGAAGCCCTTACTCTTACGGGAATTAGTTAAACTACGAGTTTGAGTACTATGGGCAGGGCGAAGCTGGGAATTTGTATCTGACGGGAGGCGTGCATGGGTAGTCCTTGCAGGTGCGGTGATCACTGTGTCCCCAGTGGTGTAGGGGTCAGCGCAACTGCCTAGAAAGCAGGAGACCCGGGTTCGAATCCCGGCTGGGTACACATTTTCAGCTTTGCCCAATAGCAGTTGAAGTCATATATTCTATGAATATTAGGAGAATAAACTCCTGCTGTAGGAAATTATACCCGGTCACAGGGGAGAGAAATGTAGGTGAGTGATGTGCTAGCTTCTTCGAAAGCTCATCCTTTCATCTTTAAATAGCGTTATTTCAGTGACTCGGCTTATTACCAATTGACAAATATCAATTTTGCGAAACTCGTTGCGCGCGGCAACCTGTGGTTGTAGTTTGATGGCCAGACATTGCTGAGTTAGCAATTTATTTTGCACACTCACAGGTATAGCACAAAGGGAAAAAAATTAAGTTACTTAAATTAGAAGTGTATGGCCATTCGAACAATTTCAGACAAATTTTATTAAGATACACGTAATTTCTTGCCTGTAATTAACATTGCCCAAAAAGGCGCAAGTATGCTACAATATAGCATTGGAGAATAAAAGGCACAGAACATTTGGGACAACCAGACCCGAAGAAATTGTGTCTAATAAAGAACTGGTGTGCGCCTCGGTTGCACAGGTCGCGGGTTCGATCCCCGCCACGTCCTAGGATTTTTATCTGTCACTTTCCACTTCTTTCAACTCTGGCAGTATTGCTCATGTGTAAAACACCGAGTAGCACCGTGGTTCGGAACCCAAGTTAAACTGTAGGTCCCCCAATAACTGGCTGCGTAAGTCAGTTCGAAGGTCGGAGGAAGGCAACGGCATACCACCCCCAAACAGGACCATGCCTAGTAAAGCACTGTTGTGTTCAAACCAATCTTCGGATTGTTGACTGCTTTTAAAAGAACTGGTAAAGGGACTCCTTGCACTGTTCAAGGGCATTGATTGGCTTTAGTAGATATACAGGGAGCGATACCGCACAATAAACTTAGTTTCGGTGCGGGCAGTGGCGGGCTGGACCAAGACTGTTTTGGCTTCCCTGGTAAAATCAAATCAAATCAATGCTACAATATAAATAGTACAACGTGTTTCCTGTGGCTGTAAAAACTGTCGCATTTTGATTTCATGTCAAGTGTCTGAAAACTATTATAGCATCCTTCTTTTTCAACTACAGAAGATGCTGTCTTCTTTTTCTTCTGGACTTCTTGTGCATTCCATAGAGGTGTACCACGCCGCCCCTTCGCGGTAAACTCTAATCAATTTTCTAGGTCCAGATAAAAATTCGCTAAAACTTATGCATAATAACACAGCTTCAAGATTTCTTCTTGCGATTTATAACCAGTTTTCCTTCTATAAGAACAAAGTAATGCCACAGAATCAACAGAAAATACTACACTGGTAATGTATGCTTTGAGTGTATGCTAAAGGTTCAGACCATTGTGAAACTTGTTGCAGAAGACAGTGTACCATCGCTGTATTCCGGAACTAAATGTTAGTTGCAAGCACCACTGCCAAATCAAGGACGAATCATGAAACATGTTGCAGAAAACCAGGCATTTCGATAGGTTCTAGCACGATATTTTGTACAACCAACGCGTTTTCCTGATTGGACAGATCCTTTTCTTCTGGGGAAGGAATGACAAAAGATTGTCGCCACCATATCTGAGCCAGTTGCCGGAAGAAACAACAATTTGAACTGTGTGAAACAGAAACAACGAAAATCTACCGAGACCTACGATCGTTGACAGAAGGTATAAAACAATGACGTTGTAACTGGCTTCTTCTGCATTTAGTTTTTTAATCCGTGTAGAATAGATGAGCTCCGAATTTTAGTAGTGTTGTCTGTTAGAATGGTAGGGTGCTACTCCTGCTTTTTTCGTAATAAATTGCTGTCTTCTATTTAGCATGAGAAATTGCACAGTCTTTAATTTTATTCTAGCCTGTTTTCGTAACTTAAACTTTTGTAAAAATCGAATATGAAATTTCTTTTTCTCAGGGGTTTGATATTTGATGTAACAATACTTGAAACTTTTATCTTTCCCGGTTAGATAATTTAAATTGGAGTCAGTTACAAAAATGATTCTGTCTCACAGTTTATGGTAATATTGTTCTTGCAGTTAAAATTTTAATTTGCGTCTGTTTAGCCTCGTAGCTAATATTTTATTCATTCCACGCATACGATTTACTCAAGGATGTTAGTATAAAGAGAGATGGCATTATCTATGCCGAGCGCTTAAGTCAGCAGAAGCCTGTCGGCCATCTTTGTCAGTTTTGGAATGCTATTTCTCCGTTAAAACTGTGTGTTAAGTCGGCCCTCTTACTGTTCATGTATTGAACTGACAGTCACTCTAAAGTGTGTACTTTCAAACAATATACTTTCCTTAATAAATAGTAATATATACTCATCAAAAATATTCGAAAACGTAGGTTTTAACGGCTAATTTGCACTCTTTTCAAACGTTGTACATCACGGCAAAACCACTGGACGTTTTATTCCCGTTTCAAGTGACATAAAACATTAGCTCTTAAAACGTTTACTAGCTTATTAAGTAATTACAGTTCAGTCTTTCTACCGATACTCAGCTTTTCAAGATTGCGATGTATGGGGGGATTTGCTCGCTGCAAAATTATTCACCTGGGGCGTCGTGATAGAAATAAGTACCCGTAGGTACAATTTTTCACTTCTTCTTTAATTTCCAGTCAAACTGCTTCTTATTCCACCATAACATTACAACTTCATAACATACACAATGCAACAGAACTCAGCTGATAGTACTTCCATTTTAAAACGCAGACTAACATAGAATTCAAAGCACTTTACAACCGCCGAAACTCGAATTCCAACACGCAAGGCGGTAAGGCAAATATATAACATTGACAATAATGACATTACATTAGGTATTGTTCATAACAATTGAATATACTAATTTACAATTACCAAACACACAAGTAAAACATTTCAAGTACACAAAAATAATCACAATATAAAATGAAAACTATACATACAATACTTTTAGATGGCGCCTATCTTTTTAAGTCGTAATTTCGGTTCTTTCTGTTTGACAACAAACAGCAATGTTAAATGTCAATTAATTTGTTAATGAGTACATCATACATGCTCCTAACATATATTGAACTATCAAATATCTTGGCACTTCTGAAAATAGGTTCAAAATCTCACGTCAGTCAATATATACTATGAAATACAATATTGAAATCTCGACTATTACATTAATTAACACAATTAGCTGGTCAACAGAACTTGTTTATGAGCCTAACATATATACAATGCTATTTATTTTCATGTCTTCTTGTTTTACATGTCTTTTCTACCCTTCGTCTGTCAAAGTCTTGAAATAACATACAATGACGAAACTATTGTTTATAGACCTGTCAGGAAAGAAAATATATGAATCTCTTAATTAATGAAATCTATCACTTGTTAACTAGTCACAGTATCACCGAGACACTGTCCTACACTGATTCCTAGGCTGGCTATTTCGTTTGCAAAATATATCACTATTAGACCACACGATTCCGGGTCCGACGCTGACGGTATCGTACGATAACATTGAAATGAGAGGGCCAGCAGTATCATTACACTCTACAATACAAATACTTCTCCAAAACTTAGCAATATGGCGGAGGCAGGCTTCACTTTTGCAGCATAAGGGCGTCTCCCTTTATTCTAACCTCCTTGGATTTGCTTAAGAGCCAAAAATATTATTTATAGTCACTTTCAAAACAATTTTACATATGCTTTTAAGGTTTCCAATTACGAAATAAACTTGCAAACACACTTTTAATAGATCACTTGTCTATATATTTTCGTAAAGCTAAGTTCACAGTTATTACATTTGCAAAAGACACGTAGAATGAATAACGGTTGGGGAATTCAATTCCTCACAATTCTAGATTTCTTGCACAATATCTTTACTTTAGGTTACAGTTCGTATCAGTACCGATTTCTCCTAAAATAATGTTCATAATCTAAATATCAATTATTCTTAACAAAATTACTGTTCAAATGTAGTTCATACTAACATCAGAAGGCAGAATTTTAACACTATCTCCTGTCGCCTAACCTCGATCTAAAATTCATAGATACTGTTACCATGAAGTTACCATACTTCGATATCATTTTGACTTTATCGAAAGCTCCATACATTACGATAACTAAACTTTGAGAGAGCTAAATTTAACTCGATCTTTAGTCAGAGTGATAAACCCACAGAGAACTAAACTCATAGAGAGCTAGCTGTGGGTACTATTATACTAATACTCTGACAAAAGATTCCTGTTATTTAGGGAGTTTTCGCTATCTTACTATATGCCTTTTTGTTACTCTGATTAACAAAGATGGTAATTAATTTTCCTTTTATATTCCAAAAATATATAAATTCTGCCTCGTAAAAACAATAAAAACATTTAAGAATGAAATGTGGCGATCCTAATGCTACGATCGCGATGTGGTGTTATAACGTCCAGGTTACGCTGATTCAACACTTAAAAATTTATCCGATTTTCCCTTTCTTCAATTTCTGTTATTCATTCACGGACATCTGATTTTGTGTCCCAACTTCGTCGCCGCTTTTGTGTCCCAGCCTCGTCGTAGGTGTCGGTGGCCGAGTGGAACGAGACCGACACACTGGTGCAGGTACGGAGGGGAGCAGCCAGAAACTATAAACACTCGAGTAAATTAGAAAGAGATATATTGCACAGAATGTAACAATACTTAACTTTTACATAGTACTGCAGAAGGTTGATACATAGTTGTTAGAGGCCTGCCTAGTGCCTGTACAATAGCAAAGTCTTCACTCGTGCCTATCGGATTACGAAGGTCCTAACTCGTTGCTATCTCAGTCCGAAGTGCGAAGTGGCCGATGTCCTTCCGTGGTGGCCACGAGCGGCGTTGTACCAGAGGGCGCTCGTGGCTGTCGTCGGAAGAACGCCGCGCCGTGCATGCATGGCGGCGCGCGGCGAAAGTAGGCGGCGCGCACTTTGTACTTGTGCGACACCACACCCCTCCCCCCCAAACCGCCGCGCCGTCGTGGCGTAGGGCTGAGGGCCACGTCGACGGCACTGGGAGGAGGGCCTGAGCGGGGGCGTTACTGGTGGGACGGGCGTCGTAGCTGAGGCCGGGATCGAGACGCCGTCCGCGCCCCGGCATCCGCCTTGCGATCCTCCAGGGAACCCGCCCAAACCTGGGGAAGGGCGCCCGCCCCCGCCCAGAGGGAGCAGGTCATCTTCTTCTGAGGTGCGTGGCCCAAGCTGGGGGGGCCCGCACGGTCCCGGAGTCCCTCTCGGTGACGCTGTCATCTGCGGCGGCGACAGCGGCGGCGACGACTGCATCGGAGGTGCGTCGACCTCCATGGGGACGATCTCGTAGTCCGGGGACGAACGATGTGGCTGTGCTCCCTGGCGGTGAACTGGGTCTGGAATCAAGAAACCGGAGACAGGATCGCGCGGCCTGTGCAGGCGTAATTGGTTTGCGTGGCGCCGCAGCTCCGACCCTGTGGAAGAACGTACAATATACATATTCAGACCGAGCACGCGCTGAATGGTGCCCGGCATCCATGTCTTCTTGTTGCCAGTAAACACTCTGTACAGCACCGGCGTAGAAACCTGAAAACGCGTAGCGCCATACGAACCGACTCGGTGCGTGGGAGGCTGCAGCAGGTGAAGGAGAGTGCGGTGACGGCGGCCGTGTAGCAGCTCGGCAGGAGACGGGCCGTCACGTGGCATGCACCGATATGTAGACAGGAAAATTTGAAGAGCTTGCTGCCTGGAGTGCTGACCTTTCATCTTCTCCATGTGAGACTTGAATGTTCGAACGAAACGTTCTGCTTCACCATTGGACTGAGGGTGAAAAGGTGCAGTGGTAATATGCTGAATACCATTCACACGACAAAACTGTTGAAATTCCGCACTAACAAACTGAGGTCCATTGTCACTGACGATAGTTTCAGGCAAGCCTTCGATGCAAAACACTGATGTTAAGGCACTGATTGTACTAGGAGCTGTCGTTGAGTTCATGGCAATCACAAAAGGAAACTTGCTGAAAGCGTCTACAACAATTAACCAGCGTGTATTCCAGAAAGGTCCGGCAAAGTCAATGTGTAAACGTTGCCATGGTCCCTTGGGGCGTGGCCAGTCTGAGAACCGTTGCGGAGGAGCCGCCTGATGCTCCGCACAAACAGTACACTGTGATGTCATGCTCTCTATCTGTGAGTCCATACCAACCCAGGTACAATGACGTCTGGCCAGTTGCTTTGTCCTAACAATACCCCAATGTCCTTGATGCAGGAGGCGTAACACTTCTCGTTGCAGGGAACGAGGAACAATCACTCTTGCTTGGTCGTTGTCGGTATGCAACAACAGTACACCCTGACTTAAAGATAATGCATGACGTTGTGCAAAATAACGTCGAACCAGAGGCCGATCAATGTCTTTGGCTCTGGCAGGCCACCCTGAGCGAACAAAACGTGCTACCACACTTAGGTCTGCATCCGCAGCTGTTTCCTGTGCAACCCGACGAGAGTTTAAAGGAAAGTCTGCGACAGCTGAAGCATCTCTGGAGTCTATCTGACAACATGCCATTTCTGAAGAATCAAATGATACATCCTGGCCAACCGGAAGTCGGGAAAGTGTGTCCGCGTTAGCATGTTTAGTGGTAGGTCGGTACAAAATCTCATACTGATAATTAGACAATATCAAGGACCATCTCTGAAGCTTTTGTGCCGTACGTGGCGGAATTGGCTTTGTGGGTGAGAACAACGACGTGAGAGGCTTGTGGTCTGTCAACAAATAGAATTTTCTGCCATAGAGATAATGATGAAACTTTGCGACGCCGTAAATGATTGCTAAGGCTTCCTTTTCTATCTGACTGTAATTCTGTTGCGTCGGCGTCAGTAGCTTGGATGCAAAGGCAATAGGACGATCGTGACATCCAATACGATGTGAGATTACAGCGCCTAGGCCGTACGATGAGGCGTCAACTGCTAACACTACAGGCTTCTGGGGGTCAAAGGGAATCAAACATGCATCACTGAGTAGTGCAGACTTTAGTTTGTCAAAGGCAACCTGACAATCTTTAGACCATACAAAAGGAACATTCTTCCTACGTAAGTGATGCAGTGGAGCTGCAATCTGAGAGGCATTGGGAATAAATCTGAAATAATAGTTAAGCTTTCCCATTACTGCTTGCAATTCATGCACATTCTTAGGAGGAGGCAAGTCTTTGATTGCTCGAAGATGTGACTGTAAGGGATGAATTCCTTGGGCATTAATCACATGGCCTAGGTACTCTATTTCAGTTTGAAAAAACGAACACTTTGCTTTATTGCAACGTAGACCTGCTGCAGTCAAAACTTTGAAAAGGCACTCCAGGTTTGCTAAATGTTCTTCAACTGTACGTCCGGATACCACAATATCATCTAAATAGTTCGAACAACACGGTACAGAAACCGTCAGCTGTTCCAAAAAACGCTGAAAAATAGCGGGAGCGGAAGAACTGCCAAAGGGTAGGCGTTGAAATTGAAAAAGGCCCATGTGAGTATTAATGACGAAAAACTTTTTTGACTCGTCATCAAGCGGAATCTGTAAGTATGCCTCTGCTAAATCAATCTTAGAAAAGAAGCGAGACTGTCCTAATTTGTCCATTAGTTCGTCAGGTCTGGGCAGAGGGTAAGTGTCGACAATTGTTTGACTGTTCACTGTTGATTTGAAGTCCGCACAGAGACGAAGTTTTCCTGACGGCTTGGGTATAATTACTATAGGCGAGGCCCACTGACTCGCAGAAACAGGAGAAATCACCCCACTATCTTGCCAACGTTTAAGTTCTTCGGCAACTGTATCACGCAATGCGATAGGCACTGGTCTAGCTTTACGAAATTTTGGAACTGCAGATTCTTTTAAAGTCACATGTGCCACGAAGTCTTTTGCACAACCTAGTTCCGGCGAAAACAAGTCACTGTATTTGTCACACAATGCATTGATTTTATCCTGAGGCACTATTGACGAAATTTGAAGCACATCTCTTTGAATTGATAAACCAAACAAGTCAAAAGCATCTAGTCCAAAAATGTTCTGTGTCGATTTGGCCTGAAGAACAACAAAAGCAACCGTTTTTGTTACACCTTGGAAAGAGGCAGGCAGGCTACATGTTCCTAGCACGGGAATATTTTCACCTGTGTACGCTGTTAACACTTGCTGTGACGGCGACAATTTTGGCGAACCCAAAAGTCCATAAGTATCTTTATTGATTAATGTAACAGCGGAACCAGTATCAAGCTGAAATTGCACAGTCTTATTGTCTATGGAGAGATTCACAAACAGTTTTTGCTTGCGGCGCTCGACAGGCGCGCGAATGTGGGCAACGTCTGCTACGGTTTGTTTGCTGCACTTGCGCGGGCCGCGTAGTGAAGGAAGCGGCTCAGACTCGGCACGCAGGGGATTAACAACACTGTCACTAGATGACACTACCGCCGGATCGGCGTCCGCGCAATGCGAGGCTACTGCACTAAAATTACTTTCAGTATCTACAACAAGTCTACTGGCACTATCTACACAGTACTGGGCACTTTTACAATAAGAAGTTGCAGAAGGCACTAGGTTCACTACAGGAATGCACTGTTCATAGTCATTTTGCGTGTCCCGAACCCGTTTCCGTTGCACTGTTTTACGCGCTCGTCGGCGCTTGCTACGTGGCGCACTATATAGTTTTGCCATAGGCGCAGAACTACTTTCTTGCAATGGAGAACCAACTAAAGCACTGTTAAACTCCACAGCGTCTATGACATTGACTGTATGCACTGCTCTCGCACTATGCGAAGCACTGTTTCTAACGGCACCGTTCTTTGAGTTTTTAACTTGCATACACACAGACTGCACATGTCCCGATTTGCCACATTGATAACAGGTTGCGTTGCGACTAGGGCAATGAGCACGCTTGTGGCGAGACACACACTGGGGGCAAGATTTACGTACATTTTTCTGAAATGAGCGTTGGCGCCCGTTATTCAAATTACTGGGTCTAACACTACGGGGCGACCTTTGCGTCGCACTTTTACACTGGCTACTGTTCACTGTCTGTTCAGCACGGCCGGTAGAAAAATAAGAATCACTAGTGCTATACTGAGAACTACGGCTAGGAAAGCGTCCGTTGCGGCGCACTGAATTTACACTGTGGCTTTGCATTTCTACATCTGCTAAGTCAAAAGTATCATGAGCGTCAATAAGCTGCAGTACACTGTCTAATGAGGGGTCAGACTGTTTCAGAATTGCTGCTCTAATTCTGGGGTCCTGAATATTCTGCGTAATCGCATCCCTCAACATCACGTCACTATACGAAAGTCCACAAGAGCAAGTAAATTTACATTGGCGGGTTAAGCCCTTCAATTCCGTAATCCACTCTTGGTGTGACTGCTGCGGTAATTTTTTAAGTCTGAAAAATCGGTATCGTGCAGCGGCTACAAGAACTTTTCTCTCATAATGAGCATTCAGTGCATCTACAATTTGTTCAAAGTCTACATCACGAGGAGATGCGAGAGGGAAAAGTTTTTGCAATAGTACGAAAGTCTGGGGGCCCACAATCGATAAGAAAAGGTTCTTCACTCTCTGACCTGTAATTTGATGAGCCGCGACGAGTTCTTGAAACTGTGCGAAATAGTCGCTCCATTCTTCCTCACGTTCGTTGTACTGGCGGAACGTCGGAAGCGGTGCGGCGGCAGGTGTGGGCTGCTGATGCGACGGCTGTTGTTGTTGGTGAGCAGCCTGTGTCGTCAACTGCGACACGGCCTGGAGAAGCTGGGTAATTTGCGCCGTCTGTAACTGAATAATTTCCATTAAGTTTGGGTTCGGGGTAGTGGCCATGCTGACCGATTAGGCGCCGCGCATACAAGTAAATTATAACAAAACACAAATGCAATATGAATGAGGACGCTCTGCAACAAAAAAAGTCCACAAACACGTAACTGAAAATGTTCCCCAAAAATCTTATAATAAGGGTGGGTGGGCGGGAGCAATTTTTGCGTGCTCCGACTGCTGCTGTCTGGCTGCTACAAGCGGGCTGGTCCAAGGTTCGTCTATCACTCCTCGTCGCCACTTTTGTGTCCCAACTTCGTCGCCGCTTTTGTGTCCCAGCCTCGTCGTAGGTGTCGGTGGCCGAGTGGAACGAGACCGACACACTGGTGCAGGTACGGAGGGGAGCAGCCAGAAACTATAAACACTCGAGTAAATTAGAAAGAGATATATTGCACAGAATGTAACAATACTTAACTTTTACATAGTACTGCAGAAGGTTGATACATAGTTGTTAGAGGCCTGCCTAGTGCCTGTACAATAGCAAAGTCTTCACTCGTGCCTATCGGATTACGAAGGTCCTAACTCGTTGCTATCTCAGTCCGAAGTGCGAAGTGGCCGATGTCCTTCCGTGGTGGCCACGAGCGGCGTTGTACCAGAGGGCGCTCGTGGCTGTCGTCGGAAGAACGCCGCGCCGTGCATGCATGGCGGCGCGCGGCGAAAGTAGGCGGCGCGCACTTTGTACTTGTGCGACACCACATCTGACGTTCGCAATTCATAAATGATTGATTGAAAATTAAATAATCCTTGACAAAAAAATAAGTGTGGTATACTTTGTTAAAAATCGTCTGTGAGATCTTGCACCATCCTATACACATGCCCTTTGGACTCAGTATGAGGACATTAGGATGAAGACATGTAGCCTAAGATATAAACTATATTCAGATAAACAATAAACTAAATTCAGATAAACAAATTTTCACAGAAGTGTAGCATGTGGACACTTCCTTTAACGATTTCGCTTGTGTATGCCACTGCAGAAGATCGCACCTCAGATAATGTACGGCAGCTGCTTCGGAGAGTACAAGTTGTGTAATTACGCCGCTTCCGTCACGTGTGTCTGCGGCCTCGCTTATGAGACACGTACTTCGCCACCTCCTTGCAGCTCAGTGTCTTGGTTCGCGGTTAGATGATGGCAGCACACAGTAATAGCGCACAGTTGCTGTGTCACCATGCATACGTCAATGTTATACACGAATGAGCTAACGTGTATCATACCAAAGGTTACACAGCTGCTGTTGGATTAGTATTAAAAATATTTTAAATGTCTCAACCACACGACGATTCATCCCCCCCCCCCCCCGCATCCCCCCTTTTCCGAATTGACCACTTAGGATTATGCTACGACTTCATTTCCCGTTGTTTGAAGTTTTCTGTCTCCAGTACTTCATGCGATCACTGCCTGTTTCTTTTGATCTTCTGTCCAAATTTGCCCATTCCTCTTAGGTCTTCCTTCAGCTAGAAACCCTTCCAAATGTTTTACTGTGTTACTGAATGTGCTTCTTTCTAACAATTGGGACTCCGTGATGTTCGACTATTATAAAACTTTCCTTACTTCCTTAATCCATGATGTAGTGGTCTTTTTCTACCATAAGTAGCTGAATATCTGTTTTGTTAATCTTCTTGCATTCTTTCTGCGTAAATGACCAAGAAATGTCTGCCTTCTCTTCCGCATACTTTCTGAGATTCCTTCCACATTCTGGTAGATTCCTGTGTTGCTTCGCAGTTTCCATCCATCTTCAATCCAAATTGTACCCATGATTTTTCTTAAAAGTTTCCTTTCCAAGATCTCTAGTTTTTGGAGACATTCACTTGATTAGAGACATTCTGTCTTGAAGACAGTGCTGAAGTGCCTTATTTTTGCATTCCAAGTCATGCACTTTTTATTGTAGAGGTTTTTCGTTAATCCATAGGCCCTTTTTAGAATTCTATCCCCCCACAGGAGCTTTTTCTAAATCATTTTCCTGTATCGTTTCATGAAGGTACTTGAACTAATTGACCCTTTCAATTCGTCCTATCTCCGTTTCGAGGAATTTAGGTCCCTGTTTGTAATTCGTCATAAATTTGGTCTTTTCAATTGAGATCCTGTTTGGCTCGTTATCTGATCAAGAGACTGATTTGGATGGTTGTTTCTTCCGTGCTTTCTGACAGCATCTCAAAGTTATCCGCAAACGCCAGACAGTTTAATTTCTCTCAACTTTCTACCTAGAGAGTCTGGGTGTATACCCCGGCTTTCCAGTCCCGAGTTCCAAATTCTTGGAACCTTCTCTAGGATACAGTTGAGTGGCGAAAGTCCATCACCCTGTCTCACTTCTGTCTTAATTTCAAATGGACGAGGGAGTTGTATTTGTTAGAGTCTCTTTGACTGTATTTCCTACTTTAGTTTACACTCCAGATTCCCTTATTATCCTGTCCAAGGTCTCTCTGTCCACTGAATCAAATGCCCCTTTGAAGTCTATGAAAGACACCACCATATTCTTATTGCTAAGCATTCCATGACGAATTATTGATTTTAAGTAGAAATTCCGTTCCACACCGGAGCGGCATTGTCTAAACCCTGGTTAGTATTCACCTAGTTATTTATCCAGGGTTTCTTCTATTTTACTTACAAGAATCTTTGAGAGAATTTTATGAGCAACTAAAAGAAGGTACACGACTTCGTAATTATTGACGTCTTGTTTATCCACTTCCTTGTGTGGCGGGTGAATCAGCGTAGTTTTCCATTATTTAGGGATTTTCTCGGGTCTCAAATTTTGCCAGTGATTGGATGAAGGTCATGTAGAATTTCTAGTCAGTCCACCAACATTTCTACTGTTATTGAGTCTTCGCCACTTGCCTTGTAGTTTTAAGGCTTTTGATGTAATCTTTGTTTTCTTCTTTTGTTGGTGGTTTGTTGTGTTTTGAGCTTTCTGTGGGTCTGGGATTTGTAATCTGAAAATTGGTGGTGGACAATTAAAGAGATTTTCAAAGTGTCTAGCAAATATCTCACAAGTTTTCTTGACTGTTTAGTCTAACTTTGCCATGTTCATTTCTAAAACTCATACTCAGGGGTTGTAAGTTCGTTTTTGAAGATCTGATACAAATCTCCAGAGTTATGTTTAGCGAAATGACTCTGGATGTTTTCTAACTGCGCTGTTTCAAAAACTCGTTTTGTCGCACGGAATATTCTAGATGTTTTTTTTTTCCTCTGTTGCCGGAATTGTTCTAGATGTTCTGTTTTTCCTGAGGATTTCCATCTTTTCCGTTCTTCAGATCTCTTTCTGGGTGCTTCATTGCATTCTTCATTCCATCAGATTTGTCATTTCCTTTTTGCCATCCCAAATGTCTTCTTTGGGGCTTCGTTGATTCATGTACGAAGTTCTGGTCAGCTTCCCTTTTTGATGTCACGGATTTCTTCTCTGACCGTCTTTACTGTGTCCTGGGTGATACTTATTTTGTTCATATTTGGCTGCTTTGGGTACATCTCTCTTCTGGCCCTGTCGAGAGAAACGGATTTTCACTCTGAAAAGGTAGTGGTGGGAATCAAACTCCTTACCACCTCTTTTCCGTTTTTCTTAGATATCGCTATGTGGTCTAGTTGAAATTCAACAAGATGTGGATTAGAGAATATCCAGGATTTCACTTTTCTCACGAGATACTTGAAATGAGTTCGCATTATTCTAAACTGGACTGCTCTGCAAAGTGCTATGAGCTTCAGCCCAATTCTGTTTATCCTTTTATGTGCTGGGAATTCTCCTACGATGTGTCTGTAATTGCTCTCTTTCCCAAATTGTGCATTAATATCTCCAAGGAGAATCTTGATGTTCTCAGATATTCGTGTAATTTTGGTTTCCAAAAGATCACAGAAATCATCCACTTTTTGTAGATTATTCTTGTTGTTTTCATCGATAGGGGCATGGCATTGATAAGAGTTTTATGTTTTATAACGACGATGACACTCCTTCTGTTTCTTCTTCCTCATCACTTGCGAGATGAGGCCCCGGGCTTGCCGCCGGCAATGGCGGATTCCCTATTCAAAATGTTCAAATGTTTGTAGAACTTATGGGACTTAACTACGGGGTCATCAGTCCCTAAGCTTGCAAACTACTTATGAACTAGCTAAGACTAAGGACGGCACAAATATCCATGCCCGAGGGGGGATTCGAACCCCCGATCGTAATGGCCGTGCAGACCGTGACTGGAGCGCCTCAGTCCCCTCGGCCACCGCGGCCGGCGATTCCCTATTAATTATTTGCTTATTTATTTATTCTTTATTTGAAGGATCGCAGTTCCCTAGTTCCGTTACTTAAAACGGAAATATTAACGACAGTTTCGACATCAACTAAGGGTATATTCACCAGAATAACTTTAAAATTACCAAATATTGATTACATACTTTATACAATTTTACTAATTTAATATGAGAGGACTCAAATGTGAGAGAAATTTCACGTTAGAACGACATCGCTCTCGTCGTGAAGATTACTTCAAATACTTCGTCAAAAATTAAATTCAAGAAACTGGGTCACGAAACTGAGGACTTCTTCCGTGCGCAGGATGCTAATGTCATGATCCTCTTTTCGCTTTTGAGAAAGCTCGCCCTGTTTGTCTGTATAATATGACAAACACGTGTTATAAATGACATAGAGACGTCAATTTGCAAGGGGCGAGCGAACTTGTTTTAAATTATGAATCATGCACATTTTAGGCTATTATTGTGTATTGATGTTGAATGCTACATTGCAGGCGTATTTTTTTCTGAGGATACGTTGAATTCTATAATTCGCAGGGCCAAAAAATGGAAAGAAAATACGTTCGTAACAAAAGTGACGAGAGTGGTAATTCATTTCTCATTGAAGATATTATCTACTTAAATTTATTCCATTATTGACTACATTGATCTTAATCAAATATAGTTCAGTTTCTATGCTCCAGTGACAAAGGAGTAGAAACTTCTCTAGTTATGGAGGAGAGAAAAAAAGCCTTTTTGTGAATAGAGGATGCGTTGAATAAGTTGGTGGTATTAGATCTGTGCAGATCATTTTTTCGAAAAATGTTAAAAGTTTTGTTGGGTACTACTGTTAAGGTTATATCTAGAATAATATAATTGCAGAAACTCAACCTCACAGCGGCGGTGAAATGGGCGTGCGCTCCAAGGCACCTTTCGTAGCGCTCGGTTGCTGCCCGTCGGAGGTTCGAGTCCCCCCTCGGACATGTGTGTGTGTGTGTGTGTGTGTGTGTGTGTGTGTGTGTGTGTGTGTGTGTGTGTGTGTGTGTGTGTTGTACTTAAGTTAATTTACGTTGTTTGTAAGCCTAGGTACTGATAACCATAGTATACTCCTAGCCATTAAAATTGCTACACCACGAAGATGACGTGCTACAGACGCGAAATTTAACCGACAAGAAGATGTTTTTTTAATTATTTATTTGGCCTTTAGAGTTCTTCTATTTAGCCATCAAAAGTACATTTTTATATTATTTTACATCAATTAGAATACAATATGTAAATGATACAAATTGATTACATATATATATCTATTAATGTCTTCTGCAATTACATTTTTAAAATTTTAAACCTGTCCTCTTGATGAATTTCCCGATAACTTTATATAATCGAATGTCTTTACTTGAAAGCAGTTGAGTAGCATTTAAAGGTAGTAGAGGAAGAAGATGCTGTGATATTCAAATGATTAGCTTTTCAGAGCATTCTTACAAGGTTGGCGCCGGTGTCGACCCCTACAACATGCTGACATGAGGAAAGTTTCCAACAGATTTCTCATACACAAACAACATTTGACTGGCGTTTCCTGGTGAAACGTTGTGATGATACCTCGTGTAAGGAGGAGAAATGCGTACCATGACGTTTCCGACTTTCATAAAGGTACGATTGTAGCCTATCGCGATTGCGGTTTATCGTATCGAGAGTTTGCTGCTCGCGTTGGTCGCGATCCAATGACTGTTAGCAGAATATGGAATCGGTGGGTTCAGGAGGGCAATACGGAGCCTCGTATCACTAGCAGTCGAGATGACAGGTATCTTATCCGCATGGCTGTAACGGATCGTGCAGCCACGTCTAGATCCCTGAGTCAACAGATGGGGACGTTTGCAAGACAACAACCATCTGCACGAAGACCATGGCTGCGGTTACCCTTGACGCTGCATCACAGACATGAGTGCCTGCGATGGTGTACGCAACGACGAACCTGGGTCCACGAATGGCAAAACGTTGTGTTTTTTTTTTTTTTTTTTTCGGATGAATCCAGATTCTGTTTACAGCATAATGACGGTCGCATCCATGTTTGGCGACATCTCGGTGATCGCACATTGGATACTGGCGTATCACCCGGCGTGATAGTATGGGATGCCATTGGTTACACTTCTCGGTCACCTCTTGTTCGCATCGTCGGCACTTTGAACAGTGGCCGTTACATTTCAGATGTGTTACGACCCGTGGCTCTACCCTTCATTCGATCGCTGTGAAACCCTACATTTCAGCAGGATAATGTACGACCGCATGTTGCAGCTCCTGTTCGGGTCTTTCTGGATATGAAAACTGTTCGACTGCTGCCCTGGCCAGTTCATTCTCTAGATTTCTCATCAACTGAAAACGTCTGGCCAAGCAACTGCCAAGCAACTGCCCGAGCAACTGCCTTGTCACAATATGCCAGTCACTACTCTTGATGAACTGTGGTATCGTGTTGAAGCTGCATGGGCATCTGTATCTGTACACGCCATCCAAGCTCTGTTATACTCAATTCCCAGGCGTATCAAGGCCGTTATTACGGCCAGAGGTGGTTGTTCTGGGTACTGATATCTCAGGATCTATGCACGCAAATTGCGTGAAAATATAATCACATGTCAGTTCTAGTGTAATATATTTGTCCAGTGAATACTCGTTTAACATCTGTTTTTCTTCTTGGTGTAGCAATTTTAATGGCCAGTAGTGTAGTTGTCACATAGATAAACAAACATTTGAATTTTATCAACCTCACAAGAGAAAGTAATTTCATGAAGCTCATTGCAATTTTCGAACAAGTTATCTACATCGTTACAACGTCCACTTTAAACGATCAAAAAGTAATCTACGAAAAGATACCTAAGGCAGCAGCAGAGAAATTTGTAAGAAACTTAATTCTTCCAAGAAATTAATGAAAATATCTGCCAAAATACCAGTTAGTCGTTCGCCATTGCAAGACCATCAGGTTGTTGATACAGTTGTCCATTAAATTACAATAATTACATTTTACTATAGTCACTTATTTTGTTTCTGTTGTCATCTCCACTCCAAAAATTGGTTTCATGCAGCCCTCAACACTTGTGTGTCTCGTGCGTGCATGGCAAATGCAACCTACATTCAAACCTGCTTACACTACTCATCACTTGGTCCGTTTCTACAATCCTATCATTTTGTGAAGCACCTGCTTGAAATATATACTACTTTTACATGCAACACATTTTCAGGAATACGAAAACCGATTTTCGTAAAACGTTTTTCGCTGTCGTGTTTATATGGCATAGCCTGAATCGGATTTCGCACCCCACTTAATATGGCGGCTGAAAAACAGCTGATTCAGTTCCTGATTTAGTCAGCACAATCGCTATTTTTCTTTATTTATGTACACAGATTTAAGTTCACTCTAATATTTATGCTTTTATTTCACATTATTAAGAAGAAAACGCAATCTGACAAGTCAAGAACACTTCAAAAACGGTTGCGTTTACATGCGCAAGAAAATCGATTGTGAAACTCGAAAACCGCTTTAGAGCGTTTACATGGCTATCCAAAAGCAGAATTGGGAAATCGGTTTACGAAATCCGGTTTTTGGAGCCCATTTAAGCGGGGTGATAGACGCACCCCAGCTAGAAAAGCGCTACGCTAAAAACGGCAGTTTTTAGTTTGTCATTGGAAAATATGTACCAGGTTCCCAACGTGCCCGAATTACTTCACCTCTCGCTCACTTGATGACGGTAGTGTCTTATTGTAGTAGGCTATTTTATGATTCTTCACGGCAAGCGATACGTGAGTTAGGAGTTGTCTCTCGCACATTTGCAACATCTCACGCATTGGAGTTTGACATACCTCTGTGATGACCTATAGTACATGTTTAGGATACGTTGGGGTCCTTTACGTAGACCGTGAAAAATAACCTTTCTGTCCAGATTTGAGGTTACTGATATGTAGTATCCTGCGGTATTCCAATAACCCATTTTTCTATATATACATGTGGCGTCTGTTCCGAGAGAACAGACGTCACTTCTGATCTTGCAGTTTTTATTATTCAACATTCATAGAACATATGACATCAACTGCGATTGGGCAAAGCTGGGAATTTGTATCTGACGGGAGGCGTGCTTAGGTAGTCCTTGCAGGTGCGGTGATCACTGTGTCCCCAGTGGTGTAGGGGTCAGCGCAACTGCCTAGAAAGCAGGAGACCCGGGTTCGAATCCCGGCTGGGTACACATTTTCAGCTCTGCCCAATCGCAGTTGATGTCATATATTCTATGAATGTTGAACCCATTTTTCATCGATATTGTAAGCTGTACTCTATGTAGCGTCGTGGGGTTTCCGTCCAGCAGACTCGCCAATGCCAGCGGTTGTCAATTCGCCGGAAACTTTGCACATACTTCGTTGGGAATTGATGCACACCCATTTTGAACACTCATAATTTTTTCTGTGCATAAGATATTAATGACTATCCTTGAAAAACAACTCCCCTTTCGCTGTTGTTATCACTTCCGTACATTCAATGCAGAGAACAGAAGTAGCGTATGAAATGATTGGAACGAAAGCTATCGACGACGACATAGAGAAATGGTGACAACACATGCACTGGCAATGACCGACTGAGGTAAAAGTGGGGGGAAATTCCACGTTACGGGAGCGGTTGTTCCAAACAGCTAAGTTATCCGCGGCACCCTGGCCGGAAGTCCCACGGCAGGAAACGCTACATAGCGCTTCAAATCGATCTCTTGCGAATGTGTGTGTGAATTAACGGGAGGACTAAGAAGAACGGCGCCCAACACGACAAGCGCACCTGTGGGTTTTTGAACTACGGTCGGTCGATGAATTGTAGAATAGAGTACCAACAGCAGTTGTTTTCATACAGATTTACTTAGGCTAGCATTTTCAACGTCTCAGTAGTGGCATCGTCTGGTCCTCTGGCATGAAGCACAAACTTCAGCTAGTCGTACACGTTAATACAAGGAACCAGTATTTGAACTGTCTTCTGTAGTCTCCTGGAGACGTGTACGCTTCACAAATGTGGATTTAGTTTGAGATTTGCTACACATTTGTGAAGAATACACATCTCCAAAAGTCTACAGAAGCCACTTGAAATATTGGTTCCTTGCCTTAAATATACGGCTAGATGACATTTTGAGGGGCTGAAGGGCGCTAGTAATGGATCGAAACTGATAGCCAGAATAAATTTGTATAAAAACAACGGCTGCTGGTACACTATTTTGGAATTCATCAGTTGTCCAGTGTCCTTAAGAAACTTTTATGGGAAGTGTGCTTAAATTTGAAGAAACATGCTCTTCTCCAATCTATTGACCAAATTGATGTTCCAACTATCCATGATATCCCAGTGTTTTAATTCTACATATATGCAGTTTGACTGCTAGTTAGCGGAAAAAAAAACAGTCAGCAAGAATGACACAACAGGAAACATTTTTTTCCTGAATTAAATATCTTAACTCCTCCTCTCTGGATGTAAGTAGACAGCCATACATCTAATATGTCACCTACGCCCTTCTTAACCAAGCACATCACTCTCAGACCGATTTCCGCTTGAGGGATCGGTAGATTCCAAATGCGACATAAATTTTTATGTTGTTATGAAAAACTCTTTCAACAGAGGTGGTACGAGACAGTCTCTCTTTTGGTAAAATAAGGGACCACTTCGTTCACTAAAATATAACACTTGGTGTTAAGCATGTCATGTAATATCTTTAAGACAATAAGTGTCACATTTATTACGATAAACAGCACACAATTTAGACCCCTTCGCTTAGTTTCCACATGCGATTTCACATTTGCTTCAACGTGAAAAAATTGGTTCTGTCCGTTGAGATATTTTGGAAAGAAGATATAAGTTGATTTCAACACGAAACGAATTATGACATATATCTTTAGTATTTAGTACCAGTTGTGATGATGATGATGATGATTATGATCATGTAAAAGAATCAGTGCACTTATCAAGCAGTGAGGCATGCCGTCCTCTTTTTATGTCAGTGCGAGCTGTGTGGCATCGATATGACTAATTCAGCTAAATGTAGTCATCAACATCTCGGTGAACATTATATATCATACATCGGTGTGTTTGGTACTTCTGATTAATTTCAACATACTCTAAACGGTGTGCAATTTCATGCAGAATCCATGACCAGAATTATACATATTTCTTTTCTTTCTAAAGACATAAAATATTATTGCTCTGTTTTTTAAAAGTGTAAATGTCATTAATACAAGGAACGAAAATCAAATCAATAATTGTTGCCGTTCTAATTATGATATAAGTAGTTATACATATTTCTTTTCTTCCTAAAGACATAAAATATTATTGCTCTGTTTTTTAAAAGTGTAAATGTCATTAATACAAGGAACGAAAATCAAATCAATAATTGTTGCCGTTTTAATTATGATATAAGTAGATTTGTAATTTAATTTTAATAATCTGACTAAAAAAATCAGTTTACGTGACAGGAAAGAAAACTCAACAATTATCAATTCTGAATTTCCTCTGTAATACATCAGCACGATATAATAGAACACAACTATAGCGAAGGATATCGTCAATTCATTTCTGAGATAACAAAGAAATGTTGGAAAATAACTTGTACATTTCAATGAAATAGACCGAATATCATAAATCTAAGAAGTAAATGCATTGTAAATATGCAGTAGTATCATAATTACAAGAAGTTTCTGGATTATTATTAAAATAGATTAACTTCATAATTACCTAAGAAATACTTCTAAAACGATTCTCTATAATCCACTCAATGGCCAAAGTGATACCTTTCTTAACTCGTCAGAAGATGGAGACTCGTCTTTCGAGAAAGTCATAAAGTAAGACCCAAAGACAATTAACTTTAATCTCAAGTTTCACTGACGCAGCCTTTTAACAGATCGATCCGTTGGCGCTGCCGAAGCCATTCCATCCATATCTTTATCTTCTGGCAGAATTAAAAGTCGTCTCAATTGGCAGTTACGTTTCCTGATATTTCAGAATCATTTCGCGCCATTGAATAAATAAAAGTGCTGTTACAGATTGAAAAGCTGCACATAGGCAATGTTGAGTGTAATTACGAAGAAAATATGACACTATCGTGAAGAAAATTCGTAGGAAACAGCACTGAAAATACTTAGGTATTTTACAGAATATTAATCAATAAATGAGTATAAAATCCAAAAATCTTGTATGAGCGGTAGAAATCACACACAGCTTTGTAATTCGTACCTATTTTAAAAATCCAGTTTCAGAAATATTAGGAGTTTCGTCGGACACTGATGAGGACTGCTCGAGTATAGAATGCATCTATTATGTCTTGTCAGCGAAATAACACAGACTATTAATGAATATAACAACTGTATTAGTTAAGGTGATTGTATTACAGACAGAGAGTAATTACGTTCGTACTGGGCATTATGGCTAAGCATTCTGCTCACGGAAGAGACACACCAGTGCTTCTACAGTCTGTGATAGGTTTACTAATGACGGATCATTCCCGTTTACTCTACCTATCTGAGAATCGTCGTGACTTTATTGTTATTCTATTTGTTTGTTTACCAAAATAAATCACAGACCGCATTCATCAATTGTTTTTATAAAATCTTTTCATTCCATTTTTGGGTGGTGTGGTACGGCAAACGTAACAACACCAATACCGACGCAACTGGTATAAATTAGTTGAAGACCTACTCTATGGTACAGGAACATCTGACAAGGGAAACCTCGGAATATAAATTATTTCAATAGCCATTCAGTTAAACATAGTAAAATATTGTTTTTACAATGTACCGCAGATCAAGGGATGACATTATTATTGTCTCTGTAAGATATCCTATGAGTGCATTTTAACCCTTAACTACTATTGCCCGTCTCTCAGACCGCTACGAATTTATGTGTCGAAATATTTCAGTCATCCCTGCAAAGAGAAACTGAGTCTTCCGTCTACCTTCCTACTGTCTGACAAGCTACACTTGCCAGCATTCTTAAATTGTTGATACTCTTTGTTTCGTATTTATCAACCCTGAGAGGTCTCACAGACTTACCGTAGTGTTAGCGTCTCATGTTTTTACTAAACGTTACTGTTTCTATACGGCGGCAAAAGCTGAACCTTCTATGCAACGTGTTTTATGCGAGACATATGTGGATGTCCAAGAACGCTTTGGTGAATCCTCAGATAAAGAATTTGATAACAGTGATAATGGCCCTGATTTTGAGATATTTAGTGATCATGATACTAGTTCAGAGCGTGAAGTGTATGCAGTTTCAGACTAAAATATGATACTGCAATCATAAAGGACGTAATTACTTTTTACTTGATATTGCAGAAGTAAAAGTCGACAAAGTTTATCCTTTTACTGACGTACAGAATGTAGTAGTTGCTCTTGAAGAAATTAATCGTAAACTGAAAGCTGACTTTGCGTACAATTTATCAGAAGTGAAATGGCATTTTTCCATCAAATTATGTTTTTAATCTATAAATTAATCTCTCTGATGAAAATCTGTGGTTGAGTAGAGAGCTGACTAGTAGATGTTATTTTCGTAACACATAAAATAAAAATATACAGCACATTGCACAGTGTTTTATTTGTCGCCATTTTATAAATATTATGTTGTTAAAAAAAGTCAACTTTCAATATAGTCTACTTCCATGAAGTATAATGAACAATAGGAAGTAACGAAAATATGCATTCTGCAAACCACTGGGCTAATATATATAAAAAATAAAAATTAGGTGTGAGAGATCCCCCCATAGTAACTGCGTTCCTGTCAATGTCCATAGTAGTTAAGGGTTAATCTAAACACCCTCTATCAGAGAATAGGTAAAACATTAGTACCATACATTATTACAATTACTGTTCAAGATGTTGAGGCTCTGTAATTGGTGAGTGCAGTTGGAGTGATATGAGTCTCCTGATAGGTGTAGACAGGTAAACATCCTGGCTAATCACCTGCTCCCATTCATGCCCATTGCGCATTTCGACGGAATTTGGCAATTCCAACAGGACAATGCGACACCCCATAGGTCCAGAATTCCTTTAGAGTGGTTCCAGGAATACTCTTGTGAGTTCGGATAACTCCGTTGGCCACCAAACCCCCCAGACATAAGCATTATTGCAACGTTCTGTTCAGAAGAGATCTCCTCCAACCCCTCTTACCCCTGCAGGGTGCACGGTGTCAATCTTCTCCAGCACTACCTCAGACATTAGTCGAGTCCACGCCACGTCGTGTTGCGGCACTTCTGCGTGATTGCGGGGACCCTACACGATATTAGGCAGATGTACCAGTTGTTTTAGCTCTTCAGTGTAAAACTTTAATCAAATATCTTGTTTACTTTATAACACCACTGTTAATTATCAGACTTGTTACACATGTGATTAAGCCGACTCTTATCAAAGATTATCATCCCAAGTTTACCATGTTTAAAAATAGAAGTCCCGATCGCAATTAAGGGTAGTCTGATCCACAGTTTTCAGGTGGAAGATGTAAGTTGACAGTCTAAATTGGCATCATATTTATATCCTATAATAAGATAAGCTTTTCTCAGTCTTTGGTTTCACATAGTTCTTATCTTGTGGTATAAACATACTCTTTGGTTTGTTTACAAGCTGAAAGTTGTGGTAGTGGCTGTAAAGTCGTAATGTGTGTGAAGTGTTTGTTAATTTTACCACTTGAAAGTCGTGGGAGGTGCTGTGGTATGTTGATGGAAAAGAAGTGTAGTGAAATCCTATCCAAAAGCGGACCAAATATGGACAAATTAAATATGAAGCGCATAGCTGTAAGTAATGTCTTGAAGACAGACTTGTAATTACTCAGTATAGCATACCAAAATTAGTGTTTACTTTTTTTCTCGTTTTCTGCCCTGCCACAGATACAAATATAATTTAGAATAAATGTATACCATCTGATGATGAGCTGCTAGGCAGCTTGAAACCGGTAATGGTTTAAATAAATCTTCATTAAGAAGAAACAAAAGGCGACTGGTTGCAGTAATTTCTGAAACCTAGATGTTAATCAAATTGACACTCACTTGTCTTGGTATAATTTCTTGGGAGGGAAAAAACTTTCAACATGTATCCGAATAACGTTACAAAATGAATGCCGTGTTTGACAGAACTTAGAAAACATTTGAACAGAATAAACGTATTATACATTGGAATTTATATGCTTTTTGCGATTAATCTTACATTAAACAACCCAAGGACCTGTATCATCACTTCTAGACTACGAGAACCAGCCGCAACGCAACAAATCCAGCAAAGGGAGTCTTTATTTCATTTGGATTGATTGACACTTTCTCTCAAAATATCAAGATGTAACTGTAACAACACAAAAGTCACATCAAACTTTTTGGAATCCACATAAACTACACATTTACTTGAGAAGAGGGTGAACTGACTCTATAGAAAACGTTTCATGTGCTCCAGCTTGTTTTAACTCAGGGAATAATCCCTCGGCACGTAAAATTCGACCCGTGAAAAAGCTGAGCATAGGATATGGCATTTTAAAACTTAAATGTCATAATGTACATGTGTAACGCAAATACAAGTCTATCAAGAGGAAATGAAAGGGGAAACCGGCTGGGTTGATAGCAAAATCCTTAAGGGGGGGACACAATTCATGGAAGTACTTCTTTTTAGACTACGATCAGTTTCCAGTGAGAAGCTCGGGCAGGCAGGCACTAAAAATGTTGAAAAATCAATTGTTTCTCACGAAAGTAAAAAATAATGTTAGCATTTACACCAGAATGTTGGGGGACTAAATAATAAAATAGATGAGCTTTTGGTTGTTTTGGATGATATAGAAACTGATAATGTAATAGATATACTACACCTGTCTGAGAATCACATTGTCACTGGTATGGAAAATTTGAATGTCAGTTGATATAAATTAGCTTCAAATGAGAGATAATAAGGTAAGAGGAGGAGTTGCCATATATGTCAAAAGCTAACACAGTGCAAAAAATTTAGAAACAAAAAGTTTTGTGTAGAGCAACATATTGAAGCATGTGCCTGCCAGTGTAAACTCAATGATGATTATCTTATAACTGTAACAGTATATAGGTCTCCTTCAGGAAACTTCCAGCTTTTTCTGGAGAACTTGGATGCCTTCTAGTGCTAATTGTCAGATAGGGGGAAGCAAATTATTATTTGTGGTGATTTCAATGTTGCTTCACTGATAGAGTGTAATAGGAAGAAAAGCCTGGAAGTAAGTTACTTTAAATCTTAATGCAAGTTATTCTTGTTTCTAGTATTGATCCCATGCACTGAGCTATCGGTTTGAAAAAAAGATATATTTTAACGACAAATTTTATTAGATAATAAGTGTATTGGGAAACAGTAGTAAGTATCCCCATTTCCTTAAATAGCTCTCTACATGATGTTCTTGAGATGACACCACAAATGATCCGTGACGCACGTTTTTGTGCTCTAAAAACTTTTCTTTGGCCTGATGAGTTGCCCCAGAAAATAATCCCGTATGACATTATGGAGTAAAAATATGCATAATATGCTAGCTTTTTTATTGTTATATCTCCTATATCCGATAACATTCGAATATCAAACAGAGACTTGTTTAGGCGCTTCAGCAGTTGTGTGATATGCCCCTCCCAGCTTATGAGGTACAGTGTCAAAAGTGTTCCGGAAATTTAGAAATACGATAGCACTCATTACATCATGTGAGTAAAGAGCTTGCTGTGTTTCAGAAGAATACATGAAGTGATTACATTTACAGATCAATAGCTGAAGCGGTACTGAGATAGCAGGTGTCGTTCCGTCGTTCAATGCTGAAGCACCCATACTACTACATGGTCTAGTCTCCACGGCGGCAATACAGGTGCTGATTCTGGCATCCATTCTACCATTCAGAAAGTGAATATTGTGATACATCACAACAGCACGACCTGTTCACATAGTCCTGCAAGAGTTGTGGACTGATGATCGCGCGTGTCAGTATTCGCTTCATCACACCTCTCACATGCTCAATTGGAGACAATTCCGGACCTGTGCTGGTCAGGAAAGTTGCTGCACTTCTTGCAGAGAACGTTGAGTTTTACGCTCAGTGTGTGGAAAGATGAGAAAACCAAGTTTTGCCATCAAAATTTATCTTGGGAAAACTTTCTGCAGTCAAAAAACTTCAAAAATTTCGGACTTTTCTCAATTTTTCAAATTATCTCCGTTTTTGTGCTATCGCTTTTACGTCTAAGTTCTTTTTTAAAGAGCACAAAAATCTCTACAAATTTCATTGTTATCATTTTTTGCTACTGCCAATACCTAAGGCGCTACAGTGCGTCAAAAAACGTCAATTTCTCAAAATTTGTGGAACGTGGCAAAATACTTAACTTTTGATCACTGTTATTTCAGTTGCTTTTTGTGTAATATATCATGTTATATGTTGGAATTTGCTATCTCGCTCACGCAAAATGGCATGTGCGTAGTGGTGCTAGTGGTGAAGTGCTAAAAAAACGCCAAAGGAATATTATTGGAAACAAAACAACCTGAAGTCACCAATCATCACTACATGTAAATCCGCATCCACCAAATATCAGTAATTGTACTTAGGTAATGCACCAGAAGTGTTTATAACCTAAAATACTAAAAACTTAAAAAATATATATATATATATAGTAAAACATAAACATGTATATATTACAGGCCACTGATGATGCCTTCCAAATAAAGACAGAATGCATATGGCAATAGAAAACTCTTATTATTCATTTGAACAGACGGATAACATAAATAACTACAGTGTAATATAAAAAAGCAACTGCGGAAAGACAGGACAAAAAAAGGGGGGGGGGGGGGGGGGAAGGAACTAACAATGTCACACGGTGTGCCTCAGCAAAAACTTGACGTTATGTCGAAGATTATCATACTGTATGTACTATCAACTGGCTATACTGATTGCATAAAATACAATGTACGCGCTTCAGCGCATGCTTTAGTTCCTCATCACCCTTCGTATGTTCTTCCAGACTCCACAGTGCTGAATCCACGCTGTAAACCATCACTGTGTGTAGCAAAACCTGCATGATGCTGGTACCAGCTAAGTGTGACTAATCCCACCCATGTGCACTATCTCAGATATATCTCATCCGCTCCACTATCATGTGATCACAAAGTTCGATCCATATGTGTAAATCCTATTATTGTCCTTTCTGGTCTACAAACGTGTTATCAATTGCAAACATATGATGTCTTGGTCATTTTTCTATTGCCTGTACAGAACGCAGATCATTTGGCTTAGAACGTAGTAGCTTAGCAGACAACAGCTTAAAGAAATTATTTCAGTCTTGGGAAAACGCGTACAAACTTACATCGCAGCGCATTGACAGCGTGTGGCATGTTTGTAGTAATCTGTTATGTTGGTAACGCCACATATAGAGCCGCTTGATGTTTAATAACACTCGAGAGAGGTTGGCTACGCTTCTATTCTGAATTTCACCTTTCGTCTTTCTTATATTTCCACACTCACAAACATTATACCCAAATTTTTTGATCTTATAATTTTACCGAAGCTTACTAAAAAACCTCCAGACGGTTTAGGGCAAACGAATCATAAAATGATTACACATATAGATAATTTTCAGTCATCGGTCTTCACTGTTTTAATGTGGACCGTCACGAAGAACTCTCTTATGCCAACTTTTTTTATCTCATAGTGCTTCTTGTACCCTACGCCCATAATTATGCGACAATTTCTCGTATGCTTTTACATTTTCGTGTTTCTTTCAAAGTTTCGAATGCGATTGAGCTTTTTCCGGTATTCGCTCTGTTACTGTCATTTTAGATGTTCTGTCCGCGAAATAACATTTTATTTCTATCATTCATGTCAGAATCAGTAAGCCAATAGCTTTACGCGAAGAGATTTGTGTCTGTTTTGAGGGAAGTTTTATCTCACATGACAGCTCCATCCAATACATTTTATTGATCTCCCGGTCCCCGGACGCGAAGCAGGCTAGGAGTGTCCCATTGCTTCGGCTTCTTATTGTCATTGTGAACATCAATGGTGATCGTAAGTCGCTTTATCGCGGTCTTTGGTATAAGATTTTGGATTTGGCTTAAAGGCGTATATTACTGCAACTTCTTACACCCTTAAACCTAACATACAGAGTGTAATAATAAAATGTGAGGTAAAATCAACCACAATTCGCTGTGTGATATGGATGGGAAAGTCAATGAAAGAATTTTTGCAAAAATTAATGCACCGATATACAGTCCAATCAGTATCCTGCTTTGTGGTTCTGATAATAACGAAAACAAAACAAAAAAGGTATGTGAATTGGTCGAACTGTTCTCAAGTTATGGCGCGACCAAGGTATTTAGGGATCCATTTTTATGTTGCAAAGTACCCTCCCCCATGCACCGTATGAAACTTAAGGTAGACGGTGACCTTCCTCTTGTTTTGAAGGTCAAGCGTGCGAAATTTCGTGAAGATCGGAATGAAACTGTAAATTTCGTGAGTCTTTAGGAGAAGTATGCTTTGCCATGCGCCTATCACAAAATACTTTCTTAACTGACATCTTCTACTTATAAACTACATTCCTGCCAAATTTCAGATTCATAGGTGAAGTAGTTGTCGAGATTTTGTGTTTAGTCAGTGAGTGAGTGAGTGTCCTTTCGCTTTTATATAGACAGAGATTAAGAAAAAAGATTGCTTAATTTTTGGATGCAAGAGAATTAAGGGAGACTTGCAGACAAACATAAATAGTAACATACAAATCTGTAATGGTAACTTTATTTGATACAAGTTCATGCCTGATGCGACAGTTTTGCGGCATCTACAGCGAAACTGTTGTGAGCGGTAGACTTCTTTTCGTTTTATTATTTTGTGTGTGTGTGGGGGGGGGGGAGGAGGACAGTTACAAAACGCTTCATAAACGTCCGAAATTACATGCAAACTTGGTTGCAGGGCCTTAACTCCTAATTCCAATAATTGACGCATAAATATGGGTATTCTCACGCGGTGGCGTCTTTTTTTTTTTTTTTTTTTTTTTTTTTTTTTTGGGGGGGGGGGGTCAGGAACCTACGTGGGAGTGCGGTGAACAGTTCACCAAAGTTTCATTTCAATCGAATGAATGGTATATACATAAAAACATTCATTTTTATATATGGAGATTAAGGTTGAAGTTTCAGATATGAAAGTAGCAAGGATGATGGCAAGTACTAATAGATTGGAGCAAGGGCAGAATGGTGGCCATAATGAGGTAACCAAAGAAAACTGGCAATAAACACCATAGATGAAGCAGTCAGAGCGAACAGGTTGAGATGGTGGAGTCACACGCATGAGAGAAGCAACGTTACCTAAGATACTCATGAATTCGGCAGTAGAGGGGTCGAGGTAGACCAACGAGGAATTGCCTGGATTCGGTGGAGAATGATTTAATGTAACAGGCTTAACATCAGACGGGGCATCAAGGTTAGCATGGGATAGGGAATGACGAAGGAGGTTTATAAGGGGGAACTATGCTCCAGACTGAACGCTAAAAGGGCATAATCGGTCTATAATGATGATGATGATGATGAAGATAAGGAAAGAGAACGATCGGCGGCTTTATTGCTCTTCTTCTATGGACCTTTATCATGGGCAGACGTGAGGTGGAGATCTACGCCGCCGCGGTGGAGTAGCCGAGCGGTCTACGAAAAAATACGATCAGCGTCCGCAACGAACAGAACAACCCGTAGCACAAAAGTATAAATAAATAAATAGAAAAGGTGGTCTAAGGCGTCTCGCTGCGGAGCGCGCGGTTGCTCACCATCGGAGGTTCGAGTCCTCCCTGGGGCATGGGTGTGTGTGTGTGTTTTAGTTTAAGTAGTTTGTAATCTACGGACTGATGACCACGCAGTTTGGTCCGAAAGATTTACAAACATTTGAACATTTGAAGCTCTATGCCCATTTTTACGTAAGTGTGGGTGAACAAAAAACCTTTCTTAAGAAATTCAGTAGGAGATAAATTGGCTTCAGTTTTGTTGTTATTTATAAAAATGATTAATTATGAACACTTTTATTTCCAGTGATCTTATCGATAAAAAATGCAGTGAGGGATTTGGATGCTATTGGCTTTTGTTATGAACATTAGCAACTATCTTGATGAGAAATCAGTTTTTTCACACAAATAATAAAATTTAATAACTTTTCAAGTTGGGATATATTATCAAATAATAACAATAATTAAGATTTACTCCCTTCTAGTAAACAATATTGAAATTTGTGAAACCTTAACTTTTCCCGTCTTCATGAATTTTCAAACAACTTAAGGGTATGCTGACGGGTGACGTCGACAACTGCTGATATTTCGACAGGAGCACACCCTGCCATTCTCAGTGCACAACTGCACTCGAGGAAGCAATGTGCAAGCGAATTTAATACCTCGGTTTACAAAGGGTAAACAAGGAAGATAACGCACACAGTACAAGTCACTACAAAGTCAGCACAACCAAAGATGACCAAACATCAAAAATATCTATAGTGATTGTTACTCAACTGGTGAGGCAGCATTAATTCTGTTCCTCTGTGCCGCGACGGAGTGGCCGAGCGTATTGAGGCGCTATGCTCTGATGCGCGAGGCCGTTCTCCGTCGGGGGTTCGAATCCCCACCTCCCCTCAGGCATACATGTTTGTGCTGTCTTTAGTATAAGTTATTTCATAAGTAGTTTGTAAGTCTAGAGACTTATGACCCCGCAGTTAAGTCCCATAAGCTGGAGAAACATTTGAACATCTTTTGTTCCTCTGTTTTTTTTTTGTTTTTTTTTTTTTTTGTTTTTTTTTTTTTTTGTTTTTTTTTAATGAGAGACAGTGCCGGATTCCAAGAAGAATTTAAAAAAGTTTATAATAGCTGCACGCAATAAGCACATAGTACAATTAACGTAGCAGAAAGAATAGTAAGTTTTATGACAGGTAAATGCTTGTAGCATCGAAACGTTCATTATATTTATCTTT
Source organism: Locusta migratoria (assembly GCA_026315105.1). Taxonomy (NCBI): domain Eukaryota; kingdom Metazoa; phylum Arthropoda; class Insecta; order Orthoptera; family Acrididae; genus Locusta; species Locusta migratoria. The sequence continues at coordinate 328,968,526 of CM048747.1, read as the reverse complement.
CGATTTTATGTAAAAAGTTATCTAAAGCCAGACTTTGTAAAATTCGTTCACAGATTGCTTGGAAATAGTCTAAGACCGAAATAGCAGTCGTAACAATAAAACAATTAGCAGTATCAGAATGACAAAATTTTTTATAATGTCGCTTTACTTTTTTAGTTTTTATGCTCATATATTTTTAGGATGTATTGAGCAAGTTATGTTTTTTATTTTTATTTTTTTTTCACGTTAAGTAACACATATAAATGAAATTGCAGCATCAAATGGAATAAAAGTTTAAAATGTCATTTAATGACTATTCCATCCACCTTCGAGATCTGTAGGTTAACTAAATAGGAATTCTCCATTGTTTCTACTAAGAATAGTTTCGGTGTTCACTTGAAATGATTTATGGGAAGTGTGAAAACTTGTCAGTGTCGTCTTCTAAGCATTAAAACCCAGCCAGTCCTAGACACAACCCTCCCTTCGCCCGTTTGTTGGCAACTGTCCGCCGAACATATGTAAAATCGCTCATTGTGATTTCCCTTAGTAACTCCACGCGCGCAAATGAAGAAACCCGCCATCTTACTGCAACAGGAATAACCTGAAGTTGTGAAACCGCCTTAAATCTAATATTACAGCGAACGCAATTTGCAAGTTGCAACGCCACCACACCCGGCTCACAGCGCCGAGAAGACTGTCCGCCCTACGTTTAAGAATTAATTAAAGTAATGTCCGCGTCAAGAACTTAATTCATTTGCAGCACAGAGGATTCACAAGTGTATTCATATTTCTCATCGTAATACCAAGTACTATTTTTAGCACATCCTTCCCCAGATATTTCTGTTTTTCGTTTGACGTCATACCTTTTACTCTACTGAAAAAAGACATAATTTCAGGAGAGAGCGACAGAGATTTTTAAGAAACAAAAAATAACAACATAGAGTAATCTTGTGGCGTGTCGACTTTTTACATGTTTTGTACTTCGTCTTGTGGTGTTATTAACTGCTGCTTAAATGGAAATGTGTTCGAGATTAAAATCCTTTCTTTGAATATCAAGAGGCAATTTCAAATCGTATTTAACCGCAATTTCCAGACCAGCATAGCCAAATTAGAGCCTTCTTCGTAACGTCATTTGTTCGCATCTTTATGGCTCACCATTAACTATACAAGGTGAATCACCTAACAATTGCACCGCAAATATTGCGGAAACGGAAAGTGCGATTGATGCGTGGTTTTCACAGAATGGATTGGTAGTCAGCGGCTTGTAGTTTTAGCCAACAAACAGATTGTAATATTACTTAGTGTATTTTTTAGGCAAACATACAGTTTTTTTAAATGGAACAATGGTTGTTTTTATCATGCACTGGAATTTTTGACACCAGCTGCGTACAAAGAATTTTGAATGACAGTTTTGTTACGTTTAGTTTGGCAGCTACACCGTTCAGAGTTTCGGGGGCGGGGGTCGAGGCTGCGATAGCGTAGGTGACTGGCTGAGTGGCTGGCCCATGGGGCACAGGCCACTGTCTCATGACCACCAGCTGTGGTGTCGCACAAGTACAAAGTGCGCGCCACCTACTTTCGCCGCGCGCCGCCATGCACGCACGGCGCGGCGTTCTTACGACGTCAGCCACGAGCGCCCTCTGCTGCAAACCCGCTCGTGGCCACCACTGAACGACATCGTGCACTTGGGACTGAGATAGCAACCAGTTAGGACCTTCGGAATCAGATAGGCACCAGTGAAGACTTGGCTATCGTACAGGCACTAGGCAGGCCTCTAACAACTATGTATCAGCATTCTGCAGTACTGATCTCTGTAAAAGTTAAGTATTGTATAAATTCTGTTCAATATATATCTAGTTCTAATTTACTTTAGTGTTTCTAGTTTCTGGCTGCTCCACTCCGTACCTGCACCAGCGTGCTATCTTTATTCCTGTGTCGGTATCATTCCACTCGGCCACCGACACCTACGACGGAAACGAGACACAAAAGCGGCGACGAGGCTGGGACACAAAACCAGCCAGACTGGATGTCTCCATGGGTGTTCCTACGCCCCTAGGGCCGTCAACTGTTTGATATTCGCATCGACAACAGGTCTTCAGTCGCCAGAGGAACCAACTCCGCCCCCAGTATCGAGCCTCTCTGGTTCCTCCCACTCTCGCGTGCGCCCTCCTAGTCGTCCTTCCCCAGACACTCCTGCCTCACTCTACTCTAACCTCTGGCTGGTCAATGTCGCAGCACCTCCAAGGCCTCCGCCGCCGCCATCGCAGCCGACGTCACCGCAGCCACCGCACCACACCTACAGTGGTACCGTGCACCTGCATTTCAGTCAGCGCCGCTGATGCGCCCGCTGTCCGTACCACGCTCTGTTGATGCTGATTGACCCATGCCACTGGCGCCACAATTGCCACTGTCTCAGCCTCTTCTGTGGCGCCGTTCAGCTCGACTGCCACGCCGCCCCCTACTCTTACAGGGTGGGCCTATATCACCTCCTCCAAGAAGCTGCCGCATCTAAGAGCCGGGAAAAGTGGGTGGGCCCCATTGAGGTGTAGATCCAGGTCAGAGTTTACTGTCTTTGATGCGGAACTTCATGCCATTCTGTGGGCAGTGAAGCAGAAGAGACATGCCCTTCAATCCCTTCAAACCCTATACCCACCGGATAAATTAGTCCATAACGTCAAGGACGCCCTTTCCCACATACAAAGTTTGGGCAAGGTGGTGTCTTTCTGTTGGGTCACAGGTCATATGGGTAATCAAAGGAATGAAAGGGTAGACGTCGTTGCGAAAGAGGCGTGTTGTGCGAGTCAGATATCTTTTCTTACTTCCTTGCATGCTCAGGCGTCGCTGTTGATGAATAGAGTTCTGTGTCAATGGGATAATGAGTAGCGGAAAATAATGAACAATAAGTTGCGAGTCGTGGTCCACCACACGGCCGTGGTACACCTCCTTCCAACCGCACAGGCGGGATGAAGTCGTCCTCACTCATCTTCGTGTAGGTCACTGTGTGTGACACACGGCTTCTTGCTCCGACTGGAGGATCCTTCTTGGTGCTTGTAGTGCATCATTAACTGTACGTCACATTGTAGTTGAATGTGTTTTATATTCAGATCGAAGGACTGCAGCTCTTTTTCCGAGTGATATGCCCTGTGATACGTCTTTTAAAATTTTGTGAAACCGTAGATTTACTACCTAAAATTTAGGGCAACATTTTTAAGGTATAATTAGGTTGACTGGCTCTTCCGCTTCTTATTTTTGGTCTGTCCGTTACTGTTCTTAGTTGTACTGATCAGTATTAGATTGGGTGCACATGTCCATCGCACTACATATTAAGCAAGTTTTAAATGTGTTTTTATGGGTAGATCTGAAAGTAAACGGAGACGCTTTTTAGACGTCTTCCTCAGGTCCCGTTTATGTGCTTTTAATTACATTCGCTCTTGAGATTTCTGTATGGGCGCTGATGACCTCGATGATGACCGCCCCTCTAACCCACAAACAACAACAAGCGGTCCATTTCCTCCTGTAGCGTTTGCTGAAGAGCACGGGTACCTGCCACAACCTGCAGTATCGTGGCCGAGGGGACAGGCGGAGATGGAGGGACGCTGCGAAGTCCTTAACGCACACGATAGCGGGAAATAAAAGAACTGAGAACACGATAAAAAGGTCTTCCATATCTGGAAACGGGACCTCAGACAAGTGCACGTGATCGTGGATCGTAAACCGAACATCACCAGGTTTGTTGACCACCAGGAAGCAGACAGTTCTGCTGACTGATCTGTAGGTTACCCTTGTCTTGAGGTGGCGATTTCTCGCTTTTGTACGTGAGGTGCCGTCGTTGAGCCAATTTCAGCGGCGGCGCACCCAGTGCGGTGTAGGAGGTGTAGTTGAGAAGTGAGACCGCAGCGCCGGTATCCCCTGCATCCGAAGCGGATTCCCGAGAATGGAGACTGATGAAGAGCTTAGACATGGTAAATGAATCAACTTGATTGATCTCAATGGGTGCAGCAGGGGAGGCATCAGGGTGAATGGCGACTGACGAGGCAGAAGAGCAGCAGACGGACGCCTGATGCCCCTTGCGGCCGCAATGGTGACACGGCCGCGATGGTGACACGCAATCTTTCTGTTCGTGCTGCGCGTACTGTTCATACCCATCTGCCAGTCATAGATTTCAACTGAGTATACGCAATGGAATACGCAAAGACCTTATGTCCTGTTATCGATGTCCTTTGTTTGTTGTATTTGCAGCTCCACAGCCTCAAATGTTCATCTATAGCAGTGCTTTTCAACGTTTTCGAATTTGCGACCCTCATCCAAGAAAATTATTCTGGTGATATCCTTCCAAATAAAACATATTCTGGTGACCCTCCCCACAGACACACATCCTCATGAACCGCAACAAAACTATGGTGTGGCCCATGACCACAATATAATTAACATAACATATGGAATGAGCAGCATTGATACAATCCTTGCTTTATTAGTAGCAAATCGATTTTAATCACTGAGTGACCATCATCATGTAGATCTTCAATCACTCATGTGAAGTTGGTCACAGAAGAAATTACTATATATATATATATATATATATATATATATATATATAATGTATAGAATTTGATATACATTTTTCTGTCTAACCGTGTCAGGTATGAGTGCTTGAAGATCTTCACTGATGATGGTCACTCTGTGAATGAAATCGATTTTCTATTAATAAAGAAAGGAAACAAATTTAAGCTTCTTTATTTTGCTGCAGCTTTCTTTAAATTTTTGAACGAAGTTTCTTGTGATTTTCGACAGAAAAAAATATGTTGCTTAAGAAGTGTTTCGCATTTCAGGTAAGAAGCGAATCATGTTCATTAAAAATAAGGTCCCACTGTACAGACAATTTGTAAAGAAGTAGATTTTCTTCGATTTTTTTTTTTTCAGAATTACTTATTGTATCGTGATATTCTACCTATCGATTGGTTCCTGAAAACAGTTTTTAGGCTTTGCGCTTATTCAATCATCATTAACACACTGCATTATAAAACAATCTATGATCTTTTCAATTCATAATTAATGTTACACAAGGAACTCCGAAACTTTAACGTAAAATGAATTTCACTTAGGATACGTTTTTGTATTACCTAACCTGTGGAGACTGTTCACCGAGCCGTTTAGTCCCCTCCAACTCCTAACAACAACTTCACCCGTAATAATTTTATGGTGCAAGTACTTGCTCCTGTGATGGCTACACCCCCCCCCCCACCCACCCACCCAAAGCAAGACTTTGCGACCTCCCTGGGGGTCGCGACCCTCAGGTTGAAAAACACTGATCTATACGGTACCAAAGTTTCCTATTTTTCGTTAGATGTAAACGAAAGCTTCCGCGGCCGTTGTCACTGTAAATAAAATTCTTCTGGGTTTTTTACAGCATTATCAATATGTAAAATTCAGACTATTCGGCCACTGTTACAAGTAGCCTTTGTCAAGGTGATAAGCTTGACAAGGGCCATTTGCAACAGTGACCGAAACTTCGGAATTTTACGTATTGACAATATGGCCAAACACCCAGAAGAATTTTATTGACATTTACTATTTTTAATTTCCTGTCTATATGTGAATACCAATTTGCATAAACCCCCTCGTGTTGCATCTATTTTTATAGAATGTTTCGTACTGCAACAGCTTTCACAGTTTATGCCAGAACAGTTGTGACAGGTGTTTTCGTCCGTGTGTTTGCAGCGGAGCGTCAGCAGAGATGCGGCGCCCAACGAGGTGTCTGTGGAGGGCCACAAGGACTCGCTCAGCTCGGTGGTGTTCTCGCTCAAGAACCAGGTGGGCGGGCTGGCCCGCGCGCTGCAGGTCTTCCAGGTGAGCAGCGTTTAGCCAAGCGAGAAATGCCACAACTTGTCTACTGCGAGAACTGGCGCGTCGATGTACATCTATACCCATTCTCCAAAAGACACCGGAGTGGGGCGGAGGGGTACATGACGTACCACTGCCACTTTCTCCTATTCCAGTCGCTTCTGGTTCGCGGGAAAAATTATTGCCTTTATGCCTCCGGGTGGGTTGTAATCTCTCGGATCTTATCCTTGCAGTCACTTCGCGAAATATACGTTGGATGAAGCAATATATTGATTGGTTGTTTATGGAACTTACAGTCTCGGAATTTTGACAGAAGCGTGTACCATATTACATAATGTCTCTCTTGCAGCGCCTGCCATTGCAGTTTCCTAACAATATCTGTGACGCTTTCGCGCTTACTAAATGAGCCCTTAACGAAGCGTGCTGCTCTCCGTTGGATCTTCTCTATGTCATCTATCAACCCGACTTGATATGGAACCAAAACTGATAAGTAATACTAAAGCGTTCGCCGAATGAGAGTTTTGTAACTTACTTCTGAGAATTCTTGCTACAAATCACAGTCGGTATCTGCCTTCCCGCGACTGATTTTATATGGCCTTTCCATTTCAAATCGCCCCTAATGTCCACTACCAGATATTTTATGGAAGCAATTGTTTCCAGTGTGTGTCCTGATATTGCGTAGTTATACAATAAAGGACCTTCCTTTCTTTGTAAACGTAGCACTTTACACTTGTGTAGGTTGAAGCTCAATTGCCATTCAGTGTACCATGCGTCAATTCACTGCAAATCCCCATGCTTTTCGCTACCCTTTTCCGGTATCTACATCTACATGGGATACTCTGCAAATCACATTTAAGTGCCTGGCAGAGGGTTCATCGAACCACCGTTATACTATTTTATTTCCCATTCCATTCTCGAATAGCGCGCGGGAAGGAAGAACACCTGAATCTCTCCGTTCTATCTCTGATTTCTCGTATTTTATTCTGATGATCATTTCTACCTATGTAAGTGGGAGTCAACAATATAGTTTCGCATTCGGAGGAGAATGTTGGCGATTGCAGTTTCGTAAGTAGCCCACGCCGCAGCGATAAGCGCCGTTGTTGTAATGATTTCCATCCCAGATCCTATATCATTTCCGTAACGCTGTCTACCCTGTAACGTGACAATACGAGACGAGCTGCCCTTCTTTGGACCCTTTCGATGTCCTCCGTCAATCCCAGCTGATAAGGATCTAACATTGGCTAGCAATACTCCAAAAAAGGACGGACAAGCGTAGTGTATGCAGTTTCTTTAGTAGTTCTGTTGCGTCTTTTAAGGGTTCTGCCAATAAAACGCAGTCTATGGTTCGCCTTTCCCACGACATTATCTACGTGTTATTTCCATGTGTTGTGACTTCTCGATAAACTACAGCATGATCCGCAAAACCCTCACTGAACTATTATTTATATATATCCTTGTAATTTGATTCCATAGTGGACATTGTGACAGCTCACCACAATATTGCAATAAAATAAGAAGTTTCAACTTGGTGGGCGATATAAAAAACTTATTTTACAAAAATCCACATATCGATTTCGTTCCCATGATGGAATATCATCAGTGCAGATTGTCATATCAGATGGTCATATCCACAAAATAACTAAAAATCTCTTTCTGGTATACATCACAAGTTTACAATCAATTGAATATTTGAGAACCTTTCCCAGTTTCTTTGTAGCCACTATTTCTTCACGATTCCAAATGACAAAACTCGCTTATAGAATGTTGTTTGGTACACTGTCCCGAGTCTCCTCTAGAAACAGTTGCACTTGTACCAGTGGTGGTGTGTATTGTTGCAGTGTTGCACAAACCAAACTTATGTACGTCCCCTTTCTATATATTTTTTCGTTTGGGAAGCCTAATCTATTTTATGAAATATGTTATAATCATCTACTTTTGGTAGTACAATGTCCTGTTGCCCTTCAACGTGCTGAATAACGCTGCCGGCCTCGTGACAAGCTCAGAGTGTTTGCATTGCTCCTGAAACTCCGTAGCAGACAAAGGCCATTATACATGCAACAGCAGCGAGTCCAGACCTGACCAACACCGTCTAGAGACAAGGCCTCACAATATTCCATGTCACGTCACACCCATAGGCCACGATTGGAAGCTGACTGGCTGGCTCTACGAGACCATGGGCTGTGCTCCAGTGGCGAGCCAGTCAACACCGCCTTGAATACAAGGCCTTACAACAGGCCGTGCCACATCACACCGAGAGGTCGCGAACGCTATCTGAATGGCTGGCCGCTGGGGCACGCCCACCGCATTGTAGCGACCCGCCAATTGGCTAGCGTTCGCGGCCTCTTGGTGTGACATGGCATGGCCTGATGTAAGGCCTTGTCTTCAAGTCGGTGTTGACCCAGTCCAGCTAGCGATCGCGACCTACTCGGTGTGACATAACACGGAGTGTTAAGGTGGTGTTGACCCCATGATCCTGGCACCTTGTAACATGCAAGCTGACTGGTTGGCCGCTGTTAAACAGTGGGCTGAGCCCCAGTAAGCAGCGAGTCAGCTAGCGATCATGATGACTCAGGCCTGTCTTGATCGTGTGGCGTGACATGCGCGCCGCATCCTGTACTTCTCGTTGGCCTCGCATGCTAGCCAGTGATGTCACAGGAGGTTGCAGACTCCTACAAACTCCTTGGTCAGAAGCAGTACCAAGAGCTCCGCTAGGTGCCGCCGCTCTACAGAGCACATTTCTCCCCGTGCTTCTCCCAGGATACTTACTTTTGTCTTTCTGCCACGCAGTAATGACATTTCAACATCAACGCAATGATTTTGCTTCATTCACAAATTACCTGATCATTATCCGATGCTGTTGGCCTAGCAGAGCTTATAATAATCAACAACCTAGCAAAGACGTTCACTTAGTACTCAAAACTGTTGAAGCTAATCTTCATAATTCCTATGACGTAAGTCAAGCATAAAGGTGCTTTTCAACTTTGAAAAGAATAAAATTATTCTTACTGAACTGTGTGCTCCAGGAAAGATTGTCAGACTTATCGATACTTTTAACTGAAAGAGCTTCGCATCGATAAAAAATAGGAAGACAAATTTTCAGTACTGATAAGATAAAAATGAGTGTACTTATAATGTAAAATACGACCCGTATTTCCGGTCTTTTAAATGACCAATTGAAACGTGTATCTTAAAAAATGTGGCTCATTACGGAACTATTATAGATAAATTTTAACATGCACTCTGCCACATATGTTCTTCTGTCACTGATACATCTCTAACTTTCGCAGAAATTGAATTTTTTTACCTTCATACACCAAGGATTTTAGGGTTGTTGTGCAGACTGGCTAAGAGGAGTGGCTAGAGGACAAATGCAGACCGTAGAAGAATGTATAACTAGGGAAAATATAGATATCATCTACATGAAAATAAAAGAAATATTTGGAGACAAGAAAAACAGCGGTATGAATGTCAAGAACTCAGACGGAAATCCAGTACTAATCAAAGAGGGGAAAGCTGAACTGTGGAAGGAATATATAGAGGGCCTATACAAAGGAAATAAACTTGAAGGCAGCATTCTAGAAATGGAAGACGAAGTGGAGGAAGATGAGATAGGAGATATGATACTGCGAGAAGAATTTGACAGAGCGTTGAAGAATTTGAATCTAAACAAGGCCCCTAGAGTAGATGATATTCCTTCTGAACTGCTGATATCGTTAGGAGAGCCAGTCATGACAAAATTGTTCCACCTGGTATACAAGATGTATGAGACAGGGGAAATACCCTCCGACTTCAAGAATAATATTGTAATTCCAATCCCAACGTAAGCAAGTGCAGACAAATGTGAAATTACAGAACTATCATTTTAATAAGTCATGCTTGCAAAATACTAACACGAATTATTTACAGACGAATGGAAAAACTTCTGGGAAGATCATTTGGATTTAGGACGTAACTCAAATTATGTTCTGCTGATCCAACTGAAAACCATAAACAATTGTAATATAAGCCATAGGTGAGAAATCTAAGTGTTTTTATGAAGTAGTCTTCTGCCAGAATAGCTAGACGCATTATAATACCTTTCTTAAAGAAACATATTCAGCAGAAACTGAAAGGTGGACTAACAATTCAAATGAAATTTTTTAAGTCATTAGGCTCATTGGCACCAGGTGTCTTAGCAACGTCATATGACTAATTTCATCACTATTTCATCGTGTTGTTGCGCTTTTTTCACTATTTCTTTGTCTCTTTCTTCTTTTTGGAATGTTACACTCCAGTAACTCTGAATTAACGGCTGCCATTTCGCTCTCCATCTAGTAATGTAGCAGCGTTACAGAACTACGTTCACATCGTTCAAATTGCTCAGCACAGTCAACCAACCAGCCATGAACGATATATCGCTGGAATACAACGATTCATCTGTGGCTACGACCACTAACAACCGGAAAAGTCACCTAGTGACGAAATCGCCTAGGCTTCGTTTGTGTCTTTGCAACGATAAATCCATCATTTTTCGTTTTTGAAGGTGAAAAAAACGCCTTATGTTTTCTGTAATTGATTTTATTTCTCCCAGACGCGTTTCGCCTTTTATTTTAAAGGCATCGTCAGTGGGATCTACAAATACAATTTATTGTGAGATGTATTGTTTCGAGATTATAAACAGTTCACGTATCTTTTTACATGAGGGAAGAAATGTGGTTTTTACGTATTTAGGTATAAGGGAAGAAGCTTTTACTTACATTTTCGTTGTCTTGTCAACCGTATTTTGTTGTATCCTCCATATGGCCAAGACTACATATTGCACATTGTATAACTAACACATTTTTTTCGCATAGATGTACACATTTTGGAGATGCTGAGCAGCCATGATTTACTTTCTGTATTATCGTGTTTCATTTGTTTTGTTTCCAACTTAAATAAATGTATGTTGGTTGCTAACCTTTGTGTGTGAACAAAATTAAAGAGTGAAAACGTTATTTGAAACAGAAGAATAAGAAGGAGGAGAGACAGAGAGAAAGAGAGAGAGAGAGAGAGAGAGAGAGTCTGTGTGTGTGCGTGTGTGTGTCAGAAAGAGAGAGAGAATAGTTTTATTTTGTGTGTGTATGATTGCAATTATCTGTATGAGGGTGGTAGAAATTTTGCTGTTTATTTGATTTTTGTTTTGATTTAAATGATCTGTGAGGGGGGGGGGGGGGGGTTAATGAGAGTCTTAGGGATTCGGCTATGCAACTATTTTATCTAGCAGAGTAAACAACGAATAGTTTCATATGTTTACTTGATCATTCAGCAGAATTTTCTTTGATTAGCTTTTGTTTTCCGTAATTGCTAATTTTTTCTAAGTGTGAGGAGTTTTTTATTGTTATTTATCTAATTATTTTCATGTCATCTTCTCTGGAGGTTGGTCTGTGTTTCTGTTGTCTTGAATGTTCAGCAGATGTGAAATGGTTTGTACCATAGTTCGAGGCTCTCATGTGTTCTTTGTACACTCCTGGAAAATGAAAAAAGAACACCATAATTTCGTAAACCCAGCAGAGCGAAATTTTATTGACACATTCTTGAGGATGTACATAACACTTGATCACACCGTCAGAACCATACACACGTTAGTACAGTCACCAGAGCGTGTACAATGTCGACGCTAGTATCATATATACCCTCCTTTTGATGCAACGCGGAGTGCAATTTTCTCATGTAAAGGTGCCGAATGAAGTCTTACGGTATGGCTGCCATGCAGTTTTCATCTAATGCCTCACTCAGACCAGATTTCGTGCCGGTCATGTATACAGCGCCAAGATGGTGTTTCATCGGGCCCAGACATGCTCAATGGGGAACAGATCTGGGGATAAAGATGGGCAGGGTAGTTTACGTACACCTAGAAGAGCACGTTGGGCTTTACGAGATACGTGTGCACGTGTATTGTCGTTGGGAAAGCACATCGCCTTGTTGGTGCATGAACGGTGGCAAAACGGGTTGAATGGTAGTTTCAATTTTCTCACAACGACCACCAGAGGAGAACAGCCAGTGTAGTATATGGCTCTCGACACGATGATGCAGGTGTCAGCCCCATTTGCCTCTGTCGCATACATTCCAGATTTTCGCCCTCCCCTGCACAACACTAAACACTCGTACAACCATCATTGGCGCCGAAGCAGCGACGACTCTCATCACTGAAGACGACAGTCTCCATTCGTCCCTTCATAAGCGCCTACCATAACACAATGGAGGCGAGCTGAACGATGTTGCGGCGTGAGCGGAGGACACTCTAACGGCACACATGATCGTGCACAATTGTGAGGGGAACGATATTCTACACTCGCCATTCTCCTCTGGTGATCGTCTAGAGAACAATCAACAGTGCGCGGTACACTGAAACCATCATTTAACCCGTCTTGCTACCACTCATGTATCAACAATGTTATATGCTTTTCCAACAGGACAATGTAGATTCACATATATCCTGTACCACCCAACGTGCTCTTCAATGCGTACGTCAATTACGCTGTCCAGCACGATCCCCACATATCTCCCCCATTGGGCATGTTTGGGACCGCATGAAACGTCATGTTGAGCGGTCTGCATGAGCGGTACGAAATCTGGCCCAACTAAGGCACCAAGTGGAAATTGCATTGCAGTTCATTGCACATAACCACATTAGGAACCTCTACGATCGTTTCCAAGAAAGAATTACAGCTTGCATTGCTGCAAAAGAAGGATATACACGGTACTAACGCCAACATTGCGGACGCTCTGATGACTGTACTCACGTGCGTATGGCTCTGCCTTTGTGATCGTGTGTTGTATACAACCTCAATAATGTTCAAATGTTCAAATGTTGGTAAAGCTTCTGGGACTTAACTACGGAGTCATCAGTCCCTAAACTTACAAACTACTTATGAACTAGGACGGCACAAATATCCATGCCCGAGGGGGGATTCGAACCCCCGACCATAGTGGCCGTGCAGACCGTGACTGAAGCGCCTCAGTCCCCTCGGCCACCGCGGCCGGCTCCTCAAGAATGTGTCAATAAAATTTCCCTCTTCTGGGTCGACGAAATCATGGTGTTCTTTCTTCATTTTCCAGGAGTGTATTTGACATGAAAAGTTCTGCTGGTCTGTCCTATATATCTGCCATCACAGGTGCTGCACTGCAATTGGTATATTCCATATGTTTTGTATATTTCTGTGCTTTTTGAAATGTATGCTTGGATAGAATTATCCCCTGAGTAGGCTATATTTATGCACTGGTTTTTGAAAATGTAGGTTATTTTATGTGTGAGTATGTGTCTGTGTGTCATTGCGTACCATTTTGTGTCTTCTTTTACATTTCTTTGGTTATTCTCGGCAGTTGTTATGGCAACTGTGTTTGGTTTTGATTTTTAGTAGTCTTTGATTTTTGTTTTGTGCTATTATTTTTCTTGTTATTTTGTTGTTTGTCAAATTTATCGATGCTAAATATCGGCCGTGTAACTACCGGTCGCCGCTGACTGGTACGTGTTACAGCCCGTACGTTGCAGGAGGGGTGCTGACGCGAACGTGTGTGTGTTGGGCAGGACCTGGGCGTGAACGTGATCCACATCGAGTCTCGGCCGAGCTCTCGCAAGGACTCTGAGTACGAGATCCTGGTGGACGTGGAGTGCGACGCGGCGCGCATGGAGCAGCTGGTGTCGGCGCTGCGGCGCGAGGTGGCCGCCATCAACCTGGCCAGATACGAGCAGGGCGAGGACCTGCCGCCGCCCACGCCGCTCTCCGCCAGCGCCAGCTTCGGTGAGCGGCCGCGTTCTCCTCTACCTACTCCCTTCTTAAATAATTCACAAGCATTTCAACATCTCAAACAACTGACGGGTATGCTGCGGGTGACGTCGTCGACAACCGCCGATATTTCGACACGAGGACACCCTGCCATTCTCAAGGCACAACCTTTTTTTTTTTTTTTTTTCCCATTCTCGTAGGAATGGCGGGCTTTTTGTCGAACATCAATCAGTTCATTTTAGGCCAGGGAAGGTTACAATTTATGCTGTGGTGACACTCTTTATTTAATCTTAAAAAGGGGTTAATTTTCTTTGTAACCATTGTTTCAGAACTTAAATCTTGAGGGAGGTTATCCCGCTTCTATCTCTGCCTGAGGAAAAAAACCAAGAAAAAAACCTCAGTATGGGGGATATTCACAAAAATAAAATATAAAACCATTATTACAATAAAAAATAAAACTCACTAAAACTGAAGTCAATAAAATCTCCTTATTGATATTCCAAATGTTGAAGTAAATCCCTTGGATCTTGTACTGCTTGAAGGTGATCTGTGCTACGGCTGTTGGTGGATATGGGTACTTAAATTTTGGTCGATCAAGTTTAATTGGTGCCTTTTGAAGAGTTCAATTGTTTTTGTTTCGACTTTTAGTCTAGCAGCTCGATAATTTGGAACCATTTTAATTATTCTTTGCTCTAATGGTTGAACACCTGTGATATTGTATAGTTCATCCCTGCTAGTACTTGGTTTTAATTTGCCGCTATCCGTAACTGCACTCACGGAAGCAAGTGCAAGCGTATTTAATACCTCGGTTTGCAAGGTGTAAACAAGGAAGATAACACACACAGTACGAGTCACTGCAGAGTCAACACAACCAAAGATGACCAAACATCAAAAATATCGATAGTGACTGTTAATAAACAGGTGAGGCAGCATTAATTTTATCCCTCTGTTTTTTGACGAGAGACAAGCAGAATTTAAACAAAACCACCATCTCTGTTTATCAGGTCGCTTACTAGTTTAATTTCAACAGCTTCCTTAATAACACTATCCCAATAGGTGGAAGTGCATGCCAGAATCTCCGTGTTGTTGCATTCCATAGGATGACCTGCGTCAAGACAGTGTTCTACAACAGCGGATTTCTTTGGCTGTTGTAAGCGCGTGTGACGTTTGTGTTCAATACGCCGGTCTTCCACAGTCCTGATTGTCTGACCAATATATGACATGCCACAACTGCAAGGAATACGATATGCACCTGCCTTACGCAAACCAAATCATCCTTTACGGACCCCAAATGGGCCTTTATTTTAGAAGGTGGTCGAAAAACACATTTCACATCATATTTTTGCAAAATACGACCAATATTGTTGGAAATGCTTCCTACGTAAGACAAAAAGGCCATAGATTTAGGTTCCACTTCATTACTATCGTCACTCACCCGTTGCACAGAAGGTTGATAGAGCAACGCAAGTTTTATCTGTCTCTCACAAATCCGCAGAACACTGTCTTGGCACCGGTCATCCTCTGGAATACATCAAAACACGGAGATTCTGGCATGCACTTCCACCTATTGCGATAGTGTTATTAAGGAAGCTGTTGAAATTAAACAAGCGAGCGACCTGATAAACAGAGATGGTGGTTTTTGTTTAAATTCTGCTTGAAATCCGGCACTGTTTCTCGTAAAAAAAACAGAGGGAAAAAATTAATGCTGCCTCACCTGTTGATTAACAGGCACTATCGATATTTTTTATGTTTGGGCGTATTTGGTTTTGTTGACTCTGTAGCGACTTGTACTGTGTGTGTTATTTCCTTGTTTACCCTTTGCAAACCGAGATATTAAATACGCTTGCACATTGCTTCCTTGAGTGCAGTTGTGCCTTGAGAATGGCAGGGCGTCATCCTCTCGAAATATCAGCGGTTATCGACGACGTCACCCGGCAGCATACCTGTAAGTTGTTTCAACATTCATTACGCCGGGAAAAGTTAAGGTTTCACATTTGAACAGTTGAACATCTGCTTTTCACATTTGTTGGATTCGCCAACAGACAACCAAACTGTGGCCTCACAACCTAATGTCGATTTCGGGATACGTTGAAGGTGAGTCTAGTCACTAGAACTAGTTTCTTTTTTTTTTTTTTCAAATTTCGTAGTTTCCGGCTACCAATTAACTAGCACAGGCGTTGCCAACATTTTCAACGCGGACAAGAGTAGTGCAGTGCATTCCAGAATTTAGTCCCTTCATCCGATAATAAGTGTTCGATAGGCCGCTGTTTTCATCTGTCTTTAGTAGCCTTTACTTTATGCCTTTCTTGTCTATGCAAATTGCAGTGTGTTAACACCTATCAAATCCCTTCGCATTCTACACACAATTACACCGTATCACAGTGAACAGCCGGCTTTCAACTAAATAGCGTCATTGTGATTATCCGTGGCTCTGTGTATCGCGCTGCAAACCGGACAGGCCGCTTTTACGCTCTGCCGACTTCGCATCAGCGATTCGGTCGCGCGGTCTACCCGCTGAAACGAACAGCTGAGCGCGATTGAGTCTCGCGATTGCGCGGCTGTCCATCGGACATTATATTAGATTACATCATGATTAACAGATTACGTATTTAAACGCTGGTTTGCTATATGTCAGATATATGATGTTATTTGGTAAGCGACCAGAAACTTTTGTGGCAGCATAATCCATCCCATACTGTTCCAAAGTTAGATTTGACCTTGAATAGTGTGGCTCATCCTTTCTCCTGGTGTGGTAGCTATGCACACTGCTATTACGAGGGAAAGTTGGAAAATACGTTTCCCCTGTCGACTGTGGGCAGAGTTGTGTATGAAAGGAAAAAATAGAATGAGACGTTAAAGATAAGACGTATCTTTATTTTTCCTTATAATTTCCAAGTACATTGAGACATTTGTCAAACCGCTTTATAAGCTTCGAAAAGCCGTCCAGGAAAAAAATCAGGTCGTTGAATACGGAAGAAGCATTGAACGGCTATGGAGTGGAAAAATCCGCCATCACCTGTCCGAAAGAAGTTCAAAAGCACTCCGTCTGCAGGTAAAGTGCTACTCACCGTTTTCTGGGACGGCCAAGGAGTTTCCTTTTTCTGGGATTTTGGGAGGATGCAACTATCAATGCTGCGCGGTACTGTGCCAATTTGTCGAAATTGAAAGAGGTGATTTGGAAAAAGCGGCCTGGTCTTCTCAGATCTGTGGTTCTGCTGTTGGATGACAATGCGAGACCACACACGGCGATGGCAACGCAAAACCATATTGCAGCTCTTGGTTGGGAGCGCCTACACGCCATACAGTCCTGATCTCGCACCAAATGACTTCCATCTGTTTCTAGCTTTGAAGAAGACTCTCGGTGGAAGGCGCTTTGGAAGCAATGCTGACGTCAAACAAGCCTTTCAACGCTTCTTCCGTATGCAACGCCCAAATTCTTTCCAGGGAGGCTTTTTGAAGCTTATAAAGCGGCATGAGAAATGTCTCATTGTACTTGTAATGTGTGTAGAAAAATAAAGATATGTCTTATCTTTAATGTCTCATTCTTTTTTCCCCCCCTTTCATAAGCAACTGTGACCACAGTCGACAAGGAAAACTTATTTTTCAACTCCCCCTCGTACTATTGAATGGGGTTGGGTTATTAATAACAATTATCATAAGTAAATACTGTGAATATCTCTAAATCCTTAAATGTCTGCAGGGTGAACTTGGGTGGGCTCCAGAAGTTAGTCACACACTTTAGTCCAATGAATACTGATTTGCTCATTGACGAATAACCCAAAAATATGATGCCATATGAAAGCAGTGAATGAAACTAGGCATAATAAGTTAATTTACTGAATGGGTAGATCACGTAATTAATGAAGAGATGTTCAACAGAATTGAAGAAAAAAGGAGTTTGTGGCATATCCTGACTAAGAGAAGGGATATGGTGGTGGGACACATTCTTATGCATCAAGGAATAGTGAACTTAGCATTAGAAGGAAGTATATGGGGGTAAAAATCGTAGAGGAAGACGGAGGGACGAATACAGTAACAAGATTCAAAAGGGTGTAGGTTACCGTACATATTCTCAGATGAAGAGGCTTGCACATGACAGGGTAGCGTGGAGAGCTGCAGCCAACCAGTCTGCGGACTGAAGACCACAACAACAACAGTATTAAGTAAAACAATGCTGAGAAACACCACTATCGCAGTCTCTTTACAGAAACTAGGTGAGGGAAAATGTGGGTGTAGGGGAGGAAGAAGGTGAGGGGGAGGAGCATATATGCAGAGATGTGAGGGAAGAGCTACCACCAAGAACTATATAGCCTACGAAGAGCACTCGTCGGTGGATCCTACAACACGTGCTCTGCGGGACGAGCAGCAGTGTACCTCGCTAGCACGATCTGCGGACTTGTCTCCAGTCGAAGTG
Source organism: Locusta migratoria (assembly GCA_026315105.1). Taxonomy (NCBI): domain Eukaryota; kingdom Metazoa; phylum Arthropoda; class Insecta; order Orthoptera; family Acrididae; genus Locusta; species Locusta migratoria. Next base: position 328,950,547 of record CM048747.1, on the reverse strand, counting down.
GAATATGACGGGACGACAACTGGCAAGCGCAACTCGTCGACCCACAAATCTAGCAGAACTACGTGTAGAGGTTTAGCAGAATATACGTCAAAACAGTAATCGCCCATATGTATTATCGAATAGGTGACAGAGTCTGCGCCTGCAGTCCCGCGCGTGCAGCACGGTTCGACACTTAGAACCTCACTTTTGCTTGTTAATCTGTAAGTGTAATCATTTCATGTATTCCATATTCACTGTTCACCAAAAAATCTTGAGTGAATTAGAATTTTTTTAATTTCCGACAGTGTGCGTGTAGCAAGAGCTGTGCGTTTGCGCAAGCCAGTTAACTGCATTCTAATATCAAATTTCTGATTTTGCTGAGAAGGAGATAAAAGTCTTTGCAGTAACTACAGAGGAATTAGTTTATTGGACACAGCATATAAGGTACATGCTAAGGTTTTAAATACAAGACTTAAAAACATAACAGAAGCAGTACTGCATGAGGAACAAATGAGTTTTAGGAAAGGACGCTCTACTACAGATGCAGTTTTTACTTTACAGAAAATAAAAAAGGACGACAGTTTAATGAAGAAACACACATTTATTGGTTTTAAAAAATATATTGACAGTGTCAATAGATAGAAACTTGGGGAGATAATGGCGAATCGCGGATATCCAAAACATATAATAAATGCTATAAAAAGTTTATATCAAAACATGTACATCACTCTAGATCGAAATGGAAAAATCACTAATGAGATACCAACTAACAAAGGAGTACGGCAAGGCTGCTGCATCTCTGCAAATTTATTTAACATTTACATTAATGAAATAATAAGTATATGGAAAACAGAATTTCAGAACGGTAGCTACCTTGACACGAGCACTCTTTTAAATAATTTACTATATGCTGATGATGCAGTGATCCTAGAAGATAAAGAAGATGACCTTCAGAAATAAATCTGCTTACTACAACAAATAAGCGCAAAATTTGATATTGAAATTTCAAAATAATAAACTAAAACAAAGGCCTTCATGGGAAAAGATCCAATTACATTCAAAACAGTGGAAGATCAGAAGACTCTAGAGCAAGTAAACCATTTCAGTTATGTTGAATGTGGGATGACATATGGCTACAGAAACGATATTGAAATTAAGCTTAGTAAATTCAGTCGAGTATGTGCAACAATTAACAGAAACATAGAAAACAAAACCAGAAAAAATACCAGCTTAAATTCACAAAAGTGTCCCAGTTCCCACATTGCCCTACGGAAGTCCTGGATGATTACCAAGAAACAAGAAAGACCTATTCAGGCACAAGAAACGAAATTCCTGAGAGGAGTCAAAGGTTGCAGAAGACAGGCTAAAAATCAAGATATAAGAGCACTGCAAATGTTTAGCCTAAGTGATAAAATTCGGGCGTACAGGAGAAAATGGAACAAACATCTAGAAAGAATGGAAAGTGAGAGATTTCCTTTAAAGACAAGAAATTATAAGTGCCATGGAAGAAGAGATAGAGGAAGATCCCGACAAATATGGGTATCGTAACAGGCATGATACCTGAAGAGAAGAAGAAGGAAGATGAAATAAAGACACCAACGACATCAACAGAAGTACTGTATTCGTCATTTAGTAATAACACTTAAAATTCTCCCTATGTACACTATCTTACCAAATGTTGTATGTTAGACACGTAATATCCTCTGGCCCTACGCACCATAGTGAGATGCAACTGGAAGTGAATCCACAAATCCCGGATGTTCGTCAGGACGAAGCTGACACCAAATCGTTTTCAAACCGGCAGGCAATTCTTGTCTATTCATTGTCCACCGGGAGACGTATCTTGCAAGTCATGTGTTGCATTGAGCTGTCAATCGTTACACTCTTGCTCTTCGTCTACAACTACATAAATATTCTTTAAGACACATTCAAGTGCATGGGACTACTGAGAATCCGTCTAATGGCGGTGGTCACGGTCGTCGATGGTGGCTGTACGCCCGGTAGATCGTCTGTTATGAACTGTGACACCCTCTTTCAACCATTGTCGTAGATCCTGGACACAGTTGATCCTATGAAGTCAAATTCCTACTCCACAACAGAAATCAAAATTTCCATCCTTCGGACACCAACCATCATGCCCCGTCCGAACAGTCACATGACGACGTTGTTCGTTACACAAATCACTGATAGAACCACGCTTCAGAAGGTCTCCGACACAATTACAGCTGCACGGGGAAAAGGCGTTAGCTTGGAGAGAGTGTGGTTAGCAAATAACACACCTGCGCTATTCGTGCCCCACTATTCCGTGACACCTGCCAAGTTAGTGTATGTTCGTAATACACGAAGTATAGGGTTTGTTTAATATATTAATGGCATATTAAATAATAAATTACCAGAGACTTATTTTGTCTCGATATACGAGGTGTGTCCGCAAAGTAAGTTCCGTTTGGTTATATAAAACAAATGTGTACACATACAGAAAAAATATTTATTGTACAAAAACCTACAGCTGTTAAACTACTTTTCTACATAGATTCCGAAATTTTGTAACCACAAGTTTTTGTATGCCTTCTTTATAGATGGTTGCCGCCTGTGTATTCAACCATGTGGTAACATTTCCTTTCAGCTCGTCATCTTCGTTGAAGAGTTGACCACCAAGGACAGATTGTAGGTGTAAGAAGAAAGTCGCTAGGAGCGAGTATGATCAAACACGTTCCAGTGAAATTTCAACGTGTGAGGTAGGACATTATCGTGAAAAAAAAAACGACACCTTTTGACAGTAATCCTCAGTGCTTGCTATGTATTGCGCGGCGCAATTTCTTAATGGTCTCGCAGTAACCATGCAGACTGATTGTTTGGCCTTGTGTTAAGAACTCAATCAGCAAAATACGTTTTTGTCCCAAAAAACAATGCACATGATTTTTCTAGGTGTCAAGATTTGCTTAGACTTAACCTTCCGTTGGGGATGAAGTGTGCCTCCATGCCAATGGCTATCCGAGAAAGACGACCATCGCTTTCTTCATTGTAGCGGCTCAAAAACTGAAGTGCACTGCCCATCCTTTGTTTTTTGTATTGTTCACTGAGAATTTTGGATACCCAACGTGAGCAAAGGTTTCGAAATTTCAGTTTTTCAGTAACAATATCGTGAATTACTGATCGTAAGATTTACGGAACTTCCATAGCAAGGGCACTAAGTGTAAACTTGCGGTTGTGCTTAATCTTCTCTTCAACTGTGTGAACCAGTTCATCAGTAACCACAGACGGGCGTCTACTTCGTCTTTCATCGTGCTCTTGATCTCGTCCTTCGTTGAACAGTCTGACCTATCTTGTAACCATTGAATCAATCATAGGATTTTGACCATAAACCTCGCAGGATTTGCCGATGATTTTCATTTGGTTTAACTTTCTTTGCGTTTAGGAAACGAATCACTGATCTGATTTCACACGCAGGGGCGTTTTCAATTAAGGCTGACATTATAAAGGAGCCCAACACAGCACACGTCGGCAGCAGCGATCTGAAAATGGCGACCAATGTCTTCTGCTTCAGTCTGAATAACTGCCGCGCATGCTCGGAACTGCGATCGTAACGCTGGCGCGTATAGAAATAGAAACGGAACTTACTTTGTGGACGACCCTCTTATTTCAAAGATATTGAATTAAAGGAGAGGCACTAAATTATAATTTGTGCCACGGCCGGGGCTCGAATCCGGTACCTCCTGCGTACTAGGCAAGTACTATAACACTTTTTTTCATTTCTTCCGGTAGTTCAGTCCGTTGCGAACGTGTTAAATTATGCCTTATGTTCCCCTATATATTCAGGCAAATTATGCCTCTCGGCATTGATTTATTATTTGATATTTACAAAAATGTTCAAATGTTTAAATGAAGCTTATGCACTAAACTTACAAACTACTTATGAACTACCTTATACTAAATACAGCACAAACATCCATGCCCGAAGGGGGATTCGAACCCCCGACGGGGAACGACCTTGCGCATCGCAGCATAGCGCCTCAATGCGCTCGTCCGCACGCCGCGGCGGATATTTACATATATCACTGGTGCCTGAGGTACAAGGCAGGACCGTTCCCATTAACGCTCATGGCTGAAGTGCATTCCACTATTGGACAGCCTCGGCAACATAGCTACGTATTTATATAGTGGAACATCAGGCAGAATTGTTGTGTTGTGGAGGGAAAGGTGCTTTAAGATAGTCCGAACAATCGTCGTGTCGATTAGGTCACAGTGGCTTACTGGTTATAGTGCTTACGCAGTAAATAGGAGGTCCTGAGTTCGAATCCTAGCCGTAGTATACATTTTAAATAATTCTCAGTCTCTGTTGCAGCATTCTTTATTACTACAATTACGCGTTTCGCGCTGTTTCGGTGAATCTAACACCTTAGCCACATTAGATTCGCTGCCCTCCATGTACACGGACTGTAATAAAACATTTCTCTGTTTATAATCTGATGATGCGCTAACAGCGCGAAACGCGTAATTGGAGTAATTAAGAATACTGCAACAGAGACTGAGAATTATTTAATTATTCAACACTGTTGCTGCACCAGGCGCCACCACCACCACCATTGAATGGAATGGAATGTATAACTTTCAATTCATTGCCTCTCCTTCAATACAAAAAAAAAGTCAAATGTTCGTAATTCTATGGGACCAGACTACGTTGGTCATCAGTCCCTAGTCTTACAAAATACGTAAACTAAGTTAAACTAACCTAAGGACAACACACGCATCCATGCCCGAGGGAGGATTCGAACCTCCGACGCGGGAGGCAGCGCTCCGGACCGTTCGGCTACTCCCACGCGGCCCTTCAATGCAGTATATTAAAGGGAAGTTACAGCTAGTATTGTCATAAGATAAAAAACTTAGAACTTGTAAAACTAAGTTCAGTGTCAGTTACCAAAAACTTATACCCGTGTAATGTGCCAATTGTCGTTTTGTCACACATTCACAGCACGGATAACCTACAGTTATTAATAAACAGGCGAAACCAATTACATGGAAAATTAAATACATCTGTGTCAACTGACAGATTGCAGTGACCGTTTGGCGGTTCTTCTATATGGACTTTGGCGCGGCTGTTGCAGATTTCGGGGAGATGCCGTGGTTCCCGCGCAAGATCAGCGACCTGGACAGAGCCCAACGCGTGCTCATGTACGGCTCCGAGCTGGACGCTGACCACCCGGTAAGTTCACACGCCGTAAATTACAGGCGTAGCAAACTGTCTTGAAGAAAATCATTAAATACTCTGGAGCTTATTTCTCTTTGGTGTGATGGTAAAAAATCTTCACAAACCGAACTCGCATGCTGTTTATTTATTCATTTACTAGCTGAAAATCCGGTGTTGCGCGGGTATTCATTAATTACTGCCTTGACTTAGCCTACTTCTATCCCTTCTCTCTCCGCCCATCTCCCTTTTTTTAAATATCATTATCGGAGAATATATAAGAAATGTTTTCCTTTTCCGAGGCAAGTTGTCTGAATGTGATCTATTAAAAGTATATGTACTGTTGTAATAAGTGTAAAGTATCGCAATGCACATTTATCTACGAAGTTTAAATAACAATTAATGTAATTAATTTTACTCATTTTTGAGGAAAGGGCGCTGATAAAGCGGAATTGAAAAATATTCCTATCAGATTGCAGAAATCTATGCACTAACACGTAGAATTTTATATACATTGATAACTTTCTACCAAAATATACTCCACCCTTTTATCGTTATCAACCCTTAAGCAATAATGCAACCAATAAAACCATTTTCACAGAGTAAATATAATTTTCAAAGAGTTGTTGTTGTGCCTTATATCGCGTTATATTCTTCAAATTACTAAATATCAGAACGCTACAAAACAGTGCCTAAAACCTTCCTCAGCTATAAATTAGTAACTGTACAAATATTTGAGTCTCTGCGTCTTGTCGTTCGGACGTGATAAGCGTACACCGAACAGACATTCACATTTATAGATATAGATTTATATTTATCATGTTCCACTGGACGGACTTTATGAACACGTCTCTGTGGTCATGGAACAAGTCAGTATATCAGATAGTAACAACGGAGAAGTAATTGATAAAGTGAAACGTATAGCACGACTGACCGTATTGTTTTAATTTTATCGTGATAATTAGCAATCGCCTACTCAGATGCTTCGAATCTCTTTTCTGATTTTACCACAGTCAGTCATTCAATACCATAAAATAATGTGCTCCAAACGTATATTTTCAGAAATATTATATTTACCTAACATCTTATTCAGGTTGTTTTATAGGATGCTATCTTGAATGTAATGGTTATGAATCGCTTATGAGATCTTTATTTGCCATAAAACGCTTATTGATATTATATTGATGACTAGTTTCGACTCGTTAAAGAGTCATAATCCTATCTTGATTGTGCAGGCATGGTAAGACATATGTTTCAGATTATGTTAGTTCATCTGAAACATATGTCTTACCATGCCTGGACAATCAAGATTTGATAATGACTCTTTAACGAGTCGAAACTAGTCATCAATGTAAAATCAATAAGCGATCTATGGCAAATTAAGATGTCATAAGATGTTCATAACCATTATTTTCAGAAATATCTTCCTACACAAGGTGATGAATCCACAAAAATATGTCGCGTCTCTCGTGAAATTGTTACTGAAGCTAGGTAAGCGTCTCACAGAATGACTAACTCGTCCTTCTTTGACCAGCGTCCACCCAATCACACTGTACATCTGACGTAGTATCACAATTGCGTAATAATTTTTTGGGTCTATGCACCAAGTTTCGTTAGTTTTTTTCCTTGATTTAATAATTGCTAACGATTTTCAATGTGTCTTGAACTGACGATACTTACATATAAATTCATACCCATTAATCATGCATAGTAATGTTCCCCAACTGACTTGTCTACTCCTCAGTCATCCAAGTTTTTATTATTACTTCTGTTGTAGTGAACATATATAATCGTACATTGCTGTATGTTATTATTCATGGACCAAAATATTTTGAAAGAGACACGAAAATATAGAGTTTTGTAACACAGGTGACATATACATTTCTTGTTTTCAGGGATTCAAGGATCCAGTGTACCGGAAAAGACGCGAGAAGTTTGCTGAAATTGCCAACAACTACAGACAGTAAGTATCTGTATCCAATGAAAAACTTTTCGCATTAATGTAACATTGTTTGGCTTCCTAAGAGAAGAGCAAAAGCGTATGTTAAACCTCAAGCTAACCGCTATTGTCGTATCAGGTGGCATTGGAAACTGGATGCTGTATTTCTGTACTTACAATTCATCTGTGATGTTGTTGAACAACCATCACTAACGCTCCAGCTAAGTCTGTCAACAGCTAACAGTCTGGACACATTAATCCCTTTCTAGTGCCCTAAAATCTGTTGACTATTCTTCTCATGATTACCACATAATTACTGCACTAAGATGTGCCATGTAACTTATGCTCTCCACAGAACTACTCAACTGACTTCAGACAACTGCCTTTTGACTGGTCCGCTCAATTGCTTTTACCACATTACCATAATTCATCATATAATCTTTGACTTTAAGTAGTAAATATTATAAATAAACTATTAATTAATACACCAAACAGAAGTGGATTTGACATAAAGAGTTTACAACATAAGTGTTTATGTTTTTAAGTTAATATTACAGATGAAAGTTTTGGATAAAGTGCTTCAAATGATACTTCGTTAAAGAGTTTATTTTGAATATCTTAGTGTATGTTTACATTATGAATTAAGTGCAATTTTCAAAATTATAAAGAGATTTAGTCAAACTTTGAAGTGATTTCATAAGTAGAGCTCATTACACTAAACAGTGAAAAACTAGATCTGATTTTCTGGGGTAATTTCGACTTTACATTCTGGTGAATATTGGTTTACTTTACTATAACTTCTGTAATTTAAATAAATGATACAAGATATTGATTCTCAATTGCGAATATGAATAATCATCAGGTGATACAATGGTGACATATTAAAGTTTGTTTCGACCGGGACTGGAACATGGGTATTCCGCGTTTCGCGAGCGGTTGTGTAACCATTACACTACCCGCACACGCTTCCATGGCCGACCCAAACTTCCATTTGCCATTCAATACCTACTGCCCATGAGTGATCGTACAGTTCATACTGTAAGTCCCGCACAGGGAGAGGCATTTTACTAAATTTGTCGCAAGCCCTGATGTGGCTGATTTTTAAATACGATGGCAGTGTCCGGGTTTATCGGAAGAAAGAAGCAAATATGCTTTACGCATTCATGTATGCGGCAACTACAGCTGTCAAATTAAATACAAGAAATGTATTAGCAACTGCGAATATGAATGAGCATCAGCTGTATGGTTTAACGGCGACATATGGAAATTTGTGCCGTACAGGATTTTCCTGTTTTCGCGAGAGGTCGCGTTACTATTATGCTACCCGCACAGGCATGAATGATGAAAGATACAGGGTGGCGCAGGGAAACGGGAAATTTCGAAATAACGTCATTTCCATGAATAAATTCATAGAACTAGTAATTTATTAACGAAAGTGGATGTATTCAGTTTGCCATTATTCAGTGTCTCTTTACAATCAAAATATCCAAAAGTGTCTCTTTACTTTTTAAAGATGATTTCGGAAAGATGAGCTCCCATTCGGCATTCACACTCTAACAGCCTATTATGAAAACTCTGGAACGCGCGGTGTAGCAAATCATGGGGAATGGCAGTGATTTCGTTTTCAATGTTCTCTTTCAGTTCATGGATTGTTGCAGGACGTGTACGGTGTACCTTGCATTTAAAATATCCCCACAGGAAGAAGTCGCACACACTACTACTGTACCGTTGGAATGCCACCTGGAGGTTTCTTTTTCAAGGCAGATCCTGTTTCTTCAAAATTACGCACCCACGTTGTAATCATCAGATGGGACACGTCCATGACGTTCAAGCTGGTAAGGCTGTCGAAATGTTCTCTGCGCGGCAGTCGCACTATCACCATTTTTGTAAAACGCTCTCACAGCTACTGCACGTTCCGCACCAGTCCAATTCTCCATGATTACTAAATGTCAATGAGTTCACATCAATTGTGCAAAGTTTCGAACATCTGCCGGCGCTACAGTGCTGCCAACTGTAACATTCAAAATTTCGCGTTCCCCTGCGCCACCCTGTGTTTGCTTAGTTGCATTGATAAACACGAACACTGCACATCATATTTAAATATAAATCAAAATTAATTCATGTTTTCTTTTAGATCTTGAGGTAATTTTTATCTCTTGTTAAGCACACACAAGTAGAATCACAATCGTGATGTGTGTTGGTATTTCGAAAAATGAGACATATGAATATTTCAATCGGGTATCGAATACTTCAGTAAATCATTACCATCTCTCTTTTTGTTTTTTAAATGTAAAGCATTCAACATTCCGAAGATTTGTTTGGACCTCACAGTGCTTTACTAGGTAGGGTCCTGTTTGAAGGTGTATGCAGTTGCCTTTCTCCGACGTTCGAACTGACTTACCCAGGCAGTTATAGGGGGCCCTACAGTTTAAGGTCAGTTTCGAACCACGGTGATACTCCCTATTTTTCACATCAGCAACATTGCCAGAGGAGAAAGAAGTGGAAAGTGACAGATAAAAATCCTACTACCTGGCGGGGATTGAACCCGCGACCTTTAGTTTTGTCTTATTGAATCCATCATCGGTGATGGAAACGGGACAGCGGCTGGTCAAGAGTCTGAAGGAACTGAGGTACCAACAGCCGTATGTATAATGAAGTATTTATTCTATTACAACCAGTTTCGGCATTCCACTATGCCATCTTCAGGTCCCTACATCGGAGCATGATATTCAAAAGTAGGGATACTAAAACTGCATTCGTGGACTCCGACTCTTAGTTGGAAACAACAACAGCAACTGTGACAACAAGGTCTAGTCCTTGTTGTCACAGTTGCTGCTGTTGTTTCCAACTAAGAGACGAAGTCCACGAATCCAGTTTTAGTATCACTACTTTTGAATATCATACTCCGATGTAGGGACCTGAAGATGGCATAGTGGAATGCCGAAACTGGTTGTAATAGAATAAATACTTCATTATACATACGGCTGTTGGTATCTCAGTTCCTTCATACTTTAGTTTTGTTGTCTGGCACCCTACCACTGTGCTACAGAGCCGCAAGTTCCATCTCATGTAATTAAAAATTGGAAAAAAAAAACTGTTGTAAAGGAGACCCGGTATCTGTGTTCACCAGTCGTTTTTTCCCATGCCTATTGGCAGGTGACTCAGTGGTGGTTAAGGAAACAGCATAGTGAGCAGGAGCCTCTGGTTCGAAACCCGGTCTCGGCATAAATTTTAATTTCGCCCTATACTCTGCAGACCGCTTGTCGTACCATAGTCTCGTGACAAACATAGTCGGGTGACAAACATTGCGCTCCTATTTCTTGTCACTATTGTACGTGGCGCGAAAGCGCGTGGCTCAGCCTCTTGACGCGTTCTCTGGCGCCTCGTCGGCTGAGGGAGCTTCCCCCGTTGACTGACAGATGGCAGTGAGGGCGGGAGGCGGGTAATCAGTTTCATTAGGCGCGATGCGCGGCCACTCGCAGCCCCGGGGGAACCTAATAAGCAGCGCCGCTGAATGCTCCAATCGCGTCTGCTCTAATCGCATTTCCCCTGCCTGCAGCGGCCAGCCCATCCCCAAGGTGCAGTACACCGACGACGAGATCCGCACCTGGTGAGTCACGCTCTCTGCTCTACCTCTGCCTCTGTCTCTGCATGCGCGGTAAGTACGCAGCTCAGCGTAGCCAACCTGCCGACTGCCTTGTACACCAGGTACAGTATTTTTTTTCCTTTACTGTATTTTAATGCCTTGTGGGGCACGCTGGCAGCAGCCTCGTACGCTGCTCTTCAGCCCGGAGTACATGTAAGTTTTGACAATTAGTAATCATTTATATAAATTCGCTAACACGAAACGGACGGTTTTTAATATTAATCATACAAGAAGGCCAATGAAACATACATAATTAGAAAGATTGTTTTTCATAGATGTTGCGAATGTAAAAGTTATATGTACAGGTAGCTGTTAAGAGTGGTAAAAAGAAAAATAAATTTTTGGGTGATACTCCAAATTCTCCATAAATTATGCCACTATATTATTACTCGTTATAGGTGGCATATTGGTACAGGTAAAAGTATCTCAATCCGTTAGCGCTTGGAGTTCTCATAGCATTCCCATGAAACCTGTAAATTTGTAGTGCTCAATAAATTCCAATTACATTAATTTTTTTTCATGAGTTTGCAAACATACCTGGTCGAATTTCCACCACAGGCAATAGAATTTGCATTAAAACGGGAGAAATTAATGTGAATTTAAATAATAAAACAGGAGATAATATTGGCGAATTTAAAACAATGAAATGAAAGTTTTAAAACACACTTAGTATTAAAACTGCCATAGTGGCTAAAAAAACACAGACTGTGCACAATAAATGGGGACGAGAACAAAGAGACGATTAACAAAAAAAAAAAAAAAAAAAAAAAAAAAAAACATGGAAACACAGTGTTTTGTCTATGCGGTGGTTGCTGAAATCTTAAAATCATACTCCCAACTTGACACTGACACAACACTTTAGCACGATGCACTGTTAAAATGTAAAGCACTGAGACTGGAGAGGAGAAGGGGGAAGGAAGACCCAACCATGGAAGGGAAGAGTGGGGAGGGGAGCACGCAATATACGGAGTAGGTAAACATCGGGACAGAGGGCGTCATCCGGGAGAGGGAGGTAGCGAAAGTTACCCTGGGAGAGAATATGGAGAGTATGAAGATGTAGGAAGGGAGGGATATGCTGGTATCGGTGTGGCAAAAGGCCTGGGGTTCAGCAGAAAGGGAGATGCTGTAGAGGATACATATATGTTCAAGGAGCATTAGAAGGTGAGAAAAAGGAATGAGATCGTAGAGGATCCGCATGGGGGAGGGAGGCGGATGCGGTAAGTGAGGCGCAGGGTGTGGCGTTTTAGGATTTGGAGCGATTTATAGTAGGGGGAGGCGGAAATCCAAGCGAGATTGAAACTGTGAAGGACGGGTCGCTTCAAGGAACAGTAGGTGTGTAGGATCGTAGTGGGGCCCGCTACAGCGCAATCTCTCTCTTTATACTGTAACTGGTGTGACGTCACCAGCGAGCACAGAATAACATGTAGAGGCTATACCGCCCACATCAGTGTGCAGGCAGTGATTGCAGGTCTGCCGTCTTGAATGGGTGTGGAAACGGATTTGGGCCGACAAATGCGTAGTTCTTCAAATGGCGCTCGCCGTAATTACATTTTCTTTGAACCCTTTAGGATAGAAAAAAATTACCAAATTTTTCACCAGATAGGTGAATACCGCGGAATGCTACAGTGTTCTTAGAAAGTACAGTAAGTATTGTGTTTATATAAAAATAATAATTGAAACTATTACTTTTATATGAAGTTAAAATTATGAGATGAAAAACACGATGAATTTAAAATAAACATGTCGTCAGCTGCAGGTTGGCCGTTCGCTGTTCGTTTTAAAAAAGCACACGTTGTAAATGCTCGTGGATGTAGTACCAGCACACAACGTTGGCACTGCATGAGAGGGCGGGAAGCTAGGTGAAGAGGTGGGGGAGTGGGTGGAAGGAGAAGCGAGGGGAGGGGTACGAGGAGGGGCCACAGAGGGGAGGAAAGCGAGGCAGGATGTCCCAGGAAGCCTGGAGGTTTGGGAGAGGTGAGGAATGCCAGAGGGATCGCAAAGGGCCCCATCCCTCCTGTTTCTCCTATCCACTGCGAGGTACTGGCGGAAGTAGAGTTGTGAGGCGGCATCGTGAGTCGTGTCGGGATAGCACAGTCGGTAGTGCGCTTGCCCGCGAAAGGCAAAGGTCCCAGGTTCGAGTCCCGGTTCCGGCACACAATTTTAATCTGCCAGGAAGTTTCATATCAGCGCACACTCCGCTGCAGAGTGAAGTTTCATTCTGGAAACATCCCTTAGGCTGTGGCTAAGCCATGTCTCCACCATATCCTTTCTTCCAGGAGTGCTAGTCTTGCGTGTTTGCAGAAGAGCTTCTGTGAAGTTTGGAAAGTAGGAGGCGAGGTACTGGCGGAAGTAGAGTTGTGAGGCGGCATCGTGAGTCGTGTCGGGATAGCACAGTCGGTAGTGCGCTTGCCCGCGAAAGGCAAAGGTCCCAGGTTCGAGTCCCGGTTCCGGCACACAATTTTAATCTGCCAGGAAGTTTCATATCAGCGCACACTCCGCTGCAGAGTGAAGTTTCATTCTGGAAACATCCCTTAGGCTGTGGCTAAGCCATGTCTCCACCATATCCTTTCTTCCAGGAGTGCTAGTCTTGCGTGTTTGCAGGAGAGCTTCTGTGAAGTTTGGAAAGTAGGAGGCGAGGTACTGGCGGAAGTAGAGTTGTGAGGCGGCATCGTGAGTCGTGTCGGGATAGCACAGTCGGTAGTGCGCTTGCCCGCGAAAGGCAAAGGTCACAGGTTCGAGTCCCGGTTCCGGCACACAATTTTAATCTGCCAGGAAGTTTCATATCAGCGCACACTCCGCTGCAGAGTGAAGTTTCATTCTACTTAAACTAAGTTAAACTAATCTAAATACAACATAATTATCCATGCCCGAGGGAAGATTCGAAGCCCCTAAGCGGGAGGCCGCTCGATCCTTAACGGGGCGCTCCAGACCGCTAGGCTACTCCCGTGCGGTTCACATATTCGTATTGACATTTTTACGAAAACTGAAACCACATTGTTTTTTTTTTTATTTTCACTTAATAAACAAATATAATTCTTATTAAAAACACAAACATTTATTATATTTTGCCAGTTCAAAACACTTATAATTTTTTGAAAAATTTACTTATCTTAGTGGACTAGCTGTATATCGGTTATTAAAAACTGTAACTTAATATTACGTAAAGGTTATGAATGAAACACACAAGACAACCAGTTAAAATTTTAACTTATATTTACTGATGTTTCATTCAACTTTGTCAAATGCTTCCACGTTCCAGACATTTGACCTATTTAAGATAATTTTTTGTCAAGTTTCATTTAAACCAGTTAAAATTGTAACGTATATTCACAACGCTACCATGCTTCCAGATATTGGACCTGTTGAAAATAAGCTGATTTTTTGATCAATATTTTTCAGACAATTTCTATTTATTTACTTTATATTTCTTAGGATAACGTCATAATTTATTATATTGTCATATATTTTATCAATGTCAGGAATTTACACCACAACTTGAATTGTAATAATTTCCCGTAGGTTAGTTTCCTTTTAAAGTTATATATCTACTAACTTTGAAACTTAAACTTGTAGTCTTTACCTAATGATGGCGTAACAGCCAAAAATCGGTTCGTAAACCAATATATTTGCAGAATATCTCACAGTTATCTTGTGTGTTTCATTCATAATGTATCAAATATTCTGTCAACAACAGACGGAACAGTCAGTGTATATGATTACGTAAGATTTTAATTTACCTTATGTTTTAATAACATAGTAACCTACATTTATAGTAAACATTCTTATCTGTGAAAAGATATTTCTTTCTATTTTCCATTATTGGAACATTCGCAAGCCACGCAATGATCAGGCATTAATACACAATGCACGAAACAGTGGCGACTACGGAGTATAACGTGTCTGAGTGAGTGGTGACAGAGACAGCGTACTCAATAAACCACCCTGTGCTCGCATCTGTGGCCGGGTGCCGCTCAGCAGTGGCTACTTCAAAAAGTATTCGCCCACTCACAGTTTTCGACATTCACAACCTGAAAATATTATTTAAATTAAAAAATTATTATTTGGTGGGGTTTTCCTTTACAGTCATTATTGTTTATAGATGACTGGGCATCGATTTGACTATGTTTTCTGCAAATGAGGAGGGAATTTTGTCCCATTCTTCTTGAAGTGCTTATTTCTTCTTAGAAATGTGTCTTCTTCTGGTGTATAGTTTTTCAATAAGATTAATTTCTGAGCTCTGAGGATTTTTGTTTAGTTGCTTCCTTGTATTGTACATCAGCCACAGCACAGTATTTAGAGTCGTATGCCTCGAGTCGTCTTGTTGCAAAATGTAATTTCCTTGGAAACCTAATTTCTCGGCGCTAACATTTATATTTTCCTTTAAAATGTTGATGTATATTTTGTGGTCCATCGTGCTCTCTACAAATGTAACTTTCCAACACCTGCAGCATGCATACACCCCCCCCCCCCCACACACACACACACAATATCAGAAAATCGTCACTGTGTTTCACTGTTGGCACAGGGTTATGCGGCCACACCATTCGCCTGCAAATCGACCCGAATACGTTAAATTTTCGTTCATCGGAAATATTAGATTATTCAAGAAGACTTTCCTTCGGAATCTATGTTACCGGGCAAATTCGAGGCGCTTCTTTCGGTTCCGTTCACTAACCTAAAATTTCTTGCGAGCTACCCCGTCGCGATACCTGTACTTCTTGATGGTATTGTATTGGCACATACTTTCTTGAACCTCGTTTCTTACTCCCAAGTCAAATTAGGAGCGCTGATTGTAGTTTTCTTTTCCCTTGATTTGCCATGTTGTAAACCTCAAGTCTGCATCAGTGTGTGAGCGCATCCGATCCGTGGTTGGTTTCTAATTGTTTTGTAATGGAAAACCGATCTATTATCAACTGAGGCGTCGATCTGCGTCTACCCACAACTTTAAAAAATTGTGCAAGCTCAGAATAAGTGTCCTTTCAGTCATACTTTTTACAGGACTGGCTCTTCAGATTTTGTATTCATTTCGTTTCAAGTGACACAGACTTATTAGGTTAAAAAAATGCACTCGTTGCACTCAGTGTACCCGTGCCTTCGGCAATATTTCGTGACTGTTGGTACAGTGAATCACATACACTGAAGAGCACAGGGGCAACGATAGAATGGGAGAGATTGATAGATAAACTATTGTGGAACAAGCTTTGCAGGCCAGGAGACCTTCATGTTAAATTTTATAAAACGAAGATACTACCAGCCGCAAGCGGGTATCATGAAAGGTTGTATACAGAGGGCATAGAAATTGTTAAACACCCCAGGAAGTTCGTTAGAAAGGGGGAGAACGTGAAACTGAACATATAGATTTTGGTGCTGAAGAAGAGGTGTACCAGCCTTCCACCGTGCAGCGAGAGCTACAGTGATCAACAACAACCGACAATAGCCAATGGTGCTCAATGTTCAGGCCCTGCACTCACAATTGTGCGTTTCTGGTTTTGATCGCTTTAGTTCTTTATGATTCACGCTAAGGAGTTCGGGCCTGCATCACACAATCGTAAATGGACTGTGCTAACATGCGCAACGTGTTTCATTTCCATGTTTCTACGCTGGGTGACACTAGCAGTCGACAAACTTCCAGTACACTTACAATGGCGGCAATGTGAAGCTATCATATCTGACAGCTAATTGATTTTATATGATCCTGTGATGTTATTATGTCATTTATTTCAAAGGCATGTTACTGTAAGATGGTGCAGATCATAAAAAATTGCAGTGAAGGCCTAAAACAGAGAATTTTGTGGGTACAAAATTTTTGAAAAGTTTTTTTAATGAATTACTGTATATATTTTGTATCTTAAAAGTCCCTCTCTATATTAATGTCATATCACCTGCAACCTTGGATTTGAAAAGGTTATGTTTAATGTCTCAATTAATTTTTATTTCCTTTCTTAAGCAACTCTCACCACAGTCGACAGGGGAAACTTAATTTTCCAGCTCCCCCTCTCATTTAGATTTTCAGTTATAGCAGCAGTTCGTCAGACTGGTAGGCAACCCTTTCGACGGAAAGATTCTACCGTCATACAAACATGCAAGGCGTCGCCAATCTTACGGCGTTCAGGGGCAGCAAAAATTTCATTGTCAGTTATATATACCAGCAGTTAGCCAGATGGGTAGGCAACCGTTTCGCCTCACAGGTCATGCCGGAATCTCAAGCGCCGCCAGAAGTCCTAATCGGTAAGGATATATTTCTCACCACCGTGAGCAGAAATACATCTTGAAGAGTACATCTGCGCACCGGCTATTTATATGAGCAGCATACATAAAATAAATTCCCAAATACATCATTATAATGTAAGTTGTAATATGCGGCTGTTTGCTGATGATGCTGTGGTGTATGGGAGGGTGTCGTCTGTAGCTGACTGTAATAGCATACAGGATGAGTTAGACAAAATTTCTAGTTGGTGCGAAGATTGGCAGCTAGCTCTCAATGTGGAAAAATGTAAGGTGATGCGCATGAGTAGAAAAAACAATCCCATAATGTTCGAATACAGCATTAGTAGTGAGCTTCTTGTTGCTGTCGCGTCGTTCAAATATCTAGGCGTAACATTGCAGAGCGATATGAAATGGAACGAGCATGTAAGGACAGTTGTGAGTAGGGCGGACAGCCGACTTCGGTTTATTGGGAGAACTTTGGTAAGATCTACTTCACCTGTAAAGGAGACCGCGTATAAAACGCTTGTACGACCACGTTTTGAGTATTGCTCAAGTGTTTGGGACCTGCAGCAGATCAGTTTAAAGGAAGACATAGAGGCGGTTCAGAGACGAGCAGCTAGATTTGTTACCGGTAGGTTCGACCAATGCGCGAGTGTCACGGAAATGCTCAGTCAACTCAATTGGGGATCGCTGGAAGAAAGACGACGTTCTTTTCGGGAATTTCTGTTGAGTAAATTTAGAGGGCCGGAATTTGAAGCTAAGTGTAGTACGATCTTGCTGCCGCCTACTTACATTTCGCGTAAAGATCACAAAGACAAGATAAGAGAAATTAGGGCTCGTACGGAGGCATATAGGCATTCTTTTTTTCCTCGTTCAATTTGGGAGTGGAATAGGAAAGGAAATGCCTAGTAGTGGTACAGTGTACCCTCCGCCACGCACCTTACGGTGAATTGCGAAGTATGTATGTAGATGTAGATTATATAAATACGGGAACCCGAAAAATGAAGTACCGAGTTTTAATAATTATTATACAAGGAGGTCAATGGAAGTTATGCAATTGGAAAGTGGCACAAAACAAAAATTTAAGTGTTCGCAGTCGTTAAGAGTGGTTAAAGGCAGTAGTTTTCATATCTCAACGACCTTGAATTTCATAGAGTTGTTACACGCGAGTTACGGGGCTCTTTGCGGCTACTTGTGTAAACTCTGCCGCCACATTTTTGGTGGTCAGTACACTTGAGAGGAGTTTGTCTATCGTATGTTGTTGTTGTTGAGCTTGAAGTGTTGTATTTGTGTATATTGTATTTAGTGTATATTGTCCGTATAATTTTTTCTGCTGAAATATGCCTAAGGTGTTTTCTTCATTTAAATGCACAAATCGAAGTGATAAAATGACAAGTACTTCGTGCAAGAACACCAAATGTTTTGCCTTTATATATATATAATTCTTTATTATGGCTTTTGGTGACAGTGACCATACAGCCAGCGGTTATGACATTGATAACATTACAATAGAAGTGAAATTCTTGCAATGTACAGCACAATATTAATAAGTATGTTACATCATATAGCCTTAGAATAAAAGTGGAAAAATAACATGTAAAGACATTAAACAATACATATTTAACAGTACGACAGATATTTGTAATACAATAAAAGTGCAGAAAGCATAGGACCAAATGAGAGGTGCAAAGACAAATAAAAGTCAAAATATAATATAAAATCACTTATGCAGTTTCCCGCTGTGCATGTTCAAGGTAAACACACTAGCTCTAAAATTAGAGCTGTATGCCAGTGACTTTGAGGTAGTCCTTCAGTAAAGTGTACTTAAGCTTGTCGAATCCATGAAGGAGGACAGTGACACTTGTGGGGAGAGGGTAACCCCTCGCGACCAGCGTTCGGTAGAATACACTTTGTGCGGCCGTGTACTTGGTGCATGCCAGTATGATGTGGTTGAGATCCGCCACTGCCGTTACATCTTTGTCGCAATGCCGAGAAGCGATGATTTTCAAACGGTGTAGGTGGGCAGGGTAACATCCATGTCCCAGTCTCATCCGAATGATAGACGTTGCATGACGTCTACTAAGCGTCATCGATGAAAACCACGGTCGTGAGGAGACATTTGGTTGTATAGCTGCCAGGTGTCCTCCCTTAAACACATGAGAGAGGCGCCATTCGTGGTCCCAAGTGCGATAGGCAGCTTTCCGAATCGTCGTTCGTAAGTCTGTATATGGAATCGGCGTGGGGCGTTGTTGTCCTTCCGTAATACTTCTCTTGGCAAGGCGGTCTACTGTTTCGTTATGGGTTATACCTCGATGTCCTTTAATCCAAAGTAAGTGGATGTCTATGCCCACTGTCTGTGCATTTGTTATGGCCTCCAAGACGTCCAATATATATCTATTCGTTCGTTTGTCAAACGTCGGATGTTGTAATTTTTTCAGCACGCTTTGAGAGTCCGTGAGGATCAATATAGAGTTAAATGTTCGTGTGCCGTAATAAATGGCCTCCCTGATGGCTAGTAACTCTGCCGTGTAAATAGATGACGCAGGTGGAAGCGCAAACATTTGGTAGGTGCCGTTAGAGGGGCAAAAGAAGGCGTATCCCACCCCTGCTTCAGTTAATGTTTTGCCTTGTTTGATCTCAGACTGTGTATACTCAAACAAATTTCCTGAATTATGACACACAGCTGCCCAGAGAGTAAAGCTTCAGATGACCTGTCCTGCAATTCCCTTGAAGCACACACCATAAAAAAGTCTCAGTTTTCTACCTAGTATTGGAGTGTTTTTGAGATTTCTTCTTCTGTTGCTCCTGTGGTTGATGACACTACACTTTTGAACGTCTACACGT
Organism: Locusta migratoria; assembly: GCA_026315105.1. Taxonomy (NCBI): domain Eukaryota; kingdom Metazoa; phylum Arthropoda; class Insecta; order Orthoptera; family Acrididae; genus Locusta; species Locusta migratoria. The sequence continues at coordinate 328,930,747 of CM048747.1, read as the reverse complement.
TCTTTGAAAATATTTTCATTTGTTGTTGAGAATACTTGATCGAGCATGGTTGTCATGTAACCAGTGCAAAGTGTGGAAGCAGTAGTGACAGCTAAAATTTGTCACTTGTATATGTTTGTGTTCTTTGTAACAAATACGTACGTATTTCAGCGTGGCAACAACGAAAGTTATTAAGGATTAGTTATTTAGGTGTGTAATGCTTTTGTGGCAGCTGACACAGGCACATTTTTATTGCCATATTCTATTGTCACTTTCGTCTTTGTTCTCAAATTTCACGTACCAATCGTTACTTGTTTCAACATGGCAACAAGGAAACTTATAACGACATCTTATTTCGACGTGGAATGCTTTTGTAGCAGATGACCCAAGCGCATTTTTAACTGCGGTATTTTGTTGTCACTTCGTTTTTGTACGCAAATTTCGTCCATCAAAGTTCGCAACTAAAGCCTTTAACAGCAATTTTAGAAGTTTGTAGACTTAATAGGTTTATTAAACACAAGATACATGTTTTGTTTTTTAAATCTATTGGACCAAACTGCAGGGTCATCAGTCCGTAGCTTACAAACTACTTCAACTAAGATAAACTAACCTAAGGACGACACACACAGCCATGCCCCAGGGAGGACTCGAACCTCCGACGGCGAGCAACCGCGCACTCCGCAGCGAGGCGCCTTAGACCGCTCGGCTGCTCCACCACGGCCAAGATACATCTTTATAGACTTTACTAAAGAAGCTGTTACAACACATTAACAACAGATGCAAATCCAAGGTCATGATTGTTCAAGTACTACTCACTGTATGTTTCGCAACTCGTTTAGACCATGTACTTGCATGAAAATCTACACAAATATTTTCACAAGGCACTTTCGTTGTTATTGCAAACCACATCTAACTGTTATACTTCGAACTGGAACTGTAATACTGACTGGTTCGTCATATTTCATTACCGCATTTTTAGGAAATATACTACCAGGCTCGTCAATTCGCAACTTCGATCAAGTCTGACGTACTTGATGCACATCCGTATTCAATGGTCAACCTTTATTTAAAACGTGGAACTGTAAATAAGTAAAATTCTAGCGTGGGTATGGCACACCAGCTGTCAGCCGATACCTCAAATAACATGACGGACGCCTGTTCAGTTTGCCTCCAACATGGCAGACCTATGGCCTTTCTATTAAATTCAAGCTCTTTGTCATATCTAAGGGGGGGGGGGGGGGCATAGACGACGACACGCCGCGAAGGGTACAAGTGTAGAAGACTACGAGATCGATCGCGTTGCCAGCAGTGGAAATCATAATTTCGTGGTAGCGGAATAACTTTATTTCTCAGCGTCGCTATTTCGCGTATTATCGTGAAAACATAATTACAAATTGGAAACTTACTTGAATTCTCTGGTAGGAGCACCAGATGATGACAATTTATTGAAGTGGATGGTTCAGTGTGATTTGTGTGTAAGTGATTTGAAGCTGGCAACTGGAACTGTCGAAACCGGTCGCGCCAGTGTAGACATTTTCTTGCGATCGTGGCTGATCTAAAGTTAACGATTAAGAAGGCTGCAGTAACAACAGTCAATTGTTTACCTCGTAATTTCTAATTCTGGTATGCTGGCATGCTCTTACACATTTCACCAACTCTCACGCGTACACACATTTCATACCCCTTTCCCAATAGGTAAAACGCTTTCAGACATTGTATCCGGCTATCTCCAATACTTATTTGCTATTGTCTATAATTCTTGTCTCTCCATTCTGCATCAGGGTTCGAGTATCCTCAATTTTACCCCATTCCTTCACCTTTTCATATCGTCATGGCCCATACTAAAACCTGTTACCTATTCCAGTTCTTTTATCAACCCCCACCCCTTACCACCCATTCACCTACCACATCATCATAGCCACGTCCCTCTCTCTTTGTCATCCTCTTCAATTCTTCATATGATTTTATTCCCATATCTTCTTTGATGTTATTAAAATACGTTGCTCTTGGCCTGCCTCTTGGTTTTTTCCCTGAAACTTTTCCTTCAAATATATTCCTTAGGAACTGGTTGTGTCTCATTATGTGCCCTATCAATTTTGATTTTCTTCTTCCTATATAATTTAGCAGGGTTCTGTTCTCATTCACTTCTCTTAAGACCTGTTCATTACTTTTCCTATCTACCAAGCTTGTTTTCGTAATTCTTCTCCATATCCACATTTCCATTGCTTTCAGTCTCTTTTTCTCTGCCTTTCCCAGAGTCCACGCTTCACATCTGTATGTTAAGACACTCCAAACAAAAGTTTTGGAAAACTTTTTCCTACTTTCTAGGCTTGTATGATTGTCTGTTATTTTGGAAAGCTTGCTTTCCCAAAGTTATTCTTCTCTTTATATCTGTGATACATGTATTGTCGTCAGTGATTGTGGTTCCCAACTAACAGAAGTTCTCAACCTGCTCTAGAACATAATCTTCTAGTTTAATATTAACTTTACCTACCACAAGCATCACTTAAAAACCCACCAGACCTCTTTGACAATACCTAGAACCTACAACTCGACAAAAACTCAATTCCTTTCATCTCTTATCAATATCCATTGACAGACGTTTTGCCACTTTCGGTGGAAGTACATTTTTATTTCAATATACGTCATTGATTTTATTTTAATCTAAAAACGGAAAAGTTAGTGATATTTTAGCACCATAAATTACATTCGTTTTATTTTTCTAAATAACGTTGATTTTTTTTAATCACGTATTTATTTTAAAACGACAAACATTTTTCTAAGAACTTGACAGTTTAAATTTTTAGCAGTCTTAGAATTATTCTTTATTTCTGAGTGTAATCCGTGGCCGCGGCGGAGCGGCTGAGCGCGTTGAGGCGCTATGCTACGATGCGCGAGGCCGTTCCCCGTCGGGGGTTCGAATCCCCCCTCGGGCATGGATGTTTGTGCCGTCTTCAGTATAAGCTAGTTCATAAGTAGTTTGAAGGTTTAGGGACTGATGACCCCGTAGTTAAGTCCCATAAACTCTACAAACATTTGTATTCCGTGCTCTTAGAGTAAAGTAAAACTGTCCGCGAGTCAAGGTTGATGCGTCTACCACAGTCCTTTACGATTGATACTGGATGAAGCCTATTTTTTCTTTCTTCTGTCATTTGAACCGTCGTGAACTTACTGGTTAACATTGCCTTAAAACTGCGGTGCAACTTTCCAGAGATGAAAACAGCGATACATGAAATAAAAGTCGCCAGTGGCCCGATCTGGAATGAATCCCTGACGTTTTAATTTCTGTTTTTATACTTTCATAATTAGCTACCGAATCACAGACGTAAAACTTTCATAACATGGATTCACGTTACAGATTCTCATTTTAACTTTATTCTCAGGTTTGCAATTAGGCCGGTACGGTGTACCTCCTAAAATCCAAACTCGTTATAAGCGTACCGGTTAAACGTCCTTTTTAAATCTGTAAAAAATAGCCCAACTGTATACTGTCGAACAAATTTCAGTCGTAAATGATTATTTATTTCTTTAGTTACCTCGTGCCACAAAACTGAATTAAAACAGAACGTACACCATGCTCTTTGTCTACCGATTTTTCAATCGCCCGGATGTGTAATACATGTTGAGCTGTTGGTAACATTGTCAGCTTTGATTCTTTTGGCAACAAATGATTTGATGTGTGGTCTCAGAGCCACGCTGTGCCAATGTTTTAATTGTGTCTGTTTCGTTACGTACAGTTTGTTGACGTGTGTATGTGCATGTAAAAGCAGATACATTATAATTTCACATTATAATGAACTTGCTTAACTGGTTAAATAGTGGCAAACAATTTCTGCGTGGTACCAGGAAAGCTGAACAAAACAGTGCTAGATGTAGACAATGAGTCCCACCAAATGACAAAGATTTTTAGGAGGAACTTCACATTGTAAGTTACCAATTCCTTCAAGTAAGTTCAGTGATTCTTGATTATTCAGAATTCTAGTCTGACTCTAAGTACAATTACTTTAAATCTGAAAACAGTAATAAAAAACAAGTTTAGTTGTTATTATTGTGCTGAAGTTAGCAGGCATTGTTTAGGAAAGGTTCAGAACTGAAACTAGCTAGAGTGAGTTGATGAGGAAGTACTTCCTTCTGGAAAGAAATGCAAAAGAAATTCAAAAAATAGTTTGATTCAATTCCTACTTCCACATTAGACTGAGAAAGAGCATTTAGTGCTGCGAATAACATTCACACTAAACATTAGAACAGTTTGTTGGTAGAACGAACGTGAAGAATCTTTTTCGTAAGAAAAAATCGGTCGCTATTGGAAAAATGTAATCCAGAAATTTATATGCAGACTTGGATCAGATCAGGAAGAACGCCAGCTAAAGAAACAATTTGTCGAAAGTGTGGCAGGCTAAACGAAGTCCACTACGAATCCATCTGGAAGCTCCAAAAGAGAGTTTTGCTGAGTGCTGCCCACATTTTACAAGAACCTGAATAGTGCAGGCCTAAAAAGCCAACGTTTTCCCTTGATGTTTTAGCCAGGAACTGCGAATTAGTCAAGGAATGCATAATAACGTGAAACCAGTTTAACTCGTGTGTGGCGTATCAATTAGATAGCAGCTTCGATGAGTGACGTATGCTAGATGATACATGCAAATCAATTTAACGATAGTTTGAATTTTGGCCGTCCGAGACAGCATATATTAGTGCCTATGGAAATGAGGCATGCAGTACCATTCCATGGAAACTGGATGCTACTTTAGTGTGATGTTCCCCACATTTCATCTGCCCCGCCTATGTCAGAAGGGATAATTTTGATAAATGTCCAAATTTCTAAAAAAATTAACGTTCGTCGAATACTGAACTTCATAGTTTACAGCACCAGTTACAATTAGAGTGATTAACTGCTGGAAAGTATTTAGTTTTAAATTATTTAAGAAACAAAAGCATTTATCAATCGAAGAGGATCACAAACCACAAAAAAGAACACCGTCGAGGGACATTTTAATATTCGTATTCACGGCGTTCGAGGAGCAAGCTGACAGAGGTTAAAAGATGGTGCTGAAACATTAGGAACCCATGTATGGTACCTGAAATATAGCCATTTACTGATAATTTTGTACATTCAAGGACGTCAATGAAAGAATTGAAAATTTGTGAGCAGACCGGGGATCGAACTTGGTCTTCTGCTTACAGGACAGATGCTCTATCCTGGAATGGATTGTTTCTTTGCGGTGGTGGAATCATGTTCGTTCTACGTTCGTCAAAGAGATGTCAGCTCAGTTTTTTAAATTTTTTTTATTACAGGACATTTATTATTATGGCTCTCTGACAGATCCACTAAGCCATCTGAGACACGGTGGATATCGCAGCTGCAGGAACTACCCAGGCACGCTCTCAGCGACAAAAATTCTCAACGTATAGTATACATTATCCCTTGACCATTAGTCTTATTTACTCACGGCCATGGTTAGCAGGTTTTTGTGTACAAATGGAGCCTTGTGTGCAGTTGCACTGAAATTTAAGGGGGTTTTTGCTCTTCGGCGCATAAAGAAAACTTTTATGTGCGAAAGCACACCAGTCATTAATAATGCAACGACAGGCAAAACTTCCTTAAATTTCAATACAGATGCACACGAGGCTTCAGATGAAAAAGAGGGGGAAAATTAACTTTTCCGATTTTCAAAATGTAAAAATTTTTGACGGTATATAAGACCACGCCACGACGTTTTATCAACTTATTTTTTCAGAATGAAACTTTCACTCTGCAACGGAGTGTGCGCTGATATAAAACTTCCTGGCAGATTAAAATTGTGTGCCGGAACCGGGACTCGGATCTGGGACCTTTGCCTTTCGCGGGCAAGCTCACTACCGACTGTGCTATCCCGACACGACTCACGATGCCGCCTCACAACTTTACTTCCGCCAGTACCTCGCCTCCTACTTTCCAAACTTCACAGAAGCTCTCCTGCGAAACTTGCAAGACTAGCACTCCTGGAAGAAAGGATATGGTGGAGACATGGCTTAGCCACAGCCTAAGGGATGTTTCCAGAATGAAACTTTCACTCTGCAGCGGAGTGTGCGCTGATATGAAACTTCCTGGCACATTAAAATTGTGTGCCGAAATCGGGACTCGAACCTGGGACCTTAGCCTTTCGCGGACAAGCGCACTACCGACTGTGTCGGGATAGCACAATCGGTAGTGCGCTTGCCCGCGAAAGGCAAAGGTCCCAGGTTCGAGTCCCGGTTCCGGCACACAATTTTAATCCGCCAGGAAGTTTCAACTTATTTTTTCCTTACAAGCTTTGCCTTGCATGTGAAAAAATAAAAAGCATACTTTTCATTCAGCGCTAGTTTTTAGTTTCGTAACGCTCCTCACTCGATTTTAATGAAAGTATGAGGTTTAAAAATCTGGTAGTACAGCATATTTGCTTTAGAATAAACCATCAACCTTTCTGTAATTCGTGACAGTCGTTTTCAAATGAGGCTATTTGTCAAGTATGCGCACTTGATTTAAAAATCGTGTATTGAAAAAGTTGGATAGAGAACAGCTTACTGTTCCATGCATTTTAGACCCACATTACAGCGAGTGAAATGGAGCTAAAAGTGTAGAAAAGTTTTTGAAATAGTAGTCGCACCGATATCTATCTTCTTTCACAAGTAATTGCGAGTTATCTGAGCGGCGTGATGCCGCGAGTGCAAGTCTACGAACTCGACGGATGTTGAGCGTAAGCGTGAAGCACTGCAGTGCCGAAAAATTTTAATTACTGGCCACGTGTGTAGGTCCCTCGTGAAGTGTTAATGATCCATAATCAGAAAACAAGTATGAAGTAATTTTTTTCGTTGGCGGCCGATTACAATGGACGACGATCTGCTACGGTTTTACTTCAGGGCATACTTGACTTTTTTTTATAGTAGAAGAGAGGAAAAAATTAATGTAAACTGCGACTTTACTGTTGATGGACCGAAATAAAATTTTCTGACATTATGGGAACTACGTTTCTATGAACATTTTGCTGAATCATCTGTTCCATCTGTTGACAATTTTCTTTGTCTGGTTGATGGACCTTTCGAGTTTTATACTTTAACTGAAAGAAAGAAACGCTGATTTAGTTTAGCGTCAAACACTGCAGGACAGGTCAGTAAGGGATACAAGGGTGTGTCACTTTTCTTAAATTTCTTTCTCCTTGGTGGGGGTCCCCAGCAACAAGGAATCCCCACCCATTGTCAGCAGATGTTCAAATGTTTGTAGAGTCTATGGGACTTAACTACGGGGTCATCAGTCCCTAAACTTACAAACTACTTATGAACTACTTACAACTAAGGACGGCACAAATATCCATGCCCGAGGGGAGATTCGAACCCCCGACCGTAGAGGCCGTGCAGACCGTGACTAGAGCGCCTCAGTCCCCTCGGCCACCGCGGCCGGCATGTCAGCAGAAGATCGAAGGAAACACGGGGGTGACCAAAACGTATTCATTGCCGTCTAAAGCGAGCCAGCTAACAGTTAATTGACTTTGTTATTTTAATACTATTGTTCTCACACTGTAGTGTATCATCGGATTTTAAGTACATAAGAAACAAGTAGTAATGGACTCATTCCATGAATTTCGACTCGCATTTAGGAAAGTTTTTCCTCATGAGAACAGGTAAAAAAACATTTCTGAATTTTCCTTTTTTTTCATTTTACAGAATTAATAGTAACACAAGAAAAAATTAAAAAAGTGTCTTTAAAAAAAAAGCTATCATGCATAGAGACCTGTATCGTAAACAGGCTGGAGGCGTGAGATACCTGTACTGCAGAAGCAAAACCATAGCCCAATCGTCTCGCGCCGGAAATGTTAAACATTCCGACTCGGCGGGAGCCGGCTGAAGCGGGAGTCGTGAACAGTGCAATTGAAAACAATGTGTTTATAATGTCTCGACTCGGCTCGGCGCGGCCGTTAGTCAAAATGTTCAAATGTTTGGAGAGCTTATGGGACTTAACTACGGGGTCATCAGTCCCTAAACTTACAAACTACTTATGAACTAGCTACAACTAAGGACGGCACAAATATCCATGCCCGAGGGGGGAGTCGAACCCGCCGGCCGTGGTGGCCGAGGAGACTGAGGCGCTCCAGTCACGGTCTGCACGGCCACTACGGTCGGGGGTTCGAATCCCCCCTCGGGCATGGATATTTGTGCCGTCTTTAGTATAAGGTAGTTCATAAGTACTTTGTAAGTTTAGGGACTGATGACCCCGTAGTTAAGTCCCATAAGCTTAACAAACATTTGAACATTTGATTCGAACCCCCGACCGTAGTGGCCGTGCGGACCGTGACTGGAGCGCCTCAGTCCCCTCGGCCACCGCGGCCGACTTGCTTCCCTTCTTTTCCTTGCTATAGCAGGTTCTGCTGCTTACCTAAGACAGATTCTAAAGATCTGTAAAATTTTTACTTTATTTATATGCTCCGAAACATTTATATACAGGGCATGACGAAAAAAATTATCTGGAAAAGAAACCAGACTGTACGATGTACAAAATCAAATTTTTTCGCAGAATAATCTTCTTAAAATGGAATGACAAGTACTCCCTAACGGTTCCCAAGCCCTCTTGGACAGAAGTGGGCAAATCGTGTGAGTTCTTCCGTCGACTATGAAACCAATATATCGAGGATGCAATGTGATATTCAGGTACTCTGTTCTCGATAAAATTCTTATATGACCTATGAATTTGATATGGAGCTATGTAGGAGCTAAAATAAAACATATGCAAAGTATGCGCAATGTGTTTTCACCTCTGAAAACTCTTCAAAGTAGGTTGCAATACTGTATGTAATTTTATGTTGCACAATAATTGTAATGAATAAGGAAACTAAAAACGGTCCTTCACCAGGCGAAAATATCGAACTCAAGGATGTGGAAAAATTTAATTTTTTCGCTGAGTAGATTTCTTAACACCAGATGGTAAGATTAATTGCGGTTGAAATGTGAAATTCTGTCTGAATTTAAGAACACAGACATATATTACTAGACGGGCATGCCACATACAGTAACATTGGTGTCAGTAAAGCCTCGCCGCCATATTCCTATACTATAAACGCGTGAGAGCTGTGTGTGTTATTACAGAAAACAGTCTTAAAAATGAGGATGAACTGACATAACTACGCTGTCTTTAGAGTTTTGACGTATGGGAAATTCGTGTGTTTTATATGGCTGTAATTTTTTCCCTTGGAGTATATTTAACACATACAATAACGAGTTGCATCAATTTGCTGTTATTATTAATATCTTACCAATTTCATTCAACTTCGAATTCCCCTTCAGTTGTTTATCGTGTGCCGGCCGCGGTGGCCGAGGAGACTGAGGCGCTCCAGTCACGGTCTGCACCCCCACTACGTCGGGGGTTCGAATCCCCCTCGAGCATGGATATTTGTGCCGTCCTAGTTCGTAAGTGGTTCATAAGTAGTTTGTAAGTTTAGGGACTGATGACCCTGTAGTTAAGTCCCATAGACTATACAAACATTTGAACATTTTGTTTATCGTGGATAACACGTATACTTATCCTTTTGAGAGTTTTTACGAAATCTACAGTCTGCTTTGGCACATACACTAATGAGTCGTTTTCCTGTTTTTATTATTCTGATACCATTTTCGATCAACTTCGGCTTTTCTTTTAGTAGTATGACCGTTATAAATGCGCTACTTGTCTTTTGAGTGTTTTTCAGATAACTACAGACTGCTTTCACTGTACGTAACGGTCAAATTTTATCTACCATCCTGGCAGCCTCGCATGATTATGTGGGCAACATAACAAACCGGTAGAAAGTCTCTGCTCTGGCAATATAGTATTCTTAGAAATCCATATAGATTGACTTGATTAGTGTTTCGCACCGACGATGAAGTAAATAAATAATGTTGTGCTTGCTTCATGGTTAAGTTCTTGTATGTTCCCTCGTTCACGCAGTAAAAGTGTTTGCGCTTGTAAAACGAAGATTTCATGACAAACAATTGCGTTGCCACGCGACTGGATAATGCCAACGTCACATGATTGACAACATAATCTCGCGAAGCCGCCAGGACGTTAAGTAAAATTTAACCGTACGTAGCATGTTCCTCTCATTACACGATTGTACAATGTGTGTGTTAAATTCAACTATTGCAGAAGTATTTGCTACAATCGAAATCACGTTCACTAGTATGGCTTGCAATGTCATATCGTGTCAGAATATCTTAGCAGTACCACAGTTGTAGTATCAAATGGAAACTTTTTGACGTGAGGTAATGCAAGATGGCCGCGCCAGGCTTCAGTCAGAGAGGCAAGATTACCAGTCTAGTAATATACGTCTGTGTTAAACAAGAATGCAGCACTTGCCATGTGTGACGCGACTGAATTGATTCAACTTCCCAACAAAAATTATGTGAAGGCCCAGTCTATGAAATAAACTTATTTAACAATAAAAATTAGTGTGCTCCCTTTTCTCAAATAAATAATCGCACTTACAATACGCCCTGTAAAATTACGTGTGTGTGATTGTTTTGCAACTAACGGATTACTTCGTAAATGCAAATCCGTAATATAATTTAATAAAAGTCCCGTATGTAATAATGTTGGCAATCATGTGAAGTTTGCATTAGCCAATCGCGTAACAACGAAATGCTTTCTCATGAAATCTTTGTTTCACGAGGACTATAACTTTAACTGAGCGGTCAAGGATACATACATAAACCTTTCAATCACAGAACAGGAGCAGCATTATTTATTTACTGCATGGTCTCTGCGAAACACCAGTCAAATCATTCTATGTGGATTTCTAAGATTATTAACATCTTGGTAAAGATCTTCTACCATTTTTTTGGTGTTGCCAACGTATTTACACCAGGCCTCCGAGATGGTAGGTAAAAAATATACCCGTATGTTTGTTACGTAATATCTGCTATAGTTATTTCAAAATTTAGCAACGTGCACCATATAATGCTGACCAGGCTATATTCAAACCATTCAACTGCGAGAACCAAGAAAAACAAGTGTGTATCCTTTACTGGAGTATTTTTATCACTTTACGTGAAATAATACTACACTTAGAATACTCAAAAACGGTCAATCATCTATGTCACTGAATTTGGTAACGTGCATTGTACAAGTCACTACACTTTTTGAATTTTACATATGTATTTTATGAATCTCATTAAATTTAAAAGAAAACAGCTAAATGCAAATAATTCCTTTCTCGCTAGATAACTGACTGCCTGTAACTACTAGCCTTACTAATTGATCTGACAGTATCATCTTTCATGAGTACAACACAACTCACTGTTCATGACTTTTACTTTGGCTACTTGTGCGTGACTTTTCGATTTTCATTATTTACTCAAACTCATCTAGTCAAAAATTACACCTTCGTTACTATTATTTTCAACGTGTAAATCAGCAAATTCCTTTTCCGAACGGCATTTACATTTAAAAAATGAAATGTAGCTTCATTCAGAACAGTGAAAGGAAACGAGAACTGGTAAATGACTTGAGATTAAATCAAAATTTGAAACTGTTCAGAGAATTAACTTCATTAACAAGAAAACGCCAAGCACCTACTACAACAGTAGTATAATTACAAAATAATAAATATACATGGATTTACCTTATTTCCACTTCACTCGGACATATATCAATGTTTTCTCGGTAATTTGGAAGAATGCTTGGAAGCGATATAGCGCTATACCGCAGCTGCGACTGTCACGGAGCCAGACATCGCACACGCGAGCATAGAAGCTGTAGGCCTACTCTATGGCTCCTGCGTAACACATACTTTAAAATCCTGACATATTCGTACAAATAGGGACGTACTTTTGTCAGTCAGAATAGACATCTACGAGGCTTATAGTGTAACACAGCCTAATATCAGATACTCGTAGGAAACGGTAAAGTACTTATGACAAGCTAGATTGTAGATGTCTTTTCTGATTGACAAAAGTACTATACTATTGTTTATATTCTCGTAATATACAAAATCGATATGTGTCCCTAAGTCGATATATATGTCTTGCAAACATTCTTCCAAATTATCGTCACCACTGGGCAGGCTTTCTCCATCCAAAAGTAATCTCACCGATACGCAACGTGTAGTGTGTGTTTGCTGCAGTTAGCAACCAATTCATACAAACTGCCTGCTCGGTACTGCTAGCAGCACAACACTCACATAAGAGCTAATTAATACTCTTTGGCTTACAACAAAATCTTTGATATAACGTACACAAGGAAGTAAGAATACAGGGAGACGCCCTTGTGTCCGTATGCTGAAAAAGTGATGCCTGGCTCCGCCATATTGCTAAGTCTTCGAGAAGTGTTTTCTTCTTTTTTTTTTATTTCTTTTTTTTTTTCACTTAAAACAGGAATGACACATCCAGCGGTTTTGCTGTGCTGTACAACGTGTTAGAAGAGTGAAAATTAGAGTTAAAAATTAATTTTTCAAGTATCTGATGATGAGTGTTTATTACTATTTATTCAATGGTTTACCAAATCTAAGTCAGATTATTACCCAGATTAACAAACTGAATATTAGATAAAAATGGAGCATATCAAACTACAAGTAAAATTCTAATAAAATGTGCCCAATGCAGAATACATATAGGCCTAATACTTTCAAGTTTGGAAAGCCGTCTCCCAAGCGCACCGCCGCTTTTGGTAGCCAAACTACGTGGTTTTTCGGGCGTATCTTGATAATGGACAGCCGCGCGGGAGTATCCGAGCGGTCTGGAGCGCCAAGTTACTGATCGCACGGCCTCCCGCGTCGGAGGTTCGAATCCTCCCTCGGGCATGGATGTGTGTGTTGTCCTTAGGTTAGTTTACCTTAGTAGTTTGTAAGTCTAGGGACTGATGACCAACGTAGTTTGGTCCCATAGAATTACAGATAATGGACAAAGATTTTCGAAACGGTATTTGTACATAAGCGTCTACAGAATATAATGATACAAATTTAGCCAATTGCTATTGTTGCTTATTTAGATTTATTTTGGTCCACGGTGTAAAATGGGCTATAAATCATTTTTTACAGATTTGTGCAAGTATGGTAACTTTGATCCTCTGAATTTTGGTAACTGATGAAGACAACACAAAGAAAAAAAACAGTTTGGGACTATAATCTTAAGACCGTGTGGTAAAAACTTCGATGACTGTCACTGAAAAAAAAGTCTAGAAGTGGCCATCCCCACAATTCGAAATTTTTGTACCAAAAATTGTGGTTTTCTCAATAAGGGCCTGAGAACAAGCGGTGGTTTTATTAGCCTTAAAGCCCATCCTAGACCACCCGTAACGTACAAAATCTATCAGATTTGCTCAATTTCGCTGGGCTGCAGGAATTGTGTAACATTTAAAAAATGTCAAATGTTTGTAAATCTATCGGACCAAACTGCGTGGTCATCAGTCCGTAGCTTACAAACTACTTAAACTAAGGTAAACTAACCTAACGACAACACACACACATCCATGCCCCGGGGAGGACTCGAAACTCAGACAATGAGTAACCGCGCGCTCCGCAGCAAAGTGCCTTAGACCGATCGGCTACTACACCGCGGCGTAACATTTAAATTTTAACCCTGTACTTATTGAGACAAATCACGCACCAGATGTCAGACGTATAAAATTTTGTGTCAATATATTTTTCAGGACGACATTAACCCATTATCAAGTTCTGAAAACAAGGAAACGTTAAAACAGGGCGCTAGATTTCGATGACTTAACTACGAAATGTGCAAATCATAAAACTGAAATATTAACATCCCAACAAAATTCATCTGCCGTTAGGCAACGTCATTAACAATACATTTACAGCATATACATCATGTGATCAAACGTATCCGGACACCCCGAAAAACATACGTTTTTCATGTTAGGTGCATTATGATGCCACCTACTGCTAGGCACTCCATATCAGCGACGTCAGTAGTTATTAGGTATCTTGAAATCAAAATGGGGCGGTCCGCCGAACTCACGGACTTAGAACGTGGTCAAGTGATTGCGCCTCACTTGTGTCAGAATCCTGTACGCGAGATTTCCACACTCCTAAACATCCCTAGGTCCAATGTTTCTGATGTGATAGTGAAGTGGAAACGTGGAGGGACACGTAAAGCAAGAAAGCGTACAGGCCGACTTCGTCTGTTGACTGACAGAGACTGCCGACAGTAAAAGAGGATCGTACACTGTCATAGGAAGGCATCTATCCAGACCATCACACAGCAATTCCAATCTGCATCATGATCCACTCCAATTACTACGACACTTGGCTGGAAGGTAAGAAAAGTTGTATTTCATGGTCGATTGGCTGCCCAAAAGCCACACATCATGCAGGTCAATGCCATACGACGCCTCGCTTAGTGTAAGGAGCATAAACATTGGACGATTGAACAGGGGAAAAACGTTGTTTGGAGAGTCGAATCACGGTACGCAATGTAGAGATCCGATGGCGGGGTGTTGGTATGTCAGATGCCCGTGAACGTCATCTTCCAGTCTGTGTAGTGCCAACAGGCAGTGGTGTTATGGTGTAGTCGTGTTTTTCACGGAGGGAACTAACACCCCTTGTTGTTTTGTGTGGCACTATCAGAGCACAGGCCTACACTAATGTTCTAAGCACCATCTTGCTTCTAAATGTTGAAGAGAAATTCGGGGATGGCGATTGCATCTTTCAACACGATAGAGTACCTGTTCATAATGGAAGGCCTGTGGCGGAGTAGTTACACGACAGTAACATCCCTGTAATGGACTGGCCGGCACAGTATCTTGACTTGAATCCTACAGAAAACTTTTGGGACGTTTTGGAACACCGACTTCGTGCCAAGCCTTAGCGACCTACATCGATGCCTCTCCTCAGAGCAGTAATTCATGAAGAACGGGCTGCCATTCACATCATTGAACGTATGCCTGCGAGTGTGGAAGCTGTCATCAAGGCTAAGGGTGAGACAACACCATAATGAATTCCAGTGTTACCGATGGAGGGCGTCACGAACTAGTAAGTCATTTTCAGCCAGGTGTCCGATTACTTATGATCACTTGGTGTATGCATAGTCAAAATAAAGTCGTCGATCATAAAACATGATGCTGTGATGACGCACAGCTGTGAATTAACAGACACAGCTCTCACATATGAAAGACTATCCATGTGCTTCGAGACTGTCAGAGATGAAAAAAATTCAAATGTTTGTAGAGCTTATGGGACTTAACTACGGGGTCATCAGTCCCTAAACTTACAAACTGTTTATGAACTAGCTTACACTAAAGACGGCGCAAATATCCATGCCCGAGGGGGGATTTGAGCCCCGACCGCAGCTGCCGTGCAGACCGTGACTAGAGCGCCTCAGTCCCCTCGGCCACCGCGGCCGGCTGTCAAAGATGACGTAAGATAATATTGTCCTGCCATCTTACAAATGAGTCTAGTCTTCCACTAAAACTGCAGCTACTATAAATTCAATACATCTCCAAGTTACTCGTCATTACTAAAACCCAGACGTTAATATTTATAACTAGAGAAAATGTCACTTTTTCTCAAGGAGGAGATTACTAAAATGCCCCGAGTAAAGGCTTTTAGACAGTTCTGTCTTCTCTTTGAGCACGTTGTTGGAATCCTCCCTTCAAGTACAAAATATCCCAATTTCCTGCAAGTTGGATAACAACCATTCTTTTGTCCTAAAATGAATGACGTTCAAACTATCATTTACCCAACAAATGTTGTTGGATGTTCTATTTTCAGGTGCTTCGCTACTGCTGATGATCCATTCTCTCTATTACTGTGCTCTTTAAATCTTCACGTTTGCCCTACATAATTCATGTCACAATCCTGACATTTAATTTCATATATACCTACTCCCGGTTTCCCCATCCAATTGTCCTCGGCGTCTGTCTTATGTCTCAGCGTCTGTTTTAATTTATTGTCGGTCCTAAACACATTTTAACAGATTTCTTGTTAAATAATTTCGCCCAGTTTGTATGAGATGTATCTCCAGTATGGAATATCTCTATATTTGAGCAAGTTTTTTCCCAGTTCGATGGCTGGTACATGCCGGCCGCGGTGGCCGATCGTTCTGCGGCGCGCCAGTCACAGTCTGCACGGCCACTACGGTCGGGGGTTCGAATCCCCTCTCGGGCATGGATATTTGTGCCGTCCTTAGTATAAGCTAGTTCATAAGTATTTTGTAAGTTCAGGGACTAATGACCCCGTAGTTCAGTCCTATAAGCTCTACAAACATTTGAACATTTTTTGGTGGTTGGTATGTGCTATCGACCAATCTAATCTTTGTAGTAAACCCGCATCATCATAACCATTTTGCCGGCCGCGGTGGCCGAGGAGACTGAGGCGCTCCAGTCACGGTCTGCACGACCACTACGGTGGGGGGTTCGAATTCCCCCTCGGGCATGGATATTTGTGCCGTCCTTAGTCTTAGTTAGTTCATAAGTAGTTTGTAAGTTTAGGGACTGATAGCCCCGTAGTTAAGTCCCATAGACTTTACAAACATTTGAACATTTCATAACCATTTTCTACGGCTATCTGTCTATGCGTCGTTATTTCATCTTTCTTGTTTTCAGGAAACGGCGGAATAGAATTAACCCGGTGCAGCGCACTTTAAGAAATGCTGTTTTATATTTATGAGGATGCATGATTTATATATATATATGTTACGAGATTGGTAAACGTATGACGAAAGCTTTTCAGCGAAAAATAGTAAGGAAGTATCTCAGTTGATACAGGAGTGCCGTTTAAATGGTGATGAAACGCCGCGGTGGAGTAGCCGAGCGGTCTAAGGCGCCTCGCTACGGAGCGCGCGGTTGCTCGGCGTCGGAGGTTCGAGTCCTCCCCAGGGCATGGGTGTGTGTGTTGTCCGTCGTTTAGTTTACCTAGGTTTAAGTAGTTAGTAAGCTACGGACTGATGACCACGCAGTTTGGTTCGATAGATTTACAAACACGTGAACATGTGGTGATGAAACATTAGCTTCTTCAAATGTGACTAATTTGTGTGCATCTGTACCAGTACAAGAGACAATAGACATTATAGAAAAATATCTTACGTCAGCATAGCAAAATATTTGAAGTTGAAATAGGTAAATTCATAGGACCGTTGAGGTTCGTCCTAGCGTTTGATTGTTTTAAATTTAATAGCAAGTTTTATATACAAGAAAATGGTTTTGCAATGGGTAGTGCTTAGTAGGTCAGATGACAGACATCTTTCTGAACGCGTATGAAACGGCCTTTTTAAAGGAAAATGTCACGCATAAAGTACACATAAACGCCAGGTATGTTGACGGTATACTTCTAATACGATAAGACTCCGAGGAGGAAATAAACGATTTTGCCAGTGACTTGTTCTAATGTTGGGTCATCAGTCCCTAAACTTACAAACTACTTACGAACTAGCTTATACTTAAGGCGACACAAATATCCATGTCCGAGGGGGATTCGAACCCCCGACCGTAGCGGCCGTGCAGACTGTGACTGGCGCGCCGCAGACCGCTCGGCCACTGTGGCCGGCCCAATGACTTGAACAAGATGCATAGGAGCATCGTATTTACGGTTGAACATGAAAAACAAGGAATTTTACATTACCTTGACTTGAAAATTGAGAATAAGAATAAAAAGCTGGAGTTAGGCATGTACAGGAAGCCCACGTTTACAGGTGCCGTCACTTCAGTCCTTACTCTGTGATCAACACAACCCAAGATATGGGCCCGTGAAGAATCTTTTTTTTTTTTTTTTCGTGGAACTTGCGATCAATTAAGTAAAGAAAATAGATTTTCAAATATAAAGCTTTACTGAAAGAAAGACCGCCGTAGGTTACTTATTACAGTTGTAATTTAATGGAGTCTTTTATAGTCAGGCCGAAACACGATGATCCATGTCTCCGCCTACTGGGCTGGGAGACCGCCCCACTCAGAGAAACGTAATGCAACCAAGTTGCCAAATAGTTAGTTCGCTGCCGGAAAGTGTAGCTAACGGTCGCTATTGTATGACAGAACTGGCAAAAGCGCACAGCGCAGCTGGACGCGCGCATGCGCAGAGCAAAGCTCTCGTTCGACTTGCTCCAATGGTCTGCTACCGCAGCCGGCGCTGAAAGCCGATTGGCGCAAACACCAGGGATCATCCTATTTCGGCTCGACTATAGACTACTACACGGCCGGTTTCGCAACGACTATTAGTTGCATCTTCCGGTGTAATCCCTTGTCAATTATTAGATAAGTCTGATTACATGTAAAATACCCAATGAAACATAAAAATGATTCTCAATGAACTGGTTTATACTATACTAAAAATAGCTTATTTAATGGACGTTCATAACTGCTATTTAAATCCATCTTTTTTTACTTAACTGATCGAAAGTTCCAGGAAAAAATGAAATATTTCAGCTGTCGATGCCCTATATTCAAAATTATATGCCGTGAGGAATCGCTATTTCGCACTCGTCGTTTTCGAACATGATCATTTCTGGTGATGTTACAACTTTAAGAGATACTAATGTATCAAGAGCTAGCTGTAGCTCTTTACATCCGATGTCAAAGAGAAATACAATTAGTGGAGCGAAAAGGTATTAACACTGCGATGGTCGCGTCACGAGAAGTAACATTCGTGGTCGCATTGTTTCTGTGAGATACAACATTGCACCGTTAGCTGTAATTTACCTCAGATGTTGCAGTGAATAAGTAAAAAAGTACGTGGGAAAAAACACGTAAGTGTTACAATAGTATTAACTGATCATTTATTTTATGAAAATTAACAATAGAATTTGTGGGTCTTGTGTTCGATACCACTCGTCGGATTTGACCAAAGACATTATATTATACGTCAATCTGTCACAGACAATTACATTCATGCTAATTACCCATCGCCAATTATACTGTAACTAGGGCGAAAATAATATTTTTATGGGTGCGTGCGTAATGCGTATATGTCTTCAGCTCGTCATTTTTTTTATTATTATTATTGTTAAAGAAAACAACTTCACATAGCAGAATTATTGTTCCGTGTATTTGTTATTTTTTAATGTAAAGACATATATACCTCTATCTCTTTTATCTTCTACCGGATCTGTTTGCATCTCTTGGCACTTTTTTTAAACAACACATTGATTTAGTATAGTTGTAAGTGATATAAACCATACCTATTTGTATCACGAGATTTTTTAAGGAAAACAACACATTCGCATACCGTGAGATTTTTTAACAACAAATTGATCTGGGTACCATCGTGAACAGCGTAATACTTGGATCTGTGTGCATACCGTAAAATTTGTTGTTGTTCTTTAAAACAAAAAACACACATACGATATCAGCTCTTCGTATTTTTAGTTCAGTATAACGTAGTGGGAATCAGTATCTAGACTTGAATACATAGATCAGGTCTAGTTGCCGATACCAAAACTTCACAATTTTTTGTTCATAATTGTATAGTGGGTATCGATAACTAGACTTGGCCCATACAGCTCAGGTCTAGTTGCCATTATCAGAACTTCGCAATTTTTGGTTTATAATTATATAGTGGGTAACGGCAACGCCACCTAGATACAGGGCCTGTGCGCTGCCTGCCAAGAGTAGTCATAACACAAGCAAACTATTTGTATTATGTAGCGTGGTGCTGAGTTTGGGAATATGAGCATGTTGCACACTGTGTTTCAGACGTTTTTCGTGTTATTTATGTGATTCTCCGTGCATATTTTTGCTGGTATGAGACAGAATGCCTAATATGAATCGTCAGATTCCAATATCGTTAAGATATCTTACTAATAGTTCAAAAATATCTTATACGAAACAAATTTGTTTGTGAATCACATAAATAACATTAAGAACATTCTGAAACACAATGTGCAACGTGTACGTCTTCCCAAACTCAGCACAACGCTGCATGAGACAAATAGTTTGCTTGTGTTATGACTACTCTAGGCAGGCAGCGCACAGGCCTTGTCTCTAGGTGGCGTTGGTAACGGTAACAAGATTTGACCTATATAGATCAAGTCTAGTTACCGATACCAGCACTCCACATTTTTTTCAGATATATACTGATACCCATAAACTATATATGAAACAAAATTTTTAACAGCTGTTATCGATAAATAGACTTTACCTATGCAGGTCAGTTCTAGATAAGGATACCCAATAAATATATGTGAAGTAAAAATACGAAGCGCTGGTATCGGTAAGTAGACTTTAGCAATATAGGTCAAGTTCAGATATCGATAGCCAGTAACTACATCTAAAACAAAAATTACGTAGACATGGAATCGGTAACTAGAATTGACTTAGATAGATCAAGTCTATGTATCGATACCCACTGAATTTTTCTGAACCAAAAATACGAAGAGCTGGTATCGGTAACTAGACTTGACATATAAACGCGAAGTTAAAATGTTTGTTAAGCTTGTGGGACTTAACTGCGGGGTCATCAGTCCCTAAAGTTACAAACTCATTATAAACTAACTTAATACTAAAGACAACACATCCATGCCTGAGGGAGGATTCGAGCCCCTGATGGGGAATGGCCTCGCGCATCGGAGCATAGCGCCTCAATGCGCTCGGCCACTTCGCCGCGGCAGACGAAGTCTAGTTACCGATACCGGCTACACATTCCGTAAATATGCTCAGCAGGTTAGTTCAGAATATATGTTTTGAACAATATTTTATGTTGCAATTTAGTATGTCCCGCCCAAAACTCCCACTTCCCCGTGGTAGTTCCGTCAAGTACTATGAATATTATTTATAATGCGTGATAGTTAATGCCGTTTATGTTTTCAACAATTTTGTATG
Organism: Locusta migratoria; assembly: GCA_026315105.1. Lineage (NCBI taxonomy): Eukaryota > Metazoa > Arthropoda > Insecta > Orthoptera > Acrididae > Locusta > Locusta migratoria. Next base: position 328,910,028 of record CM048747.1, on the reverse strand, counting down.
TTTAAATTTAGTATGTCCTGCTCAAAACCTCCATTTTCACGCGGTGGTCCCGTTATGGTATCAGAATATTATATTTACCGCTTGATAATTATTCTCGTACCACATTTCCATCTATACTATATAATACTATAATTTACTCATTATGAGTATATTCTCTCTTGTTCTTTTATATACAGAATGTTTCGAATTCATTTAAATGACATACACATTCCTATATTCCGATGTAGAAAAGGTTCTCTCTACATTCAGTTGTTTATTGCAAGCGGTCAAATCAAATGTTCAAATGTTTGTATAGCTTATGGGACTTAACTACGGGGTCATCAGTCCCTAAACTTACAAACTACTTATGAACTAGCTAATCCTTAGGAAGGCACAAATATCCATGCCCGAGGGGGATTCGACCCCCAACCGTAGTGGCCGTGCAGACCGTGACTGGAGCGCCTCAGTCCCCTCGGCCACCGCGGCCGGCTGCAAACGGTCCTTATTTTAAAAATTATCATGGACGTAACGTCTCCGAATAATCAATGACGTCATTGTTTAAGGCTGGCCGCGGCAGAATAGCCGTGCGCACTAAGGCGCCCAGCTGCGGTGCGCTCCAGTCACGGTCTGCACGGCCGCCGGCCGTGGTGGCCGAGGGGACTGAGGCGCTCCAGTCACGGTCTGCACGGCCACTACGGTCGGGAGTTCGAATCCCCCCTCGGGCATGGATATTTGTGCCGTCATTAGTCTTAGCTAGTTCATAAGTAGTTTGTAAGCTTAGGGACTGATGACCCCGTAGTTAAGTCCCATAAGCTATACAAACATTTGAACATTTGAGCTGCGGTGCGCGCGGCCGTTAGCCGTCGGGTGTTCAAGTCTTCCCTCGGCCATGGGTGTTGGTGTTGTCCTTAGCATAAGTTAGGCTACTTTAAGTTAGTGTAAGTAGTTTGTAAGCCTAGGGACTGAAGACCAGCCTAGTTGATTCCCTTATATTTACAAACATTTGAACATTTTTGTTTATAGCTGACGGGTGGTATCGGACACTAGACTACATCCGAAAGTTTAATTCCGCTGACGCGCGGGTGGCCTATTGCGGGAAGATGTATCTTTGAGAACCTCCGTGACCATTCTAGTGTTAATATAAGGCACCTACTCGCCTCATTAGTGTGCCTTAAGAAGGCCTAGGTCGGAAACTTGAGTGCGGGGGACTTTTTGTGTTCTACACTGAGGGGACGCGTCCCGTTTCCCGCGTCAGCACCTCCAGGATCGCAGAAGTTGGGAGCGCTAATTGCTCAAGTCTCAAGCGTGCCGGAAGCAAACGAAGACAATCCAGTACCCCGCCCGTCCTCCCTTCGGCTTTCTTTCCCGGCACGGTTGTCGTGAGCCGAGGGAACCTTTCGATAAGCGGACTCTTTTCCGTAATCGCTGCAGTTCGAACGAAAACTTCCATTCGCCTGCTGAAAGTAATACCAAAGTCTAACATTCAGTCACGACACTCTCACAGATTTTTGTTATACACTACGACAGCAGCGATCCAAGCCGACTGCAAGCTACAATCCTGAATACGATATTAGATGAGTGCGAATAGTATCCTTTATATTGATCTTAACATACTTTTCACATTACGGGATATATGTAGTGATTCTATGTATGCCCTCTATGTGTTCATAAACAATTCATTCGATTGCAATGAAACTTTGGTTAACTGTTCATCGTACGCCCACTAAGGTTTCTGACCCAAAAACAAAAGAGCACGGCACATAGCTCAGAACATATGACGCCATAAACAATGAGAGGCCACCGCCTGAAAATACCCAGATTTTTGCGTCAATTATTGGAAAATGGTAGTAGTTAGGGACCTGCAAGAGAGTTAGCATGCAATTTCGGACGTTTATGAAGCGTTTTGTAACTGACCCCTCCCCCCTCCTCACATACACACAAAATGAAGAAACTAAGTCTACCGCTCTAACAGTTTCGATATAGACGCCGTAAAACTGGCGCATCAGGCATGACCTCGAATCAAACACAGTTAGCACTACAGATATGCATGTTACTATTTATTTTTGTCTGCAAGTCTCCCTTAATTCTCTTTCATCCAAAATTAAGCAGTCTGTTTTCTTAATCTCTATCTAAATAAAAGCGAAAGGACACTCACTCACTCACTGGTTAAACACAAAATCTCGAACACTACTTCACCTATAAAGCTGAAATTTGGTAGGAATGTAGCTTACAGGTAGAAAACGTCAGCTAAGAAAGTATTTTGTGATAGGTGCATGGCGGAGCATACTTCTCCTACAGACTCACGAAATCTACAGTTTCATTCCGATCTTCACGAAATTTCGCACGCTTGACCTTCAAAACAAGAGGTAGGTCACCGTCTACCTTACGTTTCATTCAGTACATTGGGGGAGGGTACTTTACAATATAAAAATGGATCCCTAAATACCTTGGTCGCGACATATCTTGAGAACAACTCGACCGATTTCACAGATTCTTTTATTTTCGTTATTCTCAGAACAAGGGTTGTATGAAATGAAACTGTAATATTTCAGAACAATATAGTGCGTTTTTCAATGTGACCGTGCGTTTCTATTGCAAATGTTCAAATGTTTGTAAATCTAATGGGACTTGACTGCGGGGTCTTCAGTCCCTAAATTTACAAACTACTTATGAACTACCTTATACTAAAGACAGTACAAACATTCATGCCCGAGAGAGGATTCGAACCTCCGACGGGGAACGGTCTCGTGCATCGTAGCATAGCGCCTCAAAGCGCTCGGCCGCTCCGTCGCGGCGTTTCTATTGCATTGAAATTTATAGTTTTATTCCGATATTGATGACATTTTGTACAATCTACCTTAATAACGAGAGGAATGTCACGGTCTGTTTAAAATTTCCTTCGGTGCATGGTGGAGGGTACTTAACTTACGGAATTTTACAAAATGCATAGTTTTGCTCCAATCTTTATGAATTTTTGCTCACATGACCCATAAACCAAGAGGAAGATCACTGGGTACATAAATGTTTGTATGCGACACGACGTAGGGTACCTTGCAGAAAACTTTCCGAGAGAGGGAAAGGTGTAAACGAACAGAGAGATGGGAGAGAAAGAGGTGGATTCAGAGAGAGTAGAGGAGGGGATGTCTACTACGAGAGAGTAGGTTAAATAAACACCCGGGCAACGCCGGGTTTACAGCTAGTACTTGATATATATTGAAAATATTTCTATTTTGTAAAAAAGTTAAAAGACATATTTTCTGAAAAATGTAAAATGAGATGAACAGTAATTTTATTTCAATTGTGTATAAAATATTACAACTTTGAACATGCCTGGTTAACAGCAACCGTAATCCAATTATTTTTAACAATTTTATATATCAGCTAACCGGTTGCGTAGTTTTAAGGTACTTGGCCTAGGTTTCGTTGTCGCTAGGGACAACTTCATTAATAAAATTAAAAAATAGTTACCTAAAAATGATAATAACAGAATAAATATCTTATATAAGGAAAGATTTTTACACATGCTGAACAGTGAAAACATCAGTACTTACATGAAACACATGACGTCAAAAATATTACGAGGAGAATTGCTCATGTCGATTACAATAAAAACCAGCATTCTTGCCAGGTAAATAAAATCAGTGTGGTGTGAAGGGCATGAAGGAACTGCCTACGAGGCATCAAACACGTAGCACACGTGCACTAGGACGCGCCACAAGTCACATGGGCAGTACTAATGTTACATAATTACGGACATAATAGTTTACATTTGTGAATGGTTAGACAAAAATTGTTTACAATACTATATTCCGGGATTCAATGAAAAATCCAAGTAGGGCCGGCCGCGGTGGCCGAAGGGACTGAGGCGCTCCAGTCACGGTCTGCACGGCCACTACGGTCGGGGGTTCGAATCCCCCCTCGGGCATGGATATTTGTGACGTCTTTAGTGTAAGGTAGTTTATAAGTAGTAGTTTGTAAGTTTAGGGACTGATGACCCCGCAGTTAAGTCCCATAGACTCTACAAACATTTGAACATTTTTTTTACTCTAAGAACAACACACACATCCAAGCTCGAGGGAGGCCTCGAAGTTGAGAATTTGGGTTGGAAAGGAAACGTGTCTGGATAGCCTAATGGGTTAAGGCGACCCCTGACCCGGCCCGGGAAATTCGGGTTCGAATCCCAGTCTGGCACATATATTCAGTTTTGCCGTTGGATTTATTCCAATGCACTGAAATGGCCGTAATATTTAAATATTTCGAATTCGTAATATTACGGCCATTAATATCATCAAATGATGTCTGTTCTTTGCGTCCTATCAATAACTACAAAATACATTAGTTCCGGGCAAGGAAGAAGTTGAGTAGCCACTTCGTAGTTACTTTTAAGGCCTCAAACCGATGAATATCCTGAGAGTAAATTAAGAAGACATTTTACTAACATTTGAAAACAGTTATGTAAAGCGTGAGCAGGGCAGCCTACTCCTACTATACGATCATTTAAATTGCTTTTCAGGTGGGTGAAAACGTTATTTCCCGACTTCTTACCAATGCCACTGATTCCAGCGAAATTTATGTTGGAATTGTCTTCAGAGAAAGCAATACATTTGCTGTCAATACGTATACTTCTAAGAGTATCGCAAATGCAATCATTTCAGATTTTTCACTTGGTATGCTTTTAAGTTCTATCGCATTTGTTTGATATCCTCCCTATTTAACATCATAGTAGTGAATGAGAATTGGAAACAGTTTCATAGAACCATGGTTCCTGCCGTCTGTTGCAACACTAAAACATTATATAAGTTACCTTCTACAACGTCAATAGGCACATTAACAGAGTGAGGTAGCAATACAGAATAAATGATTGCTTCTGTTTCAGTACGAACACATGACATTTGTTTAGCTGTCTTTGAGTCTTTGAATAACACTTTCTGTAATTTTCTTGTACGGTCCATTGATTTAAAACTTCTATGATTTTTTACCGTGTGGAAAGATATGGCGCCTTCACCTGCACTCACCGGATCGCTATGTTTAGAATACTCTTTTGCAAAAAAAGTCTGCAACTTTGGAGGAAGATGCGGCAATACAAACCCGCGATTTGTATTTACCCGTCGTTTGGGGAGCTTCTAGGTCCAATCCCCTGCAAAATAATAACTATACGCTGTATCATAAGTGATTCAGAACACAAACGATGCACGATTGTAAGCTATATTCCACTCTCATAATCGCTGTTTAGCACAAACGTTTGCAAGATAATAAACCTTACCTTTGTTGGCAATTGAAATGAATTTACCAGTTAGGCAGATACGACATTCCGCCTCGGATCTGTTTCTTCTCGGCCTGAAGTCAAGGAATCGTTTTTGTAGTTCGTCACTGAAGAAACATTTGCGTTTCTGCATGATTTCGGTGAAACGTGACTACTACTTTCCTTCACAGCAACCAACAGGCAACAGAGAGTAAAGTGTTGTAAATAGTCCATCGAACGTCAATTTCTTAGAAGGGGATGTATCTTGCATTGTTATAGACGTATGTTTTTAATGGGCAGCCTCGCAGCCCATATTCCGCGACAATTGCCACGCCAGTTATTTCGTTTGTAGCTGGACCTCAGAGCAGCGGCGGCATAGAAAAGAGAAAATTCTAGGAAAAAAATCACATTATCTGAAGAAAGGTTGAATTCTCTAGAGTTAATAAAAAATCACATTGTCTGAAGAAAAGTTAAATTCTAACAATGGAAAATCCGATAGGAAATGTCAGTAATGGAGGATAGGTAACAACTCGCCGTAAAGAAGCTCGTTGAGCTGCTGACAGACACGAAAATAGATAATCACATATACACAACTTAAATATTCGGCCTTCGTCAGAAAAAGAAACATACACATTCACCCAATCGCTCAGATAACTATACACACACAACTACCATGTCCGGCCACTCCAGCGTCACACGCGTCTATACTGTGAGTGAGGTGTGGAGCCTCTCGGTCTTGGGGGGGCCTCCAAATACCCAGAAAGAGGTGTTTTTTTTTTTTTTTTTTTTTTTTTTTTTTTTTTTTTTTTTTTTTTTTTTTTTTTTTTTTTGAGCTACTTTCGCCTCCTGCTCTGGGGCCTCCGAATCTCGAAAGCTATTTTTTGTAGACTGGCCCGTACCTCTCGTCCAGGGAGGGCCTCCAAAACGCAAAAGTTGCTTTTTCACAGTAAAACATGTATTTCCAAGTAGGCAGGGGGCCTCACTTTGTTTTTGTCGCCGCCCAGGCCTCCAACAGCCTTAGTCCGCCACTGGTGGAGGGGGAAGTTTGCGGGGTAAAGGTGAGGACTGAATAAGGAGGTTTTTAACCTCCACGGGATGGAAAGTTCCGCGGTGCACGATGGATTTTAACGACTCTGATAGGTGGGAATTTGAACTGCTGTAGTGAATACAGTGAAGGAAAGGGGGTGGGAAAGGATGAAAGGAAAGTGTAGAGGAGTTTAGGGAGAGTGGGGGGATTTGTAACGATAAAATAAGGAAAAATAAGAGTAGGAAAAATAGGAAGAAGATAGGGAAAAAAATAGTAAAACAGGAAAAATAGGGAAAAGAATTAAGAATAATACGAAATAATAAAATAAATAGTAATTAATGGGATATTGTAAGGGGCAACACACAGTTGCAAGGAAGACATGAATTGGAGAAATGCAGCAGGATAATGAGTGGGGAAGGAAGACGGGGGGGGGGGGGGGGGGAGATGTTAGGCATACAGCGTAGGGCTGGGTTTTCAGTTGAGACCAGGATGGTTGCAGGACTGTAGAATGTGTTAAAGGGACAACTCCCATCTGCGCAGTTTAGATGGTGGAGGGGAGGATCCAGATGGCTCGGGTAGTAAAGCAGTGGTGGCCATTCAACCTGACAGACAACTGGTTCGTCATCATACCAATATACGAAGCTGTGCAATGATTGCAGCAGAGTTGGTATACCCCACGGCTGCTTCACAAGTGGCCCAACCACTGATGGGGTAGGATAAGCCCGTGACAGGACTGGAATAGGAAGTGCTGGGTGGGTGGATTGGGGAGGTTTTCCATCGGGGTCTTCCACAGAGGTATGATCCCTGTGGTAAGGGGTTGGGACTGGGAATGGCACAGGAATGGACTAGGTTGGGTGGGCGATGGGAGACCACTTTAGGAGGGATCGGAAGGACCTTGAGTAGGATATCTCTCATTGCAGGGCATGACAGATAATCAAAGGCCTGTCATAGGATCATACCCCTGTGGATGACCCAATGCAAAACCTGCATTATTTAATATTCCAAATCAGCCACCACAACTTTAGATCAAGGAAAATCCTCACAAACGTGACAATAAACATAAAAAAGAGCAGTTTCCCAACAAATCCACAATTGTTGCAACATATGAACGGCAAGAATCATTAAAACACACGTTTTCTAAACAAAAGTAATTATACTCGAAAGTATATGCGTTTAAATGAAAGACGGGTGACGTGTAAAAATGTTCAAATCATTAGACTCTATGCTGAACTGTTACACATCGAAGAAAGTGACTATCGTGTAAGAACAGTCCTAACAGGAATTTAAGTTTCTCGTATATTTTTATTCTATTACATTATACTTTCAACGGAATAAGCTGCAGATATACACATAGGTCTATTCACAAATATTGTCACATGAAGAAGTTGTTGTTTGTATCGATGAATCAGTGAATTTCGTCTGTTTTTACATTTATTACACGATTATTTATTTCTCTCGATATTTTACTAATGCTTGTAACGCAAAAATTACGGAAATTATTTAATTATAAACAAACATTAGTCATGGTTCCTTGGTCACCATTAAGGGCCCTAAAGTCGTTGTAACTGTCATTGGTAACAAATTTCGCGACTGTGTTATGTTAGACTGTGATAATTAAAATTTTCACTCCCTAGTTCTGAAATAAATCAGTGGTCTCTCTCTCTCTGTCTGTCTCTTATTATTATTTTTATTTTAATACTGTATAATTTCCGATTTTTTTACTGCATCTTCAGAATTTTTTAAGCTTTCTCTTCCGAAGAAAAAAAAGAAACAAGAAAAATAAAATTGGTACTGACAGCACTGTATCTTTGTCATTGCTTGAACCCTCACTAATCATTATTATCGAGTGCTTTAAGAGATTTATGATTTCAAAGAAAGTTATAGTTGCTGGGTCTAAAACATTTGAGTGAGAGTGCTATATCTCGCCTCGGAGATAATAACTGAAAGGCACTATCAGATACGGAAATTGTGTTTATTGACAAGACAAACTAATCAACTTCTGGAAACAAAACAAACTTCTGAAACTAAGGCAAAAACAACAAACAGCAACTAAAAATTTTCTTCTTCACTAATTAGGTATAAGCCAGGAAGATGACAACAGTCTTGAAAGAACGGCCAAGGAGCGGAGCCAGATGAAGTATTCCATTGCGGGAAGTCCTGGAGACACGGCGTCGCTGGCAGAGACTCTTCCCCGGAGGCGTCGGTCACGATCCCTCAGCTATGGTTCTTGTAGGCGGTCGGCGGAGAACTGCCGTCGTGTTGCACTGCGCCCCCCTAAATAGTAGGCGTGCAGTGATACGTGGCAGTCTCGAGGTGGTTTCACGTGATGTGCGGACGAAAATAGTCCCGGTTTAGTGCGTCCTCTGGTGACTCTGGAACCACCATTGTGAGCCGCCTCACTGTTATGCATCCATGCACTGGTACCCTGCATTGCAGGTTGTTCGCTTGTCAGGTACCCGACATCCCTCCCCCACAAAGAGAGGAGCCAGACTGAGGCCAGTCCATGGCATCAGATGAGCCCAGCAGTCTGTGGTTCGCCAGAGGTGTGTGGTCGACGTCCATCAGTATTGGCCATGGTGCAGGAGTTGACTGCCCACCCTCGTCCTTTGACATTGGAGGGGCCATAGAAGGGCTTGGTCTTTTAGGGCCTCCTGGCTGTCTGGTCGGCGGGCATCCTACAACAAGAGGCAGTGAGTCAATGGCAGTCGTCAACTGACGGCTCCTGGGGCGTACCTGGTTCAGATGCTTGCGGCAAAGGGAGCCATCTGAAAGTTGAACCTCCACCATTGCTCATCCCAGTAGTTTTGTGACCACCTCTGGATCCCAATGGCGGCCAGGGTGGAAGAACATCAGGGCCCAGACATCATCGTGGATAGCAAACCGGTGTCGCTGACCTCACCCATTGTGGAGGAGGGAGAGGAGCAAACGTTGTGGGCGCCTACGGAGCCGTTCCGCTGGACTGGTTCCCTCCTGTAGAGTTGTCCTGTAAGAGCCCAAAAAGATGGACAAAGCATCGTCCAGTGAGTGGTGTGCAGAGAGCTTCAACATTTGATTCTTGAAAGTCCGTACGAACCGCTCTGCGGGGTGGAAAGGCGCCTTGCCTACCAGGGCAATGCCATTGGATGCACAGAAGGTTGTGAATTCTGTGGACGTAAATTGAGGGCCATTGTCGCTCACAATTGTCTCTGGTAGGCGTTCAGTGGTGATTATGTGAGTGAGCACCTGGATGACGTGGGTCGATGATGTGGAGGGCATCCGAGAGATGTAAGGAAACCCAGAGCTGGCGTCGACTTCAATAAACCACGAGGAGCCCAGAAAGGGACCTTTGAAATCCAAATGGAGCCTTGACCAGGTGTTGATGCCTCTGGCCATGGGAAATATCGACGTGCCAGAGCAGCTTGTGTGCTTTGGCAGGAGGGGATAGGCTGCTACCAAAGAGGCGATATCCGCGTTGATCCCCTTCCAGTGGACATGTTGACGAGCAAGGCGTTTTGTGAGCACGACTCCCCAATGACCACGATGAAGTAGGCTGAGGACCTTATGTTGTAGGGAGAGAGGAATGACAACCCGTGGTCGGCCATTTTCGCCCTGGGTGAGAAGAACACCTTCATGCACAGAGAATTCGTGCCATCAATGCCAATAATTTTGAACCTCTAGGGTAACCACCTGCCATTGATTCGATGGCCAACCCTGATGATCTCGTGCAGGACTGGATCCTCTGTAGACCGCTTGGCTACTAGTTTTGCATCAATGGGAAGGGACACGAGAGTGTGTTCTTTTTCTGCGTCTAAGTGGCAGCACTCTCCTGGGTCAGTGGCAAATGAAGGATCCTGGCCTAATGGTAGCCGGGAGAGGAGATCGGCATTGGTATGGTTGGTCATCGAGTGATAATGAATGTCATAAGAGTAATTAGCCAGAAATAAAGCCCACCATTGGAGGCATCTTGAGTTTTGGTAGGGATGTTTGCATCACACCGAAAGAGGTGCAGCAGGGGTTTGTGGTTGGTCAAGATGGTAAAATGACAACCATAAACACAGACATGGAACTTTTTTAAAGCGACGACTATGGCCAAGGCTTTTTTTCAATTTGCCTGTAGTTGCACTCTGCATGTGTCAATTTATTGGAGATGAAGGCAACTGGTTGTTCCAGCCCATCGGCCCTGTGTAAAAGGACTGCACCCACACCATAATCAGAGGTATCTGCCGCAACAATCACAGGGAGTGACGGATCAAAGACCATAAGACGTGTTGGCTGAAGCAAGGCCTTTTTGAGATTGCAGAAGGCACTTTCACATGCCATGTCCCAATTCCATGTCACATTCTAACGTAAGAGACGGTACAATGGCGCTGCGATGGTTGGGCATGTGGAATGAATTTCCTGTAATAATTCAGGTAGCCCAATACGGATTGCAGCTGCTTTGTGTCCAAAGGGGATGGAAAATCCTGCATGGCCTGGACATGATGAGGCAGCAGCCGAATACCTGTGGCACTGAGAACGTGGCCTAAGTATTCGAATTGAGAGAGAAAAAAATGGACATTTTTCCAAATTGCAAAGAAGATTGGCCGTTTGAGAATAGAAAAAAGGATCTCCAGGTTGTCCGCTAGATGTTGAGCGGACTGTCAGGCAACAATGATGTCATCCAGGTAGTTGGCAGTGCAAGGCACGTCCCTTGTAAGAGTTTCGAGGAACCTCTGAAAAATCACTGGGGCATTCGAAATCCCAAAGGGGAGCCTATTATAGCAGAAAAGACCAAAAGGAGTGTTGATAAACAGCAAGTTTCTGGACACCTTGTCTAAAGGAAGCTGTAAATATACGTCCTTGAGGTCGATTTTCGCGAAGAGTTTGCCCCCATTGACGCGAGTGAGGATCTAGTTAACCTTGGGAATGGGGTATGTATCAACAATCGACTTGGCATTGATGGTTTTACTGAAATCACCACATACATGGATGGAACCATCCAGTTTGTCTACCAATACTATGGGCGTTGCCCATAAACTTTTAGAGACAGGTGTAAAGACGCCAGCTCCCTGCAAACGTTGGAGCTCTGCCTGCAATTTGTCATGAAGAGCGAATGGTACAGGCCAGGCTTTGAAGACCCGTGATATGGCTGTTGGGAGGAGCGTGATGTGTGCCTCAAACCCTTGGACACCAGCAGTAGAAGGCTCGAACGCGGAATGATACTTGGAGTGAAGAGTCTGGAGATAGGAACTGGCAATTCCTAGCTGGATGCTCCTAGTGGTATTGTGGACTTCCAGCCCCAAAGCATAGAAAAGGTCAAGTCTCAGCAGGTTCGTCGCTCCCAGTGTATCCACAACAAGAAGACGCATCCTGCAAGTTGTGGCACCACGTCTGATGAGCGCTGTAAACTGCCCTTTAACCATCACTAAGTCATCACTGTAACTTCGAAGGTTGTGGGTGAATAGCTGAAGAGGGGGAGAGCCCAAGCGTTGGCAAGTTTGCCACACAATGATAGAAGAGTGTCTACCTTGAAATCGACTGGGTGGCCATTGACAGGGTTACCTGTTCATCGTGAATAGGAAGTACTGCATGAACATGGAGATCCTCCTGATAAGCCGTGCCTGGGTTGTCATCTGCAGCAGGATCGAACTGAGTGTACTCAACTTGCATCCTGGAGGAAGCACAACAGACTTCAGCCCTGTGCCCCGTTTTGTTACACGAGTTACATTTGGTACAGCGAAACTGGCACTGATGCCTACGGTGTGTGACAAAACAGTCTTTGCAAGAGGGTAACTGCCGTGAGTGAAGGAGGTTTGTTTACAGAAGGAAGATGAGGAAGTGGTTGCTGAGGTGTCTGTCGGCGTGTAGGGTAAGCTGCATGCACCAGAAATGGGTCATGGAAGGAGGTGGGCGCTTGGAGGGACTGTTCAAACACCCGAATAACTGGAAGACATGCTTCTAAGGAGGGGTCCCGAAGCTTTAGTAAATCCTTCTAGAGGCCCTCGTCAGGGGCATGAACCAAGATCATATCCCTCACAAAAAATGCCACATACGATTGTTGGTAGCTTTCGTTGGCACATCAGAATCAGCAATCCTTGGAGGGTAGCGATCCTTTTCCGATATGACTGACCTGGCTTCTTGTAACAGCTAAAGAATTTGTGCTGAACTGTCATAACATGCACTTGTGAGTCAAAGTACTGCTGCAAGCTAAACTTCAATTCATCATAGGGTAGGGAATGTGGTTTGTGCACCGGTTTCAAATGCTGAAGAAGACGGTAAACCTCAGCATCAACATAGACAAGGAAGAAAGCCCTACAGTGGGCATTACCAGAGATACCGTACACCAAGCAAAATTTGTTGTGAGACATCAGGGGTTGCGGTGACTGGTTGCCCGTCCATGGTAAACAACAGGCAAGACAACAAAGAAGACTAACTACTTGACCACCAGAGACCCAAAAAAAAAAAAAAAAAAAAAAAAAAAAAAAAAAAAAAAAAAAAAAAAAAAAATCCTTGTTGCCACTGCTATATCTCACCTCAGAGATAATAACTAAAAGACACTATCTGATATGGAAATTGTGTTTATTGACAAGACAAACTAATCAACTTCTGGAAACAAAACAAACTTCTGAAACTAAGACAAAAACAACAAACAGCAACTAAAAGTTTTCTTCTTCGCCCATTAGGAATAAGACAGGGAGATAACGACAGCCTTGAGAGAATAGCCAAGGAGACAGAGCCAGACAACATATTCTGTTGCATTAAGTCCTGGAGGCACAGCATCACTGGCAGACTCTCTTCCCAGAGGCATTGGTCATGATCCATCAGCTATGGTTCTCATAGGCAGTCGACAGAGAACTGGCATTGTGTTGCACCGAGTCCCCCTAAATAGTCGGCGTGCAGTGATACGTGGCAGTCTCAAGCTGGTCTCACATGACTGTGCGGGGGAAACTAGTTCCAGTTTACTGTGCTCTCTAGTGGTGCTCGTTGCGTCCTCTGCTGACTCTGGAACTGCTACTGTGGGGCACATCACTGTTATACACCCATGCGCTGGTACCCTGATTTGCGGGTTGTTCACTCATCAGGTAAACCATCAGTACATGACAGAGTGGATTTGCATCAGAGCAGTAGAGCCATACCTGCTTTATGTGCGAATCTCAGTTTCTTAGTTTATATATCATTTTTGTTATTGAGCCAAACAGTATTTTATTTTATTTATTTTTCTTCTTTTTTTAATTTTAGTGAAACACCAGGTAGCTCCCATATAACCTGGAAACGGATGAAAATTTTACCAGGAAAAAGTGTCCAAACTTTAAATTTTAGGGGTAGAATGGATCATGCCCCGAAAATACATAAAGAAGCTTGGAGAATATGTAAAAAGGTACTACAATGAAGCTTATTTGCATGAAGCAGTGAAGAAAGTGAAAAAACAATTAAATGAGTTTACGATAAGCTTCTGAAATTTTTGCTGTGCCATGTACCACTCTTCAAAGATGTTTGAAAGATGGTGGTAAATTGATGAAATATGGAAGGCCGAAAGTGCTGTTCAGAAAGAGGAGAAATGTCTTGTTGAAGCCCTTCTGCTATGTGCATAGTTCAAGAAATTTACATTTTCTTTTTGCCTTCTACCATAAAGTGATCAATTATCTACAAACATTTACTAGAGCTAAAATTGAAGTGCTATACAATAGTCCAGCAGAGTCAATGCAATCAAACCTTTACTATATATTTATGCTCTGTTGGAAATATATAAAAAAAAAATTGTATCACAACTCACAAAGCACTTTTTATTTTCTTTGTTCTGATCTTGTTTGATCTTTTGAAGAAAGCTAATTATTTAAGCAAAATTATGCAAAGACCAACCAATTAATATTACATGACATTAGCGGCGGAAAAATACCAACCAGAAGCATAGGCGAATCCAAGGGAAGTGGAAGGGGGGGGGAGGAAGTGCATTCCCCTCCCCCCCTGGCAGCCACCCCTCCTTTTTTTATTATTTTGCTAGCGTGCTATCACTGCACCGAGTTTTCTAAACTGTAGATTTTTGTTTAATTGGACGTGGGGTAAAAAGGGGTGGGCATTACTTGAGTCTTTCTACTGAGCCAGAGTTTGGCTGGTGATGAGAATTCTTTCACAACAGAACATGATATCTGTAGATAGTTTGGATACTAGGAAGTTAACAGAAGACTTTGCAAATGTAAAGGCAAGAAAAGTTCAAATTGTGTAAGTATAGTTCAGTTTTAAAGCAACTTTCATTCACCAATTCATCAAACATAAAGAAATTAAATGGTCTTGGATCTGGATAAATAATAATTTTCATTTAGACATAGGCCTAATATGTAATAAATCACTTCTAATAGGAATCTTTCTTTTAAAAAAAGTAATAAATAAAAAAATTGTGTTGTATCCTCAAACACATAAATACCACTGAAAATGCCTTCATGGGCTATTGACTTGTTGTCTCTACCAGATGCCCAACAGAACTGACAGAACCTGCTCTCTCCACTTCTTGAAATTAGTCTGTGGTGCGCTACCTGCACTTGTCCTGCTCGCACCTCTGGTGACGGGCATTGTAAGTACGCAGACGCATTGCGGAGCAAGGGAACACCACACCCGACACATACATTTGGTCCTCACCACAAAAATATTGGGCTGACATGAGAGAGTACAGTCATGGGAACTGGAAGCACCATGCAGCTTAGCATTCTCTCTCTCTCTCTCTCTCTCTCTCATGGTGGCTAGTGTGATTTTACAAGTGAGGAGTGTTCAAGAGCTGGTGCTGTCCTCTCCCAGGATAGGTACCATCGGGGGTATAGACTCAAGTGAATAGGGAGGAGGTGGTGGCAGAGTGGATGTGGTGGATGGGGCTGCCGCTGGCCAGAGTGTTGGTGTCGTGGGCCACAGCTCTCTGGTTGCCATCGGGGGCTTGACCTGGATGAAGCTGAGCTCGGCAGTTGTTCCCAGCCAGAAAAGGGTTGATGGCAATTTGCAGATGTGGCCCATAGAGGCTGCAGAAGGTGAAGCAGTGTCTGCGGCTGGAAGCCATGTAGAAGCTCAGCTGGACTCTTGTCACTGATTGGTGTCTAATTGTTAGGATGCCAGGAATTTCTCAAAGGCAGCATTCGGGGATGCCTGAAGCACATATTCCTTCATTTGGGTTTTGAACATTCTGAGCAGCCGCTCCACCTCCCCGTTGGGTTAGGGGTGGAATGGAGGAGCCAAAACATGACAGATACTCCGGTGGGCACAGAACTCTGAAAACTCATGAGAAGAATCCTGCAGGCCATTATCTGTAACCAATGTGACTGGCAAGCCTTCCAAAGAAAAGATTTTCAAAAGCAATGTGTCCATCACCGCTGTCGATGTAGAGCTACAACAAACCACACATAAAAACTTTGAGAATGCATCAACCACTAACATCCAAAAAGAATGCAAAAAGGGACCCATGCAGTCCACATGAACTTGTTCCTATGCTTGTTCTGGTTCTGACCATGAAGAGAATGAAGCATGAGGAGCTGCCTAGTGGGTTGCACATTTCAAACAGGCAGGAACAAGACAGACAATATCTGCATCTAGCTTTTATATAAGATATCCCTCAGAGCTCTGCATGAAGAATACTGAGAACTTCCCGATGAAGAGAGGAGGGAATGACCACCCTTGGTGCTGCGTCAGGTGTAGGTTACAAGAGGACACCATCCTGGATGGAAAACTGGTACTGAAACAAGAAATAATTGTGCAACAGGTCTGAACCATGGCTTGTTTATGGTTTTACAGAGCTATATGTGTGTTCTGTGTTGTGCATGAACTAATCATTTATTTTTCCATTAATTGTATGAATCAAGCTGCAAGCCTCCATGGAAGATAAATCACAATCCTAACAGTGACTTTAATTTCATATGATAGTTCACCATAACTGCATCATTGCCCACTGCACCAACTTCCAATAACTGACACACAATTACAATATTTGTCATCCTTGCATCAAGGCACCTTACTCCTCTCAAACCTGGTGCCACACAGTTCACCTCTCTCTCACACTATCAACCACTCACTAGGCAAGTATACTTACATCTTTAAATACTCTCCCTCATGGTCATCTTGCTCTCAGCGGATGCTACAGTTTGGTCAAAGGTTACTGTCAATAATCAGCTACTGACCATTTGATCTCACATGCACAACACACTGATAAATTACTGATAAATTATTTCATATTTCATCCTTATCTCCTTGTCAGCATGTCTATACCTGGAATACTGTGATATGCTTCATGTCCACAACATTTGCATGCCACCTGTCAGTGTTGCTTCCCCCTCACCCACTCTTCACAATGCCCATCTACTCCTCAATCCTACTTCTACATCTCTACAGCCAATGGTATCAATGTACTGGTGCTGTGAACCAGTCCCTGAGAGGTACCTCTCCCCCACTTTCCCAATAATTTAGTTTTTTACTGTAGTTTAATTAACATGTGTGCCATTACTTACCTTTGTATTTCATGTAGAGATGGTAATACATCAGCAGCTGTTTTCAGCTAGGCAGAATAAGAAGAATGCCATGAGTAAGTACTTTTACCATCAAGCCCCAATTAATATTATTGTGATATCATTGTGTGTGCATGTCTGTGTGTGTGTGTGTGTGTGTGTGTGTGTGTGTGTGTGTTTGTGCGCACTTTGATTTACTTATTGTTGTAGACTGTGATCTGATGTTGAGTGAGAGCAGCCATTTTCTGCAACACAACAGTACACAAGATGCCTTCTAAACATATTGCACTTGGTGTCATTCAGCCATAGAATGGCACAACAGCACTGAAGTCTGAGATAAACATTGCCAAAGTACTGCTCTTTACTGATACATAAAATTTGACTGCCCGTGGATCTAAAAGTTGTGAATGTGTGTTTAATCTTGACAGTATTTGGTGTGGTGGTTGAAATAGAGGATTTGCAGTGTTTTGGTACAAGGGTATAATATGCATGGTTTGAATAGGATTAGCTACACAAGCATAAGTATATTAAGAAGGGAGGTATTAATCCTAGCTGCTTCCTTGAGATCAAGATATGAAAAATCACAGCAATTTCTGGATTAACTGAGGACGTTTGAAACAATATAGGCTAATAAATTATTTACACGTGATTTTGGCTGTTTTTATGATATGCAATTCTTATAGTTTCGATAGATCTGTTTTAAAATGTACTGAATATGACTGCCAATAAATCAAGTTTAAATAATGGTCTTTGTTATTTAATTATTCTTACACTGTGCATGTTATTATTTTGCTTGTAAAAGCATATCTAGACTGCTATGTTATTTCTCCTGTTCTTGGTAAAGCATATAACACTGTATCAGTGCCTTCTGCTTTGACAGTAATAATACTTCATTCATTATTATTAACATCCTCTACAGAGAGTGCTGTTTTTTTATGTGTGAAAGTAAACTGAAAATTCATTCCCATGCTTTATTTATTATTATGTTTTAAACTCAGACCATCATTAAAATTTCTAATTGGATGGTGAACTTATCAAAAGCTTTTTACTAATTAATTTAACTACCTGAAACAAGTGTAACAAATAAAAATAAGTAAATTACTTACTGTTTCAGGGGTACCGTTTTTCGGGAACTCCATAAACTTTATGTTGTCCACGCATGCAAGGAATACCTGGAAAATTGGCCTCAACTTGTCAAGTATTGTGGATACAGGTATATGATAGCACTCAGACAGTTAGTTTTTTAAATAAAATATTAGAAATAATTCTGTATCCAACAATGTTTATATTTATATTCAATAATCATAAAAGGTTTTAGCATTTATTTAACTAGAAATAAAATGCACACTATTTAGATTAGTTTATATACATAATTCAGAAAACATTCATAATTTCCGCACTGACATTGTATTATCATGTTACTTCATCTCTGAAAAATAATTACAGATGAATATGAATAAAATATTATGTAAAGCTGCTACATTCCATTACTATGTTGATATGTTTGTGGAGGTTTATAGGATCGGGTCGGATAAGACACGAGACACTCCAACTTTCATACACTGACTTTATTATAACACGTTTACACTGTACAAATGTCAGGCGGGAACTGGTGTTTCCGCTTCCTTACAGCAAAGACCTTTTGTAACACAGAAAGATACTACACTTGTCCAAAGTTGTTAGGTATCGATCCCCACATAGCCCCCCCCCCCCCCCGGCAGTATGGAGTACATGAAAAAAAAACTTAAAAGATTAAAATTACACAGCTGGTAGGGGATGCAGAAAGGTGACTGGCAGCTCTTGTGCATCCTCAGGTAGGGGGCGGTTGGTGGGTGACCGTGGGGCAAAACCCGGCACGGTAGTCTCGAAGTCCTCGAGGGTGGGTGGTGGGCGAAGCCGACGACCAAATCTTGTCGATTGTTGTGGGGGGCCTCGATGATCAGCTGGGAACCGCACAATGACGGTTCCGTTCGGGCGGACGAACGCACGTAGATTGCCTGCGGAGGCGAGGTGGGAAGCTGTGATGCGTCGAACCACACGTTGCACTACATCACCTTCCTGATCACTTTTATCGTCACACGCGAGCATGATGAACACTGAAACACCCTGCACTAACACGCTGAGGTTACAGATATGATCTGGGTCAACCGTAGTTTTGAATTCTACCTCGGTAGCAGTGGAGGGAGGCGTACGGCTGCAAGTGGGGGTGGCAAAACCCCGACATAAGGAGGGTGATGCATCCGAGGCGGGTGTGGTAGGAGTAGTTGTGGCAGGCAAACGGCCAGGGGAAACAGGTGTGGAGGACCGATGTGGACACAATTTCTTGCCGCTTGATGGGCGCAATGAACTTGTGCAGGAAGAAGGGGTTGAAAGGGTGAAGTTTTGTGAGGAGGGAATCATGCGAGGTGAAAATCCTCGGAAAGGATGGGGATCAGAGGGCTGACTCGAATGTTGTGGACCACCAGAAAGGTAGTTGTTCGAAGAATGGGTGAGGGGTTGTGAAGAAGAATGACTCCGATTGCCTGAGTCGTTCGAAGAGGGTCGGGGTGAGGGTGTGGGGGAGTCATCGGAAGCGGGCTCAACTAGAGCCGGTTTCACTCGGTTCAGTGAAACGGTAGTTTTGGAACCGTGCAGGAGAATGTCCATGGTGTTTGCTGCACGACGGAGCACCTTGTGAGGACCAGTATAAGGCGGCTGAAGGGGGGCCTTAATGGTGTCGTCACGCAGGAAAACATATGTGCACGAACTAAGTGCAACGGGTACATAAGTACGAGGTGGTGTGTGGTGTGTCGGAGGTTGTGGGTGAAGTTTGCTACAATGTAGTTTGACGCGTTCTACCAGGGATGGAAGCTCTGAAGGTGAAGCCACGGGCGTGGGGGCAACTAGTTCACCTGGTAAAACAAGGGGTTGACCATAGACAAATTCAGCTACTGAACCTTTTAAATCTTCTTTAAAAGTGGTGCGTAACCCCAAAAGTACGAAGGGCAGGGCCTCAGTCCAAAGAGGGACATGGCAGCGTAAGGCAGTTTTAAGAGTCCTATGCCATCTCTCGACGAGTCCGTTGCTCTGAGGATGGTAGGCAGTTGTATGGATCTTGGAAATGCCGCACAACATACAAATGTCAGAAAACAGAGCGGATTCGAATTGGCGCCCCTGATCGGTTGTCAACACTGCCGGGCACCCGAAGCGTGCTATCCAAGTGTCTATAAAGGCACGAGCAACGGTCTCAGAAGTGATGTTTGGGAGTGGGGTGGCTTCGAACCAACGTGTAGTCCTATCTATGATGGAGAGTACGTATCTGAACCCCTCAGAAGGGGTGAGTGGGCCTACCAAGTCTATGTGTAGGTGTTGGAAACGTTTGTGTGGTTGGGAGAAAGTACCCAGTGGGGGGGTGGTGTGCCTGGAAACTTTGTTTTGCTGACATGGAATGCACGATCGGGCCCAGACTTGGCAATCGCGTCGCATGTCACGCCACACAAAATGCTCAGTAACAAGTCTGGTGGAGGCTCGCACTCCAGGATGGGCTAGGCTATGCAGTTTGTCAAAAACTTGTCTCTGTAGGTCCTTGGGAATGAAAGGTCGCAGAGAACCGGTAGATTCGTCACACCACACCTCTCCGGTCACACCTGGGAAAGTAGTTTTGACAGGTTTAAGGGAAGAGTCGTGGTCATTGATGAGCTGCATTATGTTTGGGTCAGCTGACTGCCGCTGCGGGAGGTCTGATAGGTCGAGAACCGAAGTGACAGCTCCGACACGGGACAGGAAATCTGCTACAATATTGTCTGCACCTTTAATGTATCTGACGTCACTTGTAAATTGTAGGATGTAATCAAGATGACGGAAACGTCGTGGCGGAGGGTCAGACGGAGGTTTCTGGATGGCGGCCACAAGGGGTTTGTGATCCGTGAGGATATAAAAGCCACGTCCCTCAACTTCCGTACGAAAATGTTTCACTGCCTCATAGACAGCCAGCAATTCTCTGTCAAAGGCAGAATATTTCTTTTGCGCGTTATTCAGCTTCTTTGAGAAGAACTGGAGGGGGGATGTAACGTTTCCGACAGATTGACTCAAAACAGCACCTATAGCACAGTCACTTGCATCTGTTGTAATAAAGAGGGTGGCATCTGGATGCGGGTGAGCCACAGTTACAGCATTTGCTAATAGATGCTTCAGTTTCTCGAAGGCTGTTTCCATTACTGGGGTCCACGGAACCTGCCGGATGCCAGTAGTGTTTTGGCCTGCCAAGGCATCTGTGAGAGGTGCCTGAACCTCAGCAGCAGCTGGCAAATGTTTCCTATAATAGTTAACTGTTCCTAGGAAACGACGTAATTCTTTATAAGTGTCAGGTCGTGGTAATTCTAAAACAGGTTTGACCTTGTCAACAGGGGGTGTGAGGCCCTCAGCTGAAACAACATATCCCAAAAACAGAACTGAAGGTTTGTGAAGTTGCAGCTTCTTATTATTAAGCTCTACACCAGCTGCAACGAGAGTGTCCTTAACTATCTGCAAATGTTCCTTATTCTTTTCCACAGTAGGGCTGAAAATCAAAATATCATCGAGGTAGACGAAACAAAAGTCTAAGTGGAACAGTACCTCGTTGATAAACCTTTGCCAGGTTTGAGCAGCATTCCGCAACCCGAAAGGCATGAATCTGTATTGGAACAGTCCGAAAGGTGTGGTGATTGCCGTTTTTTCTATGTCCTCCGGGGCCATAGGAATCTGGTGATAGGCACGTTTACAGTCTATCACCGAGAAACACCGGGCGCCGGCCAAATCGTGGTTAAAGTCTGACACGTTGGGGACGGGATATTTATCGATGATGGTACGAGAATTAAGCTTCGTATAGTCTCCTACCGTGCGCCAAGTGCCGTCTTTCTTTGCGACGAAATGAATCGGACTCGACCAACATCCCGAAGAGGGTTCAATAATTCCACCTTTTATTAGTTCGTCGATCTGTTCGCGAGCAACGGGCATAAGTTTGGGTTTGAGACGACGAGGGCGGCACGAAATAGGCGGTCCGTCAATCAGGCGTAGTCTATGAACAGTTCCGTTAGTCACTAAGGCAACGCGGGGCGCCGTGTGCGAGGGAACAGTTTGTATAGGCGCGAGCGTATCGGCCTCCGAGCGAAGCTGCGGCGCTGGCGTCGAGAGTTTACACGATTGCCAACTGCCCGTAGGTAGAGAGTTGCAAACAGGCGAGCCGCGTTGGGTTGAGTTGGTACACTGAGTAATAGTTGCGGAAGGCGCCGCTGGCGAGGCTGAGGGCAGCAGCGGGCGCATAGAAACAGCTGATGGCTGTGAGTTATTGACACTAGCCTGCGCGCGGAAATTTGACTGTCCAGGTAGGCGGGAAGGCGGGGTAGCACTCGTAATAACACTGTCAGAATGAGGACGAGCGCAATCGCAGTTACAGGGAGAGGAATCCCTGTCACAGTTGCGCGCGGGCGCAGGATCACTAGAACACTGACTAACCTGTAGTACTGAAGGCGGGCAGGATGCTTGAAGACTATTGAGCTGTTCGCGGACAGATGACAGCTCTGAGCTTAAATCCTGCAGCCGACGATGAAGTTCGTGATTCGTAGATTCGATTCGCTCTGCGAGCCACTTGTTTGACCACTCGAGAGACTCGCCGGGGAGATTAGCGCTTTTGGTAGCTAGGCGAACGTTATCTTTGTCCTTAGTTAGAACACTGGCAGGCACACAAGAAATATACAAGTTGCACGCCGGATAGAACACGCGATCGCTTGCTAAATCTATTGTTATTTTGTAATGCCTAAGAAAATCTATACCTATTATAGGTTCTTCGACTTGCGCAACTAAAACTCTCCACTCTAACTCGCACTTGGGGGCGAGTGTGACATTAAAAGAGGTTAGGCCGGTGCACTGGAGATGCGATGCGTTGACTGCTCGAAGTGTAGTCTTCTGCCGGTGAATCTTCCTGTTAGCGAGGCGAGCAGGGAGCAGTGACACGTCGGCTCCGGTGTCCACTAGAAAATTTGTTCCAGAGGAGAGATCTTTCACGTACACCCGGCCATGGTTTCTAGTGGCGTGTGACACAGAATGTAAAGTTGGGTGGCGCTTGTTTAGTTTGCAGGAGGTTGCGCCGCTGCCTACCTGCGATTGTAGTTTGGGTAGGAGCACGGTGGTTTGCAATTGCGTGCTTGCTCTCCAAATCTATAATGGAAGAAACAGTATGTCATTGCTGGGGGCGGAGGAAGCTGCGACCCATGATCTTCCGCGGCGTCAGAAGCGCCGTCGCTGCGTCGAGATGAAGGTGCCGGTAGAGCAACTGACTTGACAGGTCTTGTATTACACGGTCTAGAAGCGCTGGCGCGGAGTTCGCGTAGCCGGGCAGAATGGACTCTATCGGCGGCGCGTAAGAGTTCGTTAACTGACCTGTCCTCGTACGTGGAGATTGCAGTCTGTACAGGCAGAGGCAGTTTTTCTGTCCAAATCTCGGTGAGTGTGTCGTTTGGCAAGTTGTGTTCGCTGACAAGTAAACGGAGGCATCGCCACAACTGTGATGGAGACCTGTCGCCGAGACGCTCTTCATATATTAGTTGTCTGACATTCTCTCTCCTTGTTTTGGACACACGTTGCAGAATCGTCTGCTTGGCTGCCGTGTACTTCCCTGTCGAGGGAGGGTTCTTGACCAGGTCATAGATTAATTCGACGCGCTCATGGAGATGGTTCACAAGGCAGTAAAAACGCGTGTCGTCGTCAAGCCCGTAAACATTGAAAGTTTGCTCTACCAAGTTAAACCAAAACTCTGGGTGAGCAGGTTTGAAAGGAGGTAGCGTGGGCATGTTCTCCAACCGTCGAACAACAGTCTGTGCGAGCGAATTGTCCCTGTGAGCAGGCGATGGATTCTGGAGAAACTGCGGCGACATATTATAAAATTGGTGAAAAGGGTTCGCGTGCAGAGCCTCAGAGGCAACATCGTGTGTCGGAAGTCGGGTAGATGGGTCCCACTGGCGTGGCGGATGAATATTGCACTGCTGACGGTTAGGAGTTTGAACGCCGGCTGCCGCATTGTTCGTGTTCAAAACATTTCCGACCGACGCAGGAACACTGAAGTTATGGTCGTAAACGTTCGAGGCACCCTCATGAACTCTATTACACACGTTGTTTACACCCGGTGTGGCGAAAAAGGTGTCCTGCACACGAGGTTCAACAGGCGCGGAATGATATGTAACGGGCGGCCTTTCAAATGCCGTAGCATTCTGTTGAGTAGAGTTCAGCCTTAAAAATTCCGCTGCATTAGCGGGAGCGGAAGGAAACCTCGGCGTAGAGGAGAGAACCTCTCCAGCACTGCTGTCCCTTGTAAGATTACATTTTGGCGGGCTAACAAAGCTGGAGTCCATAGTAGGCACGGGTATACTGACGAAGCTTGCACACGGAGTAGCATTCCCGGAGCTGTAAGAAATTTGCTGTCCTCGTCGGTATTCGGCAGGTGGAGGCACACTCACGGGACAGCAGAATCCGGGCGGCGGAGGTCCGTTAGGTGAAGCCATTGTGCACAGTACGGACAATAGGCGGCATGCGAACGCGGGAGTGCGAATATCGCGGTAGACGCGGATGGAAAGCACTTCGGGCGGTAACTCGAAAGCGACACTTGATCGGGGTCACCAATGTGGAGGTTTATAGGATCGGGTCGGATAAGACACGAGACACTCCAACTTTCATACACTGACTTTATTATAACACGTTTACACTGTACAAATGTCAGGCGGGAACTGGTGTTTCCGCTTCCTTACAGCAAAGACCTTTCGTAACACAGAAAGATACTACACTTGTCCAAAGTTGTTAGGTATCGATCCCCACATGTTGTTGTGAATAATGCAACAATTGTGGATTATCCTTTTACAAGAGTCACATTTGTATGAAGTTGTTGTGGTCTTCTGTCTGGAGACTGGTTTGGTGCAGATCACTATTCTTCCATATCCTGAGGGAGCCTCTTCATCTCTTCATAAGA
The DNA here is from genome assembly GCA_026315105.1 of Locusta migratoria. Taxonomy (NCBI): domain Eukaryota; kingdom Metazoa; phylum Arthropoda; class Insecta; order Orthoptera; family Acrididae; genus Locusta; species Locusta migratoria. Next base: position 328,885,369 of record CM048747.1, on the reverse strand, counting down.
ATGGTAACCCACATATATTTGAACCTGCTTACTGTATTCGCCTCTTGATCTTCTTCTGTAATTTTTACCACATACATCTTTCCAATGCTAAATTCATGACTTCTTCATATCTAATAATGTGTCATACCAATAAATGCTTTCTTTTAGTCATGGTGTGCCAAAAATTCCTTTTCTCCCCAATTCTGTTCAGTACCTCCTCATTGGTTATGCAATCTACCCTACTAATTTTTAGCATACATCAGTAATAATACATTTCAAAACTTCTACCTCCTTCCTATCTGAAGTATTAAACATTCATGTTTCACTACTATAAAGAAAGATTGTATTTTATTCAACATTGTCAAAAACTTTCTCCAAATCTTTGTTGTGGTCTTCAACCAGCAGACTGGTTTGATGCTGCTCTCTCCATGCTACCCTTTCCTGTGCAAGACTCTTCATCTGAGAATACAAATGGTAACCTACATCCTTTTGAATCTGCTTACTGTATTCATCCCTTGGTCTGATTTTTACCCCACATGCTTCCTTCTAATGCTATGTGGACGATTCCTTGATGTCTCAGAATATCTCCCACCAGCTATCCCTTCTAAAGTCAGGATATGCCAGAAACTCCTTCCCTCCCCAATTCTGTTGAGCACCTTCTCATTAGTTACATGATCTACCCAGCTAATCTTCATCATTTGTCTAATGCACCACATTTGAAAGCTTCTATTATCTTTTTGTATGAACTCCTTACTGTCCACATTTCACTCCCATACAATGCTACACTCAAGACAAATGCTTTCATAAAAAATTTCCTAACATTTAAACTAATATTGGATGTCAACAAATTTCGCTTCTTCAGAAACACTTTTCTTCCCATAGCCATTCTGCATTTTATATCTTCTCTACTTCAGTCATCAGAAGTTATCTCGGTACCCAAATAACAAAACTCATCTACTACTTTTATTGTCTCATTACCTAATCTAATTCCTTCAGCATCTCCTGATTTTCTGACAGTACAAGTCTACCAAAGCTAAAAAAAGTAGGCTTGCCTTTCCTTAACCTATCTACTAAGAGAAGATGTGATATGAGTATTGCCTCGTGTGTTCCTACATTCTCCTAAATCCAAAATGATCTTCCCCAAGGTTGGCTTCCACCAGTTTTCCGAACACATGTAAATAATTTGTGTTAGAATTTTGCAACCATGCTTTACTAAACTGATGGTTCTGTAATTTTCACACCTTTCTGCACTGATTTTAACATTTTTCTTGAAGTCTGAGGGTTTTACCTCTCTCATATGTCATAGACACAAGATGAAATAGTTTTGTCATGCCTGGCTCTCAAAGAGACTTCAGTAGCTACAAGGGATGTCATCGACTCCAGGGGCCTTGTTTTGTCTTAGGTCTTTCAATGCTCTGTCAAATTCTTCTCTCAGTATAGTATCTCAATTTCGTCTATGTCTACTTCCTCTTCCCTTCCTAAAATCTTTTCTCAAAGTTCATTCCCTTTGTATAGCCCATCTATATATTCTTTCCAGCTTTCAGCTTTCCCTTCTTTGTTTGAAGCTGGTTTTCCATCTCAGTTCTTGATATTCATAAAGCTACTTGTCCCCAAAATCTTAGTGCCCATTTGTGTACCAAAACTTGCAATTTCCTAGCATAAAAACTAGGTCAACAATCTTTTATAATGGGTAAGATTCTGAGCTCAGTGTGAAAGAAAATAAGAGAAGATAGTATGGAAGTATTATGAGAAATGATAGAAATGTCATTATCATTATTATTATTTATATATGTTATACTTTTTCTAAACTTCAACTCTTTGTTACCTATAACACAATGGTGATAGTTTTCAACTCACCACAAAGACATATGCTGAACCATGATAGACACATAAAAAAGGGACTCTCTCACACACAGAATTTAGCTTTTTGGCATAATCCTTCATCAGGAAAAGACACATACTATCATTCATACAATCACACAGGTATACCTTACACATACACCATCTCTGGCCACTGCACTCCGAACAACTCTCTGCAGTGATGGAATGGGAGGGGATGGAGGAGGAATGGGACAGATTCAAAGTGTTTTCTGTCATCTTGTACAGTATATAATGTGTTGATTTAACTTTTTTTTTAATTCCTTTTTGTGGGAATAATCACAGCTCTCTGCTCATGTTACAGCCTTTCACTCCATCTGTACCTGTTCTCAAATTTAGCTTGTCCTCAATGTGTGGAGTAGATTTTACTGTGATTCCAAACTACTATTTTTGGTGAGTGGTACACATACATACATACATGTACAGCATGTGTACCTTACAGGTTTCTTAATGTAGATTTGGCTCAACTGTTTGACAAATATTCAAGGATAGTTCTATCAACTTTAATTTAATGTACAAAGCTAGCTTCTGGTCTCTAAACATTAAATCTACATTAATAAACTTTTGAGACACACATACATGCATAAATGTATACCAGTCACCAAGAATTGCAGTTTGAAATCACTGTTATATATTGCAAAGCTTGTATGAGTACCAGTCACCAAGAATTGTAGTTTGAAATCACTGCTATATATTGCAAGGCATGTATCATATGTGATACATCAGGTTCCAAACAAGACAAAATGATACATTGGGTAATATAATTCTTACTTTCTTTTTTCTTATTAAATTGACATAAATTCTTCATACTATAAAATCTACAAAATAGTTGCAAAATGCCTCACTGCATACTTTTGTTGAAAATTTTGTTAACAAAAATAGAATATGAAAAACAACTATAACATGGGAAATCTGTATGCAAACATGGTCTGTAAGGTGGTGGGGAGTGAGGGGGTAACGCCTGTCTGTGAAGGCCTCGGTAAGACTTTTAGTTTATAGTGTAAGGGAGTTCTCAACAGTGCAGATACACTCTCCATAGGTGACAAGACTGTATAGGAGGAATTTTTTTTTTAATAAAACTTGGTGGAAGCTGTCAAAGTGCAGGTACTATTGGACATTGGTGGGTTTAATGTGGACAGATGGAGTCATTTGTAAAGTTGTAAGGTAGAGGTTAACATCCAGGAATGTGGCATTCTAAGTTGAGAAGGACCAGATGAAAGAGTTGAGGTTGTAGAGGAATAAGGGTAAGGTCCAAATCATTGAAATACCATAAATGTTCAGGGGTTAGAGGTTTTGAGAAATTAGCAAGGTTTCCTATAGTTGGGCCCTAAATACTGTAGGTTGGATTTTGAGGTTGTTATGTAGGTGCACATGGCTGTGCTGCAGATTTGATTCAAAGGAAAAGTAGTTATTTGTTAGGATGTAGTTGATAAGGTTTGTGATGCATGAGGTATTGGGCCTGGAGTGTGAGAGAGGTACTGGCAAGATGGTGGGCATAAGGGCTATAACATATAGGGAAATAGGGAAATGGCATCAACAATGACGAATATGGATCCAGTAAGTAAAGGGTTGAAGATGGTGGAGAGTTAATGAAGGAAGGGGTTGCTACCTTTGATGTGGGAGGCTATATTCAAACAATTGTTTGGAGGTTTTGGTCAGTGAGGGCTGACATTCTTTCAGTGGGAGCACAGTAATCAGTCAAATGAATTCATTTGGTTTGGTATTTTTGGGAGCATGTAGAAGGTGTATTTCCGGGATGGTGTCAGGGTGAAGAGAGATTTGGATTCAGGGGAGAGTTCCTTGAAAGGCCATGGATTTTTAGCAGAGATTATAGATCATGATGGTCTTTTGGGATGGGATCATCCTGGCAAAACGTCTGGATGGAGTCAGACAATTTGGATAGGCCTTCTGCCACATTGTCACTGTGATTCATCACAACAGTGATGGAATCTTTGTCTGCAGAGAGGATGATGAGGTTCCAAACTGTTTCGAGGTTGTGTAAAGCTGTCCTTTCTTCTACTGAAAGATTGTTTATCTCAGGAAGGGACTTGGGACTGATGATGAGGCCAGGTTGAATGGGGGAAATTCTATGAAGATGTCCAGGGGGGAATTAGACAGTGCTGAGGTAATTAGACAGTTCTGTTATTTGTGGAGTTAAATAGCTTCTGATGGCTAGAATAGAATAGATGCAAAAAGCATAATGGCAATGGGAAGAAAAGCATTTCTAAAGGAGATATATTTGTTCCTAAAGAGATATATTAATTTAAGTGTTAGCTGCTCTTAGATTTACATCATTAAATGTAGAATAATTTGCAAAAAAGTTTACTAAGCTTTTATAGTATAGATACAAAATAAACACATATATCTTATCAAACAATTACTTGTTTAAATTTAAAATTTATACCTGTGGTGATCTCTACTAAAAATACTATTAATCTATGTTTTCCAGAAACATGATTGATCTTGAACATTCAAAGAATTTATTGTAAAACATTGTATTTACTAATTTAAGAAGAATTATCATGCTTATCATTAAATATGTTAGTGTATATATGAAATTTCATTTACTTTATATCAGAATTTTAATGAATATAAATGTACAATAACTAAGAAATTATCAGTTCTTACTTAATGAATTCATTCTATTTTCAGAGAGGACAACATTCCACAATTGGAAGATGTCAATACTTTCCTCAAAAGTAAGTAAAATTCATTTATTATAGAAAAAATCTATACTACTGTGTAAAGATAAGACATTGTTTAATGTTATAACCGAAAATTTTGAAACCAATTTATGCAATACTATAATGAACATTCAGACAAACATAAATTTGACCTGCTACCTTGTTTAGCCTGTCTTTGTGAACATTTAGATGTGTACTGTGTTAACTTTGATAAATTTTTTGGCAACAAAGAAACATTGTTACCCAAAATTCTCAAAATGTTAATACAGTGAAGGGGTTAACACGGGAGAAAAATACAGATAGGAAGGGAAAGACCCAAACACAACAGTTGTATTCAAAATTGGCTATTTCTTAACATAAACAATATTAGAATGCACTCCCATATCTTTGGTGCACAGCCATAATTTTAATAATGTAGAATAAGCTCTAACCAAAGACCAAAAAATTGAGAACAACTTATTTAAACAAAAGTACAAATTAAACTCTTATGCACTGCTATTGAAGGCAAGCAAGGTGCGGAAATTAGGAATACAATTACTGAGAAAAGAAAGAAATAAAATATACCAAAGAAATGGCTAGATGCACAAATTTCAACAAGCATGAAGCATTTAGTAATAACAGATTTCAGTTAATAAAAACTGGAAGTTTATTTCTGAACAACATTAGGTTAAAAGTGTAGCTGGATTCTTCGACAAATCACCATTAGGACAAAATGCCAATGCATACAACAAATGTTTCAAGTGACATAGAGTGTAACAAAAGAGTCATTTGCCCCACCACCAGTCAATAACTATGCAGATAGTTTCAAACAACAAAACTAAGTTTTGTTATTTCTTCTCTATCACACAGTTAAGCAAAAACTCACTGACATAAGGCATTAAACAAGATTTCCATGGTTAAGAATATTATCTAAAACCTTTTAAACAACAACAAACAAAACAATTATCACCATCTTATGTTACCTAAGCTCACAGAAACACAAACTGAATAATGTGAGCTAATAAAGTTTGTAGAAGAGGAAACTATCTTTCTTAGTTTAAGTACATAATAAAATATACCTCCATATTTATAGAGTGGTTGGAAAATGTTCTGCCACAAATCACCTGGTGAAATCATGGTTTCAAAACTACCAGGGCTGTGGGAAAAATAGATCCAAATGATATCCAACTATGTGTTAAGCACAGAGCAGTGTGCACATCACAATACACAGTCTAAATATCTGAATGCTAGAAGTTTTTCGTAAACTGAAATCACAGTGTAATTAAACAACTGTATAAAGCAAAAATACAATGCAGCATTTCTCCTACAGCTCATAATTTGAGGCAGCAGCCTGTATGATTAATCTCATGGATTTAACAAAAGGTTTCAACCAAAATATGGCTACTAAACACAAGCAAGAGGTACATGGCCAAACAACTCCACAACAATGCTTGACACAGTGATAGCTGACCGTAGCATGATCCACACTATCAAATGAGCAAGTCTTCACTAGAAACTACCAGCACTACCTGCCTTTGTACCCCATGTGACCTCGCGTGCTGTTTCTACTGGTGAGTCACAACAACCACCACCCTTTGCTGTCTGTGTAGGACCTAATATCCCCAAACCACGAGATATGTGCCCCTGGGTAGAGAACTTACTCAAGGAGCATGGATCGATAAGTGAAATCAAAAGTAAAATAATGAAACATTTGAGGAACAGAGAGGGAAGGAGGGAATTTCAAACTTATAAGCACCCTCAGATCACACAGTACACTAATAAATGTTCACACAGACATGGGCTATACAAGATTATCAACCCTTTCAAATGCACATTTATTGTATTATGAAGGTACACAATGTGCACGACTTAACAATAATGTAAGTCATTGTGATTGTTCAGAGTGATGACTATTGCATTTCTGGAGTAAGTACAATCACCATGTCACCCACTTTGGCAGTTACCAACACCTATGCTCTGTCAACATATGGATGGGAATGTCAAGATCATGTAATATCACCTTATTTGTTGCTTTTCCTTTTGACTGGTCCAATTTACTTCATGTTCCTACAAGATGTGCTGGCATAATACTTGTAACCTGGATCTGCTGTTGTCCATGAAATGATGTGGTTTCAACATTATAGTACACAAGTCCACTTCAGTGTTAAAGTCTGTGAGGAACTAAACAACCATATCCTCAGCAGTGAATTGGAAGGAGAGGTCCAGATCAATGGCCAGTACAGTTACCTGATCTCACACATCTGGGATTTTTCTCTGGAATTACACCAAGAAAGTAATGTGTGAAACCCCCATAGAAAAGGATGAAGATGTTTCTCCTCCTGGTACAACAGGCAGCATGAATCTTTAAGGAACTGCAGCAGAAATTCATGCACTTTGGGCACATATGTATTGAAATAAGCAACCATCACTTTGAACAATTAATATGAGCATTGTCGTTGGTATGCAGTGAAAGATATGTTATGTCCACAATACAATAAATATGAATTTCCTACCATTGGTGTCAAATGTTTGTAAATCTATCTGACCAAACTGCGTGGTCATCAGTCCGTAGCTTACAAATTACTTAAACATAGGTAAACTAACCTATGGACAACACACACACACACACACCCATGCCCCAGGCCCAGGGAGGACTCGAACCTCCGATGCCGAGCAGGCAAGCAACCGCGCACTCCGCAGCGAGGAGCCTTAGACCACTCGGCTACTCCACTGCGGCTCCATTGGTTTCCTGCCTTAATATAATGTTGTACGCCCACTATCACCTGCCCCGTTTCAATGTGACCCAAAAGGTTAGAGATAGTCCTGTGCTGTGAAAATACAAAATTCCACCCCCCCCCACCCCCCCACCCCCAATATTTCTATGCAGTTAATCCAAAATGCAGTAGTATGGGCATAAAACATTAAAATACAATAATGTACTCTTTTGTTCTTTCTTCACAGAAACAGGAAACTTATGTTTAACATATTGTGGACGGTGCCCAAGCCAAACTCGTCCAACAGTAGTCAGTCAGGTGGACAACACCTGAGTCTGACTCATGCAACACTAAAATTTGTAGCAATCATTTTGCAACCTGCCCTCTGTTGGTAACCACATAAAATGAAGTAGAAAGGTTCTCTGCTGTGTGCTGCCACATAGTGAGTGGAGTTTTAACTATTTGTACACTACAAAAGGGCAAAGTATTTCTCACTCTCTGTTGAGTCCTGCACTGCCTTCCTGTGCTACCTGCATTGCTCACACTCTTCATATTCTCGATATGGCAATTTACATGAAAACGACATTTTCAATGCCCTGGAAGAGGAAATAGATTATTCTGATTCAGAAGTTTTTTGGGGGGAATAAAACAATATTTACTAAAAAAATTGTGTACATGCTAATTTTAACAATCATCATAATCATTAAAGACCATTATGCCTTTCAGAATTCAGCATTCAGTCTAGAGCCTAGTACCTCTAATAAAATTCTTCCATGACCCCCTATTCAATGCTAACATTGGATGCCTCATCTGATCTTAAGCCTTTTACATCAAAATCATTCTTCACTGAATCTAAGTACTTTCTTCTTGGTCTACCACAACTCCTCTTACCCTCCATAGCCGAGCTTGTGAGTCTCTTAGGTGACCTTGTTTCTTCCATGCGTGTAACATGACACCACCATCTCAGCCTGTACGCTCTAACTGCTTCATCTATGGTGTTCATTCCCAGTTTTTCTTTGGTTTCCTCTTTATGGGCAGTGGAGGATACATAATTTTTTTTCTGGGGGGGGGGGGAGGGGGGGCACAAGGCTGATGACTGATGAGGGTGAAGATGTCCTTAAGGGATTTGTGAGCCTAATTTTAAAACAACTCCCCCACACACTGGCTCGTTTATAGAAACAAAAAACACAAATAAAAACACACAAACATTCAAGCTTACACCACCGCTGACAGCTTCTTCGGGAAAGAGAGGAAGGAAGGAGAGGAGAAATGGAAGGATATGGGTTTTAAGGAAGTGTGAAAGGAGTCATTCCAATCCCAGGAGTGGAAAGACTTACCTTAGGGGAAAAAAAGGAAGATAAACAAATACACACACACTCACACATATCCACATGCAAACACACCTAGGCAGACAAATGTGTGTGTGTGTGTGTGTGTGTGTGTGTATATATATATATATATATATATATATATATATATATATATATATATATATATATCACACGGCCATTCCCTTGTGGCGCACATGGTTTGATTGTCATTTTTGTAAATATAGTATTCTGACACTCTTTATTATTTTGTGGTAAATTATTATACTTTTCACTGTTCAATGTGGTTGTATCTTGTAATATTTTCTGTAATCATAGAAACTTGAGAATGACGCCATAATGGGCCGAAACTAGTAGTGCATTGGTAATTAGATGTCAACAATTTTACCTGGTGATGCCAGCAACAGTAAACATCTGCACTACTTGAAGGATATCCATTTATTTTGGAGCGCTGTGAATTTTACGCTGCCCCAGACACGAAATATCACTGAATACATTGTTAAGGGTAACGTTTCCAATACTGCGACACTGCCTTCTATCGCTAATGCTCTCCCTCCGGCAGCCATGGTACATGCCTCCTGCTGCTATTAACAGCCACCAAACGAAACATCAACTTACCGTGGATGAACAGTAGAGTATCCATAGTAGCTGTGTCATTACCTAACAATGCACACAATGGAAAAACAGTGTATCCTAAAAGGTCACCCAATTACGAGTCAGAAGCAAATGGCCAATAAATATATAGCGTTAAGGTTGATATTCCCTCCAAAACCTAAAATCAGATTTCTGTGTTTGCGTTGTACTGAATCAATTTCTTATCTTGCTTTGTAAAGTTCATAAGCAAAACGAGATACATTTTCAAGAAAGCTTTCGCGATCAACTAAATTACACTTGAAACTTCCTGGCAGATTAAAATTATGTGCCAGAAATGGGATTCAAACCTGGGACCTTAGCCCTTGCATTGATAAGCACTCTACCTTCTAAGCTATCCCCACATGCTTCACAATCCGTCCACACAACTTTACTACTTTCCAAACTTCACAGAAGTTCTTCAGTGAACATTTCAGGACTAGCACTCCTCATTCTGGAAACATCCCTTAGGCTGTGGCTAAGCCATGTCTCCACCACATCCTTTCTTCCAGGAGGGTTAAATGTTTGTTAAGCTTAAGGAACTTAACTGCAAGTTCATCAGTCCCCAAACTTACAAACTACCTTATACTAAAGATGACACAAGCATCCATACTCGAGGAGAGGATTCAAATACCTGATAGGGAATGGTCTCGCACATTGTAGCATAGCACCGAAATGCGCTCAGCCACTCTGCCTTGGTTCAGGAGGTGAGGGTTAGTTCTGCAAGGTTCGCAGGAGGACTTCTTTGAAGTTTGTAAAGTAGGAGGTGAGGTACTGGCAGAAGTTGTGAGGACGCCTGTGAAACATGCTGGGATAGTTCAGTTGGTAGACCACTTGCCCGCAAAAGGCAAAGGTCACAGGTTCAAATCCCGTTTCCAGGATACAATTTTAAACTGCCAGTTACATATCAGTGCACACTCTGCGGCAGAGTGAAAATTTCATTCTGAAAATTATATTTGACTGTGTTTCAAGAATAATTTCTATTACCAAGAAAATCCTTTGTATCTGATGTGTGGAAAAATGCCGTTGAAATTTCTAATTTGCTCCAACCCTGGAAAATCGAATCGTATAGCTTTAAATAAAACTGTTTATAATGGGTGGCAGTACTGTCTCTTAGTGTCTAGGAAAAGAATCCAGAGAGTTAAACCATTTACTGAAAACACTTGATTGCGCCAACTTGAATGCAGCCCTTGAAATTCTCAGTTTTTCACATAGTTAAATCCTTTATTTAGGTATGAGTAAAACATACACAATAGCTCATATAGCTCATTTATCTCCCAAGCAATCACAAAACAATAAACAACTTTATTTTTATCATAAATTACTTACAAAAAGAGCAATTCTAGAGATGCTGATCTTCATATCATAACCCTTACACCTCTGATTGAGCTCTGAGATATTAGTTTGCAACCTTTCAATCGAATCTGCCATTACAACTAAGTCATCCGCATATGTAAGACTGCTTATTTTGTTTTCACCTAGTTTAATCCCACCCTGCCAGTCTACTGTTTTCAACATATCATCCATGAATAGTACGAATAACAGTGGTGACAGGTTACAGCCTTGTCTTACCCCTGAAACTACCCTGAACCATGAGCTTAATTTGCCTTCTACTCTAACTGCTGCCTGACAGTCTATGTAAAGCCCTGTAAGTTTGCCTTCTATTCCATAATCTTGAAGAACTGACAACTGCTTCCTCCTAGGAACACGGTCATAAGCCTTTTCTAGATATATAAAACATAGATACAATTGCCTGTTCCACTTATAGCACTTCTCCATTATCTGCCAAAAGCTAAATATCTGGTCCTGACAACCTCTAAGAGGCCTAAACCCACAATGATGTTATCTAACTTGTCCTCAACTAAAACTCGCACTCTCCTTTCAACAATACTTGAGAATATTTTGCCTACAATGCCTAATAAGAGGAACCTCAATAGTTGTTACAATCTTTTCTGTTTCCATGTTTGAAAATTGGTGAGATTACTGCTTTCGTCCAGTCAGACAGAACCTGTCCAGATTCCCACGCATTCTCAATTATCCTTTGTAACCATTAGACAACTTCTGATTTAATTTCATCCACCCCAGCCGCTTTATTGCACTGCAATCTATCGGCCATTTTCTTCACTTCCTCAAATGTGATCCTGTTTCCATCATCATTCCTATCTCATTCTATGTCAAAATTTGACACATAATTAAATGTTTCACATACATTGAGCAAGTCTTCAAAATATTTTCATATTTAATAATTATTTTTAATAAATAAATGCGGTTTCATTGCTTCAAATGAGACAGCCAACTCACTTATTGCACTCATAGTTAGAAAGCTGTAATTTTCAAAAAACTTGCTATAAACAGCAGTCCAGCTACCCTATCCAGGGTCACTTATGCCAGTCTTGAATGTGTTAACCATTATTAACTTATAATTGAAATATCTACACCCAATGCTTATCCATTAATGGATGTTGTTGACCACATGATTCATCGTTGTTCTGTGAACCAGTATGTAACAGCTTCTCTACAGTTCTTATTCCTGTCCACTGTTTTATATTGTCTAGCCAGGATATTCTTCTTTGCCCTTGTCTTCTTTTTCCATTAATATTTCCTTTTATCATTAACTGCAGGAGCATATATTTGTTGTCCCATAATATATGTCCTAGGTATGCAGTTTTTCTTCTTTTAAACACTTTCAACATTTCTCACGCTTTGTTCATTCTTTCCAATACTCTGATGTTGGTTATTTTTGCAGATCACAGTCTGCAATAAATCCACATTTAAAGGGCCTCTAACTTCTTATTTGTAGTTATATTTAGTGTCCATCTTTCAGAGCCATAAAGAAGCATGGACCACTATTGTACATAAATACTTTGCAGGCCACTGTATGATGAAGTTGTAAGGTGGGGAGAGAAAATTAGGTATTGGTGTTGATGGAATGAAGGATTATCCAAGTATTTTGGGGCGGGTAATCAGGTTTGTGCACAGTGAAATATTCAGAGTGAACTTTAATGAAGGATAAGATTAACAGTCCCTCGTGATCTGTTAATGGAATTGTATCTCAGTTCAACAAATTAATATGACAACCTCTTCCAAAATAATGAGATAAGAATCTAAAATTATAATGGAAACTCTAATTCAGAGGTAAAATCAACAATTTATTGCATAAAATAGATAGCAAGTCAATTATATTAAAGAAATTTTATAACCAAAAATTGAAATAAACAACTAATTAAGGTTTTACAAGATTAATACAGAACCTAGTAAATGACTGGCAAGTCATATTAAAATGTGGTTGATTCAATTTCATCAACAAAATTATCAAAATCAGCATGGACAAGATCATGGAGATTAATCCCATGACAAAACGGTCTCTATCGCTCATAACTCAAGGATCCCCTGTGGTACCAGAGCATGAGCAAGCAGCACATTACCTCAGCCTGATCGCAGTGTTGTACAGCTGTTAAGGCCATGACAAGACTTGTGCAACACTATTAGTATAATGCTGGTGAAACCAGAAGTTTCTAGCAACTCCTCAAATTAGTCTCACTCTCTGAAGAGCAAGTCTCCATTTCCTAAGTTCCACTCACTCAGGAGCAGAACTCTAAGTTAATCAACTTCCAAGGTGGGAACCAGAACGCCAACTCCACCCTACTCTTACCAAAGCAGAACACCCAGTCCATCTTCAAAACTTGGGAGCAAGATACCCAATGCCCAACAGTACTTCTCCCAAGCACCGGTGCCTCCCAAACTGACATAACCATGTCCACACAAAACTAAACACACCAATCCAAGTGAAGCAAGCAGGCTCTGGTCTATCATGGAGTGCCCCCACATGAAGGTTGGCTAAATGTGACATCATGCCATGGACGATTCTTATCACTGTTACTCCTACATTTTTATGCAGGCCCACCAAGACTCGCAACATCCCATGCAAGGTGAGTGACCAAAAATAAGGGCAATCATGTACATCTCTGGTTTCGCCTAACCACTTGAGGCACCAACACCAATAACTCTTAGCACCTCACTATACTGGCGCTGCATTCCAAGACACCAGGAGGTCTTCCTACAGAAAATTTTGGGAATTTTGACATAGTAAATATTCACCAAACCTGCCTCTCCTCCACAGAGAGCTGTATAAAGTAGCATATGAACAATTCCTCTGCATCTGCCCACAGCCAGCCTCAGTCCCAAACACTTGATGTCTGCATCGGCTTTTCCCAGAGGCAATAGAGCTGCCCCCTAGCAGACAATGCTCCTGTCTCAGCAGATAAGGTGCTCTACCTCTGCCTCGTAGACTGCAACTGCTAGGTTCTGGCTGACAAAGACCCCACACACCAGCCATCCGTCTCATTCTCCCCTCGTTGGCTCATGGCCAGCATAGTTCCTAGAATCTGATTTATTACATCACCAGAGATTTCTGTGAAAACTAAATGAAGCACTTTCCCAGACTCGCCTCTATGGACCACACACAGTGTCTCTAGGTCTTCATCTCCTGTGAAAATTATTCACCAACCTGCTAAGGTGCACAACATGAAAATAATCAACTAGCTGACTCCCTGTAAATGAAAAATAGTAGCAAAAATACATAAAGTCTTTCAGAATTTACCTAGTACCCTGCTATTCATTCGCTTTCTCATTCAATTCCCAAATAAGACAAGGGAACAACGATGTCTATATGTCTCTGATGAGCTCTGATTTCTTTTATCTTGCGATCTTTATGAAAATGTAAGTTGGTGGCAGTAGAATTGTTCTGCAGACAGCTCAAATTATAGAAATTTTACTCAGTACTCATGAATTTGGACAAATTGTCTCTAGGAGGAGCAGTGATCTGTGATGAACCATATTGGACAAAATAGCACTTCAGATTGTAAGAAATATTATTTATTTAACTGGTTTCAACCTATGAGAAGGTCATCCTCAGAAATTTATTGCCTATATGGCTGTCCAGTTACAATGGTCCCAGAAATATCTGTGCAGCCAAGCAGCCACGTCACCAATCAGATGGGAAATTGTGATCTTGACAGCTTGTTTTTCCAGTACAATCCATATTACTCGTATGTTAATTGAACCTACCAGTAACAAACCTAGCAGCCCACTTCTGAATTGCTTCTCTGTATTCCTTTAAACTGACTAGTGGAGATCCCAAACAGTTGAACAGTACTTAAGGATGGATCACACTATTGTTATATATGCTGTCTCCTTTACAAATGAACCACATACTTCCAAAATTCTCCCAACAGAAGGTGATCATCCATCTTTCCCACAACTGTCCTTACATTCTCATTGCACTTCGTATCATTTTGAAACTTTATGCCTAGATATTTAATTGATGCAATTGTAAAAGCAGCATGCTATTAATACTACATCCAAACATTATAGGATTATTGTTGTTTTTTTCTCCCTACGGGTGTGCATTTCTTTGAATTTTTCTACATTTACAGCTATAAGCCATTCATGATGCATACTAGAAATATTGATGAAGTCAACTTGTATCCTCATATCCTCAATTTCGACCCCTTACCATACATCTCAGTAGCATCAACAAACAGCTGCTGATTCCTACACATTCTGTCTGTCTGACAGTTTACATGGATAGAAAATAATAGTACTCTTAGCAGATTTCCATGGGGCACTCCTGATGATACCCTAGTCTCTGATGAAAACTTGTCATCAAGGACAATGTACAGGGTTCTAGAAATTAAGAAGTCTTCAAGTTACTCTCACATCTAGTACCCCTTCCATACATTAGTAACTTTAATAACAGTCTTCACTGGAGTATGATATCAAGTGCTTTTTGAAAATCAATGAATCCATGGCTTGAAAAATGTTGTGCAAGATAAGGGATAGATGAGTATCACATGAGTGATACTTTCTGGAAACTATGCTGATGTATGGCCAGAAGCTTTTGTGGCTCAAGGAAATTTATCATATTCAAATTGAGAGTATGTTCAAGAATTCTGCGGCAATTTTGTGTTAAAGGTATTTTATAAGGCCATTCTTTTGCCCTTCTTATAAACAAGAGTCATTTACACATTTTTGTTTCTTTGAATCTGCCAGGGTTAGGGATTCATGGCAAATACAAGCTAAGCAAGCAGCAACTCTTTTAGTTGACTAATATAAACACTGTTGAGCTTGTCTAGATGGGTCACCTTCGAGATATCAAAGGCTGAAATAAGGTACCCTCCACCATGCATCATTCAAACTCTTATGTAGACAGTGATGTATGTGTTGTTTTGAAGGTTAAGTGTGAAAAATTTCATCAAGATAGGAATAAAACTGTAGGTTTGAGTCCAGTCTGGACAGAGCCGGCCAGAACTAGTATTGAATGCTGATTCTAAAATCACGCCACCCTTCTGGCATCCGTTCTGAAACTACTGATGTTTCCATGCTCCCGTGGAGCCAATAGCACACACCCACGTTTGACCACATGTGCTACTGCTGCAGGACGCAGAGGTGTGAGAATCAGTTCCTTCTCTCTCTTCAGTTTTAGTTCTCGTACAGAACAGACGTACTCCAGAGGTCCAGCCTCTGTGCGGGGCGAATGGCCGCATGCCGTCCGCTCCCGCCTAGTGGCTTTTCAGCATCAGCCACCAACTATGTGAACCATTACCGTAACCATCACCTTTTCTGTTTAGACTGGCATTCATTCATTACATCCGTACCCAGGGCGAGTCCCGATATGTATCCCGTATTTCAGAATATACCAAATATTAATTTCAATACTATCTTTTATTTGCCATTCAGCCACCCTAGGGTGCCCACAAGCCTTCACCACTTCGCCATCCATCCTGACAACGCTTCCAACCCATTTTATTTATGCAGCACTGGGATGGGTTGTATAATTTTTCTGTCATTCATGGGATAAAGATCAAGTGCTGTACATTATTAAGATTCTAGAGAATTCTATGTAACCAAACAACAACTTACACATTTATTCGTTTTGACCTAGAAATCACAAATTGATGAACTGAATACAATATAAAAAAATTCTGTATGCCGTTACAAACCATATAATTAGTTAAATAAGTGTCAATATTGTTTGTAACACATTTCACAGATTTTCTCTAGATTTTACAATAATATTGTATGAAATAGCATTTCATTTGTTTGTTATAAATATTCATGACTGTTCTGTAACTGCCATTCAATTTATATTAGCAAAAAGTTACTGTAATGTGGAATTTTGATTGTTAATAGGCTAACAATATATAAATTGTTATGAAATAATAAAAAGCAAGTGTGCAAAGCAGTCAGGGGGTTAGTCTGAAGTCCGAAAACAAAAGAAGTGGGTTACAGTACACTTGTTCATCCACAGCTGGAATACTGCTCACCGGTTTGGGATCCGTACCAGTTGGGATTGATAGAGGAAGTGGAAAAGATCCAACAGAAAGCATCACATTTCATTACAGGATCATTTTGTAATAGTGAAAGCGTTACAGAGATGATTGATAAACTACAGTGGAAGACACTGCAGGAGAGACGCTCTGTTGCTAGGTACGGGCATTTGTCGAAGTTTCGAGAACGTATTTTTACCGAGGAGTCTAGCAGTATATTGCTCCCTCCTACATACAGTATATACTCGAGTAATCTGTGCACATTTTTTCCCCAAATTTATGAACAATAAACTGGGGTGTGTGGATTACTCGTGGATTAGGTTGGTATCACTCCATCTGCAACAACAAAACACACCAGGCGGGGATTACTCCACTTTAAAAAACATCCCTTTAGGATGGTATTACACGATAATATTTTCGATCAAATCTTTGACAAAGAAATATCAAATATTTGATATATTTCTTAGATATAAATCTTCTTCATGGTGTTAAAAAGGGGTATTATTGTCGTCATATTTCAAGATAGCAGATAATAATAACTTTTTATAGTGCACTGCCTTAGGTGGTCACAAACGTAGCAGAGTAGTGTATCTTTCTGGCAGCTTCTTTGCCAGTACGGATGGTGCATATGAACAGTTGCATTATTGAAGTAAAAATGAGTTGTTTATGGTATCATCTTTCTGAGTAATAAAGTATGTTATCTACTTAAGTTAGGCATTATTACCCACATAGGTATCAGGAGGTGACAACGACTATATCTGGAGAAGACAGGGTTCAGCGATTTCTGGCTACAGTGTTTAAACGCTAATTACGGCGCAGTGTTCCAGTTATGTTCAAACCTTACCTCCTTGGTTTAAACAAAAGAAATACGTCAATTAGCAACAGTAATGCTAGTGCTCAGAGCAGATACATTTGCAGTGTAGAGAAGACAAGTAACTCTTATAATGAAATATACGGCGAGGCGCTACATTTGATGAAATTTCTTTGAAGAAAAATACATGTATGTGGAAGCTCCTTATTACGCTATCAAATATCTTTGATGTAAATACATGACATATAGACTTTTACAAAGATATATGACCATGTAACACGAGTCTCAGCTCTATTTATTTAATGGTTCAGATTAGAGTGTTCATTTTAGATTGTTACTGTGAGTACGTTTTTACAGTAATAGGTAAAATTTTATGATGCTTCTCACCGGGCCCCAGTACTTATGTTGGCAACAGATGAACAATGAAGTGTAGAATTGCATTAATATTTTTCACCAGCTACAGAATAAATGTTATTGCTGCTCATTTCACACACAGCAAAATTAATACTGTACCTGCTCTATGGTTACAGGTTCTTGTATGTACCCTTGCCCATTCAGAAAAAAAAGCTTATTCGACTTATTCTCTCCTCCCGTTGCCCACCTGGTCTCAACCTCAGCTAAATTCAAATTCCTGCCCACCATCTTTAGAATCTTTGCCATGGTTCTGTGGACAGAGCCTCTGCCTCAAGTGGTATATCTGTCCAACTTCTTTGCTTTTTACAAATGTCTGTCTAGGTGTGTTTGCGTTTGGATATGTGTGAGTGTGTGTGTATTTGTTTACCTTCCTTTTTTTCCCCTAAGGTAAGTCATTCCACTCCTGGGATTGGAATGACACCTTTTCCACTTCCTTAAAACTCATATCCTTCCCTTCCTCCTCTCCTTTCTTTCTCTTTTCCTGAAGAAGCAACCAACGATTGTGAAAGCTTGTATGTGTGTTTGTTTGTGATTTTATTTATATATTTATTTATTTTTATTTTTTATTTTTTTGCTCATAATAAGTATTTATTTAATGATAAATCTGAAGCATTGAATTAAAATTTGTGATGCGACTGGGAATCGAACCCGGACCTTTATGCTTACTAGGCAGACATCTTACTGCTAGACTACCGCATCACTAGCGATTAAGGCACCTTGGAATAGTCTAAGCACGATTTCCTTCACGTCACAAACTTTAATTCAACTTCTGTATTCCATATAATATTTATTTATTGAGGTTTTCGTAATTGTGTAATAAGGGAACAAGTGTTGTGTATGTAACTTTGAGGTTTTAATCAAATTAGGTGTGTATAGCATGTATGTATTGCTTATATGATGTGTCAAGTTATTGTTTGGTTATTTTGTTGCAATAACTATGTTAAAATTTGATACTAGTTAAAGTACGAAATGGGCCACTCTCATGAAAGTTTTAGTATAGGCAGATAAGCTCATACACCTTTATTAGAGGTGTTACTGCATGTTTTAGTTATAAATATGAAAGTGATATTGTGTTTTCCATTGACTTACATGTTTTCAGGGTTGAATAATTAAAAAAAGAGACTGGATGTGCACATATGACAATGTAACATGTTTTATTAGTCAAAAGCAGAGTATTATGAACAAGTCTTTTAAGTCTGCAGTTCTACAACTCATTGTGATCTTCGTGTGAAAAGTAGCTATTTAACTACAGAAATGAATTTTTATTTTTATTATTTTATTTGCAGGAAAGACAGGTTTTCAGCTTCGGCCAGTTGCGGGATACTTGTCACCAAGAGATTTCCTGTCAGGATTAGCATTTAGAGTGTTTCACTGCACCCAATATATCCGACATTCATCAGACCCTTTTTATACTCCTGAACCGTAAGTAAATAATTTACTTTATTGTATTTTGCCTATAGACAATACTATAACTAATGTAAATATACTTTACCAACAAGTAAAAGAATTAAGATAGGTTACTACTCCCTCCAGAGAGATGACAGTGGCTCTGTGTGTTGGTTTGTTTTGCTTCCCTTTCCCCACCACCCTGCTCCATTCCTCTTTCCAGTCATATAGTAGGTACATGCTTTATAAGGCTGTGCTGCATCCAAACCCACCACCACCTTGCAATCTTCCTGTTCCCCCTCCCCTCCCACTGCATCCCCTCACCATTGTGTTACTCAGAATGCAGCAGCCAGAATGACTGTTGTGTATCTGTGAAGTGTGCCAGTGGGATTGAATGAATGAGAGTTTTGTCTTTTTCTGATGAAAGGTGTGGTTAAAAGCTTGAAGTTAAATGTGCATGAGTCTCTTTTTATGTGCCTATTGCAGGTTGACAAATGTCTTAACTGTTGTTGAATTACAGCCCAGACTTTTCATTGCATTCATTAGTGAATTTCTGTGACAGGATGAACAGTACTTCTGATCTGGTGAGTACTAAGTTAAAAATACAAATTCAATTGGAGGTAATGTAGGATTAGGTCTGATAGTGAATAATGAGAAAGGAATATGGGTGAACTACAGTGAACAACATAATGAATATCTCAGCATAGCCAATAAAGTCATGAAGCCAACATCCACCAAAGTAGAACAATTTACAATAGAACCCGATTTATACATTTTTGAAGAGACTTAAAGAAAATGGTGTAAAATGTGGGAAAGAATGTTTTAAATGGTAAAATATGCTTACTGGATCATTCTTGCATTTTCATAGTGTGTTTGTCATATATGTACATAATAGTCATCAAAATACTCAACAGGCAATTATGCAATAAAGGTTATCCAAATTTGTACTACTTCAAGAGCCAGGTGGAGCTGGAACTGGTAAATTTTTAGGAAGTAGAATTGTTTTACGTAATTTCATTCATCATAATTAACTTTATCAGTAAGCCTTTAACTGGCATTTATTATTTACGTAGTGAAACTTCCATACTTCTTGTATTTTTAGATGTTTCACACGATGATGTCCAAAAATTTATTCTTGTTCTCAAGTGCAAAAAATAAACTGTGCCTTCTTTAATGCACAGAAAAATATACAGAAGCAAACCATCAGTCTCACAATTTATAAAAGTCACAAAAATATTTAGATAAATATTTGCATTTCACAATAAGAATATATTCTCAAAACACTTCATGCAAAACATGGAAAACTAGCAGTTGCATAAACAAAGTTAAGCTGACAAACGGCACGATGGCTGATGGGACAGTGATACTTCCATCAGCCATCACATTGTGAGTCAACTAGGCATGTATTGCAAACAACAAAATGCAAAATATAGGTTTGAATAAACCCAAAGTATCAAGAAACTTGATGGCATAACGTTTATAAATACTTCATTTGAAGGCGAAAGCGATGCCAGTATCAATTTTATCCTTTTTCTTCATGGACATGGTTTCAAAACTCATAAAATGTGGGAATAGTGTGAATATGTTGGTACAAAATTGGGGGCTAATTAACATTGTGAACAAAGGAAATTTGACTAAAAATTGTGTAAATAGTGGGAAAATGTAAAATCTAGAAATGTAAACGCAGGGTTTTACTGTATTTGCCAACTAACTTAGTACATAATAAGGATGTTGAAAAAAAAAGTATGATGAGGTTAAAGAAATCATTCATATATTTTGGAAAGAGGAGACTTGGTAACACAGTGTAAAGTGCCAGACTATGAATCCAAAAATAGCAGGTTCAATCCTTGCCAATTTCTAGGATTTATATATGTCATTTTTTACTTCTTTCACCTCTGGCAATGTTACGGATGTGAAAAATGTTCAGTAGTATCATGGTTTAGTAGGTCTCCTGATAACTGACTGAGTAATCAGTTCAAAGGTTGTAGGAAGGCAATAAGATACCACCTCCAAATAGGTCCATGCCTAGTAAAGCAATGTGGTATTCAAAACTATCTTCGGTAGCTGACTGCTGTACCTTTCAGGTTGCTACTCACCAAAGAGATGTCTACATGATTTGCATAAGGACACACATAAATCTTCATAATCTTTCAGCCATTAAGACCTACTTCAGAAAGAGAAACCTCACACATACACTCACACAAACATGAGTCTGGCCTTCTTCAGAAAGAGTAATACACACTCACACACACAAACATGACTCATGTTTGTTTCTTTCTGAGAGAGAGAGAGAGAGAGAGAGAGAGAGAGAGAGAGAGAGAGAGAGAGAGAGAGAGATTCAATAGTAGGAAACAGAAGAAAAAATAGGTGACTATGGAGCAGGAAAAGTAATGAAAGAGGAAGCTGCCTGGTAGAATCCTTGCTAACCCTGTGTTTAAGAATCACAAAAGATAGTTGTATGTGTGTAAGATATCAGGAGACACTGTAAGTTTTGAAATTGATTTTATAATGATAAGACAACAATTTTGGAACCAGTTTTTCAACTGTAAGGCAAAAATAGGAGCAGACATATGAGGGTCATCCACAAAGTAAGTTCCATCTCTATTTCCATCCATGGCAGAGCTATGATTGCAGTTCTGAGGATGTGCGACAGTAACTCTGACTCAAGGAGAAGACATGTATGTCATTTTCAGATCGCTTCTGTTGATGTGTGCTTTGTAGTGCTTCTTTATAATGTCAGCCATAATAGAAAATGATGACGCATGTGAAATCAGATCTGTGATTAGTTTTCCAAATGAAAAGAAAGTTAAACCAAAGGAAATTCATCAGCAAATCTTTGAGGTATATGGACAAAATGAACTGAGGATTACTGTCAAAAGGTGTTGCTTTTTCCCACAATAACGCCTGACCTTACATGACACATGTGACCAAACAACTCGTATAGAAATTTCACTGGAACGTGTTTGACCATCCTCCGTACGCCTGGACCCAGCTCCTAGCAACTTTCATCTCTTCTTACACCTAAATCCTGTCCTTGGTGGTCAGCACTTCAACAATGATGATGATGAGCTGAAAGAACATGTTGCCACATGGTCTAATAAGCAGGCAACAACCTACTATGAAGAAGGCATACAAAAACTTGTGCTACACTATGAGAAGTGAGTTCAAATTTTTGGAAGCTATGTAGAAAAGTAGTTTAACAGTTGTAGATTTTTGTACAATTTTTTTTTTATTATTATCTGTACACATTTGTTTTTATAACCAAATGAAACTTACTTCGTGGACATACCTCATATACTCTGTCTATGGCTTATTGGTAATGTACTGAAGCGAAAACTGAAGAAACTGAAAAAGGGCAGAAAAATAAGGAGATGTGAGTTGGATAAATTAAAAAACACTTCAGATTCTTGGGAGTATTAGAGGGAGCATTAGGCAACAACTGAAATGGGAGAAAGTTGACACAGTAGAAAATAAATGGATAATGAAATGGACAAGGCAGCATAGAACTAAATAGGCAGAAAGACTAGGTCTAGTATAAATCATTGGCTACCTCAGAAAATCCTGAATTTAATTGACGAAAAAAGAAAATATAAAAATATGGAAAATGAAGCAGGAAAAAGGAAATACGGACAGCTAAAAATGAGAATGACAGGAAGTACAAAATAGCTAAGCAAGACTGGCTGGGGACAAATGTAAGTTCATAGGAGAATGTAAGTGAATACCACCTACAAGGAAATTAAGATACTTTTCAAACAACAAAACTAGCAGTTTGAGTATCAAGACCTCAAATGGGAAACAATACTTAGAAAAGAGGGGAAATGAATACACAGGGTGTTCCACTTTAATCTACTCCGGCTGATGCCTCTGGAGTGGCACAGTTCTTCAAAAAATGTCTCTAGTGAAAGTTGTAAGGTTTGAAGGGGTCACGGAATGTTACCTCAAAATGACCTTGAACCCTGTTTTTGAGGTCAAACCAAAGTCCAGTTCATTTTTTTCAAATGGTAACACATATTTTACATTTCACATTCGTATTCTACATGAAAAAATACCATTTTTTGTAGGGAACCTTTTTTTTTTTCTTTCTTTTCGAAAATCCAATTGTTTGTCGCAAAATGGCACTTCACTGTAACTTTCCCATTCGAAATAGTGAGAATGATAAAAATTGTCGGTGAGTGGTGCGGTAATTGCGCATCCGTGCAAAGTTTATGCCAAAAGGTATCCCGATGCATCATCCTATGAAGGAAACAATTAGGCCTCTGATAAGATGAGCTGAAAGAGGTACCTTCAAAAGACAGAGATGAAAGACGGGCCCAAGACAGGCAATTGTGATGGGAGTTCGTGCTATTGTCACTGAAGATCAACACCTTTCAACTCGTCAGATTCAGTGGATGCAATGTGTGCCTTGATCAACAGTATTTCATGTTTTAAGATACTTTAAATTCCACCCATATTGCTAACAAATCACCCAAGCAATTGAGCCCGGGGATCCTGAGAGACGCCTGGCATTTTGTCAGTCAGCCAGTATGCAAATACATCATGATCCCTTTTTCTTAGAATGCTCTCACTTTACAGACGAGGCAAACTTCGACAACATGGGAGGAGTCAATCTCCATAACACTACTGGGCAGAAGGAAATCCTTGCTGGTAACAATATCAACAAACACAGAGATGGTGGTCAATTAGTGTCTGGGCAGGCATAGTTTACATGATAGGTTCTTTATTTTACAGCAAAATGTTGCATGGCATGTGCTGTCTTCATATTCTTGAGAATCTGGTGCTTCTTTTACTAGAAAATATCCCTCTGTGCATACGAGCATGTATGTGGTATCAGCCTGCTGACACCACCCCTGCACATCGGACCTTAACTGTTGGAATACACCTTAATACAACTTACCTGAATCAATGGATTAGTATTGGCATTGCAATTCATGGTTTCCCACCAAGATCATCAGACTTTACACCATTGGACTTCTTCCTATGGAGAGCTGTGAAACAGAATGTGTTCTCCCCTCCCCAGATGATGCCAGAAGGTATGAGAGAAAGGATTGTGGCGGTGTTCCAGCCAATCACCCATCAGACCTTGAATGATATCAAGTCCAGTTTCTGCCAGAGAGTGCAAATGTGCATTAGGCAAAATGGGCAGTTTATCGAGCATTTGAGATCCCAAATTTCCAGTGGTCTCTGATTCAACACCCTCCAAGGGGCGTACACCAGGTTACACTAATGTCGATGGTATTTACTTTCAGGTTAATCTGTACTGAAAAATTTCAAGGTCATTTCAATTTTATGAAAATTCCACCAAGGGATAGAGTTCAGAAGCCACACAAGTTTTTCATTGAAAATGTTTCCCGATTTTGCTTCGTTCTCAAGATACTGGAGACCTGGGAAAGTTACAATGAAGTGCCTTTTGGCAACAAACAATTCGTTTTAAACAGGATTCAAGGTCATTTTGAGGTAACCATTCCATACACCCTTCAAACCTTACAACTTTCACTAGATACATTTCTTGCAGAACTGTGCCACTCCAGAGATATTGACCGAAGTAGATGAAAACGGGACACCCTGTATAGTAGGACTAAAGAGGGGAAATGAAAGTGAATACCGTATTGTAGAAAGTGTAGAGGAAGTAGATGAAGATGTCACAAAAGAAAAATTGACAGAGCACTGAAAGGCCTAAATCAGAACAAGGCCCTTGGAGTAGAGGATTCTCCCTCACAACTACTGGTGCCTTGGTGTGCAATATGTATGAAGCTGGTGAAATAGCTTCAGTCTTAAAAAAAAATTAATACTTCCAGTTCCAAAGAAAGCAGGTGTAGACAGGTGTTAAAATTACAGATATATCAGTTTAATAAGTAATGGTTACAAAAAAAAGACACAAATTATTTACAGAAGTATGTTAAAAGGGGCAGAAGTATAATCTTGGGGTAGATTAGTTTGTTTTACACGGAATATATGAACACATGAGAGAATACTGACCCTATGATTTATTTTAGAAGATAGGCTAATACCTTTTGTAGATTTGGAGAAAGCTTTTGACAATGTTGATTGGAATACACTCCTTCAAATTCTGAAGGTAACAGTGGTAAAACACAAGGACCACAAAGTTATACAGAACTTGTGGTCAAACCAGACAGCAATTATAAGAATCGAAGAGCATGAAGGGGATGAACAGGTAAGGTTTTGTGTCCCAACTTCGTCGTCGCTTTTGTGTCCCAGCCTCGTCGTAGGTGTCGGTGGCCGAGTGGAATG
Source organism: Locusta migratoria (assembly GCA_026315105.1). Taxonomy (NCBI): domain Eukaryota; kingdom Metazoa; phylum Arthropoda; class Insecta; order Orthoptera; family Acrididae; genus Locusta; species Locusta migratoria. The sequence continues at coordinate 328,859,989 of CM048747.1, read as the reverse complement.
AGCCCGACACAGGAACAAAAATAGCACGCTGGTGCAGGTACGGAGGGGAGCAGCCAGAAACTATAAACACTAGAGTAAATTAGAAAGAGATATATATTGCACAGAATGTAACAATACTTAACTTTTACATAGTACTGCAGAATGTTGATACATAGTTGTTAGAGGCCTGCCTAGTGCCTGTACAATAGCAAAGTCTTCACTGGTGCCTATCTGATTACGAAGGTCCTAACTGGTTGCTATCTCAGTCCGAAGTGGCCGATGTCTTTCCGTGGTGGCCACGAGCGGGGTTGCAGCAGAGGGTGCTCGTGGCTGTCGTCGTGAGAACGCCGCGCCGTGCGTGCATGGCGGCGCGCGGCGAAAGTAGGTGGCGCGCACTTTGTACTTGTGCGACACCACACCCCTCCCCCCCAAACCGCCGCGCCGTCGTGGCGTAGGGCTGAGGGCCACGGCGACGGCACTGGGAGGAGGGCCTGGGCGGGGGCGTTACTGGTGGGACGGGCGTCGTAGCTGAGGCTGGGATCGAGACGCCGTCCGCGCCCCGGCATCCGCCTTGCGATCCTCCAGGGAACCCACCGAAACCTGGGGAAGGGCGCCCGCCCCCGCCCAGAGGGAGCAGGTCATCTTCTTCTGAGGTGCGTGGCCCAGGCGGCGGCGGCACGCACGGTCCCGGAGTCCCTCTCGGTGACGCTGTCATCTGCGGCGGCGACAGCAGCGGCGTCGCGGCGATCTCCATCGGGACGATCTCGTAGTCTGGGGACGAACGATGTGGTTGTGCTCCCTGGCGGTGAACTGGGTCTGGAATCAAGAAACCGGAGACAGGATCGCGCGGCCTATGCAGACGCAATTGGTTTGCGTGGCGCCGCAGCTCCGACCCTGTGGAAGAACGTACAACATACATATTGCTACCGAGCACGCGCTGAATGGTGCCCGGCAACCATGTCTTCTTGTTTCCAGCAAACACCCTGTACAGCACCGGCGTAGAAACCTGAAAACGCGTAGCGCCATACGAACCGACTCGGTGCGTGGGAGGCTGCAGCAGGTGAAGGAGAGTGCGGTGACGGCGGCCGTGTAGCAGCTCGGCAGGAGACGGGCCGTCACGTGGCATGCACCGATACGTAGACAGGAAAATTTGAAGAGCTTGCTGCCTGGAGTGCTGACCTTTCATCTTCTCCATGTGAGACTTGAATGTTCGAACGAAACGTTCTGCTTCACCATTGGACTGAGGGTGAAAAGGTGCGGTGGTGATATGCTGAATGCCATTCACACGACAAAACTGTTGAAATTCCGCACTAACAAACTGAGGTCCATTGTCACTGACGATAGTTTCAGGCAAGCCGTCGATGCAAAACACTGATGTTAAGGCACTGATTGTACTAGAAGCTGTCGTTGAGTTCATGGCAATCACAAAAGGAAACTTGCTGAAAGCGTCTACAACAATTAACCAGCGCGTATTCCAGAAAGGTCCGGCAAAGTCAATATGTAAACGTTGCCATGGTCCCTTGGGGCGTGGCCAGTCTGAGAAACGTTGCGGAGGAGCCGCCTGATGCTCCGCACAAACTGTACACAGTGATGTCATGCTCTCTATCTGAGCGTCCATACCAACCCAGGTACAATGACGTCTGGCTAATTGCTTTGTCCTAACAATGCCCCAATGTCCTTGATGCAGGAAGCGTAACACTTCTCGTTGCAGGGAACGAGGAACAATCACTCTTGCTTGGTCGTTGTCGGTATGCAACAACAGTACACCCTGACTTAAAGATAATGCATGACGTTGTGCAAAATAACGTCGAACCAGAGGCCGATCAATGTCTTTGGCCCTGGCAGGCCACCCTGAGCGAACAAAACGTGCTACCACACTTAAGTCTGCATCCGCAGCTGTTTCCTGTGCAACCCGACGAGAGTTTAAAGGAAAGTCTGCGACAGCGGAAGCATCTCTGGAGTCTATCTGACAACATGCCATTTCTGAAGAATCAAATGATACATCCTGGCCAACCGGAAGTCGGGAAAGTGTGTCCGCGTTGGCATGTTTAGTGGTAGGTCGGTACAAAATCTCATACTGATAATTTGACAATATCAAGGACCATCTCTGAAGCTTTTGTGCCGTTCGTGGCGGAATTGGCTTTGTGGGTGAGAACAACGACGTGAGAGGCTTGTGGTCTGTCAACAAATAGAATTTTCTGCCATACAGATAATGATGAAACTTTGTGACGCCGTAAATGATTGCTAAGGCCTCCTTTTCTATCTGACTGTAATTCTGTTGCGTTGGCGTCAGTAGCTTGGATGCAAAGACAATAGGACGATCGTGAGATCCAATGCGATGTGAGATTACCGCGCCCAGACCGTACGACGAGGCGTCAACTGCTAACACTACAGGCTTCTGTGGGTCAAAGGGAATCAAACATTCATCACTGAGTAGTGCAGACTTTAATTTGTCAAAGGCAACCTGACAATCTTTGGACCATACAAAAGGAACATTCTTCCTACGTAAGTGATGCAGTGGAGCTGCAATCTGAGAGGCATTGGGAATAAATCTGAAATAATAGTTAAGCTTTCCCGTTACTGCTTGCAATTCCTGCACATTCTTAGGAGGAGGCAAGTCTTTGATTGCTCGAAGATGTGACTGTAAGGGATGTATTCCTTGGGCATTAATCACATGGCCTAGGTACTCTATTTCAGTTTGAAAAAACGAACACTTTGCTTTATTGCAACGTAGACCTGCTGCAGTCAAAACTTTGAAAAGGCACTCCAGGTTTGCTAAATGTTCTTCAACTGTACGTCCGGATACCACAATATCATCTAAGTAGTTTGAGCAACACGGTACAGAAACTGTCAGCTGTTCCAAAAAAACGCTGAAAAATAGCGGGAGCGGAAGAACTGCCAAAGGGTAGGCGTTGAAATTGAAAAAGGCCCATGTGAGTATTAATGACGAAAAACTTTTTTGACTCGTCATCAAGTGGAATCTGTAAGTATGCCTCTGCTAAATCAATCTTAGAAAAGAAGCGAGACTGTCCTAATTTGTCCATTAGTTCGTCAGGTCTGGGCAGGGGATAAGTGTCTACAATTGTTTGACTGTTCACTGTTGATTTGAAGTCCGCACAGAGACGAAGTTTTCCTGACGGCTTGGGTATAATTACTATAGGCGAGGCCCACTGACTCGCAGAAACAGGAGAAATCACCCCACTATCTTGCCAACGTTTAAGTTCTTCGGCAACTGTATCACGCAAGGCGATAGGCACTGGTCTAGCTTTACGAAATTTTGGAACTGCAGATTCTTTTAAAGTTACATGTGCCACCAAGTCTTTTGCACAACCTAGTTCGGGCGAAAACAAGTCACTATATTTGTCACACAATGCATTGATTTTATCCTGAGGCACTATTGACGAAATTTGAAGCACATCCCTTTGAATTGATAAACCAAACAAGTCAAAAGCATCTAGTCCAAAAATGTTCTGTGTCGATTTGGCCTGAAGAACTACAAAAGCAACTGTCTTTGTTACACCTTGAAAAGAGGCGGGCAGGCTACACGTTCCTAGCACGGGAATATTTTGACCGGTATAAGCTGTTAGCACTTGTTGACACAGCGATAATTTTGGAGAACCCAGAAGTTCATAAGTGTCTTTATTAATTAATGTAACAGCGGAACCAGTATCAAGCTGAAATTGCACAGTCTTATTTTCTATGGAGAGATTTACAAAAAGTTTGTGCTTCTGGCGCACGATAGGTGCACGAATGTGGGCAACGTCTGCTACGGTTTGTGTGCTGCGTATGCGCGGGCCGCGTAGTGAAGGAAGCGGCTCAGACTCGGCACACAGGGGATTAACAACACTGTCACTAGATGGCACTACCGCCGGATCGGCGTCCGCGCAATGCAAGGCTACTGCACTAAAATTACTTTCAGTATCTACAACAAGTCTACTGTCACTAGTTACACAGTACTGGGCACTATTACAAGGAGCAGTTGCAGAAGGCACTATTTTCACTACAGGAATGCACTGTTCATAGTCATTTTGCTTGTCCTGAACCCGTTTCCGTTGCACTGTTTTACGCGCTCGTTGGCGCTTGCTATGTGGTGCACTATATAGTTTTGCCATAGGCGCCGAACTACTTTCTTGAAATTGAGATCCAAGGAAAGCACTGTTCAATTCCACAGCCCGTATAACATTTACAGAACGAACTGTTCTCGCACTCTGCGAAGCACTGTTTCTAACGGTACTGTTCTTTGAGTTTTTAATTTGCATACACACAGACTGTACATGTCCTGATTTGCCACATTGATAACAGGTTGCGTTGCGACTAGGGCAATGAGCACGCTTGTGGCGAGACACACACTGGGGGCAAGATTTACGTACATTTTTCTGAAATAAGCGTTGGCGCCCGTTATTCAAATTACTGTGTCTAACACTACGGGGCGACCTTTGCGTCGCACTTTTACACTGGCTACTGTTCACTGTCTGTTCAGCACGGCCGGTAGAAAAATAAGAATCACTAGTGCTATACTGAGAACTACGGCTAGGAAAGCGTCCGTTGCGGCGCACTGAATTTACACTGTGGCTTTGCATTTCTACATCTGCTAAGTCAAAAGTATCATGCGCTTCTATAAGCTGCAGTACACTGTCTAATGAGGGGTCAGACTGTTTCAGAATTGCTGCTCTAATTCTGGGGTCCTGAATATTCTGCGTAATCGCATCCCTCAACATCACGTCACTATAAGAAAGTCCACAAGAACAAGTAAATTTACATTTGCGGGTTAAGCCCTTCAACTCGGTGATCCACTCTTGGTGTGACTGTTCAGGTAATTTTTTCAGTCTGAAAAATCGGTACCGTGCAGCGGCTACAAGAACTGTTCTCTCATAATGAGCATTTAGTGCATCTACAATTTGTTCAAAGTCCACATCACGAGGAGATGCGTGGGGAAATAGTTTCTGCAGTAATACAAAGGTTTTGGGGCCCACCACGGACAACAAAAGATGCTTAACTTTCTGACCTGTAATTTGATGAGCCGCGACGAGTTCTTGAAACTGTGCGAAGTAGTCGCTCCATTCTTCCTCACGTTCGTTGTACTGGCGAAAGGTAGGAAGCGTTGCGGCGGCAGGTGTGGGCTGCTGAAGCGGCGGCTGTTGTTGTTGGTTAGCTGCTTGCGCCGTGAGCTGGGCCACAGCCTGGAGAAGTTGTGTTATTTGCGCCGTCTGTAACTGAATAATTTCCATTAAGTTTGGGTTCGGGGTAGTGGCCATGCTGACCGATTAGGCACCGCGTATACAAGTAAATTACAACAAAACACAAATGCAATATGAAAGAGGACACTCTCTGCAACAAAAAAGTCCACAAACACGTAACTGAAAATGTTCCCCCAAAAATGTTATAATAAGGGTGGGTGGGCGGGAGCAATTTCTGCGTGCTCCGACTGCAGCTGTCTGGCTGCTGCTAGCGTGCTGGTCCACGGTTCTATCACTCCTCATCGCCACTTTTGTGTCCCAACTTCGTCGTCGCTTTTGTGTCCCAGCCTCGTCGTAGGTGTCGGTGGCCGAGTGGAATGAGCCCGACACAGGAACAAAAATAGCACGCTGGTGCAGGTACGGAGGGGAGCAGCCAGAAACTATAAACACTAGAGTAAATTAGAAAGAGATATATATTGCACAGAATGTAACAATACTTAACTTTTACATAGTACTGCAGAATGTTGATACATAGTTGTTAGAGGCCTGCCTAGTGCCTGTACAATAGCAAAGTCTTCACTGGTGCCTATCTGATTACGAAGGTCCTAACTGGTTGCTATCTCAGTCCGAAGTGGCCGATGTCTTTCCGTGGTGGCCACGAGCGGGGTTGCAGCAGAGGGCGCTCGTGGCTGTCGTCGTGAGAACGCCGCGCCGTGCGTGCATGGCGGCGCGCGGCGAAAGTAGGTGGCGCGCACTTTGTACTTGTGCGACACCACATACGGAATGAGTAAGACAGAGTTGTATTGTACACCAGTCATCATTCTGTCTGTGAAGGAAAGCAAGGAAACATTTTAAAGGAAATTAAAGTTTGGGAGAAGTATTAATAACTTAACAATTTGCTGGTAACATTGTAATTCTGTCAGAGAAAGCAAAAGACCCAGAAGAGCAAATTAATAGATTGTACAGTGTCTTTATGATGTCTTAATAAGGTGCACATTAACAAGAGCAAAACAAGGGCAATAGAATGTAGCTGAATTAAATCAGGTCATTCTGAGGGAATCAGATTAAAAAATGAGACAGTGAAAGTACAATTTGAGGCTGTGAAGTAAACTATGATGGTCAAAGTAGAGAACATGTAAAATGCAGAATGACAATGGGAAAGAAGGCATTTCTGAAGAAAAAAATGTTAGCCTCGAATATCTTTGTACATGTTAAAATGTCTTTCCTGGAGGCATTTATCTGTAGAGTAGCCTAGAGTAGGAAGTGAAATGTAGAAAATATGTGGTTCAAATTATGACTCAGTTTTGTACATATCATGTTGAGGATCATATCAGGTTCAGAATTTAGTATTCCAAACTTCTTGTATATACATTAATGTCCCCATGAAATTATAATGTCTTTGGTCTTCTTTATTCCTCCTTATACATACCAAGGCTACGGCCTGAATTGGATTAAAACAGAAGATTGGAAAATTCATAGTTACAAAATGAGTAAGGTAGTACAATTATATTCCACCCATACTATATTTGAACTTTTATAAACCAATTAAGAAATCTAGTTTGACAAGCTGTATTAATATTTTTGTGCCAAACTGTTTATTAAGCTTTTTATCATTCTCAGCATGTTGAACATTAAAATTTTCTTTGCACAGAGACTGCTGTCATGAACTGCTGGGCCATATGCCTTTGCTAGCAAATCCAAGCTTTGCACAGTTTTCACAAGAACTCGGACTGGCCTCTCTAGGTGCTCTAGATGAAGATGTTAACAAACTTGCAACTGTAAGTACTACTGCTGATTACTTATCTCAAACTGCATTTACTGTGCTGTTAACAGGAACAATTACTCTGGCAGAAAAATAATTACACAAAATCAAAGATTAAAGGTAGTTAGGTAGAAGATTTTTACATAAATATGCGAGCAACTGTTTTATTATTAGTAGCAAGAGTAAGATTTATTTAGTATAATAACGGACATTCTGGATGTCATACAAACATTCGAATGAATTGTCTTATTTAGTTGCCACCTTTGCAGTGAGAGCCACAGTTGTCATTGGCAGTATGATACAACCGTTCAGCGGACTGCTGGTCAATCTGCTTAACTAGCTATTCTAGACAGTGGCCCTGCCATTAACTGCCTCCCCCCTCCTCCACCAATTGCACAAGTCTAACAGGCTCTGCATCAGCTACAAGTACTCCAGGCAACATTGAGCTGTCTCTCCGTATGGCACAAGTGAGCTTCCTCTACTCATGACACCCTGGGCATACCTCCACAACATATTCCCAAATTGATGACATACCCATACTGCAAAAATGGCTGAAGTGCACAGGATGTGACCATCTGCCCCCTGAGTAAGAGTCACCCATGTTTCTAAGTACACCTGGCTGGCCTGCTGCATTGTGGGGGTAAGCCTGGAAGGCATTTGGCAAGGATGGCATGTTCCCCAACATGTTCTCAAACCAGTGACTTCCTCCAACATATCTATGTGGTCACCCCATCCACCACAACTGCCTCATCCAAGTAGTATTGTAAGACTGGAACACGGGAGGCAATACTCACTTTACGGCTTATCCTAGAAGATAGATTAAGAAAAGGAAAAAACATACAAATCTAGCTTTTGTAGATATGGAGGAGGCTTTTGACAATGTTGATTGGCATAAACTCTTTCAAGTTCTGAAGCAAGCAGGAGTAAAATATAGGAAACATAAGGTTATTTACAACTTATACAAAAACCAGACAGCGGTTGTCAGAGTTGAAAGGCATGAAAGGGATGCAGTGGTTCGGAAGGGAGTAAGACAGGGTTGTAGCCTTTCTCCAAAGTTATTCAATTTTTACATTGAGCAAGCTGTAAAGGAAAGGAGAAATTTGGAGAAGGAACTTAAGTTCAGGCTGAAGAATTAAAAACATTGTGTTTTGCCGACAACATAGTAACTCTGTCAGAGACAGCAAAGGACCTGGAAGAGCAGTTGAACGGAATAGACAGTGTGCTGAAAGGTGCATATAAGATGAACATTAACAAGAGCAAAACTAGGGTAATAGAGTGCAGTCTAAGAAAATCAGGTGATGCTGAAGGAATTAGAATAGGCAATGAAACAATAAAGGAGGTACATGAGTTTTGTTATTTGGGCAGTAAACTAACTAATAATGGTCACAGTACAGAGGATATAAAACGCAGAATGGCAATGGTTAGAAAAGTGTTCTTGAAAAAGAGAAATTTGTTAACAATGAATATTGATTTAAGACTAAGGAAGTCCTTTCTGAAGGCATTTGTCTGGAGTCTTGCCTTGTATGGGAGTGAAACATGGACGATAAACAGTGCGGACAGGTAGAGCACAGAGGCTATTGAAATGTGGCGCTACAGAAGATTGCTGAAGATTAGGTGGGTAGATTATGTAACCAATGAAGAGGTACTGAACAGAATTGGTGAGAAAAGGATTTTTTCGGCATACCTTCACTAAAAGAAGGGATCGATTGGTAAAACACATTCTTAGACATCAAGGAATTTGGAATTTAGCATTGGAGGGAAGTGTGTTGGGTAAAAAGCACAGAGGAAAACCAAGAGATGGATGCAGTAAGCAGATTCAGACAGATGTAGGTTGCCATATTTATGTGGAGTTGAAGAGGCTTGCTCAGAAGAGGGTATTGTGGAGAACTGCATCAAACCAGTCTCCAGACTGAAGACCACAACAAAAACAGTGGCTATCACTGCCATAACTTTATTTGCCAGTTTCAGCATTTCTATGCTGCCATCTTCAAGTCTATTAAATTTATATATCACATGGTAAAATTTTGTCATGTTTACTTTCTGTTCTACAATATTTTGGAAAGGATAGGTTGCTACTCACCACAGAGACACCGAATGAGCCACTGAAAGGCACACATAACAGAATAAACAAAAAAAGAATAATGAAGCTTACGGTTGTTAAGCCTTCATCTGCCATAGAGAACATGTATATATACACACACACATTCACTCTAACCCAACCACTGTCTCCGGCTGTTGCGGCTAGACTGCAACACACAGCACAGCTGAGGCTAGAGCAACCAGTGGTGGGGGTGAGGAAGTGGCATGGAGAGGGAAGCAGGAGGGGAGGGAAGGTATGCTGGTGGGAATACATCAGTGCTGTCTGACAGATATTGGCTGTACCCTTTTGAAAGGAACCATCCCAGCATTTGCCTAGAGTGATTTAGAGAAATCACAGAAAGCGTAAATTCTGGATGGCTGGAGGTGGATTTGAACCACCGTCCTACTGAATGCGAGTCCAGTGTGTTACCACTGCGCCACCCCACTCAGTGCAAAGGTTTAGACCTGGGGGATTGTGGGAGCACAGGATATATTGTAGGGAGAGTTCCCATCTGCACAATTCAGACAAGTTGGTGTTTGTGGGGAGGATCCATATGGCACAGGCTGTGTAGCAGTCATTGAAGTGAGCCACACCATGCAGTGCTGCATGCTTTGCAGCAGGGTGATCCCAGCTGTCTCCTTACCACAGTATGATGGCCATTCATCTGGACAGACAGCCTGTTGCTGGTCATGTCCAAGAAGAAAGCTGCACAGTGTTTGCAGCTCAGTTTGTATACAATATGGTTGCCCTGTCTTTTATGGGCTAGGAAATTCCTGTGATGGGACTCGAGTAGGTGGTGGTGGGATGGTGGATACTCTGCCTGACATCACATGAGAGCGCCGCGGACTTCTCTCTAGGTGGTGTTGATATTACGTAGGTTTGGTGGACGACAGAATACCACAGTAAGGGGGGGGGGGGGGGTTGGCTTTTGGGTAGGGTATTTCTCATTCCAGGCCAGGATGAGAGGTATTGAAACCTTGGTGGAGAGTGTGGTTTAACTGTTCGTCCTGGATGGTATTGTGTGATGAGAGGGATGCCCCTTTGTGGCCGGATGGTGGGTGTGGGGGAGGTGGCGGGTTACTGGACAGACAAGGCCCGTGATATCTGTTTCTGGACAAGGTGTGGTGGGTAATTGGGGTCAGTGAAGCTCTCAGTGAGGTGTTTGGCATATTTGGAGAGGGACCGATTGTCACTGCAGATGTGATGACCATGGGCAGCTAGGCTGTATGAGAGGGACTTCTTGGTGTGGAATGGGTGGCAACTGTCGAAATGGTGGTATTGCTTATGGTTGATAGGTTTTATGTGGACAGAGGGGTACTGATAAGGTCATCTTTGAGGTGGAGGTCAACGTTGAGGAAGGTGGCTCATTGTCTTGAGTAAGACCATGTGAAGTGACTGGAAGAGAAGGTGTTGAGACTTTGAAGGAATGTCGATAGTATGCCCTCGCCTTCAGTCCAGATTATGACGATATCATCAATAAATCTGAACCAGATGATGGGTTTGGGATTCTGGGTAGTCAGGAAGGATTCCTCTAGATGGCCCTTGAACAGGTTGGCATAGGAGGGTGCCATACTAATGCCCATGGTTGTACCATGAATTTGTTTGTAGGTTATGTCTTCAAAGGAGAAATAATTGCGGGTGAGGATGTCATTGGTTGTAGTTTTGGAGTCAGTAGGGTCTATACCTAGATGCAAAACCTGTCCTATCCACTATCCCACCACCACCTACTCCAATCCTGTCACAGGCATTTCCTATCCCATAAAAGGCAGGGCAACCTGTGATAGCAGTGTTGTATACAAACTGAGCTGCAAACACTGTGCAGTATACAATATGGTTGCCCTGTCTTTTATGGGCATGACCAGCAACAGGCTGTCTGTCTGGATAAATTGCCATCATCATACTGTGGCAAGGAGACAGCTGAACCATCGTGCTGCAGAGCATGCAGCATTGCATGATGTGGCTCACTTCAATGACTGCTACACAGCCTGTGCCATATGGATCCTCCACAAAAACACCATCTCGTCTGAATTGCACAGATGGGAACTCTTCTTTATACAGTTCTACAGTATGTCTGCCTAAGTGTACTTGCGTCTGTGTAAATGTGTGGGTGTGTGTGTATTTGTTTACCCTCCTTTTTTCCCCCCAAGGTAAGTCTTTCCTGTCCCGGGATTGGAATGACTCCTTACCCACTCCCTTAAAACCCTCATCATTTCCTTTTCCCTCTCCTTCCCTTCTGCCTGACGAAGCAGCTAGGCTGTGAAAGCTTGCATATGTGTGTGTGTGTGTGTGTGTGTGTGTGTGTGTGTGTGTGTGTGTGTGTGTGTGTCTGTGTGCAATCCCCCTGGTCTAAACCTTCCCTAGTTCCTGCTCTCACCACACTTCTCTCCTTCCTTTCCCTACCCACAATCCAGCTTACACATGTCTCACTTTCTGCCATATATTCCAGTCCCTTCCTATCTGTCAGACAGCACTGATGTATTGCTCCATTCCCACCAGCATCCCTTCCTGCTTCCCTTTCCATGCCGCTTCCTCACTTCCACCACTAGTTGCTCTCACCTCAGTTGTGCTGTGTGTTGCAGTCTGGCTGCAACAGCTGGAGATGGTGGTTGGGTGGTGTGTGTGTTGTTGCAAGTGTTCTCTATGGCAGACGAAGGCTTAACAGCGAAAAGCTTCATTATTCTGTTATGTGTGGCTTTCTGCGGCTCATCAGGCATCTCTGCTCTGTGGTGAGTAGCAACCTATCCTTTCCAAAACATTGTTGAATCCTTCAAGGTATTTCCATTGTTTGATTTTTCTTTCTGTTCTTAGATATGGGGATGTCAAAAATAATTTTTTTTTAAATATGTGTGTGTCTATGCTGCAACATATTTTATCACAGACACAAAAAATGTTTAATTTTTGACATACCAATATTAAGAACAGAAAGTAAATATGACAAATTACAACCATCTGATATTTAAATTTTAATAGACTGGAAGATGGCAACATAGAATTGTCAGAACTGGCCAAAAAAAGGAATTTTAAAATACTGATCTTTGCTTCTCTGTGTATGTAGATTCCTATTACTATAACTGATTATTAGTAAAAGCTTACATGCTCACATATGATCTTATGTACATTGCATTACTTTACTTTGGTATTTCAACTGAACTTCATGATGTCTATTTGGTCAGCCAGTGTTCACCTATATATTTTGCCAATTTACATTAAACTATTTCATAATTTATGTTCCTAGTAATTGATAGGCTATTTCATATTGCACATTTACTTTTACTACTAGTTAGATAAACCACTGTTTACTCAGATGTGTCTTGTGGACCTTTATCAAACAATGGAAATTCCAGGAAGGATTCAATAATATTTTTGAGAAGGCTAGGTTGCTTACTCACAAAAGAGACGACCGATGAACCACAAAAGGCACAAATAACAGATAACAATATTATATAGCCTTTGTCAGTTAGACACATAAACATACACAAACATATATATGTGTGTGTGTGTGAGAGAGAGAGAGAGAGAGAGAGAGAGAGAGAGAGAGAGAGAGAGAGAGAGAGAGAGAGAGTCTGTCTAACTGATGAAGGCCTAAAAGGTCAAAAACTATAATGTTGTTGTCTATTATTTGTGCCGTGTCTTTCTGTTACAGTTACACTTTAGTATGTTTATCTCAGAAAATGGGACGGTAACTGTGTTTAAATAGTGCTATAGGTTTTGTCTGTTGCATATCAAGCTATATTTTTAAATACATATTTTACATCATAACTTCCAAGTTGAAATTTCTATTGTTTATGATAATTTTGTGGTTTGTGCACACAACTCATAAAGGAGTCTCCATGCAAGTTAATTTTTTTTTTTTAATTTCCTATGAGTTCCTCAAGAGAATAGAAAGAATAAGCCATGACATAACTCTTCAGTTTAGACTTGAAAGTGTGGGGATTACTTAAAATAAATTGGAATTCTTATGGTAACTTATTCTAAAGGGAAGTAGCAGAATACTGATATTGTTAACAACAAAATGGCATTAAAGGAAATATGTATTGAGAGACTAACATCAAAATTCCCAGACTACTGAATAGGGGTTGACAAGAGGTTCATGAGCTTACACCACAAATTGCTTAAACTGCCCATCTCTGAGCCAAAAATTGCCTTTTTGAATCAGAAGAGTTGCCCCAAAAAACAACACCATATGTCACAAGCAAAAGAAAATAAGCAAAGTAGATTATTTTTCATGCTGAACAAGAACATGGGATTTCTACAACAGCTTACTGTCTGTCTGAACGTCCAAGAATTGGACTGTTAAGTCTCACTTATCATATGCCCGTCATGTCTAATTAAAATGTCAGATTTTGTTAAGCTAAGTGTTAGAAACTATAAGATCTGAGTTTTACTGTGATTTAGCATCAATTTATTTCTTGAATGGAATTATTTGATACTGTGTCAATATTTCATACATCTTTCACTACCAAGCTTGTGTCATCAGCAGACAGAAATATTTTTAGTATCACCTGTTATATTACAAAGCATATCATTTATATAAACAAGATACAGCAGACAAACCCAGTACTGGCCCTTTGTGCACCCCCTACTTAACAGTGCCCGTTTGTGACACCATGTTGCAGGCAGTCTTAAGACTTTTGAGGATTTCGTTACACTGTCTGTTCTTAAAGTAAGAGGCAAACCAATTGTGAACTACTCCCCCTATTTCAATTATGTTTAATAATTATTTGTTTAAATTATCACATTAAAATTATGTGTTTTACAGCTCTACTTCTTCACTGTTGAATTTGGTTTATGTAAGCAAGATGGTCAGCTGCGAGTATATGGAGCTGGGCTTCTGTCTTCGGTTGCTGAGCTTCGGCATGCCGTCACAGCAACAGATAAAATAAAACGCTTTAATCCAGATGTGACCTGTCATGAAGAGTGCATCATCACATCATTTCAGAATGCTTATTATTACACAGATTCATTTGAGGAAGCAAAGGAGAAAATGAGGTAAAACACAAGAGTCAATAAATTGGTCTTTTGTCCTTAACAAATACAGGCCTATAAATGAGTTGAGGTATAGTAGTACAGAAGGTCCACTTTCTTGATATTAGGTCTTTGATTACTGATAGAAATTCTCCACTGATAAGATGCTAAAATATTCTTCAAAAGAAATAGATTGGCTGTCCAGTACTTACCTTAGTTCATCCTTATGCCACCCCGTAACCCAGCTCCCTGCCACAGGGATCATATCCCTTGTGGAAGACCCCGCTGCAAGACCTGTCCAATCCACCCACCCAGCACTTCCTATTCCAGTCCTGTCACAGGCTTATCCTACCCTATCAGAGGCCGGGCCACCTGTGAAAGCAGCCATGTAATTTACCAATTGTGCTGCAAACACTTTGCAGCTTTCTAAATTGGCATGACCACCAACCAGCTATCTATTAGGATGAATGGCCACCGCCAAACTGTGACCAAAAACAAGGTGGACCACCCTGTGGCACAGCATGCTGTGGAGCACATGCTTGATTTCAATGGCTGCTTCACAATCCGGGCCATCTGGATCCTCCCATCCACCACCAGCTTTTCTGAACTGCACAGATGGTAGTTATCCCTACAATACATTCTCCAATCCCGAAATCAACCAGGCCTCAACCTATGGTAACTTCCCTTTTTTCTGTTCTTTTTCTTCTCTCTTTTAGCCTCTCTATCCCAAACCTCACCTATTTTGAGGAGTGTGTGAATGTGTGATCATGTATGTGTGTGTGTGTGTGTGTGTGTGTGTGTGTGTGTGTGTGTGTACGCGGTCTTGTTTAATTGCAGCTTGCATGCATTTTGTAATTTATTTTATTTTATTTTGTTTATTTTATTTTTCTCCCCTCACCGGCCTCCCCACTCCATTCCTAAGCTGCATATTGTTATTCCCATCTAACCCATCCCCACCACTGTGATGTAACCTTCCTATCCCCTCTCCCCCCCCCACTCCCATCACCAATTTACTCGCCGCAGAGCGGCGCAAAGTGCGGCAGCCAGAGGTGATGATTGTATGACTGTGTTGTGTGCCTGTGTGATTGCGTGAGTGTTCTATTTTCTGAAGAAGGCCATGGCCGATAGCTGAAAATGTTGTGTGTGTGTGTATTTTGTATGTGCCTGTCACAGTTCGACGCCATGTATTTGCGGTGAGTTGTAAACTGTCCTTACTATATTATTAATTCCAACCTGGACTTTCCATTATTAATAGTTGTTTGTATATTTGTTTGAAGAATATAAGGAACTGTTACTCGAATGTGCAAAAGAAAACTCATTTTACTTCACCAATTTGTTACTGGATAAAAGAGAAATGCAATACTTATCAGAGGCATATCTTAACTAACTAACAAAAGCAGTCAAATGACAATCATACATAGTTTAATTCTTTGAAAGATTATACACTGAAGAGCCAAAGAACCTGGTACACCTGCTTAATATTGCAGATGTTCTACAACATGATGTGACATGAACTAATGTCTAAAGTAGTGCAGGAGGGAGCTTACACTGTGCATCCTGCGGGGCTGTCCGTAAATCCATTGGAGTACAAGGGGGTGGAGATGTCTTCTGGACAGCATGTTGCAAAGCAATCCTGATATGCTCAATAATGTTCATGTCTAGGGAGTTTGGTTGCGAACAGAGGTGTTTAATTTAGAAGAGTGTTCCTGGATCCACTCTGTAGCAATTCTGGATGTGTGGGGTGCTGGAGTGTCCAGCTGCCATTACTAAGTCTGTTGGAATACACAATGGACATGAATGGTTGTAGGTGATCAGCAAGGGATGTGTATGTACATATCACCTGTTAGAGATGTATCTAGACATCATAAGTCCCATATTACTCCAGCTGCACAAGCCCCATACCATTACAGACCCAACACCAGCTTGAACAGTCCTCTGCCGACAGGTAGGGTCTATGGATTCATGAGGTTGTCTCCGTACCAGTACACGTCCATCCTGCAACAAGACTGTATTTGGCTAAAAGATAGTGAAGCACTCAATACCCTCCATCATCATCATTTAATGAATTATGTGATACCAGTTCACTTTTGATGAAATGTAGTCTACCCTACCAGGAACACCATTTGTACTGATTCTTATTATGTGTTACAGACACTTTGTGGTCACAACCCTGTGTATACATGAGGACACTTAACATTGTTATTAATCAAACTTACAAACAATTTCACTAATGTATATACTTTACTGAAATCAGCTAACTCATCTGTAAATTTGACTCATTCTGAATACTGTCACAAATATTTAAGTAAGTCTCTAATTGACATGTAATTAATTAAATGGACTTTATACTTATATATAGGAGATCATTAATGAATGTAAATAGTATCAAAAAAGGGCATAACTAGATTTTCGACTAACAGCATCTAGATGTTTCGTATGACCAAACAATGTTATATAGTCATTTAATAACCTGTAGCTCAGATTTGGTAAATATCACAATAATGTGAATCAAACTGATGTCAAAATCATGTTATTAACAAGATTTGTCAGGTAATAAATACATTAATGAGCTAGTTTTTAATACTCGCATTTATTCATATTTGTAATTTTCTTGCAATTTTTTACAACCATTTATAAATATGAATTACATTTTTAGATGGACAGAAATACAACCAAATGTGTAACTAGTCACAAATGCATAATTAATACTTTGATTATGTGCTGGATTAGACAATATACATTTATCAGTTCCGCATTATGAATCATGAATACACAAAACACTTGTAATCTGGAAAGATGCTAGATGTCATTACAAACCTCTTTATGTGTTAGTTAAGCCAGAATTTCATTAGTTTTCATGTAAATAGTTAAATGAATAAGTGTACATACTGCTTGTAACATATTTCTCAGATTTTCCACCTTTCAAACCAAAATTGTATGAAAGTGTTATATCATTTGCTTGTTGTAAATGTTCACAACTATTCTGTAGTCTTCATTCAATTTTTCATTGAAAAGTAATTGCGATCTAAAATATTAAATGTTTGAAACAGTACAGAATCATTAAAATGTTATATCAGGCCAGTGCACAAAGCACTTGGAAGTCAGTCAGTAGAGACATTTCTGTGCAAGTCAGTTCAGTGCAGAATCATTCATGTTTGACTCTGATGTTACAAAGTTGATACCTTTAGTGGATAAATGGAATGCAATGATAAAGACTTTTAAGTTTTATTTCTATGAGTAAGTACACTGAGTTCCATTCAGTACTTTCTGCACCAAATGTAAAGAAACACCCTATCATGATGAGATCAGAGTGTAATTGTAGACAAAGCCGAGTATCTAAATAATAATGTTCGAGTTTTTACTTTAGCAAGAAAGCACCATGTAGATAATAAATCACTTGATACAATTGTAAATGAGACTTGCCAGACTAGGTAACAAGTTGCCAGTCATCAACAGTCCAATGTCAGTGTTAACAGGACCAGGAAAGGCTTAAAGCTTTTTTCGTGCACTCAGAAAAGGTACATGAGTGGCCCTTCAGCTATGAAAGCCCATATCATTTATGTTTAGTTGAATGGTTTGCATGCTGACAATTGTCAATGGCCTAGCAATGAAATCCGCAGCAGTTTGTGTAAGGGTTGCACTTCTCTCGCATTGTAGTGCAATAAGTTACACTACATGTCTTAATACCATCACAATATAATGAAATCATCTACTTCTGGGGGAGTTAGAGGTTTTGAGGCCAGATACTATATGTGAAATCCTGTTTTGCAGGTGTATGATGTCCCCACATGAGTAGTAAGAAGAATGGAGCAACTACCTCTCAGGAAAGTTGCTGCAAGGAGTAATGTGCCAACCTTGTCACAGAAGACATATACCAAATTGTGAGCTCTTTGAGTCCTATTATTGTAACCAAATGTCTTTTGTTTTTTGGAAGGTGAAGTCATTATGTCTTGAGCTTGCAACATAAGAAGTACTCTCTATGTAATAGCCTGGAAACTAATGAAGCCAGATTTGTATGAAATGGTGTATGAGTTTCTTTCAGGCACTGCAAGACAATGCTGATTGAGAAATATAAATCAAAATACAATATGAAATCCAGTATTTTCTGATTTAGATAATTGATGATTTCTTGGAACCAAGTTGCCAAGCCCAGACTTCTGAAAACACAATTAAATTCCAGAAACTATTGGTGTAGGGTAACTGCTGCAGTGAATTTATATGGTGGTAAGATCCACAGATGCACTGTTACACCCCATGAAGTGTCGACCTTTAGACTGGACTAGGAAAGGAAGGATGATTATTGAAGATTGGAAAATAAGTAATTACTAAGATTTCAATCAGAAATGATGACATGAAAACTAAGATGAAAGAAGAATAGAAGATGTAACATAAACACAGAACTGGATTTGATAATAAACCAGAAAAACAATGTTTTGAGTCATTTGTTAGCAACCAAATACACTTAAGTGAAAATATTGTTAAAAACTTACTGGATTGCAAGATCCGGTAAATAGTATAAAAATCAACCTAGACAAACATGTACCTAAATTTCAGAAGAATTAAGGTTATACAGAAAATGCTTTAGAAATTAAAGCAGGTTCATAGAAATTTCTAGTGAAATAGCTGCAGAAAAATTAAAACAGAAATGTGACATAGTTAGACAAGAGTTTCTAGAACATTTCAGAGAAAATAAAGGGGAGGTTGGTAATGTAAAAGAAGAAATAAGTCAGGACTATCGGTACTTAAATCAACCTAAAGAATGCCCAGGAAAAGGTAGAAATTTTAGAGACAAATTCTAGATGAGAGTTCACACAAATAAATCAGAGTGTGTTAGGAACATAAAATAAAGAAGAAAAGGCTATCATTTCATGGAATTAACAAATCTCAGATGATTTACCAATTTGGAATGTCATGTAGAAGATTTAGTATGAATCAACAGTTAGGAAAACTGTAGGCTGAGCTGGAGAAGACTAAATTAGGTTTAGCTTCCAAGAAAACAAATGATGTTGCTAATTTACCTGTAAGCTCCAGCTTGGATAGCCTCACATTTAACTCTGGTATTAATATTTCAAAATAATTTATTAAATTCAAAACAGATTGTGAAGTCCATGCAAACTACTTTCTAACAGTCTTTTCCAGATCATTACTAAACACTTGGGAGGACACTGGAAAAATTGATTTTGCTATTATTTATTTGGTGAGAGAAACTGATGAGTGGGGAACTACTCATACAGAATAATTTGAATGTTAGGAAGATTTTTAAGTTAGAATTTAAAGAAAAATATTAGTCCAAGAGCACACAAGACAAACTTAAAAGTAAGATATAAAACAAAATATGTAATGTGCTTACTTACCTTGCATACACAAGTTTTGTAACTGTGTAGGGAATTGAGAAAGGCAATTTGATATCTTGAGCCTGAAAAGGGGTATATGTAGTGTAACAAGTTCCATTACAGATCGCGCATTTAAACGTGGCCCCTGAGCGGAGAATGTTGGGACCTGTAGTTTGCATTCAGCTCATAGCGCATTGGCTGTTAGAACAAGCCCTGCCTCTTTCTCCCAGTGCTGCCAGCTGACAGCATATAGCTTGCAGGTTTTAAAAGGAACAACATGTAAGGGGTTAAAGAGTCACATATGGAACATGAAATTAGGTATCACTTAAATGTTTGAGTAATAGAAAATTGGAACGTATGTCTACGGAATATTAATTTTAAAGGGACTTATTACATGGGTGTAGCAATGTTTTCACTGCCCCTTTTTACTGTTGTAACTGAATAACAATCGGAATTAACATTCTTCACACCTCTCTCAAGGACAGCCTTCTTTTTTTTGTAAAAGAAGTCGTCGGGGTATGTGGACTTAATTTAGCAAATATCAAAGTGGAAGACAATAATCAATACCAAGCACAAATCAACAATACATTGACAATGTCTACAGTGTACAATGCTGTTATGAGGTAAGGTTGGTAGAGAGCATAAGCATTCCGTAGACACACGAACTCAGCTGACTTCCGCCAATCATGGAGGGGCCATGAAAAAGTGTGTGACCTGTATATGTCATCACAAGATAATCAAATTGGCTACTTCTGGGGGAGTTTGAGGTTTAAACATCAGATACTGTGCGTGAAATCCTGTTCATGCAGGTGTATGATATCCACAATGAGAAGTAAGAAGAATGGACCAGTTATCTGTCAAAGTTGCTGCAAGGAGTAATGTGCTGACCTCATCACAGAAGATGTATACCTAATTGTGAGCTCTTAGAGCCCAATTATTTTAAGCATATGTCTTTTGTTTTGTTGAAGATGAATTCATTATGTCTTGAGCTTGCAACATGAGATGTACTCTCTATTGGGTAGTTAGTCTGGAGGCTAATAAAGACAGATTTGTCTGAAAAGTATGAAATAGTGTCCAAGTACATTGTTTCATAGTAGAAGAGAGAAGAATAAATACAAATCAAGATACAATATTAAGTCCAATATTTTCCAATTTCAGTAATAGCTGCTTTCTGGAAAGTAAGTAGTGGGGCCCAGACTTCTGAAAAAACCATTAAATTCCATAAGGTATCAGTGTAGGGCAACTACTAGACTGTATTTATGTGGTGGTACTATCCAGTTGCATGGTTACACCACAACATAGAATGATTATCACCAGTCATTGATTAGGTCCCATTCTTGCTGGATCTTTTTCCAGCTGCAGCAATGTCAGAGATTTGATGTTTTATCAGCTTCCCAATATTCATGATGCACTCCTGAAATGACTGTATGAGAAAATCACCACCTTTTTGCTACCTCAAAGATACTGTGACCTCTCTCTCCTGCACCGACTATAACACAATGTTTAAACTCACTTAAATCGTGACAAGCTGCCATTGTAGCAACAGTAACCAATCTAATGCCTACACCAAACACCTGTTGTCTTATATAAGTGTTGCCAACCAAACTGCCACCCTCTGAGTGTTTTCATGTCCCTGTGTTTGCATATGCATGCCTATACCAGTTTGTTTGGCTCCTCTGTGTATTACAGCTAGGGAAAAAATACATTAAAGCTGTTCCAATTAGACAAAACTGTAATTAAATACTGTTGGTAGAAATCACCCATTTCATATCAAAGAGACATAATTACAAAGACAGTGTTTTTAAAAAATCTATCTAAAGAGTTTGTTCTAAAATATGAGTACTTCCTAATAGTTTTCCCCTTCAAGTCTTTGAACATCCCTGTTTTCTAGTAGGTTTTATATATTTTAGTAGATGCTAATAAAAGATGTAGTTCAGTCTGACTGATCATAAATGTGTGAAATACAGATGAAGATTTCACCATGTAACTGTCATTTAGAAATCTCAGACACAGTGATTTACACAACACAGTATTTTCTCTGTATTCAAATAGAAAAATAAAAATATATGCCTCACCCTCTATTACACTCTTCTCTTCAAATAATTTCAAAAGGCTCATTTTTCCTGCTTGTATGTACTCTTTAAGATACTTTTTTTCCAGACAAGTTTCAGTTAATATATTATCTCTCTCATTACAGTTTACATTTATGCACTTTTTTTAATTTATTGTTAATGTGATTGTCCATCACAGTTGCAAATTAAGTTTATTATTATTATTATTATTGGTAACCAATTTCAGATTCTAGAGCAATCATTGGACTAGTGCCTTAAGGAGCAGGGGAGTGGTGTGAATACCGTAATACACGGTAAAAATAAAATTTGAATGAAAGCACTCTATTTGTAAATGGGATGAAATGCTTTTTTTCCATATTGGTTATGTGCTTGAGGTGTTTTTTTTTAATGTATTTTAATGGTTTAGTGGTCATAACCCAGTGAATTGTTTGATAACTATTTTAGGCAAGTCAGTTGTGAGTCATGCCAATATTAGACATGATATGCACATTGTCCGAAGTTGAAACTGGGCTATGAATGAGCCAGCTCTAAAGTATGAAGATGTGGGCAGAGCACCATATTGAACGAGTTTGTGAAGAGGGGATTGACATCTGTAGTGCCATATAAATGGTGTTCCATGTTGCGTGTGGCATGATGTAAGGAATTATTCTAATGTATGTTAAGAAATTTTCTTTTATATCTATACCATGACATGGCACAGTAAAAATGTAAATTGGATGACAATATAATGCATGTTCAAAAGAAATTGAATTTATTTTAAAAATTAAAAAAGGGTAAAGAAATAGGTATGAAGTGTAATACATGCTGTTGACTGTGACACTAATCAACACTATTGTGTATACCTATGAGCAGGCTGTGTGCTGTTTACCAGTTTCCCCCTGCTGTATCACAGTCAATTGCAAAGCAAGGAAATGGGGCGGCTATGGGGCTGCAGCACCTCGCCTCCAGGACCACACTTGCTTCTTCTTAACCTTTTCTAATAAATAAATAAAATTAGAGAGGGGGGTACGTTTTCTTAATTTAAACTTTCCCCTCATAGTTGGATGTGACACTATATGTTTTTATTTTTTACTGGATGGTCAAGTATATGAACCCACTGTTAAGCTTTTGTGCGTACTAACTGAACTGTTCCAATGTATTGAAGAGGTGTAAAATACTCATTCTTGCTATATATTGACATATGCTATGGATTTTATTCCCTTGTAATTTTTTTCCATTTAGGCACTGGCCTAGTGAGGTATCTAGGATCCTAAACTGATTACCAATAATAAAAACAACTTTCTTTGCTACTGTGACAGACAGTAAAATAAACAAATTATTAAAGCTGCTGATTCTGCTACAAAAAATTGACATTTATCCTAATGGAATTGACCCTTACAACCACATTTCTTCATATAAATAATCAGTTCCATTGCAGAACTACCATTGCAAAAAAGAAACATTTATAACAATTTAAAATAATGTGTCAGTTTGTAAACAGAAAATGGATCCCTATTCAAGACGCCAAGAAACATTTATGTACAGGATAGGAAAAGATTTGTAAAAGAGAAACCAATCAAAACATTAATCATATCAAGAAACTCTAAGAAATTAAATATATAGATTAACATATTTTTGGTATGCTTTAGCCAGTGTTTATAAGGCATGGCAGTCAGTGCTATTGGAACTGCTATGGGTGACAATAGTCAGTTGAATGACTATTACTCTGAAGGTTACGCCAGAGTATAAGCAAATCAAAATGCTTACTTCTTATCTATTGGTTTACTAAACTACAGTTAGAATGCATTATGTTTTTAGTCAACAAAGAAAACACACACATCACAAAAGGCTATCAAAAGAATAATGTGTGAAGCCTTCAGTGACTACTGATGATGTTTTAGGAAGACGTGTCACAAAACCAAAGGACATTCTGCCAATATACAGGCAGTCACTGTAACCAAATGTAGTCTCCAGATATCCATAGATGACACAGAAACTGAAATTCCATTTAACAAAGTTAGAGCAGAAATGCATAATTTCATTTTCATATATTCCTCTACAAGGATAATAACAGTACTGACCCAGTTTATTTCTGTACCACTAAAACGACAAGTGATGAAGTGATGTAAATGTCAGTAGTGTTCAGAAACAGTTATAAGTGATGAGTCTACATAGGGTGTCTGAAAACAAGTTTATATTTGTTACAGCACACACAAAACCATTTAAGCAGTAATTCTTCTTGCATTTCAATAGGCCCTACATGAATGAAATGGGAACAGAACATAATATGTGCTACAATGAGAAGTACCTTCTACTATGTACCTTACAGTGGTTTTTAGCCTTTGAATGTAGATAGAAACAGGTATAGTTTTGCACTGTAGGGTTCAGTTGCTTGCAAAATAAATAAAAATAAAAACCTCACCTTTAAGTTGCTACATTAAAGATAATGTTTGTGTATGTATTCCTGAAAAAGAGACAGCCATGTTTCACACATACAAGAAGATAGTCAAACTTTTAGCCTCATATCTTATATGTGCTATAATTTGTAACAATGTACTTTTATTATATTGAATCCTGCATTTTAGTGTTCTAATTCTTTTTTGTTTGTATTTTAGGGCATATGCTAGTCACATCCAGCGGCCATTTGGTGTTCGTTATAATCCATATACACAAAGTGTTGAAGTGTTAAGCAGTGCACAGAAGATAGCTGCTCTGGTGTCCGAGCTCCGTGGTGATCTCTGCATTGTCAGCAATGCACTTAAGAAGATACATGAGCAGGATGAAACTGTAGATGTAGAGAGTATTACAAATCTATTACAGTCTGGCATAAACATAGAAGAGAAAAAAGATGATGAAATTAAAACTGAATGAAATTTACTTGCTAGCTTAAATGGTATTTCATGTTACTTACTGCAAAAAAACTATTTTAGTTAATCTAGGATAAAAGATGTTTAATATTTTTTCTTTGTTGTACAAGAAATAATTTATGCATAATTACTATATAATTTCTCATTTTCCAGCATTTTCATGAATATGTCTCTCAAAATACACTGCAGCCAAATTGTATTTAGCCTAGTAAATGGTATAAGTCTTTAACTTGAGTTTTATTTCATAACTACAATTATATGAATGTGTCAGTTATAATTCCAGGGTGGCTACTCAAAGTCCACAAAAAATCTACTCATGATCCTGAATCTTTATTAATTAGTAATTCATTAATGCCCAAAACTAACAAACTTTTAATATCAATGATTAAAACTACCTTCTTCAAAAACTTACATACTTCATTGCAGACAGACAACACTCTAGGCAATAACGCATTGCAGGGAACAAAACATTCCAAAAGGCTTGTATGAAATTTAAATGTATGTGTCAAGATATCTGATAGACACGAATCTAGATGGTTTCCTATTGTACACAGTACACTGCTACATAAGTTTCAATTAACAGGAGATATTTAACACATTTTTATATTGACTTCAGATTTAATATTGAAAACACACATTTGCTATAGTTGTACAGATGAAATGGTAATTAAAATTAACAATGTAGTCACTGGTAAGTACAGAATTTTACTGGTGCTGGCATAATCAGCCTGCTTAGCACTAATTGATAGATCTTCATTTATCTCCTAGTGCAATCAATGTTAAGTTGTTCCTAGATCCGATGTGTGTACAGGAGACACTGCACAGGTTAATGGTATCAACAATTCAGGAAATACCACAAGCTGCCTTCTCTCTCACCCCATGAATAGTAACAATGTAGGGGCAAGACCATTCCCATCAGCCACCACACAAATTGTCAACTAACAAGGGCAAGTGTAACTTGTAAAATCACAATTATTTAACAATACACTTATTACACTTCAAAACAGCGTAATTTTACAATGTAATTTCATACATCTACTTTGACCCATGAGTCATCAACATGGCACAATGACGTATATTCTCATAGCTAATATAGCGACCAAAACAATCATATAAAACACCCATATTGCCGCAAGACCACAAGTTATCTGACTGCCGGAGTGGCGCAATGGATAGCGTCACCGACTGCGGTGCTGACAGTTGCCAGTTCAATCATGCCCACCAACAAAAATTTATTTCTTTTTATTTATCATTTCCAGAATGTTCTACATGTTTCTTATGTTCACTTGCAATTTCTACACGTTTCTTATGTTAACTGTACTGCCTGTGTATAAATAGCAGAGCACTCTGCCTGAGAGGCAGTCAGTGCTGCATGTATGTTTCAGTTCACAATAAACCGACTTTCAGTATAAATGCTGTGTTCAGTTGACAACCCTGTCTTCGAAGTCAAGCCTGCTTCCATTTCAATGCAACATTGTTTGGTGGAGGTGCTGGGGATCCTGTGCAATAGCTTGTGACGTTTCTTGGTCTTTTGGGGGGTATTATTGTATGATTTGAGTGAGTAGTCCCTCTTCAATCTTGCAACACCACATACATATAAAAAAATGTCTTCTTGTCTAGTCCAGTTAAATTTTTAGTTGAGGTCCTGGTTAACCAGTGCCTCTATTTTTCACTCTTCCAATAGTAGTCAAGGCCATTACACTTCGTCACAAGTAATGAAGTTATGTGGAGAAGTAGTTACACCAGAAGATAAATTGCCCATACTGAAATGAGAACTCTTCACAGTACATTTCTTATAAACACATCAGGGTATTATCTGAACCATAACTACAGAATATTTGAGTCCGGTTTACACCACAGATTTATTACACAGATGTACATCCAGATGTCTTACAACTTTTTTAACGTGTTAGCTCAGCCAGAATTAATCAACAACTATAACAACTGACTGACAATTCCATGATGCTTTAATTATTCTGAGGTTCGCCAAAGTTTTATTAAAGAAATAAAATGTCTCTTTGGAACCCCTTATGACAAAGGGGAGATTTATTTTCAACAATTATCCTGTAAAAGATAACTTATGACAGTAATAGTCCACAAAAAACATCCTACAACATATAAAAAATAATTCATTTGGACATCTTGTCCATCCAAGGTGAGCATGTAGTGTTTGAGACACTACAAGCTGAATCACCATGGCTCCGATTAGGCAATGTAAAAGCCATCACTTACACAGACTAGAACCAGAATGCAAGGGATTTACCCAGTATATCCTTCTGAAAGTCCTTATCATCAGAAGACCCATGGACACAAAACCATCGGTACGCCAGCTGCACATCAGACACCCGTTGGTGTTCTCTGGAGATGCTGGACAGGACCCCAACAAATGGCTAAAAGGGTTCGACTGAGTCGCCAAGTATGTGTAACAGGTAGGATCATACACTGTTCTTGGCCAACGTTTATTTCTACCTGGACGGAACAGCCTAGCAATGGTTTGAAACAATGGAGAAAAGCTGAATGACTGGGGAAACGTTCCAGGCAGAACTTATGAACACATTTGGAGACCGCCAGCGACAAATCTGCTCGGCGGAAGAACAACTGAAGAACTAGGCCCAACGACATGGTGAGCTGACACAGTGATAAGTACAGAATGTTTTGGCCCTTTGTAACATAGTTAACCCAGATATGACTGAGACCAACAAAATCATGCACCTGATGAAAGGTAGTGACAAGACATTTACCAAGCTCTTCTGATAAAAGACGTCGCTACGATGGAAGAGTTCATCAAGTGGTGCCAGCGTATTGAAGAGATGCAACAAAGGACAGTTGAATGAAAGAAGTATGACAGACTCCTCAATGTAGTCCCTACGGCCATTGTGGAAGACCAGCAAAGATTTTGCTTCTCTCATACAAGAAATTGTAAGAGAAGAATTGCAACAGTTTATGACAGGTGGGACTATTAGATCGAGCGAGCATCAGATTATGGCCATGGATGTAAGCCCTGTAAGTCATAAGGGAGCCTATGCTGCTAGGGAAGAGGTATTTCAGGTATTAACTCCTGTCTGCCCCGCCAATTGCACCCAATGTGAAAAATGGCATCACCCTGCTATGACATACGCTGCAGCCACCAAACAGCAACCTACGAACCGGCCGATGCAGCCACAATAAACTCTTCCAGCAACTATGATGCCCCACAGAAGAACAGACATCTGAGAGACAGAAGACAACACACCTGTCACCGTACCCTGGATGAGGTCGCTCCCCGATGTGCCGCTGCCATTCACTGTCACTGTACAGAGGTACCAGCCATTCCCCTAGCCACCGCACCCAGGGAAACTAACCGAGGTGACCATATACGGAGGTAAGGCTGGCACATATGAAAATCCTTCATGGACTACAGTCGCTAAGATGTCGGGAAATCTCATTGATGTCATAATCGACAGCCAACCAGTCTGGGCACTGGTTGATTCAGGGGCTTCTTTCTCTGTATTGTCGGATAATTACCGCCGCAAAGAAAACAATGTTCTGAGATGCAGGGGCAACTGTGCTGAAGGTCTCCAATGGGAAGTATGTCCAGCCAGCAGGAACTTGTGTCGCAAGAATAACCATCAACAAAAGTACCCAGCCATTTGAATTTGTTATTTTAACAGAATGTAGTCACAATGTTGTTCTCAGATGGGACTTCCTTCAGGAATCCCAAGCTATCATTGACTGTGGAAGATCTGAGCTGCAAATTGAGGAAGTTGTTCCGACAGGTACACATAACACAGAATTTTCTGGGAAGTTATTTGTCGTTGACAATGTGACAGTCCCGCCGTTGACAATGAGAAGAGTTCCAGTCACAAACAAAGATGACTGGTTAAAAGGTGATTTGCTCATAGATAGTAAAAAGTTTATTAGGCCCACAAAAGAAATTTACATACCTGTGGCTATCATAAGCATTACCGGTGGTCGAGGAGACATTTGGATCACTAATTGTCGCCAGCAGTCACAACTTATCCCCAAAGGAATGTGTATCATGACAACTGAACCCATCTAGAACAGTGAGCTCAACATCATCAACAAAGACCCGTGCTCTGGTGTTAGTACAGACAACAAGCTGGAGGAAACAATCGTGGAACTGCCAATAGGGCCCATACTGACCAAGGAACAATGCCAGCAGGTGTTAGCTATACTTACACCAATTTTCGGGTGCCTTCACACCTCAGTAGGAGAAAAGCCAGATGAAACGGCACACGATAAGGCACTGTATCAATACTGGGGATCATCCACCAATTAGCCAGCATTCGTATAGAGTGTCACCAGCCAGAAGACAGTTAATTCGGGAGGAAGTGGAGAAGATGTTGCACGAGGACATTATTCAACCTTCGGAAAGTCCTTCGTCGTCTCCGGTGGTCCTCGTAAAGAAGAAGGATGGCACGTGGCAATTTTGTGTCGACTATTGGTGGCTGAACAAAATCACAAAGAAAGATGTCTACCCATTGCTGCGCATTGACAACACCTTAGACTGCTTGAAAGGAGCTACATACTTCTCAACTACGGGCAAGCAGACAGGTTACTGGCAAATCGAGGTTGACAAAGCTGACAGGGAAAAGAAGGCTTTTATTACACCTGATGGCCTCTATGAATTCAAAGTAAAGCCACTTGGATTATGTAATGCTCCAGCCACATTCGAATGCTTGCTGGACAACTTGCTTCGACACCTTAAGTGGACGATGTGTCTTTGCTATTTAGATGACATTGTCATTTTCTCGAAAACATTTTAAGAACATCTGAGTCACCTGTCAACTGTGTTGAAATGTGTTCAGACTGCAGGACTCCATCTCAATCCAAAGAAGTGCCTCTTCGTCGCCAAAGAGATAAAAATCCTGGGGCACCTAGTTAATGGAGATGGTGTCCGTCCTGATCCAGATAAAGTAAGGGCAGTCATAGAATTTCCAACTCCTCAGCACATTCATGTTATGAGAAGTTTTCTCAGGCTGTGCTTATACTACCAACATTTCATAAAAGGACTTTGTAACAAGGCATGTCCATTGCAAGAACTTCTGCAGGGAGACGCCAAATTTTACTGAGATGAGACAAAAGAAAGAGCTTCCCAGGCACTTAAGGAGGCTCTAACTTCTGCACCAGTTCTAACCTTATACAATGAGAATGCGGAAACCAAACTTAACAATGACACTAGTGGGTATTGGATTGGTGCAGTGCTTGTGCAAATTCAGGAAGGTGCTGAATAGGTTATAGCCTAAGCATCAAGAATACTCTCAAAGTCCGAGATAAGCTACTGAGAAAGAATGTCTCGCAGTTATCTGGGCACTAAGACTCCATGAGTATGACGTCACAGTGGTATTCAAGAATGGGCGGCAACACAAGGATGCTGACTGCCTTTTGAGGAATCCATTAGTGGAACACAACAGCATGAATGAAATTTCAGCCCTCACTGAATTAGGTGACATTACAGCTGAACAGAGGGAAGATCCAGCACTATTAAAAACCATAGAGGCCTTGGAGAAAGGAGAACTGACCAATTGAGAGTTCCAACTTATAAACGGAACATTGTATAAGAGCAACTACGATCCACTGGGCCCCAAATGGCTACTGGTCATTCCAGCTCATCTCTGGCCTGCTATTCTCATGTATTTCCATGATGTTCCAATATCCAGTCATCTGTGATTCGTGGACACCCTAGACAGAATCAGATGCAGGTATTACTGGAAAGGTCTCTACTATGACATGACAGTGCCCCCAGGCTGATGCCGCACACTTGTATTTTATAGAGCCACACACATCGGCACATTTAAATCGCGCGCACGCGAATGCGCGCGGGAAATACAAGCGTCGGGAAGTTTGTGACGTAGGGGTTTTTCCGCGGGGCTGGAAAACGGAAGCGGAGTCGCGTGGGGGAGGGTAGAGTCGCGTGGACTGCCGAGGGCGACGGAGCGTGGTTTGCTCGTCGCGGCATTTTTCTGTAAAAACGTGGGATAGCTTTTCGCGGCTGAAGTACCGTTTTTTCGTATGCCTTTTTGAGTTAAATGATTCCGGTGTGTGGGTCAAAGTGCGAAGTTGCGTGGGGGCTCGAGTCACAAAAAACATCTTTATAAATTTAAACACGTGCATAGAAAAATTAAACGTATTTAAAACGACATCTGTGTGATGAACATTATTTTTTCGCAACTCGCCCTGTACGCCCATAAGTCTGTATAATTGGTATGTACTTTTGTTTATCAATTGAAAAATGTATTAAGGCGCACGTGGACGGAACAGCACCAAAGTGGGAATCTTTTAACATCATCCCCTAAACGACCACAAAACATTTTTCCACCAGAAAGAGGGAAAAGCATGTTCCGCCCCGTCGCATATGGGGGCTCGTCCATTTCGCGAAACAGTGTGTAGTGTGTACTGACACACGTTCCGACTCGTCCATTTCGTGAAATAGTGTGTTCTGGTTTCGCCCATTTGAAGCGAGAAGTACGTCGCGGCTCGTTCATTTCGAGTGCGAAGTACATTCCGACTCGCGTGTTGAAGAAAATTTTAGCGGCCCACGGCAGCGAGTGTGCGGCAGGCAGCAACAGCGTAACCGGGAGACGCGGCGGCAACAGCCGGTATATTCCAGACCATCACCGTGCGGCGGCAGGACGCGGCAGATACGGCGCACAACAGCGGCGATTTCGGCATCGGCAGCTCAGCACGGAAACACGACGCAGTTACGCAGTGGACTTGCAGCACAGACAAAGAGATAAGTGTCGCAGCAGGCTTTTATTTTGTTGATTTCAGTTCTCTTGTCCCCAGCCATGAGTACCGAAACTGATAGGGTTTTAAGTGATAGTGAATCCTTAGAAAGTGGTAGTGGGTTTGAGGCCCCAACACAATCTAAGGCAGATGAAATGAAAGCAATGATGGGTTGGATGATAACTGAATTTAAAGATACTGTAGGGGGCCTGGAAACAAAAATGGGAAATTCAATTATAAGTATAAAATCTGAAATGGGGAATTCAATTGCTGAAATGGGAAACTCAATTATAAGTATAAAATCTGAAATGGGGAATTCAATTGCTGAAATGGGAAACTCAATAAAAAATTCAATGGGTGTTTTAAAAAATGAAATAATCTCGGACTTTGAGAAAAGATTAGAAGATTTGACCTTAAAATTTGAAGTTAGAGAAAAGGATCTGAATGCCAGAATTGGTGCTGTTGAGACTAAGTTGAATGACAGGATAGAATCAGGAAAACAGATTTGTGAAATCAGGAATGAGGACACTAGGCAGGCTTTAATTGACATAAACAAAAGGATTGTGGCTTGTGTTGATGAAACTAAGACAAGTTTGGAAAATACAAAAAGTGTTTTAAGAAAGGAAATAGAACAGGTAGTAGCTGTAAATAAATGTAGTATAGAAAAGGTGAATAGTAGGATGGCTGACTTAGAATTGTGCTCTGCATCTGCAAATACTGGTTGGTTTGGGATGCAGATACCAAGTTGTAAAACTTTTTCAGGGGAAAGTAGCTACCATGTAGTAGATTTTATTGCAGCATGCAAAGATCAATTCCTGCCTGGAATGACTGATAATTGCAAAATAAAATACATCAAAAGAATGTTAGAAGGTCCTGCACAGACGTGGGCTAACCAATGTGCTGAGAAATTCGTTTCCTTTGAAGTTTTCGAAAAGCTAATTTTAGATAAGTACTGGAGCCAGGCTAAACAAGTCAGGTTACAAATAGAATTCTTAAATGGAGTTGCTTACAAGGGGGATAAACAGACTATGAAAGAATTCTGTCAGGAAGAGTTAAGGAAATTGGTGCACTTAGATAGACCATTAGGAGCTCTTACTGAAATATACACTCTTTGCCGGAGGTTGCCACAGAATTTAAATTTGCAACTTATACACTGCCCTACTGACTCTACTGAAAAATTTCTAGATTTTATAGAAAAACTAGATCATGCAATGGCATATGAACCTAGACATGGGGAGCCTCAACATATAGCTAACCAAAGGGAACATAATAGGAATACCAGAAATTGGGGAAATAAGCAGCATGACCACCACCAAGAAAGGAACGTGAATGAAAATTGGAGAAATAATGGGGGTAGATGGAATGGTGATGATAGGAATCTGAGAGATTCATGGGGAAGAACTAACAGGGATGATCGAAGGTTAACACAGGAAAATGGAGAAAGAAGAAGGGAACAAAATAGAAATGAACAACACAGACAACGTTCGGAAAACTAGAATTTGTTCCAAATGGGGTCCGATTTGGGACGGGATACAAGGTACGAAATAGGACCGAGAGAAGGATAAATAATTACAAGCCAGATAGCAGGGGATCAGATAGGAATAACTATGACCAGAATAGAGAGAAAAGGGAAGAAAGAATATGTAATATGGATGCAATATTGGGCAATGAAGAAATGGTTGGGGGATGGTTTACACAGCATGATAAAAGAAATGCAAATAAGAGAAGAAATCATAAAAATCCAAGTGAAGATTGTAATGTGGGAGATTTGTTTAGTGAAAGAGTAAGTAGTGGGAGAGATGCTGAAGAAAACAGCATTGGTTTGGCTTCTGTATTAGGTGAATCAGGTTTGCTAGCAGAGCATAAGTGTGTGATTGAATGTAAGAGTATGCCAAGGGGATGTGTGAATGGTAGCAAAAGTGTCATTGAACTAGATGAGACAAAATCAAATATTAATATGTGTGAAAAAAATGTGGGTATTCCAAAGTTTAAAGCAATCACTAATGACAGTGTAATAAGAGCTGTATCTGGTTTGGTGCAAGTTGATGATGTGTGGTTTGATGATGTAAATGTAAATAAGAATGTACAAGCACCTATAATTAATGAAGACTGGGAACAGGGTGAGAAGAGTAAATTTAAAGGCTGGGTGAAGAAGGTCAATTGGATTAGGAAATGGGCACCAGATGATTGGGCAATTCATAAATATGACTATATAAAAAGATTAGGAGAGCAATGTGGGAAAAATGAGACATATTACAATGTTCTTAAAGAAATATTTGGAGGGGATCCAGAATTTGATGAATTGAGGGGACAAAGCATATTCTCATTGGGAAGTAGTAAAATGACTGGTGAACATGACTCTGTAAATGAGGGATCTAGTGATGAACAAGAAATAGGGGATGACATACAAACTTTTGTCATCTATAATAGTGAACAGTATGAGGGTATGAAAGAGGGTAGAATGAATGCAAGGTGGATGGAGAAAGAGGAGCGTGAATATACAGCTAGTGATTGGATCCAATTTTTAACTTATAGAAAGAATGTAGAACCAAAGGAATGGGAAAAGGACAAGTTTGGTTTTGCAAGAAAGATAGCAATGCTAAATGCTAGGAACCCAAAATTCAAAGAGGTGTTTGAAAAAGTATTTGCAGGTGATGATAACATAGAACCATATAGCCCTAGTAGTCAGAGTCAGGTATGCAACATGGTAAAGTACTGCATACATGAGATAGAAGACGACCTGTTAGCAGAGACTGAATTAGAGAAAAATGTGATTGAATATGTGCAGCCAATCATAAATGTCACTGTTGAAGGGGTATGTGAAAATGCACTGATTGATACTGGGAGCTCTATTAGTGGCATTGCAGAAGACTTTTACAATCAGATTAGGACCACAGGAACAGTTGACTTTCCAGTCACAGGGGTAAGAATAAAAAATGCAACTGGAACTTACAGCAAGCCAGTGAGTAAGGAGGTTGTATTAGATGTAAATATAGGAGGGAAAACATTTAGTCACGTTTTTCTGGTAATAAGAAATCTCTGTCTAAATCTTGTGCTAGGCAATGATTTTCTGAGTAAAAATGGGGCTTGCATTGATTGTAAGGATCAGGTGCTCGAACTACATTCTGGAGGATGCATGAAAAGGGTTAAATTTAGAAGTGCAAGTAATGATAAGGATTTAGTGGCATGTCTGCACATAGCCAAATGTACAATGGATGAGGCGGAGGTTGAGGAAGAGATACGTAGGAAGGTAAACAACAATAAGGGAATTGACGACCGTGCAAAGGGGGAGCTGTATTATCTACTGACAAACAATAAGAATGTATTTTCTGAAAAGCCAGGTAAGGTAACAAAATTTGAGTATTCAATAAGGGTAAAACCACATGAGCCTAGTATTGTGAGGAAAGGTATGGGGTAAAGCAGTCTCAGAGAATGATCAGTATATATAGTAGGGTAAGAATTTGTGTAAATTTTATTATTGTAACTTTATTATATATCTGTGATTAATTTATGTGAAGCAGTAAGGACAGGGTTTAAAATTCAGATGTGGTGAAAATATGTACATAAAGGAGTAGATTATGTTATAAAGTACACATGTGAACTGAAGATTTTGAGTTTTACATGTTGACACTAGACCTGTGGATGTTGTTTTTCTAATTAGTCCCAGATTAGGATTAGGCAGTGCAATTAGTTTTAAATATGGTAGTTTGGAATAGGTGAGAATAATGTGGAAATGCACAAAGTTAAAAATATATATACATGTATATATATTTTTCTTTTGGTGCATTGGGGGTAGAGAAATGTTTGTATAGGGATATTGTGTATCCAAAAGATCATGTTGTGTGTAAGTACGAAATTCTGTGTGTATTATGTCAAAGTCTCAAAATTTGCGGAAGGGATGTAATATTATAAAAACAAAATAAAATCTATATTTTCTGATAGGAAAGATAATTAAATGAATTGAATAGTTTGTCATAAGTACAAAAAAAAAAAAAAAAAAGAAAAAAAAGTTTTCTTAAGAGTTGATTTTGTGAGATGGGAATTTGGCTACAGTATTAGATTACAATCTCTAAATCCACATACAAATGACAATAACCATGCCACATCTTGAGTTTATTTTCATTGGAGCGGCCTGAGGGATATAAAATAAAAGAACAATTACTTAGACTTTTCTGTGTAACTGTATGAAGTTCTGTTTTGATTGTGCTAAATCTGGATAGCAGAGGGGTGGGGTGTGAATCTGATGGATCCCTGGTATAATATATATATTTGCCAAAAGAAAAATCATTTGTATTCCTTTTTGTTTTCTCTCTCTCACCCTTTCATTGCTTTCATGCCAGCTGAGAGGACAAGAGAGCTAAAATCATTGCCAGTAGCCTGAGCTGCACCAGCTTACAAACTGAAAAGGACAGAAGTGTAAGGACCAGTGCCCATATACTGAAGTGCAACACAAGGGATGTTGGAAGTGAAACTTTTCAGTGCAACGGGAAGTGTATATTAAAAATTATGGTATTAATTCCAGAATGAGACAATGACATGGGGTATACCCATCAATATGAGTGATTTTTTGTATATTCTTGTTGATGTGTGTAACATATACAGAATTTTAAATATGTACAATTTAACCAAATTTAATTTTTGTCTCTAGTTGTAAGATTTTTTTTGTATTGTATTTTCTTATTTTTGTTTGAGGGGTATATTTGTGTTATGTTTTGGTGCTACTTGCGACATCCTACACTACGTTTGGAAGTCGCAAGTGGGGGTATTATGACATGACAGTGCCCCCAGGCTGATGCCGCACACTTGTATTTTATAGAGCCACACACATCGGCACATTTAAATCGCGCGCGCGCGCGAATGCGCGCGGGAAATACAAGCATCGGGAAGTTTGTGACGTAGGGGTTTTTCCACGGGGCTGGAAAACGGAAGCGGAGTCGCGTGGGGGAGGGTAGAGTTGCGTGGACTGCCGAGGGCGACAGAGCGTGGTTTGCTCGTCGCGGCATTTTTCTGTAAAAACGTGGGATAGCTTTTCGCGGCTGAAGTACCGTTTTTTCGTACGCCTTTTTGAGTTAAATGATTCCGGTGTGTGGGTCAAAGTGCGAAGTTGCGTGGGGGCTCGAGTCACAAAAAACATCTTTATAAATTTAAACATGTGCATAGAAAAATTAAACGTATTTAAAACGACATCTGTGTGATGAACATTATTTTTTCGCAACTCGCCCTGTACGCCCATAAGTCTGTATAATTGGTATGTACTTTTGTTTATCAATTGAAAAATGTATTAAGGCGCACGTGGACGGAACAGCACCAAAGTGGGAATCATTTAACATCATCCCCTAAACGACCACAAAACATTTTTCCACCAGAAAGAGGGAAAAGCATGTTCCGCCCCGTCGCACTACTGATGTGTCAAGCACTATGTGAGTCACTGTAAAGAGTGCCAGTGACGGAAGCATGTGCCACAATTACCTCCAGGACATCTCATACCAATTCCACCTGCAGCAGCTCCATTCCACTGAACTGGAATCGACCTTTTAGGGAGTTTCCCCGAAGTCGACAATCGGTAACCGAAGGATAATAGTCTGCACTGACTACCTCACACACTACGCCATCACCAAACCTGTTCCGACTTCAGAAGCTCCAGAAATCACAAAATTTCTTGTAGAAGACATTATTTTGAAGCATGGAGCACCATGTTTGATGATATCTGATTGTGGAAAAGTATTCCAGTCAAAACTAGTATCAGAGGTAATGTCATGTTGCAACATTGTCCACAGACTGACAAACTGCATACCATCCTCAGACAAATGGTCTTACAGAACGTTTTAACAAGACTTAGCAGATATGCTGTCGATGTACATCGATGCTGAGCAGAAGGATTGGAATACAATACGGCCAGTCATGACATTTGCTTTTAATACTGCAAGACAAGACACCACAGGCTTCACACCATTTTTCCTGCTCCATGGCCATGAAGCTGAGATGACAATGGATACACTGTTCCCGTTCCAGCTGGATGACACTCAGGATGACCATGTGAAACAGCTCATCACCAGGGTCAAAGAAGCAAGACAG
Source organism: Locusta migratoria (assembly GCA_026315105.1). Lineage (NCBI taxonomy): Eukaryota > Metazoa > Arthropoda > Insecta > Orthoptera > Acrididae > Locusta > Locusta migratoria. The sequence goes on along the minus strand of CM048747.1, from coordinate 328,822,974 downwards.
CTGGCTCACATATGAACACTGGACCCCCAGGAGAAGGACTGTAAGTGGTATAATGACAAGCACCAACCTGTTGTGTACAGCTCAGGAGATATGGAATGGATTTTTACCCCTGTACAGAAAGTTGGACTATCAGAAAAGTTATTGAAACAATACTTTGGCCCATATCATGTCATTCGCCACCTATCAGATGTCACATACGAAATTGAGGATTATGAGCCTTCGTTAAAACGACAAAAAAGAAGAGACATTTTTCACGTCCTCCGCATGAAGCCGTACTTCTTGTTCAAGGATTCTAAGGATGGTTTCGATACGGATGAAGCCACAACAGGAAAGTCATCGATAATCATGCAGAAGGAAAGGATTCTCCAGAACTGCCATACAGAGGAGCCATGACAAGATCAAGATCCAGGACATTGCAGCTGTGCAGCTGGCTCCAAAGGTAACGTAACAGCGGGTCACAGAATTATTTTTATTTTTATTTTATTTAATTAATTAATTAATTTATTTATTTTTTCCCCAGGAGAGGGAGCAATGCCACAAGATCACAAGTTATCTGACTGCCAGCATGGTGCACTGGATAGCATCACCAATCACGCTGCTGATTGCCAGTTCAATCCTACCCACAGACAAAAATTTACTGTATTTCTTTGTATTTATCATTTACAGAATGTTCTACATGTTTCTTATGTTCACTTGTAATATGTTTCCCATGTTCACTATTCTTCTAATTTCTGGTACAATCTGTCTGTGTATAAATAGCAGAGCACTCTGCCTGAGAGGCAGTCAGTGCTGCGTGTATGTTTCAGTTCACAATAAACCTGCTTTCAGTATAAGTCCTGTGTTCAGTTGACAACCCTGCCTTCGAAGTCAAGCCTGCTTCCATTTCAATGTGACAATATAAATATGTGAAAAGTAATGTAAAACCAACAAAATGACATTAACAAGACAAGTGTAGGAATGTGGGGGTTTAAGCGAAGACGTTCTAAGTGGGGAAAAATGACATAAAGCCAACCAGAAATATAATTTGAAAACACACAAAATAAAAACAAAACAAAATGATTGAAAAACTATACATGGAATCAAATAGTTGAACTGATCTCAAATGAAAACAGCGATACCAACCAATACCCCTGTACAAAACCAATAGCATAAAAACAATATAGAATACTTCAATTAACCTATATTACACATATAATCAAGAAACTTATACAAATCACCCCAACTCAAGTCCCATCAACATTAAAAATACTGAATACTTAATTTGACATATAATACACCTCAAATGAACACAGTGATGCCAATACAGCCTCCTCCCCCCCTCACCCCCCCCCCAAGCAACAAACGACAAAGAAATAATTTCAAACACTTCAGTCACATCAAATGTTCCATTCCAACACAATCTTTTCACCACAACCACTCTTATATTTTCATATCCACTGGCTTCATCAACTCACAACCAAACTGATGCCTTCAAGCTTAACCTAGACCTTGGACCACACTAAAGATCAATCACCACAACCAGTTTCTTCCTTTTCATATTCATTGGCTTTGCCAAAAGCAGCAATCATACCACCTACATGCAATATGGTATGTTGTCAACCCACACTCTATATGGAAATATTGCCGAAACTCCCCCTCACAGTGATCTGAACCTTACACAGACATCCTCAACTAGCTCTAACACCAATAGAAACTAGCCTACACTATAAAAAGTCAACAACAAGAAAACTTACCAAAAATACGTCCCAGAGTAAAAAACACTAATGCAAAAAATAAACTACACACATACAAATGCACATAACCCCCACCTCCCATGACTTTCATTACTTTCATTGGTTGCCGACATCTTATACACTGAACACAAACAGCTGAAGAAATTTTATCATGACCAACATAGTTTCTCTCCAGTGTGTCACACAGCAAGAAAGAATTAAACTTATTTGCCATATCCATCCTAGCAAAAACAAAGCAATAAAATGCTTGAAATTATAGAAAGGCAAACAAAACCAGAAAAATCACATTACTAAAATGCGTAGTAATACACACACAATGGAGAACAACTTTTAGAGAAGCAACCACACAACATGAATACAAAGAATGTCACAAATCATATAGAGATTACAACCAAAAATGACTGTGATCTGATTACAATAACTTCCACCACAAGAGCACTCTACCACATGCCAACACACACCACCTGTAAACACAGACAACTCAAAATTATCACATAACTATAATGTCACGGGTCAAAGCTGATGGGTAGAAACAAGTCCTACAAATGACTCCTTCAAACAATACTTAAATGCCAATTATCACAAGTAGCATAAATGGCACAATGAACGAAAACACAAAATTCCCTGATTATTATTTTATTTATTTATTTTTTAATTTCACTGATTTTTTCAGATAAAATATAATTCCCAGAGTACCCCAGGTTTTCCTGGATTTTCAGAGGAATTGCTACCCTTCATTCACTCTTTATGAACTGACATATTAGTGACAGATGATTATAGATGGGTACTATTTTACTTCTCTACATCTTTAATAATATTCCCTCAATTTTGTAATTATTTTATGTTCTTCGTCTGGTACTGGATTGGATTTAGGCACCATGATTTACCGATATATCATTAAAAATCATTTATCGTTTTGAAATTACTTCTGCTTAAATATTCTAAATTTTCTGTTTGTGCCTAAATCACTTTTCACCTATGATCCCTGTGGTAAGGGGTTGGGGTTGGGAGTTGCATAGGGATGGACTAGGACGTTGTGGAGGTTGGGTGGGCAATAGAACACCACTTTAGGAGGGGTCAGAAGGATCTTGGGTAGGATGTCTCTCATTTCAGGGCATGACAGAAATCAAAGCCCTGATGAAGGATGTGATTAAGTTATTCCAGTCCAGGGTGGTATTGGGTGACAAGGAGGACACACTGTTGTGACTGGTTACTGGGGTTGGGGGGAGTGTTGGTAGTGTGTGGGGATGTGGCACAGGAAATCTGTTTGTGGACTAGGTCAGGAGGGTAATGTCTGTCTGTGAAGGCATTTGTGAGGCATAATCACTGCATCACTGCAAATGCTCCATCTACAGGTGGGATTTTTTAACATGGAATGGATGGCAGCAATCAAAGTGCAGGTACTGCTGGTAATTAGTAGGTTTAATGTGGACGGAGGTGTGAATGGAATCAACTGTAAGATAGAGGTTAACATCAGGTTGGGTTGGGTTGTTTGGTTGGGATACGGGGACTAAACTACTGAGGTTATCAGTCCCCCAGTGGGGAGGGGAAGGACTGAGGATAGGAAAGGAGGGGAGGGCAAAGGAAATGCATTCGGGGAAGTAAAGAAGGAAGGAAGACTGCATTAGCTCGGGGCCTCATGCTAGCCATGCTCGTACACACGAAATAACCGTGATTTCTCTTTGGGGGGGGGGGGGGGGGGAGGTTAACATCCAGAAAGGTGACTTGCTGGGTTGAGAAGGACCAAGTGAAATTGATGGGGGAGAAGGAATTGAGGTTGTGCAGGAACGAGGATAGGGTGTCCTGACCCTGAGTCCAAATCATGAAAATATGATCAATGGACCTGAACCGGACCAGGGGTTTGGGAGTTCTGGGAAGCTAGGAAGGTTTCATCTAGACAGCCCATAAATAGGTTGGCATAGGAGGGTACCACACGGGTGCCCGTGGCTGTGCTGCAGATTTGATTGTATATTTTTCCTTCAAAGGAAAAGTAATTGTTTGTTAGGATGTATTTGGTAAGTGTTATAAGAAATGAGGTATTGGGCTTTGCATAAACTGTTATGCTGAAATGACAGCAATGATCAAACATTTCAAACATCAAGATCTATGCTATGACAGGTGAAGAGGAAGAATTAGTGATATGAGGTGCTGTGTTAATAGTAGGCTGACTAACAAAATAAGCAGGTGAAAAAGACAAAGATGTCGGAGGAGGACAAAATACATACTATAGATGTGGTCAGAATGTCATGCTACCGCCTGGGATTGGCTACATGGCCTAAGGCATCATACTACGAACTGGACGGTCACTCCCGGCAGAGGTTCGAATCCTCTTTCGGGCATGGGTGTACCTATTATCCTTAGTGTAAGTTAATGTAATTACTTTGTAAGCCTAGGGACTGATCAATGTAGCAATTTGGTCCAATAAGTTTACAAACATTAGAAATTTGAATGACAGGCTGTGCGAGCTGAATTTGGAAGAAGTTTCTGGATTTTGTTAGTTCACCAAGATATCACCGCCACATTTGAAATTATAATGAATATTACAGGGCCAGTTGTTTCAAAGGCAGGCAGAATTTTCAGAAAAACAATGCTTGTGAAGAGTAGACTCTTCGTATCTCGACAACAGGAAATGGCCTATGAAACTCTTGATATTTATGCTGCATTTCAAAGCCTGCCATATTTCATTACTTTCGCCACTGTTTGTGAAACTTTTGATGAAGGCTTATATAAGTGTAATTTTCTTATATTATTGCACTGAAATATATATTTAATTGATTTATGTTTTCACATTAATCCAAATTGTCATTTTCAATTAAGGAAACTTCTTTAGCCTCAAAGTGATTCACACTACAAATGAATGTGACAAGGTATCTGGTACTGATGAACCCCTTTTTACATCCAAATTTAGTACATACTGCTGCCTCCTACATACATTCGTTTCTGTTTCATAAAAATTACCGTATAAAGAAAATGTCATTGTTCCCAAAAACCCAACAGGATCTCCAGTCCCTCCTCAAATCCTTAGGACCATCCCAAGACTTTTCCCCAGAGTCAATCTCTCTCCTCACCCCTCCTACACCCCGCACCCCCACCTTCTACATGCTCCCTAAAGTTCACAAACCCAACCACCCTGGACATCCCATTGTGGCTGGTTATGGTGCTCCCACTGAGAGAATCTCTGCTCTTGTGGACCAACACCTTCAGCCTATCACCCACAACCTACCCTCCTGGCCTTGCTGCTGTTGAACACTACCTTTCACAATGTCCTACCGACTGCAAGCCTGAAACCTCCTCCTTAGTTACCTTGACTAACTACATCCTCACCCGCAATTACTTCTCCTTTGAAGACATAACCTCCAAACAAATTCACGGTACAGCCATGGGTATACATATGGCACCCTCCTATGCCAACCCATTCATGGGAAATTTAGAGGAATCCTTCCTGAGTACCAAGAATCCCAAACCCCTCATCTGGTTCAGATTCATTGATGATATCTTCATAATCTGGACTGAAGGTGAGGACACATTATCCACATTCCTTCAAAACCTCAACACCTTCTCCTCTATTAACTTCACCTGGTCCTACTCAACCCAACAAGCCACCTTCCTTGGTGTTGACCTAATCCTCAAAGATGGCCTTATCAGTACCTCTGTCCACATCAAACCTACCAACCATCAACAATACATCCATTTTGACAGCTGCCACCCATCCCACACCATAAAGTCCCTTCCATACAGCCTAGCCAGCTGCGGTCATTGCATCTGCAGTAACACACAGTCCCTCTCCAAATATGCCAAGCGCCTAACTGAGACCTTTGCTGACTGCAATTACCCTCCGAACCTTGTCCATAAACAAATCTCATGGGCCCTGTCCTTCCAGTCACCCACCAGCTCCCCCACACGCACTGTCTGACCACAAAGGAGCACCCCTGTAATAATGTATAATTCTATATGGATATGATGGGTTGCTTGCACAACTACATATGAAAGAGCATTACTTTCTATCTAGTGTAAAGAATGAAAAGTATATACTTACAATGGAAACTTCTCAGGTTTAGTGGAAGAATGATGCTATGGATAGCCGTCAAAATCTGAATACAAATCAAGCACAAAAACTGGAAGAAATTCCATGGAACTATGAAGAAAAAGAAACAAAATAAAAACTGAACACTTCAAGTGCATGATATGCTACATTAAGGAAGCAGCAGCAGCAAAGAGTTGGTTATGGTGTTGGACCTCAAAACAAAAGATCCTAGGTTCAGATCCCATTCCTGAACTTAATTTTTATTTAATTTTAGTCACTACTTTATGTAATCTCTGTCATGTAATTGATGTCTCTGTTATCTTTTTGTAGCCCTTCCTAGCACCCCAAAATCCCCAACATCTGGTCTGATGATATTTTCAAGACCTGGACTCAGGGCCAGGACACCTACTCCTCCTTCCTTCAAAACCTCAATTCCTTCTCCCCCACCTGCTTCACCTGGTCCACCATGCCACATTCCTGGATGTTAAGCAACACCTTACTCAAGGCTCCATCCACACTCCGTCATTAAACCTACCAACCTCCAACGGTATCTACACTTAAACAGTTGTCATCCCTGCCACATCATAAAATCCCTCACTTACAGCATAGCCACCTGTGGCAGCGTATCTGCAAAGAACTCCCTTTATCAATAAGCTAAAGGTCTCACAAAGGCCTTCAAGGACAGACCTAGTTCGGAAACAGATATACAATACCATATCCTCACACACCCAAAATATTCCATCTACCACCATTAACCAACCACAAAAGAGTGCTCCTCTTGTCACCCAGAACTACCCTTGAGTCGAACAACTAAACAGCATCCTTCATCAAGGTTTTGATTTTCTGTCCTCAAGCCCAATGGCCATCTGGATCCTCCCACCCACCACCAGCTTTTCAGAACTACATAGATGGGAGCAATCCTTACAGTACATTCTCCAATCCCAAAATTATCCAGGTCTTGGTCTATGATAACTCCCCTTTCTCCACACACTCCTCTAGCCTACACATGTCCCATCTTGTGTGTGTGTGTGTGTGTGTGTGTGTTTGTGTGTGTGTGAGTGAGTGCACACATATTTATTTGTTTTGATTTCCTACCCTCACCCGCCTCCCCACTCCATTCTTAAGCTGCATCTCATTCCACCCATATAAAACATACATGCTCTTTAAGGCCACAGTGTATCCATACCCACCACCATGATGCAACCTTCATATTCCCCCCTTCCCTCCCATATTCCCTCACTGCAGAATGTGATTGGCAGTCGGAGATGACAGTTGTCTGATTGATGTGTGCCTATGTGATTGTGTGAAGATTCTTTATTCTGCAGAAGGCCATGGCTGATAGCTTAAGTGTTATATGTGTGTGTCTTTTTTTATGAGACTGCTGCAGCTCGAAACTATGTATTTGTCATGAGTTGTAAACTGTCATTATTATTATGTTGAATTTCAACTTGGAGTTTCCATTATTAGATTTAGCTATAGTTGACATCATGCAGAAAGGCACTTCTGCATATATAGGTGGTGCGATAGGGAAAGCACGAAGAGGCTTATCCTGAGTTACCATCACTTGCATAGTGTCTGTGCTGACATCATGAACCTGTACATACAGAGTTCGTTACACTATATTTGGCCTCAGTAATCTAAATAACCCCACAAAATAAACTATTTTAATATCTTGTGCCAGAACAAGGACATGTAATGTAACTGGTCACACTACAGCATTTCATCATTTGAACAGTGATACCAACTTTACCATCAAGTATAGAATGTAACAGTGTTGCAAAGACTTCAAAGCTATATTGATGACGATGGAAAACAGTTTGAACACAAAAAATAATTTCTATTGTTAGCATATTTAGTGACAAATAAATTGAATCCTTTGTTGCAATAGTGTTTTGGCCCCTCGTATTAAGACAGGTGCAAAACTCACCTTGGGTAATGATAATAAAAGACAGAAAGAAATAAGAAACAAAAGAAAAAAATTGTCTGGCTTAAGGCCTTCTGACACACAGGCTGTTTTCATGACCACCTTAAGTTAATGACTAGAATTTAGTGTATAGTAGGGATGGCGGTCATTGTTGTAACAACCGGTTTTCGGTTATACTGGTTCTTTTCCTCTCCAGTTTAACTGCACTATAAAAATTGCTCAAGATAACTGGTTTTTTAAATAACCGGTTTTCAGTTTTTTATTGCTATTATTTCCAGTAGAGTTCGACCGATTCATATTTTGCGGCCGAAACAGAAACCATAATCGAATTTTCGGTTCTTCTAGTTTCGGCCGAAACTGAAACTTACGAAATTTAGTTAAAATTTATGTTATACGACAAATCACTAGTCTCTTCATATTTTGCAAGATCCCCTCCCAATACTACGACTTCTTGAGTGTGCCTAAGCCTAGCCAGGAATCCGTAGAAGACGATATACGAAGCATACAGATTTACGGGCCTAGTATTTCCATCCGGCAGTTGCGAATATTGAGCCAACCACTCCATAATTTGGACGTGTGAGCCAGCATACGAATATCTCGTTTTATACATAAGTTACAGTCAGTAAATGAATTTCAATCAGTGCTGCGGAAGTATTTCGAAAAATAAAGTCACAGTTCCGACTAACAGTATGATTGTTGTCAGTGTAAGTTTACGCAAATTGAACTAGGAAAGCTGTGTACCACATGATCAAAGAACGTTCAAATGGGTGTGAATTCTTATAAGACCTAACTGCTTAGATCATCTGGCCCCAGAGTTAAAAACTACTTAATCTAACTTACGTTAAAGACAACATACACACCCATGACCGAGGGAGGAGGGAGGACTCGAGCCGAGCGGTCTAAGGCACCTCGCTGCGGAGCGCGCGGTTGTTCGCCGTCGGAGGTTCGAGTCCTTCCTAGGGCATGGGTGTGTGTGTGTGTGTGTGTGTTGTCCTTAGGTTAGTTTAAGTAGTTTGTAAGCTACGGACTGATGACCATGCAGTTTGGTCCGATAGATTTACAAACATTTGAAGTTTTTTTTTTTTTTTTGAGGACTCAAACCTCCGACTGGAGCAGCCGCACAGTCCGTAACATGGAGCCTCAGACCGCACGGCTACCTCGCGAAGCACCACATGATCAATGTTACCTAAACCCATATTGGTTATTAAAAAAAGCCCCTCGCTTTCAAGAAATCAAATGTTTCAAATGTTTGTATAGCTTATGGGACTTAACTACGGAGTCATCAGTCCCTAAACTTACAAACTACTTATGAACTAGGATGGCACAAATATCCATGCCCAAGGGGGGATTTGAACCCCCGACCGTAGTGGCTGTGCAGACTCTGACTAGCACGCCGCAGTCCCCTCGGCCACTGCGGCCGGCTTCAAGGAATCACATCAATAAAACTTGTTAGTATAATAATATGATAATACATTAAAAGTTATTATTCCAAGCTTACCTAATAGGTATACGAATCGAATTTACCTTCTCTTCCAAGGAACATTTTGGATGCTTTCTCCTCAAATGACACAGCATGTTTGTAGTGCCTCCACCCGTTTTCAGCTTTTTAAAGCAAATGGAGCATTGTACGTCACTGCTACCGTACTTCATGAAGTACTACCACACTCGGGATGATGCCATTTAAGACACAACCGATGTCTGGCGACGACAGCAAGAAACTGCCACATGACCAGATGGAGGCAAAAGTCTTGTACACTGCCGGTGCACGTGTGTCGTCTAATAGGCCACGCCACACGGCAACAGGTGCATCGATGCCTCAATAACTGCACCAGTTCTTACGTCACGCGGTTCTGACTGCCGGGATTGTTCTTAAATTATCACTTATCGCTTTTGTTAGTTTCTGTGATGACCCAATATTTCACAGCAGTGGAAATTTTAGGAATAGCCCTAAATATTAGGGTCTACTAGTTTTAATTTTTTTTAATTATTTACAAAAAGCACATTTTGAACCACTTCTACAGGAAGTCGTCATACCGATATTTTTACCCGGTTCTTGGCTATAACTAAAAAAACCGGTTACAACCGACACCAAATAAATACAAAAAACGGTTATTCAAAACTGAAATACCAGTATCGGTTTTAACTGGTCGGTTTTTCCCATCCCTAGTGTATAGATAGAATATACAAAAGTAAGAATAATAGAAGAGACCTATATCATTGAGCCCAGTCTGTTTAATGATTTCTGTAAATTTAAAACATCAGTAGAAGTCAATAGGAATTCCGCACACAATGATCAGCTGAAACCCAGCTAGATCTGCTTAGCAGTGAGAACCAGAAGGCAGTAGATAACCAATTCTGTACAGTCACCTAATGAGTAAAATGTGAGAGCATAGAATATAAGATTAATCTTGTGATTGTGTCATATAAGACCATCTTTGTGATTGGAATAAAGAGTTCCCAGTAATTAGATGTGTACAATTACCGTGTACTACTTCTATATTCTGACAGTACAATATTCTTCCGTATGATTAATTCTTGGATGTGAATATACAGAAGTTTATTGGTCCCTTCTACTAGGTCCAACTAGTCCGTGCCTTGTACTAAAGAAATAATTTTTATAAATCAGATTCTTCTCCGGAGATATCTTCATATAACCATTAGAACACCTGGAAATTTACTTCTCAATTCTACTTACAAAGTGCTAACTCTTCTTTCAGATCATACAGAACCTTATTCTGTTCAGAACTAATACATTAAAGGAATCTAGTCAATAATAATTACCATAATGACTGCATATAAAACAAATGATAATTAATCACAGATGTCATAGTCTTCTATCTTCCTTGGCACTATGCAGTTCCTTTATTTTGTACAAGTGAGCTCCTATTCCCATGTCAAAAACTACAGAAATAAATTCTGTCTGGCAGTATATTCTCACAAAGTGCCAAACCCCTTACATAATAATCCATTTAATATCTTTGATCAAGCTAGGAACCAGTAGTGTACAACATTACACTACAGATCTCCCCACTCAGACACAAGATATAAAATTGCTTACTGTGAAACCTCCCAATACATTATTACATTATAAGTACAATCTTTTATAGACAACAATAAGGTAAGTAGTTTTACAATGGGTCATTAATTGCTACTTATTTGGTGTTTAATATATTATTGAAGTCTATCAGGAAATTTATACTCTAATGGATGTAAAGAAGAAGAAGAAGAAAGAAAATCGGAGTAGCAAGCCTACCTTGTCTACTCCCTAGGTGACAGCAAGTCTTTCCTTGACTGTACACCCTCCTGGATCAGTCAGGTCCTCTCTTTTAGGCCTCTGACATAGGATAGCAGCCTCTTTCTTGCGTCTGCTTACCCTACTAATAACCCAGAATAACCATTTACTTCACCTCTTCGTTCACTTAGGACAACTATTTTCTACCTACTTCACCTCTCATTTACACTTCTGTCCCTTACCAAAACTTATTTCTCTATTTTACCTTCTTACTTTACTAATATGCACTCATAATTGTCCTTATTACTTCTTCCCCACACCCTGTAGTGTCTGAAGCACTACATGCTCACCTTGGATGGACAAGATGTCCAAATGAATTATTCTTTGTATGTTGTAGGAGGTTTTTTAGTGGATTATTACTGTCCTAAGTTATCTTCTACAGGATAATTGTTGAAAATAAACGTCCCCTTTGTCATAAGAGGTTCCAAAGAGACATTTTATTTCTTTAATGAAACTTTGGTGAACCTCAGAATAATTAAAGCATCATGGAATTGTCATTCAGTTGTCGATTAGTTCTGACTGAGCTAAAATGTTAAAAAAGTTTCAAGACATCTGGATGCTGGACTCAAATATTCTGTAGTTATGGGTCAAATAAAACCCTGATGTGTTTATAAGAAATGCACTGTGAAGAGTTCTCATTTCAGTAATTGCAATTTATCTTCTGGTGTAACTACTTCTCAACATAGCTTCATTACTTTTAACAAAGTGTGATGGCCTTGACTACTATTGGAAGAGTGAATAATAGAGGCACTGGTTAACCAGGACCTCAACTAAAAATTTAACCGGACTAACTATATATATATATATATATATATATATATATATATATATATATAAAATTAAGAAATAGAAAAGAGATGACTTACCAAAAGGACCGGCTCGTCGATAGAAACGAATAAAATAACACACAAACACACATACTAGCTTTCGCAGCCTCTCTGCTTCTTCAGGCAGAAGGGAAGGAAAGGGAAAAGGAAATGATGAGGGTTTTAAGGGTAAGGAGCCACTCCAATCCCGGGACAGGAAAGACCCACCCTGGGGGGAAAAAAGGAGGGTAAACAAACACACACATACCCATACATTTACACAGACGCGTCAGCTGGATTTCCTCTCCAACCTCAACTCCTTTGGTCCCATCAAATTCACCTGGTCCTATTCCAAATCCCATGCCACTTTCCTCGATGTCGACCTCCATCTATCCAACGGCCAACTACACACATCAGTCCACATCAAACCTACCAATCTGGCAGAGGCTCTGTCCAGAGAACCGGTGCAAAGATGTTAAGATGGTGGGTGGGAATTCGAATTTAGCGGAGATTGAGACCAGGTGGGCAACGGGAAGAGAGAATATGCTGAAGGGCTAGTTCCCATCTCCGGAGTTCTGAAGGATTGATGTCAGTGGGAAGTATCCAGATAACCCGGACGGTGTGGCACTGTGCCAAGATGTGCTGGCCGTGCACCAATGCGTGTTTAGCCACAGGGTGATCCTCGTTACCAACAAACACTGTCTGCCTGTGTCCATTCATACGAATGGACAGTTTGTTGCTGGTCATTCCCACATAGAATGCTTCACAGTGCAGGCATGTCAGTTGGTAAATCACTTGGGTGCTGTCGCAAGTGGCTCTGCCCTTGATTGTGTACACCTTCCGGGTTACGGGACTGGAGTAAGTGGTGGTGGTAGGGTGCATAGGGCAGGTTTTACAATGGGGCGGTTACAAGGGTAGGAGCCAGAAGGTAGGAAAGGTGGTTTGGGGATTTCATAGGGGTGGACTAGGAGGTTACGGAGGTTAGGTGGGCGGCGGAAAGACACTCTCGGTGGAGTAGGAAGGATGTCATGAAGGACGGATCTCATTTCGGGGCAGGATTTAAGGAAGTCATATCCTTGCTGGAGAGCCACATTCAGAGTCCACTCCAGTCCCGGAAAGTATCCGGTGACAAGAGGGGCACTTCTGGGATTCTTCTGTTGAAGGTTCTGAATTTGGGGGGATGAGGAAGTAGCTCTGGCAATTTGTTTCTCTACCAGATTAGGAGGATAGCCGCGGGATGTGAAAGCTGTTATTAGGTTATTGGAGTACTGGTTCAGAGCTTCAGGACTGTAGCAGACCCGTTTGCCACGAAGACCTAAGCTGTAAGGAAGGGAACGTTTGATATGGAATGGATGACAGCTGTCATAATGCAGGTACTGTTGTTTATTGGTAGGTTTGATGTGGACGGATGGGTGGAGTTGGCCGTTGGACAGATGGAGGTCGACATTGAGGAATGTGGCATGGGATTTGGAATAGGACCAGGTGAATTTGATGGGACCAAAGGAGTTGAGGTTGAAGAGGAAATTCTGGAGTTCTTCTTCACTGTGTGTCCAGATCATGAAGACATCATCAATGAATCTGTACCACACTTTGGGTTGACAGGCTTGGGTATCCAGGAAGGCTTCCTCTAAGCGACCCATGAATAAGTTTGCGTACGAGGGGGCCATCCTGGTTCCCATGGCTGTTCCCTTTAGTTGTTGGTATGTCTGGCCCTCAAAAGTGAAGAAGTTGTGGGTTAGGATGAAGCTGGCTAGGGTATTAAGGAAAGAGATTTTAGGTAGGAAAGTGGGTGGTCGGCGTGAAAGGAAATACTCCATCGCAGCAAGGCCCTGGGTATGTGGGATATTTGTGTATAGGGAAGTGGCATCAATGGTTACAAGGATGGTTTCTGGAGGTAACAGGCTGGGTAAGGATTTCAGGCGATCGAGGAAGTGGTTGGTGTCTTTAATGAAGGATGGGAGACTGCACATGATGGGTTGAAGGTGTTGGTCTATGTAGGCAGAGATTCGTTCTGTAGGGGCTAGATAACAGGCCACAATGGGGCGGCCGGGATGATTGGGTTTGTGAATCTTGGGAAGTAGGTAGAAGGTGGGAGTGCGGGGTGTCGGCGGGGTCATGAGGTTAATGGAGTTAGGTGAAAGGTTTTGTAGGGGGCCTAAGGTTTTGAGGATTCCTTGAAGCTCTGCCTGGACATCGGGGATGGGATTGCCATGAAAGACTTTATATGTGGTACTGTCTGAAAGCTGACGCAGTCCCTCAGCTACATCCTCCCGCCGATCAAGTACCACGGTCGTGGATCCCTTGTCGGCTGGGAGAATGATGATGGAATGGTCAGCCTTCAGATCACGGATAGCTCGGGATTCAACTGCGGTAATGTTGGGAGTAGGATAAAGTTTTCTCAGGAACGACTGGGAGGCAAGGTGGGAAGTAAGGAATTCATGGAAGGTTTGAAGAGGGTGGTTTTGAGGAAGAGCAGGTGGGTCTCGCTGTGATGGAGGACAGAACTGTTCTAGGCAGGGTTCAATTGGAATGATGTCTTGGGGAGCTGGGTCATTGGTAGTAGGATTATTCTTCTTCGTGGCAAAGTGGTATCTCCAGCAAAGACAACGAGTATAGGAAAGTAGATCTTTGACAAAGACTTCCTTAAATCCTGCCCCGAAATGAGATCCGTCCTTCATGACATCCTCCCTACTCCACCGAGAGTGTCTTTCCGCCGCCCACCTAACCTCCGTAACCTCGTAGTCCACCCCTATGAAATCCCCAAACCACCTTCCCTACCTTCTGGCTCCTACCCTTGTAACCGCCCCCGTTTTAAAACCTGCCCTATGCACCCTTCCACCACCACTTACTCCAGTCCCGTAACCCGGAAGGTGTACACAATCAAAGGCAGAGCCACTTGCGATAGTACCCATGTGATCTACCAACTGACATGCATGCACTGTGAAACGTTCTATGTGGGAATGACCAGCAACAAACTGTCCATTCGCATGAATGGACACAGGCAGACAGTGTTTGTTGGTAACGAGGATCACCCTGTGGCTAAACACGCATTGGTGCACGGCCAGCACATCTTGGCACAGTGCTACACCGTCCGGGTTATCTGGATACTTCCCACTGACACCAATCCTTCAGAACTCCGGAGATGGGAACTAGCCCTTCAGCATATTCTCTCTTCCCGTTGCCCACCTTGTCTCAATCTCATATATATATATATATATATATATATATATAGCTAGCCCTTCAGCATATTCTCTCTTCCCGTTGCCCACCTGGTCTCAACCTCCGCTAAATTTGAATTCCCACCCACCTTCTTAACATCTTTGCATCAGTTCTCTGGACAGAGCCTCTGCCTCAAGTGGTATCTCTGTCTAACTTCTTAACTTCTATAACTTTACTTCTTTGCTTTCTACAGTATGTCTGCCTAGGTGTACTTGTGTCTGTGTGAATGTGTGGGCATGTGTGCATTTGTTTACCCTCCATTTTTTCCCCCAAGGTAAGTCTTTCCTCTCCCGGGATTGGAATGGCTCCTTACCCCATTCCTTAAAACCCTCATCATTTCCTTTTCCCTCTCCTTCCCTACTGCCTGAAGACGCAACTGGGTTGCGAAAGCTTGCGATTGTGTGTGTGTGTGTGTATTCATTTATTTATTTGTGATGCTGTCACACCTGTGCTCCTTCGCCTGGTGAGTAATCTTCGTCTATTTTTTATATTTTATTTTTCCTGCTAGGAATTTTTCGTCTTAATAATCGTTTCATATATATATATATATATATATATATATATATATATATATATAAAATATAAAAAATAGACGAAGATTACTCACCAGGCGAAGGAGCACAGGTGTGACAGCATCACAAATAAATAAATGAATACACACACACACACAATCGCAAGCTTTCGCAACCCAGTTGCGTCTTCAGGCAGTAGGGAAGGAGAGGGAAAAGGAAATGATGAGGGTTTTAAGGAAGGGGGTAAGGAGCCATTCCAATCCCGGGAGAGGAAAGACTTACCTTGGGGGAAAAAATGGAGGGTAAACAAATGCACACATGCCCACACATTCACACAGACACAAGTACACCTAGGCAGACATACTGTAGAAAGCAAAGAAGTAAAGTTATAGAAGTTAAGAAGTTAGACAGAGATACCACTTGAGGCAGAGGCTCTGTCCAGAGAACTGATGCAAAGATGTTAAGAAGGTGGGTGGGAATTCAAATTTAGCGGAGGTTGAGACCAGGTGGGCAACGGGAAGAGAGAATATGCTGAAGGGCTAGCTATATATATATATATATATATATATATATATATGAGATTGAGACAAGGTGGGCAACGGGAAGAGAGAATATGCTGAAGGGCTAGTTCCCATCTCCGGAGTTCTGAAGGATTGGTGTCAGTGGGAAGTATCCAGATAACCCGGACGGTGTAGCACTGTGCCAAGATGTGCTGGCCGTGCACCAATGCGTGTTTAGCCACAGGGTGATCCTCGTTACCAACAAACACTGTCTGCCTGTGTCCATTCATGCGAATGGACAGTTTGTTGCTGGTCATTCCCACATAGAACGCTTCACAGTGCAGGCATGTCAGTTGGTAGATCACGTGGGTACTATCGCAAGTGGCTCTGCCTTTGATCGTGTACACCTTCCGGGTTACGGGACTGGAGTAAGTGGTGGTGGAAGGGTGCATAGGGCAGGTTTTACAACGGGGGCGGTTACAAGGGTAGGAGCCAGAAGGTAGGGAAGGTGGTTTGGGGATTTCATAGGGGTGGACTAGGAGGTTACGGAGGTTAGGTGGGCGGCGGAAAGACACTCTCGGTGGAGTAGGAAGGATGTCATGAAGGACGGATCTCATTTCGGGGCAGGATTTAAGGAAGTCGTATCCTTGCTGGAGAGCCACATTTAGAGTCCGCTCCAGTCCCGGAAAGTATCCAGTGACAAGAGGGGCACTTCTGGGATTCTTCTGTTGAAGGTTCTGAATTTGGGGGGATGAGGTAGTAGCTCTGGCAATTTGTTTCTCTACCAGATTAGGAGGATAGCCGCGGGATGTGAAAGCTGTTAATAGGTTGTTGGAGTACTGGTTCAGAGCTTCAGGACTGGAGCAGACTCGTTTGCCACGAAGATCTAAGCTGTAAGGATATAAAATATATATATATATATAAATATATATATATATAAATATAAATATATATATATATATATATATATAAAACTAAAAATAGAAAAGAGATGACTTACCAAAAGGACCGGCTCGTCGAGAGAAACAAACAAAATCACACACAAGCTTTCGCCACCACTGGCAGCTTCTTCAGGAAAAAGAGGAAAAAAGGGGAGGAAAAGGGAAGGATATGGGTTTTAAGGAAGTGGAAAAGGAGTCATTCCAATCCCAGGAGTGGAAGGACTTACCTTAGGGGGAAAAAAGGAAGGTAAACAAATACACACACACTCAGACACATCGAAACGCAAACACACCTAGACAGAATTTTTTTTTTATTTTTTTTTTTTTTATTTTTTTATTTATTTATTTGTTTCTCTCGACGAGCCGGTCCTTTTGGTAAGTCATCTCTTTTCTATTTTTAGTTTTATTTATCCCACCGGGAAAGTTTCCCTCTATAATTTTCGTTATATATATATATATATATATATATATATATATATATATATATATATAAATTAAAGATTTTTGACTTACCTAAAGTACAGGCTGGTCGATAGGAACACTAAACACACACAAAAACACACAACCATTCGAGCTTTCGCCACCAGTGGTGGCTTCTTCGGGAAAAAGAGAAGAAGCCACCACTGGTGGCGAAAGCTCGAATGGTTGTGTGTTTTTGTGTGTGTTTAGTGTTCCTATCGACCAGCCTGTACTTTAGGTAAGTCAAAAATCTTTATTTTATACCATTTTCCTACCTGGAAGGTCTCCTTCTATAATATTATATATATATATATATATATATATATATATATATATATATATATATATATATATATAAACACACGTGTTTGTGTGTGATTTTGTTTGTTTCTCTCGACGAGCCGGTTCTTTTGGTAAGTCATCTCTTTTCTATTTATATATATATATATACATAAAAAATAGATGAAGAACACTTACCAGGCGAAGGGGCACAGGCAGTAATAGCAACAAATAAACACACAGACACACACACACACACTCAAAAATGCTAGCTTTCGCAGCCTAGCTGCTTCATCAGGCAGAAGGGAAGGAGAGGGAAAAGGAAATGATGAGGGATTTAAGGAAGGGGGGTAAGGAGCCATTCCAATCCCGGGACAGGAAAGACTTACCTTGGGGGAAAAAATGGAAGGTAAATAAATGCACATACACCCACACATTTACACAGACAGCAAGGTCTGTGTAAATGTGTGGGTGTATGTGCATTTATTTACCTTCCATTTTTTCCCCCAAGGTAAGTCTTTCCTGTCCCGGGATTGGAATGGCTCCTTACCCCCTTCCTTAAATCCCTCATCATTTCCTTTTCCCTCTCCTTCCCTTCTGCCTGATGAAGCAGCTAGGCTGCGAAAGCTAGCATTTTTGAGTGTGTGTGTGTGTGTCTGTGTGTTTATTTGTTGCTATTACTGCCTGTGCCCCTTCGCCTGGTAAGTGTTCTTCATCTATTTTTTACGTATATTTTTTTCCTGTTAGGAATTTTTCCTCTATTATATATATATATATATATATATATATATATATATATATATATATATATATTGGAGAAGGAGCCTTCTAGGTGGGAAAATGGTATAAAATAAAGATTTTTGACTTACCTAAAGTACAGGCTTGTCGATAGAAACACGAAACACACAAAAACACACAACCATTCGAGCTTTCGCCACCAGTGGTGGCTTCTTCAGGAAAAAGAGGGAGGATTGAATGTGGATATGTGTGAGTGTGTGTGTATTTGTTTACCTTCCTTTTTGTCCCCTAAGGTAAGTCCTTCCACTCCTGGGATTGGAATGGCTCCTTTTCCACTTCCTTAAAACCCGTATCCTTCCCTTTCTCCTCTCCTTCCTCCCTCTTTTTCCTGAAGAAGCCACCACTGGTGGCGAAAGCTCGAATGGTTGTGTGTTTTTGTGTGTTTCGTGTTTCTATCGACAAGCCTGTACTTTAGGTAAGTCAAAAATCTTTATTTTATACTATATATATATTGGTTTTTATTGCTTCAGTGGAAGAGAGAGGATGCCTTGACGCCAGAAGTAAACTGTGACAATAAACATGAATGTGGCTAGCAACAACTAATAAGGCACGAACTCATTAAAAAGAAGAACAATTACAATTTATGACAGAAAACAACGTTAACAAACTTTAAAAAAATGCATTTTGAATTCTTTGGTGAGTTCTGTTGTATCAACCAGTAAATACCAGGAGTGGAAGGACTTGCCTTGGGGAAAAAAAGGTAAACAAATACACACACACACACACACACACACACACACACACACACACACACACACACACATCCAAACGCAAACACACCTAGACAGGCATTTGTGTATATATAGACTAATACTTATGGAGAATGAAAAATATTCATTTAAACTTACAGTGTAAAATGCTTTATCCTGGGGGGGTTAAAGATACCAAATGTAAAAATAAAGTTAAATGAGTACACACAATCAAAGTATTTTTTATTTATTTATTTATTTTATTTTATTTTTTTTAAATAAGGGAGTCTACTGCATACTTGAAAAAGGTAGAGATAAGGGGTGAAAGAGGAAGGCGCAGAAAAGACGTAGAGGAGGTAGACAGATATTGTTGTCTCCTTTGGGTAATATTTAGGTGTAGAGAGTGAGAGGAGTAGGTAGACCTACATAATAGGCTATTGCTCGTGGTCAGGTACTGTAAAGAGAGGACCTGATCAGGATTGTGGTACCCAAAAAGAGGACCCAACCCAAGTAAAGGTGTAAGTGGGCAGTCAAGAAAAGAAACTTGCTGTCTCAAGTAGAGAGTTTTTTTGTTACTCACTTGTGGTTTAATGGATAAAGGTCTACTTTTCCTTGGGTTTTAATGAAAAAGTGTGCTTCAGAGTTCCTTGTTTCCAATTAAATTAGTTCATGTAAAAGGAAATAAAAGGTTTTCCAGAAATAAAAGAAGTGATTACAGTGCACCTAATTGTGCAAAACACAAGAACCAAACTTTTGTGGATGACCTCAACAAGAAGACTGATGGATTCAAAGCCCAGGCCTCAAACTATGACAACCCCCTTTTCCAGCACACCAAACAGCTACAGCCCCCTCTATCCTACACCTCTCATATTGTGTGTGTGTGTTTACAGGAATTCTATGGCGATGTGTAATACGTCTTGAACTGTATTTAATTTAACACTTTAGTATACAACTTACCGCAAAGATGTGATGACGAGCTGGGACACGCACATAAAAAAAGACACACACATACAACATTTCAGCTATCAGTCATGGCCTCCTTCAGAAAATACAACAGTCACACACCTGTCAGCTCTGGCTGTTGCATTCCAAATCATGTTATGTGGTGTGGAAATAGGGGAGGGAAGGGGAGGAGAAATAGGAAGGTTGCATCATGGTGGGCATGGATACAGCACAACCTTGCAGAGCATGTATGTATTAGATGGGAGGAATGAGATGCAGATTAAGAATGGAATGGGTAGGTGGGCGAGGGGAGGAAAATAAAACAAAAATAAATAAATCAAACACATGCACTCACACACACCACTCAAAATAGGAGAGGTTTAAGAGAGTTAGGAACTGTTGGGTGTGGAAAAAACGAAAGTTATCATAGAATGAGGCGTGGATAATTTTAGGATTGGAGAATGTACAGTATGGATAACTCCCTTCTGTCCAGTCCAGAAAAGCTGATGGTGGGTGGCAGGATCCAGATGGCTCAGGTTGTGAAGCAGCCATTGAAATCAAGCATGTGCTGCTCCACTGCATGCTGTGCCACAGGATGGTCCACCTTGCTTTTAACCACAGTTTGATGGTGGCTACTCATTCTAATGGACATCTGGTTAGTGGTCATGCCAATATAGAAAGATGCACAGTGATTCCAGCACAGTTGGTAAATTACATGGCTGCTTTCACAGGTGGCCCAGCCTCTGATAGAGTAGGATAAGCCTGTGAAATGACTGGAAATCTTCAACAATGGCAACAAATCCCCCCACCCCAGCAGTAATTCCCACAATTATTCATTTGATAACAGTAGTTGGTAGAATAATTTACAGAAGTAGCCTACTTAGCTTCTGTTTATTCTGTCATGACTGTATAATTTTATTCATTTTCATCCCTTAAGACTCTTCTTCATATTGGAATTTATGAAAAGCTTAGTATAAATGAATGAATGATCGAATTAATGAATCATCCTACAATTAACAAGTATGTTACAAAGAATTTCAATACAAGCAGCCTATATATATTATTTTATTTGTTTCTCTCGACGAGCCGGTCCTTTTGGTAAGTCATCTCTTTTCTATTTTTATTTTTATATATATATATATATATATATATATAACGAAAATTATAGAGGGAAACTTTCCCGGTGGGATAAACAAAAATAAAAATAGAAAACAGATGACTTACCAAAAGAACCGGCTCGTCGATAGAAACAAATAAAATAAATAAAATCACACACAAACACACATACAAGCTTTCGCAGCCTAGCTGCTTCGTCAGGCAGAAGGGAAGGAGAGGGAAAAGGAAATGATGAGGGTTTCAAGGGAGTGGATAAGGAGTCATTCCAATCCCGGGACAGGAAAGACTTACCTTGGGGGGAAAAAAAGAGTTTTTTCCCCCCAAGGTAAGTCTTTCCTGTCCCGGGATTGGAATGACTCCTTATCCACTCCCTTGAAACCCTCATCATTTCCTTTTCCCTCTCCTTCCCTTCTGCCTGACGAAGCAGCTAGGCTGCGAAAGCTTGTATGTGTGTTTGTGTGTGATTTTATTTATTTTATTTGTTTCTATCGACGAGCCGGTTCTTTTGGTAAGTCATCTGTTTTCTATTTATTTATATATATATATATATATATATATATATATATATATATATATATATATATATTATAGAAGGAGACCTTCTAGGTGGGAAAATGGTATAAAATAAAGATTTTTGACTTACCTAAAGTACAGGCTTGTCGATAGTGTGTTTCGTGTTTCTATCGACAAGCCTGTACTTTAGGTAAGTCAAAAATCTTTATTTTATACTATATATATATATATATATATATATTAATGTTTGTCTGTACGTCTTCTGTGTGTTCATAAACCATTCATTCGACTGCAATGACGCTTTGGTAAACTTCACAGCATGCCCACGAAGGATGAGCACGACACATAGCGCAGGAGATATGATGTCATAAAAAATGAGTGGCCAATGCGTGAGAATACCCAGATTTATGCATCAATTATTGGAAAATGGGAGTAGTTAGGGACCTGCCACAAAGTTTGCATGTAATTTTGGACATCTATGAAGCATTTTGTAACTGACCCCACAAAATGATGAACCCGGAAAGAAGTCTATCGCTCAAAACAGTTTCGCTGTAGATGCCGTAAAACTGTCGCATCAGGCATGACCTTGTATCAAATAAAGTTAGCATCACAGATTTGCATGTTACTTTTTACTTTTATCTCTAAGTCTCCCTTAAATCTCTTGCATTGAAAATTAAGGAATCTGTTTT
This sequence comes from Locusta migratoria, assembly GCA_026315105.1. Classification (NCBI taxonomy): domain Eukaryota; kingdom Metazoa; phylum Arthropoda; class Insecta; order Orthoptera; family Acrididae; genus Locusta; species Locusta migratoria. Next base: position 328,800,538 of record CM048747.1, on the reverse strand, counting down.
CTTAATCTCAATCTATATAAAAGTGAAAGGACACTCACTCACTAAATACAAAATCTCGAAAACTATTTTACCTATGAAGCTGAAATTTGGCAGGAATGTAGTTTATAGGTATAAAACATCAGCTAAGAAAGTATTTTGTGATAGGTGCATGGCAGAGCATACTTCTCCTACAGTCTCATGAAATCTACAGTATCATTCCTATCTTCACGAAATTTTGCACTCTTGACCTTCAAATCAAGAGGAAGGTGACCGTCTATCTTAAGTTTCATACTGTGCATGGGGGAGGGTACTTTTAAAAATAAAAATACCTTGGTCGCGCTATAACTTTAGAACGGCTTGACCGATTTCACAGATTTCTCTCTCTCTCTCTCTTTTTCTCCCCCCCCCCCCTCAGAACAAGGGTTGTATGAAATAACATTGGAATATTTGAGAACAACAAAGTGCATTTTTCAATGTGACCCTGCGTTTCCATTGCATAGAAATCTGTAGTTTTGTTCCAATATTGATGCAATCTTGCACACACTACCTTAAATAAAAGAGGAATGTGACTGTCTGTATAAAATTTTGTTCGGTGCATGTGGAGGGTACTCAACTTACGGAATTTCACAAAATGCATAGTTTTGCTCCAATCCTTATGAATTTTTGCACACATGACTTTAAAACTAAGAGGAAGATCACTGTGTACATAAATGTTATATGGTACATGACAGAGGGTACCTTGCAGAAAACTTTGCCAAGAGAGGGAAAGGTGGAGACAAACAGAGAGATGGAAGAGAAGGAGGTAGAGAGGGGGATGTGGACTATGAGAGTGTAGGATAAATAAACACCTGGGTAACACCAGGTTTACAGCTAGTAGGTTATAAAACCTTATGCTTTCTTTCATCAGGTCATTCAATTATTCTTTTAATGCATTGTTAATTTTAGTATCAATAAAAAATTTAAAGACCATTAAAATTATACACATTTATTATTTGTTGGAACTATGTCACTATCTGTTTAAGAAAGTGGAGTATACAAATTTTATATTATAAAAATATAAAACTTTTATTCAATATTGTACACATTTATAATATTATACAGTAGTAGAATGAACAGATCACTTTTCAAACATACATCAAATATCAAATTTATCAATACAAACGTTCATTCCTTCTTCTTCATATTCATCTCTCATAACAAGTGTAGTATTAAATTCTGGGTCTTTCGTCAACATTGCACCACCATACCATGCATATGTAATGGGGCTACAAAAGAAAACAAAAATTAAATTCATAAACATTTAGAAATTGTTAGCAGAGAGTGGGTGCCTGTAAATATTCACCATTACTGAAGGGGAAAAAACAATAATCTAACTTATATCATGTGATTAACCCTTGCAAATGTGTAACAAATTTATTAATTCAAGAGGAACCAAGTGAGTGGTTTGTTTTTATCTGGTCAATGGTTCAGAAAATGTTGAACAACTTAGAATATTGTGGTGGTTGATGTACAAGGAGGGACTGACATCAGTGGCAAACAGTATAGTGAGTGGAAGGGGAGAGATTGTTTAGGACCATGAATAAAGACTATATGACAGTAAATTTGCAACATCCAAATAGGTATTATTAGTACAAAAAGACTGAACTAACTCAGTTCAAGAAGGGTGGAACAGGAGATTTGTCTTACCTGTGTTAGTGTAAACACATAGAAAAAATAAAATAGAATGGTCAGAGAGGAATTTTGATTCCCTTCCCACTCATAAAAAGTACAGAGCTTCCACTATTGTGACACTTCACTTACTACTTTGTCAATTGTAATTACGAGTGGAACTTGTGAAACTACGAGGTACGAACCGTGGCAGGAACAATCCAAATCTAAAGTTCAGTTGAGGCACACCAAGATCATGGCTACAGTATATAGTATACATTCTTATAGTGGAAGTGACATTGTTTACTGCAGGCTATAAATTACATGCCATCGACCCAACACAAATGTTATGTTGGTTATTGTGTTGCAGAATACAGAACAAGCACTGGATCTTATTATCCCAAATTACAAGCATAGATTTTGAGACTAGATTCATCCTTACTAATAACAGAAGTCATCAGTGTGACAAAATGCTCACATGTGATTGACAATTAGTACATATATAATGTGGTTCATCTAATAGTTTGATACCCATTTACTGAAGGAAAACCTTTCATTATTAATAAATGCTTGGAATTTAAGACCTTCTCAGATTAACTTAAAATCTCAAAAGTAGTGTCGATAGACAAAAAGGGTGAAAAACATCTCCGCTATAACTACAGATCAGTCTCTGTTGTCCCAATATGTTCAAAAATATTTGAGGCATTAATTTATGCACAATTTAGTACCCATTTCAAAAAACATGATCCCCTCTGTAATAGGCAACGCAGTTTTCGACAAGAGAAAAATACTACCTCTGCTATTCTTGAACTTGTAAACCAGACATTAACAGCATTCGAAAACAAGAATATGGTATCACTTGCACCATGTGACTTGAGTAAGGCATTTGACTGCATACCATTTCACATCTTACTTGCCAAACTGCAGTTCTAATGAGTAAATGGCTCATCACTAGCAGTAATAAGTTCTTACTTATACGACAGGAGACAATTTGTGTCAGTTAAAGACAGGAGATCTTCACTAAAGGATGTCACATCTGGTGTGCCTTCAGGCTCAGTCCTTGGACCATTTCTTTTCATTGTTGCAATAAATGATCTTCCACATTTTGTTGGATCTCAATCAGTTATTTGTTTTACAGATGACACAGCGTTAATAACTACTGATCAAGAAATGGCAAGCTTACACCAGAATTCACAGGAGAAACGTGAACTAGCACTCAATTGGTTTGCATCTAATGCAATCAGGAGAAAACCCAACACCAAGAGCTAGGACTAACTAAAGAAATAGAAACAAAATGTGTAAAATTGTTAGGCATATACATTGATTCAAAAATGAACTGGGATCCCCACACCAACCATGTCTGTAAAAAGCTATTACCTGTGACATTCCTCATATGGAAATTAATCGACTTAATAAGTAAGAATTATTTGAGAACAGCATACTATGGTCTTTTCCAGTCTCGTATATCTTAGAGTCTCTTACTATGGAGACACACATCTCATGTAAATTATATTCTACTAAGGTACTGCAAATAATGTGTAAGGTTGGACCTAAGGAACACTGCCATCCTCTGTTCACAAAATTAAAGATATTGACAGTGATAAATCTTTATATCTACATCTCGTTAATACATGTTAAGAACAATACAACAGATTTTTATACTAGAGACTGTATACACCATGATGACATCAGAGGCAAAGCTAACACTGATACTCCTAAGCACAGACTGACAAAAACAGGAAACTCACATAAAATGAACTGTCTTAATTTTTTTAATAAGTTGCAACATTCTGCTTTTACCACAACCTTCAATAATTTTAAAAATAAGCTGTATAATTGGTTAGCTGAGAACCCATTCTACAGTACGAGATAATTTTTTGATGTGCGTAACACTGATATTGATTTTTAAAGACCTGTTTTTAAAATTGTATAAATGTGTAATATAAGTTATTCAATTGTAAATATAATGTGAACATTAACTGAATGTAATTGTAAACTACTGACTGCCTATTCCACTATATGTGGTCAAAGGCAAATAAAGAATCAGAAGTAGATAAGAACAGCATTGACTAATGGCACCAGAGTGGCCGGGGCAACTACTGAAGCAAGGCAACTGCAGGAAACGATCCACATACCAAGAACACTGACTGAAGAGAATTACACAGAAAAACCATTTTTGCAAGAGGTCAAACACAATAAAAATCATTTATAGCAATAAGGACAGTTTACAACTCGCTGCAAAGACATGGCAACGAGCTGCGACAGGCACATACAAAAGAGACACACATACAACACTTTCAGCTATCGGCCATGGCCTTCTTCAGAAAATAGAACATTCACCCAATCACAGAGGCACACAACACAGTCATACAACCATCACCTCCGGCTGCCTCACTTCGAATCACACTCTGCCAACTGCAGAGCTCTGCAGAGCGTGATTCGAAGTGCGGCAGCCAGAGGTGATGGTTGTATGACTGTGTTGTGTGCCTTTGTGATTGGGTGAATGTTCTATTTTCTGAAGAAGGCCATGGCCGACAGCTAAAAGTGTTGTATGTGTGTGTCTTTTGTATGTGCCTGTCGCAGCTCGTTGCCATGTCTTTGCAGCGAGTTGTAAACTGTCCTTATTGCTATATTTTTAATTCCAACCTGGGCTTTCCATTATTATAGAAATCATTTACAGTTATATGACTAGAACTGCTACATCTTTCATTACATTAGTAAAGTGTAACCCTTGTAACAATGTTAGTGGACACATTCCAGGCCAATTGAGGAAATGACTGATTTGAAATCCAGTTTATTATTTGTTTGTTTTGAGTGTGTGTGTGTGTGTCTATTAATATTGAATTTTTAATAAAATCTGACCATGATACAAGTGAGAAATCACATGAGAAATTATTTCTGTGTGTAATTTGTTGATTTATATTCTTACTAAATGGACTATCACTGTAAACATTGTAATGTGATTCAATAAAATTACAAAAAGTCTCATGCAATTGGTTATACTGTTATTTAATTCAGCATCCCACTGTCTAAATGCCAGAACTGTCATTGCAATGTTAGCATTCCCCTTTCTCCCATACACTGTGTTTTAAACTATCTAAGAGTTTGTCATAAAATATAAACAATGATCAAAGTAAATTTAGACCTGAAATATATTTAAGAAAGTAAATTCCTTTAACTGAGAAATGCATACAACTTCACAACAAGCTGAATAAATAGTGCAACATGAAAATTTTCAACTTACTCAGAAGGGAGTGTGACCTTAACATCAAAGTCAATTGGAGCTAGACAGCGAACTTCCTCCTCCACACGTTCCCGAAATCCTGGGAACAGCGTACAACCACCTGTCAGAAGAATGTTGTTGTAAAGGTGGGGATGCGTTTCTTGTGGACAAGATGATATACTATGCACAATAGCTTCTGGAATACCCATCTGGGTTATGCCGACATCAGATGGGTGGAACAGAAGCTCAGGCACAGCAAATCGTTCATTTGTTAACCGGAGACATTGCTGTTGGAAATAGATGAAAATTTGTGAGTATCAAGGAAAGTATTTTATCTACTATCGATAATAGTCTAACAGAGGAATTACAGCACCAAATGAAGAATTCAAATAATAAATATAGGCTTTTCTATTTTCATTTAACATCCTAACAACAACATTTGTGCAATCAACTAAAAATATTCATAAACACAACGGGACAATGGAAAAAAGGATATCACATTTTTTAAAATGCAAAAGTTTCAAACTGGCAATGTTTTATACAGAAGCTTGAAATTTACCACTTACTTCAATGATTAAAGCTTTTAATACTTCCCCCAATGAAACTGTCTCAAAATGTGACCGACTTCTGGGATATGTAAATAGGGTTGCCAAAAGAAACAAAATCAAAGATGTAGTTGAAACAAACACTGTCACCAAAGGAGTTCCCATTAACAAAGAAAATTAATTTTAGTTTGCACTAACAAACTTTTTATTTTTAAAATTAAACACATACTTTTAAAATATACATATAAATTATTAAATTTTTAAGAGGCATATACACCAAATTCTGATCTCCTAAAAAAACATTTCATTTTACTACCTTGTCAAACAGATAACTACCATCCACTTCGTAAGTCGTATTTTATTCCATCCATTTCAGTATTCTTTGAGGATGTGAACTTTATGTTTGGACAATAGTTTGAATTTAAAATTCCACGCAGTGGCGCGCGCGTACACACACACACACACACACACACACACACACACACACACACAGAGAGAGAGAGAGAGAGAGAATGTTTGTTTATTACTCCTTCTTGCTGAGACCGCTGAACAATTTGCAGCTTATAACCTTTTTTCGTGGCAGAGGGCACCTTACAATATACATTGAGACCATCTGACTGAGTTATTAAGAAAGATGGAACATGTATGTATGTTTCCGAGGAGAAGGAGATGGGAGGTAAGAGAAGATGGAGAGAGGATGTGGAGGTGGAGGACGAGATTTTCAGAGGGAAGAGGTGAAGGAGCAGCAAGTGAACAAGAAGAGAGGTGAAGGGGAGAGGAACTGATGGAAAATAAAAGTAAATACATAATGTAGGAAATACTAAGGTGAGCAGTATGCACCAGGTCGTTATACTTAAACTGATGGTGTTCCAAATGCTGCAGTTTAGGTTGTATCACAAGACGTTGAAACTTTGTGGGTATGTTAAGTAATCAATGCATTCGCAGGGCATAATGTAAAAAAAAAAAAATGTGGTTCCACTTTCTACCATCAGGTGAAAATATGTTGTTGTAAGAAATCAGAATAGGAATGTTTCCTGATTTGACATCAGTAAGCTGTTGGTTGTTTACCAACACTTATTGATGTCAATTGTGAAGTGACTTGTTGTAAAGGGTTATAAGGTTGAAGTTTTCTGTACAAACTGTAATGGCTATTGGGAAGAAAGATTCTGCATTGCTGGTATAGTTGATTTATCATAAAAGCAATACAGCATTGTGGGAACATCGCCAACAGAAACAGATGTTAAGAGGTCCTATGTCATTAAATGGACTAAAGGAAATGGTCAAGAAATTTAAAGAAACAAGTGAATTATGTGGTACAGGAGAGAGGCACCCCATTCCCATGGAGGTTGTTGATGACAATGCTGTAGATGGGCCGACCGTCCAGTGCTCGAGCCGTGGCACGGGTATTCTCTTCCCCATAGTCAACAGTTCAAAATGTTTTGTGGCATATTTTACATTGGTATCACTACACGATTCATAATGTGCACCAAATTCGACCCCAGTAGAGGCTACAATGTCATAGACTTTGCCTTCCATTTTTTGGCATGCAAGAAAATGAGTGACATGAAACTTCTTGACAGATTAAAATTGTGTGCTGGAACCGGGACTCGAATCTGGGACCTTTGCCTTTTGCGGGCAAGTTTCATTCTGGAAACATCCCTTAGGCTGTGGCTAAGCCATGTCTCCAATATATCCTTTCTTCCAGGAGTGCCAGTCTTGCAAGTTTTGCAGGAGAACTTCTGTGAAGTTTGGAAAGTAAGAGGGGTACTGGCAGAATTGAGGTTATGCGGCAGCACCGTGAGTCATAGCTCAGTGGTAGAGCGCTTGCGCGCGAAAGGCAAAGGTCCCAGGTTCGAGTCCCAGTTCCAGCACACAATTTTAATATGTCAGGAAGTTTCATATCAGTGCACACTCCACTGCAGAGTGAAAGCTTCATTCTGGAAATGAGTTACATGTGGCCAGGAAATATTCTTTGGATGGATGAGGCACATTTTACTCTTCTTGGTGCCTTGAATGCACAGAACTATCACACATGGGGTTCCACCCCTCCACACATTGTGCAGGAACATCCATTGCACTCAGCTTGTGTGACGGTGTGGTACCACTATTTCCATGCAAGATGGGGACTACACCACGTCACTCACCAGGTGAAAGAGGTGCTTCAGGAAACTTTCAGTGACGACCACAACAACTCTAGGCAATATCAAGATGTATGGCTTTTCAGATGCCCTGACCTACATCAATGTGGCATCTGGTATTAGGGATATTTGAAGGGTTGTGTCTATCAGGCATGTATCCAGACACTTTCTGATCCAAAGGATAGCTTACGACAACATACTGCCCACATTACACCAGAAATGCTGTGGACAACTGTCAACCATGCTGTGTAATGGATGCAGCATGTTGTGGATTTCGGATGACCTCACTGGAGCCCAGATTTGAACTCCACTGAGAATATCTGGCATGTCATGGAACACAGACACTGTTACATGGATCCTGCACCCAAGAACAGACCAGAATTGGCTGCCACTCTGGAAACAATTTGGTGTCAGCTGCGTCCAGAGGCGTACCAGGAATTTGTAGACTCAATTTTATGGCACCTTACTGCAGTCCACAAGGCCAGAGGAAAACCCACAGAATATTATATGCCTATCTTATGATATTTGCCAAGACTCCTAAGTTCCTTCAATTTACTCAACAAGATTTCATACAAAGATTCATTTGCTTCCAAATTTCTTGTGCCTTTCCACAATATACATTTGTAACAAAAAATTCTAATTTTAACAATGGACCTTCTCCGATTATTATTTTCAGGATACCATATTATGGTTTACAGCTTTAAATTTTTTTATAAGATATGGTTGCAGGCAGCTGTACTATTCTATTTTTATTCCCCAACTAGTTTCAGTCATTAAATATCATCTTGCAGGATATTGTGAAATCATTATCAGATGTGTGACTTCTCCAAGAAACGTTTCCATTAAACTACAAATCGAGAGTACACACTAAGGCTATTGCCATGTACTTTGGTGCATAGTTACTGGATACTATAACAGTTCCTGATTTATAGTTAAATGGAGATTATAGCTTGTGCCAAGATGGATGCTAGTGATTATGAGATGTCACATGTCTGACAATATACCATGAGACAGTTTGTTAACCTTCCTAATACCAGGTGGGTATCGTACTGACCCTGTTGATTTTTACTTCGGTTCTCTTGGCAAAAACTCCATTTTGTAGCAACACTGGGTTTCACTAACAAAATCAACTCTTTTCAGTACTCTCTGGAATGCAGACTGATAATATAGAAATTTAAAAAAAATAACTTATATAGTTAAAATATTATCAAGTAATGGGAATTTTTAGGGAGTATTGCAAAATAGGAAACAATATCACCAAAATGAAAGTTCAGAAAATAAACAGGATATATTCTTAACCTTTAATCAGGCTCTAAAAGAGGATATGTTTGGAAGCCTCATAAAACAAGACTTCAATAAACAAATATTGTGTGTTCTATCAAAACAATGACAGACAGACACACACACACACACACACACACACACACACACACACACTCAAGGAAGGAATCAAACCTCCAACAGGGAGCAACCACGCACTGTGCAGCAAGACACCTTAAAGGACACAGCCAATCCATAGTTAAATTACAAGATAACCATAGAAGAAAAGTGTAGGTAATATTTCTATTAATCCCTAGGAATTTCCAGTTTGTCGTTGTGTATCATTGAATGAAAAGATATGATCATCACTTATCTTACCAATGTAGCCTCACTGATGGCTGGAGTGGTACTGGTAAATATGTTAGCTGCTTGGTAATGGATTTCCTGCATTCTTGAGTGCACCAGGGTAAAAGCAATGCTGCTTAGGGTCATACCAACCCAACCAGTTACTAGGAAGGTTGATTTATGAAACTGGTTGAGTAGTGAAAATTTAATAGTACAGCAGTATGCAATCATGATTTTTCAACAATCTATGAATATTTTTCAACTCTTAGTTCAGCCCAACTTTATGTGAATAACAATCACTGTAAATATGCTCCAGAAGAGATGGCACAAAAACTATGTACACTGTCTCCCATTTGGCTCTTCCAAAGTTGATTTTCTGGCCACTGAACTTCATTTAGTTTACTTATTTGTCTAGGGAATGTAACTGACTCCAAAAGGCATATTGGTGAAGCTTTAATATTCATTTGTTTTGCTGATTAACATAAATATAATGAGGAGTATAACTTAAACAATTTTCACCGCTGCAAAATTAAGACCACCAATACATTTCTGCATACCTGCTCACCGTCATCGAGATTTTCACTTGGAGCCTTCAAGTAACCTCTTCGTAATGTTGTATAATCAGGTAGCACATAGTCACGAACAATTGTGTTTTCTGGACCCCTTTTGCTTGCTATTTCCATATCTTTATAAAAATTTTGAGATACAAAACATGAATCCTCTTTAACTTGATTCACGACATAAGTCTCGTCCATAACATGAAGCTGCCTGTTGAAAACAAAATATCAGTTAGTCAGAAGTAAGGTTAGATGTGATAACAATAATCACATTCTGTACTAGCTTACCGGTAAGAAATTATTTCCTTTAAATGATTTGTCAATACTTTTCCACCCACATCAATTCTTCGTATCCCTTGCTTCAGTTTTTTACCTTTTATGTAAGGCACAACATGAGTAAAACTATAACCAGAATCTACAAGCAGGCAGCAAAGAGCATCAGGATTTTCTTTGCTGTAATGATAGCTACTCAGATCACCAGCTGTAAAACGCAAATCACTTATGTAATCACAAACAAGCAGTACATACTAAATGCCCTAATTGCTTCTATTGAACTTAAAACTAAACACTTATGAAGGTGTCATTTAATCAAATGGGTACATTCAGATGAGTGAGCAGTCTTTGTTGCAATTGTTGTAATTGTTTATTAAATCCAATTACATGCTTCATACGTTTAGTGCATCATCAGTCAGGAGCAATTATTACAGCTCAATTATGTGAATATAGTGGGCAGCAGATCTAATAACACTGAAGGTAAGTAAATTTGAAAAATTTAATTCACATTTCCTCACCTCTAGTCTTACTAGTCCCAATGTCCACTAGATTCACATAATTTAGCTGTAATGATATCCTTAGTGATTCAGTCCGATCATGTGCTCACAGCACAAAACTCACAATTTCAATTAACAATTACAAATTGCAATATAGACTGATACATCTGAATTATATATCAACTTTTGCTGCACCTGTATTAAAGGTATGGATGGCATAAAATGTAAATGCTTAAAAGTGTTCTTTTGATCTTGGCACCTGCTCCATTGCTATTGGTAATAGTTTACTTCACCAACATGGGAAATCATGAAGACAAATCCTAAATCAGGTGTAAATAGTAATGAGGTTTTTCCTTTGTAATACTCCATAGTTCATACATACAGTTAGTTTGTATTTTGTTTTATTACTTTAGATTTTAACCAAGCCAACAGAATTTTCAGAAAAATCATAAATAAAACATATGAGTATGTTACTGAAAAGATGAATTTATATATCTAACTACACCACACGTTAACCTATTATGGGTATAGTGTACAGGTGTTGAGATTCACTGGCTTTGCAAATTATCACATTAGGCTACACTACAGGTCAATCACCTGGCAAAAAATACAGAAATTGACAAGAAACCTTAAAATTCTTAATAAACAGACCAGTGACAATTATTCTGGGTCTCTTTGAACTGAAAGTAAATGTAATAAGTTCATATTTTCTGCTGAAAGAAATTGTTAAATCAACAATTATCATTGGTTACCTGATACTATCACCCAATATATTATGACTGACATCAACTACTTGTCATTGTAATTACACAATGCAAGAGCTTTTGACACTGTTACTGCAGTTTAGTCAGTTAAATGTGGTGTACGAAGTAAATGCATGGGTTCTGCACACAGACAACATCTAGAAGGTGACTCAGTAATGGTGCGGCAATAATAATAATAATGGTGATGTAGCTGCCAATGATCACTTGCTTGGCAGAGGCACTCTCGTCATAGCGGACATGTGACTTGCAGAGGTAAATAGTTCCCAGGACAGTTTGCATGTGTTGCACTGCAGACACTCATGCAAGAGACAGATGCTTCCGATCTATGGTTTATCCAACCTCCTAAAAGAAGGTAAGGTGGGATTTCTGCAAGGACATAAGAAGAGGGTGCAAAAAGATCACAAATGCACAGCAGCCAGGAATGAATGTCAAACAGGAGAAGGACAGAGCACCTGAAAGAAGCCACTGAGAGTCGAGACTGATGGAGGGAACGAGTGAGAAGGATGACAGGAGAAAAGTGGAGTAACAAAAATGCAGATCCATCGATAGGTGGCACACTACAGCATGCAATTAGAGAGGACAATCACAGAAATTCTGTGAAAAGGTGATAACTGTGTACTGGTGTATGGTATGAACTATAAACATGCAGACAGACAGAAAGAAAGTAAGAGTAAGCTACTGACATACACCACAGTGTGACAACACAAGGGTGGCAAAGCATCAAGGGAGGGTAGGGCTGTGGAAAAATAAAGAAATTATGACGTGTATGGGGAAGGTTATACATGACTTAGGCCACGAGGTAATGATTGGTGATGTGGGGAAATCAGAGATACTGTCACTAAAGTGACGATTAAGTGTTTATGAATGTCAGTGATAGGATAATATAAACCTCACTTTCGAAACTTGTGACATTTCAAACAAAACAGAAAATGTTTTTGCAAGCAAGAATGTAAATGTGATTGCTGCTCATTTCACTTACAACAGGTTAAGCTGTGCTATTTGGGTCTTGAGAACCTATACTCAAAAATATTGAGTCATCGACAACAGCACATTGTTTTAACAAGCAAATTTAGTTGCTTTATAAATGACCAATCTTTCAAAATTTAACTTTACAAGTACTGCCAATGGTTACTGATGTATTATTATTATTATTATTATTTATGAGAAGTGTCCTGAAAGAACTAGCTCCTAAATTTTGTTTTTCATGTTATGGAGTCTGAGCTACATTTTAAGTCTGTAGACTATAATATATTTTAAAAGGAGTTAAACAACATCGTAGATGACCATGACTGGCTGATCAATGGAATAAAAATTTTATAACTTTCTTCAGACTTGCCTAATCACCAGCTAAAATGGAAGGGCAGATCCTCACAAAAATTTGTTCTGCCCTCTCAGCACAACATAAAAAGCACTCTTTTAAAATGTGGTGTACAGTCTTTTTGTACATCACAGGCATCACAGAACAGTGGATACCTCATGATGTAGTAAGAAACTATGTGTCAATAAAATTGGAGATGTGAAAGGCTATCTTCATCCCTCCTAAGTGAGGATCACTAGAGTTGGATAGTTTCACCAACTGCAGCTTATTTCCTGTCACTGACTACCACTTCGTCTCCGACAATTGCATGGGATTCTGCCACAATCTAGAGATGACATCCTGCAGGGGAGAAGTAAAATGTGGCCTACATGATGTTCTCTGTAAGCCACCTTGCCAGCCAGATTAACTGGAATTGGCAACCATCAGAATGACACTTGCTTTCCTTGTCATTGGAGAAAGTATTGTTGATCAAGAATTAACTGTGTTAATTCCTCACCTGTGTTCAGGTTCTGAAACAGTTGTAGTGAACTATGAGAATGAGAGCAGATAAAAACTCTTTACCATAAATAAGCCACATTTGCTACGGTGTCTTCAGGATTGTCTGGAGCTCTACTGAAAGAACTGAGTAAGCAGTGGGGACACAAATCCTAATGACACAGTCAAGGACCACAATAGAAGCAAAGAGAGTCCTCATTTTGAAAGTTGAAACATTCATGTACACCACAGTAAAATGATGCCCATTTAAAAAGTCAGAAAAAAAAACAGACTGAAAATGTAAAATCAGGTATGGAATGTTTCTTAAAATTTTATGAAGTCTAAAATAAGTCTGGGCCCCTTAAGGGCCTTGGTGGAAATCTGCACCTACCTCAATGTAAAACATTAAAATCAGTCACATCCATCTCTTAAACATAGTTCTTTGTGCATATCCCATAAGGCCTTGTCATTATTGGTGATTAAGAAACAGCCTTTATTTACACAGTTGGCAAAGCTACAGAATAATATGCAGGTGTGTATGGTGTGGATAGCATTTTATATATCTGGTGCACCATGAGTAGCTGACACCTGAAGTACAGTGCCACTGATCATTTACTTTTCAATTTCTTCACATTTTTCCTACAGCTATTTCATCTTGGCTTCTCTACACTTCCTATTTATTTGATTACCAAGTGACTTGTATTTCTGTATTTCCAAATTTCCCTGAAAATTTTTGTACTTCCTTCTTTCCTCTGTCAGCTGAAGTACCGTATTTCTTCTGTTGCCCATGCTTTCTTCTTTGTACATATGTATGTCTTCCCCACTGTTTCTTTTAGATTTGTCCATTCATCTACTCCTCCTACTTTGACCTGTAGCAAACTTCTAACGTGTCATATTTATCCTCAGTACTTTGGTATACCATTTTCTTCCAAAATGGTGCTTTATGACAAATCTGTTAAACTTCAGTCTACTCTTCATTATTAGTGAATTATGATATGAGTCTATATCAGCTCTTGGGTAGACTTTACAATCCAATACAATTGGGGAGGGGGGGGGAGGAGGAGGAGGAGGCTGAAACGTTTCTAGCCTAACAAATAAAGAAAGACAGAACTTTCATAATCCCAATTTATTTTTCAATATAATACCCATGTACACTAATACACTTGCGGGTCCACGCAGATAACTTCTGTAAACTATTCAAATAAAAAATCTTCAATTTTGAATGCAATGAAGCATTCACTGCATGTCAAATCACTATCCTATTAGATCTTTTTTAGGTTTGGGAAAAGGCAAAAGTATGATGGAGCCAAATCTGGAAAATATGGGAGATGACATAACAATTAGAACCTGCAGCAGTCACACAGAGTTTCCAGTGTGACGAGGGCTTTGTGCACCAGTGTGTTTTCCTGATACAAAAGGAACTTTGCTTGCCAATTTTCAGGGTCTCTCTCTCTCTCTCTCTCTCTCTCAAACAGTGCAACAGGGTGCAATAGTACGGTGCATTGGTAGTTATGCTCTTTTGCAAATAATTCACTGTAATGACCACTTTTGCATCCCAGAAGACTGGTAACATCACGCTATCAGCTAATTTTTGCATCTGGAATTTTTTGGGGGTCAGGGCTGAAGGCGGTTTCCATTGTTGTGATTGTTGTTTTGTCCCAGAATCAAAGTGGTAAACCCACATTTCATCAATTGTTACATACTTTGATTGAAATTGGCAGACAATTTCTTCACAACACTGCACACACACCCATCTCTGACTTGCATTCAAGTCTTTTGGGACCCATGGAGGCGAAACTTTCTTCATTCTCAAAATATTCACAACAATGTTATGAGCATGCCCAGGGGAGATTACAAAAATGGAGTCAGTGTGCTGCAATGTTGTTCAACGATCTTGCAAAATCATTTAGTGAATTGCAGTATCTGTTATACCCTTGGCACATCTTCCGTATTCGTTCTTATATGTTTGAAGTTGGACATCAAGTTTTTCCACTTTTGCATAATATGGAGAAATGTCCTTAATTTTAACATTGGAAAATCCAGTAGGAATATCAATAATGGAGGATAGGTAACAACTCACCATAAAGAGACTCACTGAGCTGCTGACAGACACGAAAATAGATAATCACATTCATACAACTTAAATTGCCATGGCCTTCATCAGAAAAAGAAACAATGTCCTTAAGTGTTATCTGCATGTCCT
Organism: Locusta migratoria; assembly: GCA_026315105.1. NCBI lineage: Eukaryota > Metazoa > Arthropoda > Insecta > Orthoptera > Acrididae > Locusta > Locusta migratoria. The sequence continues at coordinate 328,785,315 of CM048747.1, read as the reverse complement.
CTGCAGTTTCCTTGGCTGTCATTCTCTTCAAATGAAGAGATTCAATTGGAGCACAGTTCTTGATTCTCTCAATAATCGCCATTTTGCTTACACTATGGTATACAACACAACCTGGCAGCAAAACTAACAAAGCTGGTACCGCGAAATTTGACTTACATGCCCATAAATGGTCAACAAAAAATTAGGTGGTGATGTTTGTGTGGCAACTTTGCTGAAATTAATGGTAAGCTAATGGTATCATTTGTATGTGCACTGATAACATTTACCATGCAAAAATCAGTTTTTCTGGAAGGTTTCTATAGTGTATTATTTCTACACTTTAAATTATGAGTCAGTTCAAGCACTAGATGATGGCAGATAATGGATAAAGTCAAAACCTTTTCTCACTAGTAATCATTACTTGTTGTTGAGATATGATGGTTTAAGGTTGAACAAAATTTATTACTTGCTTTTCCCCAGCCCAGAAATGTTTCAACTGCTGCCATATCAGCCCCTTTTCACAATACTGTTAGGATTACAACTTTTCCTAGGACCACACTGCATGAACTCCCTATGGCAAACTACACACGCTCCATGAACAGGGCGCTTTCACACTATTCAAGAGTTCTGTTACAATGGCAAGAGACCACTTTTGCATTACTACTTGATGTTTTTATGAGGGATGCTTTCATCTGTTAGGTTGTAAATCATAGTGTGTGGTAACAACACAGAGCAATCTAACAAAGTCAACAAGCCCTTTAAAAGACAACTGTCCCAAAAGCTCTGGTGAAATTCATAGACAACATAGGTGCTGTGCCAGTTGGATGCCTTCAGGTAAGTGACGTACATCATAGTGCCTCATGAAGTGGTAATTTCATCAAGCTCAGAAGTTGACAGCATCAGGAAAAGAGGAAACGATAAGGTGTACCTGTTGATTTCACCATTAACAAATTCTATAAATTAAGAAATACATACTCAAAATATTTAACCAACCTCAATATTTCACTGCACACACACAGACACACACACACACACACACACACACACACACACACACACACACACACACCTCCCCACTTCTTGCCTTCCCCATACTTTAGCCAACCACATGAAATAACAAAATACTCAACATTTCCAAATATAATGGCATGCAGTAAATCACAAAAACCTTCAAATCAACTAAACCACAACAATGTCACAAATACATAACTTGCCACTTTAATGTTACCATTATGTCATCTACTAATAAAAAAGATTTTAAACTTTTACATACCATTAATTCTCAAGAGTGCCTGGCACTCATATTCTTCAAAGAATATTTCAGTCATTGCTTCCTGAATAGAACTAAAGTTCAGGTAAGGTTCAGTAACTACTAAAGGTGTTTCACTAAAATTGACTGGGCAGCACTCATTACTGAAAATGTAGTCCCACACATTCTTTTGTACATCCCAGTTGATTAAATATCCCTAAAAGATAAACAGCCAATTCAGCTAACAAGCCAAAATGAAATGTTTAGTACTGACCCTCAGTTACACATACATACAATTACAAACCTTTTGGAAAGGCAAAATATAAAAAAGTCCAGAAGCATCTCTACATTCTTCAACTTGAGCACCGATGAAAGGTCTCCTCCGTTCACTTTTAGCCTTCATTATACAGTTTGGAACGATCCTGTAAATAATGAATTTTAAAAATAAATAAGCATACAATAACCAATTAAAAATGCTCCTGTCAGAACACAGAAAAGTCAAATATCTTTCTCAAAACACTTTTGGGCATGCAGTGGGCAACAGAGTAGTCTTCGATCCTGTTGCCCGTCTGCCTGTCCGTAAGTATTTATGATATTTCTATACACCAGCAGCAGCTCTGGTTTTACAAATATGTCCCTTTTAAAACACTCTGACACAAAAGTGGGGAGTTAGTTTCCTCAGCCCTCACTCCGCCTTCTCAGCAAAAATGTTGCCATGCAAAAATATTCACACTGTTTTAAGGCAGTCTCTAACTGTTATGAAGTTTTCATACACAACATCTCCCTCTCTTTGTAGCCGTCTCCACGTTGATCTCTCTCACTGTCTCATTTTTCTCCCATCAGCACTTCTCCTGTCTGTCTCTCCCACTGCCATTGTCTCCATCCCTTTCTCTCCATTTTCTTATCTGTAAGTTTCACAGTCTTTCTGCTGTTGTCTTTGTCCCCTTCTTTATCTTTCACATTGCCACTGTTTCTTACGAAATGTCGTTGTAGATGTGTAGGTCACAATAGCAGCCCTAGACAGATATCTTAATGCATGGTTATAGAGGACTGGGAAAAGTGAACAAATGTTTTCTTCTTAAAGGTCGCAGGATAGAGGATCCAGACCACACAACGCATATGTATAGTCTCCACTTACCTCAGGTGCTAATGACCTCACCGTTGACTGCCCTAAAACACCAATAATAATAATAATAATAATAATAATAATAATAATAATCCACCCATCTATTATTTTTACTTCAACTACCAATGTCTGCTATTCTTTTCAGAATAAAAAAAGTATGAATACATTTAGATGCCAATTTTTTTTTGCGGGGAAGGTGGAATGAGGCAACTGACTTCCCGTTTTTGTCAGTCATCTTTCAAACACAAAATATTTGCCTTTTTTTCACTCCAATAGGAGGGTTTCCCAAATAGTTCCCTTCTTTTCTTTGGTACAAAAAAGTGTGCAGTTTATATAAAACTTATTCCATAGATCTATAAAGATTTGACAGTTTCATTATATGCTAAGACATCTTTATATGCAAAGTATTACAAATAACAAACATAAATTCATGTATCATGAAAAGGTATCAGACTGTATGATGACCACAATCAAATTTCTTCACAGAATAGTTTTCTTAAAATGATAAGATATTTATTTCCTAGTGCCTGCTAAGTCTGTTTAAACAAAAGTGGGCACATTATACAATGACATATTGTTGTGTCTTCAATCTACATCTATAAACATCTATGTGTGTATATCGACTCTCAGATAGCCGGAGCAATTATGATGATATCTTCAGAAAATCTTCAGATTAGCCTGGCTGGTAATCCAGTGAAGTTTATAGTGATCAGGTAAAGATATTTTTTTATTTGAAAAACATAATGCAAAATATGGAAAAATAATTACTATTTGGAAAAGCTATTTTCTCTTTGACTTTTCAAATTTACCCTACTACAGCAAATTCTTTATTATTAACATAATGTATACCAGGCTAATAAATTCCTCAGTGTATTTAATCCACATTTACATACTAATATCACTGTCCAACCTATACATATAAGGGATGTTCAAATGAAAAGGTGCAAAACATCTTAACAACCAAACCAGTTGGAATTTGAATATGCTGCTTTTGGATAACACAGTGAGACATGTCGAGATGCTAAGCATGCATCGTCACTTCCCCCTAAGAAATTCAAAGCTGTGCACTCAGCAGGCAAGGTGATATTGTATTTTTGACACCTGAGGTCTGATTACTCATTGATTATCTCAATAGCAGTAAAACCATTTACAGTGACATATACTATGAGACACTCCATAGCCTATGCACCTCCATCAAAAACAAACACCCTGCGCTACTCACTGCAGGAGTGATTCTGCTCCATGATGATGCACGTCCACGTCTTCAGCATCACCCAAAGTGTACTAGCCACGTTCTAGTGAGAGCAACTTGAGCATCTGCCCTACAGCCCAAACATATCACCTTGTGACTTCCATCTGTTTGGTCTGCTAAAAAACATCTCAAAGGGAAACACTTCAACTCGGACGACGAACTGAAGGACACAGCAGAGGACTGATTCTTTTCACATCCACAGGAATTCTACAAACAGGGAATTATTTGGCTCTTTTAACAGTGGGAAGTTGTGCTCAGACCTCTGGAGATTACTCTTGAGTACAGATTTCAATTATATCCACAGTGTATTTTCATACCTTCTCATTTGAACACCCCTTGTATAAATTTATGTCTGGCACTTGAAATGACAGTAGTACCTCTAGATATTCCTACAAACCGTCATGATTGCAAATTTTTTATTAGTTAATGACACGATTCACCCTTTAGCAGGGCATCTTCAGATTATCTGCGTGACAGAATTTACACAAAATTACAAGGCGGAATTACAAACGGTTATAATGGTACATGGGCTTATTTTGTGTTAAGAAGACAGTATAAATGGTAAACAAAGCTTACAATCCGCTCTCCATGGTGTGACACTGTAAGTTGTTATTGCAGTGTTGCTATTTTCCTGGAATGTTTTTTGGACAGTCTTGCACCCCATCACTCGCAATGTCACCAATTCACTTTGTTTGGTAGCGATCATGGAGTTTCCTTGCATATTTTTGAAATGGTGGTGCAGTTTATTTCAAGGAAATCTCCACCATGCACCATATGGTGACTTGCTAAGTATGAAACTCTTCTCCCAGAAAAAATACATGCTTGTGCCAAGTTCCATTCACACTGCTCAAACAAAGTCTGTTATAAAGTACCCTGCATCTTGCACCATACAAAAAGTTATACAAAAAGTGGTTGTGCTCTTCTTTTGAAGGTGAAGTGTGCACAGTTTCTGAAGAAAACTTAGGATTTCGTCATATTCCGTAGTTAAGTAGCCTCTGCCATATACCATACAAAATGTTACACAGACAGTGATCTTCCTCTTGTTTTGAAAGTCAATTGTGCAAAATTTCATAAAGATTGGAACAAAACTGCATGGGCGCAAGCACGCGCGCGCGCGCGCCCACACACACACACACACACACACACACACACACACACACACACACACACACAGAGAGAGAGAGAGAGAGAGAGAGAGAGAGAGAGAGAGAGAGAGAGAGAGAGAGAGACTATGTTATACATAAATATAAGGAGAAGAAGAAAATGTTGCTGTTATTGTTCTAAATGATTTACAGTCCTCCTTGCCATTGGAATGAAATGATCACAATCTACACGTAAAATAATATTGCAATGAGTCAGGTACCAGGTTCGAAATCGGGCAGGAATAACTTTTCAGGGACAGAATCGACTCTGTCGGCCAAATACCTGACTAAAACACTTTGTAGCTGGCCGTACCCATGTTTGCAATGGCTTCTCTGCTCAGCCCAAAGTACTGCTGCGGACAGCCTATCCAGTTAAGACTGGGTTCGGTCCCTCTTACATTTTGTGCCCTCTTACTCAGTCAAGCAAGACTGTAGCATGAATTGTAACACTGTGGCAAGGCACTACGTACTACGATTACAATACTATACCATTAATGACCACATTTTGTACCTGTGTAACTTGCACACATTTGTGACACACTACTAAAAACTTCTGGTTTTCATTCACGTCAGGTCCCGGAAGGTGTACACTCCACTGCGATCGAGGTCATGGGCTGGTCGAATGAGCACGGGTGACGGACGCGCGTCTGCGGGTAATGCGCTTTTTCCGTATGTGGCGCGATAAATACCGTGTGTCGTGACGATCGGACGACACAGCACTAACTCACGCATGCATGTATGTATGTATGTATGGGGAGCTCGCATTCAGCTCGACCCACGTAGTCCGCGACAACACGTAGGAACTGAGGAGGTAGAAGACGTCCGCTCGACTCAGTCCTACAGCTCGCACTACACACCTTCGGCACACGCCACGCCGCTGCGACGATTTTTGCCGATGAAAGGAACCGTGTGCATCGGCAGATATCTTACGCCGCTGCCTTGTGCTAGCTGTCTCCTGCTCGCTGTTCACGTGTTTCTGCTCCAAGGCAGCCAAGCCACTACACAGATCCCCCCCTTGGAGAGAGGAGCTCCAGACCCACAAGATGAAGTTGCAGCCTGCGTGTTTGCGCCCCGCGCGCTGCTCAGATGACGTCAGTGCAGAAACGATGGCTGCGGAATGATGCGTGGTGGTTGGGTGGCGGGGTTGACGTCAGTGCGCACAGTTGGCGATGCAAGTGACAGCGCCTCGAGGGGGCGTGGCCACACGTGGTCGGTTAGAGTCAGACTAGGCTGTCTGCAAAGCCCGACACGGCGAAGGCAAAAGAGGTGCGAACGCGGAAATTCAGGAGCTGCGGCAGACAAACTGCCGGCGACACAGGAGGTGATGTCCGGAACTCTACTGGTTAGCTGGTTAGGTATGAAGCGTTGCGTGGCGCTACGTTCTTATTACACAGCACGGTCGCATGAATCTGACACGGTGAACCGCGCACGTGACGTAGTCCGCCGGAGGCAGTGATGGGGGGCCAGGCGCCTGTGGCGAGTGCGGTGCGGTCGGCTGTACAGGCGCAGGAGGTGGCTGCTGTGGTGTGGTGGGGGCAGGCTGCTACTGCTGAGGCTACGGTGCACGTGGCGCCGCGCTGACAGCTGGTGAGTTGTCATCTGTCAACATGACATCTTCCGCCGGTTCAAAGAAGTGGACGGCTTCAGGTTCCGGCAGCACGCAAGCCAGTTTCAGTCCGTCAATCGAGACTTCACAATGCTTGCTGTTGAATTCGACCTTGAAGGTTTTGTCACCGCGAGTGATTACGTGGTGAGGTCCCGAATAGGGCGAACGAAGTGGTGACTGTACCGCGTCGGTATGCAACATGACGTATGTACAGTGCTGCAGGTCGGCATGTACAAACGTCTTTCCAATGCCATGTCACGTCAGTGTGTGCGGTCGGAAGCTGGCGATGTAGATACGCAGATGCTCTGCCAGAGGTGTGGCCGAGGCGTCGTGTGGTGGTGGAACTTCCTCAACGAAGTCACCGGGAATGGCGAGTTGCTGTCCGTAGACGAGGTCGGCAGGTGAAGTGCCGAGGTCTTCCTACAGTGTGACTCGCAGGCCAAGGAGCACGAGAGGAACTGCTTCCGTCCAGGTGGTGTCATGGCAGGTCAAGGCTGCTCTCATGGTCCGATGGAGTCTCTCGACCATGCCGTTGGACGCCGGGTGGTAGGTCGTAGTTTTGTGGAGCTGTGCACCACACAGTCTGGCAATGTGTCTGAACAGCGAGCAGTCAAACTGGCGGCCATGGTTAGTCGTGATGTAGCTGGGACAGCCGAAGCGTGACACCCACGTGCCGACGAAGGCGGTAGCAACGGTCTCAGCGGTGATGTCTGCAATGGGCATCGCCTCCGGCCAGCGGGTGAAGCGGTCCACCATGGTGAGCCGGTAGCACTTGCCTTGTGACAGAGGCAATGGCCCGACGATGTCCACGTGGACATGGGCGAAGCATAGTGTCACGTCGGTGCCGACATGTGCGCGTGTATGTCTCCCGACTTTGGTACGTTGGCACACCGTGCAGGTGCATGCCCACTGATGGCAGTCTTTCTGTAACCCCGGCCAGGCGAACCGCGTGGCCACTAGTTCCATGGTGGTGTTGATTCTGGGATGTGACAGGCCGGGCACGCAATCAAAAGCACTGCGTCGGAATTTTTTCGGGAGAAAAGGGAGGTGCGAACCTGTAGAGACGTCGGACCAGATCTTGTGGTTTGAACCAGAAATCGGGACTAATTAGAGTTTTAGTCCCACTGGAGGTGTCTTTGCGGAGGTTGTGAAGTTGTTTGTCACTCTCTTGTTCTTTGGCAACGTCCTCGAAGTCCACAGGAGGAGTGATAGCAGCACACATGCGAGACAAACAGTCAGCGACAATGTTGTCTATTTCAGAAATATATCTAATGTCTGTTGAGAATTGTGACACAAACTCCAACTGTCGGAACTGATGCGGCGAACACTTGGTGTTGTTGCACCGAAACGCTTCAGTTAGAGGTTTGTGGTCGGTGATGATGATCGTGTTCAGCCTGCCTGGTGCAAGTCTCTTTATCTGACGCCACTTCGGCGACTTGCATGTCAATGATGATGGAATGATGATGAGGACGACACAAAACCCAGTCCCCGAGTGGAGAAAATCTCCTACCCGACCGGGAATCGAACCCGGGCCCCCTGCGTGGCAACCAACCACGCTGTCCACTGGACTACAGAGGCGGACTTGTGGTCGGTGAATATCACAAGCTGGCGTGCTTCCACGGACGGGCGGAAGTATTTTACTGCCTCATATACCGCAAGCAACTCACGGTTGTAGGCACTCCAGGTACGCTGTGACATCAATAGCTTCTTTGAAAAGAAACCTAGCAGCTGCCATCTGCCGTCAACGTGTTGTTGCAGTGCCGCGCCAACGGCTGTCTGGCTGGCGTACACAATGGCCAGTTCCGCGTCGTACACTGGATGAGTGAGCAGCACTGCTTCTGCCAGGCTCCGTTTGGACTGAAGAAAGCTCGTCTCCATTTCTTCCGTGCAGTCAGCGGTAGTCCCCCCTTTTACTTTGGGGCCAACTAGTGCCGCACTCAGAGGTTCCAGAACTGTAGCAGCGTTAAGTAGATGGTGACGATAAAAGTTTATCGTACCAAGGAAATGGTGCAACTCTTTAAGTCTTAGGGCGCGGCACATTTAAGTTCGCCTGTACCTTGTCCGGTATTGGTATCGATCCACTAGGAGTGATCAAGTGCCCGAGAATTTCTATTTCTGTTACACCGAAAATACATTTGGATGAGTTGATGACAATGCCTGCTTCACTCAGACGCTGGAAAACGGCAGTCAGGTGACGTCGGTGGAGTTTGAGCGACTTGGAGAACATCAAGATGTCGCCGAGAAAGGCAAAACAACACGGTAAACCTCGTAATACGCCATCCAGGAAACGCTGCCAGTTTTGAGTGGCAATGCAGAGTCCGAACGTCAAGTACAAGATTTCAAACAGGCCGAAAGGCATGATTATCACCGTTTTCGGAATATCTTCCGGCACCACAGGGATCTTAGTGTAAGCTTTTGCAGTCAATTTTTGCTGAATAGTACTGATCCTGCCTAGGTATGGCTGAAATCATGTAAGTGTTGAACCAGATATCGGTCGGGCACCATTTGTGCATTTAATGCACGATAGTCTCCACAAGGGTGCCACGAATTGTCCTTCTTAGCCACGAGATGTAAAGGAGAGGACCATGGGCTGCTCGATGGATGAATGATGCCCTGCTGCAGCATGGTTTTGAACTCAGCCTTTGCTGCAGCGAGTCTTTCCGGAGCGAGACGGCGTGGACGGCACGAAACGGGAGTACCAGGGGTGGTAATAATGTGGTGCACTGTCGAATGTTTAACGTCTCTCAGTGCACCAGGCGGACGAGTGAGTTCCAGAAATTGGTCCAGAATGTCCATGTACGGTCTGGGTAACTTCACTGGTTTAACACTGAAGAGATTGGTGTGGCACTGTTGTCCCACTATCTTTAGACTTGTTGTTGAGTCTACCAACTGGACATTTGTGATATCAGGTAACAACTTGTAATGCCCAAGAAAATTTGCCTCCAGGATCGGCTCATTTACATCTGCCACTATGAAGATCCATAAAAATATGCAGTACAGTCCTAAGTCTAAATTTCAGTGATGTAAGCCATAGGTTTTTATCGCTGAATTGTTTGCTGCAGTGAGGGACAGTGTTTCTACCATTCTGCAGCCTCTCAGTAGAGAACAGGGCAATACTGACAGATCAGAGCCCGTGTCAACAAGATACCTAACATTTCCATTCCGTTCTGTTACGAAGAAACGCCTGAATATTGCACTGCAGCCGGGTGCACCTAGGTCCGGTTGCAGATGGCGTTTGGGTATTCACAGGGAGAACAACACTTCTTCGTGTTCTTGCCGAAGCGCGCGTGGTACCAACAGAAGCTGGTCATCGGCTGCTCTGACGTCACCAGGCTGGCATGGCGGCTTCTGCTGGGTCATCTGGAGCGAGGTCTGCTGTGGCTACGTCGCCTACTGCCATCTGGCTGCGAGTGAGCTAAGCGCTCGAAATGCGCGATTAGCGCTGCCACCTGGGTGGCCAAGATGTGTACTACTTGGTGAAGATTGAAGGGCGCACGTTTTGGGTGACGTCAACAGCTGCCACGGTACTGGGTGCCGTGGCTAGCACATTGTGTACCCAATCTGCCAGGTCTGCTACAGCGCCCACGTGCATGTCGTTCTGCACGGCTATCACCGCTTGCACCTGGTCGGGGAGACTGTGTACCCAGATAGCACACAGGAGGAAATCTGGTATTATGTCCGACTGCACGAGGCTCCTCAGGTGGCGCAGAAATGGGAAGATCGCCAGTCGCCGCACTCTTCTTGACGAAGTAGTTGTTGCACTCGCTGCTCCTCGGATGAAGAAATCCGACATATCAGTTCTTCCTTCAGCCGTCGGTAGGCTATGGGCGGAGCGGTTATGATATCCCACACTTCGGCTGCGTAATTCTGGTCTAGATCGCTCATGACATAGCTGAATCTCGCGCGGCCGCATGTAATGTTGTTACTGATGTAGACGGCCTCCACCTGGCTGAACCACATGACAGGGTCCCGGGGACAAAAAGACGGCAGCCTGACCAATACTCGTCCCATGATAGCCATAACAGCAGAAGGAGGCGCATGATGGAGATTTTCAGTAACTGACTCTTGGTGGGCGGGGAGGGTTTGCAACTCACATTCCAACCTCTTGTTCCGCACCATCAGATCGTCTATGGTCTTCTGTCGGCTGTCGATCAACTTCTTCAGCTCTTCCAAGGTGCTCATCTTGATCACGAATCCGCATCACACACAAATAGTTCGCCACCACGTATTGTCGCCTACGTATCACGTCGGGGTCACCAGTAAAGCGCGTTTGTTTATTAGCGACGCTTCTAACTACAGTTCTTTGTAGGCAATGGTGACGAAAAAGATGTAAAATAACATTGCTTGCATGGAAGTATTTATTGTGTTAAACATACACTGAATCAGCACAAATAGATAGTTCTTTGATCGCTGGTCCCAGAGGGTGTACACTCCCCAGTGATCAAGGTCGTGGGCCGGTCGAATGAGTGCGGGCGACACAGCGTGTCCGTGGGCAACGCGTGTTTTTCTGCGTGCGGCGCGATAAATACCATGTGTCATGACGATAGGACGACACAGCACTATCGCGTGCGTGTATGTGTGGGGAGCTCGCGTTCAGCTCGACCCACATGGTCTGCAGCAGCGCGTAGGAACTGAAGAGGTAGAAGACGTCCGCTCAACTCAGTCCTACAGCTCGCACTACTCTCCGGCGCACACCACGCCGCTGCGACAATTTTTCCCAATGAAAGGAACTGTGCACGTTGGCAGATATCTGACGCCGCTGCCTCATGCTAGCTGTCTGCTGCTCGCCATTCATATGTTTCTGCTGCAAGGCAGCCAGGCTGCTACAGGATCTCAAATCCATTCCATATTTCTGGATTTCCAGGCTTTTGACACTGTACCTCACAAATGGCTTCTAATGAAATTGCGAGCATATGGAATATTGCCCCAATTTTGTGATTGGACTCACGATTTCCTATCAGAAAGGACACAGTTCGTAGTAAAACAGAAGTGATATCTGGTGTTCCCCAGGGAAGCGTTATAGGTCCCCTACTCTTCCTTGTGTTTATAAATGATTTAGGAGACAATCTGAATGGCTCCCTTAGACTGTTCGTGGATGATGCTGTTGTTTATTGGTTAGTTAAGTCAACAGAGGATCAAAAACAACTGCAAAGCGATTTAGACAAAATTTCTACATAGTGCGAAAATTGGCAATTAACACTAAATACTGAAAAGTGTGAAGTAATACACATGACCACTAAATGAAATCCACTGAACTTCAATTACACGATAAATCAATCAAGCCTTAGGGCCGTAAATTCTACGAAATGCCCAGGAGTTACAATTATAAAAAACTCAGACTGGAGAGAACACACAGAAAATATTGTGGGGAAGGCAAACCAAAGGTTACATTTCACTGGCAGAACGCTTCGAAGATGCGACAGCTCCACCAAAGAGACTGCCTGCATCCCACTTGTGCATCCTCTCCTGGAGTACTGTTGTCCAGTGTGGGACCCTCACCAGGCAGGACTGACGGAAGACATTGAGAAGATCCAGAGAAGGGCAGCTTGTTTTGTTGTATCACATTACAGGGGCAAAGCATCACGAAGTGCGATTTGAGGTGGAAATCATTAAAAGAAAGACGTTATTCATTCCGGTGCGGCAAGATCTATTTGCGAAATTTCAATCACCGACTTTTACTTCTGAATGTGAAAATATTTTGGTAGCACCCACCTACATAGTGAGACATGACCATCCCAATAAAAAAAAGAGAAATCGGATCAAAAACGAAACGATTTAGGTGTTCTTTCTTCCTGTGCGCTATTAGAGAATGGAACGGCAGAGAAAAAGGTTATGAAAGTGGTTAATGAACCCTCTGCCAGGCACTTAAATGTGATTTGCAGAGTATCTATGTAGATGTAATTGTACTGAAGCCCACTGATTTGTATAAACTCTTGTTTCAACATGAGGGACGAAGGTGGTGAACTCAATCTCCATCTCCATCTTTCTGTAATTACAGCTCTGCACTGTGTCATCAGTGGATAAAATGATGTAGAAGTCTAATAATGAACACAAGCTTCCAGCTTTCGGTCTTGCTACATTTGCCACATGTTAATTGCCGCTTATGTGGAAGCATTTTGGGTAAAAGTCTCGATCAGCGACATGGCTTAATGTATTTACGCGACGTGAAGCAGCAGTGTTGGCAACTGTCTCTGTAGATGCTGGGATGAATGGCAGCACACAATGCTTACAAGATGTGAAAATGAATGTTAACACCATGTGTCAGTGATTTTATTTTCGAAATTTATCACAGCGTTCGAATGTAGAAGATCACACACTACAAAACTACGTTTTTCCAAATGCATTTTCTTTCTGTTCAGATGTAACATTTTGTTGTTATATAAATCGAAAAACATGTGTGTCTGAATTACAATAATTTTTTTCACTGTTCATAATTTGGTAAAACGCTTGCAACAATTTAATCTGTACTCTTAGGTTCCTGCCTCACCACAACCCTTAAAATCATGACATATTTGTAACAATAATATTATTCATCGATGTACCATTGTACAGTCAGTAATTGAATTGTCGTACATGCCACAGGCTACTCGAAATGTACTACGTTGCCAACCTAACACTTCTACGGACACAATGCGACGCTACTCATGCCGCTGATCGAGACTTTAGCCAGCATTTTGTAGTCTAATTGTTAGACTTTGGAACACCACAATTTAGTAAGTAAAATTAAATTATTGGGCAGATATAACTTAATTTCGTTACTGTAAATATAAGAAACTGTCAAAATATGTTCATCATGTAGGTAATGATGTTTAAGCCAGTTTGGATGTCTTCATAATGTTCCTAACATTCATTATCCACTCAGCAGACCATTCTTTCTGCAATTCCTTTTTATTCACAATATCATGGCAAAAGAATATACAGTCACTTGTGCTGATTTTCAGTGTGTGGTCTTCTTCAATCTGAAGTATGCATACATTCACTTGAACAGGGGTAATTGCACCTTTCAGCAACCGGATAAAGTGAGGTGACAAAAGTTTTTGGATAGTGATAGTATTGCATACACAAAGTATAAAAGGGTGGTGTGGAAAAGTTGACATTGAGGTCAGCTTTGTTCTGTACTTATGTCGTTGGCATAGCAATGATGGCAGTGGTCGTGCAGCATGCCAGAATGAAGCAGCATGACCTTTTCTTTTAGCTCCAAGAGAGACAGCCACATTCCAATGAATGATGTGATGAAATATTACATTTTCACCATGCAACAATTACCTACATGCATCTACTTCTACATCCATACTCCACAAGCCACCTCAAGGTGTATGGCAGAGGGTACTGTGTGTACCAATGTCACTTCCACCTATTTCTGTTGCGTATCGTCCATGGGAAAAATTATTACCTGTATGCCTCCCTGTGGTCCCCAGTCTCTCCGATCTTATACTTGTGGTCAGTTTGCAAGATATACAGAGAAGAAAGCTATATTTTGGTTGACTCTTCATGAAAAATACACTCTGGGAACTTTGACAGAAGCCCATAACATGACGGAGAATGACTGGAGTTTCCTAATCATGTCTGCAATGCTTTAGCGCTTACTAAATAATCCTGCAATAGTGTGCTGCTCTCTGTTGGATCTTCTCTATGTACCTGGTACGGGTTTCACACTGATTAACAATTTTCAAGCGTTGGCCGAACAAGAGAGTCATAACCTACTTCTTTGTTGATGGCCTATACTTCCTGAGGATTCTTCCAATCAATCTCATTCTAGCATCTGCATTACCCATTACTGATTTTATATGGTTGTTCCATTTCAAATTGCCCCCTTATGTCCACTCCAGATACTTTATGAAGTAACTGCTTCCAGTGTTTGTCCTGCTATTGCTTTGTTATACAATAATTTGGCTTCCTTTCCATGTAAACACAGAACTTTAGATTTGTTTATGTTGAGGCTCAATTGCCCTTCCGTACCCAAGTGTTTTTCAACTTGTTGAATATGTAACCCCCTCCCAAGTAAAAATATTCTGGCGACAAAACCTCACAAATTGTAACAAAAGTATTTTAATTAGTTTTTTTTTTCCAGAATTATTTATTTTATCATGTTCTGTTTCCTGTTGATTGGTCCTGAAAACAGGTATTAGGCTTTGTGCTTATTCATCATTAACACACTGTACTATCACCAATCTATAATGAATGTAACACAAGGGACTCCATAATTTTCATATTAAATCTGTTTCACTTAGGCATACTGAACCACTGGTTATTTTATGCTGCAAGTACTTCATGTGACAGTGCCTGCCGAGTAAGACTGTGTGACCCACTTGGGCGTTGTGACCCACACGTTGAAAACACTGCCGTACAGTGCGAGTCAACATGCTGCAGAGCCTCCAGCATTTTGCTACCCTTTTCCAGTGTTGCGACTTCTCCATAAACTACAACATTATCTTCAAAAAGTGTTATTGAAATTCTGATGTTATCCATGAGATCATTTATATAGCCTATATTGTGAAAATCAACATTCCTACAACACTCGCCTGGGGCATGCCTAAGATCACTTTCACATCTGAAGACTTCTTTCAATTGAGAATGATGTGGTGCTTTATGTTAGCTATAAACACCTCAATCCAGTCACACAACTATTATTATAACCCATATGATCACACTTTGTTTATCAGGTGATGGTGCAAATAGTATTGAATGCCTCGCAGAAGACAAGAAACATGACATCTACCCGTGATCCTGTATCTATTGCCCTGTGGATCTCATGGATGAATGGCGCAAGTTGTGTTTCACACGATTGCTGCGTTCAGAAACACATTACAAAGGATATAATACTCAAACATCCGTACCAAAATTCTCAAACTGGTATCACATCAGATCCAGTGGCCTCTGTTGAGCAATTTCAACTGTATTTCTATCTCTCTGACACTTATTTCAATATATTCCAGTTCGTCGTTCGTGAGACGGTATATGGTAGAAACTACCATGGAATCTTCCTCTGTAAAAAGGCTTTGTTACATTTAATGACTGTACTTTTCTGAATCACAAACTGGTAGCAATATGTATTCCCAAATAAATTCTATAAACTTTACTGTGACTACGATATTACGTCATTCATCAAAGCTGACGGACTGTATCCCCGTGATTCAGTTGATCCCAAAGAATTGTTCGAAAATACATAAATACAGACATCACTATAACACGACAAACACTGCAATGCAAAAACACAGTGTACTGCCTACATTATCGTGACAAGAATATAACATTAAACGATCAAGTACCTTGGTTTCTCGCTATCCGAGAATTCTACTTTGGCGCTGCAAGCTCCATTATCTAATATATAAACACGATTTAACATTTTTCCTACTGTAATTCAGTACGTTATTTGTATTCGTATACCGCTGCCGCCACCATCGTCTGCGCCCGGTTACAAAAAAGTAAAACAAATGCTGTCGATCACGACGCTACGTCGCTACTGTACATTTTACTGGAACTACAAAAATTAACAAAACCCTATCGTTTGTTTTGATGTGTGCTAGGCAGCGGGACAAGTACGAAAAATGGTTTCTGTCATTAAGGAAACAACGTCAGCTAATACGGGTGACAGTCACAATGAATCCGACAAGGCGATGAGTAATTTATTAGCTAGACGGTTATCAAAAATTTTAGACACTCGCTTGGAAAATGACAAAGACACACTTGAGGCATTAAAAGAGCTGTCATCGTTCTTCACCGAGAATACGCTCAAATCTAGGCGTAATTTAAGAAGTAAGATAGAAAAGAGGAGCTTGGCAATAAATGAAGTAAGTTCGTAACGTATTTGGTTCCGCTTGATGTATGAGAAGTATTTCTTATTTAAAATGGTCGACTGTTGACAGTGCTGATTATTGTTTATTATGCCACAAGAGTGTGTGATGCAAAAGTGACTATTAAATTGACATTTGTAGGGGCAGTGTTCAAATATTTTCGCCGCATGGAAGAAAAATTGTTTGCAATCAAATAATAAGCGTCCCATCTAACCCAGACTTCCAGAAAGAGATCAGGTTAATCTGCTAACACTGCAAAAATTTCAGAATTGTCCTCTGCTAAATGATGTACCATTTTTTCGATCCTACTCTCAAAGATGCAATAGATTTTTTTTTTTTTTTTTTTTTTTTTTTTTTTTTTTTTTTTTTTTTAATTTCCTTGCTGTTCGTTTTGTTTTCATTACAGAGGAAGAGCCTGGGAAAATTTAGGAATATACAGAAATAACTTTTATGTTTATATAAAGCTAATCAGGACAAGATTTGTTTTCAAGTGCATGATTAGGGACAGCATTATTGCTACAATACCCGAAAAACATCACTGTTAAACGAATATCAATGTCTGAATTTTTCATTGTACAGTTTGTCCTGTGGTAAATTCTACATTTCCGCATAACTGGTGCAACCTTCATCCATTTATACCTAGTTGCTGTAGTTGAACCTTGATTATCAGTAATTTCCTCCCTTACATATCATGGCATTGAAGGTGCTGATACCACCGTCTGCTTTGACCTATGACGGTATGGACGCAGAGGGGGGGGGGGGGTCATAAAAAAATTTAAAAAACCAACCACAGACACACTCATGGAAAATAATATTCCAAAACATAAAATAAAACTTTCTATTAAGCACAAAAAATTTTACTTTGTCACAGTTACCATGACAAACAATCAAAGTGATTGGTGGTTTTTAATTAAATTACCGTGCTTTTAAGTGGACAGGTGAAGTCTTGATGTGTAATCAGCAGTGGGACAAGTATGGGTAATGGTTTCTGTCATTAAGGACTAATGCCTGGCAGTTCAATATGATATGCAGCTACATCGATAGTAAATTGATCAGGTTGTATTGTAAAAAATAGGCTAATGACATTCTTAACAAAAGAACGATGATTAATGTTGCAAATCTTAAAAGTCAACTTGTTAACGTCAAGAGTCAAAGCCAATGGGTGGTAGGATAAAAATTGCCCTTATGTCTATGTTTTCGTACCTGGGGGGGACATTACCTCTTGAGGCTTTGAAACAAAATGACTGAACCACATTGCGTTCACAAAAGTAATTTCTCATACCACTGATTGCGGCTGACCTGAAGACGGGGGTACCACCGGTAGTTTTGAGATGCATGCGTGTTAGTAGAAGGTGTAATTATGCGGTGGCTGAGTTAAAGACGATAGTTTGTTTATAAACAGAACAGATTATAGATTAATATTTTGTGTTTAAAAATTGATTTGTTTTACTCTGATGGTAAGGTATAGGTTAACAGAGATGGCTATTTTCTTTCTCTCTCTCTCTCTCTCTCTCTCTCTCTCTCTCTCTCTCTCTCTCTCTCTCTCTCTCTCTCTCTCTCTGAATGAAGGCATGAATTTTTAGACTGACACATTTGATCGATGGTACAGTTTGTTATCTGTAATTTTCGAGGATAACTACAGATTGTTTATTATGTATGATACAGAAGTATTAAGATATCCTGTATCCTAGTTTTCCGACATGTTGATGACATCATGGATCAAAGCTGATGGATGGTATCCCAGTATTCAGTTACGCCCTGATTGCAAGATTAAGACTATTACTGATTTTTATTAATTACTCTTGAGTACTACTATTAACTAGTGACACAGAGTGGTGGAACTTGGAGCTAGCGAAAATATTCCTCATATAATTCAGTCTAATCACAAACTTTGTTTCATGCATCTATGACAGTGAAAAACTGAAACACACAATCACAAATGCGTAAGTATGCCATGGAAATGTTCCACTGATGTGAAGGTTGTTCCCAAAATTGCATCATTATTTCCATGTAACATGTTTTTACAGTATACTACACTTACAAGTATTTTACAGTGTTGTTTACAGCAATCAATGTACTTTTTGTTACACTGTATTGTTTCTTATGTTATCATTTTTTGTATATACATGTTAGGGCTATAGGGACGTTTTTGGATTTAAGCCCCTTCTTGAACCACGTTTTGAAAGTATCTCCTTTCAACATCTTAACTTCATTTGGTAATAAGTTATGAAATATATTTCCTTTATTTTATTTATTTTTACTTTTGCAATGATCCTCAAGGCCCCCTTCAGCATTAATTAGCCTAAATTAAAACAATTTCCATATTTGTGTAGCAGGTTCCACCCATTACAGTACTATTCCATAGAAAAAGAAAGATTATAATAAAGCAAAATATACAGTCACAGATTCAGTGGTTGGTTGAAAGTGAATATTCAGTGGTTGGTTGAAAGTGAATAATATTTGTTTTATCAATATTTACTTTTAATGTGTATCTTTCAAAGTGAGCTGTAGCCTTTTCAGTGCCAGTATGTCACCATTGTTGTAAGGTTCTAAGAACCTCTTTAATATTTGTCTATCGGTTTACTAAATTTTGAGGTTAAAGTGAACCAAAAAATACATTTCATTGGCAGAATACTTAGAAGATTCAACAGTGTACTAAAGAAACTGCCTTCACTACACATTGTGGGATTCATATCAGGTGTGACTGACGGTCGATTGCTGCGGAGTAGCCGAGCAGTCTAAAGTGCCTTGCTGTGGAGCACCCGGTTGTTGCTCACCGGTGGAGGTTCAAGTCCTCCCTGGGGCATGGGTGTGTGTGTGTGTGTGTGTGTGTGTGTGTGTGTGTGTGTGTGTGTGTGTGGGTGTGTGTGTGTGTGTGTGTGTGTGTGTGTGTGTGTGTGTGTGTGTGTGTGTGCCTGTGTGTGTGTGTGTGTTTTGTCCTTAGGTTAGTTTACCTTAGTTTAAGTAGTTTTGTAAGCTACGACTGATGACCACATAGTTTGGTCCGATAGATTTACAAACATTTGAACTTTTTTTGACGGTTGATTTAGAGAAAATTCAGAGAAGGGCAGCTCGTTTCGTATTATCACGATATAGGAGAGAGTGTGTCATGGAAATGATGCTTCAATTGAGGTGGAAAGACATTATTTATTGTGGAGATATCTATTTTGAAATTTCTTTCTCCAACTTTCTCTTCTGAATGTGAACATATATTGTTACCGCCCACCTACATAGGGAGGTGCAAGGATTTGACTTCTACCAGTTTTAACTTGTCAAGAAATACACTATCTTTAGGAACACAATTCATTTAATAAACTTATAGTCTCACTTGTGCGCCTCAGTTGCACAGTGGTAGAGTGCCAGACTACAAATCCAAAGGTCGCGGGTTCAATCCCCGCTAGGTCCTAGATTTTTATCTGTCACTTTCCACTTCTTTCACCTCTGGCAGTATTGCTCATGTGAAAATACCGAGTAGCACCGTGGTTCGGAACCCACGTTAAACTGTAGGTCCCCCTATAACTGGCTGGGTAAGTCAGTTAAAAGGTCGGAGGAAGGTAACGGCATATCACCTCCAAACAGGACCATGCCTAGTACAGCACCGTGGTGTTCAAACCAATCTTCGGATTGTTAACTGCTTTACCTTTTTAGTCTCACTTATCCCAAGTTTGTATTTCTTTGATAGATATGAGGAAATTTCATTTAATCCTGCAGAGTTTTTGGTTTTGTTGCCACTCGTGAATAAACTGCAAAATGACATCCACAAATACTGTTGGTAGTGTACACCTCCTGCAGTTCTGTTTGTGATCTCAAATCTATACTGTGTACGATCTGGTTTCATGCGGATATCATTTTCGGCAGTATATTCCAATTATTGAAAATATTATTAGCTAGGAAGGGGGCAGAAATTACATCATTACTCATACTTATTTCTTCATTCTTAATTTTAGTATCTGTTATATTGCCGTGATAGACGACGAACACCGACTGCCTTCATGTTCAGGGGATAGCGTCACAGACTGCGGGGCAGAAGGTCGCCGGTTCAATCCCGCCCACTGGCAAAAAATTTATTTCTTTGTAATTAACAATTCCAGAAGGTTCTACATCTTTCTTATGTTCATTTGTAAATTCTACTTGTTTCTTATGTTAACTGTTCTTCTAATTTCTGATAAATTCTGTCTGTGTATAAATAGCAGAGCACTCTGCCTGAGAGGCAGTCAGTGTTGCGTGTATGTAGAGTTCGCAATAAACGTGCTTTCTGTATAAGTGCTGTGTTTAGTTGCCTTCGAAGTCAAGCCTGTTTCCATTTCAATGCGACATTGTTTGGTGGAGGTGCCGGGTACACTGTGCAACAGCTTCATTACCATGGCTCCGATTAGGCAACGTAAAAGCTGTCGCTTACACGGACCGGAACCGGAATACAAGGGATACACCGAGTACATCCTTCCAAAAGTCCGTATTATCAGAAGAACAATGGAGACGAAACCAGCAATAAGCCAGCTGCACATCAGACACCCGTCGGTGTTCTCTGGAGATGCTGGACAGGACCCCAACAAATGGCTAAAAGGGTTCGACCGAGTCGCCAAGTACAACAGGTGGGATCATACGATGTGCTTGGCCAACATTTATTTCTACCTGTACGGAACAGCCCAGCAATGGTTCGAAAACAACAAAGACAAGTTGAATGACTGGGAGACATTCCAGGAGGAACTTAAGAAGACATATGGAGACCGCCAGCGACAAATCCGCTCGGTGGAAGAACAACTGTAGAACTGGGCCCAACGACATGGTGAGCCGACACAATCGTACATACAGAATGTTTTGGCCCTGTAACATAGTCAATCCGAACATGACTGAGGCGGACAAAATCATGCACCTGATGAGGGGAATTGCAGAAGATATGTACCAAGCTCTTCTGATAAAAGATGTCGATATGACAGAAGAGTTCATCAAGTGGTGCCAGCGTATTGAAGAGATGCAACAAAGGAGGGTTGGACGCAAGAAGTATGACAGACTCCCAAATGTAGTCTCTACGGCCGTTGTGGAAGACCAGCATGACTTCGCTTCTCTCATACGACAAATTGTGAGAGAAGAATTACAACAGTGCATGGCAGCCGGGACTATGAGACCGAGCAAGCATCAGATTATGGCCATGGATGTGAGCCCTGTAAGTTACGAGGGAGCCGACGCCGCCGAGGACGAGGTATTTCAAACATTAGCTCCTGTCTGCCCCGTCAGTCGCACTCGACATGAAGAATAGCATCGCCCTGCTATGACTTACGCTGCAGCCGCCAAACGGCAGCCGATGAACCAGCCGATGCGACCACAGCCAACTGCCCCGGTAACTATGATGCCCCGCAGAAGAACAGACGTCTGGAGGACAGAAGACAACACACCACTGTGTTTCCACTGTGGACACCCTGGACGTGTCGTACGCTACTGCAGAGAGAGGAGGCGAGTATTCGATGATTATTTTGCCGCAAGACGTCAGCCATCGGAGCAGTTCTATCCCAGGCAGTCACCTGCTGATGAGTTCAGTCAACCTATGTAAAGAAGTCCATCGCCGTACCCTAGATGAGGTCCCTCCCCGACGCGCCGCAGCTGTTTACCGTCGCCATACAGAGGTACCAGCCGCTCCCCTAGCCGCCGCGCCCAGAAAAGCTAAGCAAGGTGACCATCTACGGAGGTGAGGCCGCTGCAGATGAAAATCCTACATGGACGACAGTCGCTAAGATGTTGGGAAATCTCATCGATGGCCAACCTGTCCAGGCACTTGTTGATTCAGGAGCCTCTTTTTCTGTATTATCGGATAATTACCGCCGCACACTAAAGAAGACAATGTTCTGTGATACAGGGGCAACTGTGCTGAAGGTCACGAATGGAAAGTACGTCCATCCAGCAGGAACTTGTGTCGCAAAATAACCATCAACAACAGGACGCAGCCGTTTGAATTTGTCATGTTAACAGAATGTAGTCACAATGTCATCCTCGGAAGGGACTTCCCTCAGGCATCCAAGCTATCATTGACTGTGGACAAACTGAGCTGCAAATTGAAGAAGTTGTTCCACCGGATACATGTAATACAGAATTTTCTGGGAAGTTATTCGTCGTTGACAATGTGACGATACCGACAATGAGAAGAGTTGCAGTCACAAACACAGATGAATGGTTAAACTGTGAAGTTCTTGTTCATAGTAAAAAGTTTATCAGGCTCACAAAAGAAATTTACATACTAGCGGCAATCATAAGCATTACCGGTGGTCAAGGAGAGATTTGGATAACAAATTGTCACGAGCAGTCACAACTTATCCCCAAGGGAATGTGTATCGGGACAGCTGAACCAATACAGGACGGTGAGCTCAACCTCATCAATGAAGACCCATGCCCTGCTGTTAGCACAGACAACATGCTGGAGGAAACAATTGTGGAACTGCCAATAGGGCCTGGACTGACCAAGGAACAACGCCAGCGGGTGTTAGGTATTCTACGCCAATATTCGGGTGCATTCACACCTCAGCAGGGGAAAAGTCAGACGAAACGGCCCACAATAAAGCACCGTATCAGTACTGGGGATCATCCGCCAATTAGCCAGTGTTTGTATAGAGTGTCGCCAGCTGAAAGACGGATAATTGGGGAGGAAGTGGAGAAGATGTTGCGAGATGACATTATTCAACCTTCGGAGAGTCCTTGGTCGTCTCCGGTGGTCCTCTTAAAGAAGAAGGAGGCACGTGGCGATTCTGTGTCGACTATCGGCGGCTGAACAGAATCACAAAGAAAGATGTCTACCCATTGCCGCATATTGACGACATCTTAGACTGCTTGAAAGGAGCTACGTACTTCTCAACTATGGACATGCAGACAGGTTACTGGCAAATCGAGGTTGACCATAGCTGACAGGGAGAAGACGGCTTTTATTACACCTGACGGCCTCTATGAATTTAAAGTAATGCCATTTGGATTATGTAATGCTCCAGCCACATTCGACCGCATGATGGACAACTTGCTTCGACACCTTAAGTGGACGACGTGTCGATACTATTTAGATGACATTGTCGTTTTCTCGAAAACATTTGAAGAACATCTAAGTCGCCTGTCAACTGTGTTGAAGTATGTTCAGGCTGCAGGTCTCCACCTCAATCCAAAGAAGTGCCTCTTCGTCGCCAAAGAGATAAAAATCTTAGGGCATCAAGTCAACGGAGATGGTGTCCGTCCTGATCCAGATAAAGTAAGGGCAGTCACAGAATTTCCAACTCCTCAGCACATTCGTGATGTGAGAAGTTTTCTCGGGCTGTGCTCATACTACCGACGTTTCATAAAAGGATTTTGTAACAAGGCACGTCCATTACAAGAACTTCTGCAGGGAGACACCAAATTTTACTGGAATGAGACAAAAGAAAGAGCTTTCTGCAGGGAGACACCAAATTTTACTGGAATGAGACAAAAGAAAGAGCTTTCTGGGCACTTAAGGAGGCTCTAACTACCACACCAGTGCTAGCCTTGTACGACGAGAATGCAGAAACAGAACTTCACACAGACGCCAGTGGTTATGGGATTGGTGCAGTGCATGTGCAAGTTCAGGAAGGTGCTGAAAAAGTAATAGCCTATGCATCAAGAGTACTCTCAAAGCCCGAGATAAACTACTCTACAACTGAAAAAGAATGTCTCGCTGTTATCTGGGCTATCAACAAGTTCCGGCCATACTGGTTTTATGCAGACTGGTTTTATGCAGCCTTCCATGCTACCCTGTCCTGTGCAAGCCACTTCATCTGAAGAATGGCAACATACATCCTCTTGTATCTGCTTACTGTATTCGTCCCTCGGTTTCCCTCCTTGATTTTTACCCCAAACTTTTCCTTCCAGTTCAGGATTCCTTGATGTCTCAGAATGTGCCCCACCAACCCATCCCTTCTTTTAGTCAGAAACTCCTTTTCTTCCCAATTCTGTTGAGCACCTCCTCAGTAGTTACATATTCTACCCATCTAATCTTCATCATTTGTTTGTAGAACCAAATATCAAAAGTTTCTATCATCTTTTTGCCTGAACCCCTTATTGTCCACATTTCACTCACATACAATGCTTTACTCGAGGCAAATGGTTTCAGAAACGACTTACTAACATTGGATGTCAACAAATTTCGTTTCTTCAGAAATTCTTTTCTTCCCTTAGCCATTCTGAATGTTATACCTTCTTTACTGTGCCCATCAGAAGTTTTCTTTCAACCCAAATAACAAAACTTATCTATTACTTTAGTTACTGTTGTCTAATTCTTTTGTCAGGGCACTAAAAATATTGCAGTTGTGTGCCCAAAACATCCTATCCTATCATCTATTACTTTTTGTCTACCTAATGTAATTCCTTCAGAATCACCTGATTTTTTGACACTACATTGCATTACCCTTATTTTGCTCTTGTTAATGTCTGTCTTATACCCTCCTTTCAAGACACTGTCCATTCCATTCATTTTCCCCTCCAGGTCTTTTGCTGTCTCTGACAGAATTACTGTGTCATCAGCAAACCACAAAGTTTTTATTTCTTCTCCCTGAAATTTAATTCTTTCTCTGAATGACTCCTTGCATTCATTCACAGTTTTCTCGAACAGATTGAAAAACATTGGTGAAAGGGTACTACTGTGTCTTACTCCCTTCCCAACCAATCATCCCCTTTCATGCCCTTCAACTCTAAGAAGTGCCACTTTGTTTTTGTACAAGTTGAATATAACTTTTCGCTCCCTATATTTTGCTCATGCTACCTTTAGAATTTGAAAGAGTTTATTCCAGTCAACATTCTCAAATGCTTTCTTCAGATACACAAATGCTAAAAACATGTTTTCCTTTCCTTAACCTGTCTTCTAAGATAAGTGATAACATATTGTCTCCTGTGTTCCTAGACTTCTCTTATATCCAAACTGATCTCCAATGACTGATTCCACCAGTTTTTTTTTTTTTTCCATTCGTCTGTAAATAGTTCATGTTAGTATTTTGCATCCATGATTTATTAAATTAATAGTTCTGCAATTTTCACATTTGTCTGCACTTGCTTTCTTTGGAATTGTAATTAGTATATTCTTCTGCGAGGGTATTTTCCCTTTCTAATACATTTTGCATACCAGGTGGAGCTATTTCTTCAACCCTGGCTTTCCTAACGATATCAGCTGTTCATGAGGCATCTCATCTACTCCAGCGGCCTTGTTTCTACTCAAATCTTTCAGTGTTCCAGCAAATTCTTCTCGCAGTATTGTATGTCCTACCTCATCTTCCTCTACATCGTCTTCCATTTATAAAACAGTGCCTTCAAGTTTATTTCCCTTGTATAGTCCCTCTATATATTCCTTCCTCCTTTTCAGCTTTCCCTTCTTTGCTTAGTACTGGTTTTCCATCTGAATTCTTGATATTCATGCAGCTGCTTTTCTTGCCTTCATATGTCTCTTTTTCTTTTCCTGTAGGCGGTATCCATCTTTCCCCTAGTTATACATTCTTGTATGATCTTGCATTTGCCCTCTGGGCACTCCTGCTTAGCCAGTCTGCACTTCCTGTCAATCTCGTTTTTCATACACCTGTACTTCCTTTTGCTTGCTTCAGTTGCATTTTTGTTTTTTCTCCTTTCATCATTTAAGTTCAGTATCTCCTGTATTACCCAGGAATTGCTATTAGACCTTGTCTTTCTGCTTATATGATCCTGTGCAATCTTCACTACTTTATCTCTCAGAGCTGCCCATTCTTTTTCTACTGTATTACTCTCCCCCATTTCAGCCATGCCTTGGCTAATGGTCCCTCTGAAAGTCTCAACTACCTAGGGTTCCTTCCATTTCTCCAGGTTCCACCTCCTAACTTTCCTACATTTTGCAATCTACATTTCATAATCAATAAGTTACGGTCTGAGTCTATATCTGCCCCTGGATATGTCTTACAATTTATAACCTGCTTTTTAAACCTATGCCTTGCCATTATAAAGTCAATCTGGTACTTTCCAGTGTCTCCTGGTCTCTTCCACATATACGACCTTCTTTCATGATGTTTAAACCAAGTATTTGTGATAATTAAGTTGTGCACTGCACAAAATTCTACCAGGTGATTTCCTCTTTCACTGCTTTTGTTGTTGTTGTTGTTGTTGTTGTTGTTGTTTAGAGGGGACTAGACTGCACGGTCATCAGTCTCATTGCTTTTCCCCAGTCCAGATTCTCCTAATACATTTCCTTCTCTTCCCTTTCCTACTCCCCTCAGAGGCTCAGCATTAATTTGCTGAGTACGGGCTTGGCAAACCCGGGGTCCTGAGCCGTGGGCTCTGTCGCGCCAACAGTCCGCTACACCGTAAGCTCTGTGCGTGCTTCAGCAACCATCGTTTGGCGCGATGGTGGAACATTGCACGTTTCAGAGCCCGGGGATCTTGGCTTAATTGCCCAGGTCGCGAGGACGGTACAAACCTCTATAAAAAAAACCTCAATCTCGAGGTGTGCTACGTGCCGAGGAGATGCATGGCTGTTGAGGTTGAACAGCTGCTAGCGAGCAACCTCTGTGGAACCTGCCGCACCTCAGTTGTATAAGGCTTATCCAGGCAAGTGGGGCTCTGCCTGAGTGGACCTTTAGTTCCCTAGCTGCTTGTGGGACGAACATGAAACGAGCAAATAAAAGCGTGGCCGGCCGCGAAAACGGTGTCTCTAAGAGAGGTAGAAGTGCATACAATGCTGCACAATATGACCCCCAATTGTTCCCTTCCCTGACTAACCCATGGGAGGAACGACAGGCGAAAGACAGGGTTGGGTCATACTCCCCTAAATTTCTTGTATGTGCTAGAACCGATGGGGATACATTCAGTAACACTAAGCCACTCTTCTTTGTTGAAAACTTAGAAGATAAGTTTGGGAAGAATGAAAGTGACTGTCCTTCCCAACCCGCCGAATGAAATACTACAATGCTCCATTCAGTGAATGGGAACTCCTTGGTGCCCTTGCACATAGTCCCGATACCAGCCCCTGGCCAGATCGCATTAATAACCAGATGCTGAAACACCTGTTGACGCAGTCTGCACGAAACATTTTATCCATGTTTAATCGCATCTGGAACGATCGTGTCTTCCTGTCACAGTGGTGAGAAAGTATCATTGCACCAGTGCTTATGCCAGGTAAAAACCCCTGCGATTTGGACAGCTACCGACCCATCAGGCTCACCAACGTTCTTTGCAAACTGCTGGAACGTATGGTGAGCCGGCGGGTGTGCTGGGTATTAGAGTCTAGAGCCCTGCTGGCTCCATGTCAGGGCAGTTTCCGTCAAGGCCGCTCCACTACAGACAACCTCGTTTACTTGGAGTCCTGTATTCGTAGAGCCTTTGCTCAACGTCAACATCTTGTTGCGGTGTTTTTTGATTTGAGAAAGGCGTACGATACAACATGGAGACATCACATCCTTCAGACGTTAAATGAATGGGGTCTTAGAGGCCAGCTCCCTATTTTTATCCAAAAATTTTTAGCTGTCCATACGTTTCGTGTCAAAGTTAGTGCTTCTTGTAGCGCCCCTCATCTGCAGGAAAATGGGGTTCCTCAGGGCTCTGTTTTGAGTATCCCCTTATTTTTAGTAGCCATAAACGGCTTAGCGACAGCAGTTGGGTCGTCAGTATCGCCCTCTCTCTATGCTGACGGCTTCTGCATCTCTTTTAGCTCTTCCAGCACCCAAGTTGCTGAACGTAGGTTACAAGGAGCCATTCGGAAGGCACAGTCCTGGGCTCTAGCCCATGGCTTACAGTTCTCTCCTCCAAAGACCAGAGTTATGCACTTCTGTCAGCATCAGACGGTTCATCCACAGCCCGAACTTTATCTTAACAACCACCTCTTAGAGGTCGTTGACACTCACAGGTTTATAGGGCTCGTATTTGATTCTCGGCTGACATGGCTCCCCCACATTCAACACCTGAAACAGAAGTGCTGGCGCCAACTGAATGTTCTCTGCCATCTAGGCCATACGACCTGGGGTGCCGATCGGTCCACACTGTTGCGGATATACCAAGCTTTGGTGCAGTCCCGTCTGGACTTTGGATGCCTTGCCTATGGCTCCGCATCTCCCTCGGCATTGCACTTGCTGGACCCAATTCACCACTGTGGGGTTCGCATCGCGACGGGTGCCTTCCACACCAGTCCCGTGGACAGTTTACTTGCAGAGGCCGGGGTCCCACCTCTGCGGATCCGCCGCCAGCAACTGCTTGCGGCCTATGCTGCTCAGGTCCATAGCTCACCAGGCTATCCGAACCAACGTTTGCTTTTCTCCTGCATGGTCGTCCGTCTTCAACAATGGCGACCCCGTTCCGGTCACACAATCACCTTCCGTGTCCAGTCCCTTTTGTTGGAGCTAGAGTCTTTCCCTGTCCCATCTCCGTATCGGGCCCGTACACATTTGCCCCCATGGCGTATACCGAGGCCATGCTCTAGGCTGGACTTGGCCAGTAGACCCAAAGACTCCGTTCCTCCAGAGGCACTCCGCCGTCAGTTCTTCGCTGTTGTTGCAGAGTACACTGGATATGACATAGTCTATACGGACGGTTCGTTGGTTCATGGCCATGTTGGCTTTTCCTATGTCCATGGCGATCACGCCGAGCAGCGGTCTCTGCCGGATGGTTGCAGTGTGTACACTGCCGAGCTGGTGGCCATTCCCCATGCTCTTGAGCATATGAGCTCCTGCTCAGGTGGGTCTTTTCTGCTCTGCAGTGACTCCCTGAGCAGTCTTCGCACTCTCGATCAATTTTACTCACGTTCCTCCATGGTGAAGGCTATCCATGAGACAGTTTTTGCTCTCGAACAGTCAGGACGCCCTGTGGCCTTCATTTGGTCTCCTGGTCACATCGGCATCCCGAACAACGAACGAGCCGATAAGCTCGCCAAACAGGCTGTCCATGCATGTTAGAGATTGGCCTCCCGGCCTCAGATTTCCAGTCGGTGTTGCGCCATAGAGTACGTGAGCTTTGGGCTGCCGAGTGGCGTAGCCTGAGCCATCCCAACAAACTCAGGGCAGTAAAGGAGACCACGGCTGTGTGGCACTCCTCTATGCGGGCCTCTCGCCGGGACTCGGTAGTCCTGTGCCGGCTCCGCATTGGCCACACTTGCTTGACCCATGGCCATCTCCTCTGCGGTGAGGACCCTCCTCATTGTCGTTGTGCCTCTTCCTTGACGGTGGCCCACATTTTGATGGACTGCTATCTTTTAGCCGCCCTGCGGTGGGATTTTAATTTTCCTGTAATTTTATCTGACGTTTTACCTAACGATGCCATAATGGCTGACTCTGTTTTAGGTTTTATTCGCGACAGCGGTTTTTACAACTCTATATGAAGCTTTGCTTCAGCACATTGTATTCGTTTCTCTTGTCAGTATGTCCTCCGCTTGAGGGTTTCCTTGTGTTGCTCCGTGGCTGACCCTTCCCACTTTAATTTCACGGTCAGTCAACCACAAACTTTGGCTTTGTCATTCCATTCCCACACTTGTTTGCTGTTTCCATTTCGTGTTGTCATCTGCCATGTTGTCCCTTGTCGAACTTGTTGATATTTTATTGATTGAGTGGGGTTTTCCTCCCGTTGCAGTTTTAACTCTGGGCGAATTTTTAAGTATTTCCACACTCATCTAGCCCTTTGATGGAATACGGGACTGATGACCTCCGCAGTTTTGTCCCCCTAAAACACCAAACCAACCAACCAACCTTTCCTACTACCGAGTTCCAGTTTCCCATCACAATCAAGTTTTCCTCTCCCGTAACTGTCTGAATAATTTCTTTTATTTCCTCATACATTTCCTAGCTATGTCCTCATCATCAACAAAGCTAGTTGGCATATAAACTTGTACTGGTGTGGTTGGTGTTGGTTTCTTGTCTATCTTTGCTATGATAATGCATTCACTATGTCCTTATTTTCATATTTATTATCAGACCTACTCTTGTATTACCACCAACTGATTTTGTATTTATAACCCTGTACTCACCTGACCAGAAATCCTGTTGATCTTGCCATCAAACTTCACTAATCCCCTCCATATCTAATTTTAATCTTTCCATTTCTTTTTTGAAATTTTCTAACTTACCTACTCCAGTCCGTAGAATGCTTGTTTTGTTTCTCTTGATGATGACATCCCCAAGTAGTACTCCCCTGGAGATCGGAATGGGGGACTGGTTTACTTCTTGAATATTTTACTCAAGAAGATGCCATCATGGTGTATTCATACAGTAGAGCTGCATGTTCTCAGGAAAAGTACTGACTATAGTTTTCCCTTGCTTTCAGTTGTTCAAAGTAATTGCATGGCAAAGCCATGTTAACTTAGGTTACAAGCTGGCTCAGTCAATCATCCAGACTCTTTCCCCTGTAACTCCCGAAAAGGCTTCTGCCCCTCTTCAGGAACCAAACATTTGTCCTGCCTTTCCACAAAAACCCCTCTGCTGTGGCTGCACCTAGAGTATGGCTATCTGTATTGTTGAGGCACCCAAGCCACCCCATTATGGCAGCGTCTGTGGTTCATGGGGATAGGGTTTCAAAGCATATGCAGAATTTAAGCAAAAATCTCCATCTCTGTTTTTGAGGTTATTCGCTAGTTTAATTCCAACAGCTTCTTTAACAACATTATCACAATAGTTGGAAGCGCACACCAGGACACCCGTGTTGTATTCTAGGTATAATAGTACTGTTCTAATTGTAATTTTGTATAATGTGTTGTCGTAATGTACACAGACACATTAATAGAACCAGTTTGTTTTTTGCCTGCAGTCTGCACTTCTGTTATAGGCTGAAAGAAGAAAGAAAATTTATAGGATGACTTGTAAACAATTTTTGAAAGATATTCATCGCCGTGTATAATGCAGGTTCGTGGATCTCTTCATTCAACGCCACACAGACACACTGCTGACGAGATCTTCTGTAACTTGCTTCAATCTAATTACTAAATAAGAGTATCCAGAACACTGGATTATATCTCATCTTCATCAAATTCTTGAAGTGGTCGTTTGAAGTTGTTTGTATACTTTATATAAAACATGACTTCGCAGACTCTCATTAATTTCAGGTTAATATTCTTTTATTGTTGCTTTGTAAATAATAATAATAGTTTTTGATTAACCAAACCTACATTCAGTTTTAGAACATACCACAACATATCTTCGTAAACCACAACAAGAGAACAAACATAAAACAATCTCTGACAAAGAGTCTTA
Organism: Locusta migratoria; assembly: GCA_026315105.1. Taxonomy (NCBI): domain Eukaryota; kingdom Metazoa; phylum Arthropoda; class Insecta; order Orthoptera; family Acrididae; genus Locusta; species Locusta migratoria. The sequence goes on along the minus strand of CM048747.1, from coordinate 328,754,000 downwards.
AGCTCCACAGTTCACAGCACTACAGAAATATATTAAGGAATATCTCTGCCACTATATATTCGAAATATGATTGTCACATGAATTACTAAATGTACTATTACATAGGCTATGTTCTGCAATAGCTGATTTTCTAGGTTGTAGTGTTTATTTGTTGCATTCAAGACATCACTTTGTAAAATCATATTACAAAGGAAGAGAAGGGTATAAACCCATTATAAAACATCTAGTAAAGGAAGCAAAGATTAAGTACAGTAAAATATTTTTTAAAAAAAATAAACCACACACAGAGGAAAAGAAAACATTTAAAAGAGCTAATGTAATTCTATCTGGGAATGCAAACTTCATCTACCGCATGAAGCCCAGTAAGTTTCAGCTTGAATGGCCTTGTTTTTACCTGTGAGTACATCCTCCATCGTACAAAGTTCATCCAGTTTCCTGCAGATGAATGGATGTTGTGGGTCTTGCAGTTCTCCACACTTGCAGGTCTCATCTGTACTGGTGTAGCCCCATTACTTCAAGTTTACACTGTACTGTGGTACTCCTAATTGTGTATGGAAGTTTGAAGCCAGCTGTAGGTAGATTAGATTAGGTTAATGTTCCATAGATCAGGTATACAATATTTCATAAGGGTGTGGAACATTTCAGTGTTATATATTTTTGATATTAGCTCATTGTGGTTAATGGTGTCATTTGCCATTGTAAGTTTGATAAACACTGCATATGTGATTTGTTTCCTGCTCATATGTCTTCTATGTGCAGCATAAGGTTCAAGATTTGTCCACAGCAGCCCTCCCTACTGTAAAGAGTTATTCCTACAGTTCATTCTCCAACCCCAAAATTATCCAGCCCTCAACCTATGATAACTTTCCTTTTTTTTTCCACACCCAGCAGTTTCTACCTCTTTATCCTAAACCTCTCCTATTTTGAGTGGTGTGTGTGTGTGTGTGTGTGTGTGTGTGTGTGTGTGTGTGTGTGTGGCCGTGCTGTATTGATCCCCACCACAATGATGCAACCTTCCTATCCTCCCCTTCCTCTCCCCTATTTTCACATCACAGAGCATGATTCGAAGAACAGCAGCTGGAGATGACAGTTGTGCAACTATGTCGTGTGCCTGTGTGATTGCGTGAATGTTCTACCATGTATTCTGAAGAAGGCCATGGCCGCTAGCTGAAGTTTGTATGTGTGTGTCTATTTTATGTACCTGTCGCAGCCTGTCATCACGTCTTTGTGGTGAGTTCTAAACTGTCCTTATTACTATATTGTTAACAAACAACTTTGAAACATGGACATCCAATACAGTAGTGTGCTACAAAATACAACACACTGTCTACAACCCAACCCAATGTCACAGAACACAGCTACATCATGGTTCAAAGGATATGGATGGAAATGAAAATTTCATGCAATCAAAAGTTGTGAGAATGCTAAGTTACTTAGTTTAGAAAAAAATGGTAGTTTCAATTTGTATGTATACCATATGTCATTTTTATTTATTTGTCATTTGAAAGTGTAAAGCTTGTAGTTTTGACTGTGACAATTTAATATAAAAAGTCTCATGAAAATGTTAAGCTATAAGGCATTTCAATTCGTTATATCTATTTAGGGTTTCTTTATAAGTGTTGTTGTGGTCTTCAGTCCGCAGACTGGTTTGATGCAGCTCTCTACGCTAACCGGTCCTGTGCAAGTCTCTTCATCCGAGAATACGTTCGGCAACCTACATCCTTTTGAATCTGCTTACTGTATTCATCCCTCGGTCTCCCTCTACGATTTTTACCCCACACGCTTCCTTCTAATGCTAAGTTGACAATTCCTTGATGTCTCAGAATGTGCCCAACCAATCTATCCCTTATCTTAGTCAGGATATGCCAGAAACTCCTTTTCTCCCTGATTCGCTTAAGTAAAAGAGTTCTTGATGTTGAATTGCTTCAAAATAATTTTCTGTCTTTTTACAGGACTTCCTTTCTTCATTTAGGGAAGTGAAAGAGGCACTTGATGCAATTTACAGTGACGTTTCAGCTATGAATGATGCTGTTCAGAATATGACAGACCGTCTAAAGGCCACCAAAACAAGAACCCAGCAGTTAATTGACCAGACTACAAAACTGCAGTCAGATAGGTATGCATTTTATATCGCTGTCAGGGGAAAAACAAATTTTGCATTCATGTCAAATTGGTAGTTGGAAAAATAATGATATTCAATTGATACATATGTGTTTAGGTTTTGATCTCTCTAACTGATATGTCCACACATTGTGTAATTAAAAACAGCACTGACACTAGTGCAACAGGCCGCTGCCTGGTGCGCCTCGGGGGCCACCCAAAGTGCGCACTATATGAAAAGGTGTGCACACAAGGTGCAACGCTTCAGCTGTTGTATGTGTGACTTCAACTGAGGGTGTTATGTTTCGTGCGTTAGCAGTCAACATAGCACTTGGTGACGAGTTGGTCGTATTCCATGTGTGTTCTGTGGCCTCCGTACCAACCCTGTTCTACAGGCACATTGTCTGATCTCTTCCTTATTTCTCTGGACCCCGTGTTACTTCAGGTGCTGCAACAGCAACAGCAGCATGAGCAGCATAAACAGCAGATTGACCTATTAAGTAAAATGAGTTACTTTGTTGTGCAACATTGCAGTGCCATCGGGTCCTCCTCCTTTTCTTTCCTATGATGAAGCCATGGAAAAATGGGGCAAGTACAAGCCTCGTTTACGTCAACACTTTCAGGCTTTTGGTGTTACGGAGCCTACATTGTGTTGCGCCTTGTTTCTTTCATAGTGTTGTCCTCAGGTGTATCGGGTTTTGTGTAAACTAACACCATTGCACGATCCATCTGCCCTTTCTTTTGATTTCTGGGTATTACTGCCAGTGGACAAATACAGTGATCTCTCGTATGGAATTCTGCCAATGCCATAAACAAGCCGATCAGACGTACCTGGCCTGGGCGGCTGAACTGCAGAGGCTTAGACGTCGTCATAATTTTATTTCGGACATTTATAAGGAATTCTTTGCAGATTGCTTGGTTCGGGACATTATTCTACGCTTGGTTCCTAACAGGAAAATCTGTGTTCATGCCCTCCAGCAGGATGACCCCACCTTGGCCTATATTTTTAAAATCTCTCAGGCTTTCGAGGTTATGTGGGCAGCGGACCACACTATCGATACATGGGGTGACGTTTCAGTCATTAAACTGCCCAATTCTACTGAGCCCCTTCCGCTGATGCGAAGGTGGAGGTGGCAGCAGTTATCTCAAACCATCCACTCCAGTCACAGGCCTGACAACAGTACACCTCAGCTAAACAGTACAGTCAGCAGCCTTCTCGCTTCAGTAAATGGGTGGCGCCATTCCCATCTAGTCCCGAAATTTTTTCTAGACATGAATGTAATGATTGCCCGCATCGTCGGCCACATGTCGGCACTATAGGAAAAAGGGGAACATTTCTTCAGTATGCCGCTCAGCACTGGTGCCAGCACACGTGATATGGCTATGGAAATTAATAATGTTGCGGCACTCACACACACTCCTGCCAAGTGTTTCATTGAAGTATCTGTTCTGAACCATGCGGTGCAGATGTAGGTAGACACGGGGGTGGCAGCCACATTACTGAACTCTCAAACATACGTATATCTTGGCTCACACTATCTGCAAATGGCATTGTGGAAGCTTTTGGAGGTCAATTCACGGCCCCAGTGACCTATCGCTCAGAGGTCTGTACAGTTATGTTATTAGTAGCCAACCTGTGTGGTATGGATGCTTTTCGAGCCTTCAGATTCACAATATCTGATTAAGTTCATTTAGTATCGGACTAAGTGCCATATCCATCTTTAGAGCTGTTTGTTCTGAATATGCTCCTCTTTTCTCGCCAGGACTGGGTTGTGTTTCCTCCTTCGAAGCTCACATTACCATGAAACCAACATCCTGTCCTCATTTCTTCTGGGCACTTGAGAAACCCATTGCCCTTAAAGCAGAGGTAAAAAAGGAATTGGACCACCTTACGGATGCCAGCGTTATTCGCACGATTGCGTCTAGTGAATGGTCCACACAATTGGTAGTCATTGTCAAACCCTCTGGCAAACTACGCATTTGCAGTGACTTTAAGGCCACAATTAATGCTCAATCCATCGTATACACATATCTCCTCCCCGGCAGGATGAATTGCTCTCGAAATTTCCTTATCAAAATTTCTTGAAAATGGACTTGATGGAAGCATACTTACAACTGCTGTTAGACGAGGAGTCGTGAAGCAAACTGGTAGTCAACACGATGTTTGGACTCTATCAAACTTACGTCTTCCCTTTGGGGTTGCAAGTGCACCTGCTATTTTCCAACGCTTTTTAGAGGAATTTACACACCTGATTCCTGGATGTATCAACTATTTGGATGACATTGTGGTCACTGGGTGCGCTAATGAGGAACATGTGAACAATTTGTGAACCCCATTCTGTGTTATAAGCAAGGGACTCAAATGCAATCTCCAGAAGTGCCATTTTGTTTTTCAGCCCACTATTATCTCAGATTGGAGTTATCGAGACGAGGTGTCTCCCCCATTACAGACACGTGTGTGCCATGACAGCGTTGCTGTGCCCTATGTCTGTTAAGGAATTGCAGGCCTTCTTAGGAAAAAATTGCATAGTATCACAAATTTATTCCGGAGGTCTCCACTCTTTTGCATCCTCTCTATGATTTGTCATTGAAAGGTGCCAAATTCGAGTGGCCCCCGGTGTGCGAGGATTCCTTTTTTGTCACTTAAGAACAAATTACTTTCTGCCCCGTGTTTAATGACGTTCCACCCTGGTCAACACTTAGTTTTGGTGACAGACGCGTCTCAGTACGGGGTGGGTGCTGTTCTTTCGCACCGATTTCCTGATGGCTCTTAGCGTCCCATCGCATTCACCTCCAAAACACTTACACTAGCCTAGTCAAAGTACTCTCAAATAGAAAAAGAAATTCTGGCTATTGTGTATGCTCTTAAGAAAGTCTATGTCTTTCTGTACCGTATAAAATTTCATCTAGTGACAGATCACAAACCATTGGTGTCCCTCTTCAACCTCTCGGCCCCACTACCAAACAAAGCTGCACACAGGTTTCAGTGTTTGGCAATGTTTCTTTCTCTTTTTCACTATGAGATCCATTTCCGCCCTACAGCGAAGCATGCAAATGCTGACGCATTGTCCCGTCTGCCGATTGGACCGGATGCTTCTTTTGATCATGATGAACTTCTGTGCTTCCACATTGATGATGAGGAGCAGCAGACGGTTGAGGGATTCCCCCGACTTCCGACTGCCTTGTTGCAGCAGTGGCATCAGATCCGGTGTTGCAGCAAGTAGTGCCTTAATGTTGACATACAGATATTCGTTGTTCACTATATGACCTTGAGGCTAAAATTCAGGATGCACTATGTCATGGTAAATGATAAAAAACTGTGAGCAAAACTTTGACATGTGATCAAACATGGCGTGCTTTTATGGTCTTAGCTCTCCGGGATGCTTCCATTTGTAGGATTGGGCTTTCATTTTCACATTGTAACTGTAAACCCATGTTTTGTCACCAGTTATTACCCATTTGAGCAAATCAGGATCATTATTGATGGCGATGACAAATTCCTAAGAGACGCTCATGTGAAAGTTCTGCTGATCAAAATTGAGAAGGTATAGAACAAGCTTTGGTGACACACATCTCTTGCCTAAAGTAAAATTTTGCATGACACAAGTTGACCAATATACCAACATCCTTAGCAAATTCTCTTAATGATAATTCAATGATTTTCCAAAACAATTTTCTTCGCTGCTTCAACATTATCCTCTGTTGCTGATGTGTTTGGGCATCTAGAGCAAGGTTCTTCATTGACATCTTCTCAGCCATCTTGGAAAAGCTTGTACTATTGGTAAACTATTTTTCCTCTCTCTTTTTAACTTAGAACAGACTCGCCGTATGCCACTGTCAACATTTCTAGTGCTTTATAGCACTTGATTTCATTTTTCACACAAAATTTGATGCAAATCCTTTGCTCCATTTTTTATAATAGAAAATTGCCAAGGACACTAAAACACGTCTAAGTTTTCTGTCTGTCGAAAACAAATGAAAAACAAATGAAGTATGCTGTGTACTTGAAATTGTGAACATATGCACTGGACATGTGTATTTACATAACTTAAAAAAGGATTGATAATGGAATGTATGTTGCCCGCACAGTTTGAAAAGTCACCTTACTTTCTTAACAGCTCTGAAATACGCCCATAAAGGTTGGCCCCAGGTTCCACCTTCCCATGTGCTAGATCCTCTTCACAACTTCTGACATTATTTTTCCATTATTTAAGATATGTTGATATTAGAAACAGACCATGTGGTGATGTGGTTGGTAGTCCCATCAGTTGTTAGTTCAGAATTTCTCAGCCTTCTGCAGGCTGATTGTTGAGTAGCCCAACACACATTTATTTTACATGTAATATCACAAGCAGGCAGGAGGGCAGGTTAGCCAGACACCATCACAAATATGCACTATCAATTTGTACTGAATGCATTGTACAAAAATTATCTCAAGCAATTAGTTCATGAACCCATTAGAATAGTTAATATTGTGAGAATGTTCTTGACCTCTTAGCAATAAATAATCCAGAGCTAATAAAGAGCACCAAAACAGACATAGTGATTAGTGAATACAGAGTTGTCAGCCTAAGACTGAATATCAGACTTTCCAAATCCACAAAAATTAAAAGAAAAGTATATTTATTCAAAAAAGTGTATAAAAACTCGATTAATGCTTTCCTGTTTGAGAATTGACAGTCTTTCAAAACTGACAATGGGAGTGTAGATCAGATGTGACTTACATTCAAAGAAATACTAATCGACTATCATTGACAGATTTATACCAAACAAATTAACAATAGAATATTTTAGAAGGAGACTTTCCTGGTGGGAAAAATATGTATAAAAATAAAGATTGTTTAACTTACCCAAAGCACAGGCTTGCCGATAGACGCAAATAACACAAATGAAAACACATACAAACAAACATTCAAGCTTTCACAACTGTTGGCTGCTTCATCAGGAAAAGACGAAGGAAGGAGGGGAAAAAGGAAAGGATGAGGGATCCCGGGATTGAAAAAACCCTCATCCTTTCCTTTTTCCCCTCCTTCCTTCCTCTTTTCCTGATGAAGCGGCCAACGGTTGTGAAAGCTTGAATGTTTGTTTGTATGTGTTTTCATTTGTGTTATTTGTGTCTATCAGCAAGCCTGTGTTTTGGATAAGTCAAACAATCTTTATTTTTATACAAATTAACAATAGAGATGCTGATCTGCCATGGTACACAAAAGCAAACAAAAAAGCATGCTAAATTTAAACACAGACGATATCCCCAAGACTGGAAATCTTTTACAGAAACTAGAAATTTAGTTCAAACTCCAATCTGAGTTGCTTACAGTAGTTACCACAACAAAACCCTGTCACATAATTTGGTTGAGAATCCTCAGAAATTCTGGTTGTATGTAAAGCATACTATTAGAAAAATGCAATCAATATCTTCATTTCATGATAGAAATGGTTATGCTACTGATGACAGTTCTGCTAAGGCAGAATTGCTTAACTCAGCTTTCCAAAATTCCTTCCCTACAGAAGATGAAACAAATACTCCAGAATTTATATCAAGAACAGCTGCCATCATGCATTATTTAGATTCCTTTCAGAGTATGCTGATGCAATAGTCCCATACCTAGCTAATATATACAACTGCTCGCTCAGGGAATGTTCCCAAAGACTGGAAAGTTGCACAGGTCGCTCAAATATTCAGGAAAGGCAGTAGGAGTGATCTGCATGATTACAGGCCTATATCGTTGATGTCAGTTTGCAGCAGGATTTTAGAACATATACTTTCCTCAAATATTATGAACTACCTTGAAGAGAACAACCTATTGACCCATAGTCAACACGGATTCAGAAAGTATCGTTGTTGTGAAACACAGCTAGTGCTTTACTCATGTGATGTGATGAGTGCTATAGACAAGGGATGTCAAATAGGTTCATTATTCCTAGATTTCCGAAAGGCTTTTGACACAATACCTCACAAGTGTCTTATTATCAAATTGCGTTCTTACAGAATATTGCCACAGTCATGCAATTAGATTCGTGATCCTGTCATAAAGGACACAGTACATTGTAACTGATGGTAAATCATCTAGTAAAATAGAAGTGATATCTGGCGTTCCCCAGGGAAGTGTTGTAAGGCACCTACTGCTCCTTATATTTATAACTGACTAGCTCTCTTAGACTGTTTGTGCATTATGCTCTCCTGTATTGGTTAGTAAAGTCACCAGACAATCAAAATCAACTGAAAAATGATTTAGATATCTGCATTGTGCAAAAATTGCTAATTGACCCTTAATAACGAGAATTGTTAGGTCATCCATATGACCACTAAAAGAAATACATTAAACTTCAGCTGCATGATAAATCAGTTAAATATGCAGGCCATCAATTTAACTAAATACCTAGGAATAACAATTGTAAACAACTTAAATTTGAAAGAAAACCCAGAAAATATTCTAGGGAAGGTGAACCAAAGACTAATTTTCATTGGCAGAACACTTAGAAGATGAAACAGTTCTACTAAAGAAACTGCCTACACTACACTTATGTGTCCTATTTTGGAGTATTGCTATGCATTATGGGATCCACACTAGGTAGGACTGATGGACAATTTGGAGAAAGTTCAGAGAAGGGCAGCTCGCAATACAGAGGTGTGTGTGTCACGGAAATGATGCACAAGTTGAGGTGGAAATCATTAAAAGAAAGGTGTTATTTGTTGCAGTGAGATCTATTTGTGAAATTTCTTTCACCAATTTTCTCTTCTGAACATATAGTCTTAACACCCACCTACATAGGAAGACATGATCATAATAAAGTTTTTTGTCTCATTTCCGCCGGTAGTTGTAGGTGTCTGTGGCCGAGTAGAAAGAGACCGACACAGGAATAAAGGATGCACGCGTGTGCAGGTACGGAGGTGACCAGCCAGTGGGACAGCAGAAACTAGAAACACTAGAGTAAATTAGAACGAGATATATATTTCATAGAGACTTAGTAATACTTAACTTTTACATAGTTCTTGACTGCAGAATGCTAATACATAGATTAGTTAGAGGCCTGCCTGCTGATGATTTCTAGTGCCTATCCAATAGCCAAGTCTTAACTGGTGCCTATCTGATTTCCAAGTGTTAACTGGTTCCTATCTCAGTCCCAAGTGGCCGATGCCGGTCAGTGGTGGCCGCGAGCGAAGTTGCAGCAGAGGGCGCTCGTGGCTGACGTTGTAAGAATGCCGCGCCGTGCGTGCATGGCGGCACGCGGCGTAAGTATGTAGCGCGCACTTTATACTTGTGCGACACCACACCCCTGCCCCCCAAACTGCCGCGCCGCCGTGTCGTAGGGCTGAAGGCCACGGCGATGGCACTTTGAGGAGGGCCTGGGCGGGGGCATTACTGATGGGACGGGCATTGTAGCAGAGGCTGGGATCGAAACGCCGTCCGCGACTCCGGTATCCACTTTGCGATTCCCCGGAAAACCCACCAAAACGAGGGGAAGGGCACACGCCTCCGCCCCGAGGGAGCAGGTCATCTACTTCTGAGGTGCGTGGCCCATGCGGCGGGGGTACGCATGGTCCCGAAGTACCTCTCAGTGACGCTGTGATCAGCGGTGATGGAGGCGGAGGGGCCGACTGCGTAGGATGCGCGTCGACATCCATCGGGATGATATCTCGTAGTCCGGGGAAGCTGGACCCGGCGGCGAGCAATGTGGCTGTGCTCCCTGGCGGTGAATTGGGTCTGGTATCAAGAAACCCGAGACAGGATCGCGCGGCCTATGCAGGCGCAACTGGTTTGCGTGGCACCGCAGCTCCGACCCTGTGGAAGAATGTACAACATACACATTGCGACCGAGCACGCGATGAATGTTGCCCGGTAACCATGTTTTCTTCCCAGCAAACGCCCTGTACAGCTCCGAAACCTGAAAACGCAAAGCGCCATACGAACCGACTCGGCGCGTGGAAGGCTGCAGCAGGTGAAGGAGAGTGCGGTGACGGCAGCCGTGTAACAGCTCGGCAGGAGACGGGCCGTCACGTGGCATGCACCGATACGTGGCAGGAAAATTTGAAGAGCTTGCTGCCTGGAGTGCTGACCTTTCATCTTTTCCATGTGAGACTTGAATGTTCGAACGAAATGTTCCGCTTCACCATTGGACTGAGGGTGAAAAGGTGCGATGGTGATATGCTGAATGCCATTCACACAACAAAACTGTTGAAATTCTGCACTAACAAACTGAGGTCCATTGTCACTGACAATAGTTTCAGGCAAACCTTCGATGCAAAACACTGATGTTAAGGCACTGATTGTACAAGACGCTGTCGTTGAGTTCATGGCAATCACGAAAGGAAACTTGCTGAAAGCGTCTACAACAATTAACCAGCGCGTATTCCAGAAAGGTCCGGCAAAGTCTATGTTTAAACGTTGCCATGGTCCATTGGGGTGTGGCCAGTCTGAGAAACGTTGTGGAGGAGCTGCCTGATGCTCCACACAAACTGTACACTGTGACGTCATGCGCTCTATCTGAGCGTCCATACCAACCCAGGTACAATGACGTCTGGCCAGTTGCTTTGTCCTAACAATACCCCAATGTCCTTGATGCAGGAGGCGTAACACTTCTCGTTGCAGGGAACGAGGAACAATCACTCTCATGTGGTTGTTGTCGGTATGCAACAACAGAACACCCTGACTTAAAGATAATGCATGACGTTGTGCAAAATAACGTCGAACCAGAGGCCGATCAATGTCTTTGGCTCTGGCAGGCCACCCTGAGCGAACAAAACGTGCTACCACACTTAGGTCCGCATCCGCAGCTGTTTCCTGTGCAACCCAACGAGAGTTCAAAGGGAAGTCTGCGACAGCAGAAGCATCTCTGGAGTCTTATCTGACAACATGCCATTTCCGAAGAATCAAACGACACATCCTGGCCAACCGGAAGTTGGGAAAGTGTGTCCGCATTGGCATGTTTAGTGGTAGGTCGGTACAAAATCTCATACTGATAATTTGACAATATCAAGGACCATCTCTGAAGCTTTTGTGCCATTCGTGGTGGAATTGACTTTGTGGGTGAGAACGACGACGTGAGAGGCTTGTGGTCTGTCAACAAATCGAATTTTCTACCGTAGAGATAATGATGAAACTTTGTGATGCTGTAAATGATTGCTAAGGCCTCCTTTTCAATCTGACTGTAATTCTGTTGTGTTGGCGTCAGTAGCTTGGATGCAAAGACAATAGGACGATCGTGAGATCCAATACGATGTGACAATATTGCACCCAGACCGTACGACGAGGCATCCACTGCGAGCACTACAGGCTTCTGTGGGTCAAAGGGAATCAAACATGCATCACTGAGTAGTACAGACTTCAATTTGTCAAAGGCAACCTGACAATCTTTAGACCATACAAAAGGAACATTCTTCCTACGTAAGTGATGCAGTGGAGCTGCAATCTGAGAGGCATTCGGAATAAATCTGAAATAATAGTTCAGCTTTCCCGTTACTGCTTGCAATTCCTGCACATTCTTAGGAGGAGGCAAGTCTTTGATTGCTCGAAGATGTGACTGTAAGGGATGGATTCCTTGGGCATTAATCACATAGCCTAAGTACTCTATTTCAGTTTGAAAAAACGAACACTTTTCTTTATTGCAACGTAGACCTGCTGCAGTCAACACTTTGAAAAGGCACTCCAGGTTTGCTAAATGTTCTTCAACTGTGCGTCCTGAGACCACAATATCACCTAAATAGTTCGAGCAACATGGTACAGAAACTGTCAGCTGTTCCAAAAAACGCTGAAAAATAGTGGGGGCGGAAGAGCTGCCAAAGGGTAGGCGTTGAAATTGAAAAAGGCCCATGTGAGTATTAATGACGAAAATCTTTTTTGACTTGTCATCAAGCGGAATCTGTAAGTATGCCTCTGCTAAATCAATCTTAGAAAAGAAGCGAGACTGTCCTAATTTGTCCATCAGTTCGTCAGGTCGGGGCAGGGGGTAAGTGTCTACAATTGTTTGACCGTTCACTGTTGATTTGAAGTCCACAGAGAGACGAAGTATTCCTGACGGCTTGTTTATAATTACTAAAGGCGAGGCCCACTGACTCGCAGAAACAGGAGAAATCACCCCACTATCCTGCCAACGTTTAAGTTCATCAGCAACTCTATCACGAATTGCCATAGGCACTGGTCTAGCTTTACGAAATTTTGGTACAGCAGATTCTTTCAAAGTTACATGTGCCACAAAGTCTTTTGCACAACCTAGTTCTGGCGAAAACAAGTCACTATATTTTTCACACAATGCATTGATTTTGTCCTGAGGCACTACTGACGAAATTTGAAGCACATCTCTGTGAATTGATAAGCCAAACAAGTCGAACACATCTAGTCCAAAAATGTTCTATGTAGATTTGGCCTGAAGAACAACAAAAGCAACTGTTTTTGTTACACCTTGAAAAGAGGCAGGCTACACGTTCCTAGCACGGGAATATTTTGACCCGTATACGCCGTTAGCACTTGTTGAGACAGCGACAATTTTGGCGAACCCAGAAGTTCATATGTGTCTTTATTAATTAAAGTGACAGTGGAACCAGTATTGAGCTGAAATTGCACAGCCTTATTTTCTATGTAAAGAGTCACAAAAAGTTTGTGCTTGTGGCGCTCGACAGGTGCGCGAATGTGGGCAATGTCTAATACAGCTTGTTTGCTGCGCTTGCGCATGCACGGACCGCGAAGTGAAGTAAGTGGCACAGAATCAGCACACAGATTAATATCACGATCACTAGATGGCACTACTGCCGGATCGGCGTTCACGCAATGCGAGGCTACTACAGATTCACTAACTACTGCACTAAACTTTTGAGTAGCTACATCAAGTCTACTTTCACTAGCTACACAGTACTGGGCACTATTACAATGAGTAGTTGCAGAAGGCACTAGTTTCATTACAGGATTGCATTGTACATAGTCATTTTGCTTGTCCTGAACCCTTTTCCGTTGCACAGATTTACGCGCTCGACGAAGCTTGCTATGTGGCACACTACATAGTTTTGCAGTAAGCGCAGAAGAACTTTCTTGCAATTGAGAACCAAGTAAAGCACTGTTCAAGTCCACAGCGTGTATGGCATTTACAGTATGAATTGTTCTCGCAGTTTGCGAAGCACTGTTCCTAATGGCACCGTTCCTCGAATTCACATTCTGCATACACACTGATTGTACATGTCCCGATTTGCCACATTGATAACAGGTTGCGTTGCGACTAGGGCAATGTGCACGTTTGTGGCGAGATACACACTCTGAAATGAACGTTGGCGCCCGTTATTCAAATTACTTTGTCTAACACGACAGGGCGACCTTTGTGTCGCACTTTTACACTGGCTACTGTTCACTGACTGTTCAGCACGGCCAGTAGAAAAATAAGAATCACTAGGGCTAAACTGAGAACTGTGACTAGGAAAGCGTCCATTGCGGCGCACTGCATTAACACTGTGGCTTTGCATTTCTACATCTGCTAAGTCAAAGGTATCATGCGCTTCTATAAGCTGCAGTACACTGTCTAATGAGGGGTCAGACTGTTTCAAAATTGCTGCCCTAATTCTGGAGTCCTGAATGTTCTGCGTAATTGCATCCCTCAACATAACGTCACTATAAGAAAGTCCACAAGAGCAAGTAAATTTACATTTGCGGGTTAAGCCCTTCAACTCCATAATCCACTGCTGGTGTGATTGCTCCAGTAATTTTTTTAGTATGAAAAATCGGTACCGTGCCATGGCTACGAGAACTTTTCTCTCTTAATGAGCATTCAGTGCATCTACAATTTGATCGAATCTAGATCTCGAGGAGATGTGTGGGGGAAAAGTTTCTGCAGTAACACGAAGTTTTTGGGGCCCACAAAGGAGAGGAACATGTGCTTTATAGTCTGACCTGTAATTTGATGAGCCGCAACGAGTTCTTGAAATTGAGCGAAGTAGTCACTCCATTCCTCCTCACGTTCGTTGTACTGGCGAAACGTAGGAAGCGGTGCGGCTGCAGGTGTGGGCGGCTGATGCAACGGCTGTTGTTGTTTAGCTGCTGTCAACTGGGACACTGCTTGAAGTAGTTGCATGATTTGCGCCGTCTGTAACTGAATAATTTCCATTAAGTTTGGGTTCGGGGTAGTGGCCATGCTGACTGATTAGGCGCCGTGCATACAAGTGACTTATAACAAAACACAAATTCAAGGTAAATAAGGACGCACTACAACAAAAAAGTTCACAAAACACGTAACAGAATATGTTCCCCCAAAAATCTTATAATAAGGGCGGGTAGGCGGAAGCAATTTCTGTGTGCTCCAACTGCTGCTATCTGGCTGCTGCAAGCGGGCTGGTCCAAGGTTCGTCTATCGCTCCTCGTCCCCACTTTTGTATCCCATCCTCGTCGCCACTTTTGTGTCTCGCTTCCGCCGGTAATTGTAGGTATCGGTGGCCGAGTAGAAAGAGACCGACACAGGAATAAAGGATGCACGTGTGTGCAGGTACGGAGGTGACCAGCCAGTGGGACAGTAGAAACTAGAAACACTAGAGTAAATTAGAACGAGATATATATTTCATAGAGACTTAGTAATACTTAACTTTTACATAGTTCTTGACTGCAGAATGCTGATACATAGATTAGTTAGAGGCCTGCCTGCTGATGATTTCTAGTGCCTATCCGATAGCCAAGTCTTAACTGGTGCCTATCTGATTTCCAAGTGTTAACTGGTTCCTATCTCAGTCCCAAGTGGCCGATGCTGGTCAGAGGTGGTCACGAGCGGAGTTGCATCAGAGGGCGCTCGTGGCTGACGTTGTAAGAATGCCGCGCCGTGCGTGCATGGCGGCACGCGGCCTAAGTACGTGGCGCATTCAAGAACGGGCTGCCAAAATTCATGGCTGAGACATCTACCAGGTGGACGAAAACACCCCGTGTGTATCTTCATGTATCGCTCACTGGGAACGAGCAGTAGTGTGATGGATAATGTCACCATCTAATCAAAAATGTTCAAATGTTTGTAGAGTCTATGGGACTTAACTACGGGGTCATCAGTCCCTAAACTTACAAACTACTTATGAACTACTTACAACTAAGGACGGCACAAATATCCATGCCCAGGGGGGATTCGAACCCCCGACCGTAGTGGCCGTGCGGACCGTGACTGGAGCGCCTCAATCCCCTCGGCCACTGCGGCCGGCACCATCTAATCCTGGGTCAGGACCTCATGCAGGAAAAACCCCAGTTATCACTGCTATGTCTCAATGTTGTATATTCAAATATGCAGCCCAGCATGAGTTGGGCAGCAAATGAAAGAGCTGCTGGGTCTTCCAGAGGAGCTAGTGACCCAATAAATGGAAAAGTTGCGGGAAGTATCAAGAAATGAAGATATCATGACAAAGGGTAGGGTCAATGACACCAAAAGCCTGAAAACGTTGAGGTAACCATTTTTCATTTGTGTCCCAGTGCTCCATGGACTCATCATATTTAGGGAAATCTGTCTTACTGTACACTGTAGGCATCATGGACGATCTGCGGCATCACGAGAGGCCATGACTGACTCCCTAAGCAAAGGTAGCTACTGCTACTGTTGATATGTCTCTGTTTTGCTCGAGCTGCTGCTGCTGTTGCTGTGTAACCAAATGAGTTAACACAGAATCAGTAGAATGCTACAAACACTTACTGCAACCCTTGCCTGAACACCAGACAACAAAATTCAGAGTACTCTGAGCACAGTGATGAACAGTGTGTACTATACCAGCAAGTACAAACTTGTTTCCAATGTGTTGTGTAGTCCAACACACATTTATTGTACACGTAATTCACAAAGGGCAGGCTAGAAAGACACCATCACAAATACACAATATCGTACACAGTCAACAAGAGAATGATACAGAATGAGAATTAGACATAACTGAGGATGAGACTGAGCCCAGTCAGGCTCCATGTCATAGCATTCGTCCAGGCCACACTCCTATCGTCGACAGTTACGCACCTGACGGTGGCTGCCCAGATGAATGCAGATTGGTTATTGGTGATTGATGCGTTCTCTCGGTTTACGTATATTGTTCATTGTACATTGTAATGAAGTCATCCCCATAACACTGGTCACTGACAGTAGTCCACAATTTTCATCGCATGAATTCTATTAATTTTGCACTCCTGGTATTCAACACAATTTGCCCTCTTTTTTCCTCCCTTGATCAAACAAGAAAGTGACAAAGTTCAACATTTAAAACCCAGATGAAAAAATATGTTGCTCAATCACCCTTCAATGTTGCCTTGCATTGGTTCTTATCAAACATGTCTTATAGTGATAAGATCCTGGTAGAAATCCTCCATAGGTGCCACCCACAGAAACTTTTGCATCTAATGTGACCTATACTAGGACATCAAGCTGGACTGTCAACATCCAGTTTCTGTCTGGAGCTGGCTGTATGGGTACATGGATTTGGATGCATCCTAAGTGAATCCCTGTGGTTGTTACTATATGCCACGTGCCACTGATGCTGCATTCACAAAACATATGGAACCAAAGAGATATATGTGTACTTGCACAGCTTTGTGTCAAAAGAGAAGCAAGCATTTTCAAGTAGTTATTCAAATAATCTCTAGGAAGTAGTTCATATCATTCCATAAACACGTGTCCCTTTGTCATCAAATAGATCGACTTTTTCATGCAAATATGCTGCATGTATCTCCAAAATTCTGTTTTGTCACTTGCACACTTTTGATTCTAACTTTCTCATTTATGATCCATCTTAATAATAACATACATTATGTCAAAGTGTTTACATTATCATGATGATAAAGCAAAAAATATTATAATCATTATTTCATATAATCATCATCATTACCATCATTAGACCAATAGAGGTGATGCGGCCTAACATGCTGGACTCACATTCAGGAGGACGATGGTTCAAATCCCTGTTGACAAGACATTAAACATTAAGCTTCCTTCATTACCATCATTGTTATTAATGACCTATGGTTTTTCTTTTTTTTTTTTTTTTTTTTTTTTTTTTCTTTCCAGCCAAAAGTTAACTGTTCAGCAAAAAATTGCAGATGCATTTTTGAGAAGTTTCCAACTTTCTTCATCAGAGCAAACTATACTGAGAGATGGTGCAATTACTGAAGAATTTTTTACTGCTTTGGAGCATGTGCAATCTATTCATAGCAGTTGCCGTGTTCTAATACAGAGTGGGCACCAGACTGCAGCACTCGAGATTATGGAACAAATGGCTTTGTATCAGGTGCTGTTCCTTCCTTTTTTAACATTTTATACATTTTAGCTACACTAGCAATAAAAGGTTAGGTTGCATGTAGCAATAATTACTAAGTCCCAAAGTAATTTAACTTTGCATTTCACTGAATGCATGTCAGTTATCATCATTAAAATGATCTACACTTGCTTGAATAATAATAATAATAATAATAATAATAGTGTGTGTGTGTGTGTGTGTGTGTGTGTGTGTGTGTGTGTGTGTGTGTGTGTGTGGAGAGAGGGGTTTGGGTAGAAGGGTTGTGTGTATGTCATCCAATAATATTCTTAGTAAGGAGTCTATAAATTCGCAAAGTCAGCAAACACAACTAGGGAATGGGAGGAAGTAAATACATAATCACAAAGCTCTATCAGAAGTAACTTATTGTACCTAATGACTACATAAATCACAAAATATACTCTGAACTTTGATTGCTCTACAGCTTTATAATCTTGTGGAAGTATTGTGTATATTGTAGACAGGATGTATTCTTGCTGTGTACAGGGTGCATACGCACCTGGAGATCCAGGAAATACCCATGGGTATCAGATTTTAGAATTTCTGTATATTTATGGTATGTGAAGTTCAGAACTTAAATAACAATCAGACCAAGCGTTTCGAAGCATTTCTCAGTATTCTCGAGAAAATTGACTTTGAAATTTTGCAAAGCACATGCTAGTATCAATAATTAAAACAGTTGCCGCATCTGTTGATGTAGCTCAGGTGATAGTGTTCTCACCTCACAAACATATTGCTCAGGTGATAGTGTTCTCAGCTCACAACCATATTGTCCACATATACACCCTGTTTGTAACTCACACAGGTCATTACCCCGATGCAGACTTAGAACAAAAATTGTACTGGTACCTATTTATATTTTTAGTTCATACAATGACAAATGAAATTTCATGGTATGTCCCTTACTGAACATGTAGCAAGCAGAAGAAATGGAAGAGATACAACTGTCAATTGTAATAACTTAACAATAGAAAAAGTCATTCTTGCACCAACTGCTGTACAATATTTTTATTTATTAGCCTCTACTGGTTTCAACACTGTTTGTCATCAACAGGAAATTGTAAAGCTACATGGAAAAGATATGTCATAGTTATGTGGTACTATACACTCTCACAACTTATAGTCAGACATAAAACTTTAAAAAATAATACTTATATATTGCACAAAAATTATTAGAAGAGTTCATTTCTGCAAAATACAGCAACATCAAACGTAAAATGTATCATCGATATTTTCCAGTGACTATCCACAATTCTAATTTATTATTAAAAAAAAATAAAGATATTTGACTTACCTAAAGTACAGGCCCGTCGACAGAAACATAAAACACACACAAAAGCACACAAACATTCGAGCTTTCGCCACCACTGGTGGCTTCTTCGGGAAAAAGAGGAAGGAAGGAGAGGAGAAAGGGAAGGATACGGGTTTTAAGGAAGTGGAAAAGGAGCCATTCCAATCCCAGGAGTGGAAGGACTTACCTTAGGGGACAAAAAGGAAGGTAAACAAATACACACACACTCTGTCTGCCTAGGTGTGTTTGCATGTGGATATGTGAGAGTGTGTGTGTATTTGTTTACCTTCCTTTTTGTCCCCTAAGGTAAGTCCTTCCACTCTTGGGATTGGAATGGCTCCTTTTCCACTTCCTTAAAACCCGTATCCTTCCCTTTCTCCTCTCCTTCCTTCCTCTTTTTCCCGAAGAAGCCACCAGTGGTGGCGAAAGCTCGAATGTTTGTGTGCTTTTGTGTGTGTTTTATGTTTCTGTCGACGAGCCTGTACTTTAGGTAAGTCAAATATCTTAGAAACAAATAAAATAAATAAAATCACACACAAACACACATACAAGCTTTCGCAGCCTAGCTGCTTCGTCAGGCAGAAGGGAAGGAGACGGAAAAGGAAATGATGAGGGTTTTACCCTCCTTTTTTCTCCCCAAGGTAAGTCTTTCCTGTCCCGGGATTGGAATGACTCCTTATCCACTCCCTTAAAACCCTCATTATTTCATTTTCCCTCTCCTTCCCTTCTGCCTGACGAAGCAGCTAGGCTGCGAAAGCTTGTATGTGTGTTTGTGTGTGATTTTATTTATTTTATTTGTTTCTGTCGACGAGCCGGTTCTTCAGGTAAGTCATCTCTTTTCTATTTTTATTTTTGTTTATCCCACCGGGAAAGTTTCCCTCTATAATTTTAATATATATATATATACGTAAAAAATAGATGATATTTACAACTCACCGCAAAGACGTGGCGACGAGATGCGACAGGCACATACAAAAGACACACATTCCAACCTGGACTTTCCATTATTATAAAAAATAGATGAAGTACACTTACCAGGCGAAGGGGCACAGGCAGTGATAGGAACAAATAAACACACAGACACACACACACACACACACACACACACACACACACACACACACACACACACACACACACAAACGCTAGCTTTCGCAGCCTAGCTGCTTCATCAGGCAGAAGGGAAGGAGAGGAAAAAGGAAATGATGAGGGTTTTAAGGAAGGGGGTAAGGAGCCATTCCAATCCCGGGACAGGAAAGACTTACCTTGGGGGAAAAAATGGAGGGTAAACAAATGCACACACACCCACACATTTACACAGACACAAGTACACTTAGGCAGACATACTGTAGAACTGTAGAAAGCAAAGAAGTTAGAAGTTAGACAGAGATGCCACATGAGGCAGAGACTCTGTCCAGAGAACCAAGGTAAAGATGTTAAGATGGTGGGTGGGAATACGAATTTAGCGGAAGTTGAGACCAGGTGGGCAACGGGAAGAGAGAATATGCTGAAGGGCTAGTTCCCATCTCCGGAGTTCTGAAGGATTGGTGTCAGTGGGAAGTATCCAGATAACCCGGACGGTGTAGCACTGTGCCAAGATGTGCTGGCCATGCACCAAGGCATGTTTAGCCACAGGGTGATCCTCGTTACCAACAAACACTGTCTGCCTGTGTCCATTCATGCGAATGGACAGTTTGTTGCTGGTCATTCCCACATAGAACGCTTCACAGTGCAGGCATGTCAGTTGGTAGATCACGTGGGTACTATCGCAAGTGGCTCTGCCTTTGATCGTGTACACCTTCCGGGTTACGGGACTGGAGTAAGTGGTGGTGGAAGGGTGCATAGGGCAGGTTTTACAACGGGGGCGGTTACAAGGGTAGGAGCCAGAAGGTAGGGAAGGTGGTTTGGGGATTTCATAGGGGTGGACTAGGAGGTTACGGAGGTTAGGTGGGCGGCGGAAAGACACTCTCGGTGGAGTAGGAAGGATGTCATGAAGGATGGATCTCATTTCGGGGCAGGATTTTAGGAAGTCGTATCCTTGCTGGAGAGCCACATTCAGAGTCCGCTCCAGTCCCGGAAAGTATCCTCTTCCTAATGATCCAGCTCCCCAAGTCATCATTCAAATCGTGTGTGTGTGTGTGTGTGTGTGTGTGTGTGTCTGTGTGTCTGTGTGTTTATTTGTTGCTATTACTGCCTGTGCCCCTTCGCCTGGTAAGTGTACTTCATCTACTTTTTACGTATATATATATATATATATATATATATATATATATATATATATATATATATATATATGTAACACAAATATAAGAAATAGAATGCCGATGACTTACCCAAAGGACACAAAATCACATACAAATACACATACAAGCTTTTGCAACCATTGGTCGCTTCTTCAGGAAAAGAGGAAGAAAGGAGAGGAGAAAGGGAAGGATATGGGTTTTAAGGAAGAAATGTCTGTCTAGGTGTGTTTGCGTTTGGTTATGTGTGAGTGTGTGTGTATTTGTTTACCTTCCTTTTTTTCCCCTAAGGTAAGTCCTTCCACTCCTGGGATTCGAATGACTCCTTTTCCACTTCCTTAAAACCTATATCTTTCCCTTTCTCCTCTCCTTTCTTCCTCTTTTCCTGAAGAAGTGACCAACAGTTGCAAAAGCTTGTATGTGTGTGATTTTATTTGTGTCTGTCGACGAGCCTGTCCTTTGGGTAAGTTATCCGTTTTCTATTTTTTATATTTGTTTATCCCACCAGGAAAGTTTCCTTCTATAATTTTCGTACACACACACACACATACACACACACACACACACACACACACAGTGTGGG
Organism: Locusta migratoria; assembly: GCA_026315105.1. NCBI lineage: Eukaryota > Metazoa > Arthropoda > Insecta > Orthoptera > Acrididae > Locusta > Locusta migratoria. The sequence goes on along the minus strand of CM048747.1, from coordinate 328,732,548 downwards.
TTCACAGAATGGAAGGTATATGTGGGACTGGAGTGTGGGTAGGGAAGGAGAGAGGTGGTGGAGGATGTAAATTACCATTAATTGAGGCCTGATGATTGCGGGAATGTAGGATATACTGTAAGGAGAGTTCCCACCCATGTAATTAAAAAAATGTGGTGTGGTTGGGTGGATCAAACTGACACAGACTGTAAAGCAGTCATTAAAATGCAGGGCAGCATGTTCTGTAACTGATTGGTCCAGCTCTTTCTCAGCCAAAGATTGTTGATAGCCATTTATGTGATCAGAAATCTTGTTAGAAGATTCAAAAAATTCACGGTGGTTGCAGTTCCGTTTGTAGAGCACATGACTGCTTTCACAGGTAGCCCCTTTGCCTTGTATGGGATAGGTCTATTGGAGGGATAAAAGCCATGGGGCAAGGGAGTGGGCACAGGTTTGGAGTAGGGAGAAACAATAATATTTCATAGGTTTGGTGAGCAGTGGAATACCACTGTGGGAGGGTAAGACGTATGATATTCCTCGTGTCAGGGCAGGATAAGAGATCGTCAAAACCCTGGCAGAGAATTTTATTTAATTGCTCCAGTCCTGGGTCAATAGAAGTGTGGTGCTTTGTGCCCTGACAGCGGTGATGAGGGAGGTGGTGGGTGCCCAGAAAAACAAGGCATGTTTATCTACAAGGTTGGAAGAGTAATTTCGATCTGCGAAGACCACAGTGAGATCTTTGGTGTACTTGGGTAGGGACTGCTTGTCACTCTAGCTACAACGTACATGGGTGGTTAGACCATATGGAAGGGGGTGTTTTTTTGTGGAACGGGGTGGCAGTTTAAATTTACCACATCCTCAGAAACTCCCCTCCACCCCACAAACAATCTCAAAAACAGACGACCAAGCGAGGTGGCACAGTGGTAACACACTGGACTCAAATTCGGAAGGACGGTGGTTCAAATACACCTCCGACCATCCAGATATTTGCATCTCTCCCCGTGCTGCCTTCTCATCTCCACAACTGATTGCTACTGCCACAGCATGCCCATACTTTCCAATCTTGTTACAGTGGCTGTAGGTAGTGGTCATATATGTGTGTGAGTGAGTGTGTTTCTATGTCTGACAAAGGTCGTATAGGCTCACAGCAGAAAAGAAACAAGTAGCCTTTTATATGTGCCTTTCTGTAACACATTGGGAAGTTTGCGGAGAGTAGCAATCTAACCATTTCAAAATATTGTTGTAATTGCTTGTAGATTTTTGGATTGTGTCTAGATAATGGTTCGTTATGGAGTCATGATTATTCTAGGCAATTTTTGATATGTGCTATCTGTGTTATTATTTGGAAAAATACTCATTGTGTGTCTTTGTAAAAGGAAGCAGCATTAGAGAGACTGTATCGTTGGGCGCAGAACAACTGTCGAAGTATAGAGTCCACGGAAACCAGTCTGTTGCTAATGCAGGCAATGACACGTTTACAAGACAGACCTGTTCTATTTAAGTAAGTATTATGGTCTAAATTAAAACTGTTACTCCATTTTATAGTTTTTAGAGTAAAGAATTTATCTTCCTTTGTAAATTCAATAATAGCCCTTGGTAATAACACCTTATACTCAATCTATGTAGTACATGATAAGAAGTCATATGCAAGAATTAAAGAATTGAATATTGCATGATGAATGTTATCAAAAACAATTGTTAAGAAGTTACTATCCACATTCATTGGCAAAAATAACTGTGACATTGCTAGAAATGATACAAATGCCTAAATGTGGAGTACAAGAATAGCAGACATAAGTGCTCATAACATTTAAAACTTATTAGAGAAACATTCTGTTATATAAAATCAGTTTTGATTGGTATTCATTCATGGCTGTTTGATCTTTGTAACCACTGTTATCATTTCATTTGGCATATTAACAAGTATGGTCTTCATGTACCTCTCTTCAATTTAGTGTTCAAGAAAACTCCATTATCATTAATAAAAAATATTATTTTGTTGTTGTTGTCTTCATTCCAGTGACTGGTTTAAGAATACTCTCGATGCTACTGTATCCTTTGGAAGCATCTTCATCTTCAAATAATGTTGGCAACCCACATCCATTTGCACCTGCTTAATGTATTCATCTCTTGATCTTCCTCTATGACTTCCCCCCGCCTCGCCCCTCCCCTCCCCTGCGCTTCCCTCTTATACAAAACCTGATGTTTCAAAATTTGTCCTATCAATCAGTCCATTCATTTCCCCCTCATTCTTCTGTAGCACTACATATCAAAGCCATCTCTAACAACTGCATTATGGACAGAATGTTAAACCCTAATCTTTCTTTCCATATCTTCTTCTTATTCAAGCTACTTTTTTCTGCATTTTACTCCCACACGAGGCTAATGTCCAGACAGATGCTTTAAGAATATACTTTCTTACAATTAAATTAATATCTGATATTAACAGGTTTCTGTACTTCAGAAATGCTTCTCTTCCCATTGCCATTCTCTGTTTTACATCTTCATTATTGTCCAAATAACAAAACTCATCTGCTAACCGTCTTGTTTCCTAACCTTATTCCTTTAGCATTTCTTGATTTAATTTTGCTATGTTCCATTACCCTTGTTTTGCTCTTGTTCCATTCATTTGCTCTTCCTAGTCCTTTGCTGACTCTGACAGAATAATTATGTCATCAGCAAACTGCAATGTTTTTATTTCTTCTTCCTGGACTCTAATTCTCTTTTCAAATTTCTCCTTGCTTCCTTCACAGCTTACTTGGTGTACAAATTGAATAATAATGGAGGAAGGCTAAAGCCAGATACAGCCTCAGTTTCTTGACCTTGGACTCTTACAACTATTGTCTTGTTTCTGCACAAGTTGTACAACTCTACAAAAGCTACAGATGTAGGTTTGCCTTTCCTTGGTCTATCTTCTAATATAAGTTGTAGAATCAGCATGACCTCATTTCTTCTAAATCCAAACTGATCCTCTGTAAGGTCGGATTCTACTAGTTTTTCCATTCTTCTGTGAATGATTTGTATCAGTATTTTGCAACCATTACTTATTTATTATATTGGTAGTTCTGTAATATTCACACATATCTGCACGTGCTTTCTTTGGAAGTCCAAGGGTATTTCACCTATCTCGTACATCTTGCACACCAGGTGGAATTGTTTTGTCATTACTGGTTCTACCAAAGATATCAATAGCTCTGAGGGTATGTTGTCTATTCCAGGAGTCTTTTTTCAACTTAGGTCTTTCTGTGATCTCTCAAATTCATCTCACAGAATTGGGTCTTTTATCACATTTTCATCCACCCTCTTTCCTTTCTGCAATACAGCCTTCAACTTCATTTTCCTTGTACAGCCCCTCTACGTATTCTTTTCATCTTTCTGCTTTCCATTATTTTCAAAGTACTGGTTTCCTTCCTCTAAACGTCTCTTTATTTATCCTTTTGTTGGTACTACCTTTCCCCTATAGATTTACAATGTTTTCTCTATCCACTTTGACTTAACCTCTTTGCACTTTCTGTCAACCTCAGTTTTAACTTTTTCCATTTTACCTGTGCTTTATTTGCAGAATTTTAATATTTCTTCTTTGTATCGATAAAATGCAGTATATCTCAGTGCAGGGTGCTTACAGACTCCATTTGCCCAAAAAAAAAAAAAAAAAGAAAAAAAAAATCCGTTCTAGTCTGCGACGGATCCGTGTGTTTGCAGTGGAGATGGTTTATATACGTATGCTCAGAATTCAGCATTTTTGCTTGTTATTGTTTCAAACTTTGGTCAGCAGGTGAAATACACGAGTTGCTGAGAACTCTTTCCATTACTGTGTGGGATATTCCTCACATTTTTCAGCAAGTACTTTGTTTTAGAAAGACAGAAATGAAAATTCTCTCTTTTTGTATTGCTGTTCATATGGGCTGGATACTCCAATTCTTTCTTGGCAATTTTACGCACCCTGTCAGGAAAGTCCAGGGTGGAATGTCAATATGTGGAGATAGATAACACTCACCTTAAGATGATCTGTGATCCGCAGACAGGCACATAGAAAAAACAATGAAATTCGCAGATATTAAGTTTTTGGTCACAGCCTTCATCAGAAAGAGCATACATACATTCTTGTATGAATGTATGAATCATCATTTTTTGATTATTCCTCCAGAATTAGGCTCTTCCATTGTACTTCGGTTGGGCTGTCCTCTGCAATTACCCCTAATGTCGGTAGCTAGCGCATAATTTTTGGAAGTTCGCGCATGCACAGACCCGGCCTAGCTTTAACATAAACGTAGTCTATTATGCTTATGTTTATAAATAATGCACATATGCGATCCCTGCCATTGTGGGTGATTTATGTGATGGTCTTTTTTTATGTTCCTGTTTCCGGCCCAGCAATCGGCTTTACTGTGAGTTGTTACCTAAATTCACTATCTGCTGTGATATCCAAGGTTTTAACTAGGTCTTGTCTTTCTATCTATTTGGTTGTGTGCTTTCTTCACTATTTCACTGCTCAAAACTACCTATCTTCTACTGTGTTACTTTCCTCAATTTCAGTCAATCATTGTCTAATGCTCAGTCTGAAACTCTCAAGAATACTGTCACATAGTCATATCATAGGATATAGCTAGTTGCTTGTGATGAACACTGGTTTAAACTCGGTGGTGATTTAATAAGCAGTTATCACACACATACAACTGCATAGAATAAACTGACTTCGGCCAAGATTTATGCAACATATTCGTGTGTGTGTATATATATATATATATATATATATATATATATATATAAATTATAGAGGGAAACTTTCCCGGTGGGATAAACAAAAATAAAAATAGAAAACAGATGACTTACCAAAAGGACCGGCTCGTCGATAGAAACAAATAAAATAAATAAAATCACACACACACATACAAGCTTTCGCAGCCTAGCTGCTTCGTCAGGCAGAAGGGAAGGAGAGGGAAAAGGAAATGATGAGGGTTTCAAGGGAGTGGATAAGGAGTCATTCCAATCCCGGGACAGGAAAGACTTACCTTGGGGGGGAAAAAAGAGGGTAAACAAAAACACACACACCCACACATTTACACAGACGCAAGTACACTTAGGCAGACACACTGTAGAACTGTAGAAAGCAAAGAAGTTAGACAGAGATGCCACTTGTGGCAGAGGCTCTGTCCAGAGAAACAAGGCAAAGATGTTAAGATGGTGGGTGGGAATTCAAATTTAGCGGAGGTTGAGACCAGGTGGGTAACGGGAAGAGAGAATATGCTGAAGGGCTAGTTCCCATCTCCGGAGTTCTGAAGGATATATATATATATATATATATATACGTAAAAAATAGATGAAGTACACTTACCAGGCGAAAGGGCACAGGCAGTAATAGCAACAAATAAACACACAGACACACACACACACACACAAAAATGCTAGCTTTCGCAGCCTAGCTGCTTCATCAGGCAGAAGGGAAGGAGAGGGAAAAGGAAATGATGAGGGTTTTAAGGAAGGGGGTAAGGAGCCATTCCAATCCCGGGACAGGACAGACTTACCTTGGGGGGAAAAATGGAAGGTAAATAAATGCACATACACCCACACAATTACACAGACACAAGTACACTTAGGCAGACATACTGTAGAACTCATATATATATATATATATATATATATATATATTATAGAGGAAAAATTCCTAACAGGAAAAATATACGTAAAAAATAGATAAGTACACTTACTTTCCCGGGAAAGTGTCTGACACCAATCCTTCAGAACTCCGGAGATGGGAACTAGCCCTTCAGCATATTCTCTCTTCCCGTTGCCCACCTGGTCTCAACCTCCGCTAAATTCGAATTCCCACCCACCATCTTAACATCTTTGCCTTGGTTCTCTGGACAGAGCCTCTGCCTCAAGTGGCATCTCTGTCTAACTTCTAACTTCTTTGCTTTCTACAGTTCTACAGTATTTCTGCCTAAGTGTACTTGTGTCTGTGTAAATGTGTGGGTGTATGTGCATTTATTTACATTCCATTTTTTCCCCAAAGGTAAGTCTTTCCTGTCCCGGGATTGGAATGGCTCCTTACCCCCTTCCTTAAAACCCTCATCATTTCCTTTTCCCTCTCCTTCCCTTCTGCCTGATGAAGCAGCTAGGCTGCGAAAGCTAGCATTTTTGTGTGTGTGTGTGTCTGTGTGTTTATTTGTTGCTATTACTGCCTGTGCCCCTTCGCCTGGTAAGTGTACTTATCTATTTTTATATACGAATATTGTAGACGAAAAATTCCTAGCAGGAAAGAATATATGTATAAAATAGACAAAGATTACTCACCAGGCGAAGGAGCACAGGTGTGACAGCAGCACAAATGAACAGAACACACACTCATACACACAAACGCAAGCTTTCGCAGCCTAGCTCCTTCATCAGGCAGAAGTGAAGGAGAGGGAAAAGGAAATGATGAGGGTTTTAAGGGAGTGGATAAGGAGTCATTCCAATCCTGGGACAGGAAAGACTTACCTTGGGGGGGGGGGGGGGGGGGGAAGGAGGGTAAACAAATACACACACACCCACACATTTACACAGACGCAAGTACACTTAGGCAGATATACTGTAGAACTGTAGAGTTGCTGGTAAACCTTTGCAGTTACAATTAATATTGCAATTTTATTGATTATTGTACTTGCTGGAAAAATGTGGAACTTCTGTTTTTCACAATACATAGTTATCAACATGAAAAGAATTACCATTTCAATTTCCATTAGTTAGCATGAAAAAAGTTTTGTAAGTTGTTGTTTGATGTCACTAATATGAAAATGATGTAGTCTGTAATTCTGAAGTGTTTAACATTGTTTCTAATTTTGTATCAGTATTCACAGTTTCATAAATGCTAAATGATAACAGTTAGAAAAGAAATATTGTTGGCATCCCATAAATTGAATTGTATTTGCAGGTATATTATTGATGAGTACTGCACAGTTCGGCGGTCAGTGTTGGTGCGCTCCTTCCTTGATGCTCTTACACAGGGAGGCCCAGGAGGCACTCCAAAACCAATAGAAATGCACGCACATGATCCACGGCGATACGTAGGTGACATGCTTGCTTGGCTGCATCAGATGATACCTTCTGAGAAGGAAAATATTCTGTCCTTGCTTAGAGGTTGTGACAAGATAGGTATGGGCATGTTCCACTATTCTAATTTTAGCATTGTTTCATAATGTGCAATTTAGTACTTTGTTATATGTAGATACACTCCAGTTCACGGTTTCTGCAGTAATATATCATGGTTCGGCTCCATGCTGCACATTCTGTTGCACACATTTGGATAGTAATAAATCTATTGCACAATTTATTTATTTATTTATTTTTTAATTTTCAGCATTGTATTTAACTTCTCAGTTGTATTTCATGAAGCACACAAACTCATATTTTCTGTATATTTGTTGAAATTAATATGTTTATCATCATTATTGAGCCTTTCATGACATTGAAATATGATTATTTCCTGTTTTTGTTTGTATGTTAAAGATGTTTGAAAAGGCTACAAGCATTGTCATGATTAAGAATGGTCATTAGTGCTTCATTCATATTTGAGTGAGGGATATGGATCAAAAAGGTTTTGGTTTATCTTAGAACAGTGCCATTTTTTATAGTCATGAACATCTGTCTTACTGTAGCTATGTTACTAATATTATAGAGGAAAAATTCCTAAAAGGAAAAATATATACGTAAAAAATAGATGAAGTACACTTACCAGGCGAAAGGGCACAGGCAGTAATAGCAACAAATAAACACACAGACACACAAACACACAAAAATGCTAGCTTTCGCAGCCTAGCTGCTTCATCAGGCAGAAGGGAAGGAGAGGGAAAAGGAAATGATGAGGGTTTTAAGGAAGGGGGTAAGGAGCCATTCCAATCCCGGGACAGGAAAGACTTACCTTGGGGGAAAAAATGGAAGGTAAATAAATGCACATACACCCACACATTTACACAGACACAAGTACACTTGTACTTTTTCTGATAAAGGCTGTGACCAAAACTTTAAGGTGGGTGAAGGTGATTGCCTATTGTACTTGCCTGTCTTCACCTCAGTGATCATCTTTACAGTGACTTTGTGCCTCTCGTCATGTTATTGACATTACAATCTGGACTTCCCATTTTTCTGGAAGGTTTCTATTTAGCAAGTGCTGAGACTCATGTGGGATCTAAAGAATGGTGGACCTAATAGATGATTTTGTCAGTTAAGCATAGTTCGTTGTTTATATGTTAATTTGCTGTAAGCTTTTAAGTATAACATAGCAAAAAAATTACAAAGAGAGTGATTATTTACTTTTTTGGTTAAGAAATTTTGAAGATCATCTAATTTGTAACTCCTCTTAGACTATAACAACTACTGAACTATGTTAGAATAAAGACTGGGAATCAGAATGAAAAGAACCCCTATCAAAGTGCAACAAAAGGCTTGTTACATGTCTGCCCAGAATCAAAGATATACAAAAAGGAGAACTAGCTACTAGAGTTACCATGCAGCTTGAAAAACAATTACAGTAGAAACCTGTTTTTACACTTTTCAAGTGACTTCAAAGAAAATTGTGTAAAATGTGGGAAATAATGTTTTAAATGGTAAAATATGCTTACTGGATCACTCTTTCATTTTCGTAGTTTGTGTATGATATATGTACATAACAGGCATGAAAATACTCGCCAAGAAGTTTATTTATTATGTTATAAAGGTTATCTGAATTTTGTATTATTTTAGCACCAAGTGGAACTAGAACTGGTATCATCATAGGAAGTAGAAATTTTTGGTGTACTTTCATTTCACAACTGACATTCTCAGCAAGCCTTTAACTAGTATTCATTATTTAAATAATGAAACACAGCACAAGTTCTATATTTTTTGTATTTTTCAATGTTTCACATGATGATATTCAAGAGTTTATCCGCATTCTCAAGTGAAAATATGTACATAATTATTTTTGTGACATTTGCACATGGTTTGCATCTCACACTGTAAAGGTTATAACATACTGTGCCCCAAAGATGTACAAAATACAAACTACCAGTCATGTAAACTAAACTAAGCTAGCACTCAGATTGGTAACTGATGGGATACTCCAATCCGCCAACTTGGTGTGTACTGCAAACAACAAAACACAAAATATATGTTTGAATAAATGCCAAGTATCAAGAAGCATTTATAAACATTATACTTGAAAGTGAAAGTCATGCCACCATCAATTTATGTCAATTATGTTGTTGGTTTTCCCCCCTCCTTGAAAATGGTTTCATAAAACAGAAAATGTGGGAAAAATTTAAATATGTTAACACAAAAATGGGGGCAAATTAACACTGTGAACATAAGACAGTTGACAGGATCAATAAAAAATTGTATAAATGGTGGAAAAAGTAAAATCCAGTAATGTATAAGTGGGTTTATACTGTAAATAAAAAAATCATGACATAATCACACTCATTTACATGTTATAGAGGAAAAAAATCGTAGCAGGAAAACTATATATATATGTGGTTTACTTATATATATAGATGTGGTTTACTTACCAGGCAAAAGAGCACTGGTACATAGACAGAAACATAAATAAACACACACACACACACACACACACACACACACACACACATACACACACACATGCACGCGCGCGCAAAGAAAGAAATGCTGAGTTTTCACAACCTTAAGTTGCTTCTTCAGAAAGAGCAGGGAAGGAGAGGGAAAAAGGAAAGGATGAGGGCTTTAAGGGAGTGGGTAAGAAGTCATTCCAATCCCAGGAGAGGAAAGACTTACCTTGGGGGAAAAAAGGTAGGTAAACAAACGCACACACCCACACACATATACATGCACACAAAGGCAGACATATGCAAAATGCAAAGATCTGTCCAACCTATTTCCATTTCGCATGTGTCTGCCTTGGTGTGTGTGTGTGTGTGTGTGTGTGTGTGTGTGTGTGTGTGCATGTTTGTTTACCTATCCTTTTTCCCCCAAGGTAAGCCTTTTCTCTCCCGGCATTGGAATGACTCCTTACCCACTCCCTTAAAACCCTCATCCTTTCCTTTTCCCTCTCCTTCCCTGCTCTTTATGAAGAAGCAACCTAAGGTTGCGAGCGGCCACCGCGAGGAGACTGAGGCGCTCCAGTCACGGTCTGCACGGCCACTACGGTCGGGGGTTCGAATCCCCGTCGGGCATGGATATTTGTGCCGTCCTAGTTCGTAAGTAGTTCATAAGTAGTTTGTATGTTTAGGGACTGATGACCCCGTAGTTAAGTCCCATAAACTATACAAACATTTGAACATTTTTTTAAGGTTGCGAAAACTCGGCATTTGTTTGTTTGCATGTGTGTGTTTTTATTTATGTTTCTGTTTACATACTGGTGCTCTTTTGCCTGGTAAGTAAACCACATTTATTTATATAAATATCATTTATTTGTTAGTATTATTGTCCATCTCGCATGTTAAAATTTCCCTCTTATCACGTGTTTTGCTTAACCATACATACCAAATCATGTTATAATGTCACACATGAAGCTCCATGAAAGTCTTTTCATATTGTGTATCACATGAGATAGATATGTTGCATTGGGTGTCAAATTTGGCCACATGGCAAGTTTCCATACAAGGTCTTGGCATAGCACACACTATTTGTGGCATGTGAAACCTCATCTGCTGTGTAACATCTCATATAATATGTCCCATCTATTTCATGTTGTAGAACATTACGTATCATCTCATAGCACTTTATATTGTGATGTCACACATGACATGTCATGATGTAACACATGACATTATGTGGTATAGTGTTCCAAATAAAGTATCATGATTCAGGATGTCATGTGATATAATATGTCACATGAAATAATGTCATCCAGTTTGCCATTTCTCATGATGTACAGTGTAACCCCACATATCACTGAAGTTTAGGGGTGCACACATCCCTACTCAGGAACTCTTGCTATTACGAATGCAGTGTCCTTCCTCAAGAACTAACTCAACTGGGCGTTCAGGGTAAACTCATTAAAAAGCATTATTAAGACAAGAGTTTAAAAGTTGATGTTTGACTTTAACTTTTTTAATGTCATTGATGAACACAGTTAATTAGCATATTGCTTTTTTTTCTATTTCAGATGTAATGGAACATGTACAGCAAGCACTTTCAAATATAACAGAAGGTGTCTGTCACCCTCTTCGAGTTCGTATAGAACAGATTTTTAACAACAGACTCAAAAGCAACTGTTTTATATGCTGTTTACTGTTTGATCTGTTTCTACCACCATATAATTGAGCAAGTAAGAAAATAGTTCAGTATTCATACAGATAAATAAAATAAGTAGCACATTTTAAAATTTTGTGATGAATCTGATTAATAGTTAATATTTTACTAAATAAAGTCTCGAGTTTTATATTTATTGTGGAAGTGTCAGTAATGGAGTATAGATAACAACTCTCCATAAGGAGGCTCACTGAGTTGCTGACAAACACGAAAATAGAAAATCACATTCACACAACTTAATTTTTGGCCATGGCCTTCGTCAGAAAAGGAAAAACATACATTCAGGCAATCGCTCAGACAACTATACACATACAACCACCATGTCCAGCCACTCCAGTTCCATAAGTATCTGGCTGTGAGTGAGGTAGGGAGTGGAGGGGGATGGCTGCCAGGTAAAGGTGGGGATGGAAGCCTTTACAGTCCATCATGCAATATGGATTTTTCCACCCTCATCCCCCCCGTTACCTGTCATCCTTCCCCGTCCACCCCCTACCTCACTCACAGATGCTTGTGGTGCTGGAACGGCCGGACATGGTGGTTGTATGTGTATAGTTGTTTGAGTGATTGCCTGAATGTATGCGTTTCTTTTTCTGATGAAGGCCATGGCCAAAAATTAAGTTGTGTGAATGGGATTATCTATTTTCGTGTCTGTCAGCAGCTCAGTGAGCCACTTTAAGGTGAGATGTTATCTATCCTTCATTATGACATTCCATTCAGATTGTCTATTTGCGGAAGTGAGTGAGTGTGTGTGTGTGGGGGGGGGGGGGGGGGGAGGCGTGCTATGTTTACCACAACTGATAGAAAATTAAAACAAGAAAACTAGTAACTGTGAAACAGATCTTCTGGCAAGTAATTACTTTCAAGAGGAATTTTTTTAAATACTGCCAATGAATACTTATAAAAGCAGAGGTTCCAACCATTACGATTTAATTGTAATTGTTACAAAAATGGTTTAAAATTACAAGATTACAATCGGAGTGGTTCGAATTCTGATTTACAGTTTTAAATAATAAATTGGAATGATTTGTTTTCCTTCGGCAAAACTCGGTTCCCTCTGGACAACATTTGTGTTATGTCTGTGACAAAATATAAACCGGTTATGAGCAACACCTTCTAGCATGTTCTAATGGAAATCGCCAGTATTGACAGTAACTTCTACGAACTCCAAAAACTGCATAATAGGGCATACAGGATGAATGCACAACGGCATGCCTAAAATCGAACAGCAGACAATGAAAATGCCTCATTGTCACTTGAATCATAGCTTAATCCCTACTGTGGCCAATAATAAAACAACATTCATAATATATCCTAGTTCATTATCTGTTTTCAGAGGTTTATGTTGTGTTGGTTTTTTATTGCATTGTATCTTCTAACAAAGCAACTTCGTGTGTCTGATGTGCTGTGCTGAAGTGTGTACAGTTCAGGTTTTAAGAACTCCACTGTCACTTCAGGTTCCCTCTCTCCCAGTGCTGGAAGTAAGAAGAATGATTTCATTAGGCCTACTAGTAACATGCTCAAAGTAGAGAGTACGTAGATGGAGACATCAAAGTTTGACAATTTTTGTAAACTTACTTAACTTGCACACCCGTGAAATATCTTAACCTACACTCTTATCATAAATTGTGATTTATGTTATCTTGTGTTTGTTGAAATTTTTATATATTCATAAAATCTAAGATGATTGGTTCTGCTGAAGAAAATGAATAGTTATTAACTTCCCTCCCCCCCCCCCCCCCCCCCCCCCCACCCCCACCGATTCCTACCGTACACATCAGAATGATGTAGTAATATGCTGCCCCTACCTCATCTGCGACCTTAGAGAAACAGTTTTCACAATTTTGATGATTCCTTATTCACTTAATCCCATTGGACCCCTTCTTTCCCAGCACCTGCTCGCTTTTACATATTAGGCCGCATTACTATTTGTCATATTCAAAAGTCGGAACATCTGTAAAATTGATAACACTATCCTAGTTTGTGGAACTTCACTAAGGCTCTGAGTTGAGAGGGTACCCACCTAAAATGAGAACAAAGGTGAACTCAGATGATCTGAAGTGTTGCAGCAGCCATACTTAGAATCAGTTCTTACTTACAATTCCTTGTATGTTGTAGTGTGCTTCCTACTGCTGGTAAGTGGTATGTTAAACTGACACAAGTAAAAGAAGATTATTCTACATTTTCTGTCAGAAATAAGAAAGATAGGCAACGCCTTCCCATAAGATATGAGGTTGATGTCTCAAAAGCCTAAAAACAGAATGAAATAAAAGAGCAGTACACATGCTATTGAAAATTTCTTGTGAATCACCGCAGGCCTTTTTCAAAATATCAGTTTCTCTATAGAACAGGAATCAGCATGGAAATTGAGCTTTAGAAGTTGGAGAACTCCAGATTGACTAAAAAAGAAACTGTACTAATTCCCTTGTCCATAACTTCACAAAAACAAGCTAACTGTAGCAGCCACAATATAAAAGCCAGTAAACAAGTGTATCAACATACTCTTCATTTATATTGCCTGAGATCAAATATGCTAAATATGATTTAAAAAACTTACCACTAAGACATTATTATAATCAAATTTAACCCAATGACCAACTTTATTATTGTAATGGAAACGAATATTTATAGAAAATAATGTTTGAATCCATCATGAATGAGTGCACAGCAATTGTTGAAGTAGATTCTTAGAGGAACATGGCGATCAGACATAAAAAAAAGAAGAATGTTAATCAAATGCACAGTTTTATGCACTGAGCTTAAGTTTAATCTAATTATTAATTACAATCTGATATGATTTGTTGTAACACAACAGTAAAAGTCTTGCTCACTATATTAAGTTTCAAATTGCACTGTTGACACAGCAACGCCTGTCTCAGCTCTGCTGGCTGCTCTCCATTAGGTGTTGTGGCAGTAGCCTTGTTGACCCTTGCGTGAGACCTCTGGTGGACACATTCAGTATTGTTGTTGGGATTTTAACTAGTCCACATCATGGACGATTGTGCTTTGTAGCATCCTTCCCCCTTTGGGAAGTAGATGCTCCACCCATGTGGGGGTATGTTGGCTGTCGTTCTCCCTATCTTCCATGGTGGAAGAAACTGGCATGCTCAAGCTTGGTGAAGAAAGGATCCTTGATGGTACTGAAGAGTATGGAACAAAGTGACAAGGCTTAGGGCACTTTTATGTTCATCCAAGGATCGGTGAAGTGGTGCGGGCTGCATCTCAGCATTTGACACTACACCACCTTGTGTCTTGTCCTGATGTAGGTCCTGCAACAAAATGTTGTGATACTGGGGGAAATGGCGAGACTTCAGGCACTAATGCCTTTTAGTAACGACTGCCGAGAGTGAATAGTGGTGGTTGTTATTCACTGGAACATCAGTGACAGCTGGCCTTGTTGGTAGGAGGTGGTGAAGCTGTCATGCAGACTAGAGGGGATGCTTCTCTTGGTACCTGGTGTTGCAGGGACCCAGTGGTGAAGATGCGGAGGTGACCATAGGATGGAGTAGTGCAGATGGAGAAGGTAGTAGCCTCTCTGTGGCAGGAGTGCCATCCAGGTCAGGATGAGGCTGCTAACCGGCGACCAGGCATGGCCCACTGGGTGGCCCAGCCGCCACACATGGACATAACTGATCATGGTGATGCACCATCACTCCATAACAGATCCAAACTTGATAAAGACATTGACCTCATGAACTGTCACCACAATGGGAACCCATTTAGACTGGCACCCAGCCATATCCCTCAGGGGCTCAGCAGTAATTTGCTGAGTACGGGCTTGGCGAACCCAAGGTCCCGAGCTGCGGACTATGTTGTGCCAACAGTCCTCCATACCTTAAACTCTGGGTGTGCTTTAGCGACCACTGTATGGCGTAATGGTGGAATGTAGTACATTGCAGAGCCCAGGGATCTTGACTTAATCGCCCGGGTCGCGAGAATGGTACAAACTTCAATTTAAAAAAAAGCTGTCTCAAGGTATGCTACGTGCTGAGAAGATGTATGGCTTTAGAGGTTGAACAGTTGCTACAATAAGAAATGTTGATAGACGTACAACCGCAATCTCTAAGTGAGGTAGAGGTGATTACAATGCTGCAAAATACTACCCTCAATCGTTCCCTTCCCTTGCTACACCTTGGGAGAAATGACAGGCTAAACAAAGGGAAAAACCTTACTCACCTAAATTTCTTGTGTGTGCTAGGACTGACAGGGAATCATTTATGACAACCAAGGAAAACCTAGAGGATAATTATGGCAAAGTTGCAGGAATGTCAAAAACAAGAAGCAGACCAGTCCTCATTGAAACAGCATACCCTGCACAGTCACGGGTGCTCCTGGCCAGTGACCAGCTGGGAGACGTTTCAATGACCATCACCCCTCACAAGAGTTTAAACATGGTGCAGGGGATTATTTACCATTGAGCACTCCTCCTGCAGTCCGATAAAGAACTATGTGCCAACCTCGAAAAACGGGATGCCCACTTCATCAAGCGCGTCTACAGGGTGCCTAAGGACAACAAGGTAGCCACTGGTGCCTTTATCCTGACTTTTGAGGGTGATTCCATGCCCTAAAAGGTCAAAGTTATGATGTACCACTGCAACATAAAACCTTATATTTCTCCTCCGATGTGGTGCTTTAAGTGCTGAAATTCAGGCACGTATAATCCTAGTGCAATTCCAGCCCCCACATACAGAGAATGCAGGTGTCCATCCCATATGCGCCCCCCTCATGCGCCCGCGCACACACACACACACACACACACACACACACACACACACACACACACACACACACACACACACACGCACGCACGCACGCAAGGGCTCCCTCGGGACACTCTTCTCCAAAGTTTTTCAGTATGTGCCAGTGGATCCCAGCCAATAGCTAAAGCATACGCAAACTGCTGATCGAAGGGCTTCTGGCTCTGTGCCCTCCCAGCCCTTACCACCAAAGGGCCAGCGAGAGGGGAAGAAAAGGAACCAAGCGAAGAAAAAGGCATCCTCAGTGGCCCTGCTCTCTTACCTCTTCTGCTTCTGAGAATCACGTGGAGATCCTTGCACTCCCTAAGGATCTCACCTTAACAGGATCACCAGAAACCATGGTTCTTGATCCTGCAGATTCCGAGCAGTTGGCAGCAGATATTCCTATGGAATAACCCCTCCTTTTATATCATGGCTTTTCAGCTGAGAGAAAATTAAATCCTCCTGTGGAACTGCAGCAGTTTTTTCCATCTTATTGTTGAGCTAAGACAAATACTGTGCTGCTACACTGCGTTTTTTTAGCCCTGCAGGAAGCCTGATTTCCTGCCTAGTGGAAGAAACCTGCCTTCCACAAGGTATTGGGGTTATTTTAAGAACCGTGTTGACTATGATGGGGTCTCTGGCAGTGTGTGTGTCTACGTCCTCACCACTGTCCCCAGTGCCCCTGTGTCTCTCCACACGCCCCTCGAGGCAGTGACTGTCAGGATCAGGGCAGTACAAGACACCACTATCTGCTCTCTTTATCTCCCCCCAGATGAGGTTGTCCTTCCCTCTGACCTCAGTACCTTGATCACACAACTCCCCCCCCCTCCCCCCATTCCTCCTTTTGGAGGATTTCAATGCCTACCACCCTTTGTGGGGTGGTACTCGGACCTTGGGCTGTGGTAGGGACGTTGTTGCATTGCAGGTGCAGCAGATTGGTTGCCTTCTGACTACCGGTGCTCCTACACATTTTAGTGTTGCACATTCTTCCATTGATCTGTCCATCTGTAACATGAGCATCCTACGACTTCTTAGTTGGAGGTCCACAATGACCTTTGGGATAGAGACCATTCTCCCATTCTTTTGTCGCACCAGCATTTTCAACCTGCAGGCCACCCACCCCAATTGTTTCATATTCACAGAATATATGACATCAACTGCGAATGGGCAAAGCTGAAAATGTATAACCCAGCTGGGATTCAAATCCAGGTCTCCTGTTCTATCGAGACAGATGCCACATGTATATACACCCCAACTGTCTCCATCAAGCTGATTGGCAGGGCTACACCTCAGCTGCTGTGGTTCCTGCTCCACTACTAGCTGACATAGATATGGCAGTTCAACAGGTCACTGCTGCCAGTTTCTACTGCCAAGGCTACTGTTCTGATCACCACTGGCTCACTTTGGCACAAGTCCATGCCTTGGTGGACGTTGAAGATTGCTGAGACCATCCAGGACTGTCAGCAAGTGCTGCAATGCCACTGGCACCATCCCACTATAGAAAACCTAATTGCCCGAGTCCGACAACTCATCCTGCAGAGTAAGCAGGATTGTTGGGAGAGGTACGTAGCCTCCATTGATTCTCGAACCTTCCCTTCTCAAGTTTGGTCTTAGGTATTGTGTCTCTTCAGATACTGCCTACCAATGGGAATCCCGTTCCTAAAACATCGACGGCATCCTCTATACTGATCCAAACGTTATGGCTGAGTGAATCCCAGAGCATTATGCACATCACTCCAGCAAACTATAGTGTGGCCTTCCAGTCACTCAAAAGAATGGGTATAGCAGAATCAGTTATCTTTCCACACGCACAGCCAGGAACTGTACAAAACTCTGTTCACTGAGTGGGAGTTCCAAATTGCTCTTGCTGCATTCCCTGGTTCCTCTCCAGGACCAGGCTGCATCCATAGCCAGCCAATTCGTCTGTCACTCCTCAGTGGACTTTCAAAACGAACTTCTTGCCTTGTTTAATCATCTCTGGGCAGGGGGCGTTTTCCTGTCCCACTGGCGGCACAGTATCATTATCCCTGTGATGAAACCAGGTGCAGATCCACTGGCTGTTGACATTTACCACCCCCATCAGCCTAACTAATGTTCTGTGTAAGTTGCTCGAGTGTATGGTGAGTCACTATTTTGTGGACATTTTCTTTGCAATAAGTTGCAATTAAGTACTTGTAATTTAAGGGGGGGGGGCAGGAAGGAGGACGCCAAAGGGGCAACTTATAGTAAATTTCCTTGAAACAGAAAAACTTCTTCCTATGAATCAGCACGGGTTTAGGAAATATCGTTCATGTGAAACTCAGCTTGCCCTTTTCTCACGTGACATCTTGCGAGCCATGGATGAAGGACAACAGGCGGATTATGTTTTTCGTTCGACGCGGTGCCACACTGCAGACTGCTAACGAAGATACGAGCTTATGGAATAGGTTCACCGATTTGTGACTGGCTGGAAGACTTCCTAAGTAATAGAACGCAGTACGTTGTTCTCAACAGTGAGTGTTTGTCAGAGACGAGTGTATCGTAAGGGTTGGGCCAGGGGAGTGTGATAGGGCTGCTATTATTTTCTATCTATATAAATGATCTGTTGGACAGAGTAAGTAGTAATTTGTGGCTGTTTGCTGATGATGCTGTGGTGTATGGGAGGGCGTCGTCTTTAACTGACTGCAATAGCATACAGGATAACTTAGACAAAATTTCTAGTTGGTGCGAAGAATGGCAGCTAGCTCTCAATGTAGAAAAAAAGTAAGGTGATGTGCATGAATAGGGAAAACAATCCCATAATGTTTGAATACAGCATTAGTAGTGAGCTTCTTGATGCTGTCGCGTTGTTCAAACATCTAGGCGTAACATTGCAGAGCGATATGAAATGGAACGAACATGTAAGGACAGTTGTGAGTAAGGCAGACAGATGACTTTGGTTTATTGGGAGAATTTTGGGAAGATATACTTCACCTGTAAAGGAGACTGCATATAAAATGCTTGCACGACCATGTCTTGAGTATTGCTCAAGTGTTTGGGACCCACAGCAGATCAGTTTAAAGGAAGACATAGAGGCAGTTCAGCGGCGAGCAGCTAGGTTTGTTACTGGTAGGTTCGACCAATGCGCGTGTCACAGAAATGCTCCGGCAACCGAATTGGGGATCGCTGGAGGAAAGACGACGTTCTTGTCGTGAATTTCTGTTGAGGAAATTTAGAGGGCCGCAATTTGAAGCTGAGTGTAGTACTATCTTGCTGCCGCCTGCTTACATTTTGCGTGGTGATCACAAAGACAAGATAAGAGAAATTAGAGCTCGTACGGAGGCATATAAGCCTTCTTTTTTTTCCTCGTTCTCTTTGGGAGTGGAATAGGAAAGGAAATGCCTAGTAGTGGTACAGTGTACCCTCTGCCACACAACTTATGGTGAATTGCGGAGTATGTATGTAGATGTAGAAATTCGTAAAATTTAGTCAGAGAAACCAGGAAGGATTCAGGATTCCCACTTATAGTAGTGGAAGTTCAAACACACACACATATATACATATATATATATATATATATATATATATATATATATATATATATATATATATATATATATGTATGTGTTGCTTTTCCTCTTAAGTAAGAGAGATTCTTCCATGAAATTTGTGCAGCATACAAACCCTACTTACAGATGTATGAAACTAGAAATTTCCAACTCTGTTACAAACAGTGGTAACAATTGAAATAATTAACAATAAAATTTTAGTTTTTTCTAAACAAAAACTATAAATGTAACACCTCGTCTATTTTCTCATAAAATTAAATACATCTAAACTCCACAATGCTCTGTAAAGTGTGTGATGGAGGGTACATTGTACCACTATTAGACATTTCCTTTCCTATTTCACTCCCAAATAGAACAAAGGAAAAAAGAATGTCTATATGTGTCTGTATGAGTTCTAATTTCTTGTATCTTGTCTTTGTGAACTTTACGCGAAATGTAAGTAGGCCGCAGCAGGAAGATTGTTTTACACTCAGCTTCAAATTCCGGCCCTCTAAATTTCCTCGTCAGAATTTCTCAAAAAGAACATTGTCTTTCCTCCAACAATACCCATTTGAGTTCCCGGAGCATTTCTGTGACACTTGCACATTAGTCGAACCTACCAGTAACAAACATAGCTGCTCTTCCTTTAAACTGATCTGCTGCGGGTCACAAACACTTGAGCAATAAACAAGACATGGTGGTACAAGCATTTTATACACCGTCTCCTTTACAGATAAAGTACATCTTCCCAAAATTCTCCCAATAAACAGAAGTTGGCTGTCCACTTTACTCACAGCTTTCCTTACATATTAGCTTCATTTGATTTGTTTCATTTCATATTGCCCTGCAATGTTACGCCTAGATATTTGAATGAAGTGATTGCTCAAGAAGCTCACTACTAATGCTGTATTTGAACATTATAGGATTGTTTTTCCAACTCATGTGCTTCACCTTACATTTTTCTTTATTTAGAGCTAGCTGCCAATCTTCACACAAAGTAGAAATTTTGTCCAAGTCATCCTGTAAGCTATTACGGTCAATTGAAGATGACACCCTCCCATACACCGCAGCATCATCACCAAACAGCTGCAACTTACAAGTTACTGTGTCCATCAGATCATTTATATAGATAGAAAATAATAGTGGTCCTATCACACTTCCCTGGGACACACCTGGTGATACTCTCGTCTCTGATGAACACTCACTGTCGAGCACGACATACTGTGTTCTATTACTTAGGAAATCTTCCAGCGAGTTACATATCTGTGAAACTATTCCATATGCTCATATCTGCAGTGTGGCACCACGAGAAATGCATTTTTGAAATCGAGAAAAACACATGTTATAGTTTAATAATATAGTAAGGACAGTTTACAACTCACCGCAAAGATGTGGCGACGAGTTGCGACAGGCACATACAAAAGATACACGCATACAACACTTTCAGCTACCGGCCATGGCCTTCTTCACAAATTCGAAGTGCGGCAGCCAGAGGTGATGGTTGTATGACTGTGTTGTGTGCCTGTGTGATTGCATGAGTGTTCTATTTTCTGAAGAAGGCCATGGCTGATAGCTGAAACTGTTGTATGTGTGTGTCTTTTGTGTGTGCCTGTCACAGCTCGTCGTCACGTCTTTGCGATGAGTTGTAAACTGTCCGTACTATATTATTAATTCCAACTTGGACTTTCCATTATTATACATGTTATAGTCTCAAACTTATGTAATGATGGTTTGTATGCAATACCATTATTGATCTCAAGTGAAGTTTTATGATGTGTCCTGGTATAGGCCCACACAGAATGAATAGGGTGCCAGTCAGACAATTCGCAATGGACACTATTGATCACTACATAAGAAACTCGTTAAAGCCAAAAGGGCTGAAGTTAATCCTAGTAAGAAAGCTGAAACTTTTAGATTATGCATAAATTTTGTCAAATAATTATCACTGGGAACCTAAAGTATAATTATATGTAAAGACGTACCTAGGTCCTATGTTTGGATGGCTGTCCAGAATTCACACTCACAGAAAGTATTCACAGATAACAAGTCCTGGATCTAAAGTCTGTTGAGGCCAAGCTTGTAGCCTTCTTGGCTTTTACAGGAATGATGATGGCTCGTTGATTGCTCCTTTGCTGAAAGTTTGTAGGATGAATCACTCACTACAACAGGATCTAGAGCTGGTCAAAACGGCTGCCACTCACGCTAGGTTCCCGCCGCACTTGTGGCTCGCTCTCGTCGGCTGACGGCTGGTAGAGGGGGAGCAATGACGTCACACTGGCGAGAGAAAGATGCGTCGGAATGGTGTGAATCACGGTACTCCCAGGTTCATGTCGCGCCCAACGAGCTGAGCTGAGCCTCAACCTAGTTGGCGCACGCCACCAGCTTGCTTGTTCACACTCACATCGGGATGGGCCGAGACGAGAAAAGGGGGAAAATACACTTTTTCAATTTTCATGTTGTAAAAACGCTACATTGTTTTATGAATTTTTTTTTCTTACAAGCTTTGCCTTGCCTGTATAAAAAATAAAAAGTCTACTTTTCATTCCGCAAGAGTTTTTAGATCAGTAATGCCCCTCACTCATTTTGATGAAAGTATACAGTTAAACTATCTCATTTTTGGACACATTGTAGTAAAACATCTTAGTTTTCGAATAAATCATTCACCTTTTCATAATTCATAACAGTCACTTTCAAATTACGCTATTTGTCAACTGCATGCGCTTTATTTACAAATCGCATATTCAAAACATTTGGTAGCGAGCAGTTTAGTGTTCTATGCATTTTAGACCAAACATTAATGTGAGTGAAATGGAGCTAAAAGAACAGAAAAGGTTTTGAAATGGCAGTTGCGCCAATATCTACCTCCTATCACAAGTAATTGTGAGTTATCTGAGTGGCTTCGGGCCGTGATCGAAAGCCTACGAACTCGGCCTGTGTTGAACATAGCGTGAAGCACTGTATTGCCAAAAAATTTGAATTGCTGGCTATGTTTGTCAGTCCCTCGTGATGTGTTAATGATCCATAACCAGAGAACAATAATGAACTAATTTTCCTTGGGCGGCAACCAATCACAATGGACAACTATCTGCTACTGTTTTACATAAGATCATACTTGACTTTATGAGAGGCTTACATCTGGTTTTTTGTCCACATAATACAATTCATGGAATATATATTTCGTGTTTGGAACTATAATAGAAGAATAAAGTAATGTAAACTGTGACTTTGCTGTTAATGGACTGAAATAAAATTTTCTGACATTACAGTTAATGGCTTTCTAGTTGTAGATGAAGAACCCCAAAAATATTTATATTTATAGATGCATCTACTCCTAACACACAATATATAGCTTTTTGCTTTTGGAAAATGTGGTACCACAAGGTGAAAATAATTGTATACAGTGTGTCCTACATAAATGCGCAGTATGAAAATAATTGTATACAGTGTGTCCTACATAAATGCGCAGTACTTTCAGGTCTGACATTAAAGTAAGAATGAACTGAGTTGCTTTTAGGAACCTGTGTGAGATGAACAACGTTTCTATCAACATTTTGATGAATCATTTGAAGACAATTTTCTTTGTCTGCAAGATGGTACTTTCAAATTTTCTACATACACTGGTTTAGTTTAGCCTCGGACACTGCAGGACATGTCAGTAAAGGTTGAGAAGCATTTGTGACTTTTTTCTTTTTTTTTTTTTTTTTTTTAGGAGGGAGGGGGGGGGGGCTTGTCCCCAGCAATAGAAGATTGATTGCCATCTACTTCAACAAGCCAGCATACAGTTAATTGATTTTGTTATATTATTTACTAGCTGTAAACCCGGCATTGCCCGGGTGTTTCTTTATCCTACACTCTCGTAGTCCACCTCCCCTTCCCTCCTCTCTCTGCATCCATCTCTTTCTCTGCCATCTCTGTTTGTTTCCACCTTTTCCCTCTCTCTGCAAAGTTTTCTGCAAGGTACCATCTGTCAGGTACCATACAACCATTTATGTACCCAGTGATCTTCCTCTTGGTTTAAAGGTCATTTGTGAAAAAATTCATAAAGACTGGAGCAAAACTATGCAGTTTGTAAAATTCCGTAAGTTAAGTACCCTCCACCATGCACTGAACAAAATTTTATACAGTGACATTCCTCTTGTTTTTAAGGTAGTGTGTGAAAAATTTCATCACTATTGGAACAAAACTATAGATTTCTATGCAATAGAAATGCAGGGTCACATTTAAAAACACACTTTGTTGTTCTCAAATATTCCATTTTTATTTCATAAACCCTTTTTCTGAGAATAATGAGAACAAAACAAAAATGATCTGTGAAATCAGTCGACCCATTCATAAGTTATGACGCGACCAAGGTATTTAAGGATCCATTTTTCTGTTGCTAAGTACTAGAGATGGGTAGGTCCGAGATTTTAAAGGAGTCGGGTCCGGATCTGCATCGAGCTCTGCGGACCCGCATCCAGGTTCCGTGTCCGCTGGACCCATATGGGTCCGGCCCTGCAGCCGGCCGGCCGGACGGACCGTGTCTGTCGGGTGGATCCGTGTCCACTGGACCTGCACTGGTACAGTTGCTCAGCCGGCGTATCTATCGAGCGAATCGTGTCTAACCGGGAAGGATTTCAGTTGCGTTACACAGGAATATGTAGAAATTTATTAATATATAGTAATGATGTAAAAGACAGACCAAGTTAACTGTGATAAAAATGTTTTATTGCCAGAAAATCACGAACACTGTCGCATTATAAAATCACAGTCATCATTTGCTATACATGACACCCAGATCACATTAGTATTTTTCTAATTATTTGTAGAAAATTAAAATCTTTGTGGACTAAGATCTTACTGTAAACCACTGCAAGATTGTGTTTTCATCAATGAAGTGAGCTGTCTTAATAAAAATTATTCTGATTATTTTATGACGCCTGACATCTGTTCCTCCCGTCAATAAATTTCGAATTTCCTCTTTTAATTCGTTGTGGATGGCAGGCAACAAACTGCAAGATACTATTTTCTAGTTGGTATATTATATGATGGACAAATTAAATTCATTAGTTTTCGGAACTCTGGATCTTCTATAATCTTAAATTGACGGTATTCTTTTACAATCATTTTTAGTCACTGATTACCAATTTGCTTGGAACGATAAATTGTAAAGAAATTTGATCTGATAAAGAACTTGAATGCTGAAGTGGACGGTAATATTTGTTCTGAACTGGATGGCACAGATTCAGGTAAAGAATTGTGATTAATTTTATTAGAATTGCTACTGCTATTGGTGAATTCTTCATTGCTAGGTAAATTTATTTCAAGTGTTTCACGTGTTTAAGTGTTTTTCCTCTTCACATGTCTGACGAGATTTCCTGTTCGAGTTCTTGGATTGTACGAGAGACCCAGACAGCAATATCGGCATTTACCTTTATTATCTCGGACTGTAAATTGATTCCAAACTTCACTATTCTTCGGTGGTGGGATAATGAAATCTACGAAAACAAGAAAAAAACTGTTCTATGACACCTGGCCAGCACGGGCACTCATACATGTGTGTATCACTAAAAAGCTTAATTCGTTTGGTAAATAAATCACTGGACCAAGATTAGTGTCCATAACATCGTATGCCATGGTCAAAATCGACTTGCAATGTTTGCTTGACAGACATGAGTGCATTGTCCATTCCTTGTTGGCACGCTTTAAAACCATACCATGAAATACACAATAACCGTGAACTCAAATATTACTACCAACTTTTTTGGGGGGCACAATCAATAGTTAGTGTTATTGGGAATAACCTTACAATAATAATCTTCCGTTGAACAATAGTGCAGCACAAATTCAGGAAATCGAACAAAATCAGTATGTTTGTTGAACTGTTTCAGCCAAACATCTGTTAGTAATGCGACACCTGTTAGAGGATGCAGCCCAAGGCCAGTACAGTTTCGGACAGAAGAAATACGCCTGTGTGCCAGCCTCGCGTGTTGTGCAGCGCCAGGCCAGCGCCACACACAGCTGACGGAATTCGCAAGCAGGTAGCCGCCCACCGCCCAGCCACCCCGGCAGGTAGCCTCTGCCTGACCACCCTGCTGTGTTTATGGCGGGGTCCGCATCCGTCGTGGGCTTTACAACTGTCTCCCTGCCATTCCGCCGCTGCGTTTCCAACTCCGACCGCGCCTGACCTGTTTGCTGGCCTGGACCCACAACCGATGCGTGTCCGAGGATGCGTGTCCGACCTGCACTCGGATTTGCATCCATCACTAGCGCAGCTGATGCGGGTCCAAGGATCCGTTTCCATCCGGACCTACCCATCTCTACTAAGTACCCTCCCCCATGCACCGTATGAAACTTAAGGTAGACGGTGACCTTCCTCTTGTTTTGAAACATGCGAAATTTCGCGAAGATTGGAATAAAACTGTAGATTTCATGAGTCTGTAGAAGTATGCTCTGCCATGCACCTATCACAAAATACTTTCTTAGCTGACGTTTTCTACCTATAAACTACATTCCTGCCAAATTTCAGCTTCATAGGTGAAATAGTTTTTGAGATTTCATGTTTAGTCTTTTGAGTGAGTGAGTGTCCTTTCACTTTTATATAGACAGAGATAAGATAACAGATCGCTTAAGTTTGGCTGCAAGAGAATTAAGGGAGACTTGCAAACAAAAATAAATAGTAACATGCAAATCTGTAATGCTAACGTTGATACAAGGTCATGCCTGATGCAACAGTTTTATGGCATCTACAGCAAAACTGTTGTGAGCGGTAGACTTCTTTTCGTTTCATCATTTTGTGTCTATGTATGTGGGGAGGGAAGTCAGTTACAAAATGCTTCCTAAACGTCTGAAATTACAGGCAAACTTTGTTGCAGGTTCCTAACTACTCCCATTTTCCAATAATTGAAGCGTAAATCTGGGTATTCTCACACATGGCCTTTCATTATTTATGATGTCATATCTTCTAAGCTATGTGCCTTGCTCTTTTGATTTTGGGTCAGGAACCTGCATCGACGTACGGTGAACAGTTCACCAAAGTTTCATTGAAATCAAATGAATGGTTTATGAACACATAGAGAACATACAGACGAACATTCATTTATATATATATATATAGATTAAAAGAATCCACAAAAACTAAGGTAGGTCAGCCAGACTAAACTACCCAGCCAATTTCCTTCATTTTTGCTTTAAACGAAAGGTATTCATTCACAGATGTGTCATCAAGTATCAGAATTAACTTAAATCTCTCCTTCCTTTGTTTTTATTCAAGCGCAGTATCCTTCTGTCCTTGCATTGAATATTTTAATCGGTTTGTGCTACCATATCATTGGTTCTAGTTAAGGTACGCAGTTCTCTTTGACCTAACAATGGATCAAGATCTTTCATTTGCACTTTTAAACACTTGCACTGATTGATTCTGAAGAATGCTATGCATGAACATTCAACTTCCATTTTTTCCCAACTTTTATAACATTCCACTAATGGTGCAAAGTATTCGCACAGGTACAGTTTTATGGCATCTACAGCAAAACTGTTGTGAGCGGTAGACTTCTTTTCGTTTCATCATTTTGTGTCTATGTATGTGGGGAGGGAAGTCAGTTACAAAATGCTTCCTAAACGTCTGAAATTACAGGCAAACTTTGTTGCAGGTTCCTAACTACTCCCATTTTCCAATAATTTTCTTATATATTAAAAGAATCTGTTTTATAATTATAATTGATTTTAAAAAAGTGTTATGAAATGAATTTAAGAAAACACAAGCTTATATTCTGTATACTGTTACTATATATAATAAAATATTTTTAAATGACAAATATGTAATTTATATATTTCTATTTCTCATGACTGGCCACTAATGCTGCAATGTATTTGCATAGTTCACCTAGTTTTATTACTATTGTTCTCACACTGCAGTGAACCATTGAATTTTATGCACATAAGAAATAGGTGGCAATGGACTCATCCCATGAATATAGACTAACATTTAGGAGAGTATTTCCTTCCATTAACATTCGATATCTTTAATATTCACACCATGAGTCAGTGCTGGCACGAACCGATTGGGCTACGGTGTTGCTTCTGCAGCACAAGTATCACACGTCTCCAGCCTGCTTTCAGCAGAAGCTTCTCTGCATGATATTTTTTTCCGTTTTCACTTATGAAAATATGTTTATTTTTCTTCTATTACTATTAATTCTGTAATATGAATTTAAAAAATCAGAAATTTTTAGTTGTTCTCATAAGGAAAAATGTTAATCGACATTTATGGGATGAGTCCATACCACATAATTCTAACGTGTCTATAATTCTATGAGTCACTATAGTGTGCAAACAATAGTAATAAAATAACAAAATCAATTAACAGTTAGCTGACTCGAAGTAGACGGCAGTAAACAAGTATTAGTCACACCTGTGTTTCCTTCTATCTCCCATTGACAGTAGCTAACGATCCCTTGTCTTTGGTCATAAGCTCACCAAGAAGGAAAAAACAAATCACAACATAAAACAAAATGACACCTGATTCTCATCCTTTACTGATCTGCTGTGCCTGAGGTTAAACTAATGCCGCGGCCGAGCACATTGAGGCGCTTTGCTATGATGCGCGATTCCATTCTTCCATTCCCTGTCAGGGGTTTGAACCCCCCTCGGGCATGGATGTTTGTGCCATCTTTAGTATAATGTAGTTCATAAGTAGTTTGTAAGTTTAGGGACTGATGACCCTCCAGTTAAGTCCCATAAACTTTACAAACATTTGAACATTTTTCGCTAAACAAAATCTGTGCATTTTCTTTTCATTTAAAGTAGAAAAATCAATATGAAAGTACCATAAAGAAAATTGTCGTCAGGTGATTCAGGAAATGTTCATAGAAAAGCAGTTCCCATCAGACAGCTTCCTAACAAAATAAATGAAAATTCTGAGAACCGATTAGAGTTCTTTGAAATTGGAGATAAGCTGAAACATGTCCCGCATAAAACCGGCACATCTGACGTACCCCCGAGGCCATAAGATGCAGCATCCCTTATCAGGAAGTAACTAAATGTCTTTAATGTTACTGTTCTGTACTCCTTTTTACATAGTTCACTCCTACTTTAGTCTCGGTCTGAGGGATAGCGCTTTTATGTGAGACACTGTATACAAATTGTTTCACATTGTGGTATAACATTTTCCGAGAGTTACAAAAGTGAAAATTAAAAGAATGCTAAATAGTGTAATAGTAATCTTAGGTGTAGATGCATCAATAAATGTAAGTATATTCTTGGGCTTCTTCCGTATATCATCTCCAACTAGAAAGTCATTGAGTAGATTTCAGAAAATTCTATTTCAGTCCATCAACAGCAAATTCGCAGTTTACATTAATTTATTCTTCTATTTTAGTCTGAAACACAAAATATGTATACCATCAGTTGTATGATGTGGACAACAAACTACTTGTATACCTTTTAACTGTAGTAGTACCTTACATAAAACCATAGCAAATCATCGTCCACTGTAATCGGTCACCACCCAAGGAAAATTAGGGTATAGTTATTTTCTGGTTATGGATCATTAACACATCATGAGAGACCAACACACATGGCCAGCAAATAATTTTTTTGGCACTGCAGTGCTTTACGACACGCTCAACACACACCGAGTTAATTGGCTGGCGGTCATGGCATGATGCCACTCAGGTAACTGGCAATTACTTGTGAAAGGAGGTAGATATCAGTGCAACTACAATTTAAAAAACTTTTCTGTTCTTTTAGCTTCATTTCACTCGCTGTAATATGTGGTCTAAAATGCATAGAACACTAAGCTGCTCGCTACCGAACTTTATCAATACACAATTTGTAAATCAAGCTCACACACTTGACAAATAGCGCAATTTGAAAACGACTGTTATGAATTAAGAAAAGGTGAATGATTTATTCAAAAGCTAAGATGATGAGTCAAAAAATCAGACATTTTATGGCATACTTTCATAAAAATTAACTGAGTAGCGTTATGAAACTAAAAACTCGGGCAGAATGAAAAGTAGACATTTTCTTTTTTTACAGACAATGCAAAGCTTTTAAGGAGAAACTTGGTTCATAAAACATTGTGGGATGGTCTTATGTACCATCAAAATTTTTTTCATCTTGAAAATCGGAACATGGATTTTCCTCCCTTCCTCCCTTCTTCCGTCTCGGTCCAGCCAGCCGGCAGTGTGAACGCAGCCTTAATGTAGGCATGTGCCGGATGGGCGCAGTAATTATGGCGTGGTGAGGTGGGCTGTTCTGCATGCCAGTTGGGAGTACTGAGTCGCCTCGCTCCTGAGAATCCGTACCCGGCACGGCTGGCTCCCGGGTGCAGCGGTCTCACCAGGCGCTCTCGCTGGCGGGAACAAGCGGGAGCCAGGCCGCGTTTGACGGCCTCTAACAGAATCCACATTAGGCACTGTGACTGATCTCTTCTTTCGGTCAGCTCAGCAGACTGAATTTCTTATGTAGTGGTTAGGCAGTGTCCTAAATACCTGCCCAGTGTAAGGATATATGCTGTGGAGGGCACATGTTTGACAGTGGTAACATACTTTTTCTGTTGCAGTTCTGATGTAATAGAATTAAGCACTGCTGTTGAATAAACCTAGCTCCTCTCATGGCATTTCTAAAGCCATGTGTTCTGTGGATGCTGCAGGAAGTCCTTTGTCAAGAAGTGGCTTATTGATTTTTTTTTTCAGCGTATAGTTGTGCACACTGATCAATGGTGGATTGCTGGCACATGTGCTTGCTCAGGCAGGAGGCTTTTGGGACTATAACATAACTTCTTGTCAGTTGTAGGTGTGTGCTGGATAGCTGTAGTGGCAAACACATAGCTGGAATTCAGGAATTCTGATAGAACTTCTCTTTGAAATTCTTTATTCTCTCTTGTCTTTGAAACTGATTTACTTTATAACATTTTACTTTAAGAAAACTTGGGAAAATTTTGCACAGAAATTGAAATTTTGTATTATTATTTGTTTTAGGTTGTTCAAAAGTGTATGCTTGAAGCAACATTGAAAGAGCTGCAAGAGCAAAGCCAGCAGGTGTTTCTGAGGACATTACAGAGTAATGTTCAGAGCTACATAAGGGAAGGTGTGGAAAGCCCACCTTCAGATTTAACACCTAGCCCTGGTGTAAAGCAGATACTTGGTTTACTGAAGGAAGTCCTATCAGTGGCAAGTGTTACAGAGACTGAAGAGCGCCAACAAGATATGGCCAAGGTAAGTGAAATGATGTCTGTGATACTGTTATAATAGCTCTTTGTGCTATTAATTTTCTTTAACATTCCAGTTGAATAGTGCTAGAGTGATAAAGAGAGCATTGTACAAGATAACAAGGGTTCCTTTAATGTTGTTGTTGTTGTTGTTTTTTTCCCCCTTTCCTCATCAGATTCTGATTAATTGCAAGCATTAACTGAGGTTTATTATGTCTATTCACCTTCTCCACTTATTTGTGTTTATTTTTACTGGTCTCTGTATTTGCTCCAAGATTCCTATCATTTATCTATTAGTTAATGCTAACAATGTAAAATCCAAAATGGAATAACAATGACTACAAATAATATTAACCACATAGACGACATGTTGAGCTGCTTACAGGTTACATTTAAAAACAGATGTATATTATTCAATTTTTGCATGAAGTCCTTTGAACATGAAAAACACTGGAATCATTTTTAAGTTTCCTGGTAATGTCTATAGAAGTACTAACAAAAATGGTTACATGGCTACATGTCCCAACCAAGCAGGCCTACTAGTCCAATGAAATGTGTGCAGTGGGGTAGTTGACGCTAGGTGGACTTATATTTGATAGTGTAGAACATGGATGGGCAACCAGTGGCCCCTAGACTGAATTCAGTCCACCTTTTTGCACTCCACCCAGGACACATTTTCAAATATTTCCAACAACACTTTTATTGCCTTGGGTTTGTATCTCATGACACAGGCCAGTTAAGGTTAACACACTTAGTGTTACAACCTTCATTGAGTCATCAAAGTATTTTGGAATAAATGTTTAAAAAATTCTTGTTTCTGAATATTAAAACACTTAATTTCAAGCTGTCTAATGACCAGTC
Source organism: Locusta migratoria (assembly GCA_026315105.1). Lineage (NCBI taxonomy): Eukaryota > Metazoa > Arthropoda > Insecta > Orthoptera > Acrididae > Locusta > Locusta migratoria. Next base: position 328,701,025 of record CM048747.1, on the reverse strand, counting down.
TGTGGCCAAAAATTGCACAGTTATACAGTGCAACAAAGGATTTTCAGAAGGATAATTGGACTTAAAAACAACAGATGGTCAATACAGGAGGAGGATTTTAAAGAGGAGTTCAAAGAGGAATAGTAAACACTTTAGGTGATGGCAGTAGAGATGATTTGCAACTACAAAAAAGTGATATAACGTGTCCAATTTTTACTGAGTACAAAAATACACCTGAGTTCAATGCATTTTCTTTTATATGTTGGTGCACCAGTTGTTACGATTTCCAGTGTGTGTATTTATCGAATGTCTGCAGCCAAGTGTTGATGTTCAAGTTGTGAAGGTGTGCATTAGTTTACATTAAAGTTTTCATTTGTTGGTGAAGTCTGTTGTACTGTAGCATGGAAACATGCTGCATGTATTTACTCATGCTGAGTATTCTAACTGAAACATTACTGCTGCTTGTAGAGATCATGGCAAACAATTTCTTAACCACAGACTACCATGTCAAAGAGTGTTTACTGGCATGTTCAGTACACTGTGTGACATTAGTACAGTGAGTAGCCAACATATTGCACCTGAACAAGGAAATGTGGATGAAGTAGAAGAATTTCTGTATATATCGGTGTTGTACATGTGAGAGTACAGAAAAAATTACATGTACACAAGTTCCAGCCATATCATTTACGACTCATTCAACTCCTTGTAGCAGGAGATGAAGATAGACGATAGGAATTTTGAAACTTTCTGGCGGGTAAAAACTGTGTGCTGGACCAGGATTCAAACCTGCGTCCTTTTCCTTCAGTGGGCAAGTGCCCTGCAGTCTGAGCTATCCTTGCACACTTTACAACCTGTCCTCACAGCTTTACTTCCACCTTTCCTTGCTTCTTACTTTCAAAACTGTCAGTGCACACTCCTCTGCAGAGTGAAAATATCATTCTGAATTGAAATTTTGTTGTTGGTTACTCGAAAAGTTCAAATAATCTCATTTTTACTCTTCAATGATGAAGCCAATTTCTCTCGTGATGGCCCCAGTAACACTTGTAATTCATACCAGTGGTCCAAAGAAAACCCACATACCATTGTGGAGACATAATGTCACGATACATATGGTAGGAGGTGAGGAATATGAAGGGGATTAGCAAGATTAATTTTTCTTTCAATTTTAAGATGCAATATTTCTTTATTCGCTCTGCAAATTGTGATATACTTCATTTTTATCCAGCACATGAAAAGAAAAAATATCGATGGTAGATTAATTACACAGCTGGCATTAAATAACTCTGGTATGACAAATGAAGATAACCAGCTGTGCTGCAATCGCTGCTCAGCTTTCTATATGACAATTGACCGTCTGCCCATTAGAATGAATGGCCACTGCCAAACTGTGGCCAAAACCAAAGTGGACCACCCTGTGGCACAACATGCAGTGCAGCATATTCTTGAGTTCAATGGCTGCTTCACAACCAGGGCCATCTGGATCCTTCGCAAACTACCAGCTTTTCTGAACTGCAAAGATGGGAGTTATCCCTACAGTACATTCTCTGAACCCAAAATTATCCAAGCCTCAACTTTCGATCACTTCACTTTTTCTGCACCCTAAAGTTCCCACATCTCCTATTTTGAGTGCTGTGTGTTTGTATGTGTGTGTGTGGAGGGGGGGGAGGGGGGGCTGCATGGATTCATTTTATTTTTCTCTACTCACCCGCCTCCCCACTCCATCCCTAAGCTGCAATCTTGTTCCTCCCATCTAATATGTACATACTGTGGAAGGCTGTGCTGTATCCAACCCCTCCACCATGACACAACCTTGCTATTCCCCCTCTGCTCTCGTATCTCCACACCGCAGAGCGTGATTCGAACTGCGGCAGCCTGAGCTGACGGCTGTGTGAACGTGTTGTGTGATTGTTCCTAATTCTGAGGAAGGCCAATAGCTTTAAAGTGTCGTATGTGTGTGTCTTTTTTGTGTGTCTGTCATGGCTCATCGTCATGTCTTTGTGGTGAGTTGTAAATTGTTCTATTACAATGTTGTTAATTTCAACCTAGACTTTACATTATTAGAAGATAATAATACTTTCATATGTTTTGTAATAAATGACCAAAGTCCATCTTCCACTGTCTGTGAAATTAGTCGGATTCAATATGTAGAAAAGAATGTAAAAGTTTTTTTTTTAAAGTACAGTTATAAAACTTGAAATAGTGTCTAAAGTTTATTTACAACTAGTGTACAGAAAGTGGCTGTAAAAGTGACAAGATCCAACAGATGTCGAGATGTGTGTCGTATTGTTATCGATCCTTAAGAGTCGAGTAACATTAAACATTAATGATAAAAAATCCAACAAACTGACTTCTGATTTTAAATATCCATTCATAACATTTTCATTTCTCAGTGAATAATCGATAACTGGAAATTTTTGCAATAAAAAATTTATTTAATTTATTAAAATTTATCATTGTAATTCTTTCAACAACGTTTCTCTAAATAAGTGGTGTAATATGACAGATGATGATGATGATGATTTTGTTTGGCATTTTTGGCCGTTAGACCCCAACTGGGATTCTGTTTGGCCTGCCTGGTGAGAGTCTTTAGGTGACACCACATGGGCAACTTGCATGTCGATGATGATGAAGACAACACAACACCTAGTCCCAGAGTGGATAAAATCTCCAACCTGCCCGGGAATTGAACCCGGGGCCCCTGTGTTGTGGCAGTCTATAATGCTGTCCACTGGACTACGGAGGCGGACGTGACAGACAACCAGTTGATTGGGCCTGTTGTGTTACTGCATCATCTTACATTACCCCGTTATGTACACTTTCTTGAAAATAAGCTTTCAGCATTATTGGAAGAGATGCATTTGGCTACAAGGACACACATGTTCCTCCAGCATGACAGGACTTCTGCACAATTGTGTCATCAGGTGACACATCCTCTAAACCTAACATTACTCAGAAGATGGATCGGTAGATATGGTCACTTTTCTTGGAACCAAGGTCCCCAGGCCTTACCCATTTAGATTTTTGCCTGTGGGGATGATTTGAAGGCAAAGTCTACTAAGAAAACATACACACACAAGCCAGTTTATCCATTAACATTATGAATAGTGTGGCCCTCAGTAAAACACACACACACACACACACACACACACACACACACACAAACAAATTTTCAAGACAGTAAAAATCATGTCTGGATTATAATGATACATCTCGTAAGCCAAAGAAGTCTCCTTGTCCAGATGGAATACCATTCAGTCTTACAGAGAATATTCTGCACCATTGGCCCGTTACTTAGCTTGCATGTATCACAAATCTTTAATTCATTGCAAAGTTCCTAGTGATTAGAAAAAAAGCGCAGGTGACTCCTGTTTATAAGAAAGGAAAGAGGACAGACCCACATAATTACAGGCCAATATTGTTGACATCCATTTCCTGTAGAATTTTGGAGCATATTCTCAGTTTGAATACAGTAAATTTCCTAGAGACAGGAAGCCTTCTTTCTACGAATCAGCAAGGGCTTAGGAAACATCGTTCATATGAAACTCAGCTGGCCCTTTTCTCAGGTGACATCTTGCGAGCCATGGATGAAGGCCAACAGGTGGATTGTGTTTCTCTTGATATCAAAAAGGCATATGACACAGTGCCACACTGCAGACTGCTAACGAAGATACGAGTATATGGAATAAGTTCACAGATGGCTGGAAGACTTCCTAAGTAATAGAGCACAGTTTGTTGTTCTCGATGGTGAGTGTTCATGAGAGACGAGTGTATAGTCAAGCATGCCCCAGGGGAGTGTGATAGGACCACTGTTATTTTCTATCTATATAAATCATCTGATGGACAGAGTAACTTGTAATTTGCGGCTGTTTGCTGATGATGCTGTGGTGTATGGGAGGGGTCGTCTTTAAGTGACTGAACAGTAATAACATTCAGTATGACTTAGACAAAATTTCTAGCCGCTGCGAAGAACATCGGCTAGCTCTCAATGTGGAAAAATGTAAGGTGATGCACATGAGTAGGAAAAACAATCCCATAATGTTCAAATAAAGCATTAGTAGTGAACTGCTTGTTGCAGTTGCATCGTTCAAATATCTAGACGTAACTGTGCAGAGTGATACGAAATGAAACGAACAGTTGTGAATAAGGCAGACAGCCAACTTCAGTTTACTGGGAGAATTTTGGGAAGATGTACTTCATCTGTAAAGAAGACCACATATAAAACACTTGTGCAACCACATCTTGAGTATTGCTCAAGTGTTTGGGACCCACAGCACATCAGTTTAAAGGAAGACATAGAAGCAGTTCGGAGGTGAGCAGCGAGGTTTGTTACTTGTAGGTCCGATCATTGCACAAGTGTCATGTAAATGCTCCAGGAACTATATTGGGGATCGCTGGAGGAAATACGACATTCTTTTCATGAATTTCTGTTGAGGAAATTTAGAGGGCTCGAATTCAAAGCGGAGTGTGGTACGATCTTCCTGCCACCTAATTACATTTCGTGCAATGATCACAAAGACAAGATAAGAGAAATTAGGGCTTGTACGGAGGCATATAGGCATTCTTTTTTTCCTTGTTCTGTTTGGGAGTGGAATAGGAAAGGAAATGCCTACTAGTGGTACAGTGTATCCTCCACCACACACCTTACGGTGGATTGTGTATGTGGAGTATGCAGATTATGTATGTAGATGTAGAAGAGAACACCAGGATGGCCTCAGAAGAACTACACATGGTGTTAGTAAGATAATACGAAAGTGCACTGAAGTTGATGGTGGACTTTTTTAAAATCAACTTTTAATGTCTTGCCTTTTCTTTAAGCTGTATCTCTGTAATCAATAAAAATTGGACACTTGGTGTATGGCATTTTTTGTTGCAATTCATCTATACTACAACCTCCAAAAATATTTACTATTCCTCCTGAAACACCTTTTATAGAAGGTGTGTGAACCAGGCACTGTGTACCCAGATATGTTGATTCTAAGAGGTACAAAGGGATGTGAAATAATTGGGAATCAAGAAACCAGAGATTTATTACAGGATGATATTCAAATCAGAAATTCACTTCTTCACAGTTTTCCAGGACTGGATTGAGCAAGATCAAATTATCATGGACAGAAGAGTGAAGCAGTTTGCAAAGTGTGAAAATGAAAGAATACTGGACAAGGATAAGGACCCGAGTTAATGAAGCTGATCTGCGTTGTTGCAGTACGCAGATGTCTAATGAAAAGAAGAACACACTGAAATATTACGTGGCTCCAGAAAGATGTAGGGATGGGCATGCCATTCCTTATGCTTATGTTTGTCAAGTTGCATTTCCATTTGAATGCCCGAGGAAAATTGGTTTACATAAACCAGAGAACCCCACTATTCCTCCTTCCTGCATTTTGTTTATTCCCCTCTTCCCCCCCCCCCCCCTCTTGCTTTGCTTCTTTCATTCTTGTGTTTTTGTATGTATCAATTGAGACTCTTTGCCAGAAGTAAATTTTGCATTGTGCTTTATTTTAAAGATGGCATTTTACAGTGTACATGTTACAAGTAACAATTTTTTTTTTTTAACTTTAAACCATATCAATATTGTTTTGCCAGTAAACATCCATACAGTAAACACTGAAAACTGCAAATTGTTTTGAAATGGTACCCGTCTTATTAAAGGTAGATGCAGATGATAATGTGTTAAAACAATATGAATATCTAATAACTCTAATATATTGCATTATGATTTTTAGATTGTTGCCTGTGTTGTGGATCCACTCCTTCAGGCTGTGAATGAAAGTGCATCAAGATTGCCAACATGTGATATGGCAGTTTATCTTTTGAACTGTTTATACCAAATGCAGTCAACTCTTTCTTTGTATGAATTTATGGATGAGAAGCTAGAAAAGTTACAGGTAAGTGTTAATAAAGTAGATTTTATTGTAGCCCAACATTCAATCCATATTACTTGGAGAACATCTGCGTGTCCAGGGAGAGTGCTATTTTACCCAAACTAATCTTCTGTTACCTTGATGTGTGGTATAGTGTAGTAAACATGTGGGACAGTGGCTTCCTGATCCTATAGTGAGGGGGGGGGGGGGGGGGAAATATCACGTCCTTTGCTTAACAGGGGTAAAATCTAGGTGTTGGATTATATTAGGAGACATTTCAACCAAGAAGTCAACAATTTAATATCACAGAACACAGGCCTGGTAATATTTACAAAGGGCAAGTAGTTGAAACTTCAGGTAATAGATTCTTTAAGACTCAGGAGTGTTCATTGCATTCCTCTCTCACATACTCATCTTCAATTTATGATGCCTTTCCTGTTTGGGTTCCCTGGATGTTTGGTGTTCTTTAATTTATTTTTAAGCTGATTTCACCTACGAACATTTGCTTCTGTTGCACCAAATTTTATTTACACTGTAAAGTTTTTTTTTGGCTTCTACTTTATAAATATTCTTTAACTTAAAATTAAACAATGAAAAATCCAGTTGGAATGTTAATAATGGAGGATAGATAGCAACTCACCATAAAGATGTTTGTTGAGCCACTGACAAGCATAACAAATAGACAATAACATTCGGACATCCTAAAGTTTCGGCCTTGGCCTTTATCAGAAAAAGAAACACAACACATTCACACAATTTAAGTTGTGTGAAGGTGATTGTCTATTTTTCATGGCTGGTAACGAAAAAATGAAGTTGGTAGATGAGTTTTGTTACTTGGGTAGTAAAATAACATGCGATGGTCGTAGTACAGAGGATATAAAATGCAGAATGGCAATGGGAAGAAAAGCATTTTTGAAAAAGAGAAATTTGCTAACATCAAATATCAATTTAAGTGTAAGGAAGTCTTTTCTGGAGGCATTTGTGTGGAATGTTGCCTTGTACGGGAGTGAAACATGGACGATAAGCAGTGCGGACAGGAAGAGAATAGAGGCTTTTGAAGAAATGTGGTGCTACAGAAGAATGCTGAAGATTAGGTGGGTAGATCGCATAACTAATGAAGAGGTACTGAACAGAATTGGCAAGAAAAGGAATTTTTGGCATACCCTGACTAAAAGAAGGGATCGCTTGGTAGGACACATTCTTAGACATCGAGGAATCGTAAATTTAGCATTGGAGGGAAGTGTGTGGGGTAAAAATCGCAGAGGGAGGCCAAGAGACGCGTAAAATAAGCAGATTCAAGTGGATGTGGGTTGCCGTTCTTATGAGGAGATGAAAAGGCTTGCTCAGGATAGAGTATGGTGGAGAGCTGCATCAAACCAGTCTCTGGACTGAAGACCATAACAACAACGTCTGTAATTTGTACAATGGTGTTTATGTAAAAGTTAAAGTAAAGAAAAGGAACAATTTTGAATATCTGTTTAGTCATTTCATAAAATGCCAGTGGTCTGCAATCAACCTAAAACATGAGACTTCAGGTTGAACATGGTGCCAGTATTTCTCTGCTGTGTACTACTTCAACACCTAAAGACTCTAGAAATAATCTTTAATACAATCAATTTTATGTAATGTAGAGCTATAACCTTCTCTCTGACACTCTACAACATACTGAGTCAATATACAGATAACCTTTATAACACAAGGATCCACAGTACTGTCATTATTATCTACTAGCAGTTGACTGTGCTTGTTGAACTGAGTTTGGGCTACCTGGTAGCATTCCACTGTCCGTTTTACAAAATGTGCTTGGGTCCAGACACTAAATAATGGAATTGCATTGAATTTAAATTAGTCTTCTTGACATTTTCACATTTTTTTATGCCAGGTTGTTAACAACAATAAATAGTGAAATGACTAAATAAGCTGAACACTTTGTATGTCACTAAAGATTGTGTGTATAGAGGGTGTACCAACCAACAATTTAAGATTATATTCTTTGTTCATGATGTTATGTTTGCAAGGCACAGTTCAAAAACCAGATTTTGAAATGTATTAACGATGAGGGAAGTTATTGAATCAGAATAATTGGAAAGTAATGTCAATGCACTCGCTCCTCTAGTAGAATCTTTCCTAAGACTATCAAAATAAATCAAATGTTGTAATGTATTTCTTTTAATAGTGTACATTACTGCAGCCAAAAGCATCAAATTGTTGTCAACTTGCAACAGTCACTTCATTTGAGAAAAATGTGCTGAAACATGTTGGATTACAACACACTGCAAGAAAGCAGCACAAAACATGAGAGTGATTAGATGAATGAAACAGGCATTGGCACAAGAAACAGAACAGCCAGTGAATTAAAGTCAAAATAACTATGAATGGGTCCAATTGGATGACCCAATATCTACTGAGTTCTACGGATACATAACAAGAATTAATGATGGAGCAAATAACACTTAACTACCTACGCCTTCTTATAATAATCTTGTGTGGTGTCAGCTGACCAACACATAAAATATTAAATAATTATTCTTATTTAATAACTTTTGAGTTCAGTATATGTACTCGAGCCAGAAACAGTTTTGCATTTTGTAAAATGAATAATTTGGGTCAATTGTGTTCTCAAATTTTGGGATTAATGTAACCATGGAAAGTCCAGCTTGGAATGTTAATAATATGATGACAGGTAGCAAATCACCACTAAGATGATTGCCAAACTACTGACAGCAATGTAAAAAATACAGTCACACTCGCACACCTTTAAATTTTCACCCACAGTCTTCATCAGGGGAGAACACACTATAATCAGACAAGCTAATCATTACCTGACATCTCAGGATGGAAATCCCATAATGGAATTTAGGCAAGATCACTTTTTTGTAGTCCTTTATTTTTTGACTATGGGTTTCAATACACTATGTCATCAACTTCAGATCAGTTGTCTACAAAACATGAATGACCAACATTTCGTAGACAACTGATCTGAAGATGAAGACGTAGTGAATTGATGAAATCAGTAGTCAAAAAAAAAAAAGAGGGTGATCTTGGCTACATTCCATTAAGGGAGTTGTTGATTAATCAATCAATCACTCAGGCACAACACATGCACTGTAAAGCATTAAGTTTAATGTAAAGAAATGTGTAATTGATATTAGATGTGTTCCTGCAGTTATGTATATCAAAACCAGCAGAGCTTGTTTATCATTGATCTTTGTTTCAATTGTACATATATCCCAAACTTCATCATGTGATGTAGCAATCCTTTTGAATTGCATTTCTTCAGAACTGAATTTCAACAGCTCATGGTCTGCTGATGGTGTACATGCAAACTCCACAAACAAAAACAGTGAAATGGAACTAAATTCTGGCATCTCAACTCTGCATATTCTTTGTGTTCTTTCTCCTATTGCTGTTGTTGATGAAAACTTCTCACATATTCACTGGACAACATCCACCAAACACTAATAGTTACACTCTCAGACAAGCTTACTTAAAAAGTAATCAAACCACAAAATGCACTCCACAAAAATTTCATGTCAAAATATTTCTGTTTTCCGCTCATATGATCGGTGAATTAGATCATTTGCAAAGCATAGGCAGTCACATATAGAACAACTGAAATGAAACAAGTTGTCATAGAAACATTTAAGTGAAATCTTAAGTTAAAATCATTATCTGGTTACATAATGGTTGGTGTCAGTTTATTGTGTTTTTGTCAGTTGCTTAAAATTTTTTCTGACCACCCAGAATATAGACATCTTCCCATTAAAATCACACTTATCATTTTCAGGATGAAACCTCCCGACAGATTTACTCGGACCTACAAGTTTCCCAATGGGACAATCTCAAAATACAAATACATGGTGCTATTTATCTGTAGGCAATTCCTTTTAGACTCACAAATACAATGCCCAACCTAATGATTTCGGCCTGGTGGATTCCTGTATCTCTAGTAATCTGAAAACCTAACTAGGGAATAAAGTTTTCGGGAATTGCAAATGCTAACAGCAAAAAGAGTTAATAGAATATCAATAATTATGCAAAAATATTATTTGAAAGAGATAGAGTGGCTGACCAGTTCTATACCGCTGATAGCCACACAAAAAAGAAGCACCTGGAGATAAAAATAAACAATGTCACTAGCTTTTTGGAAATATTTCCCTTCATCTTGTAGGAGAGGAGGGAAGAAAAAGTGAACAGAAGAGAAACGTTTCCCACAACCTAGGCCATGAGGATGGGTGATGTGTGGAATTACTTACTGTATCATGCAATATTTGTGTTTCTGAATGTTTTGTTAGCATATGTTTAGATCTGTCAGTTTCTCTTTATCATGCACAAGATTCCAGGTAGAGCCATTCACTTTTATTTTGCAGGCTCATTCAGATGCTCAGATTGATACTCTCACCTCTGAGCAAGCGAGCTGTTTTGTTGCAAATTTGAATCTTGGTCCAATATATACCATTCTTCAAGAACAAACAAAAGGTCCATTATCATCAGTGCCAGGAATGGAGCAATCCAGCCTCAAAAATTTTCTGGTATGTATAAATAATGAATTATTGTTATTTTATTTATTTATAAGTAAAGACAATGTTCTGCTACTGTGTTGTGTTAATAGAAGATTTTTTAAATATTATTTATTGAGATATTCCCCACTGCAGAGGTTTAACTCCAATATAATAATTAACCTGGAAATGAGTACACTTGGTACATAAGGTCTTAAACTAAATATTGAAGATATTTCTCCAGGTGTCTTGATCTTCAGTGTTCTCTTCTTTTGCACCCAATCTTCTCGCCCCGGCGGAGTGGCCAAGCATATTGAAGCACTATGTTTCGATGCGTTAGGCCATTCCCTGTTGGGGGTTCAAATCCCCCTCTTGGTTATAGATGTTTGTGTCGTCTTTAGTATAAGGTAGTTCATAAGTAGTTTGTAAGTTAGGGACTGACAACCCCACAATTAAGTCCCTTAAGCTTAACAAACATTTGAATGTTGAACTAGTCTTCTCATTGTGAGCTGTATATTTTGGAGCCAGGTGTTCACAGGTTGTCCCCTTCTTCTCCCTTCAGGTTCCCACTTCAGTACCAGCTTCGGTATTCTGGTGTCCTCCTTTCTTCGTATATGCCCACACCATTGTAATTTCTTCCTGACCATTACTTCATCTATTATTTCTTTTATTTCCATCCTCTTTATTGCTCCAGCATTTCTTCTTTTTTCTTTGCTGGAAATTCTGGTTGATCTTCTCGAGAAGTCCATCTCTAAGGCTTATAGTTTTTGAATGTGCTTCAGGTTACAGTCCAGGTTTCTACTCTGTACAGAACTATATTATCTAATGTGTTCCGTTCATTAAAACCCTGCTTCAGAGCACTGATTTGGTCATCCCAATGACCTGTCCACTCCTAATTCTTTTATTGATTTCTGAGTCTGATTTTCCCTCAACTTCTAAAGTAGATCCCAAATAACACAAAGTTTTTTTACGAACATAATAAGTAAAATCAGTGGGAAATTTATTTATATTTACATACACTAATTTGTTCCATAAACAGTATAAAATTGAAGTAGGTAAATTAAGGCTTAGGATAAATAATGTAATACAACAACATGAGTCACTTTTATGCAATTAAATTTGCGTATTAACCCTCGAGCGGGCACACTTCCATTCATTACACGATCGGGCACACGGTGCACTCTGCGCGCCATGGTGCTTTTTCCTGTTTCTTACATCTTATTTGTATTTTTATTGTTATTTACTTGGATTTAGGAATCAGATGAAAAGCAGGACACACACATTTTGGCTAGCAGAAATTTTTATTCTATATATTATGTGTAAAACACTAAAATATTACATAGACAGTACAACATTATTTCTTTATCGTAATAATCAAGAATAAAATTTTACATTCGTATGCAAACACATTTCTTTGTACTGTCTTATTCTGAGTTGACATGTTTACGGTTTTCACATGTGTATCTGATAGTCACAAGCTGTTTGCAGACGAAATTGTGGCAAAAATCACATTTGATTGTAGTGTTTATGTTTTTAGCGTGTCCGCAGTTTACACATCGTCCATGCTTCTTTTGAAGGAAAGCTGAAATGTCAGATGGTAGAAATGGAATCTTAACTCTCTGTAGCAGAAGTGGTTTCATTAAGGTATATGACAATCCTTTCAGGAATATTCTTCTTGAGATTTTAGGATGCTTAGAGTTTGCATAGTAGATTATTTGGCATCGATACCTGCAATGTCCATCAGCACAAAAAATATTGCCAAAGGCCATCTTCTCGTAATTCTTGCTACAGAATAGGAGGCACACATTTGGTCAACAGTGTCAGCTACTCATTTTGTGGCATTATAGTCCATAATGATTTCAGGCTTGTTAGTTTCTTTACTGATAGCTCCAGTATCATGCATCATAGATAGGAGAATCACAGCTTTATTCTTTTTAGGTACATAGGACACCAAAGTAATATTTTTTTGGTATCCCAATAATTATGAATTTTGTACTCTGTCTTTCTTTGGTAGGAATTCTAGTGGAATCTCACATTTATTTTTCCTCATTGTTCCAATGCATGTGAGTTTCTTGGTCAGTAAGGAGAGTGCTAGTTCGTAATTGGTATACCAGTTATCCATAGTCATATTCCTATTGCTTCCTTCAATATGACTGGTAAGCCTGCTGAACACATTTGAAGGAGAATTTGAAACAGCATATGGCCCTTGAGGTTGCTTGCCACAGTAGGTCTCCAAAAGTTTTCGCACCATAAAGAGCAAACATCTTTATCCCATATTTAGCTGGTTTATTTGGGATGTACTGAATGGAGTTACAGTGTCTCTAAACGCTTGTAGCTTTTCATCTACAGTCATGAATTCGCTCATGCTCTAACTGTTTTTGCAGTTTCCAATAAACCCATCAAGAATTGTTCTAATAGCGGCTAACTTGTCCATTTCTTGTCTCGCTTGTCATGTTCTTTTAGCATCAAATCTGAGACACCGTAATAGGAACAGAAAACGCTTGAAGCTCATTACAGTTCTAAGTATCTGTATGCCTGATCCATCAGTCATCCAAAGTTCATTCACATTTGTATGGTTAGCCTTCTTCGCTCCTAAGATGTAGAGCAATCCAAACAGTGCCATTATTTCATCTCTCGTTGTGCTTTGGCATCGTGTTCTTTCACATAATTTACACTAGTCTCTTTATGTTGAATATACATGTTGGTACATTTGATAACTTCATTGATCATCTCAATGCTGATTATTTTAGTGAATGCACTTATATCATCCTTCACATTCCTGGCTACGTCTTTAGGTCCAGGAAGTATTTTGACAATGTTCTTACTTTTTGTCTTTGTTGCAGCTGTACTGCAAGATTTCTTCCACTTACATGTTTTATCCCAAATGACTACTTGTCATTTGAAACAGATTTGAGATCACTTTCTTTGACTTCAGAGGCTCACTTGTTGAATCATGGTCACTCTGTGTGATCACTTCTTCTTCTTCGTCCTCATCTTCATAATCATGAAACTCAAAATTTTATATAAGAAGATCTGGATCCTCATTGAGTAGATACTCAATTTTGGTGTAATTAAGGCATCTTTTACTCCTATAAACCAAAAATAATTACAAAATATGTAAAACAATTAAGTACTATAACGTGAAGGTTTTCTACAGCACATTAAATGAAAAATAAATAAATACTAACTGGTATCGGGACATCAGCAGGCGTGCAGTGCACTTTTTGCACCAACTACTCACAGGTGGAAGAAATATGAAATAACTCCACTTGTAACAATCGCAGTCAGAAACGACTGTTCACAGCAGAAGCCAAGACAACAATGAAGAAATGCACGAGACAAGAACACAGTGGTACCAACTGATTATATTTCATAGAGACTTTTTAACGAGTGGCACACTCTGTGCACCAGCACACCCGCTCGAGGATTAAGAGGAATGTTTAGAGCTAAATTTATGTTGTTTAGTAATTTACTTCTCTTTGTGACTAAACCCCTGTTAAAAATTTCCCACTGTCAAACAGAAAATTAAATGTGTAATGTGAGCCACATAATCTGAATCACAGCTACATTATTTTAATTGTAAAAGAAGAGGATGCACTTAACTGCAGCAGAAAGAGAGGAAAGGAGGTAGGAAAAGTTAACAGTGGGGGAAAAATGAATAATTTAAGTTTAAGCATCTGGAAGAAGCTAGAAAAATTAAACAGTTGATCAACATAAGCAATGACTGTAATTAAGAAAAAGTGCCAAAACTTGGGAGAGAGTTCGACAACATGGGGAAGATAAAGTACAAGATCAGCAATATAGTAAAGCTGGTTTGTCACTGTCTGGGTAAAGCCATGGTTTGAGCCAATCATTTCTTGCCATCTTCACCATGACATTAAGTTGTAGTTGTTCAATCACTTTTGTTCAAATTCATCAGATGAAAAGTCTGAAAGATCCAGTCATCACAGTAGTCTACAAAATAGAGGCTTCATTTCGTAAACTAAAGGAAGATTATGGTTTAACATCTAATCAATGTAATTAGATACTTGGCAAATGGTTTCTTCTCTTGTGAGAAGGTTTGCCGACTGTTATCAGGTAGGAAGGATACAACAGTGATTAGTGAAAATAATGAGGGGGCTGCAGGGAGAACAGTTTATTTTCATCACTTAGTTGTGTCCATCACAAAAACATAATGAAGCATTCAAACAGGAATACCCTGAAGTTGAAATTGGGAAATCTAAGTTTTGTGACACTTGTAGAATATGCTTAAAGAATCTTGTATTTCATAATTGAACACATACACGGTACACACGTCACTAATAACAAAAGACACTTCGTATAATGTATTTAAAGCACCGAGGCGCACCATATGAAAGCAAAACAAACTCTGACAGTCGGCGTGCTGCCGCGCACTGCCGCAGCACCGCGGCAGGTGGCGCTGGCGAGATCAGCTGATCTCTGACAGTGCCAACTGACACAGCAGACAAAGAAAATTATTATTTACTACATACATCCCCTTTTTTGGTAAACATTTTCACATGCCCAATGTCCATCATGTCGTCTTCGGGTTGAAATGTTCGGGTAGGTGCACATCCGTAAAGTTTGTAATGTCCAGGTTTGTACTTTCTTGTCATTATGGGCGAGTCCGGTGTTTTCGCTATAGGTATCACATTCTCTTTTGTTATTATAGGAGACATAGGTCCACTGTCACTATTTTTATTGCACACTTCACTCAAGAACGGTAAAGTTAGGTCTGTATTACACTGTGTATCATCTTTTTGACACTTTCAGGTAAGTTCACTTCATAGTCAATCTCCATTTTTTTGTCGTCGTTATCTGAGGGTATCGTAGTCATCGTAGGACGGAGCTGGTCCACATGTCTTGCGACGTCACCTCCAGCTGTGCTAACCTCGTACATACGGTTCCCTCTTTGAGCAGTGATACGTCCTTTTATCCACTGTGGATTGCGTCCATAACCCCGTGCCCAAACAGCCCTTTCTATATCGTCCCTGATTTGTGTTGGTGGACTGTTCCTTTGAGGGTAATAGAAGATGCAGTAATGTCCAGGGATGTCTGCCATGCACAATTTACGCAGGGCTCTGTTTTCCCGTTGGTGTGAATCTGTATGATGCTAAAAAGCTGAGGAGTGATTCCTCCGTGGAGGATGATGCTAGATGTTTTTTCATTTGTGTTTTAAATGTTCGCACCAGCCTTTCCACCTCCCCATTTGATTGGGGGTGAAAAGGTGGTGCAGTGGCATGGGAGATGCCTCTGCGTCTGCAGAATTGTGCAAAATCAGAAGTGGTAAACTGTGTACTGTTATCGGACATGATGGTTTTTGGAAGGCCTTCAAGCGCAAAGATTTTGTCGAGGGCCGAAAGGATGGAGGTTGTAGTAGGTGCCGAACATTTAAAGACAAATGGAAAATTTGAGTACGCATCTATGACCATGAGCCAATAGGAATGAAGGAAAGGACCAGCAAAATCTATATGAATTCTTTCCCATGGTTGTTCAGGTGTGGGCCACGGCGAAAGCGAAGAGTTAGGTGCCGGAGCATTTGTGGCACACGGGCTACAGGCAGCCACCATGAGCGCAATGTCAGCATCTATGCCCGGTCAGTACACATGACGGCGGGCCAGATTTTTTTGTTCTGGAAGTACCCCAGTGGCCTTAATGTAGCAGATTCAGGACATCAGTGCGAAGAGCCAAAGGAGCAACGACTCTTGGTGTGACGTCATCGGTGGCCAGCAGGGCCACCCCACGAAGTGTGGACAGACACAGACGAAGATGATATTAGTTTCGGAGCGGATCCGATGCTTTTCCTGATGGTCTTTCTGGCCATCCATGCTTGATGTGGTGGACAACCTGGCGGAGGACGGGATCAGCAGCTGTGGCTTCCGCGATGCAATGTCCATCGATCAGAAATCCGTTCACTGCCGCCTGAGCAGCTTCATCCATGTGGAAACAGAGCAATTCATCAGCATCAAAAACAGGATCAGGACCCATAGGAAGACGGGAGAGAACATCCGCATTTGCATGCTGTGACGTGAGCCGAAAATGAATCTCGGAATTGAATCTAGACAGGAATAAAGTCCAACGTTGCAATCTGTGTGCTGCTTTGTCAGGAAGAGATACCGAAGGATGAAAAAGTGAGACCAAGGGCTTGTGGTCTGTGATAAGGTGGAACCTAGTGCCATATAGAAAGATGCTGAACTTTTTTAAAGCATAAACGATGGATAAAGCTTCCTTTTCAGTCTGGGAGTACTTTGCTTGTGAAGCATTGAGAGTCTTGGATACGTAAGCAATTGGTCGCTCTGTGCCGTCCGGAAATCTATGAGAGAGTACAGCCCCAATGCCATTTTGTGACGCGTCAGCGGCAAGTATTAAAGGCAGCCCTGGATTGAACGTTGCTAAGCAAGGTGACTTTAGCAAATGAGATTCGAGTGTTTGAAAAGCCTTTTCGTATGCGTCAGACCAAACAAGAGGCACATTCTTTTTCAAAAGACAATTTAAAGGATGTGATATTTCCGCTACAGAGGGTATGAACTTGTGATAATAGGCTATTTTACCTAGGAAGGCTTGTAAGTCCTTCACGGACGTAGGTCGAGGAAGAGACTCAATTGCAGCAATGTGATCCTTTAAAGGACTGATACCCTCACGTGAGAGACGAAAGCCCAAGTATGCAATGGAGGGTTGAAAAAATTTGGACTTGTGAAAGTTGCATTTCACCCCGCTTATTGCAAAACAGTAAACACTTGTCGAAGGTTCCTGGGATGTTCATGTGTGGATGCCCCTGTGACCACAATATCATCTTGATAGTTAATGCATCCCGGTACCGGCGCAAGAAGTTGTTCCAAAAATCTTTGAAAAATAGCTGGCGCGCTGGAAACGCCAAACGGCAACCATTGGTATTGATAAAGACCAAAGGGCGTGTTGAGTACAAGAAATTGACGAGATCGCTCATCAGGAGGCAATTGATGGTATGCTTCAGACAAATCAATTTTTGAAAAATAATGTCTGCACGCTAATTTGGCAAAGAGTTCCTCTGGCCACGGCATGGGATACGTATCAATGATACTTTGCGAATTTATGACGTTTTTAAAGTCACCGTAAATGTGAAGGGATCCGTTTGGCTTGAGAACCACTACCAAAGGAGAAGCCCATTCACTCGAAGTGATAGGAAGAAGAACACCCGCAGTTGTAAGGCAATCGAGTTCTTGTTTAACAGAATCGCGAAATGCAACTGGAAGAGGGCGCGCGCGAAAAAATTGCGGGCGAGAACCATCTTTAAGCGATATGCGGGCTGTAAAAGCAACAGCACGACCTAAGCCTGTAGAGAAAAGATCAGAAAATTCGGCAGATAAAGCCTCTATTTTGTCAAACGGAACAATGTCTGAGACCATATTTATAGTGTCATCTACAGAAAATCCAAAAGCGCAAAATGCGTAGTAGCCAAACAAGTCTGTTGTAGCTGCTTTGTCTACAACGAAAAGAGTGAGCGTGCGTGTCACATGTTTATATGTGACCGGTACTTCAAATTGGCCTTTGAGAGCCAGTTGTTGATGGGTATAAGTGCGCAAGTTGCGCGAAACAGGTGATAAGGGGGGCGCCCCCAGCTTAACGTAAGTGTGAGAAGTAATAATAGTCGCGGCGGAGCCGGTGTCAACTTGCATTTGAATATCCTTTCCTAGGACAGTAACAGAGACAAAAAGTTTATTGTTTGAGGAATAAGTGGAGTTGACAAACATGACTGAACCAGCATCAGATTCCATATCGTTGATTGCTTGAACTTGTTTTGAACGACATACGGATGAGATGTGACCACGTTTTTTGCACTTGTGGCATTGTGCCCATCTTTGAGGGCAGTCGTCACGCGAGTGCTGCGTGAAACATTTTGGACAAGAGGGCAGCCCATTTGGTGTCGGTTTTCTCTGAAAAACCATGTTGCTTTTGTTTTGTTTCTGCTGAGAGGGGCGGTATATAGCAGCAACGTCGTCACTTGTTTCGCTGTGAGCGGCGGCAGCAACGGCCCTATCTAACGCAACCTCTCCTACGTCACCCCACGAATCCACCAGAGCACCCACAGCGCAAGTAATTTCAAATGATTCTGTGATTGACAATACCTCTGCCAGGGAAGGGTCATTTAATTGAAGTGCTTTTTGTCGAACCTCTTTGTCAGGGTCCGAGCGGAGAATAGCGTCACGTACCATTTGATCGGTGTACGATTCCTGATGGATTTTCATCACAAAATTACACTTTCTGCTGAGCCCTTGCAGCTGTGTGGCCCAAGCTTGGTATGACTGATTTGAAAGTTGTTGCACTGGTAGAAGGCTACCCTAGAGGCAACGACGTGCGTTTGTTTCTTATAAAAAGAATTTAGAAGTGTACACATTTAGTCGAATGACAACAATGCCGGTTCTTGAAGTGGGGCCAGTTGTGAAAGCAACTGATAAAGATGGGGCGAAAGCCAAGAGAGAAAGAGAGACTTACATAGGTTGGTGTCAACAACGACGAATGCTGCGAAGTGTTGACGTAGTCGTTTCTCGTAGTCGGCCCAGTCTTCGGCGGCATCGTCATATGGCTGGAAACTCGGAATTGAAAGCTGTTGCCTCCTATCGAACTGTGGTGCGTTGAAGATCGCCTTGATGGTGTTTGCGAAAAGCACTGGAAGTTGCAGGACATGATCGGTGAGTACTTTTTGCTGTCGCAGAAATGCTTGTAGAAGTTCTTCGATGGTGGCTGGCATGATTGAACATGTTGTTTTGATATATCCCCTTCTCATCGCCAATTTTGTGAGACTTTTAGAATATGCTTAAAGAATCTTGTATTTCATAATTGAACACATACACGGTAAAGTACACACACGTGACATACGTCACTGATAACAAAAGACACTTCGTATAATGTAATTAAAGCACCGAGGCGCACCATATGAAAGCAAAACAAACTCTGACAGCCGGCGTGCTGCTGCGCACTGCCGCAGCACCGCGGCAGGTGGCACTGGCGAGATCAGCTGATCTCTGACAGCGCCAACTGACGTAGCGGACAATACGAAATTATTATTTACTACACTAAGTTTACAGAATTACGGTCACCAGTGCTCCATTAAGCAACAAAATACTTCAAAAATTGTGTGTGACTATTATGAACATTTCATAAATGCCATCAGCAGCCTTCATAAGAAACATGATAATATTTCAGCAAAAGGAAATGATTTGGAGCCAATATTCTAAGTCTGCATAGCTGCACATTGATTTTGCTGAATATTACACTTGTGTTTGTGAATGTGAGATGCAATGTGCACAAGCCCAAGTTAGTATTTTTCACTGCATCATAGCGGCATTCACATTCTCATCACAGCCTAAGCCCTCTCTCTACAACATCCTTTCTTCCAGGAGTGATAGCCCTGCAAGTTCCGCAGGAGAACTTCTGTGAAATATGGAAGGTAGGAAGTAAGGTACTGTTGAATCCAAAGCTGTGAGAACAGGCTGAGAAGTGTGCCAGGATAGCTCAGCTGGTAGGAAGCTTCTCCACAAAAAGCAAAGGTTCCAGGTTCGAGTCTTAGTCTAGCACACAGTTTTAATCTACCAGGACATTTCATACCAGCACACATTCTGCTGCAGAGTAAAAATATCATTCTGGAAAACCACAGGATGTTTGGAATCCTCTGACTTAATAGAACTTACAGTTTATTTTCTCAGTTGTCTTGCTCATGTAATTCTTGACAGTGTAGTAAAAGTGATATGTTTATGTTCAGCGACTCTCATCAGGTCGAGTCCTTAAGGATGCTAGAATTCTGTGGATCTGCAACTGGATACCGCCATAGACTTAAGGAGTTATAGGTTGCTGGTTGCTGTGTACTCAAGGACATTGCAATCGTTCAAGAAGAATCGAGTCAAAAGTAATTTCAATGCCAAGGGACTCCACTTGTTCTGAGTCTGTACCCAAGGAAGAGTTCTGTCCCCCCACCTCCACCCCTACACATACACACACACAACTGAATCTCTGTCCAACTTCTTTGCTTTTTACAAATGTCTGTCTAGGTGTGTTTGCGTTTCGATATGTCTGAGTGTGTGTGTATTTGTTTACCTTCCTTTTTTTCCCCTAGGGTAAGTCCTTCCACTCCTGGGATTGGAATGACTCCTTTTCCACTTCCTTCAAACCCATATCCTTCCCTTTCTCTTCTCCTTTCTTTCTCTTTTCCTGAAGAAGCGACCAACGGTTGCGAAAGCTTGTATGTGTGATTGTGTGTGTTTTTATTTGTGTCTGTCGACGAGCCTGTCCTTAGGGTAAGTCATCTCTTTTCTATTTTTTATTTTTGTTTATCCCACCGGGAAAGTTTCCCTCTATAATTTTCATTTCATCAATTTGAATACTGTGGAAATAGGTATATTTGTGCGATTTTGGATGCTTGAATATGCATTTATAATATTATCTGAAGTACATGGTTTTCAGTATATGTCGAATTTGTTTGTGTTGTTAATATAACTTATAGTCAGGTCAAGGAAATTTATCAATAAATTTCCTCAACCTGACTAAAAGTAAGACAGTCTAGGGTAAAAAGAGATCGAGGAAAATAAAATATCAAACACAAAAATAACTTGTTTAAATAATCATTCCATGATGTGCCTGAAAATTAGAGGACTATAAAATTAAATTAATGAACTTATGATCCACTTACACATACCAGAATGTCAGATGGTAGTTCATGTATTGTTTCTACCTAAGTGCCATGTAAATA
This sequence comes from Locusta migratoria, assembly GCA_026315105.1. NCBI lineage: Eukaryota > Metazoa > Arthropoda > Insecta > Orthoptera > Acrididae > Locusta > Locusta migratoria. Next base: position 328,679,963 of record CM048747.1, on the reverse strand, counting down.
CAAGATGACATACGTTAAGGGGATCTGAATTTCATAACTTGTACTTTTTACTGTCAGCAACAGGTTTTTTATTATCTTGTAACATTCAAGTTAAGTAATTGAGTTAGTGTACAAGGTACTTGTCAGTTTATATCTCTAATAAATTTTGTAAGAAAACACTCCCCATTACTGTGTAATTACAAAATCTGAAAACATATAAAATATGTTTGTTTTTCATCCTGCTAAAATACTCTGATCATCATAAAGATTTTGTCAGCCAAAAACTAGATGCAAAATTTTATCTTTATTGATTCAGTTTCATCATATTGAAAATGTGTGATGTTTAGTTTGCCATATATTGTGGAGCCTATTGATAAAGATTGTGTGTGTGTATGTGTGTGTGTATGTGTGTAGGAAGCATGAAACTTTCTTTGTTCCCACTTTCATACCTGTGCTAGAAATTATTTTGAAGAATGAGTTCAGGATTATTATTTGTGAAAATAATTGTTTCAAATGAGTACAGTGAGGAAACTCTGTATGTTTAAGTCTCTTAATAGTACAATGTACAATTAATTTTAAAATGTACATGTTTCTAATAATGGAAGACCGGGGTTGGAATGTCAGTAATAGAGGATGTACAGCAACTCACTATGAAGACTATTGCCCAGCTGCAGACAGACACTTAGTGGAACTTACTGCTGTATTTAACAATGGAAAATCTGACTGGAATGTCAGTCATTGAGGAGAGAGAACAACTCACAGTAAAGACGATCGCTGAGCTGCTGAACAAGTACATAAAATAGCCAATCACATACACACAACTAAATGAACTAGTTTCTGTTTATGCCTGAGTGATTGTGTGGTGTGTTTCTTTTTCTGATGAAGGACATGGCCGAAAATGTAGTTGTGTGTATGTAATTGTCTATTTTACATACCTGTCAGCAGCTCAGCAATAATCTTTATGTTGAGTTGTTATCTATCCTATATTATTGCTTACATTTAGCAACAGGCACAAGCAATCCAGAAAGTTTGTACTTACAAATTAAAATGAATCAATTATTTTTACTATTCACAAAACCAGCATCTTGTTAATTTTCAACAATATGTTTCGTATTGCAGTTTGAAGTACTGCCTGATGAACTTTTAGGCCTAAGATCACTTTGCTGTGGCATAACAATTTCTTAATTTTTTCAATTTCCAACAACATGCTTTTTTGATTACCATAAAATTTATTATTGTTATTAAACTTCTTTGTTTCTGACATTTTATGGTGTAAAATGTTTAAATGTTTGAAATATGCATTCACGACATATTTACAACACACACACACATGAGAAAAACATAAGTTACACAAGAACCTTGTGTATCTGGACTAGGAGGGACCAGATGCAGTCTGGATTATTGAAAATCTGGATAATCCAAAAACCTTAAACTAAATAGAAAAACTCCAATATGTACTGTAATAATAGGCACTAACAGGAGACGCTTTTGCCTCTTAAACCCTATATATAATAAAGTCAACTCACATTTATTTACTGAAATAGTGTGTAAGTTTCCTCTGCTTCAAATTTGTGTGGCATTTTATTGTAGCTTCTTTGTGTAGACATTCCACCAATATCATTTTGGATGGAGTTGTCTCCGGCTGATATTCTAGGTTGTGTTGTTCATGTTTTATATAGTTACTGGCCTTGTATATTGTGTAAGAGGCATGAACAGCATTAGATGTGGAAACATAAAGTGAAAGTCACCAAGATGTCTCCTTCCTTCTTTACTTCCCAGACTGCGTTTCCTTTTCCCCTCCCCTCCTTTCCTATCCTCACTCCTTCCCCTCCCCACCGGGGGACTGATAACCTCAGTAGTTTAGTCCCCCTAACCCAACCAAACAATCCAACGAACCCAACTGAGATGTCACATTACCAGCACCTGACAGAGCCTCATTTGCGAGACTTAAATAGCCTGATTGGTTGAATCATGCAATATCCAGGATCCTGGAGTATTTGGACATAGATAACTGCCAGATGATAGACTGCATGGGAACACAAGGGCAGTCATACTCATTCTCAAGGTTTCGGTTGGCCATGTCTGCTCAGAACTAGGGATGTTAGCCATGTTGTGCCCCAAGTACATGGCAGCCTGTGCAAAGATGCACCTTCTATTTAAGAACAAATAATGGATGCCCTGCAACCTTCTGTCTCTTCCTGCACCATTGGTCAGAGACGAGCAGTAACCAAATTGGGCCCAAATATCCCAGACAAAAGCTACTATTAACACAACAAATCAAAGATTAGTATTTGGAGTGGTATCAGAACTTCAAAGCATGTACTGCATATATAAGAGCTGTTGTTGGTACAATTAATGCTCTGTTTGGATTTTTGCATCAGATAATTGAGATGACTGGGACTCTTTTCCTTACATAGACATCCAGTTTCCATGAACTGTTAGTACCAACTACCTACATTATTCTTGTGTAGTAAGTCTTTTCCAAAACCTGCACACAACTCACACTGCTCTAGGGCTGTTGATAAATTTTCCAGAAAAATATTGTTTTATATTGCCGATACCATTTTTATCGAAATGCCTTTTTTGTGCAATTTTTAGTAAATATTTGGATTTTATTTATTTATTTAATTTGTAGTAGAATATAATTTTACTTTGTCACCAGACCGTCATGTTAAGGTTTCTCACAGTGTGGGAAAATGTATGATGGGAAACGCTGGCATTGGCAGGATTGAAAAATACCGGATTGTTGACGTGAAGTGCTCTGGAAACATCCATGACAAATCCAAATGACAGGCTCATCACTTTTATTTATTGCGCCATTGTTAGCATTCTGTCACTGGCAAATAGCAAATTAGACCTACAGATTTTTTAGAATTGTAGTGATTTGTAAGTACTTGACGCAAACAAAATGTAAAGCTATTTTTCTTTCTAATTTTTTTTTTCCATATTTATTACAAAATTAGGTGATTCAGGTGTATCTTAACTCTAAATCAGTTCACCGCACACAGAATATCCCTAACGATTAGTGTATGAACAATGTAGTTGCCATGTTGCTTTTGTGCTTTGTTTAAAAAATAACTTATTGTCTATAGATGTTGAGTGTGAGGGCTATGTTATTACTACAAAATAAATTTAAATTAAGAATTAAAAAAAAGAAAGAGTATAGAATAACACTGTTACCAAATAATAAATGTGTTTTTGAAACCGAGTACCGCTAGGACTAAAAGGCAAACTTACCTCCAGATTCCAGACATGAAGATACTCAATGGAACACTCGAAATATTACTCTTGCAACAACTGCACTGTGTAAAATATTATTTTGAATTTTTCTACATTAGCATGAAAAAAGGTTTATTTTGACATGTAGCCAATGGCAAATTAAGAAAATAAGGTATCTGATGTTAAGTGGAAGAAAATATTTTATGACACTGTACCATGTTCACAGTTGTTAATTAACAAGACAACAGTCAACCAAAAAATTTTTGTAATATAAGTTTTTCATCTAAAAAACTACTATTATTAAAAAACAAATTTTCACTTCAAATGTTACTGTAAGGGAAATAGGCAGGCTGCTAGCTTCTTAATGTACAGAATATCTAATAATAAATCAATACATAAATATACAGCTCTATTGGCTGATTATTCAACATGTTTCCCCTTCAGTATATCAAAATTCAAATGTTTGTTAAGCTTATGGGACTTAGCTACGGGGTCATCAGTCCCTAAACTTACAAACTACTTATCAACTACCTTATACTAAGGACGACACAAATATCCATGCCCGAGGGGGGATTCGAACCCCCGACCGTAGTTGCCGTGCAGACCGTGACTGGAGCGCCTCAGTCTCCTCAGCCACCGCGGCCGGCTTCAGTATATCAATATCACCTCATTCTCTCTCTCTCTCTCTCTCTCTCTCTCTCTCTCTCTCTCTCTCTCTCTGTCTCTCTCTTTCAATTTACCGAGGAAAAGTAAGGACATTTCTTCCAAATATCAGTTTATTGTATTCCCAAAATTTTTAAAAATAGAACAGCATTATGCTGCACTGTGAGAACAGATTGGTACATTTCAAAATGAAGAACAGGGAGCCTTGTCCGGAAGCAGTGCCATTGTGGAAAGTGAGACACTGCCTGATTACTAAGCATGATAAGTAAACAGCAGCTATCACATCATAAACTTTGCTAGCTGCCATTGCTCATACTGTAAGGTTTGCTCATTTTAAAGTAATAATTACATTCTCTATTAATGTTTACAACTACACCATTTGGCTATAAACAAACTGTTTGAATATTGGAGAAAGTTCTCAGAACAGAATGAAATTTTTCACTCTGCAGCGGAGTGTGCACTGATATGAAACTTCCTGGCAGTTTAAAGTGTGTGCCGGAACCGGGACTCGAACCTGGGACCTTTGCCTTTCGCGGGCAAGTGCTCTACCGACTGAGCTATCCTGACACGATTCACGATGCCGCCTCACAACTTCACTTCTGCGAGTACCTCGCCTCCTACTTTCCAAACTTCACAGAAGCTCTCCTGCAAAACTTGCAAGAATAGCACTCCTGGAGGAAGGATATGGTGGAGACATGGCTTAGTCACAGCCTAAGGGATGTTTCCAGAATTTTCACTCTGCAGCGGAGTGTGCACTGATATGAAACTTCCTGGCAGATTAAAATTGTGTGAAAGTTTCATTATGGAAACATCCCTTAGGTTGTGTCTAAGCCATGTCTCCACCATATCCTGCTATTCTTGCAAGTTTTGCAGGAGAGCTTCTGTGAAGTTTGGAAAGTAGGAGGCGAGATACTGGCGGAAGTAAAGTTGTGAGGCGGCATCGTGATTCGTGTCAGGATAGCTCAGTTAGTAGTGAACTTGCCCGCGAAAGGCAAAGTCCCAGGTTCTAGTCCCGGTTCCAGCACACAATTTTAATCTGTCCGGAAGTTTCATTCTCAGAACAATTTATTAATCCAGGAGGATCCTATATTCAGATTATTGACTCACTGCACATGTATCTTTGTCAGTTTTTTAATTCATTTCCAATACTAGAAAAATCTTGTTTGTCTCATCATATATCACTTTTATATTTAAAAAACTGACTTGTGTCAGATTTACATTTATAAAGTTTTTAATAAGTCGGTACTTATATTCTGATGTAATTTTCAAAATTATTATTCCAGATAACATCTAAAACATTATCTTTTCTTGCAGAGCAAGTTGGAGAACTTTGTGAACCTACCAGATGTGTTTCTTCTACCACAAGTCAACATGCTTGTCAGTAGTAGCCACCGAACTGCTGTACAGAGACGAGCATATGAAGTAATAGCTGCTATTTATCGTCAGTTATATGAAGCTGTCCATAATCCATCTAATGAATACCAAAATCCTGATGCTTTGATGTCCATCCCACCAGAGCAGATTCTTGAAAAACTTCTGGGATAAAACTACTGTTTAGTTTTCATAATGTTGTTTATAAACAGATTTGTATAAATATATTTTCCTTGTCATTGTAAATACAGTGTTTATTATAACAACTAAATTGTTTTGTAATTCATCAGTGATCTGAGTTTTTTCTCCCAAGCAATTTTGATAATTGTTGGTTGTATGAAAAATTATGAAATTAATATGATGTCAAGTGAGATGAAGCTTGTTACGGGATGAATATTGTTACCTCCAATTCTGCAGTTAGGTTGGGTTCTCCAGTACACAGTATTAAAGAGATAGAAATGCTATAGCAACCTGAACATTTATTGACTGATGACTCCATAGATTGGGACAGTGAAAATTAGTGATGGGTTGAACCCCAATTTTAATGAATCAAATCCGAATACCGAATCTTAAATAAAACTTGTGCCGAATTCCGATCCGGAATTGAATCTTCCAAATCTCGAACCCGAATAATCTGTCAACTCAAGTACATGTATTTAAAAAGAATTACTAACTCTATCATAGCCAATGATGAAGATAAAGCCTTCTGGGGAATCCCAAATTACAATATTAACAGTAATGTTTATGAAATTAAAATTTCATTTAAATTGTTTTAAATCTTAAGGATTTTTTTAATACACCTACCCTTAAAAGAAATTTGTATGAAACATTTTGATATATATGTTGTTTAAAGGGTCTAAAAGATAATAAGAAATGTTCTTCACTCTAATACAAAATGTTTCACTTTGATGAAATGAAAAATGATGAAAGGAATGGATTGTATTTTTTCTTTCTTCAAAGGGGAAGACACAATAATAAAACCTGAAAAGATGAGTAGATATTTTGGTAGTTAAAAAAAAAATAGTTTCTTAAAAATAGGATGTGTAAATATTAAATATTTTTAAAGTGATATCAGGCATTCCATGAGGGACAGACAGGACATTCAGACACAGAGAAATCTGGGTTTATTCAATGTGTGTGTACTTCTTAGTGCCATGAAGACACTTCATAACTGTGGAAAGTACTTAATGCACAGATTGCACATTCCGGATGGTTAAGCAAGTACATGTAGATTTACTTATTCTTTAAAACATTGAAGACCACGTAACTTGTCTGCACAGAATTTTTATTTGTAGAAGATTTAAAAATCTGTACTAGAAGTCAGTTGCCGTGCTTCATATCTATTTGCTTCCGTTCAGCATAAGAATAATACAAATGTAAACATTAACATGACATGTATATTCTTCCACGTCCACCACTGTCTTTCCGGTTTGTTAGGCAGACAAAATTTAAATGTGGTAACAGTTAACACGGAAGATTACATGGCATAATGTTTACATTTGTATTATTCTTATGGTGAAAAGAGTGTGGAATTTATGAATCGTGATTCATAGGAACAATCCCTTGCTCCTAATAGAAAAGAATGTAAGTTGTAGCACGAAGGCAGTGGTTGTACAATCAAGCATATTGACGCAACACAGGCTTGCCAGTCGGCTTTACATAGTAGCATTTAGATAATACTCCAAATGTACGGCTATTGTATGAAATGAAATGCGAAAATGTAAAACATTTTTATTAGACGTGGCGACGAGCTGCGACAGGCACATACAAAAGACACACACATACAACACTTTCAGCTGTCAGCCATGACCTTCTTCAGAAAATAGAACATTCTTGCAAGCACACATACAACCATCACCTTTGGCTGCCACACTTTGAATCTTTTTGGGGAGCATGTAGAAGGTGGGTGTGCAGGTTGCTGCTGGGGTGAGGAGGGAGATGGATTAGGGGTAAGTTTATGTGAGGGGCCATAGGATATTAGTAGGGATTGGAGATCTTGTTGGACTTTGGGGATGGGGTCATTCCAGCACAACTTGTTGGTGGAGGAGTCAGAGAGTTGGCGGAGTCCTTCTGACATGTAGTCACTGTGATCCATAACTACAGTGGTCGAACCTTTATCTGCAGGGGGGATGATTATGTCAGGATTAGTTTTAAGGTTTTGGATGGCTCTTCTTTCTTTTGCTGAAAGGTTTGAGTTCTTGGGAAGGGACTTGGGAAAGGATGGTGAGGACAAGTTGGAGGTGAGAAACTCTTGGAGGGTAACCAGAGGGTGATTAGCTGGGAGTGCAGGGTGATCTATGTTGGATGGTGATATGAATTGGGACAGGCAGGGTTCAATATTGGGATTAGGTAAGTTATGGTCAGAGGGATTGGTGGCAAAGTAGTGTTTCCATCATAGGGATCGAGCAAAGGAGAGTAGGTCTTTGACAAGACTAACATGATTGAACTGGGGTGTAGGACTAAAGGTAAGACCTTTGGATAAAACGGGAACTTCAGTTTTGTTTAGGTTTTTTGTGGCTAGGTTAACGACAGTGTTCTGGGGTTGTTTTGGTATTGTATGTTGTGGAGTGGTGGTAGGGAGTTTGGGGGGATGAGGTATTTTCAAGAGGTCAGCTAAGCAAGGTCTGGGAGCTATGAGGGGTTCAAGAGGAGGAACACTGTGGATCAGATAAGGATTGGATATGGGTGCTCCAAGGCAGCAATATGATGTCAGCAGGCTGGACAATTTGTGGAGGTGGTATTTGGAGTGCTCCTCCAGTTGCTGGAGAGCAAAGGATTCGATCAGGGAGGTAGGATGTAGGTAGTTTTGGCTAAACAATAGTAATATCTTATGGAGGGAGAGAAGGTAGCTAAGGGACTTATGAGCCATGGAGAGGTGATTTTGTAGGACTGTGTTCGTGAGGGATAAGGATTGGTGGAATCTGAAAAGGTGCAGGTCATTGTGGAAGGAGGGGTGGGATCAAGACAATGGAATTTTTAAGGTTGGAAGGGATATCATGACTTAGGCAGCATTTTATGAATAGGATGGGGGATTGGGTTTTGGCCAGGGAAAGGGATACTTTCTTGAACTGGTACAGATAGATGGAGCAGGGGTCCATCGGGACAGGGATGGTGCAGGGAAAGTGGAAAATGAGGAATGATGGGAGAGACAGTGGATTATGATGAGCCTAAGGCCTGGGAAGAGGTTCCTCAACACACAAAATATGCACCAGGAACGCAAAAGTTCGGAAATTCGCTCACACAAGTACACAGATACACACACCCAAGCACGCAGATTCGGGCCCAAGCACGCAGAATGACAGAAAAAAACTGCAAAATCACGCATAAAATCATGCACCAGAATGCAATATCACGCACCAGAACGCTAGATCTCACACATGATCAAGCAGCCCACCGCAAAAATGTATACAGAAACGTAAACAAAGCATTAGTATGGAAATTCTTGCGACGAAATGCAGAACAAAGACTATAATGGAGCTTCTAGAACAGAAAACTCAAGACACAGTAACATAAATTGACGTAATTCCAATATTATTGTACCAGAGGGGAAGAATATAAGGGACTGGGGATAATGATTACATGTGCATATCAGTGAGCATGCCCATTAGTTCAAACGAAACCGGTTTCGGAATTGTTGGCGCGTTAATAAACGATTTAAAGTGATAAAAATATAAAATAAACTGTATATACAGATGACCAAAACTTCGTGAAAATACCTATCATTTGGAAAGGTGTATTAGAATAACTGGAGGGGGGAGGAGTTAGATGCATCAACAATTGGCGTGGTTATAAAGCCCTCTATTGAGAGCCGGCGGGATTGTTGGCTCAGAAGTTGGAATGTGACAGTTACAAAGAATTGAGAAGAAGGAAAATACAAGAGAGAAGGAAATATTGATAGAGGAATGTTTTAGAAAGCAGTAACAAAGGAAGAATCATGAGGTTATGGGATGGAAGGGAGACCATTAGGCAAAATATAATAATGGAAAGTCCAGGTTGAAATTAATATTGGAATTATTAATTCCAACCTGGACTTTCCATTGTTATACAATTTTATTAGACTTATAATACACATTTTACGAAATGTTTATGATAGCAATTAGATACCGGTACAGTAATTATGAATCACTATCATTTGATTTCTTGTTACACAGTTCCTTCCTATTACAGAACATCATCCCTCGTACAATCTAGTGCATTTGATACGTAACATTTTTAAATGCCTGTTACACAATCTGATTTGGAACCCACTTCTAGGTATCATCATTCCATTGGCACACTTGCGCGTTTCACACAACCCATTGGTGTCAGCTGTGTGTCACTTTTCGAAAGGCAGTAGGTGTTCATGTGTTTAAGCTTGACCTTAAACAATTTATTGAAACAGACGTCAAGTGGTTGCTGAACAGACGTCATCCTGCCTGAAAGATGCATGATTAGAACTTTTTTTTTTTTTTTTTACGAGCGCTAAAGTTTTAGCCAGTATTTGTATTTGCGCCTGCTAAGCAAGCTTGTGTAGCACTGCTATATTAAACAGGAAAAGTTACTTGTGGTGGCTCCGAGTGCCATGCATCAGAACTACTCAAAGTGAGGTTGTTTCATTTTATGACATCCTGTCTTTCAGCCTATCTATGGAAAATAAAGTAAATAACACAAACGAAAGCGTACTTATATGCAAAGTAAACTATGACATTTGTAACTGAAGGTTTCCATATGACACTTTGGATTCGGGATTCGGTAGTATTCGGCCATTATGTGCTGAATTTACAACTTGTACAAAAGCCAGACCACAGTTATTAGACTCAAAGGGCATGAAAGGGAAGCATTAGTTGGGAAGGGAGTAAAACAGGGTTGTAACCTTTCTCCGATGTTATTCAATTTGTACATCAAGCTGGCGGTGAAGGAAAACAAGGAAAAATGTGGAATATGGATTAAAGTTCAGGGTGAAGAAATAAAAACATTGTGTTTTGCTGATGGCATTGTAATTCTGTCAGAGACAGCAAAGGACCTGGAAGAGCAGTTGAATGGAATGGACAGTGTGTTGAAGAGAGCATATAAAATTAACATTGACAAGAGCAAAACAAAGATAATGGGATGCAGTCTCAGAAAATCAGGCGATGCTGAAGGAATTAGATTAGGTAACGAAACAATGAAGGTGGTAGATGAGTGTTGTTACTTGGGTAGTAAAATAATTTATGACAGTCGCAGTACAGAGGATATAAAATGCAGAATGGCAATGGGAAGAAAAGCATTTTTGAAAAAGAGAAATTTGCTAACATTGAATATAAATTTAAGTGTAAGGAAGTCTTTTCTGAAGCATTTGTGTGGTGTGTTGCGGGAGTAAAACGCGGACAATAAACAATGTGATCAGGAAGAGAATAGAGGCTTTTGGAATGTGGTGCTACGGAAGATTGCTGAAGATTAGGTGGGTAGATCGCGTAACTAATGAAGAGGTACTGAACATAATTGGTGAGAAAAGGAATTTTTTCGGCATATCTTGTCTAAAAGAAGGGATCGCTTGGTAGGACACATTCTTAGACATTGAATCGTAAATTTAGCATTGGAGGGAAGTGTGTGGGGTAAAAATCGCAGAGGAAGACCAAGCAGATTCAAATGGATGTGGGTTGCCGTTCTTATGAGGAGATGAAAAGGCTTTCTCAGGATAGAGTAGGGTGAAGAGCTGCATCAAACCAGTCTCTCCATAACAACACAACATTCGCCGAATCCAAATCCAGTGTGCTAGTTTAGGCGAATAATGGATTCAGCCGATCCACTCAAACACAGCCGTAGTGAATATATAGTCCCCACATCTGTCTCTCTTAACACTGTCACAGTACCTGTGGCTTCCACCAATTTTCTCTTCAACCATATTTCAACCTTTCAACATATTTTTGTTCTCTCTGTGTGACTGATTACATTTCAGAATCATTAAACGCCACACTCCACACAAAACATTTGGTGAACCTATTTCTAAGTTTAATAGGGATGCTTCTAGCTGTCAGCAACTTTTCACTCTCTCAAATTCCATTTCCAAAGGAAATTTTGCATTTCATTTTCTCTGTACAATTTCATCTGGTAGTTATCAAGCACAGCTCTACTCACAGATTTGATAAAGTGGCAAGCAAAACTAACTGTTCTGTAATAGAAAGTCTATTATCATTTAGTTCAAAATTCGTGCCTGATGTGGTTGTGTGTAGTGATACAGTGATTAAAACAGTTGTACTAAAAATGGGTATTTATGGAAATTTTGATAGTGAAACAACATTTTATAAATTTACAAAAATCTGTGGACACACTAAGACGTGATTTTTGCATTTAAGAAATGAAATTTTGGAGCTACAGAGTTTATCTCTCAACATGGAGTCAACCGAGCACAATTTGAATTGCTCAACAAATAAAAGTAAAGTACCAATAAACAGTGTGAAAAATTCAATGTATATAGTGACAGAATGTGTTTAGCTTGCACACTAATAGGGAAAGTTAAGGAAAAGAGTGCAGAAGAATCAAAGAAAAGCGAGTGTGTGGCAACTTCATTTCATGATCAAAGTCCAATGTTAGGCCGAAAATCTTCAGGCTTTTACTACTGTGGAAATCGTGCCTTTACCAGAATTATGTACATAAAATGTAAAACAAAATTTCATCTCTCTTGTGCAAACATAAATTTGAAAAAAAGAAAAAGAAAAGAAATTTTCATTCTGCAAGTAAGATGATCTAGGCCTAAATTTGAATAACGAAGTCAGTAGTTCTGAGATAATCAAAGTGCTAATTGATTAAGTTAAAGAATTAAAAAGCAGAACTGACAAGCTCCCATAACAGAAGTTACAAAATGACAGTTAAATATGCAGGCCAAAATAACTTGGCACTAGGCCTATTTCATGTGAAAACCACAGTTCCATGGAAGAAACTCTTGCAAGAACTAAACAGTATATTACACCTAAAAACATTTAAAACTATGAAAACAACTGTGAATGACTCTGCATTAATTACTATGGCAAAAAAATAAGTTTGAAGTGCTTCAAAAAGGTGAAAATCATTAAGACCAAAGTACCGAGTCACAAAAATTATGAAATGTTATCCCAGGTGTACCATCAACTACAGTGTTAGATAGATGCAAAAATTTACATAACTTCACAATAAATTATATAGCTGTTATCTGGGGAGGTACAAATGATTTGGCCAAAATCAAAGCTTATAAGGCATTAAATTATTTAACATCAACATTAATGCATCTCCAACACACACATGTAATTTTAGTTGGGATACCCCCCAGATATGACCTTGAAAACTATCCCTCTGTGAATGAGGAAACTACATAGACAAATAGGAAAATAGGGAAATCTTTCCATCACTCCCAGTTTATAAGAGCCCCTAAGAACAGTACGGTACACTTCTCGCATGGGCCGCACTTAAATGTCAAAGGAAAACAAAGAATGTGTAGAATCTCTCTTACTATCATCTCTGCAAAGAGCAAACCACAGCCTGTAATACCGCTTAAATGGGTGGATTCTTCCAGTGTAGACAAGCAGCTGAGAGAGCTGAATACAAAAAGTCACCTAGTCCAGAGGGAATACCAGTTCGGTTTTACAAAGCGTTCTCTACAGCATTGGCCCCTTACTTAGCTTGCATTTATCGCAAATCTTTAATTCAGCACAAAGTTCCTAGTGATTATGACTTCTTTTCATAAGAAAGGTAAAAGAAATTACCCGCGTAATTACAGGCCAATATCAGTTTCCTGTAGAAATTTGGAGCATATTCTCAGCTCAAATATAGTAAGTTTCTTTGAATCAGATAAGCTTCTTTCTATGAATCAGCGCGGATTTAGGAAACATTGTTCATGTGAAACTTAGCTTCCCTTTTCTTCACATGACATCTTGTGAGCCATAGATGAAGGGCAACAGGCAGATTATGTTTTTCTTGATTTCAAGTCTTCCCAACTAAAAGAATGCAGTACATTGTTCTCGACATTGAGTGTTCATCAGAGACAAGTGTATCATCAGGCATGCTCCAGGGGAGTGTGATAGGAGCACTATTAATTTCTATCTATATAAATGATTTGATGGACAGAATAATTTGTAATTTGTGGCTGTTTGCTGATGATGGAAGGGTGTAGTCTTTAATTGACTATAATAGCATACAGGATGACTTAGACAAAATTTCTAGTTGGTGTGAAGAATGGCAGCTGGCTTTAAATGTAGAAAAATGTAAATATTGCACATGAGTAGGAAAAACAATCCCATAATATTCGAGTACAGCATTAGTAGTGAGATTCTTGATGCAGTCACATTGTTCAAATATCTAGCTGTAACATTGCAGAGCGATATAAAATGTAACGAACATGTAAGCATAGTTGTAAGGTGGACAGTTTATTGGGAAAATTTTGGGAAGATGTACCTCATCTGTAAAAGCGACTGCATATAAAACACTTGTATGACCACTCTTGAGAATTGCTCAAGTGTTTGGGACCTGCAGCAGATCAGTTTAAAGGAAGACATGGAAGCAGTTTAGAGGCAAACAGCTAGGTTTTTTACTGGTAGGTACGACCAATGCGCAAGTGTCACAGAAATGCTCCTGGAACTCAAATGGGGAACGCTGTAGGAAAGATGATGATCTTTTTGAGAAATTCTGTTGACGAAATTTAGAGGTCCACAATTTGGAGCTGAGTGTAGAACAATCGTTCTTCCGCCTACTTACATTTTGCATAAAGATCACAAAGACAAGATAAGAGAAATTGGGGCTCGTACAGATGCATATAAACGTTCTTTTTTTCCCGTGTTCTGTTTGGGAGTGGAAAAGGAAGGGAAATGTCTGGTAGTGGTACAGTGTACCCTCCACCATGCACCTTATGGTAGATTGTGGAATATTTATGTAGATGTAGATTCAGATGAAACCTACTGCAAGGTTCCACATAAGTAACCAACAACAGTACTGGAAACTAATCACAACGATACCAAGAGGGCAGGGGCAAACAGTGGAGTAGGAACATCAGTATGCAATAACTATTAAATGGCATTTTTGTATGTCACAGCAAAGCAAAATACAAATTCCCAGGATCACATATGAGCAGCTTACCAAGTCAGTCAGTGACAACAATGAGATGTCAGGACAACAACGACCGCAGACACTACAACAGCAGTGACTCAGACATTGGGCAGAGAGTGCATAGCTTCGGCTTCTACAACACCTATTAGTTCTGAAATTTCTCAACCCATGCAAAGAAGAAACATACCTCAGCATCTTTTATGACTGCCAGACAGACAGCAGCCAGGTAACAAAAAAAAAAAAAATTCAACCAGGCAATGAAAATATTGCATCAAAAATGCAGAGGAGACTGAAGTGTTACTTGCTGCCAAGGAACCATATATCTTCGTTAATGACTTGGACTGAATGAAAATGAAATAAAGTTTTTAAATTTTCAGGGTTAAAATAGAGTGTCATATTTCTGTAGAAATGAACACAATTGGTGGTGTAAGTTTGTATGTAGATAACAGAACAAGTAAATGTGTGCACTGGCAAATTACAAACAGTTGATAAATCTCTTTTGAAGCAGCAGTAATTCAAACAAATTTTTAAGAGGAAAAATGTCTAGTGTTAGGGATATATTGCTGTCCAACTCTAGTATAAAAGAGTTCCTAATAGAACTTGAAATATTGCTTGACAAAGCTGTTAAATAATTAATAGTAGCAGGTGTCATAAATACATTAAAACAGAGTAGTGGTACAAAATGTTTTCATGATGTTATAAATACATTTAATATGAAGATGCACCAGCCCCATGAACCACAGACATTGCCAAGGTGGGGTGGCTTGCATGCTTCAATGACACAGATAGCTGTACCATAGGTGCAACCACAGCGGAGGGGTATCTGTGGAGAGGCCAGACGAATGCAGCCTTTTCAGTAGTTGTGGGGGCAACAGTCTGGATAATTGACTGATCTGGCCTTGTAATGTCAGCTAATGTGGCTTTGCCAGACAGTTACTACGATCAGCTGAAACCAAGGGGAAACTACGGCTGTTACTTTTCCCAAGGACATGCAGCTCTAGTGTATGAATATATGATTATGGCATTCTCTCAGATAAAATATTCTGGAGGTAAAATACAAACAGGAGGGAAACGAGAAAGGCAGGAAGAGGGAACATACTACTTACTACACAAGGAGAAGAACTGACTGATCCACATGAAGTGTGTTCCACTTGAAATCAATACTATGTAGATGTAGTACATAAGCTAATGAAGCAAAATTCAGTATTGTAACAAAACAATATAGTCTCACCAGAAATAACTTAATGCCTATTCTGTTTCCCAACAGATGAAACAGAAATTACAAATATAATTAGAACACTGAAAAACGAAGAAAAAGATGGCCTAGATGGAATATGGGGTACTTGTAAAAGTAATGAAACACTGCTCACAGTATCTGGCAAAGCCTTTGACATTCCTAGTAAACTTGGTAATGGAGAAGGGTCTTTTCCCAACATACCTGAAAATGAGTTAAGTGGTGCCAATTTATAAAGGTTGTGATAAAGGGGATCCTGGAAATTATACACCAATAATGATAACATCCTCCCTATCAAAAATTGTTGAAACAGTCATTAAAATCTAGGTATTAAAATTTTTTAAAAAAGTCTTGGATGTAGCACAGCATGGATTTAGGAAAGGAAACTACAAAAACAGCTGTAGCAATTTTCATGACACATAATCATGACATTAGAAGAACAAAATAATTCTTCTAGATATGCTTAATTATTGTGGGACAGTGCACAAATGGTTTAAATCATAATTAACTGGAAGAGTGCAGAAAGTTGAAATAAGCAGATCACATGATACAGAAGAAACAATTAATTCCTCTAACTGGGAAGTTATCAAAAATCTGGTGCCACAAGGTTCAGTCTTGGGTCTTTTACTGTTCTTTATATACATTAATTACTTGCCAGTCAATATTCATGAAGATGCTAAGTTAGTTCTTTTTGCTGATGATAAAAGTACAGCTATCACATCTGACAAACAGGAATTAACTGATGACATTGTAAATGATGTCTTTCAGAAAATTAAGTGGTTCTCTACAAATGGAATTTCATTAAACTTTGATAAAACCTAGTATATACAGTTTCATATAGTAAACAGCGTGACACAATTAATAAATTTAGACTTTGAACATAAATCTCTAGCTAAGGTGGAATATTCAAAATTTTTAGGTGTTTGCATTGATGAAGGATTGAATTGGAAGCACACTGAAGATCTGCTGAAACATTTGAGTTCAGCTACTTATGCTATCAGGGTCATTGCAAAATTTGATGATATACATCTCAGGAAATTAGCTTACTATGCCTATTTTCATTCACTGCTTTCATATGGGATCATATTCTGGGGTAATTCAACATTTAGTAAAAAAAAGTATTCATTGGACAAAATCATGTAATCAGAATAATTGCTGGAGCCCACCCAAGATCATCCTGCAGACATTAATTTAAGGATCTAAGGATCTTCACTGTAGCTTCACAATATATGTATTCACTCTCAAATTTGTTTTTAACCATCCGACCCAATTCAAAAGTAATAGCAGTATGCATAGCTACAACACTAGGAGCAAGGGTGATATTCACTATTCAAGGTTAAAATCTAACTCTGGCACAGAAAGGGGTGAATTATGCTACCACAAAAGTCTTTGGTTACTTACCAAGTAGCATCAAAAATCTGACAGTTAGCCAATTGGTATTCAAAAGGAAATTAAAGGAATATCTGAATGGCAACTCCTACACTTTAGATGATTTTTTAGATAAAAATTAAAAGATTAATATTATATAAAAAATAGAAAGTGGATGACTTACCCAAAGGACAGGCATGTTGACAGACACAAATAAAATCATACACAAACACACATACAAGCATTCACAACCGTTGGTTGCTTCTTCAGGAAAATAGGGAGGAAAGAAGCAACCAATGATTGCGAAAGCTTGTATGTGTGTTTGTGTGATTTTATTTGTGTCTGTCAATGAGCCTGTCCTTTGGGTAAGTCATCCATTTTCTATTTTTTATATAATTTTATTCCACCAGGAAAGATTCCTTCTATAATTTTCATTTCATCCATTAAAAGATTAATAAATGAATAAAAATATAACAATAATTAATAATTCCTTAATATATTGTCATGTATAGACACCTTTTACTAAATTTACACGTTCTACATCATTATGAAATGTCGTATACATAATCTATGGAACAAGTATTAATCTAATCTAGTCTAGTGTTTTCCTGAATATCTCAAAAGCTTTTGACCATGTATGCCACTCTATTCTACATAAATTCCATAGATAGTATAATAAAATCATTCACAGAAAACAGACAACAAAGTGTAGAAATAAAACAAAATGTGAACACAAGGTGAAAACTGTTCATTCTGACTTCCAAGTGGTGAGGTATGGAGTAGCACAACGCTTGGTACTTGGAATGGCAGCATCAGTGAAAAAAAAATGTAATCATGTATGCAGATGATACATCCCTCATTGTAAGAAGCAGATCAATAACTGATTTCGAAACAAGGACAATCACAGACATAGAAAGGTCAAATGAATATTTAAGTGAAAACAATCTATTTATAAATAAAAAGAAAACATCGTACATGAAACAACTAACAAAGAGAACAACAAATGAAGAGGAACTAATTATAAGGCTCAAAGGTACACCAATAACTGAAGTTGACAGTACAAGTTCCTTGGATTGATGACAGATTCATAATTTGGGAAAACCATATTGATGAGGTCTGTGCAAAAATAAGCAGCAGTGTATTTTTAATGGTGAAACTGTCACATACAGTTGATATAGATACATTCTTTAAGATGTACTTTAGACTTTTGGCAGCATGTCCACATCGATCCATACTAATGTATATATTTGGGTAATATCTTTGGAGCCAGCTCAAAATGTTCAAGTGTTTGTACAGCTTATGGGACTTAACTACGGGGTCATCAGTCCCTAAACTTACAAAGTACTTATTTACTACCTTATACTAAGGACAGCACAAATATCCATGCCCGAGGGGGGATTCGAACCCGCGACCGTAGTGGCCGTGCAGAACGTGACTGAAGCGCCTCAGTCCCCTCGGCCGCCTGGAGCCAGCTTCTCTGAGCTGCATTGGCCATGTGATCTCATAGTTGTCAGTAATAAAGTGCATTTCTAGATCATCTACATGGTATCTCTGGGGCTCAAACCCCTCTCGATTCCCATACTGGTGACCTGGATGTGATTCTATTTCCATTCATTCAAGCGTGTAAGTGAAATCTCCAACTTTTGTGCAAGTTTTTTCACCAAAATACACGTGCCACCAGCCAACAATCGACAGCCATGATGACTTTGCCATTTTAGACTTCGCCCAGATTTCACTTCGAACCTCTTTGTGTTCCACAAAGGCCTAATCTGCATGAATAACAAGTGCTTCATTTCAACCTTGCCGTAAGATTTTTTTTTGCCACTCCGCTTCCTATGAGTGCTGTCACATACTGTAATGACTCAATGAGCTTCATGATGTTTCACCTTTATTCAGTGCCAACGAACAATTGTACAATCTACCGTGTCATTCTAATTTTTCAAATGTATATTTTTCAGACTTACAAAATTTGAACAATGGACTTTCAACTGTTAGTTAGGTAATCGGTCTACAATGTGCTACAGTGCTGCCACAGACAAACTTTATTCTCCCGTCAGGACGCAGTGATCTTACTGATTGTGCAATTTCAAGTTTTCCTATGAATTATTCTTTTGGTTTGGATCAGTTTTGTTGTGCTCCAAGCATGCCTTTTTCTGCATGCGCAATGAACATTCCAGACAATGCCATTGGTGCAAGTTTCATGCAACAGTCTTTCCCATGTGTGAATAGTGAAAGTGGTGCTGCTTCAAACTAACACCGTAGTGACTTTGCATTTTCAAATCCTGTGTCTTGTGATGGTCTTTATGTGCAGCCATGTGCCACATCTGTCGCACCATGACCAAAACCATCATTTCTGCACTCACATATGACTGACACATTCAGTCACACATGACTGTGCATGCAACCACCCGTTTATGCGGCACATTCCGGTTCCTCTGCCACGTTGGTCTACAATGCCGTCGTGTTTCCAATCTACCGCTTTCACCTCAACAAGTGCACTGTAATACCACTATTGCTGAGGCTGTATTTCCAACACCCATGAATGCTTTCGAGTTGGAGTCAGAATCTATGACGCCCACTCTTGTAATGACTGTCAAAATCTACTTGTGCCTACACTGCATTGCCGGTGTTCGAGCTGGCCGTCCTGCAGCGAGTTATTACAGCTCGTCAAGTAACTTCAAAGGATAATCACACCCAGGTCAGCATTTGTGTTCCCCCCGCTAGTGTTATTAGTGACGTTGCGTCCGCGTGTCAGATTACCAGTGCTTGTGACAGTTCTGTACGCCCGCGCCGCTCCTACGCGAGCACTTGTAACAAAACTTGGTTCCTATGCCAACGCCTCCTCTCCGGGGACACCACCTTGATGAAGCACTGTCCATGCGGGTGGAGAGGCTTTCATATCAGTGTGAAGCAGAGGGCTGTACCGAAGGTAGAGAACCTACTGCCAGAATGGCCTCAGCTGATGGATCAGACTAAGAGCGCCCCACAACTTCCCGTCTTCCTTATCCTCTCCCAGTCCTTTCCCAATTCCTTTCCCAACCCAAGGTGTGATGTGATCTGTGCCGAGGGGTGTGTGGCACATGGGTGGATGTGTCTCGAACGAAGCCTCAGGGATACCGGGCGACCTCCCTGAGTAAGTAGTCTTGCACCGTGCGGGGTTATCGTGGTGTGGACCATATAAATCCCCAAATCTCGTGGGACTAAGATGAACACGGAGAAAGAAAGTATTTTAAAAGAATCTGAGGGGCAATCTGAGACCTCAGATACTCAGACATCGGGATCAGGACCGATGGAGTGCACTTCTACTTCTGAATCAGGGTCTAGACCTGAGCAAGAAGTGGGAACCATAACTGAGAAGTTGGACCAGATTAGGATTAAGGCCTTCTCTGGGGCACAGAGGAGGAAACTTCTCAAGGAACAGAAGCAAAAGGAAGGAAAAGAATGGCTTCCTAAGCATAAGTGGAGGGAATCAAAAGGGCTTGAGCCCAAGACCTCCAAAAAGAAACTGCCTCAGGTTGAAGGGGATACACAGACCCCCTCGATGTCAAAGACAGGTAGCAAGAGGGTTAGGAAGGAATCTAAGACTCCCTCCTCTTTGGACAGACGTGATCCTAAACGGCTGAGGCAGGAAATAGGGAAACAGACCTATAGTACTGCAGTCTCGGTCTTTAGAATGGCGGTTGTCCAAGAAGGATACCCACTGGTGAGCATCACCTCGCAGCAGGAGCAGCTCGTGCAGATGGCCCTCTTTGAAGAGATTGGGGGAGACGCTGTTCCAGGACCCAAATTCAGGAGGGTCTATCTAGATCATGGTGCCCTAATTTTTGTCTACGAGGGGGAGCACTCAGCAGAATGGCTTAGGAAAAATTGCCCATGATATCCTCGTGGGAGGACGCAAAGCTGCTGGTCAAGACAGCAACCAAACTCCTGAAGACCGCAAAGGTATCAATTTAGGTACCAAAGATCCTTAAGGATGTCCCTCCAAAGACTCTGTTCGAGAAAATAAGGGTCCAGAACCCAAAAGTCTCGAAAGAGGATTGGAGGGTAATTAACCAAAAGCTCATTCCAGAAGGACGAACCCTGGTGGTGGAGGTCGGAGAGAAGTCCCTGAAGGCAATGTGAGAGCAAGGCCTGAAACTGTTTTTAGGTTTCTCGCAGGCCACCGTCAGGGTAATCAAAGACCTTAAAGGCAATAATGGCAGCAAGATGGGGACTGGAAGTGCTGCAGATAAACCTGCAGCACAGTAAAAGGGCCACTGCTGCCCTGAGCCATCGCCTGGGGAGACAGGAGGTGGATGTGGCTCTGATACAAGAACCCTATTTATACAAAGGGGGTGTATCGGGCCTCGGTGGTACTGGAGGTAAGCTGATTTATACTAGAAATCTAAAAAAACTCCAGAACATGCATTTATGTTAGAAATGGAATACCTTTCATACCAATGATGGATTTTTGTTCCAGGGTTCTTGGTGACCATCAGGATGCAGCAACGTGAGGAAGGCATCAAGAGGGAAATTGTTTTGGCCTCAGCGTACCTTCCTTATGAAGACAGCTCTCCTCCTCCTTTGGAAGTGAGGAGACTGACGGAAGCCTGCCACCGGCAAGGTGACGAACTGTTGGTGGGATGTGATGCCAATGCCCACAATCTATTGTTGGGCAGCAAGGACACCAACAGTAGAGGTGAGCACCTTCTTGAATTTCTCCTATCTAACAACTTGGAGATCCTGAATAGGGGTGATGAACCTACATTCAGGAATAGTAGAAGGGAAGAAGTAATTGACATAACTTTTGGTTCCATGATGATGGGAAGTTACGTCAAACAGTGGCATGTGGTCCTGGAGCCATCCTCATCAGATCACATGTATATTAAATTCAAGGTTGAAATGGGAACCAGACAGACTATGGCCTATAGGAATCCCAGGAAAACGGACTGGGAGACATATAGGAGAGACCTTGACTTCAGCCTATCGGAAATTAAAACTTCGATAAGGAATCCAGCAGAGTTTGAGGAAGTAGCAGAGGTCGTAACCTCTGCTATAGTGACCTCATACCAGGACAACTGCTCAATCACTAAGAAGTGCACAAATAGGAGTGTGCCTTGGTGGAATAATAACCTGGAAATGCAAAGGAAACAGGTACGAAGACTGTTTAACCTTGCAAGGCGCAAAGGAAATGGGCAAAGTATCGTGAGGCCCTTGTCAATTACAACCTTGCCATCAGATGGGCAAAGGAGGCATCCTGGAAGGTATTCTGTGAGGAAGTGGAGGGCACGGCTGCTCAAGCAAGACTTCATAAAATCCTCACTAGAGTACCAACTAATCCAGGAGGAACATTGAGGAAGGAGGATGGGGAGTATACAAAGACAGCACATGAAACACTGGAACTGCTCCTCAAGACTCACTTTCCTCAATATACTCTGGGGGATAACTCAGACCAGAATGTGATTCCTGAGAGACAACGGTTCTCAGGTATTCGCAAAGAGGACTGGGATCTGGCCAAGGAGTGTGTCGTTTTCAGTAAGGTCCGATGGGCGGTGGGAACATTTCAACTGTTCAAGTCACCTGGCCCCGATGGAATCTTTCCAGCTCTCCTGCAACAAGCGGGAGAAAATCTTATTAGATTCCTATGCAGGTTATTCAGGGTTAGCCTAGCAGCAGGAATCATTCCTAATGCCAGGAGGGCAGTGAAGGTTGTCTTCATTCCAAAGCCAGGGAGAATTGATCATACCAAGGCCAAGGATATGAGACCAATCAGCCTGTCCTCCTTCATTCTTAAGACATTGGAAAAGCTGGTTAATGTGCATGTTGGAGAAAGGAGGTTAAGTAGGGTTCCTCTACATTCAAATCAACATGCATATCAACCAGGTAAATCATGTGAGACAGCTCTCCACCAACTTGTTGGGAAGGTGGAGAAAGCACCACACTTTCAAGAAATAGCCCTCTGTATCTTCCTGGACATTGAGGGGGCTTTTAGCAACACGACCTTCGATTCCATGGTTAGGGCAGCAGAGGTGCATGACCTAGGGACCACTATATGTAGGTGGACTAGGGCCATGCTCGGTGGAAGAAAGGTAGAGGCTTCCATGATGAATGAAAAAATGGTAATCAACACCACTAGGGGTTGCCCGCAAGGAGGAGTTCTTTCCCCTTTATTGTGGAATCTAGTAGTGAATGATCTCATTGGAGAATTAAACTCTAGGCAGTACTTTTGCCAAGGATACGCAGATGATCTTGTCATAGTAATACTTGGCAAATTTGCTGACACAGTGAAGAATATGGCACAAGGTGTTTTGGACATTGTGCAAGACTGGTGCAGAAAACAGGATCTGGGGGTTAGTCCTAAGAAGACTGTTGTTGTACCATTCACAAGGAAACATATCCAACACTCAAGTTGGAATCTAAAGCTTTTCAATGAAGCGCTACCTGTGAAGGGGACAGTGAAATATCTAGGGGTTACCCTAGATGAGAAACTGACATGGACCCCTTACATTAGGAATATTTGCTCCAAGGCAAAAGGTACTTTAGTAAGTGCCAGGAGAGCTTGTGGCAAAAATTTGGGGCCTGAGCCCCAAGGGTATGCACTGGATATACACCACAGTGATTAGACCCAGGATCATCTATGGGGCGGTCATGTGGTGGAAGAAGGTAGAACAGCAGGTTGCTGCTGAGGAGCTTGGTAAGGTGCAGAGACTAGCCTGCTTAGCCATAACAGGCGGAATTAGCAGCACACCAACTGCTGGGATGGAAACCATGCTGGATATGCCCCCATTACACCTTTGGGTCAAGATGAAGGCGGCAGCTGGTGCCTACAGACTCAAATCTGTCAACAACTGGAACTCTTTGGGATATCCAGAATCACACACTAAAATAGTGAGTGAGGTAAATATAGGAAAGGTTGGGGAAATGCCAACCGACTATATTATAACCCCATACTGCTTCAACAAGCCTTTCAGTATAACAATTGGAAGTAGGGAGCAGTGGGAGAAAATAGTTCGACACCGTACAGGGGATATTGTCTGGTTCACTGACGGGTCGAAATCAGACCAAGGCGTTGGGGCTGGGGTATAAGGGGTGCAGCCAAGACTGGAGGGCGTCATCTCTCTAGGGAAACTGGCCTCAGTATTCCAGGCCGAAATCACTGCCATCAGGGCATGTGTGGAGGAGAATTTGCGTAGGTGCTACAAAGATCATAGCATCTATATCTATTCAGACAGCCAGGCAGCCCTGAGATCACTGGCAGCTCCTACAACAAGGTCTAAAATTGTTGCAGAATGTCACAGGGTTCTGGTGGAGCTAGGGGAAAGCAATAGAGTAAACCTATTGTGGGTCCCTGGCCACTCGGGGATCAGTGGCAACGAACATGCCGACAGATTAGCCAGGATGGGGGCAGAGGCTCCATTTATTGGACCGGAACCTGTCCTGACAATCACCAAGAAAATGATCAAATTGGAGCTACGTAACTGGCTCAGAAGACAGCACGTAGAATATTGGACCAAAGTCCATCAACAAAAACATGGCAAGGTAATTATGCCAAAGCCTTGTTTTAAAAGAAGCTCTGCAATCCTGGGTCTGAACAGGAGAGAGATTAGACTCATGTTTGGATTGCTGACAGGCCATGGGAATTTCAAAAAACACCTACATACAATGGGAATAACAGAAGAGGATCCTAAATGTAGGCTCTGTGATGACGGTGATGAAACTGCATCACATCTGATCTTCGAATGCATTGCATTGGAGAGTAAAAGGCACAGAACATTTGGGACAACCAGACCCGAAGAAATTGTGTCTAATAAAGAACTGGTAAAGGGACTCCTTGCACTGTTCAAGGGCATTGGTTGGCTTTACTAGACATACAGGGAGCGATACCGCACAATAAACTTAGTTTCGGTGCGGGCAGTGGCGGGTTAGACCAAGACTGTTTTGGCTTCCCTGAAAGAATCAAATCAATGCCAACGCCTCAACTGCCAGCACTTCGTTCTACTCTAGTGGCCGCCTCCCAAATTACTCTTTCTCCTCCCATGAGCTGATCTTCTGTTTCATGCTCTCTCGCCCTATTGCTCAAGCATGAATCTAAAACTTCAGTTTCTCCAACTTGTACACTGCCCAAGCATGTTCACCTTGGAAACTGCTCAGACAAATCTCATGCACTGTTGTCTTGTGCTCTCGTGACACCAGTGGACAGTCAACTACCTCCGCAGTTCGGGTCTCCTCGCTGCCCCGAACGCTTTCAAATTTTAACAGTCCCGTTGTTGTACTTTTATGAATCCGTCATGTATCTCAAATTAAACTGTACACCAGTACTAAACAGACAAATGCACAATTACAACACAAGAATTAAAGAAAATTGTCATGACAACAGGACCCGACTAAAACTGGCCGATAGTGAACCTACTAAAAGTGGGTGCTTATTGTGCAACAGATTACCAGGCAGGCTAAAAAATATAAAAGCTCTACCAACATTCAAAACAAAGCTAAGAGAATATTTGAATGCATCATGTCAGTGTCAATTTCATATTTTGAGACTAATATGAAATAAACACAAATAATGTTCGTTTTTGTGTGAATCGGCAGTATAGAACTAAGGTAAGTAGTGACCAGGTAATCTATCTCTATTCAAGAATATTTCAGCAACTTGGTGGAGAATTTCCATCATTAATAAATAGTCTCTAAGGCAGTATACAATAAATAATAATTTCACATGCAATCTACGTTTTGATCAACACACTAGAATTAAAGCAAAAAGTGAATTGAGATAGCTATGCTAATTGTATTGTATTACATATTACAGTGTATTGTTTTATATGGTACTGTATCATATATATACTTGTTGTATTGTAATTAGGCTACACTGTAATTGTAAAATATACTTCACATATCCAATATCACTGAAAACAGCAAACAAAGGACAAGTAAATTATATAATTTGGATTGGTTGCATATCAGTGCAAAGGTGCTCACTAAGCTGCACATTCTGTTGATCCATTGTATAATTCTAGTCATAGCAACATTCCCTAAGGCTGACAGTGCCACAGACAGTATGTTTTCACTGCTGATCACTTTCCTTTCCGTAATATGCTGGAGTGCTTTCTCCAACTCTAATTTTTCAATTACTTGACCTCTGTGATTTTTGTCACCTTTGATCATCTTGAAATTTGAAACATTATTTAGTCACCTTGTTACATAGAAATTTCA
Organism: Locusta migratoria; assembly: GCA_026315105.1. Lineage (NCBI taxonomy): Eukaryota > Metazoa > Arthropoda > Insecta > Orthoptera > Acrididae > Locusta > Locusta migratoria. Next base: position 328,653,907 of record CM048747.1, on the reverse strand, counting down.
AATCATTTTATTTGTGCACCAAAAACATTTCAAATTTTACAATGCAAGTATTTTAAGACTATAATGTATTATACATTTTTGTGTACATAATTTAGTTCCAGTTACAAAATATTTTTGGTTATTCATACAAAGAATAAAAATATAAAATTCCCTTTCTTCAGACTGTGAAATTGTCTGCAAGCCATTCATCGATTGAGTAGTAGCAGTTTTCTACTAGCAGAATGAAGAGCAATAGTTTCAGTTAACCATGCTCCATGTAAAATATATTACTGCTCACTATTTTATTTTACATTTTTAATCCTGTGTAATCTGGTATTTGGGCACAAAGTATGTGTTGGAATTATAAAATGATCTCTCTGGTGTATACCTTTGTTGAATTTCGTAGTGGAAAGTGTCAAGTGTATATCAGTTTTAGTGTAAGAAAAACAACACCCGACTCAAAGTTGCAGTAGTAGACTGTCTTTCTGGTCTCTCTGTTTGTGACACCTGATGAAATACTCATTGCAAATGCCAAGCAAGGGACTGATGACCTACCTGTTTAGTCCCCTTAAAACCAACAACAACAAATGCCAAGCTATTCAGTTTATTTACCGAGTAGTCTATGTGGACCTTCCAGTTTAAATATATATCAAGAATTTTACATGATTTGCTACTATGATACTTTGAGCATTGCAAGTTATTTTTATTGAACTCCTTTTTAACTGATTAGCTTCAAACTACATCACTTTGATTTTAGTCACTTTTAGTTTTGAAGGAACTATTATTCCAGTTTTTCTAAGATATTTTTGGCACTTTAGGAGTTCTTTCTAGAACCTCATTTTCAATTCAATCGATGTATCATCATCAAATAAAACTGAAAGAACATAAATAGGAACAGATAAGTCACTTATATAGAAAAGTAATAGTTAAGGACCTAACACTGAACCTTGTAGAACTCGTTGGGAAATTGTTCTCCAGTTTGAGGAATAATTTACTGAATTTAAGGTTACAATTGCTCTATGTTTCCTCTCTGTAAATAAAGTGGATCAATGTTAATTAGTATCCGTGATTCCATATATCTTTAGTTTGTGTAGAAGTAATGAGTGGATCACTGAAACTATTCCTTTTGTCAGGCCACAAAAAATCCCCTTAATCTTTCTGCCTGTATAAGATAAACTTATTGATGACATTTCCCAAGATTTATCATAACTGGCTTTCAGAAATTGTCATTTAAAGTACTTTTTTTAAATTGTTTTTCTGGTGTCTTTTCAAGCACATTAGAGAAGATAAGCAAAAGAGAGATAGCGTGGTAATTTCCCAGATCCTCAGTTGATACCTTATTAAATGTTGGTTTTCTTCAGGCATATTGCACTTTATCTGGAAAATGTCCTTGCTTGTAGGATCAGTTTATAATAGTATAAATGACATTATACACACTCTTTTCTACAGATGTGGATACTTCTACCCACACAGATGAAATTTTGTTTTTTTAATGACAATGTTTCTTTTCCTCATCTATATGGGTGATTTCCACCCCCATGATCCACAGACATTGCCGAGGTGGGGTGGCTTGCGTGCCTCAACGATGCAGATAGCCGTACCGTAGGTGCAACCACAATGGAGGGGTATCTGTGGAGAGGCCAGACAAACGTGTGGTTCCTGAAGAGGGGCAGCAGCCTTTTCAGTAGTTACAGGGGCGACAGTCTGGATGATTGACTGAGCTGGCCTTGTAACATCAGCTAATGTGGCTTTGCCACACGGTTACTGCGAACGGCTGAAAGCAAGGGGAAACTACAGCCGTTACTTTTCCCGAGGACATGCAGCTCTACTGTATGAAAATATGATGATGGCATCCTCTCGGGTAAAATATTCCGGAGGTAAAATAGTCCCCCATTCGGATCTCCGGGCGGGGACTACTCAGGAGGATGTTATCATCAGGAAAGACAATACTGGCATTCTACGGATCGGAGCGTGGAATGTTAGATCCCTTAATCGGGTAGGAAAATTAGAAAATTTAAAAAGGGAAATGGATAGGTTAAAGTTAGATATAGTGGGGATTAGTGAAGTTCGGTGGCAGGATGAACAGGATTTCTGGTCAGGTGAGTACAGGATTATAAATACAAAATCAGTTGGGGGTATCACAGGAGTAGGACTGATAATGAATAAGAAAATAGGAATGCGGGTAAACTACTATGAGCAGCACAGTGATCACATTATCATTGTCAAGATAGATGCGAAGCCAACACCGACAACAGTAGTACAGGTTTATATGCCAACTAGCTGATGATGAAGCAAAGAAGTTAGAAGTTAGACCAACTTCTAACTTCTTTGCTTTCTACAGATCTACAGTATGTCTGCCTAAGTGTACTTGTGTCTGTGTAAATGTGTGGGTGTGTGTGCATTTATTTACCCTCCATTTTTTCCCCCAAGGAAAGTCTTTCCTGTCCCGGGATTGGAATGGCTCCTTACCCCCTTCCTTAAAACCCTCATCATTTCCTTTTCCCTCTCCTCCCTTCTGCCTGATGAAGCAGCTAGGCTGCGAAAGCTAGCATTTGTGTGTGTGTGTGTCTGTGTGTTTATTTGTTGCTATTACTGCCTGTGCCCCTTCGCCTGGTAAGTGTACTTCATCTATTTTTTACGTATATATATGCATGCACACTGCAAGTACACAAGACCGCAGACACACACACACACACACACACACACACACACACACACACACACACATATATATATATATACATACATACATACACACACCACACGATCACACACCACTCAAAATAGGTGAGGTTTGGGATAGAGAGGTAGGAACTGTAAGGTATGGAAAAATATATATATAGGGAAGTTATCGTAGGTTGAGGCCTGGTTGATTTCGGGATCGGAGAATGTATTGTAGGGATAACTCCCATCTGCGCAGTTCAGAAAAGCTGGTGGTGGATGGGAGGATCCAGATGGCCCGGGTTGTGAAGCAGCCATTGAAATCAACCATGTGCTCCGCTGCATGCTGTGCCACAGGGTGGTCCACCTTGTTTTTGGCCACAGTTTGGCGGTGGCCATTCATCCTAATGGACAGCTGGTTGGTGGTCATGCCAATATAGAAAGCTGTACAGTGCTTGCAGCACAGTTGGTAAATTACGTGGCTGCTTTCACAAGTGGCCCGGCCTCTGATAGGGTAGGATAAGCCTGTGACAGGACTGGAATAGGAAGTGCTGGGTGGGTGGATTGGACAGGTCTTGCAGCGGGGTCTTCCACAAGGATATGATCCCTGTGGCAGTGAGCTGGTTTTTTTTTTTTTTTTTTTTTTTTTTTTTTTTTTTTTTTTTTTTTTTTTTTTTTTTTTTTGCTTGCTAAGTATAGTGTGGGTTAAAATACTCTGTTTCTTCCATTCTGGACCAGGTAAGTTGAAAAGTTGGGCACCGCTGCTCTATGTTTTACTCTTTCTAGATATGTCGTGACACTTTTAAGCTAGGCTGAGCTTTTAAATAAAGCATTTACCATTTTGGTTATCAGGGAGCTAAAAGTTGAGAGACCCTACATGTAGAAGCTCATTGTGTGTAATAATAGCAAGGAAGTGTTCACAACTGCACATGGCACCAGAAGAGTTATGATACTTACCAAGTCTCACCTTAAATTGAACTTGATGAGCTGCTTTAGTTTTTGTGAGTGTGAGTAAATCGTTGTGTCACCTGACGCAGACCATCACTAAGTTTTAAAAATTATTGACTAGGTATTTTGATTCTAATTCTTTCTGCAGAAGTTGGCCTACAGCTTTGTTATGTAAACTACTTAACAGAGAAGCTTCCTTTCTCTGTGTTGACTTTTCTACCAGTCTACATAAGCAACTTAACTGATTACAGTTTGAAATAGTAATATAATCCCCCCTCAGTAAACTGAATGAATTAACTTGTTAAAATTACCAAAGAAAGATTTATACCACTTAGAGGATACACATACAAAGAAAATATAAAACAAAGATAAGTATTGTCACATATTTATTTATACACATTTGCTGACATATACAAAGCAGGCCATTGTGTTATAATTTATGAGTGCAAACTGATTTAATTTACTTTTCAGCACCATTACGTAACATCTCCAAAATAAAAATGTATATAAACTTTAGTACTGAAAATAGTGTTTGCTTCTATACGAGTTTGAGCAACAGCTGCCATTATGTGAAGAAAGAGTGCCCAAGAAGACTATGTGGGCACATTCACAAGATATGTACTGAAAGAAGGCCATCCATTACAGGCTCAGACCATTTACACATTGTAAAAATTTAAAACTTTTTTTAAAAAGATAATATAACATTCTTTCTTTGTATTAGAAAATGTTTAGTTACAAAAACTACAGTTTGGTCTCAGTTCAGGTTTAAATGACTTAACAGCACCACAAAAAATCAGACATTTTATTATTCAACAGATATAAATTTATATAAAAAATTTCATTTTTGAATAAAATGCAAATTGTATTTATAATATGTAAATAGTATTTACAATAACTTTACTTTTTAAGTAAACTCCCTTCTTTACTTTTTATACATAAATTATTTACATGTCAGTGACTATGAACACTCTTCACACTGTAAAATATAATCTGAATAATTAGGCAGCATAGGTAACAAAATAATTCTCTTTAGCATACTGGCATAATCTGCCAACAATAAAACTGTTGTCTGCACTCTCCACATTCACAGACATGCAAGTTGGCAGCTGGTAAATAATTTTTAAGGGATCTCGCATTCCAGACTTTTATAAAATAAATTATAATGAATATGCATATATCACATTTGTTAAGAAAATCTGAACACACAACTACTCATATATTAAACAGAAACATTTCTTTAACTGCAGTAAACAACAAAATTATAATTACAAATAATGAAATCTCAACAGTTTCTCCACAGGAGAATTACAATCTTATTACTTCTTTCATCCTGCATACATCTGCAATAAGTTACAGAAGTGGGATGAGAAATATTCTAAGCTGCACTACAATTGCTACATATACTTGGCACAAAATTTCTGACCAAGTTTAGGCATTACTATGCAAAAACTAAGAAGTTCATTATTAACTTCCAGGTTTAACACACATGGCAAGTGAGAGTCACCACATTACTAAGAAGGTTATTGTCACACAGAAATAATAGGATTTCAAAGGAAGACTGTGGTACACAGAGGCCAATGCAACAATAACATCAATTACATCAGCACCAGTCTGCCATATATGCGAAGTCCTTGAAGAGCATCTGCTCTTCATCTGTTAGAGGTCTTGGATCTTTTGGTGGTGTGAGCTGAGGCTTCTCTGAAGTAAATTCTTCATCAAAGTTGCTTACATCCTCTACTGAAGTCTGCAAAAAAAAAGATTAAGAAAATCTTTGAATTGAATTGAAATTTTACTCACGAATATGCACAAATTTGGAAACTGTAATTTATAGGCAATAACTAAATATTCTAAATAAACTGTTGAAATTGTTTTTGGAAATGCTTGAATTGCAAAAGGAAAAACCCATCCTTCAAACAGACAATGCTTACAATTGTACTATTCTTCCAATGGGAAGACAGACACATATGAAGCAGGAACATACTATTTGACACATCTGAATTTCCCCTTAGTCAGTGTTAATAGAGAAGCATTTTTAAAGAATAATAGAAAAATCTGTTCTAAAAATATGAAACATAACATCTATAAACTGCAGAAATAAATTTGGAGAATTATGAAAACAGCAGTAAAAGTAACAGCCAACCAGTTGCAAATTAAAGTTTAATAAACTTTACCATTGCTGTGTGCAGCCATGTTTAAGATTTTGAGAATGATGAAAACAGAGGAAACACGAATGAAGAGCTGCGACAGGCACATACACAAGCAACACTTAACCTATCAGCCACTGGCCATCTTTAGAATAAAGAGCATTCACACAAGCGCACTTCACAGTCACACAACCGACATCTCTGTCTGCCACACTCCAAATCGATTCTGTGACTGAAGTGTGCATGCTCTTTATTCTGAAGGAGGCTAATGGCCTATAGCTTGCATTTTGTTTGTTTGTTTGTTTGTTTGTGTGTGTGTGTGTGTGTGTGTGTGTGTGTGTGTGTGTGTGTGTGGTAAACTGTCCTTATTTCATTGTTGAATTTCAACATGGACTTTTCATTAATAGAAAATAGAGGAAAGAATTAAATGAAATTTAAATATTTAACAATTGTTTAAAGGTGAAAAAATTAACAAAAATTGGAAGACATCATAGATCACCATACAAGTGAACAATGAAGTAACTATTTCACATGCAGAAGCAGAACAAGCTGTAAGTCTGCTACAAAATACTAAGTCTCCAGGGACAAATAAGATTTCAATGAATTACTGAAGTTTGGTGTGTGTGTGTGTGTGTGTGTGTGTGTGTGTGTGTGTGTGTGTGTGTCTGCCACTTGACGATCCACCTTTATGATGAGTTGCAACCTATCCTCATTATATTGTCAAAATTAATAGAAGACCTTCATTTCAACATATTCATTGAGGAAAAAATTAGTTCATGTTAATTAACTTTATACCATACATTCTCTTGATGTAATTCTTCATGCTTTCCCAGTGAAGTGTTGGGTATGCTGTCAGGTATCATCATTGTTCTCAAATGATATTTTGATAATGTAACTCATCACCTTGCTCAGGTGCTACCCGAGACTGCTCATCGAACAGAAGCAGTCCATACTTACTCATACCTGCAGTCTTCCACCAGCAGTAGCAGCACTCGACATAAACAAGCAGTGTGAGTGTGACATGGAAAAAATGGCCTGGACAGTGTTGCAGGCACACCAGAATGAAGATGGAATGCCTACAATCACAAGCAGTGCGTGCAGACCGGAAAGCGATCATCCAGAACCCAAACAGAATGTCAGCATGTGCACCGAACTACAGATGGAATAACTGATGACGTGAGAGCAGGTGTGGACCAAAGAGAGGATGCCTGGAACTGACAATGGATGTGGAAGACCACAAGTACTGTATCCATTCCACTTGAGGAGCAGTCTCAGGTAGTGCCTGATGAAGGTACCAAGTTACATTATCGAAATACCATGGGAGAACGGCACTGATAACCATTACAATACTTGACACCTCAATGATGTCAAGTATATACCAGCTACTAGTGATGACAAGGTGATTCTTAAAGCCCAATATTTTTAAGTATTCTAATGGATGAGGTGATAAAGTAGGTAATCACTGGCTGCAGTTACTGATTGGCTATTTTGCTCCATCAACTTTGACCTTGATCTTTTAACTACCGAGTGTATAGCAAAAAGCTGAAACATGTCTCTTTATATTCAATATAGATTGTCCATGCAAAATTCAATCAAAATTGCTGACCTGCATGTCTGACCCTCTCCTTGTGAGTCGTTTGTGGTCAGTTTTCTATATATCTAGAAAACAACTTTATTCTCAGCTAACAGTAGCTGTAGGTCAAAAAAGTTCATGACACCAGAGAATTTCATCATCTCATGGGTTAAGATTAGTTTTTGGCATAGGTTGTTAAATTTATCAATTATAGCTACTGTTTCAGCTAGGGTACCACTGGAAATTAACAGGATGTCATCGTCATATCCCCTGTATAAGAGTATTTTACTGCTCACTGGAGTTTTTACTCTTCTACAGAAGCTATGTTGATGCTATATGCATTGGAAATACTGCAGAACACTCCACTGCCAAAAAATGGGGAAAATGCAAACCATGTTAAAATTATAATGATAAAAGACTATGAGAGTTAAACTTTTGCTGTCTGTCACCAGAAAGCACAACGAGCTACAGATCCAAAGTTAGCTGAACGCAACAGATCACCTCGTGCAAACAGCGCCATGTTTTGCACTTCTTGAAGATTCTTCCAATTAATCTGTCTGACATCAGCCTCCCCCGCGATTGCTTTTATATGGTTATTCCATTTCAAATCGACCCTTATGTCCACTCCCAAGTATGTTATGGAAGTAACTGCTTCCATTGTTTGTCTTTCTTTGTCTTGCTTTCCATGTAAACACAGCTCTCTATACACTTGTATGTTGAGGCTCAATTGCCATTCCTTTCACCATGTGTCAATATGCTGGCAGATCCCCCTGTATTTCATTATCCTTTTACACTGTTGCAACTTCTCTATGAATTCCAACATCATACGTGAAAAGCTTCATTGAACTTCTGATGTTATCTGCAAGGTCATTTATATACTTTGTGAAAAGCAATGGACCTATAACACTCCCCTGAGGTACGCCTAAGAACACTTTTATGTCTGAATAATTCTCTCATTTGAGAATGACTTGCTGCTTTCTGTTAACTACAACACCTCAATCTAGTTATACAGTTTTTCCGATCTTCCATATGCTCACACTTTGTTCATCAGACGATGATGTGAAACAATATTTAATACCTTGCAAAAGTCAGGAAACACAGAATTTACCTGTGATCCTGTATCTACTGCCCTCTGGATCTTATGGATGAATAGAGTAAGTGTTTTATAATTTTTTATTTATTTACTTATTTTCACATGATCGTTGCTTTCATAAACCACATTAATTCCTACAAAGGATATGTTCAAATGTTTGTATAGTCTATGGGACTTAACTACGGGATCATCAGTCCCTAAACTTACAAAATACTGATGAACTACTTACGAACTAGGACGGCACAAATATCCATGCCCGAGGGGGGATTCGAACCCCCGACCCTAGTGGTGGTGCAGACCGTGACTGGAGCGCCTCAGTCTCCTCGGCCACCGCAGCATGATATATCATGATATCATATATCATATATTCAAACATAAAATGTGTTCAAGAAGGAGGCTAACCAATGTCAGATATAGATGCCTACAGTTTTGCACATCTGATCAACGACCCTTCTTATAAATGGAAATGATCTATGCTTTTTGCCAATGCTTATGAACTCTTCAATTCTCTAGAGATCTTTGATATACTGTTACTAGAAGCAAGACAAGTTATTTTGAATATTCTGAGTGCAATCAAATTGATATCCCATCAGATCTAGCGACCTCTCCTGTGTTGAGCAATCAATTGCTTTTCTATCGCTCTGACACTTATTTCAATGTCTGCCACTTTGCCGTTTGTTTGATGTCTAAGAAGAGGAACTACAAAGCAATTTTATTCTATGAAAGAGCTTTGGAAAAAAGACATTTAATATTTCAGCCTTTCATGTGTCATCTCCTATTTCAACACCATTACAGTCACTGAGTGTCTGGATGTCTGGTTTCAACCCATTTCTGATTTGATGTAGGACCAAAATTTCTCCAAATTTTCTGCAAAGCTGATACATAAAAAATTGTTCTCAAAGTCATTGAATGTCTCTCGCATGACAGCCCTAACACTGATTTTGGTATCATTTAATTTTTGATTGTCAGTAAGACTTTAGCTACTTTTATATTTGCAGTGACGTTCCATTTCCTTTTATAACAGTTTCCTAAATTGGTTTTTGAACTGCAGTGGATATTTCCCACCTCTCATAATTTTACTTTGGCACATTCTTATCTAATGCATAGTGTATGTTGCACTTTAACATCATTCACAGTTGCTCAACAGGGTTAGTGGTAGAGACCTTGCTGAGCAGTCAAGTCAGTCAAGTACTCAAATATGGCCCTTATCACTTTTTCTAAAGAAGAAGAGCTTCCTACCTTCACTAATATTACTATTTACAGATTTATTCCTTAATGGTGCAATGGCTTTATGGTTGCAGATTCTCTGATCTATGCTAACTAAATTGAAAAGTATTTGTCAATAGCAGGTCTAACATGTTATCTCCGTGAGTTTGCTCTCTATTTAACCTGCTCAAGGTAATTTTCGAATACAGCACTTAGAAAAATGTTGCTCAATTCTCTGAATGTGTCACCTATCTTAAATGTGTTTTGTCTCCCAGTCTATTTCTGATAAGTTAAAATCTTCACCTAAAACTATAACATGACATGACTAGGAAGCATACTTGAAATATTTTCCAAGTTTTCTCTCTGAAATTCCGTCACTGCTGCTGCTAAACCAGATGGTCTATAAAACTTATATGACCATGTTTGAGCCAATTTTCACTCTTTCACCCAAATTATTTCACATTCCGAATCTGTACTAATTTCACCAAATACAAATGGATTATTTATTGCTACAAAACCGTCTCCCCATTATCTATTCAGTATACATTCCAGTCTGAGTTTAGGATCTCATTACTATTGACACATGGTTTGAGCCAGCTTTTCATCCCTAGCATTATGTGGGCATTGTGGCTATTTTAAAAGTGAGAGTGGTTCTAGGATCTGTCCACAGATGCTCTTGCAGTTAACTATTACTGTATTAATCTTTTCTCTCTCTAGTCTATTGTTCCAAGTGCTGCCTTGATTGGAATTGGCAAGCATCTCAATAGACCTGTAGAGATATTTCTCTGTCTCAAAACAAAATCACATCTGCACTCCACTTGTACCCCTCTACCCTAGTAGTTGCTTCTGTGTGTAGAGTACACCTGACCTATTCATTTCTGGCATGCTTTCCTGCCCTTACCACTATTTCTCAAGGGGCTCCATCACCATCTTACACTGGAGTTCCCAATGACTAACAAACCCACCCTCTGCATCTGTTTGGACCACTTGGAAGGATTGGCCACTGTCACCACAGATGAGGCAGCCCATGCGGACTCAGACGTATTATCAGCACTGGACAACATGTAAAATCCAAAATCCACTGCTGAGAGATAAGAAAACAGCCTTACAGCCGGTTCCCAATTTTGCCTTCTGCCCAGAGTTTTGAGACCCCCGCGCACTTCGCCAATCAGAGTCAGACAACTGTCGACTGGCAGGGATGTCGGAAACTGTAACCACAGTGCACCAGAGGTATCCCAGCAATGGCCTCAGATTCCTAGGTGAAACTGCAGCACAGGGCAGCAGCCTGAAGACTGTTGGAAATATCTAACACAGTCTCCAGCTACTTACAGACAGCAGCCAACTCCTCCTGAATCCATACACAAGAATTGCAGTCCTCCACCCATCTGAAGGAAACCTACCCAAGTGTCACTCTCCAATTTTTATGAAATTTGGATATGTTATAATACATGAAAAACTATGGGACATGTAATTTTTTTAGCAGCAGAAAAACATACCGTAATTGCGCGAATATAGGCCGCACCTAAACTTTTGACACGATATTATGGGGGGAGAGAGGGGTGATCTAGAGTATAAGCCGCAGATAAACTCAAAGCAAATATGAAAAACTGTAAATCAATGAATAAGAAAGCGAGATGACAGGCTGATCCGGGCGCCCCAAATGAAGGGCCGCTGAACCAAGGCATGTTAACAGGCATTTCAAGTGTCGTAAAGCTTAGGCGTGTGCTACGAAAATACAGTCTTTCGCCGTGTGTGTGTGTGTGGGGGGGGGGGGGGGGGGCGATGTTTTGGCTTGTAAGTTTGTAGCGGGAAACAAACGTACGAATGTAAGCTCTAGGTTGCCTAGTCACAGTAACGAACATGGAAAATGGGAAGTTCGAAGTAAATTAGACGCTGACAAGAAAAAGTTCGACACTGGCGAGTAAGTTAGGACAAACTAGTAAAATGTCTGAAGAGACGTCCTGCATTTCAAGGGCTGAAATGTAAATATCCCCATGTTTGCTTGACTTCATAATTCAAAACAGGAACTTTGGTTTTGCTGTTACAACAAAAATGATTCACTTGCAAGGCTGCAAAACAGCCCCGAGTTCCATGTACTTCATTTCATGGAAATAACCCACAACGAATGTGAAACCAGTGAATCTGGTAGTAGTAAAATATGTTATTTGAAAACTTAGCATTGGAACTCAACATCAGCATTAGCTACACAAATCTGTTGTTCCGCTATCTTAACCTCCTATCACCGCTCACGGTAGGTGTTACCGTACCAACGTAAATGTCACGGTAAAATCTCTCGTGACACACAGTAAACTTTTATTGTGAAGACTAGCTTCATTGACTACATCAAATTAAAATCATTTGTGTCCTTACGAAGTGTGTGTTATGTACTATTTATGTTTTAAGGCCGCGTGGACGTGTTAAAAAAACACAGTCCTTAGCTTTTGTTGACTGCGGTACAGAATGACACCATTCAATTTATATCGAAATATCAACTTCCACGAATTCCCACACCGTTTCTGTAAATGTGTACAAAAACGTATATGCAGTTCCGCGAAACTGTTACTGTAGCATTTTTGAAGATAATCTAGTTTATTACTCTTCTCAAACCAAAATAGAAGTGAGCATGTAATTTTTGAAACTAACGACTTTGGGGAAAGGAGCGGTTGGGGTGAGGAGGATTGAATCTCGATTAAAAGCCGCACCACTATTTTGTACGCCGAAATTTGGGAAAAAAAGTGCGGCCTATATTCGAGCAAATACGGTATTTAAGGGGTGAAACTGTCCCTCCAAAATTGGGGCTAAAATGGTAAAATTGCAATAACTTAGATATTAATGAAGCAATATTAATGATTTTTGTTATGAAAGTATCTTTTGATAAAAGACAAACATCGGCCTAGGTATATTGTAGGGGGGTGACAATTAGGGGGGCAACTATCCCTAAAGTGACCAATTTCTTGTGCTCAAAAAAGTTGTATTGATTTAATCTAAGTAGTACCTATGCAAACTTCAAAAGAAAGATGTATTAAGGAACAAGGGGGGGGGGGGGGGGGTAAACAACCCTTATATTGCTACACTCATTTGATACTGCCCAGATTTTCCAAAGTTTTGGTTAGAAAAATCATGGTGTGGCCTATATTCGACATTTTCCTCCTGACATTACAAATCACTAAGTTTCATGACATATACACGTATCATGTGAGTGGAACTTAATACAGTAACTATTCTTTTCAAACAAAAAATTTCAACAGCATTTCGCAAAACTTTGCCAGTGTGTTTATGCAGCCATTTTGCTTTTGCCACGACACGGCGACTGACGAGAGCCATGTATCGATATAGCCTGTACCGAATGTCTCCACTGGATATTGACAGTTGTTTCAGCGCAACCCTTTAATCGTTGTTCTGTGACACAGCCAGCCAAAGTTCAATGTGTTGCTGATTGTAACATTTTACCCTGAATACACCAATATAGTAATTAGTATGTGAGAAGAAGACGAGAAAAAATGCTATTTTTTATTTTTTTTTAATTGGATTCCATAATCTGGAGGGGTGTGCTCAATGACCACGAAATCACTTTTATCAATAATGAAAGGAGCAGCATTAGCCGTAAAATTTTTGGCTTTATTCAAGCAAATCGATTTCGGTTTTCCTGGAAACCATCTTCAGTGCTGTCAGCAAGTTCAGAACAGCATTTTAGTGAAATGTACAATGACAAATACGTCTAACATATTCGTTGACAACATGTGATATTATCTGGTGTCATACGAAGTCAAACTCGAAATCAAACTGAAATCGATTTGCCTGAATAAAGCAAAATATTTTATGGCTAATGCTGCCCCTTTCATTATTGCTAAAATGTTTGCAATATCCAACGTTATAATGAACAAAATACCAGAAATTCAATGTCAACCTAGAAATACTTGTTCAAAATCAGATCGTGTTGACCATAAAGTAAATAATTAATGCCCCAGCTCTGTGGTTGGCAGCTTCTTGATATACCCTTGTCCAGTCAGCAAATGAGTTTTCCTCAGAATATCTGAATGCATGAAATGAGTGGTCGTCATTTTGTTTCGTCAGTATCTGTGAATACTTTGTTTTCATTGAGAATCAGTAATTCATTATGGATAAAAGAATCTTACTTTGATGGATTCTGACACATGTAAAAAAAAAAGCTAAAAGAAAAATACAATTAAAACCTAATCCTGTCCTTGATTCTTCTATCTATAATGAAATCCGTCTTCACGGAGACAGCCGAAAGGAAACAACTACCATCTATTTCATGCATTTAGATATGCCGCGAAAAAAAATCGACAAATCCATTCGATATCGCATAGTCACCCGATTGGCCAACAAATTAGCAAGAATCAATTGTTGTGGCCATGAGTCATTGGTTTCAATAGATGATTTATCCGCTGCAGTGAAATAAGTGACGGCCTGCCAAGTAGCGGCCGAGCGCATGAAGCTACAATTTTAGCACACAATTTATTCGCCACAGAGAAATAGAAGCCGTTCTATAACTGAAGTTTCTCATAAATTTATTAGTGTGGCCTATATTTGAGATTTAACTTTTACTGTAAAGTTGTGTCAAAAGTTTAGGTGCAGCCTATATTCACGTAAATATGGTAATTATTCCATACAATCAATCACATGGTTCCTAAACATAGCCAGCATATTAAATGAAGGGTTTTGTTGATTCTGTGTGGAAAAAAAATTACAATTTGATGATAATAATATAGAGGGGAAACAATCCTGTTCTGAAAAATATTTATAAAAAGTAAAGAAATTTGGACTTACGAGGCGAAAAGGCACCGGTTCATTGATACAGAGGGAAAAAAAAAATTAAAAAAATAATAATAAAAAACATACACAAATGGTAAAACATAGATTCCGGAATCAGGTTTTAAACTGTAAGACATACTCAGGGGCAGATACAGACTCTGATCATAACTTATTTGTTTTGAACTGTAGACAAACTGAAAGAAACTGCAGAAAGGTGGGAAAATAAGGAGATGGGACTTTGAGTAATTGACAGAACCTGAAGATCTTAAGAATTTCATAGGGAGCTTTAGGCAACAATTGACGGAAATGGGGGAAATAAAACTGTAGAAAAGGAATGGGTAGCACAGAGATGAAATAGTGAAGGCAGCAGAGGACAAAATAGGTAGAAAGGCAAGACCTGCAAAAAATCCTTGGATATCATGGGAAATACTAAATTTAATTGATGAAAGGAGAAAATATAAAAATGCAGTAAATGAAACAGGCAAAATGGAGTACAGACGACTAAGAAATGAGATTGACAGAAAGTGCAAAATGGCTAAGCTGGAGTGGCTAGAAGCCAAATGCAAATCTGTAGAAGAATGTATAAGAAGGGGAAAAGAGACATTTGGGGACCAGAAAAAGCAGCTGTATGAATATCAAGAACACAGATGAAAAACCAATTCTCATCAAAGAAGGGAAAGCTGAAAGGTGGAAAGAGTACATAGAACAGCTCTACAAAGGAAATGAACTTATAGACAATGTTGTAGGAAGGAAAGAGGAAGTAGATGAAGATGAAATAGGAGATACTATACTGAGAGATGAATTTGAAAGAGCCCTGAAAGACCTAGGTCGGAACAAGACCCCGGAGGTAGATGGTACACCCTCAGAGCTATTGAAGTCTCTGGGAGAGTCAGCCATGACAAAACTGTTTCACCTGGTGTGTAGGATGTATGAGACAGACGAAATATCATCCGACTTTAAAAAACAATGTAATAATCCCCATTCCAAAGAAATCGGGTGCAGACATGTGGAAATTGCAGAACCATCAGTTTGATAAGTCATAGTTACAAAATTTTAACACGAATTATCTACAGAAAAATGGAAAAGTTGGTGGAAGCTGATCTCGGAGAAGATCAGTTTGGATTAGTGCTGGTCTGCGGTTGCGGTTAACTGTCGGGTAAATCGAAGGCGCGACTAGTGCGCCACATCCGGTGATCTCCGGTATTACCGTGGGAGGCGCCAGCCTAATCGGAGGCTGGCAGGAGGAAACGGAGGCGCGACGGAATATCGCTGGCCAGAAGGCGCATTTTTCTTGTGTGAAAAGTCTTTTATAAACATTCCTACAGTACCAAGGGCAAAACAATACGAATGTGGATAAGAATGGTAAAGAAAGTGTCGATAAAAAGAAAGAAAGAAAAAAAAAAACACGATACCTTCAACCATGACACATTTAATTATTTCCACAATGAAAACATCGTAATTGTGGAAGACGTGCCGAGGTAACTGCAAAGCTTTCCTTCGAAATGTTACGGTAAAACTAGCACAAGCAAAGCGACAAAAAACTCTGATAAAACAGAACAGTAACACCACTCCGTTCTTTGGCACTTATATACAATTTTTTAATTATTTTTGTGGACCGACTATTCGACAACATAACAGGTCTACACTAGCTTGCAATGTGATATTTTCGGTTTTAATATTGTTATGTATAGACACTTGTCTCCATTTACTATCTAGAAATTGATATAATAAAAAAAGAGACAAATTTATATGAAGACGGAAGGTCAATGTGTATACATTAACAGATTCGAGAGTTTTTTGACAGAAAGGTAACAGAACACCACAAATGTATTACCTCAAATAATAATAAACTTTTGTAGTAGAAGAAAGAAAGAAAAAGGAAGTTAGAACAGTTACAGAAAATATTCGCACTTGTTGCTCGACAAACTAACACGCTACTACCTGACCCATACTGCAGCCAACTACATGTGATCTAAGATTTCGTACTTCGTTAGTCTTCTAAGGCCATCGTGAAAAGTTTATCAACAATTCTACGTTTACAAAACTTTTATTATAACAAACTCATATCAGAAAACTTCGATTTTGGTTTATATTTATGGAACTGATGCTGGGAAACAGCATCTTTTCGTGCTACTCAAGATACACTGCCAAATCAAATAAATACGGCAAGATTCATCTCCAAAATGGCGTCTGCTCGATTCGACACGTCCAACCGGAGGTACCCGGAGGCTCCGAGTGAAATGGCATGAAATCTCCACCTCCGGAATAACCGCTCCGTTTCCAGCACTAGTTTGGATTCAGGAGGAACGTAGGAACAAGGGAGGCAATACTCACTTTACGACTTATCTTAGAAGATAGATTAAGGAAAGGCAAACCTACATTATTAGCTTTTGTAGATTTGGAGAAAGCATTTGACAATCTTTCAAATTCTGAAGTAAGCAGGGTTAAAATACAGGAGAGTTATTTACAACTTGTACAAAAACCAGTTATTAGACTCGAAGGGCATGAAAGGAAAGCATTAGTTGGGAAGGGCATAAGACAGGGTTGTAGCCTTTCTCCAATGTTATTCAATTTGTACATAGAGCAGGCTGTGAAGGAAAGCAAGAAAAAATTTGGAATAGGGATTAAAGTTCAGGGAGAAGAAATAAAAACATTGCGTTTTGCTGATGGCATTGTAATTCTGTCAGAGACAGCAAAGGACCTGGAAGAGCAGTTGAATGGAATGGACAGTGTGTTGAAGAGAGCATATAAAATTAACATTGACAAGAGCAAAACAAAGATAATGGGATGCAGTCTCAGAAAATCAGGCGATGCTGAAGGAATTAGATTAGGTAACGAAACAATGAAGGTGGTAGATGAGTGTTGTTACTTGGGTAGTAAAATAATTTATGACAGTCGCAGTACAGAGGATATAAAATGCAGAATGGCAATGGGAAGAAAAGCATTTTTGAAAAAGAGAAATTTGCTAACATTGAATATAAATTTAAGTGTAAGGAAGTCTTTTCTGAAGGCATTTGTGTGGAGTGTTGCCTTGTACGGGAGTGAAACATGGACGATAAGCAGTGAGGACAGGAAGAGAATAGAGGCTTTTGAAATGTGGTGCTATAGAAGAATGCTGAAGATTAGGTGGGTAGATCGTGTAAATAATGAAGAGGTACTGCACACAATTGGTGAGAAAAGTATTTTTTTTGCATACCTTGACTAAAAGAAGGGATTGCTTGGTAGACATCTTAGACATTGAATCGTAAATTTAGCATTGGAGGGAAGTGTGTGGGGTAAAAATCACAGAGGGAGACTAAGAGACACATATAGTAAGCAGATTCAAATGGATGTGGGTTGCCATTCTTATGAGGAGATAAAAAGGCTTGCTCAGGCTAGAGTAGGGTGGAGAGCTACGTCAAACCAGTCTCCTGACTGAAGACCATAATAACAACAACAACAAACACACACACACACACACACACACACACACACACACACACACACACACACACACACACACACACACACAAACTGAGCTTTCGCAACCTAAGGTTGCTTCTTCAGAAAGAGCTGGGAAGGAAAGAGAAATGGAAGGATGAGGGTTTTAAGTGAGTGGGTAAGGAGTCATTCCAATCCTGGGAGAGGAAAGACTTACCTTGGGGGGAAAAGGATAGGTAAAGAAACAAACAAAACCACACGCACACACACCAAGGCAGACACAGATCAGGAGGATAGTTGCGGGATGTGTAGGCTGTCATCAGGTTATTGCTGTATTGGTTCAGAGATTCAGTACTGGAGCAGACTCGTCCACATTAAACCCACCAACAAACAACAGTTCCTCCATTATGACAGCTGCCATTCATTCCACATCAAACGGTCCCTTCCCTACAGCTTAGTTCTTCATGGCAAACGAGTCTGCTCCAGTCCTGAATCCCTGAACAAATATACCAATAACCTGATGACAGCCATCACATCCCACAACTACCCTCCTGATCCGGTACAGAAGCAAATAGCTAGGGCCACTTCCTCTTCCCCCCAAATCCAGAACCTCCCACAGAGGGACCCTAAAAGTGCCCCTCTAGTCACTGGATACTTTCCAGGACTGGAAAGGACTCTAAATGTGGCTCTCCAGCAAGGATACGACTTCCTTAAATCCTGTCGCGAAATGAGATCCATCCTTCATGACATCCTTCCTACTCCACCAAGAGTGTCTTTCCGCCACCCACCTAACCTCCGTAACCTTCTAGTCCATACCCATTAAATCCCTAAACCACCTTCCCTGCCCTCTGGCTCCTACCCATGTAACTGCCCCCCAGTGTAAAACCTGCCTTATGCATCCTCCCACCACCACTTATTTCAGTCCTGTAACCCAGAAGGGCAGAGCCACTTGCAACAGCATCCATGTGATTTACCAGCTGACATGCCTGCTCTGTGACGCCTTCTATGTGGGAATGACCAGCAATAAACTGTCAATTCGCATGAATGGTCACAGGTAGACAGTGTTTGTTGGTAAGAGGATCACCCTGTGGCTAAGCATGCCTTGGTGCACGGCCAGCACATCTTGGCACAGTGTTACACCGTGCAGGTTATATGGATACTTCCCACTAACACCAACCTTTCACATCTCTGGAGATGGGAACTTGCCCTTCAACATATTCTCTCTTCCCATTGCCCACCACGTCTCAACCTTCTTTAGTATGAAATTCCCACCCAACATTCTACAACATCTTTGCCTCCAATCTCTGGACAGAACCTTTGCCTCGACTGGCATCTCTGTCCAACCTCTTTGCATTTTGCATGTGTGTGCCTTGGTGTGTGTACGTGTACATGTGTGTGTGTGTGTGTGTGTGTGTGTGTGTGTGTGTGTTTTTAGGGCGTACAACTGCTAAGGTCATTAGCACCCTGACAAGAACAGAGATTTGCTAGATCTCAAAAAAATTGGTAACTGCCAGTAGAATATCAAGAGAAGGCTAAAAACAAAAGATAAAAAACAATTAAAAGGGTTAAATATCCTTTGATAAATTGGCCAAGTTGATAAAACGCAAAACTCAAGCAGCTGCTCATGTGTCATCAGCTAAAATTTCCTCCCGAGTAGACGGAAAGTGAAGGACTACATGGAGATGATTAAAATTAACACAAGACAGTAAAACATGTTGCCCCGTCAGCAATTCACCGCAGGAGCAAAGCGGTGCAGGATCGGCGGTTAGCAAATGACGGTGGCTGAAACAGCAGTGACCGATCCGCAACCGAGCCAGGATGACTTCCTCTCGCCGAGAGGGGCGTGAGGAGTTCCTCCAAGCGGTCGGGATCGGTTTTACAGTTCTCAATTTATTGTCGTACAGTGAGAACCACGCACTGTGCCAGGACGACACGATACTCCGGCGAAGAACTCGTTGAACATCATCCGATGGGACGCAAAAGGTAGCCATGCGAGGCAAAAGAGCTGCTGCCTTGGCTGCTATGTCGGCGGTCTCATTCCCGGGCACACCCACGTGGCCAGGGACCCACAGGAAAGAAACTTGACAGCTGTCATCTGCTAGCAACTGGAGGGAGCGCTGGATCCGATACACGAGAGGATGGGTCGAGAAAGGGTTCTTAAGACTCTGCAGGGCACTAAGGGAGTCCGAACAGATGGCATAGAAAGGTTGGCGGTGGCGGCAGGTATACAAGACGGCCTGGTGGAGGGCAAAAAGCTCAGCCATGAAATTCGAGCACCGGTCAGGGAGCTTGTATTGAAAACGGTTGTCCCCGATGACGAAGACAGATCCGACACCTGCAGTGCTCTTGTAACCATCAGTGTAAATAAATATGGCATTATCGTACCGCAAACAGAGGTCGACAAGCCTTGAGCGTTATACCAAATCCAGAGTGCTCTCCTTGGGGAGCGAACTAAGTTCAAGGTGAGTGTGAACCTGGGCCTGATGCCACGGTGGCAATGGGCTGTCGCTCAACCGAAGGAAGGAAGGAAGGAAGGAAGGGTAAAAGCAAGCCGCTGTAGCAGGCGGCGAAACCGAACTCCAGGTGGAAGCAAGGCAATCGCAGACAACTGATATTGGCGATCGAGTGAGTCGTCAAAAAATAATCGGTAAGATGGATGGTTGGGCATCGACCGCAGGCGGCATTCGTACCGACACAAGAGTATGTCACGCCGAGTGGTCAAGGGTAATACAGCAGCCTCGGCATACAGACTTTCAACAGGGCTGGTATAAAATGCATCGATCGCCAGACGTAATCCCCGATGGTGAATAGAGTTGAGACGGCGGAGAATCGACGGCCGTGCAGAAGAGTATACAAGGCTTCCGTAGTCGAGCTTCGACTGAACAATGGCCTGATAAAGGTGAAGCAGGACGGTACAATCCGCTCCCCATGACTTGCCACTGAGGACATGAAGAACATTAAGGGATGGGGCACAACGGGCAGCCAGGTAGGACACGTGTGTGGATCAGCAAAGTTTACGATCCAACATTAGCCCCAAGAATTTTGTTGTCTCCACGAAGGGGAGAGCAACGGGGCCGAGACGTAGGGATGGTGGAAGAAATTCTTAGTATCTCCAGAAGTTTATACACACAGTTTTCTCAGTGGAGAATCTGAAGCCGTTCGCGATGCTCCAGGAATATAGACGGTCAAGACAGCGTTGAAGACAACGCTCCAAGAGACACGTCCGCTGGGCGCTGCAATAAATTGAGAAATCGTCTACAAAAAGGGATCCGGAAACGTCGGCCGAAAGGCAATCTACAATCGGATTGATTGCGATGGCAAAGAGAGCCACACTCAAGACGGAGCCCTGCGGTACCCCATTCTCCTGGCGAAAGGCATCTGACAAAACAGAGCCCACCTGTACCCGGAACTTGTGATCCGCCAAAAACGCTTGAATAAAAAGAGGGAGGCGGCCCCGAAGGCCCCATGTGTGCAATGTGCGGAGAATGCCAGTTCTCCAACAGGTATCGTATGCCTTCTCCAAGTCGAAGAACACTGCTACTGTTTCACGCATCTTTAGAAAGTTATTCATAATGAAGGTCGACAAGGTAACGAGGCGATCAGCAGCAGAGCGGTGTCGACGAAAACCGCATTGCACATTTGTTAGGAGGCGGCGAGATTCAAGGAGCCAGACCAAGCGAGCGTTAACCATGTGTTCCATCACCTTACAGACGCAGCTCGTCAGAGAAATGGGGGCGATAACTGGAAGGAAGATGTTTGTCCTTCCCTGGTGTGGGGATGGGGACAACAATGGCTTCACGCCAACTTGTGGGAACATGACCTTCAGCGATTATAGGTACTAAGAAGGAAACACTTGCCCGCAGAGGTTCTTCAGCATCTCAATATGGATGGAATCGGGGCCGGGAGCAGAAGATCGGGACAGGGCGAGAGCACGGTCTAGCTCCTGCATGGTGAAGGAGACATTATAATTTTCACGATTAAAAGAGTGGAAAGAAGGCGTCCGTGCCTCCTCTGCCTGTTTGTGAGGGAGGAAGGCAGGGTGGTAATGGGCAGAGCTCGAAACCTCCGCAAAGGAACGGCCCAATGCGTTGGAAACATCAACGGGGTCCACAAGGACTGCGTTCTCGACGGTCAAGCCAGAAATCGGAGAGTGGACCTTGATGCCGGATAAATGGCGTAGGCCACCCCAAACAATCGTGGAGGGAGTAAAATGGTTAAAAGAACTAGTAAAAGCAGTCCAGCAAGCTTTCTTGCTGTCGTTTATAATACGACGACATTGCGCTCGCAGTCGTTTATAATTTATACAATACTCCAACGTTGGGTGGCGGTGGAAGGTGCGTAAAGCACGTCGCCAGGCTCTAAGAGCGTCGCGGCAGGCTGCAGTCCACCAGGGGACCGGGACACGACGTGGAGAAGAGGATGTACAAGGTATGGAATGTTTGGCAGCTGTGAGAATGACCTCTGTGAGGTATTTGACCTGGCAATCACAGCTGAGAAAATTCTGTTCGTGAAAAACAGCCATGGAAGAATAAAGCCCCCAGCTGGTGGGACGAGGAGATGGGGAATGATGCAGGAAGTGGATGATACAAGGGAAATGGTCACTCGAATACGTGTCAGAAAGCGCATACCACTCAAACCGACCGGCAAGCTGAGGAGTGCATATCACGAGGTCTATATGGGAATAAGTATGTGTTGTGTCTGAAAGGAAGGTCGGTGCACCAGTGTTGAGGCAGACAAGATTGAGGTGTTAGAGAAGGTCCACCAAAAGGGAGCCTCTTGGACAAGGTGCTGGAGAGCCCCATAGGGGTGGTGGGCATTAAAGTCGCCTACCAACACGAAAGGTGAAGGGAGCTGGTCAATGTGGTGTAGCACATCTGCCCCAGTAAGGGCAGATGACGATGGCGAATAGATATTACAGAGGGAAAAGGAAAAGGTGGATAGAGTGATGCGGACGGCAACTGCCTGTAGGTGAATATGCAATGTAATGGGATAGTAATCGACGTCGTCCCGAATGAGCATCAGAACCCCTCCATGGGCTGGGGTCTGCATAATCACTTGGACGTAACTTAGTTTCTTGGAGACAAACTAGAAGCGGGCAGTGCAATCAAAGGAGTAGTTTTAATTCCTCCCGATTGGAACAAAAGCCGCGAATATTCCATTGAAGGAGCGCCATGATAAAAAATGAGAGAAGAAAGGAAGATAAAAAGGAACAAGCAGGTGGGGTCACCTCGACGGCCGCTGAGGACCGGATTTCGAGGAGCACTACTGTCGCCATCTAGAGGCAGAGTCATGTTCCATAGGTTCAACTGATACATCTGCCACCTTCCCGACTTTATCAGGAGGGGCAGCTTATGCCGCCGGTAAAATGCCGGTTGCCCGGCTAACAGCAGTGCGTCCCGGCGAGACAGAAGATGATCGGGGCCGACTACTGTTGGGCGGCGTGATGGATGGGTCACGCCTCGGCGGGGAAGGAGAGGAACTCTTTTTTTTGTTGGCTCTTCTGGAAGAGTGACGGTGAGAAGAGGCAGTTGACGGTTGGGAAGCCCGAGTTCGCAAAAAAAAACTTCACGGACGGGTTCCTTTTTTCAGAGTCCGGCCATCTTGTTTCAGTGCCTGCGGTTTATTAGAGGTTGATGAAGACTGAACTTTAGAAGTAGCAGGAGTAAACAGGGACGTGGAACGGGCAATCTTTGGGCTGGCGGATCGCACAACTGTGACAGCGAAAGTGAAGTCACAGGTCTGGGTACCTGAATCCTAAGTAGGTCGAGTGGAGGTGAGGACCTTACTGTATGTGCCCGCTGGGAGGACAGTGGGCTTTCGACTCACCAACAACTTTCGAGCGGCAGATGTTGATACCTTTTCCGTAACCCGAATTTGCTGGATGACCTTTTCATCCTTATACACAGGGCAGTCTCGAGAGGAACCCTCATGGTCACCGTTGCAATTAAGGCAGTGAGGGGACGGAGGCGGGCAATCCCCCTCATGGGCGTCCCTACCACAAGTGACACATTTTGCTGCATTAGGGCAAAATTGACGGATATGGTTGTATCTGTGGCTTTGGAAACATCGCGTTGGGTTTGGTATATAAGGGCGGACGGAGATAACTTCGTACCCTGCTTTGACCTTCGACGGGAGTTCAACTCTGTTGAACATCAGGAACACAGTACGAGTTGGGGTCAGCTGGTTAGCTACCTTTTTCAACACCCTATGCACGGCTGTTACACCCTGATCGGACATATGGGTTTGTATGTCTTCGTCAGACAACCCGTCAAGGGATCTCGTGAAGACTACCCCCTGTGACGAGTTGAGTGTGCGATGCGCTTCTACCTTGACAGGAAACGTGTGTAACAACGTAGTCCGGATTAGTTTTTGGGCCTGGAAGGCACTGTCCGCTTCCAGCAACAATGTACCATTGCGCTGACGCGAACAGGTTTGAACAGGGCCAGCACTTGCATCAACACCTTTCTGAATGACGAAAGGATTTACGGAAGTGACATCTTTACCGTCGGTTCGAGAGACAACAAGGAATTTCCGAAGATTAGGCGGAGTTTTCTTTTGCTGAGGCGAATCTATCTTTCGTTTCTGGGTCAAAGTCACTGAAGAAGATAAGGAAGTCGTTGCTGAAGTGTCCCCCGTGATTACCGGCGTCTCCGATGGCACGCTCCTTCCTAGTGGGGGCCCTCTCTGAGGGCTTACCCGCCTTAGGTGATTGTTCACACCTCCCGAGAACTGACGGAGGGACCAATCGGCATGTTCGGAAGGTACCAGCTCAGGTAATCACCCCTCCCTGGGCCTGGCCTTTACCAGGGGGTACGTACGTACCCTACTTGTCTACCCGGGGCGGGGAATTACACGTTACCCCGTCACCTGCTATGCGCATGATAATGCGTGGGTCGGCCTTCAGACACACACAGGGAGGAAAGAAGAAGAATAGAGGAAGTGAAGAGAAAGAAGTGCCTCAAACGCTGAAGCGGAGACTAATGAGGAGGAGAAGGAGGCTAGGAGAGTACAGCAAGGAGAGAAAGACAGAAGCAAAGGTTGGGAAAGAAAGAAACCAAGGAATAAGAGAAACTATGCCAAGAAACCACCTTAACTCATGAAGGACGCCCGTCTCCGGGCGAAGGCATAAACTGGGAGGGAAAGTGAAGCAGCCTGGGGCAGAAGAAAGGCTGCTCCGGCTTGGGGCCCCGTGCGCGCCACACACATACCTACAAGGAGCTGTGGGCCCCCTGTTGTTTGTTTTTTTGTTTTGTTTTTATTTATGTATCAATGAACCGGTTCCTTTTCGCCTGGTAAGTCCAACTTCAGCAATATTTTTACAATTTAGTATACGGAAATGGTGTAGGTAAAACTTAGCTATGTATTTACTCTTATTGGTTTGTTGTGACAGGTTAATGCAACTACTGGTATTATGCCAGGATTTGTGTCATTTCATAATGGACAATATCAAAATATGCCTGAGTATTATTATACTTACAACAGTTGGTATAAATGGAGGTTTCACCCTACGAAGCAAGAGATCATCCCATTGAATGTTTCGAAAGAAAGCTTGTTTCTTGACATCCTCTGCATCTTTTTCACTTGAGCCCAATCTTCTTTCTGGATTTTTGCGGAGAAGCTGTAAGTGAAAAGATAACATTTATAATTAACAGTAAGGATAGGGACTGTTACATCAGAGGAAAAACAATGAAAGAGGGGGGGGGGGGGGGGGAATGCAATAAATACTAAGTTCTCCATCAATGGAAAAACTAATTATATGAAAGAGATAACTAACAATCAACTCTTAAAGTTCAATCCTTGCACAGTGTGGAAGATGATGAGAGAGCACAACCATACATAATAAGTACAGAGGGCTATAACTGCAATTACAATCGCAAAAGCAATAGCTACAGATGTGATATCAGGAGAAATATATGTTTGAACTGAGCAAGGGAAATATAAAGGTTATGTAACAAAATGTATGACAGTGCTGAATGAGACATGACTTTTTATCAAATGCAATTATTCTAATACCAAAGAAACAGAAAATCAGCAAATGCAAAGTCCAGAGAACTGAAAAGTCAATAAAAGAAACAAAATTAATGGCACTAAGAGGAAATATAAGGATCAAGATTATCCAGAGAATGATTACATATATAATGATCCTGCATAAATTTAAATGCCTACGGTTCAAAATATAAATTTTTTTAAATTACAAAATTGCCTCTCGTATAAAGTGATTGGTGCATAGAAACATGAAACAGAAAACAGTATTTATGTTAGTTTACAAGCTTCTTCTCCTTCCCACGTAAAACACACACACACACACACACACACACACACACACACACACACACACACACACTCTACAGCCTCAGAGTAACTGACTGTTGATTATCAATAGCAGTTACTTAGGAAATCATGGTGGAAAGGAGGAAGGAAAAATGCACATGGTGAGGTGAGGTAGTGAATAGTTTTAGGCAGATCAACAGATGACGCAGCAACTGTACAGCAGGAGTTCATAGTGTAGAACACATACAGTGTACAGACAGGAGGATGGGAAGGGAGAGGAGAGGGGGATGGGAACAAAGAAGATGAAGATAAAATGAAGAAGGGTTGGAAAAGGGTCAGAGACCTATACCTGCCTTCCCCATCCCCATCCCCAACCCTCTTGCATTCTTTCTTCCCCCTCTCTCCCCCTCAACACCTACATCTCCATTTCCACCTCCTCCTCCTCCTCCTCCACCACCACCACCACAACCACCACCACCACCACCACCACCACCACCACCTCCTCCTCCTCCTCCCCCACCCCCCTTACATCTTCATGCACAGTTCCTTCCTCTCACTCCTCTTTATACGCTCTATCCTATGAATTCCTTTTGTCTTGTGCAGATGCAGAGTTATTTGTGAAACAGGAAACAATTTGCTTCGGAGATGCCTGCATGTCCCCCTCCTTATTTGTATGCCTGCTGCTGTTTCATCTTCTAGTATCTGACACAACAATACCCTTATGGTTTTCCCTGCTACAGTACTTTTCATACATCCACTCCCTACCTTATCTCAACTATACTGCAATTATTGTGTAGTATTCTATGTAGTTATGATAAATAAGTGACTGTCTACTTACACGAGTGGCCACTGCCAAACTGTGACAAAGCACAAACTTGACCATTCAGGTGCCAAAATGATGCACTTATCATGCGCTGCCTGTCACACTAATTGTCCCATCGCTCTTTCCCACTACCCTCTTCTTGCATCCTTCATAAGCCCTTCCCGACTGTAACAGCTGAGGCAATCATTCTCTAAAATTAAATAAGTATCGACAACTAGTCTTATCGTGGCCATGAATATATATATGTGGGTGGGTGTGGTTGTGTACGTAAATAACCATTTTACTGCTACAGAAAGAGTGCAGGTTCAAGAGCTAGCATGAATGCTGTTAGGTATTGACGTGCTTCATACATCAACACTCTTTAA
This sequence comes from Locusta migratoria, assembly GCA_026315105.1. NCBI lineage: Eukaryota > Metazoa > Arthropoda > Insecta > Orthoptera > Acrididae > Locusta > Locusta migratoria. Next base: position 328,626,648 of record CM048747.1, on the reverse strand, counting down.
TGAGTGGTTGTCTCTACCTTTTTCTTTTAAAACAAATTAAATGTTTTATAATGATGTTGAGGTCAAGATGAAATAGCTATGTTAGGCTTCACTTTGATACCCTGGAGTACAAATGATATGACAGACCAAAAGTTCAGGAAATGACTGTCATCATCAAGTACAACTCATTTATCACTCGACTCAGAGACAACTGAGTAGAATTCCAAAAACTTCATTCAAGGAGAGTTGGAAAAAACTAAATGAAATGTGATGAGAAAGAAATGCTGTGGAACTTCGATTTTATGTTCTCTGATTTTGTGCCATAAAATTATAAGCCCTATGAAACACCCATAAGATCAATGCTAAAAATTCCACAATTTTATGTTTCTTCCCAGTAAAGACTACCTCGATTCTACATTATCACTCAACGTCTTGCTTGACATTGTCCCTCCCCAAAATGACTCTTTATGTGACTGAATGAGTTAAAACAGACATAAAAAACACTTTGTTAACTGAGTTAGGGGATATATGAAGATCCACCGTGAACAATATTGGTAGTATCTCTAGTATTTCCAAGTATAGACCATATAGTTTTCTTCTAGCATGACAGCCATCTAACAGCAAAACAGGAAATTACAGCTGCCTTGGTGCCATTTTGTAATAACTCATAGGTTGGAAAGGCATCACATTTCTCATGTAACCAATGAAAGGCAAGAAAAGATAGAATAACCAACTTCATTTATAGCACCAAAATTAAAGCAATGGTTTGGTTTGGCGTGTTTAGCATTGCATATTTGCATTCATGTTTTTCATAGTTTTGTGTACTTATAAGGCAAGCCATTCAATTAATTTGATTCAATTAAGTGGAGTGTTATTACTTTTTACAATACAAACTGATCCACTTACATTCACCCATTTACCTAACTATCCCTATGGTTTAATTAGAAAACACTAATTATTTGAAACATTGATCATCTGACATGAAGAATGGTTTGTGGAAAGTTTTTATTGCTTGCAGTCAAACTCCCGCACTTCATCACACTTTTCTTCATATCATGGTACCTGTCTCCCGAAATACGATATGGACATGTGCCTACAATTGTTTTAGCAAATACTTGGCTAAATTATAGGTAGCTTCTCCAAAATTCCCCAAAAAGGTCATAAAGTCACATCTTCCTTATGGAACTTAGGCCGCTTAATAGACAATATCTGCCACTTTATCAACTGATTAGTAGCATCTTTATGCACCTTGCAATAAGCTGAATCACATAACAAAACACTGAACAATTTTTATATATTTCTCTCATGGCAAGAACATTCCACCATTATTCTTTCCCATGCTCATTATGTTACTTGTTGTGTAATTAAGGTGACCCCAGCCATCAATTCAGTGTGGCTGCACACCAGGCCCGCACTCTTATAGGAACTGGTGAAATGGCACGAGTAATGAGTAATAATGGACAGAAGCAATAGGATAGTAGTGTGTGGGCAAGCTGAGAATTTACATGGCGGAAGGCGAATAGCGGTAACCCTTCCGAACCTGGTCATTACTGTGTCCACAGTGGCGCAGTGCTTAAATGTGACTGCCTAGTAAGTAGGGGTCCCACGTTTGAATCCCACCAGAGCACAAATTTTCGACGTTCCCCAATGATTTATTTCGATGCCCACCGGTATTAAATTCTTATATTTTCAAATTTAATTATATTCAACTGAAACTAAGAGTGAATGTCATGAAGAAGACTATTTGACAAATTAGATGGCAGATGTAATGACAGTAAAATATACGGAAATTCTACTATATGTAGCAACAGTGACAAGTGCAAGACTCATCCAGAAAATACACGTACCACCACTAATGTAGAATCATAAGAAGAACTGCCTATGCTATCATATTTATTCCAGAGAAAGTCCAAGTGATGAAACTGAATGGGATGACAACATGTCTGCCAAGATGATGTGCATAATAAAGACACACTAAAACGCTGTCATCTAACACTACAAACTATAGATAAAAATAAACATATATTATATGTACTGTATATTTCTGCAGATAAGACAACCTTCAGATAAGATGAGGTACAAATTTGCATCAAAATTTTATAGTTTAAGCATATATCTGCCCTATAAGACGACCCACAAGTTACTCTATTCACCAAAATGCAGGCCGCACTCCCCCCCCCCCCCCTCCAGTTTTCGCGATCTAAAAATACGCCTGTGGCTTAGATTCAGAGGCAAAGCTTCGGAACTGATCGTGAAGAAGCATAGTTAGGGTTTTTTTTTTTTCTCTGTAAAATTTTTAGAGAAAAGTAATTCTTCCAATGAGACAACATTTAATCGCACCGATGCACCCTTATGAGGGTGAAAACACACAAAATTACCTGAGAACAGAAGAAGAAGGATTTCAAAGGAAAACGCAATTGTTGTGTGCCGCTCCAAAATATTTTAACCCTTTCACTGCCCCATACGTAAATATATGTTAATAATTTCAGTGTGACTCTGGATATATGAGAAATTAGTTTTGACAAGCGACATTGTAAAATCAAGCTCCATTGGAAATAATTAATTCTATTCCTGCTTTATGGCGTATACGTTATCATATGTACCCCTGCCCGCTCAATAAATTAATAAAGCTTGAAAAGGGAATACTTTTTAAAAAATTACGCAAACCTTCATTTTCATAAATCTTTCCTCCATGATTTAAATTTCAGACTAAATTTCAATCTAATTTTTTTTATCATTGTATAAGATGACCTTGGATTTTGGGGCCTTTTTTTTATGATTCAGCCATCATCTTATCTGCGGAAATATACAGTCTTCAAATTTATGATACGAATATTATAGAGGAGAAATTCCTAGCAGGAAAAATATATATAAAAAAATAGATGAAGATTACTTAGCAGGCGAAGGAGCACAGGAAGTGATTGTAGCACAAATAAATTAATAAATTCACACACATACAAACGCTGCTTTCGCAGCCTAGCTACTTCTTCAGGCAGAAGGGAAGGAGAGGGAAAAGGAAATGATGAGGGTTTTAAGGGAGTGGGTAAGGAGTCATTCCAATCCCGGGACAGGAAAGACTTACCTTGGGGGGAAAAAAAGGAGGGTAAACAAACAAACACCCACCCACACATATACACAAACACAAGCACACCTAGGCAGACATACTGTAGGCTTTCTACAGTATGTCTGCCTAGGTATGCTTGTGTTTGTTTATATGTGTGGGTGTGTGTGTATTTGTTCACCCTCCTTTCCCCCCCCCCCCCCCCCAAGGTAAGTCTTTCCTGTCCCGGGATTGAAATGACACCTTACCCACTCCCTTAAAACCCTCATCATTTCCTTTTTCCCTCTCCTTCCCTTCTGCTTGAAGAAGCAGCTAGGCTGCAAAATCAGCATTTGTGTGTGTGTGTGTGTGTGTGTGTGTGTGTGTGGACGTGAATTTATTAATTTATTTGTGCTACTATCACTTCCTGTGCTCCTTCGCCTGGTAAGTAATCTTCATCTTTTTTTTTTATATATTCATAATATTAATCACTCCCAATGTAATTAGGGGATACAAATGAAGGCAAGAGGAAATTTTACAAAACCTTTTGGTTTCTATGGAAGGATTTGAATAATAAACTTACACGTCTCATGATGGCAATTGCTTCCAATGATAGGAACCTGGGATATCTCACTTCATCATTCACAATTGAATCAAACACTTCTTCTTCATCATCTCCTGGGAATGGGGACTGTAACAGAAAGCAATATAAAATACATGTTTTGTTTTATTGCGGACCAGTGTGTCATGATCACATGGAATATACTTGATAAGACAGTGAAATTTACCGTGCAGCTATTTAAACATATTAAGAAGTGAGAATATTAAATGATTTTAATATTCTGTTTTCTTAGTTCAGCTAAGGCAGAAACAAATGAATAATATACAAAGAAACCAATAACAAATAATATAATTGTGAAAAATAATTAAAAAGCATCAAGCAGATAAAACAGTTAAAATCTGTAAATTTTTACAATGTGTACAATGCTGTGTAACAACTACAATAAACACTATTTGTGGGAATACTTTTTGAAGTATGTATTCAAGAGTTAGGTATCAATGCAGGCTGTAGAATGTTCTTGGAACTTCACTGCAAAAGAGTCATCCCACAACAATTTCTTACCTGTAGCATTCCATACAAAAATGTGTGTGTCTTTGTCTATGTAAGTTTTATCTAATCAGTTATTTATATCCTACATTTACCGGTATTATCTACTAAGACCAGGACTCAAACCTGGAACCTTTGCTTTGTGAGCAAGTGCTCTACTGAGTCATCAAAGTACACATCCTGAGCTGTTCTCAGTTTGGCCCAACACATAGTTGCAATCAGCCATGAAGTTTCAAACCAGTGCATACTCATTAATTTAAACAAAAGTGTCGAAGGAGAGAAACAGTGATCTATTTGGTATAATTAATATTACAAAAAAAACAGTCTTGATCGCGAAAATTAACAGTTTTATTGACCGGTTTCGACCTGATGTATGTCATCTTCGGAACAAAATGTAGCCCATGTGGCCAGTGCTGAACTTGGCCCAGCCGAGTTCAGCACTGCCTACATTTTGTTCCGAAAATGACATACATCAGGTCGAAACCGTTCAATAAAAACTTATTTTTTTTTGCAATCCAGTTTTTTTTATGTAATATTAATCAGTGCATACTCCACTCTGGAGTGAAAACCAATTATTGCACTGTTAACATTGATCTTTGAACAATTCAGGATGTGTGACAAAATATTGAATGTGATCACTAAATCGCACCTACATAAAGGTTGAAACTGCATGTTAATCAATTACTTGAATACAGAACTCTGATTATAATTGGCTTACAGGGGGTTCTCACCCCTCAGTTCCTGTCCAAATGCTTAATATCTGTGCCTGAGGCAACCAAACTTTTATCACCAATATAATAAATATACAGTTCGTAACCCATATTCTTACCACCACCACCACCACCACCACTGCCTAATTTTCTCTCTAGCTGCTGGAGTTTGGATTTTGTTTCCTTTACTTATGTCTGACAATGAAACATCCTTCTCTCAGGGATTATCCCGGCTGACTTCCTTGTTCTTTATAGGCTCCCTCACTTGGTGCAGCATCTCTTCTTTGGTCTTCCTAGTGGTCTTATAACAATCATATCTGTGTGTGGCTATTGATTTGCAATATGCATCAGACATAGAGTGATTCAATGTCAAATCTCCTTAACTGCATCTTTCTCTCTGCCACAAGAACATTATCCATCATTGCTCTATGTCAGGTTAAAGCAATGTTAACTTGGCAAACTAAGTATACAAATGGATTGTATCAAGAAAGATGAGAGTCAAATGAAGAGTGTAACTCCGATTCTCCTGAATACAAGTGTGATATCCCTGTTGGTGGGTCTGTGTTGCTGATAGCCAGTGGATTAGAGGCAGCTCCAGGTGAAGTAGGTGCACTGTAGTCTCATTGACCACAGCATTATCAGCCAGCGTCTCAAATGGATCAGCGTTGTTGGTGGTGGCAACAGTAGTCTGTGGGATGCTGATTAGGATTGTGGTCAAGACAGGCGGCCTCATGTTGAGCAGCTTATAGGTGAGTTTCTGTCTATTGATTGAGACGATGGTAGGAGTGCCATGTAGGTTGTTTGTGTATGTCTCACTATCTCACATAAGTACTTGTTGTAGGTCAAAATAATGTGGGAAAAGTGGGGGCTGTCGAACCTTGATGGGCAGCACCATGAGGGTGCACAGTGTGAGGTCTCTATGAATGAAGTGTGTGTCACAGCTGTCCACATGGTCCTGCAACCCCGGTGAAAATTTTTGGTATGATGTCATCTGCAGACGGGTCAAATGCCTCTAGGAAGTCACCTGGCATTGCGAGCGACAAGTTGTAAATGAGGTTAGTGGTTGACATGTCATGGTCGGTGTTATGGGTGGTACGGAGGCTCTGCAGTACAAGGTGCAAAGCAACAGCCCACTTTGTGTTACTGCTGGTGAGGGTGGCCATCAGGGTACAGTGGAGGCATGCCACTATACCAGTAGCAGCCAGATGGTAGCTTGTTATCATATGCAGATCAATCCCGCAGAGGTCAGTAACTGCAGGAAAGAGTTGGGACAGAAATTATCTGTTGCGACATGGTACGAGAAACTGAAACAGGTGATCCACCCCTGATAAAAAGTTGTTGACTACTGTATTGACAGTAATATCAGGAAACAGAGTTGCCTCGGGCCAACGAGTGAATCTGTCTACCATGGTGAAGAGGTAGTAGCAACCACTGGGGTGTGGAAAAGGGACTGAAGTTGTGCCTAACATTTAGGAAGGAGGCTGCAGGAGCCTGTACTTGGTGACCAACATTAGCGCGCTGGCAGGTAAGACAGGTTCTTTAACAATCCCTGGACAAACAAAACATTTCTTCACCAGGTTACCAGAGCATGCATGACAGTGTGCCAAATTGTGAAGCCGGTCAAATGCGACTTTGCGAAAGGCAGCAGGTAAGAAAATCACTGTGTACTGGTAGCTATGTCACACCAGATTGTGCTCCGAAACCCAGGGACTACTGTATGTAGAATGCGGAGTCAGGGACAGTATGGGTGTTGAGAGTCTGGTAATTGTCACATGGTGTAGGGCTGACACCCATGGGCTCTTTGAGAAACACACGACATCGGCAACAAGCAGCTCATGTAACTCGGCCTTGGTGACCTAGCACTTGTCGACTTTGTAATTGGTCAAGTTCAGAGGCCTCAGCCGGCACACTGGTGGTCCAGAGGTGGTGTCTATATAGTGCACTGTTGAATAGTCGACCTCCCCTTGAGATCTGGTGGTAGGGTATGTGAGGTCAGGAAATTCACTCAGGAGGTCAGCAAACGGCAAACGGTTCAGAATACGCTACTTGCTTCATGTAAAAGAAAGCAGTAAAAAGGAAAGTGCATTTTGTCAATCTGCCAGTGTCACTGTCAACAAGACAGTGGCCAGCACTGTCAGAGAGCAAGTGGTAGTGCCAATGAAGTCTGCTTCGATGATGAGGCCAGTAACGTCAGTTACAGTGAATGTTCAGGGCAAGTCCCATAGCAGGCTGAGGTTGAGGACGCAATGACGTACACTGTAGGTTGTAATGATGGACTTACTCGCTGTTGTTGGGAGAATGAGGTTGGTGGGGCCAGGGCGTCTTACGAGCCACTGCGGGAAGTTTGTTAACTCTCAACCAGTGTTGAACAGGAACAGTGTGGCAGAGTGCGCATCGTGAATGAACAGGCGGTGGGTGACTGAACAGCAACCAGATGCACCTAGTCTCAGTGGCTGGCAGTGTTTGGATTCCATGAGCAGGGGATTCCTACATTTAACAGTATCCTGGCTGAAGCATTTGTTGTACCAACGGAGAGAACCAGGAGAGTTTCTAATAGGCACTGGCAATGATTGACGAGACTGTTGTAAAGGCTTACGACATTGACATTAGGTGGCTCTGCTTTGTTCCGATCAGACATTGCGCCGAGTATCAGTTTGGGAACTTTGCACAATGAATGGGTGTGTGTGTGTGTGTGTGTGTGTGGGGGGGGGGGGGGGGGGGGGGTTCATGTATAAAAATACACCTTTTGAGAATTTCTTGTGAAGCGCAAATATTAATGTCAGTATTTTTGTGATGTTTCATTAACTGTGAGAATGATGGATGGTTTGCGTCTGTATATTGATCGGCGCACTGTATGGAGCACAGGACGTTATAACCGAGACGCAGAAGCTGTGCAAACATCACAAAAATACTTGTGTACATATTTGCAATTAAAAAAAAAAAAAATCCTCCAATATTGTCAGGCAAGACATAGACAAATACGTGAGCAGCGTTTCATTATTCAAATAATTATGAATGAAAATACATCAAATGTTTCTACATTCTATTAAGATACCAGTTTCACTTACACTTGGTACTAAAACAGTACAAAATTCAGAAAACCTTTACTACATAATGAAGCTTCTGGTGGTTATTTTGGTGCATATTATGTACATAAATCAAATAAAAACTACGAAAATGTAAGAGAGAAACTTAAAGCAAATTTTCCCACTTACAACATTATTTCCCGTATTTTACACCATTAAAAAAATCAAACTTGTAGGTACCTAATCTAACTGGCAACTGGTATATAAGAAGCATCCAGTTTTCAGACCAATTTTGTAGGTAAAAAAGTGCATCTTATACACCGGCAAATACGGTAAATATAAAATAGAAATGGCTGAAGATGGTGTAGGTTTTATTTCACAATTGAATTCCCTCAACCATCTTATACAAAGATGTACTTACAGGACATTCACATTTTCATCGACAATGTATTCCAAATGGAAACTGAAGTAAACAACACCGCACTTTTGAGTACACCCTTTATTCTCACTCAACTCACACTACATAAAGAGGCAGAGGCCGGCATGTACTGGCTATTTATCAGGCAGATGGTGCGTGGCGGGTTGTCGCCTGTCTCATACTGCCGTGACCTCCGGTGGCCGGGCCGTGTGGTATCATGACCTGGCTGGCATGAATCGTTGACATGCAATGCTGCTGCGTGCAATATGAATGCCATGCTTGTTATTCCACGACAGAAACATTATCTGTGATAGAAGATTAGTTCTACTTTAACAGTGGTACATGTGAGATCCCAACAACAGCTATACAAACACAAAAGTGTTGTTAAATAGCAATCTAATTCTTTGTGGTAAGTCACCAGGTTACCACTTAGATGTTGGGCACTGAACTACGTGTCTGAGATGGCAGCAGTCTCATGAACTGAAGGCCAGTACTATATTGTGTGGCCAACAGAAAGAGATTCCATGGCCAAGTGATCCTGCATACTGGCAGAGCGGGCAATTATTTAGTGCACCCTACACCATCCCAACTGGCAACTGCCCTCAGTCTGCACTAGTCTGTCACACAATTACTTAATTACCATGAACGGTATTGTGTTACTGTACAATGTGTGGGGCTAGTTATATATTTCTGTTTAAAACCATCAAATATATCATTTCTAAAAGGTGTCAATCAATGTATGTTGTAAAATCTACACCAATACTTTGCAAGACACCTTTCAGTATGTAGTGCAGAGTATTATGTACATTAATATGACTTACTCTCTCTTAAATTTAAGTCATGAATGGAGAGTGCAAACTTGAATCTCTCTAATTTCACCTTCATTGTCTTTTTTAACGAGATATTTGAGAGACTTTATTATTTGACTATTATAAGTCAGTACAATCTTAACATTTTAACAATAAACGAGACTACCATGCAATATGTAACATATCTCTTGTTGAGTCTGTTAATGCAGTTCAATAGGCATCTTTGTGAGCCTTTCTAACTAAGCAAATGAATTTGTATTGAAACATAAGAGATTTCCTATGGATTATCTGTGTTGCATATACTGATATATTGAAGTATTGGCAAAATGATGGTGTTGTAAGCTACCTCCTGCATGGATGACTGCATTTGTTAAAGAGCCATCCATTGCTTTTCAGTAAGGCATCTGTATTTGCTACAATATGTTTTCCACTTCAAATCTACAGTCATGCATTCTTCCAGATATTTGACAGACTGGCTGGTTAGACAATGTGTAATCCTACAATAATGGGTTTTTCAATCTACTTGTGCACAATACATTACATTTGTGTTTGGTATAGTTCAACTGAAAATACCTGACATGAGCTGAAAAATTAATAAGTTGTATCTCTGCCTCCCCATATAATGGCCAAAAGTGTGCATTTCAACAACTTCTACACAATCTACTGTTGCAAATAATACACTTATTCTTGTGTCACTACAATTACAACAATAATTTTTGGTGTCTAACATACCTCACCAACAAGCATTTCAAAAATCAATACTCCAAGTCCCCACCAGTCCACAGCACGGGTGTACGATGTCTCTGTTAATACTTCTGGTGCAAGAAATTCAGGGGTACCACAAAATGTTCCAGTCCGATCTCCATATGCCATTCCTTCCTTACATAATCCAAAATCAGCAATTTTTACATAACCTTCAGTATCTAGCAATAAATTATCCAATTTCAAGTCTCTGAAACATAAGCAAACTTGAACTGATTCACAGTCTTGATATAACATCTGTCACATAATTAAATAATAATGCCTAAATACTCTTTAGTAAATGTTGTATACCATACCTGTAAATTATTTTGCTTTCATGAAGATACTGCAGTCCAAGAACAACACAAGCTGCATAAAACACTGCTCGAGGCTCAGTGAATACATCTGCATGTATGTGCATCATTAAGTCTCCACCGGCAGCATACTCCATTACAAAGCACACATGAGCCTTCAACAAAAGTAAATGTTTAAGTTTGATAGTAAAATTACATGGAAACAGTTACAAACAGTGTGTCTTTCATAAAGTAACTGATATGGCACAATTTCAAGAATATAGACTTCTGCATATGATTCCACAACAATCTTTGGTATGCTGAAATGAGAGAGACAGAAGTGCGTAGGTGAGATACTTGAGAAAATTTACCAATTTCTTAAACAATACGTTTCTTGCAGCTGCAGTACTGCCATTTTTTACTTATAACAGTCTACATAAATTGTCACCATGGTAAAGTGACAGGAAATGTTATCTTGTAAGTATAAGGCATCTAAATTAGTTTCTTGTTAGTGAGTGAACAAAACAAATGCTGTGAGAAAATCCCAAGTAAAACAGAGAAGAAACAAAAGTGAAACTTTATAGAGGTATTTTAGGGCATAAATAGAATTTCTCTGGCTGCACTAAAGAAAATAAATAGAGGCAAACCAGTTGTTCATATGTTACTTCATAATATATTTAAGATATTTTTTTCATTTAATGTAGACAATTATTGTGTTTGATAATCAACAGTCACCATCAGATATAATAAATAAATAAACCAAATAAAGTAACAGGGCTGACAAAATGCAATGACAGAGCAAAATTTTCCTGTTGTTTATTTATTTGCAGTATTTGTAGATACATCAATAAATGATGTAGCTCTGCTAAAGTTATCTAAGCAGGTGGAAAGTGAAAGGGGGGAGTAAATGATGGGTAGGAAAGATGTGGAACAAGTGAGGAAATATGATGGGTATTCAAATTATGTTACATATTGACAGTGTATGTCATTGGCACACTTTTACAGGAAGAGTTAACAAAGAAAAAAAAAAAAAAAAAAAAAAAAAAAAAAAAAAAAAAAAAAAAAAAAAAAAAAAAAAAAACATACACACAAATTCATAAAGATATTGTACTGCCATATCCACAGTTGTATGCAGGATTGTCAATGAAGCACAACACTTAGAATAGAAAACTACAGAGCTTTTGGTGGCTACCTCTATCACAGGCAAAAGTCTGTTTACTGCTCGAGGTTGATATGGAGGGCCAAAGACACAAGTGTGCAGAAGTTGGAAAGTACAGCTCACAGTTATAATCTTGATAAAATCTCAGCTCAAAATGTCATAGGAGCTCTCTATTTTCACTATTTGAAAACCAATCCTACTCTGAACTTACAGTTGTAGCCTTACATTATTAGTTACTAGTAAACTTTCAGTTGTTCACATATCTGCACAATGTTCCACAACCATCTCAGCTGTCTTCTTTAGATACTGCAAGTCATCAAAGTGGTTTCAAAGTAGATGACCAATTAAATATAGTATCAAGACACTTTATAGCATTTCGCACTTGAATCCTAAACTTACACTCAGATGTGAAAACAATTTCAAAGCTCAAACTTTCCTAAAGCCTTCAAAGGCAACAATACTTATCACTCAGAAATAAAATTGCCCATCAATGCATTTTCAGTGATTTTAAGTTCACTGTTAGTTTCCAGTCTAAATTTCATTTTACCCCCTGCCTTGTCAAGAGTAGTCACTGGCAGAACAAGTTGGGGCCACTATTTTCAGAAGTAAACATAAAGGATGTGTACCTCCAACTGGCACTTGAGGAGGAATTACATCAGTTACTAGTCTCAAATACAGTGTTTAAACCAGTAGAACTGTTTACCATTTGGGCTCAAGAGTGCACCTGCCATTTTCAGAAAGTATCCAGAACATTGGATTTGGAGCATTTCAAACGATGAGAATTATGTAATTATTTGGATGATACTGTATTTGCTTGAATATAGGCTGCACTTTTTTTTTCCAAATTTTGGCTTGCAACATTGTTGTGTGTCCTATAATCGAGATTCCACTCTCCCCACCTCTTCCTGTAAGTCATTAGTTTCAAAAATTACATGCTCACAATTATTTTGGTTTGAGAAATGTAATAAACTAAATAGTCTTCAAAAAACGGTAAAGTAAGTGTTTCACAGAACTGCATATATGTTTATGGAAATGGCGTGGCAATTCGTGAAAGTCGATATTTCAATATAAATTGAATGGTGTCATTCTGCACCACAGTCAACCATAGCAGACGACTGTTTTTAACACGTCTTTGCAGCCTTAAACAATAGCAGTTCATAACACACACACTTCCTAAGCACAGACATGATTTTAAATTGATGTCGTCAATTAAGCTAATCTTCGCAATAAAAGTCTAGTGTGTGTCGCGGAAGTTCTTACCCTGATGTTTACATTGGTAAAGCCTACCACAAGCAGTGATGGGAGGTTAACATGACGGAACAACTGATTTGTGTAGCTAATACCGATGTTGAGTTCAAATGCTACATTTTAAAATAATGCCGCGAGAGACCCCGAACTCCAACTGCCGGCGTGGCGCAGGGGATAGCGTCACGGACTGCAGAGCAGAAGGTCGCCGGTTCAATCCCACCCACCGGCAAAAATTTATTTCTTTGTAATTGACGATTCCAGAAGGTTCTACATCTTTCTTATGTTCACTTGGAAATTCTACTTGTTTCTTATGTTAACTGTTCTTCTAATTTCTGGTAAATAAATAGCAGAGCACTCTGCCTGAGAGGCAGTCAGTGCTGCGTGTTTGTTGAGTTCGTAATAAACGTGCTTTCAGTATAAGTGCTGTGTTTAGTTGCCTTCGAAGTCAAGCCTACTTCCATTGCAACGTGACAATAATGTATTTTACTATGACCAGCTGCACTGCTTTGACATTCATTGGGGTAATTTTTATGAAACAATGTACATGGAACTCGAGGATATTTTGCAGCTCTGCAACTGAATCCTTTATGTTGTAGCTCAGTAGCAAAACCACAGTTCCTGTTTTGAATTACAAAGTCAAGCTAATCTTTTCCCACATCGGGATATTTACATTTTTGCCCTCAAAATGCGAAACGACTCTTTGAACATTTTAATAGTTTGTCCTCACTTACACACTAGCAACAAACCTTTTTTTCATCAACGTCAAATTTATGTCCAGCTATCCGCTTTCCATGTATGTCAGTGTGACTGGGCAACCTGAAGTTTACATTTGGTGGTGTAATTCTTAATGTTCTTTTCCCTCTACCATTTATAAGCCAAAACATTGTGACACACACACACACACACACACACACACACACACAAACACAAACACAAAAAAAGCTCAATATTTCTGCAGCACACATCTTTGCTATGCATGAAACGCCTTGGTTCATCCTCGCCTCACTTTGAGCGCTGCATGGCTAACGGCCTGTCATGTCACTTTCTTATGTGTTGATTGAAAATTTTCAATTAGTCGAAAAGAGAACACCATTTCTTAACATTGTGTATCAGATTACAAGAAAGTTATTAGACAAAAAAGAAAATATATGAAAAAAAAATTGTTTTCTATAATCTTGTGTAAAAAGTTTACGAGTTGCCTATATTTTGCACGCGGCCTGTATTCGCGCAAATACAGTACTATCATTATGTAATGGATTCAGTCTAAATATTGCCAGAATCTTTAATCCCTAATGTAAGCAGCTTCTGAAAAATGGCTTGTGCTGGTGGTTGGAAAGGTACAGTTTTGTTGGTCCCAGCATCAACCACAAGGGGCACATACTGTCTCACAATGGTATTACTCCCAAGCCTGACAACATCAATGTACTCCTAAAGATGCTAGTCCCAACCAACCTTAAACAGCAACAGTTGTTTCTGAAGAAAATAATATATTTTATAAAGTAAGAAGATTCGCAAAATAAGAAGATTGTACAGTGCACCAAATTTCCTACAACATTAAATGCAGATCAGCTTAAATACTTCCAAATTCAGAAAGACACTCTACCAATCTTTCAGTGTTCAAATAATGCTATAATCTCCTGGATAAGGACCAAATGACAATTCGGTTTCAGTTTTGTCCAAAATATTGTTTTTGGCCACAGTTTCAGTTTGCGCAGAAAGTAACATTTGGTACCATGATTTATCAAGAAGTTTCGATGTCTTAAGTTTGTAACACTTGTCTACTGCTGGAACAATACAAATGATGTTTGTTTGTTTTTTAAATATTTAAAAAAACAAAGTGTAAATGAACTGTGTTATTACCTCCACAAATAAATTGAAGAAAGAAATCAAACTGAGTGTTATTTAAAGTAATGCACGGAACCTTCCACATCATATAATATGCAAGGCAAAAAAAGATTAGTATCTTTCTTAATATGTCACTCTATTCCAACTTACTAAGTTATCATAGAAAATTTACAATTAAAACAATGTATGAATTCTAAGACAACTTGAATATGTAATAGGTAGGACTGACAATTTTATAACCCTCACTGGCTCGGTTGGTAAGGTGCCCTAGTTGCCAACTCGTGCATAAGCAGTATCACGTGGTGTCAAGTTTTCACTATTGCCATATCATTGCAATGTTCACTGTTCAACACTGTCAAATGTCTACCGTCAAAGATATAGTACCTCATGTTTATTGGTGCTTTACTACATTTTGAATCTGGTTGCCACTTTTTGTGCTATTAAGTGTAAAAAGACATGTACAGATAAATATCAAATACTTAACTATCATGACTGTTAGATTCAAATTGATGAAACGAAAATTATGGAAGGAAAGTTTCCTGGTGGAATAAACACCAATATAAAAAATAGAAAACGGATGACTTACCCAAAGGACAGGCTCGTCGACACACACAAATAAAACCACACACAAACACACATACAAGCTTTCACAACCATTGGTCGCTTCTTCAGGAAAAGAGGAAGAAAGGAGAGGAATAAGGGAAGGATATGGGTTTTAAGGAAGTGGAAAAGGAGTCATTCCTAGACAGTGTGTTTGTGTTTGGATATGTGTGAGTGTATGTGTATTTGTTTACCTTCCTTTTTTTCCCCTAAGGTAAGTCCTTTCACTCCTGGGATTGGAGTGACTCCTTTCCCACTTCCTTAAAACCCACATCCCTTCCTTTCTCCTCTCCTTTCTTCCTCTTTTCCTAAAGAAGCGACCAACAGTTGTGAAAGCTTGTATGTGTATTTGTGTGTGATTTTATATGTGTTTGTCGACGAGCCTGTCCTTTGGGTAAGTCATCCGTTTTCTATTTTTTAAATTTAAATATCAAATACAGCACACTGGTAAATCTCTAATATCTTGTGTCTGTAAGTGATTTCTAGTACTTATACTACAGCTGTAAAAATATCTGTTATCTCATAAACAGCACATTTTTGTGGCAATATTTAAAAACAAGCATTTTTCCACACTATCTCAAGATAAAGAAATAGCATCCCAAATACAACATATGAGATCATTGAGATATGCTACAGTTACAGTGAATGATGTAACAGTAATAATAAACTAAATGTAAATAAATGAAATGCAGCAACCAGTTGCTTGTCGTTATTTATTTTGAATTTCAACGACCGGTTTCGGGCGCTTGAGTGCCCTTCTTCTGGTCTATTTTTGTACTGTTGCTTAATAAATAAACATGCTACTAGTGGAATCACAAAGTAAGTGGAATTACAAACAAAGTAAGTGGAATTCAAATTAGTATTAGTTTAAGGAGATATCTACAAAATCAAGTGATAGTTTATTGCTTAAATATCTTTGTTAATTTATTACTTTGATTTGATGATTATTTTGAGAGAATGATTCAACTCTTCGTTTCAGGATAAGCACCCATTTACATGCTACTAGCACCCATTACAATCAATAAAAACATTGTAAGTAAATTAATTAAATCTCAAAGAATGGGGCACAATAGTTACAAGCTAGATTGATTAAAAAATCTCTGGTTAGAAAACATTTTAACACTTGTTCATCCGTTTAAAGAATATCACTTAAATTTGTGAAAAAATGAAAAAAGAATTAAGTACACACAAATCACCAAAAGTAAAATAACTGGAATATTTATAACATTCAAGCAAACCTCCTTGAGCAATAATGTTTTCTAGTTCAAAGCCTGATTATTTAAATTTCAATACTTACTTCTGTTTGAAAGCAAGCAAAAAGGTTCACCAAAAAGGGATGTCGAATCGCATTTGCTACTTCGAATATTCTTTTCTCTGAAAGAAGAGATTCTACTTCATCCCTGGCAATGATGTCTCCTTTTTTCAAAGCTTTTATTGCAAAATATTCTCCAGTGTTACGATATTGTGCCAGAATAACCTGAAAAAAAAAAAAAAAATAAATGTAGCACATAATGGGTAGAGTGGGAGAATTTATGAATAATAATTATAAAAGAAAGTAATCAAGGTCTGCCCTCACATCCCTTAGGCTGTGGCTAAGTCATGTCTTCACCATGTCCTTTCTATCAGGAGTGCTAGTCTTGCAAGGTTCGAAGGAAAACTTCTGTGAAGTTTGGAAAGTAGGAGGCGAGGTACAGGCAGAATTGAAGTTGTGAGGGCATAACTCAGTGGTAGAGTGCTTGCCTGTGAAAGGCAAAGGTCCCAGGTTCGAGTCTCGGTTCCAGCACACAATTTTAATCTGCCAGGAAGTTTCATGTACATACATATTCTGCACAGCACTTGAACACATGACACACAGAGGGTAACTTCCCATTTACCTTTGAAAGTCAACTTTCACTCTACGTCTGTTCAAGTACAGTAAAACCCCCATTTTAAGTTCCCACCATTTACACCATTTTTGTCGTTCCTGTCAAATTTCCTATAATCACAATGCTAATTCGCCCCTGTTTTTGCATTAACATATTTACTCTTTTCGTGCAATCTATGTTTTTGAAACAATGTTCACATTGTTAAAAACGAGATAGAATGGCTGGCCAGTACTTACCATTGTGCTGTACCACCGATAGTCACACAAATGAAGAATCAGAAAAAAGGGGGCAAAAAGGACAAGGACAAGCTTTCGGAACACAGTTCCTTCGTCAGGTGGGAGAGAAGGGAAGAAGAAAGGATGGGAACAGAAGGGAAAGGTAGTTCACGACCTAGGTGAAGACTCACGACTCACGGTGAAGAAACCCTTCTGAACTTCCTCCACGACCTTAACTCCTTCTCCAGCCTTAAATTCACCTGGTCCTTCTCCAAAACTCAAACCACCTTCCTTGATGTTGACCTTCACCTTGCTGATTCTCACATCCACACCTCAGTCCATATTAAACCCACTAACAAACAACAGTACCTCCATTTTGACAGCTGCCATCCCTTCCATATTAAACAATCCCTTCCCTACAGCCTGGGCATCCGTGGGAAACGTATCTGTTCCAGTTCCGACTCCCTCACCAGCTACAACACTCCTGAAACACCACCTTCATGACCTAGGTCGTGAACTACCTTTCCCTTCTGTTCCCATCCTTTCTTCTTCCCTTCTCTCCCACCTGACAAGGAACTGTGTTCCGAAAGCTTGTCCTTGTCCTTTTTGTCCCCTTTTTTCTGATTCTTCATTTGTGTGACTATCGCCGGTACAGCACAATGGTAAGTACTGGCCAGCCATTCTATCTCGTTTTTAACAATATTTATCATCTCTGAGGAGATTTTTCATCATTAATCATACAATGTTCACATACACACACACACACACACACACACACACACACACACACACACACACACAAAATTGATGCCAACATGACTTTCGTCTCAAGTACAGTGTTTATAAACGTTACGCAGTCAGGTTTCTTGACGCTTTGTGTTTATCCAAAGATATATTTTGCATTTTGTTTACAGTAAGCACCTAGTTGACTCATGATGGTAAGTTTGATTCCCATCAGCCACTACACCAATTGTCAGATTAGCTTTGTTTACACAACTGGTCCTTGTTCATGCTTTGTGTGACATGTTTTGAGAATTTATTCTTGTGAAATGCAAATATTTATCTCAGTATTTTTGTGAAATTTTATAAATGGTGAGACTGATCATTTGCTTATGTATGTTTTTCTGAACATTGATGGGAGCAAAACCTCAAAAACGCGATTATAGTGTAAGTAGCCGACCCTGTGCAAATGTCACAAAATACTTATGCATATATTTACACTTGAGAATGCAAATAAATTCTCGAATATCATTGTGCAAAACACTGAAAGATACAAAGTGTGGAACTTGTCCAGTTTCACTATGTAAAGAATGAATTCCAGTTAAGGCTTGCTGCAAAATTGATTATGATGAATGAAGTCACATTAAAAATTTCTACTTCCTGTAAAGTTTCTAGATCGCGTTCTGCCTGGGGCTCAAAATAGTACAAAATTCTGATAATCTTTATTACATAATAAATAAACTTCCTTGCGAGTATTTTAAAGCGTATTATTTACATAATCACAAATAAATAACAAAAATGCAAGGATGATCCAGTAAGCATATTTTACTGTATAAAACATTATTTCCCACATTTTACACCATTTTCATAAGTCCCTTTAAAAGTGTAAAAATGGGGTTCTACTGTATATACCAATTCAGTATTTACAGTTTCTTTATGTTCTGTATATCGAACAAACCAGCAACGATTTTAATATCATTTTATGTATTGTTCAATATTCCTATTAGACATACATGGTTTGGGTACAACACCAGTTGTGCAATATTCTACAATGAGCAGATCAATTAACTCTTTTTTTAATTTATTGTGTTAATCCTAGTAGTCTAGCAACAAAATGTTATCATCATTGCTGACCACCTGAGGTGCATTTAACATATTTACTCAAATCTAAGTAGCACCCAAAAAATGAGACTCAAATTTTAAGGGGGGAGAGCGCGAAGTAATCGAATGTAAAACACGCCCAAAGAATAAGACTCAAAACTCAAAAGTTGTAGGCTGCATTTTTAAATCAAAACAATGGTTATTCATTCTAACATGAGATACAAATGAGGTAGAATGGCTGAAGTTACAGTAGTTGTGTTTGAGTCGTGAACTTAGCATTCAAGCTTATGCAAGGTTATTTTGGAGAAAATATTTTTTGGGTGTCAGCAGCAGTTGTCAATAATGCCATGATGAATCATGTGAAACACGCGCGACCAATTATACTGTTGCAGAAAGCCACTGAGTCTGTCCGAATTTAAACAAATCTGCATCTCCGTCTTACTTTGGCTGTGAAATATTCATAGAAAGACATCAATATATATATATATATATATATCTGACAAGCAAGTGTGTTAATGTGTGAGCAGTCTTATACTCAGAATGAGGCAAGAGGTATACCACATTCTGAAGGAAAATGGGATTAAATATTAGATTTCTATTAAGCGAGGAAAAAATCTTTGCTTCATTGCAAGGCTCCACCAAGCTACCTTAATTTCTAATAAACGATGTTTCAACTGATCAGTGTTTTGTAATTAAATCGTGGGGGCCTTGGTAGACCATCAGTGGATCGGTTTGTATTGTTGCCATAATTACAAGGAATTATGACAATTGTTAATACACACAGCCAAAAACACCAAATCAAAATATTGCTTCAATTTTGACTATAAATTCACTCCATCTTTTCTTGTCAACCGCATCAGTTATATGAAATACGTAGAAACACAAGCAAATATTTCTGACTTGCAAAACTGTGTATTTCAAAGATGTCCTACTAGGTTCCTGCATAACAACATATTCGAAAATCATGACGTATTTGCACCTACCAACTCGTAAAAAACCCTAAAGCCTTGTACATTGTTGGTATTGATGTAAAGAAATTTATTTTTTTGTTGCTGGTACAATTATTTGAAATGCTGCTACTTTCAAAGATGAGCAATACTGAATTTCTCTTTTCTTTGTTGCATTGATTCAGTTGCCGAAACTCGGAAAAAGTAGACTCCTCTTCTACTGTATTTGTATTTTTATTAGAGCAGAATTTTGGCTTCAGTTGGAATATTTATCTTTGAGGCTGCAAAGTATGCCTAACACTGCTTATATTTGATGGCAGAAGTTAGCTGTGGCAGCTCCTAGTGCCATTTTTCAGGACTTCCGTTTGCTTTGCACTCGATTTTAAGCCACAAGCAGTTTTTGGATCCCAAAACAGGAAAAAAAAAGTATCTTAGATTTGAGTAAATACAGTTCCTGGTGTGGAATGGACCCCCCGCCCCCCCTCGTTATTCAGGAAGAGACTTGCTAGACTGCTAGGGAACCATCTCACTCATTTTTTGGATTTCCAACACGCTGACTGTTCTACAGTGTTCCAAACTGATAACACCACTAAATGACACACACGCCACCTAAGACTATATTACAGGAACATGCAGAAGAGATCCAAAAAGCAAAATGGCCCTCCAGAGACCAGATCTGAACCCCTCTGATCACAGGGAATGCACTCTCAAATAGACCAGAATTGGCTGCTACTCAGCAAATTATTTGGTGTCAGCTGTGCAAAGAGGAGAACTTGGGACTCACTTCGATGGTGTCTCAATGCAGTTCACATGGCCAGATATTGGATCATATCCCACGATTTGCTCTGCAGGCACTTGAATGTGATTTGCAGAGTAAGTATTAGATCTAGATGTCTGTGTAGTTTGCTGAACATATAAACTTTCAATCTGTTTTAGTGTCATCTGTGGTGTTATATCAGGGGCTGGTTATTTTAATTTTCATTGCTTTTTATCTTTTCCTTCCATAAATTTGGTGTGATTTATCCAATTTTGCAAAACGAGTAATCTTTTTTCAACATAATTTATGTAAATTAATTTACATCATACGTGATGGTCACTTACTGAATTTAAGTAAGAACTGTGAAAAACAACAGAATGAAATTCCGTGTTCGATTATCTAATGAATTACTGCAAGACTTTTTCTGTTCTCTGTCTACCTTCAAGTTGTAAAGATGTATTACACATGTGTCCTGTATTTTGTGACTTCAGTGAAAGTTCTTGTTAAAGTGTGATTGAAGTATGTGCAGTGAAATAAATTCAGCTAAAACTTTTGTAGCCAGTGTTTCTAAATTTTGTGAAACTTTGCCTCTGAGGTTAGTGAATTCAATGTGCAACAACAATGGAAACACTGTGAACCCACTAAAAAATGGGAATATTTTTTAAGCAGAATATCAAGTTTTCCACCACTAATCCCCAGAATTACACTACCACAAGAGTGAATTATAAAACTGATATTTGTGAATCAAATGTAACAGGTCATTACTGATCCAGTCTAGACAATAGTATTGATTCTAGTTCTAAGACAAGCATGAATACCAACAGAAATGAAATCTCACAATCAATTCATTGCAATTAATTCAGTTTTTATAATAATAATAATTTAAAAACACTTTGGTAAATGTTGTTACTATAAAGGCCTTACAGTCACTGATGAGTTTCAAAGACATTCTCAAAGAGGGCAGGTCTATCTGCTGAGATGGATTGAATGAAATACAGTAAAACCCCATTTTTACATTTTCCCACCATTTACACAATTTTTTTGTTGATCCCGCCAAATTTCCTGTGTCCCAATGTTAACTCACCCCTGTTTTTGCATTAACATATTTACACTTTTCCCCATGTTTTATGCTTTTAAAAAGCACATTCGCGAAGAAAAAAAATGTAATTGACATAAATTGGTGCTGGCATGGCTTTTGCGTTAAAGTATAGTGTTTATAAATGTTATAATGTTATGCAGTCAAGTTTCTTGACACTTTGCGTTTATTCTAATGTATACTTCGCGTGTCGTCATTTGCAGTACGTGCCTATTGGCTGAAAGGAGTATCGTATTCCCCCCACCACTCCTGCCTGCGATTGTCTGCTGTCAGCACAGCAAACATGCAAAAACAAAAACAGTTCGACAAACGAACACCAGCGAACAGGGATGAGCTGAAATCACTGCTTACAGTCAAGATCTACACAGACCTTGCCTACAGTTGGTTGGAATGTGTGTAGCATGGTGTGTAGTACAAATGGGAAAAATAAAACTTCTGGCACTTTCGGAATATATGACACCACACAGCTTGAGGTTTCGAAACCATGAAACACTGTGTATTTTGTAATAGTATGGGCCTTTTTATTGTAACATCGTCAATATGTATTGTATAAGTATTGCTATAGAACCACAGAGTTCGAGGCCACAACTGTAGGAGAAAAAAATAAAATTTTATTCAGATGCCTTGTCAGTTATATACTTCCTATACTGGCTAAATTTTACCTACCACCCTGGCGGCTTCACGTGGGTATGTTGGCAACAACAACAACACGGTAGAAAATTTTTGACATATTTTTTATATTTGTCCTACTTTGTGGCTGACCAGTTCTTGTATGTACCCTTGTCCGCTCAGTGAAGTAATTGTCCTCGTACAATGAAGATTTCATGACAAAACATTTGCACTGTAACAATTCGCTCATTCCAACATTATCACAGCAGGCCACTAGGACGATAAGTAAAATTTAAACACTGTACCAAATGTACTGCTTTTAGAATAAGTGATGTTCCTGCTTTCTCATTAGTTGAGAACTGGCATTTATATGTCTAATATATTTTTTTTTATCAAATTAGATATAATTAATACATTCTGATTTCCTCTATTCTAGTGTCTAATATTGATAGGTATTGTGTGTGCCTACCTACAATGTTATATTGAAAAGGCAAATCATCACATAACATCTATGTGCTAACATTTTGGAAAGGGTTATGTTTTTATACATCGTTATCGCACTGCTAGGTGCTTTTTTTTTTTTTAAGGGAAGTTGTAGACTTAGTCATTTGTTTTTAATATTATTACCATACATGGATAGATAAACCTAGAATTTTACTGGATATTTCAATGCAAATAGTGAGCAATGTTTTATTTTTCATTTCCATTTCTAAAGTAGACATTATGTCATTTCAAAATACTGGAAGTCACTTTACTGAATCAAGATTCGTTTCTAATCTTAAGCTACATACGCACATCTGTTAATTAGATTTTGACACTCTCTAAGCTATTCATATACTAATAAGTTAACTGTGTATCTGTGCAAGGCTTCAGCAAAATGGAACACTATGGTTTCTATAAAATTTGTCAGTTTCGCCTTCCTGCGTTATTGGCCTGAAAGACCGCTGTTTTCTAACAGTGAAACTGACAGGACGAAACACTTTCAGTATCGACCACAAATGTGATCCGAAACAAAGCAGAATGAAACCCAGCGGTTTCGAAACCATGAAACCCTGTTTCGAAACATGGTTCTGAAACCATGAAACAATGGCCAACTCTAGTGTGTAGGCTATTACAAATTTGGTTAGTTCATTGATTGGACAATAAATCTGAACATGTGTAGGGGCCTTCAGCCACCATTTACCATTACCATTCAAAACATTATTTCCCACATTTTAGGTTTTCCTGCATTTTACACTATTTCACTGAAGTCTCTTGAAAAGTGTAAAAATGGGGTTCAACTGTACTCTCATGAGCCGGCTTGTTAACTCTGTTCAAGGTAGTTACCACACAAAATATTTAATACCCGTTTTGCAAGATTTCTTGTCATCACTGCCATTCCCTCAACTGTACAACTGTACTCAATCTGTACATTGAGCAATTTGTGAAGAAATGTAAGGAGAAATTTGTAGAGGGAATGGAAGTTCAAGGAGGAGAAATAAAAACCTTGCGGTTTGCTGATGACATAGTAATTCTGTCAGAGACAGCAAACGACTTGGAAGAGCAATTAAGAGTAAAATGAGGGTAATGGAATGTAGTGTCAGAAAATCAGGCGATGCTGAAGGAATTAGATTAGGTAATGAGACAATAAAAGTAGTAGATGAGTTTTGTTACTGGGGTAGCAAGATAACTTCTGATGGACAAAGTAAAGAAGATATAAAAAGCAGAATGGCTATGGGAACAAAATCATTTCTGAAGAAGCAAAATTTGTTGACATCAAATATTAGTTTAAATGCTAGGAAGTCCTTTCTGAAAGCATTTGTCTGGACTGTAGCATTGTATGAGAGTGAAACGTGGACGATAAGGAATTCAGAAAAAAGATGATAGAAGCTTTCGAAATGTGGTGCTATAGACGAATGATGAGGATTAGAGGGGTAGATCACGTAACTAATGAAGGAGGTGCTGAACAGGCATATCATGACTGAGAGAAGGGATAGTTTGGTGGGACACATCCTGAGACATCAAAGAATCGTCAACTTAGCATTAAAAGGAAGTGTGTGGGGTAGGGTAGGGTAGTGTGGAGAGCTGCATCAAACCAGTCTGCGGACTGAATACCACAGCAACTACATTTATCCTGATTAACGGATAACTGAAGTCTACATTTATACATGTGATAAAACTGTTCAGTATCTTCATTACAAACAATTTAAGTGTAAATATATATACAGTGGAGAACTGAGAACATTCAGAGTCTGCCCGAGATAAGAGTAAATCGAAAAGTACACATCACTATCTACGAATATACCAAATTTCAAAACTTTCCACCAGGTAAACACGACTAGGTAAACTTGACTATACAGTCTTCTTCACACACACACACACACACACACACACACACACACACACCATATATACTAGAGTAATCTGTGCATATTTTTTTCCGAATTTATGAATGAAAAACTGGGGTGTGCGGGTTACGTGACTTTAGATTGGTATTACTCCATCTGCAACAACAAAACACTAGGTGGGTATTACTCCGCTATAAAAAAACTGATCCCTCTAGACCGGTATTACATGATAATATTTTCGATCAAATCTTTGACAAAGGAATGTTATCAAATATTTGTAATATTTCTTAGACATAATTCTTCATTTTTGTGTTAAAAAGGGGTATTATGGTCGTCACATTTCAAGATAGTGGATAACAACAACCTTATTGTGTGCTGCCTTGATCACTATCAAAACTGCATATAATTTACTTGACAATGACAGTGTCACAGCGTATCAGTAATTTCACTGTAAAGGGTCTCCTCACGTTACAAACCGGTATGACGGAGTAGCATCTCTTCCCGCCAGTTTCTTTGGCAGCGCCTTGGCATGTCCAAACAGTTGCATTGTTCCCAGATTGAAACTTCACTCTGCAGCGGAGTGTGCGCTGATATGAAACTTCCTGGCAGATTAAAATTGTGTGCCAGAACCAGGACTCGAACCTGGGACCTTTGCCTTTCGCAGGCAAGTGCACTACCGACTGTGCTATCCCGACACGACTCACGATGCTGCCCCACAACTTCACTTCTGCCAGTACCTCGCCTCCTACTTTCCAAACTTCACAGAAGCTCTCCTGCAAACACGCAAGACTAGCACTCCTGGAAGAAAGGATATGGTGGAGACATTTCTTAGCCACAGCCTAAGGGATGTTTCCAGAATGAAACTTTCACTCTGCAGCGGAGTGTGCGCTGATATAAAACTTCCTGGCAGATTAAAATTGTCTCCACCATATCCTTTCTTCCATGAGTGCTAGTCTTGCATGTTTGCAGGAGAGCAGTATATCTGGAGAAGACAGGGTTACAGCGATTTCTTGCCAGTGGTATAATGTATACTTCTATTCGTTAATTAGGCATGGCATTGCAGTTATGTTCAAACACACACACACACACACACACACACACACACACACACACACACACACATTCACACATGTTGACTAGCAACAGCGATGCTAGTGCTCAGAGCAGTTACATTTTGCATTGTAGCGATCAGAAGACAATCAACTTTTATAATCAGATATAGGACAAGGCACTACATTTGATGATATTTCTTTGATGAAAGTTCCCTTTGATGTCAAAGTTCCCTATTACACTATTAAATATCTTTGATGTAAATACATGACATGTCGACTTTGACAAAAATATATGACTGTGTAATACCAGTCTCAGTTCCATTTATTTATTAACTGTTCTGATTCTATAAGCGTTCATTTCAGTGTGTGTTACTGGGAGTATGTTTTCACATTAATATGTTACAAATGAAATATTTTTCAGTTTGATCGAGAACTTTTAGTAGGTAAAATATGAGAATTTTATGAGGTTTGTACGAGATTTGCATGCTCTGATATGAAAGCCCTGTGCACCTCTCTCTCTCTCTCTCTCTCTCTCTCTCTCTCTCTCTCTCTCTCTCTCTCTAAGCTGACGGGTGGTATCCTCATCTACACAAATCTGCACATTCCCCCTCCCCCCCCCCCCCCCAAAAAAAATAAATAAATAAAAAATTTAAAAAAAAATTATCGGGATTACTCGAGTTTATATGGTTACACTCTCATGGCCATAGCAAGATCTTTATTTTTAATGAGTTTAGAAAATATAGTTTCCTGTTGGAAAGCCAACAGACTGGTATATGGTTCAGAAATGAAAATAACAGTCAAATTCGCGAAATGTTATTACCATTTATTTGATAATAGGGTGGCTGGTTTCGATCTCCTCTGAGATGCTCGTCAGACCAATTCATCGTTGATGCTGAGGTGACTGGCTGGGCATGCAGCTAACTCTATTGTTATTTTCATTTCTGAGTCTTCATTTTTATTAAACCCACATTTTTATGCCTTCACAGTCGGTAGTGCGCTTGTTTAATTTCTCTCACTAATACATGAGCATAGTCAATAACAAAGAAAACTGAAAAATTACAATGAAATTGCAACAACAATAATAGCACAATACACATACTGCAAGCAAATTATGAATTCAAATAAAAATATTACCTTCCCGAAGTGGCCACGCCCAAGAACACTAAGGAGGCGGAAATTTTCTATAGACATTCCAGTGAACTGTGAATGACGCCGGGATTCATACGCACTGTCTCTGTACTCTAATGTCCGTGCCATTGGTCTTCTCACAACATCTGGTTGCTCATAGGGAGCCTGTGAAAATATCAATTACACATTTCACATACTTGTCACCTGTATGAAGACTTAAGCTTAAGAGTTTAAAGTATGAGAGAGTTTGTACTTTAAGACAATTCAATGTTAGATTTTATTTCAGTTGTTATACACAATTGAGAGAAATGAAGTGACATGGAAACAAGGATAGGCAAGGCAGATAATCTGCAGATTTTAATGTGTAAACAAATTTTCCTTGAAAAGTGCAAAAGTTCATAGAACATACAAACTTGACTTCTGAAAGTATGAATAAAATGATGTCAGGAATGAAACTTCTGTGACAGATGTTACTGTATATTTCCACAGATAAGACAATGGCTGAATCATAAAAAAAGGCCTCAACATCCGAAATCATCTTATATGACGATAAAAAAAAAAAAACAGATTGAAATTTATTAATTAACTGAACGAACCAGGGTACATACGATAACCCATATGCCATAAAGCAGGAATAGAATTAATTATTTACAAAGCACCTTGATTTTACAATGTAGCTTGTAAAAAAATTTCTCAGCATATCCAGAGTCGCACTTAAATGATTACTGTTTATTTATGTACGGAGCAGTGAAAGGGTTAAAACATTTCGGAGCTACACGCAACAACTGTGGTTTCCTTTGAAATCCTTTATCTTCTGTTCCAGGGCAATTTTGTGTTTTCACCTTCATTATATGTGTGCAATGACGCAATTAAATGTTGTCTCGGTGAAAGAAATTACCGTATATTTCCGCAGATAAGACGATGGCTGAATCATTAAAAAAGGGCCCCAAAAACCGTGGTGGTCTGATCCAACAGTACAAAAAAAATTAGATTGAAATTGTTAATTTCGCAGACGTGTTGCATAGCATGGCTTAAACATCCAAACGATATATATCGAAGCAGTTAAGTATCAAAAAGTTATGTATCGAACAGACAAATGTTATGATTTTTATGAACATATCGTGATTTTAAAGGATGTGGTCAGGCAGCAATCTAACAGTACAGCTTTCTGGGTAATTTATAAGAAAGCTTAAACTCGAAGTAGCTCAGCCTGGAATGATATATATTGAATGTGCAAGTATAAATCAATTTAGTGTTTTTTGAACTGTAGATTCGGCCGCTATGTGCATCAGTACAAAGAAAAATTCTTGTCTAACCTATACCTAACCTTCTTAAGGCTACGCTACAGATACCTTTTTTTGAAAGTGAAAGTTAGGTTAGGTATAGGACAAACAAGAATTTTTTTTTCTTGCGATAATATCGGGTTCAGTTACATTCGCTTATTCCATTAATATCGTTTAGAAACTTATCGATTCTATATATATCATTTGGAAGTCGAAGACGCACTATGCACCACATCTGCAATATTACCCTGATGAAATTTACATTGTGGAGGAAAGATTTAGGAAAACAAAGTTTTGTGCATTTTTTTTTTTTTTTTTTTTTTTAATATTTGCTTTATGAGCTTTATTAATTTATCGAGTGGGTACATACGATAGCCTATATGCCATAAAGCAGGAACAGAATTCATTATTACAATGCAGCTTGATTTTACAATATCGCGTGTCAAAAATAATTTCTCAATATATCCAGAGTCTCACTGAAACGATTAGAGTAAATTTACATATGGAGTAGTGGAAGGGTTAAAATATTTCGGAGCTATACGCAACAATTGCGGCTTCCTCCGAAATCCTTTATCGTCTGTTCTCAAGCAATTTCGTGTGTTTTCACCCGTATAATACGTGCATTGGTGCAATAACATGTCATCTCAGCGAAAGAAATTCCTTTTTTATTTTCAACTTTGCGGTGTAAAAAACAATTGCTTCTTCACGATCGGGTACAACGTAGCACTACATGCACGAAAGTTCAAAAGCTGACCGCAAACACCGCAACAAAGGGTGAAATCCAAGTGTACCAATCACGAAAATTACTTTTGGCAGCTTCTAACGGCATTTTTCGCAATCTATGTCGAAGGCACATTTTTAGATCCCGAAAACCGGAAATAAAACTGTAGCATGCATTCGGGTAAATATGGTAACTTGGGGATCGTCTTATAGGCCAGATACATGCTTAAACTATAAAATCTTGATGAAAATTTGTACCTCGTCTTATCTGCGGAAATATGTGGTACTTTTCTCTTAAACTACATAGTGTGTAAGGAAAAAAAAAAACATGTTTCTTTAGATCGGATACAACATAGCACTACATGCACGAAAGTTCAAAAGTTGACCGCAAACACTATGTGATCGCTGAGGTACTTTTATCAGGCCTCGCGACTCAATACAGCTTGCAGTTGTAAAGAAACATACACCCGAATCTTGGTGTAATGATAAGTAATTTATTCTTGCCTTGTAGGTTACTTTATCAAACAGCATGCAGCAGAAACAGAAGGCCAGTCATTACTAAAACATGTTGTCATGTAACTAGGCAAAGAAACATCTATAAAGCAGCGATAATAAAACATAGAATACCTGATATACAATAACAAGGAATAAAAACACAGCACCCCTGGCAGATCACTATGAACTACACAAGAGCACATCTAAAATTTAACACTTGCGTTCTCATACAATGCACACAAACAGATGGTAGCCTGCTGCAGTCTCTACAACTGCAATAAATGGTGAAATCCACATGAATGCGGCTTCTAGTGGCATTTATCAGAACTAGGGATGGGTCAAACCGAATTTTACTGAATCGAATCCGAATACTGAATCTTAAAACAAACGTACCGAATCCCGAACCTGAATCGAATCTTCAGAATCTTGAACCTAAATAATCTGTCAACTTAAGTACATGTATTTAAAAAGAATTACTACTCTATCACAGCCAGTGATGAAGATAAAGCCTTCTGGGATGGATCCCAAATACCAATAGTGATGATACTGCTGGCCCCCTCATCTCTATGTTATCGTACGATACCGTCTGCCTGGTCCTCTCATCTCAATGTCATCCTACGATACCGTCTGCGTCGGATCCGGAATCATGTGGTTCAGTTGTGATATATGTTGCGTGTGAAGTTAAAAATGTAATAGCCAGCCAAGGAATCAGTGTAGGACAGTGTCTCAGTGATACTGCGATTAAAACAAGTGATAGATTTCATTAATTAAGAGATTTGTATAAGACGTTTCCAGACAGTTCTATAAACAATACTTTTGTCATTGTACATTATTTCAATAAATAGACAGACGAAGGGTAAAAACTTTTGTATCTACATAAAGACATTAAAATAAATAGCATTGTATATATGTTAGGCTCATAAACAAGTCGTGTAGACCAGCTAATTGTGTTATTTCGACTATTACATTCATTATTAATATTGAATTCTTTGTATATATTGACTGATGTGAGATTTTGAGTATATTTTGTGAATGGCCATGAGATTTGATAGTTCAATATATGTTAGGAACATGTATGATATACTCATTAACTAATTAACTGGTATTTAACATCGCACTTTGTTGTCAACAGAAAGATCGGAAATTTTGCCTTAAAAATACATGCGCCATCTAAAATTATTGTATGCATAGTTTCATTTTATATTGCGATTATGTTTGCGTACATGAAATGTTTTCTTTGTGTATTTGTTAATTGTAAATTAGTATATTCAATT
Organism: Locusta migratoria; assembly: GCA_026315105.1. NCBI lineage: Eukaryota > Metazoa > Arthropoda > Insecta > Orthoptera > Acrididae > Locusta > Locusta migratoria. Next base: position 328,596,083 of record CM048747.1, on the reverse strand, counting down.
GTTATGAACAATGGATAATGTAATGCCATTATTGCCGATGTTATATATTTGCCTCACCGCCTTGCATGAGGGAGTTCGAGTTTTAGTCATTTGTCAAGTGCACTGGAATCTATGTCACTCTGTGTTTTGAATGGGAAGTACTACCGTTCTGATGCTTTGTAATTTGTATATGTTTTGAAGTTGTTATGTTCTGGTGGAGAAGAAGTTTGATTCAGATTAAAGAAGAAGTGGAAATTGTACATAACGAGTATTTATTTCTACCATGACGCCCCAGGAGAATAATGTTGCAGCGAGCAGAACCCCCATACATCGGAATGATGAAAAGCTGAGTATCGGTAGAATAAACTGCAATTACTCACAAATATATTAAAACGTTTTATAATATTACAGTAAAATTTAAGAAATAAAAATTTCATTTAGATTTCTATTTTAAGGATTTTTTTAATACCCCTCTACTTAAAAGAAATTTGTATGAAACATTTTGAGATATATGTTGTTTAGATGCTATAAAAGATAAGAAACTTCCTTCACTCTATCACCAACTGTTTCATTTTGATTAAATAAAAAATAATTGTGTAATGAATTCCTAGGAAGGAAAGGATTACCCCCGCCCCCCATTTATTTTATTTTATATATATATATATATTTTTTTTTTTTTTTTTTTTTTTTTTTTTTTTTTTTTTTTTTTTTTTTTTTTTTTTTTTTGGGCAGTGGGAAAGATGCAAAAATAAAACCTGGAAAGATGAGTAGATATTTAGAAGTTATAAAAATAACTTCTTAAAAAAATAGGATGTGTAAATGTTAAATAATTTTATAGTGAAATATCAAGCATTCCATGATTGACGGACAGAACATTCGGACACAGAGAAATCCGCGTTTATTCCACGTATTGTTATTGCCACGAAAACATTTCAGAACTGTGAAAAGTGTGCTTAGCGCGCAGATTGTGCATACCGGAGGGTTAAGCAAGGATATTTTGTAGATTTATTTATACTTTCCAACATTTAAGATCACCTAACTTGTTCCCACAGAATTTATTTTTGTAGAAGATTTAAAAATTAGTACTAGAAGCCAGTTGCCGTGCTTCATTTCTAACTATTCCCGCTCAGCATATGAATATTACAAATGTAAGAAATAACGTGATAGCTATATTCTCCCACATTGGCCGTTGTTTCTCAAGTTTGTTAGGCGTACGGAATTTAAATGTGGTAACAGCTAACACAGAAGATTAAATGACGTAAGGATACATTTGTAGTATTCTTATGGCGAACAGAGTATGGAATTTACGAATCAAGATTCATAGGAAAAATCCCTTGCCCCTAATAGAAAAACAGGTAAGTTGTAGCGTGAAGGAAGTGGTTGTAGCGTCAGGTATATTGATGCAACACAGGCTTGCTAGTCAGCTTTACGTAGTAGCTTTCAGATAAGACTTCAAATGTACGGCTATTGTAGCAACACTAAACAGTTACTAAATAAGAATGGAAATACCTTTGAAACTAAATGCGGAAATGTAAATCCTAGTGCTTCATAACAGTTCACATACCCCAGCACTTCAGAAAAATCGACGAAACAATACGGGAAATCAGAATGAGGCAACTCATGCAAGAATCTTAAAGCCTCTGTATTTTTGGTATTTCCGTAAAGAGATTTATTATTTTTGCCACTAATAATTGAAAGGCTGCTACATTGAGCAATACTATTTTCTTCGATGGATGGTGTATTAGAATTCAATAGTCGAAAATAAAAAGGAAATTAGATTCGCCTTCCCCACCCCTCCCCCTTTATTTTGTTCTATGATCGCAAAAGTTTTAGTGCCAGTATTTATATTTGGACCTGGAAAGCAAGCCTATAATACCACTCCTTATATTATACAGGAAAATTTTCTTGTGGTGGCTCATAGCACCATTTTTCAGAACTTCGTTCGCTTTGTAGTTTGTTCTCAATTTAAACCCCAGGCGGTTTTTCAAACCTGAAAAACTGGAAATAATGGGTCTTAGATTCGGGTAAATACACTAGATTGTTTTCCCCATAGCCACACAACTGCGTAACATTCATAGTGGTTTTGCTTGAATATATTCAAAGTGAGATTGTTTTGTTTTATTACGTCAAATCTTTCAGCGGATCTTTGGAAAATAAAGTAAATAACGCAAACCAAATCACACTGTTACACAAAGTAAACTGCAACATTAGTGACTGAAGGTTTCCATATAACACTTCGGATTCGGGATTTGGTAGTATTCGGCTGTTATGCATCGAATCTCGAATCCGAAGCCAGTGTCCTAGATTCAGCAAATAATGGATTTGGCTGAACCACTCTGAAACAACTGTAATGAGAACTTCCTGAAGCGTTGCCTCCAAATCTAAGCCGCAGGGGTATTTTTAGATCCTGAAAACTGGAAAAAAAGTGTGGCTTGCATTCAGGTAAATACTGTAACTTAGGGTTTGTCTTACAGGCAAGATATATGCTTAAACTATAAAATTTTGATGAGAATTTGTACCTCTTCTTCTCTGAAGGTCGTCTTATCTGCAGAAATATACAGTATTCGAAAATTACATAGAGAGTAAGTGACAACTCTGCAATCATCAAGACAGTTTCAGAACAAATTGAGCACACAATCAACAAGAAAAGAAACAGAAGAAGAAACATTCCATGAGGATGGGAGGAGACAATGGTGACAAAAAGAAGAGGGAGATGAAATAGGGTGACGACAGAAATAGCAGGTGTCTCCAACAGTGCCCCACAATTTCTAAACTTACTGCATTTCCTCTAGGTTACTGATAATATTTTCCACCTATTCCTTAAAATTTCACCTGCCTCTAACCTTTTCTACAGTTTACAAGCCAAAATAATTCTTAGTTTGTAAGTTAATGTTTATGCTAGATTTTGTTGCTGTGTACTCATATTGTGTCATTTGGGGGGGGGGGGGGGGGGAAGAGTTCCTCCTAATTTTATTATTTTAAAATTTGTGTATGGGCAAATAAAATGTCTTTTAATGTACCTGTATTTATTTTTGGTGATCATGTAGTAAAGGCAACTTTACAGGAAATGGTACGACAGTGATGTAACTTGTGTCGAAAAGGAGAAGTATATATTTCACTTCCTAAAGGCCAGAAATAACATCCCTTTTTAAAAATATACAGGGTAATTTTGTAGCATACTTTTACAGAGAAATAAAAATATAGTATTGATATGCAACATACAATTCTGTCTTCTTACATTGTTGCACAGTTTCACAATGTGACTTGCCTTTTCTTGCAGCATTAGTACAGTAAAGCAATTAGTAGATCATTGAAAAAAAAAAGTTAAACATATAACAGTAATGTGGAACAGACAGTTATGGTCCTATATGGACGGGAGGATTCCAACAACAAAATTTAACACTTCAGATTCATTTTCTATAAAATAGATTCAGATTGTTGTGGAAGTATCAATAGTAACAGCAATCAGCTCTCTGTTACATTATTACATTAATATTTCTACATATACACCAATAAATAAGATGACAAGTAAAACAACAACAACAAGTAAAAATTTTACTGTTCATTCCCTTGAAACAAAAGAACAATTTAAGTTTAGAAAATGTTATGACACAGCTGATAGAGCTTATCATAATAAGACACATCCTTAAAATATGCATGCTGTTTTGGTTACAGTGGTACACACTAACCAGTAACATTGAAAAATATGTTAGTAGTTTATCACAATGCAAAGATTTTAGAAGGTATCCAGCAAAGCACACTAGCAACAGGTATCTTTACCTGAGACTGACTCCCATCTCTGTAGTTGAAGGATAAACATGTCATTCATTATTCTAAAACAATTGGGGCTAAGCATTTTTCTTGACCATAAGAAAATTAAAATGTAGAAAATTACCCATTGGCTTAATGTCAAGATTTTTTGAGTAGGGACTTTATTTTGACTATTGGAACTATTAAGTAGAAATCTTAAAATGTATTAATTACAATGAAGAGCATCTAATTGTCAGAATACATGCCCTGGTAACCCTTTCCAGCCCAAATTGTATTTGTCAACAAAAGTGTTTCCTTGCAAGTTTCTATACAGAATGATTAGAGTAATGTATACTTATTAGAATTATTGTTTTTTTTATTATTTTTCAAATTTATTAATTATTTTTTTAAAGGGAAATTTGGGATGAATCCATATGACATCATTGTGCAGGATACATTTCCTTTACCATCCTTTTTAAACTGATTCATTTGACACCAATTTATAAATGAAATTTTCAAATTACTTTGTTTCCTTTAACTTGATTTATATTTTGAAAGTCTTGCTGCGTGTACTCTTGCATTAGACATGAAGCAACAATACATATTATGTCAATGCATTGTAGCCTAATGCTCTGTTTCCTCGAAGTAAAGGTAACCAAACTAACCACAATGAATTTGGAAAGTCCTACAGTGCTGTTTGTGATCTTTGGTCAAATGGTTGGGCCTAGAGAAACAGATAAATATGACGGCACCATATGGCACCATTGGGCTGGAAAGGATTAATTCTGTGGAATAGGTCAAAATAACATCAATTAAAAGAATAAACAACTGGGAAATAATAATAATAAGAAAAAAACTACAGTGAGCAATATAAAGCTGTGTAGTTAGTTTGTAAATACACTTGTACCATAGATACACCAAGAAGCTTGAAGTTTCATTTCTTTTATTGGTGTTTATTTCTTATACCCATCATAAAAACTTATTTTTATGCTATTTTTGTATGTCCCAAACTAAACCTTGACTATAGAACTGAAGATATGACGTGCTGAAAATATAAGTTAAACACCAACCATTTTTTGTGAACTGTTACTTCATTTAAACAACTGTGCCAAAGGTCTCATTGAAGCTTTCGCATACCAAAATTACAATCCCAACCTTGTATACAGAAACACATCTCAGATGCCTCATCTTTCTAGTCACTACCACCTCCCTCACATCTACTGTCCGGCCACAAAGAAGCACTCCTTTCATGACTCACTAGCACCTGGAACCAGAGCAACAGAGTCACATTCAATGCCAGGGTTTCAACTACCTCTCATTCTGCCCTGAAGTCCTCTCCACTCCTCCCACAATTGTATTCAGCTGCTCACAATATCTTTGTCCATTCAGACTCCATCATTATACCCAACCCCCTACTCGATGGCTCTTATCTCTACAGCAGACCTATACGTAAGACCTGTCCTATTCACCTTCCCACCACGATTTACATCAGTCTCATCACATGCAATTCCTACCCCATAAAAGGCAGGGCAACCATGAAAACAGTCATGTGATCTATAATCTGAGCTGCAACTAATATGCAATTTTCCATATGGCATGACACGACATTTAAAAACCTGCACGAGTAGTCATCGACAAACAGTGGTTAAGAAACCGTTGCTGGACATAGGGCTCTGATATTGTTCAGTGTAATAATTTCACAGCCTGTGCCATCTGGATTCTTCACATCAAAACCTGCTCCTCTGAAATGGGCAGGTACAATATATTTTGATGTTCCCTTAACCCCTTCCACCACCTGTGCCAGTTTCCATCGTCCGCCATCCCTCCCCTTCCCTAACCACACTCCAGTCCCATGTACACCTTCCAGTCCACAAACTTACTCCAGTCTCCCTCCCCTCCTCTGCGTCCCACTCCCATCAACAGTTTCCTGACTAACAGAGCACCTAGTGGCCTTTCCTGGGTTATGTAGTCCAGCACAATGTTTTAGACAGAGCTGGTATATTACCCCATCCATCCGTTACATATCTGCCCCCTGGCTCCCTCACCATGCTGCCACCTTATCCCCACCACTGATTGCTGTTGCCACCAGCTGTCCACACATCACAGGATCTGGATGAAGACAGCGATCCCATGTGTATGTCGGGAGGCAGCAGTTGGTGTGTGTGTGTGTGTGTGTGTGTGTGTCATCTAGACGCCTGTATGCTTGCATGGTGAGTAGCAATCTATCCCTTTCAAACTACTGTTATTTCATTTAGAATTTTATTCACTTAACCCTCTCTTTGAACTGTGTATACTTTCATTCTGTTTGCCCAATCCAAGAAATCAAAACTTAACAGCAAAACAGACTACTTTAACATAGGTAAACCAGTTCTGTCAGTACATACTGCATTTTTCATTATTCTTCTATGTTCCCAGATAGATTTAATAATAGTCTTAAACAATGACATGCAGCAATACAAAGAGTAATACATTCACACATTCAATGTTTGTAAATACAGGCACATTATATATTACTCTTTGTTCACGTTTCATTGACAGCATAAGATTAAAATATTTCTAACCTTCGGTTAAAAAAGGCCAACACACACACAGATATGTACAAACACATGTATTATCATGCATATGAAAATAGTACAACAACAACATTGGATATTTTAGCATTACATCGACAGTTACGCACAAAAGTTTTCAGTTATTTCACTTGAGCTGGTTACTTTTGTTAAGAAACGTGAAAGCCAGTAACAAATACCTTACCTTTTAAAAAAGAACAAATAATGCATTACATAATTTTGTTAGGAAACTGTACAAAATTAGACACAGAAATTAGGTTATATTTACATGCACAAGCAAAAGCTGTCCTTTTTTCAGCCAAAGAGCTTTCTGTACAAATGATATATCTGTAAAAATATGTACACCAAGTCAACTAGGTAGACAGAAGAGCAATTGCTGCAGCTCTTTGATTAATCAGTTACAGTGACAGCCCCATGCAAGAATGGCACATTTGTTAATAAGGAAATAACATGAACCATCAATGAGGGAAGAGGTAGGGCCGTATACCTCATCATCTGGAAACTGGATGACTGGTTGGGGCGAGGGAGAGCGCTGAGGCTCTGCCACACTTGCAGAGCTTAAGTCCCGTTCCTCCGCGTGCAGGAAGTCAAACTCTCGCAATGCACTCTGTAACATGATGGGGCTCTACTTTTGGGGTGCTAAAAGGTGCAACAAATTTATCCAAGGGATTTGTGCCGCAGTGCTTAAAATTCTGCAAGCTAAAGTTTCAAGCGCTACATTAAGTGTGCTATGCATTACTGCATTGGCAGAATTTTTGATTCAGCATGTGTAGAAGCAATACAAAACTTGAGCAGCAGTATGATTAATTTTCAATGTAGTATTTCAAATCTTTATACAGAACTTAAAGTTTAAAAGAATGCCCCCAAAACAATGTGTTCCATTTGATCAACTTCATCACTGAAATAAGATTAGAAAGTGTAACAGTCATTAAAATAAGTATTTCTCATCTTGAAAATTGGATGACAAAGTAAATAATCATGCATGGACTAGGACAAAACATTTAAAAAATCATGTGGGAAACCAGTGGCTGTAAACAACACAAGGAAGGTAGTGCTCAATGAAGTTTACACAAAAGTATGCCACAGTTTAAGATTTAAATGTAAACATATCCCCCCCCCCCAGACACACACCAATAGAAGTATCTGGGGAATTGCTATTGTGATGTAATCATCATAATTACTACAAAGAACCTGGATAATTCCAAACCAACACTTCAAAGAGCAACTACTGTCTTGGAATGATCATCATAAATGAGCTGCTTAAAAGAAGCTTTACAACAAACTGATGACTTGCACAGTAATCAATTTGCAATTAAATTTTCCTCTTCGTTACTTTCAATAATAATTTAATGATCCTCATAATCTTCAAATTTTTTATTCTGGATTCTGAATATAGGAACACAGTTTTTTTTTTAAGATAATGTTGCCAGTAACTTCAATCAAGAAATAATTTAAGGCAATTCAGGTAAGCAAATCTGAAACAAAATACTGAGTGTTTTTAGTAAAATACTAACTTCAAAGAGTTTCCAGTAAATAACTATGAAGTGAATTATTTTCAGATATAAATTTTCACAATCCATCTGGATATTATGAGTAAAGAATGCGAAAAAGCCAAGAATAAAGGCTAGAGCCTCACTCTGTGCAGAAACTATGGAAAGCTGGACAGCCACTGACAGCATACCAGATGCAAAAATAGTGCAGCCCAAGATTCCATAACACAAAGAAGCAAACTAACATATATCATATGTGTGACTCAGAACATTTCCTGAAATTTGGCTTCAAACATTATGAATCATAACATCTCTTCTCAGAAACTTTCACATAAATAACAATTCATTAGCCAATTCAAATGGAAAAACTTACTACAGCTATCTACACATGTGATATTTTCAGGATACTTTTAAATGCTGATTTCTAGAACACACACTCAAACATCACTATAGGTAAAGGAATGTGTAAAAACCAAGGTATGTGTTTCAAGCAAAATGTGATATTCAAATGGCATAAAACTATATTTTATATCAAAGTCAAGCATAGGTTAAGCCCGAGTTTTCTCTATTTACACTTTTTCTGTAAAGTCTAACACACAAAATACAATCAAGACTTATTCTTTAAAATAAATAAATACACTGATGGAAGTTGTCAAAACCTACCTCATGGTAACTACATCATAATCCAGGTTGCAGTTATACTGCATAAGAGAAGAGTCCAAACTTCAACAATACCATCAATGTTTTAAACATAAATAGGTGTCTTAGTACTGCTGGAAGAATATGTAGTGGAGTTCAATGAAATAGTTGACTTGGCTTCTGCACAAAAATATGCCTGCCTCCTCTCCCCTATTTGCACACCGCAGAGCGTGATTCGGAGTGCAGCAGCTAGAGACGACAGTCGTGTGAATGTGCTGTGTGAATGTTCTATTTTCTGAAGAAGGCCATGGCCAATAGCTTAAGTGTTATAAAACGTGGAACACAAAGGAATGCCATGAAAAAGTAATGAAGAGTGCTCCTCAATTTAGTGGATGACAACACCAGTGACTTGTTGAAAAACTTCTCCAAAAACTCAAATCAGAGCTAACTGTAATGACTACAGTAGAAAATAAAACAAGCACTCTAACAAATGTCACCCATTAAGAGAGACATTTTGAGAAGAATTCAGCCAAATGACATGAAAAACAGTGTTTGGAAGTTTTCACACAAAATGTTTTATGGCACAGGAGCAAGAAAACAATTAGCTTGCCACACTTTAGTAAAAACATACTTGATTAAAATTTTATGTAGGTCTTGAAGTTACCCGAGAAACTAACAGATTTAAGATGAACAACACTCAAAAACTGGAAATGCCCTAATGTTAAATTGAGGGTTCCAAATTAATTATGCCACATACTCATGTCTGCCCAAGTGTACTTGCGTCTGTGTAAATGTGTGGGTGTGTGTGTATTTGTTTACCCTCCTTCCCCTCCCCCCCCCCCCCCCCCCAAGGTAAGTCTTTCCTGTCCCGGGATTGGAATGACTCCTTATCCACTCCCTTAAAACCCTCATCATTTCCTTTTCCCTCTCCTTCTCTTCTGCCTGACGAAGCAGCTAGGCTACGAAAGCTTGCGTTTGTGTGTGTGTGTGTGTGTGTGTGTGTGTGTGTGTGTTTATTTGTTGCTATCACTGCCTGTGCTCCTTCGCCTGGTAAGTGGACTTCATCTATTTTTTACGTATAAATGAAAAATAGAAAAGAGATGACTTACCAAAAGGACCGGCTCATCGATAGAAACGAATAAAATAACACACACACACACATACAAGCTTTCGCAGCCTAGCTGCTTCGTCAGGCAGAAGGGAAGGAGAGGGAAAAGGAAATGATGAGGGTTTTAAGGGAGTGGATAAGGAGTCGTTCCACTCCCAGGAGTGGAAGGACTTACCTTATGGGAAAAAAAAGGAAGGTAAACAAATACACACACACTCACACATATCCAAACGCAAACACACCTAGACAGACATTTGTAAAAAACAAACAAGTTGGACAGAGATACCACTTGAGACAGAGGCTCTGTCCACAGAACCAAGGCAAAGATGCTAAAGATGGTGGGTAGGAATTTGAATTTAGCGGAGGTTGACACCAGGTGGACAACGGGAGGAGAGAATAAGCTGAAGGGCAAGTTCCCATCTTCGGAGTTCTGAAAGGTTGGTGTCGGTGGGAAGTATCCAGATAACCTGGATGGTTTAACACTGCGCCAAGATGTGCTGGCCGTGCACCAAGGCATGTTTAGCCACAGGGTGAGCTTCATTACCAACAAACACTGTCTGCCTGTGACCATTCATGCGAATGGACAGTTTGTTGCTGGTCATTCCCACATAGAACACTTCACAGTGCAGGCATGTCAGTTGGTAAATCACGTGGGTGCTATCGCAAGTGGCTCTGCCATTGATCGTGTACACCTTCCGGGTTACTGGACTGGAGTCAGTGGTAGTGGAAGGGTGCATAGGGCAGGTTTTACAACAGGGGCGGTTGCATGGGTAGGAGCCAGAGGGTAGGGAAGGTGGTTTGGGGATTTCATAGGGATGGACTAGGAGGTTACGAAGATTAGGTGGGTGGCGGAAAGACACTCTTAGTGGAGTGGGAAGGATGTCATTAAGGATGGATCTCATTGCGGGGCAGGATTTAAGGAAATTGTATCCCTGCTGGAGAGCCACATTCAGAGTCCGCTCCAGTCCCGGAAAGTATCTGGTGACAAAAGGGGCACTTCCAGGGTTCTTCGGTGGAAGGTTCTGGATTTGGGGGATGAAGAGGTGGCTCTGGTAATTTGCTTCTGAACCAGATCAGGAGTATAGCTACGGGATGTGAAAGCTGTTATTAGGTTATTGGTGTACTGGTTCAGGGATTCGTGACTGGAGCAGACTCTTCTGCCACGAAGACCTAAGCTGTAGGTAATGAAGATCACCCTGGGGCTAAACATGCGTTGGTGCACAGCCAGCACATCTCGGCGCAGTGTTACACCGTCTGGGTTTTCTGGATACTTCCCACCGACACCAACCTTTCAGAACTACGGAGATGGGAACTTGCCCTTCAACTTATTCTCTCCTCCCGTTGCCCACCTGGTCTCAACCTCCGCTAAATGCAAATTCCCGCCCACCATCTTTAGCATCTTTGCTTCGGTTCTGTGGACAGAGCCTCTGTCTCAAGTGGTATCTCTGTCCACCTTCTTTGCTTTTTACAAATGTCTGTCTAGGTGTGTTTGCGTTTCGATATGTGTGAGTGTGTGTGTATTTCTTTACCTTCCTTTTTTCCCCTAAGGTAAGTCCTTCCACTCCTGGGATCGGAAGGACCCCTTTTCCACTTCCTTAAAACCCATATCCTTCCCTTTCTCCTCTCCTTTCTTCCTCTTTTCCTGACGAAGTGACCAACGGTTGCGAAAGCTTGTATGTGTGTGATTTTATTTGTGTCTATCGACGAGCCGGTCCTTTGGCTAAGTCATCCATGAAAAATAGATGAAGTCTACTTAACAGCCAAAGGAGCACAGGCAGTGATAGTTACAAACACACACAAATGCTAGCTTTCGCAACCTAGCTGCTTCATCAGGCAGAAGGTAAGGAGAGGGAAAAGGAAATGATGAGGGTTTTAAGGGAGTGGGTAAGGAGTCATTCCAATCCCGGGACAGGAAGGACTTACCTCGGGGGAAAAAAACGAAGGTAAACAAATACACACACACCCACACATTTACACAGACGCAAGTACACCAAGGCAGACATACTGTAGAAAGCAAGAACCTCTTTGCTTTCTACAGTATGTCTGCCTAGGTGTACTTGCATCTGTGTAAATGTGTGGGTGTGTGTGTATTTGTTTACCCTCCTTTTTATCCCCCAAGGTGGGTCTTTCCTGTCCCGGGATTGGAATGACTCCTTACCCACTCCCTTAAAACCCTCATCATTTCCTTTTCTCTCTCCTTCCCTTCTGCCTGACGAAGCAGCTAGGCTGCGAAAGCTTGTATGTGTGTGTGTGTGTGTGTGTGTGTGTGTGTGTGTGTGTGTGTGTGTGTGTCTGTGTGTTTATTTGTTGCTATCACTGCCTGTGCTCCTTCGCCTGGTAAGTGGACTTCATCTATTTTTTACGTATATATATATATATCAAGATTGGTAGCTATCTTGCATTTGCAAATGACATTGCATTATTAGAAATTTATGTGTAAGACTAAACTTCAAACCAAAGAAGAAGAAATCAAAGCAGCAAAATTAGTAATGTAAACTTTATTTGAAAAAAGGGAAATAGTTTGAAAAGACTGGAACAATTTGGAAAGTTTGAAGTAGTACCAATCTTCCCAAATGAAACCTCTCATTTGTCCGAAAAATATTGAACAAATTAAGGTTGTAAATACATCAGGTAGTTTTAATCACAATATCTAAAAATAAAGTTACCTCTGTATTTGTTTGCTTGCAGAGACATTTCTACAATCTTGGTAAACATTGACTTCATAATGAATCAGTTATATAGGATAACTGACAGGACGCAAAAACAAGATGACAAAGTCAATATCGTCAGAGCTGTGTCAGGACATTAACAATAGCTCAAGAAGTCATCTGACTTGATGCAGTTGAAACATTACTGCTGTTGTACAAAAATGAATTACTGTATGGCAACACACAATATCAATGTCTGTGGCAATTTTTTTGGCTCCTCTACCAGAGTACTACAATACCGTGGTGCAGGGATTTCAATAAGAGGTATGGGATATGTACCCGTGAATGAACATTTGATCAATTATGAAACCTTAATAATAAGATTACCTGACATTGTTGGTTTTGGAGGTGATCTGATAGTTGTGTATTCTTCAAAAGAAAATGCCAAGATCACAAATTAATAATGCATTGAATGACGACTGGTTTTAGTGAACTGTGTCACCATCATCTCGTCATGTATATTTTACAAGATGGTCATCTTATTATAAAATGGATATAAAATAGAGCACTTAGTCAATATATAAAAAATAAACAAGTTAAAACACGACAGCTTACAGAATACTGACAGCTCTGAGGATTCTAGTATAGATATTTGCAGAATATCTAACAGATATTTTGTAAGCTGTCATGTTTTAATTTGTGTATTTTTTATAGTGACTAATGTTATATTGCACTTTTTATTTTATATCCATTTTGCAATAAGATGACCAGCTTGTAAAATATACATGACCAGATGAGGGTGACACAGTTCACCAAAACCGGTCATCATTCAATACATTATAAATTTGCGATCTTGGCATTTCATTTTGAAGAATATAAAACGTTAATATTTTTAGTCATACTTATACTTTAGGATTACACAAAATAGCTATAATATCTTAGGGAAATCACAATTTAGAACTTAAACAAAGGACATTTAGTTGGATACAGGAAAATGGCACAAATAATACTATAATGAGGATAAGTTTTAACTCACCATATAGATGATATCAGAGCAGCAGAAAGACACACACACACACACACACACACACACACACACACACACACAACTAGGAGCGTTTGAGCAACATTCACATTAGTGAAGTTCACTTAAAATTACCTGATGGTTGACACTTCACGTGTTGAGCAGCCTTCCTCCAATGAGTGCTTAATGTCACAGCCAGACTGTTTCCTGTTGCCAAATTGTGGTAAATTCATATCCAGTATCTTGTCCATCTTTCTTCTCCTTATCTGAATGCCCAATCTTTCACAGTATTTCACAACTCACCCCACATCATAACCACACCGAAAACCATGCACAATGCTAACGAAATACATTTCACACACAGCAGTGACCAAATGCTACTAGATTCTTTTCCCCAAGTGGTGATTTAGTGTTACTATAATCACAAAGGTTGGCCTACATTAAATGAATTTCATACTGACTTATGTGAAGACAAAACTTTTCCAAGGCAACAAGTCATCGTTGCTATTGGTTCCCGAGAGTTATATAAAAGATTTAGAATAGTATAATGGGATACCACAATCAAAGATAATAGATTCCATGCAGGAAATTGATGGTTCGAATTGTGTGAAATGTAATATTCTTCTTATTTAATTATTTTCCTAAATACAATATAAATACATGATCATATTGTCCTCTCTCTCTCTCTCTCTCTCTCTCTCTCTCTCTCTCTCTCTCTCCTCTCCCTTTTCCCTTTTCTTCTCTTTTCCCTTTTCTTCTCAGCTAAACCTATCATCCTTTATTTGACTGGATTCTGCCTGTCTCATCTATTTCCTCGTAACCAAGTGCCAACTAGGAATGCTCATTGGCTCGTGATGTGAAAAATTACAGTTTACTTTTAGCACTGAAAAAGGTTTTGACTGGTGTTTGCACAGATACACTGCACATCAAACTCTTGATGTGGTTAGGACACGAGTTCAAATTCTGGATTACAAAATGTGTCCTCTACCACAGTTCAGTCATTGGTCACACAAAATCAGCTATCAACAGAGCAACTCTCATTCTAGTCAGAACTTGCTGTGGCTGCTTCAAATATTGCTCCACTTAACACATTAACAGCATCTGTGAAATGACCTGCCATGTTTCTTTCACCTACAACTGAGTGGAAGCCAGCAACTTATGTGGCAATACTGTAGTTGCACATGACAGACAACTATCAAGCACTTTTAGTAATACCGAAGAACTTTCAGTCACAGCCTTCGACAGGAAACGAGCAACATAGATTAGAACAATTACAAAGGCACAACTCGTGCACACTTTGTCATTGTGCTTCAATGGTCTGCAGCTCAGTTATCATCTTTATAGTGAGTTGCATTCCATGCTCAGTATATTATTAATATTCCAAACCAGACTCTCCATTTTCATTTTAAATAAAACTAAGTAGTAGAACAAATAAACAAACCACTAGAAAAGAACAAATTTCTCTAGACGAACAACAGAATTTAAAACTATGCTTGCTGAATTAAATCTGATGCAATGTGTTGCAGTGAAATGCTGTTTAGTTCTAACACCTTATTATCTGCAGACCCAACTGCATAAAACAGATGGAACAATCAAAACATAGATAAGAAACAGAGAAAATGGAGTGTGTTTGCTACCAAATTAGTGTATGGGGCAAAATATAACAACAGAAAAAAGAGTGAAAACAGGAACTGCTTCTTTCAGAGATGAAAACTCAGAAGTTGCAACTACTTATTTAAATGCCTTTGGAGATAAATAAATGGCTAAAACTGATGCCATTTGGTTCAAGTGTGACCAGAAAGATTTCAGAGTCTAAGTGACAGTAACATAAAGACAGTGAAGAACAGAGGACTCTGAAGAGCAGATATCCTAGACCTACACTAAAATGTTTGAAAGATAACACCACTCCTTTATTGATTAAAAAAGCGCAGCCATGTCAGAAAAAGAAGACTGTATACTATTGGAGTAATTTAAAACCTTCAATGTGTGTAAACTAATGTAACTGCGTTATTTAGACAGAATACACAAATACTTTCATTGAAAATCATAAGAAGTGTGTCTCTCTCTCTCTCTCTCTCTCTCTCTCTCTCTCTCTCTCTCTCTCTCTCACACACACACACACACACACACACACACACACACACACACACACACACACACACACACCTGCACTGTAACAAGGATGTAGTACAAATGCAGAATGGCAAAATCCAAATAAAGCTTCAGCAAAGTTATACAGCAAAATAAAATGACTGTTTCCTCTGTTGCAATAGTAAGTATATACAGCATTTTTAGCATTTCACCCTCCAGCAATCTACTTCTGTGCAACTACTATTCAATTCTTCATTCACCAACAACCCAAATCATTTTTGCTTTCATCCAGTTTTCATTGCTTGTATTTGTACTGTGAGTCCTTCATTTCACACTAAGCACCAATCAACTCTCACTGTCAAAATTATATGGTATTAGTAAAAAATATATACACAGTAATGTGCTTAACTTAAGTCCAGTAATGGTTAAGCAGTGTTATCATATTAAAGCAAACTGTATGTACATAACTTTTCAAACAAAACCTTTCAAACACTGTATAAAAAATAAAACTAACAATTAAGTAAAATGAGACTGTTACATGAATTTTAAAAATAAATTACTACCTCAACATCAAGCCGAGGCGGCGGCTGTGGAGTTTGTGGTGTTTGTGGAGCTGAAGGCAGTGAAGACTTCCTCTTCCCAGCAACTGTTGATGGCAATATTGGACTAGGAGTAGCATCAGCAGGTAGAGGAGGAAGAGGAGGTAGAACTGCAACACCAAGTCCCAAGGGCCGTGTACCGGAAAGTCCAGCAGTCTGTACGTCAGGACTCTCACCAGGAGCTTGAGGTTTATCTTCAGGGAAATCAAATGACAGCTGAAGAGGTTGTACAACCCCTACGAAAAAAGCCACAGTATCGTTTAGAATTATTACCCAACACAGATTATTATTCCTGAAATCAATAAATTCAAACCTTAAGTTATTAGAAAACACCAGATTTTGCAGTGAAAAAAGTATGTATTTAAAACATACTGTGAGAGGACAGGGTGAAAAGGGGTGGGGTGTGGGGAGATTGAATTTTCATTATATACCATCAGACGGTGAGATTTCGTTTTGAGATTATTTTCACTTTAACTTTTGTAGGTCCCCCCCCCCCCCCCCAGATTTTGTTTTTTTGTTTTTTTACGTAAGTGGTGGTTTAAATGTATAACTAATAAAATATCCTAGAAACAGAACGTCCATCTGCATCTACTTTTGCCTCAGACTCGTAAATAAAATGTCCGAAATCATCCCATGGGCTGGGGTGATTTTGGAAATGTGTATTTTCAATCTCTGTCCAATGTTTCTTAGTGTATGGGGTGATTTCAGACACAAATTGACTTTTCTTTTAAATTTTAATTTCTTTGTTTTTGATTTTAGTGACTTAAGGATGTCCATCATTAAAATAAGGGACAAGGACTGAGATAAGGAATTTTATTATATTAATTTGCCACACTGAATATCTAAAACTGCTTTCTTTAAAATTTCCGGGTCATAATTACACCGATTTTGAACACCTTTCTTACTTTTATATGTTCTCAGCATTGTATGAAATCACCTCACAAAGTACACAATTTCGAAAAAAACTTTACACAAAACTTGTGACAAATTGGTACAAAATTCTCACAGTTCCGCAGATTACTAATCTCGTTGGCAACTGACGCTACAATACTTTTCCGCCAGTCGCAATAACAGAAAGTTTCCACACCATAACACGGTGAGATCTTTTGACAGACAGACTGCCCGATTGGTTATTGCATCTGTAAACAATCAATCCAAATGTGGTAGCAAGAAATCACCCCGGTGTCCAACGTCACCCTGTTTAATGGTATATATATTAAACTTTTTTTTTTTTATATATAAAATTACTTCACTCACCTTCAAAGCACTCTCCATTAGAAATGATTCTTTTCTGAATTTTTTTTTTCTCACTGTCTGAAGCACCCCCAGAGAACTCTTCAACTATGATATTGTTCAACACCCTTTCAGAAGCTGTTTTTTTATTGCCTCCATATCAAAGCACTTCCCCTTTAATTTTTTTCTCCCCCCTCCCCCCTTTCATTCTTGGGAATAGAAGAAAGATACACAATGCTAGATCTGAAGAATATGGAAGATGGGGAACAGCAAAACACCCCTGACAGGTTAAATAGGAGATCACAGATAAGGGTGTGTGCAGAGGAGTTGTGATTATGACACCAGTTACTGATCACCAAAGTTCAGGGCATTTCCACCACAAACCCTATAACAGGGATCTTAATGTCCGCTACTCCCTCTTCTGAAATTTTTTAAATCACAAAACAAAGGTCCTTGTTGATTTTTGGTGGATGTTTCCATAATTTTAAAATGTTTAAGGGCGCTCAGAACAAGAATGGTCTGCAACACATCTCGTCATGAATAAAGTGCCCAAAGTGCTCAAAAAGTAGTGTCATCTCATAGCAAATGCCTTGAAAGCCTGTCTAAGCATTTGAAAAGCTTCTATTGCAAATTTTACAAGCAGGAAACAAAATTTCAAACACAATTTTTGATATTTTACATCTACCAAAATAACTTTGCAGAAAGAACACAAAAACATCAAGAGAAAAACAAAACTACAATCAAATGTGCACAAACAAATGGGTAGCTGTCTAGTGAAAGTGTCTATTAAATGTGTTTATTATGTCTTTCAACATCCTAAAACAATGAAAACATTGAAAATCAACCACCTAGTGAAAAAACACACTATTATTCCCTTGAATGGCAGCACATTCTCAGTCCGTGTTAGTTCCCTCCTCCTCCCCAACACTCTCATTCTGTTATCAGTGATTTCCGGAAGAACAATTTACAGTACTACTATCAAATATAACTGTTTGAATGTCAAGGTATTTCAATTAATTTCACTTGTGCAAGAAAAGTATGAAAAACTGTAGACTATTACAGCAATTGTTTTGTTACTCTTCTTGTGTTATCTTTGGTCCGATTCAAGTGCTCATTTAATTCACCAATAACAATAACAATCTGATGAGTTTAGGTTGTAGCTTGCCATAAAGATATTTTCAGAGTGGCAAACAGGCACAAAAAAATGGTCAATCACTCACAATTTTGGCTACTAATCCAGCCATTTGGTAGTTTTATCCAAAAAGTACTCATATAGTTTTTAAAAATTGGTATGTTTATAAATTTCAACTAGTTCTCTTCAAATTTTCAGTTTGCCACCTTGTATCTTACACCGGCGTATTGAAAAACTGGTGCCCAAAAATAGTTTTTTGGTGAAAATAGTTACATTGTAAGTTGCTGTAGAGAAAATTTTCTATAATTTATTTATGAAATGAATAGTGAACAAGCACCACAAAGCCTAATCAGTATGCGTTTTGTCGAAAAAATATTTTCCACACCACCTTGAGGTAAAATAATTGGCCCATTTATATGATGGTATCCCTAGTGGAAGTAAACCACGTGTGATGCACTGATCACTAAATGTAGTGCATTCTCCTCTGTTTCACCATCCCTGACAGAATAATTTTATCTTCACACCTGATGTGCAAAACATCAGAAAATAGAAAAATATGGAACCTGTGAAATGTTTAATTACTTAAACAATAAATGCCAGTTAAAGGCTTGCAGACAATGTTGATTATGATAAATGAAATAATATCAAAAATTTGTAATTCCTATAAAGTTACCAGTTCCAGTGCCATTTGGTGCATAAAAAGTAAGAAATTCAGATCACCTTTATTACATAATAAACAAACTTCCTGGCAAGTATTTTGATGCATAATATGATCCTTCATGGACTAGGAAAATGCAAGAGTGACCAAGCAGATTTTGCCATTTAAAACATTATTTCCTGCTTTTAACGTTTTTCTGCATTTTACACAATTTTCTTTGAAGCCCCTTGAGAAGTGTAAAAATGGGATTCTACTGTATATGACAATGTATCTATTAATTACCAAGATCCATAATTTCGAAACAATGGTGTTCAGTAAGCGTGCCAGCCCTCTTAATGCAGTCGGCGGGAAGTATACAGTGAGTCCTGCTTATCAGGAGAAGCTAGTCCCAGCCCCTCTATGATCAACTTACCACGAGTGCCCCCTTCATATTACAATAAAGAGAGCTGCGGTCAAGCTCTCTGTAGAGTTTGTGCCAGCATCAGCATTGTATCAGCATTACAAGGGACCACATAGTATTTCAACCCACTGTCTGATGAGATATCAGTTCTAAGAAGTAGTTTTCATTTTGAATTAACTCCAAAAGTATATTTGCAAGAATCTCAAAGTTAAGTAAAATTTGTATCTGTTCTTTTTACCAGTGTCTACTAAAACAGATTTCTGGCAAGCCTTTCTGGTCTACCTACTGTATTTTGCAACCTTAGCATATACAACTACCTGTGAAGTTGTCTTCAGCCCAGAGGACATGACTTAATGCTGCTACTCAGGGACTTGCATTGGCGACTAAAAATGTCAGCCTTGCTGCAGTAATTATGCAATTTATATGAACAACAATTTATTCAGAAATTTTTCAAGAGCTGCATGTGTATTCTTTGATAACACATCTTCCAGGAAAACATATAAAGTTTAAGGTACATAATATACTATTGCTTTAAATAAAAAAAAAAAAAAAAAAATTAAAAAAAAAAAATTATCTGGAGGAGTATAATATGCTTTCTCACATATTTGGAATGCATATCTTCTACAATGATTGCTGATGTTTTTTTATTTTTATTTATTTATTTTTTTTACAATATAATATCACTTTATTTGTTGTACCAGACTTCCATCAACAACAATTAATATTGAGTCTTTTGGAAGCAAACCACAGGAACCTTATTGGCAGTGCATGCAATCAATATATCATCATCATCATATCTTTAAAAAGAGTTGTGCCTTCATAGTTTTTCTGTGTATGTGATAATCACATTAAATTTTGACAAGCAGTTCATCCAGGGAGAACTGAGAACATTCAGAGTCTGCCCGAGATAAGAGTAAATCGAAAAGTACACATCACTATCTACGAGGTTGAAAGCTTTTATTTTTATGGGTGTGATTGTCCTTTCTATGTGTCTGACTGCAGCAGGGCAATCATCTTGCAACCTCATTATATTATTTATATGCTAACCTAGAATTTTTATTTCATACATTAAATCAAACAACCATTTCTAATCCACTTACTTAAGAAAGACCAGATAACTTACTTTTGTTTTCTCTCTTACCTGAAGTTTGGTTTTCAGTAGAACGGATGTGATTGTTTTGTATAGAAGGTGCCGATCTCTTGAGAAAACGAGCCCACGTTGCTACATTGATATTCATCTGATTTGCACGAGGGAAATTCTTAGCTTGTTGCTTGAAAATTTTACGTTGTCGTTGAAGCTTTGGTTTTCTTGTTATCATAGGATTCAAAAATTTTATCTGTAACACAAATAATACAGATTATAGGGAATAAAGTGACTCCTGTTTATTAAGTTCATCAATTGACAAAGTTTTTCTGACAAAATCATGAGGTAATCATAAAAATTTTGGGACAATAATGGTTATCTTAAGGTGTGAAGAACAGCAAATGGTAATGAATTTGCCAAGCAAGAACAGTTATTTGCTCATGATATATTGCTTATACCATCCGAGGATAGCAATTGTGGGCTATAATCAGCTATGATTGTGTCTTAAAAAGTGATAGTGCCAAAAATAAACAACACTTTGTAATGTGGATTATAGCTGTTGGATTGGAAATGTTATTTATACATATTTATAATTTTACATGTCAAAAGAAAAATGATTATGATTCTAAATCACCTTTCAGTATATAAATTCTAAAGACGGTGATGTTCTTAGAGGAAAATAAGTTACATAAGTGGCCAATGGCAGATATACAGAATAAAGCCATTGCTGAGTTTTCTGGTAATGTCCTCCTCCAGAAGTGATACAAGACACATACTCGCATACATATGCTTTGGCTACATTGCTTGACTTCATAGTCTGAATATTGTGGGGGTTGTGGTAGTTCTACTTCTATAGCTACATAACTACTCTGGCAGTTGGAGCAGGTGTGAGGAAAACTGAGGAGGAGAGAGATGATAAGAGGTAGAGGGAAGGGTGACCAAAGGCTGAGAGCTAAAGACAGCAAGGAAATGGGATATAAATGTAGAACCAGCCAGCACACACTGGTGCAGACAGATTAAGTTGTGTATGGCATACAAAGTGGAATAATGAATTCAGAAGAATAATGAGACGATACAGGGAACAGTAAAGCAGAAGGAATGAAAAATGGAAGAAGAATGGTTTCCGACAGTGGCTAGCACAGATTGAGGACTGGGAGATAGTAAGATTCTTGTATATACTCGTACGGATACTACTGTTTAAAATGTTTCAGATATGCTGGTATTGACTGATAATGATTACATTTTCATGCACTTTTAATTACAGCATCCACACGAAAATCAGTTTTGATTTGGAAAAGGAGTGTAATGATTTTTAGTTGTTAATTGGATTCTGTCT
Source organism: Locusta migratoria (assembly GCA_026315105.1). Classification (NCBI taxonomy): domain Eukaryota; kingdom Metazoa; phylum Arthropoda; class Insecta; order Orthoptera; family Acrididae; genus Locusta; species Locusta migratoria. Next base: position 328,574,342 of record CM048747.1, on the reverse strand, counting down.
TTGTGGCTTCCCACCAATGACAGGATAGGGGAGTCACCTGTTGAACATAATTTGCTCTTTTGTAAATGTGTCAAAGTCATCAAGGAGGCAGGTGACCATGTTGAAATGTGTAGTAGTGCTGCCGAAAAGCTGCTTAGGTCACAATTTTTTATTTTTTATTTCTTTTTATTTTATTTTTTATTTATTTTTATTTTATTTTATTTATTTATTTATTTATTTTTTTTTATTTTATTTCAGGCCACACTTCATGTAGAGCGCGACTTCAATTTCACTTTTCAAATTAACCATCATCAGATTTGTATCTCCTTTGTGATATAGCCACATGTATGGAAATACATGGATATAAAATGTTGTTAATTACACACATATATGCAGACTACCATGTACTGTACATATGTGTGTAATTAACAAATTTTTAACTTTAACACTTCCATACATGCCACAAAGGAGATACAATCTGATGATGGTTAATCCGAAACACATCATTGAAGTTACACTGTACATGAAGTGTTACCTGAAATAAAAATTTTTTGCAACCTAACCAGCTTTTCAGCACCACTACCAATTCATAATTTGCTCTTTAGATGGAATATTAAATGAAAGTGTTTTGGTTTGTCATTGTTTGAATCATTCCTTCCTTGTGATCTATAATCTGAAAGCTACATCTAGGGCTTTCAAAATCAATTATATGAGTAGCCTCAAACTGAGTGCCAAAATTTTTGGTGAGGAAGGCAGAATGAGGACTTGTGCAGCTGGTTCCCCACTTTTCTGTCTGTGTTGTTTAAACAAGAATATATTTGTCTTCTTTGTGCTCCAACAGGAGCATTTTTCAGCTGGTTTGGGAGAGTAAAAGCACGGTGGTGTTCAGCCCACACCTCGGACAGAGAGCTAAATTGTCTACAGGGAGAACGTCTACTCATGATTTGTCTGTAATTTATGTTCAGCTCCTTTAAATCAGAACCAACATGATGTCCAATTAACTTACCTCTGCAAAAAGTAATCCTTGTGGCTCCAACTGTAAAGCCATTCCATGACGAATATCATCAACAAAATCTTCCAACCGCAAAAATTTTACAGCACATAATGAACGCCAGTCACGCCAATAAATCCCTATCTCGAGCTCTCGAGATTTATCCAGATCAATGGAAAACCTGCAATCACGACAGCATGATACTACAATTTTGACATATTATTATTTGTACATGATTCTCTTGGAAACAACTATTTTTATGGATCGATCAATACCCATGCAATCAAATATTCAGAGAAATAATTTCAAAATCCAGAATAAATAACAAAAATGGGCAGAAAAGCAAATCATCATTCACACCTCAATCATTAATATGTGTGAAACATCCCACACAAATGTAACAATACGATAGAATTATACTACCCATGTAACACCAGCTGTCTACATTAACTCAATGGTAAGGAGGGAAAAAAGGCAGCTAGGACATCACATAATTTCATCTAACCTCTATCTCATAATATAATGATGACAAATAAAAGATAACACTATAAACTATAATTAAATTTTATTTTATTTATGACGAATGAAAGCCCTAACCCAATGACAGCTATATAAAAAGCTTTTTGAACCTAGTTGTGGCTGGTTGCATTCTTCTTTAACAATCTGTAAATAAATAAATTTAATGGCACTCTAAGGGGGAGAGGGGGGAGGGAAGGGCTGCAATAACAACGAATTCCCCATGAAGACGACTGCTGAGCCGCAGACATGTACCTAAAATATACACTCACATTCACATAATGTAATTTTCGGCCATGGCCTTCATCAGAAAAATAAACATAACCAGTCACACAATCACTCAGACTTAACTCATGCACACATGACCATCATCTCTCGCTGTCCCAGATTGTGATTGTGTGAATGGATGAGTTTCTCTTTTAATGAAGGCCAGGGCCGAAAATTTTAATTGTGTGAATGTGTTTGTATATTACACATGCCTGCCCGCCTCAGTAGTCATTTCGCATCCTTTCCTTGCTCTTTTTCTGAAGAAGCAACTCAGGGTTGCAAAAGCTCAGCATTTGTGTGTGTGTGTGTGTGTGTGTGTGTGTGTGTGTACATACCTGTGCTTTATATTGACAGTTACATATAGTAACTACTATAACTGACAAAACTTCACTTAATGATGTGTAAAGAAAATTGTAATATAAGCAGATGTCACATAAAATAAGTAATTCATCTAAATTTACATGACATAACACACTTCTAAAATGGCAGCAAAGTCACATTAAAAACGTTTAAAATAAATATTTCGTAAAACTTAATTGTCAATGGCACCTCCATTAAATTTTTATGGGAACTGTAACTGTCTTGACATCTACATCATGGTGTGCTTAAATTATTGAGTAATTACTAATAAAAAATGAAACTAAATTTAAATTATACAGCCAATAATGCAAGCACTGGTGTAATTTGTTAAGAACTTATTTCTACTGCCCACCAAACCAGTACAAAGCATGCCAATAAAGTGTTTTGTCTTCATAAGTCAGGGGCAACTTGTACTTTAAGGGCCAATGGGGCACAGCTCCACCATAAATTCTGTGCAATTTTCAAAAGAGTAGTGTTATATCAAACAGTTTAAGTACAAAATGTTTTTGGTGTAGTAAAAGTGACAGACAAGAGTTGATTGGCCACTCTTTCCATCGGTCAGTCGCGAACATACACAATGTCACTCTGAACTGCCAGTATCTGGATGAGACAATGGTACAACATCCCTCCCCTCAGCACATTGTCCTGCAGAGCTAAACCTATTTTCCCACCTTACATCTAGGACTTAGTATCAGTGGCAGGTGGTCCGTTACTCCCTCTATACCCTTTGTGCGTGAAAACTAGTCGCAGAGGTATCACAAAGTCGCTTCCCTGCCCCACTTCAACTCTGGTCTAAGCTTAGCTTGGGGCCACCTCAGACAGGCACAGCTCACACACAACCCTCTCCTTACCCCCAAGGTGGTGGGTACAGCCATCTGTTACCCTTTCTTCCACCATCCATTAACAAAAGGTTTGGCCCACCTGCCTTGGGACCAAAGCCTGAATCTGTAAATATATGAGTACAGTTTTGTGAAATTGATGTTCCGTTGTCTGCATTTTAATAGCAATAGTTCAGTTAGTTATTAATAGTTGTGAGTTTCTTTTAAAAACAAGGCCTAATATCTTTAAAACGGCATTTAATCAGTCTGTAATGTAATGATTATCCTATACACAAAGGCACAATTTTTTTGCAAAACTTTCTCTATGATTTCGTGGGAAGGATATTACCTAAGCATTCCTGTTCAGAAAAATATTTATAAAAGGTAAAGAAAGTTTGACTTACCAGGCAAAAGACACCAGCTCATTGACATACACATTTATGTGTGTCAACGAGCCGGCACCTTTCACCTGGTAAGTCAAACTCTAATACATATATAACTTACCCAAAGGACAGGCTCGTCAACAGATACAAATAAAACACACACACAAACACACGTACAAGCATTCGCAACCATTGATCGCTTTTTACATGTACTCACCACACAGACACACGATGAGAAATACACACACACAAACTGCCATCTCCAGCTGTTGTGGCTGGACTGCAACACAGCTGAATTGAGAGCAATCAGTGGTAGGGGGTTGAAGAAGTGGCATGGAGAGGGAAGCAGGAAGGAAGAGAAGGGATGGAGCAATATGTCAGTGCTGTCTGACAGATAGGAAGGGACTAGAGTATGTGGCAGAAAGGGAGACAGATGTACACAAGCTGGAGTGTCGGTAGGGAAAGGAAGGGGAGAGGAGTGGTGGGGGCAGGAACTAGTTAAGGTTTCAACCTGGGGCATTGCAGGAGTGTAGGATGTATTGTAAGGAGATTTCCCATCTGTGCAATTCAGTAAAGCTGGTGTCTGTGCGGAGGATCCATATGGCACAGGCTGTGTAGCAGTCACTGAAGTGAGCCACATCATGCAGTGCTGCTTGCTTGCAACAGGATGGTCCAGATGTATCTTTGCCACAGTATGATGATGGCCATTCATCTGCTGAGACAGCTAGTTGCTGGTCATGCCTACGTAGAAAACTGCACAGTGTTTGCAACTCAGTTTGTACACAACATAGCTTCTATCACAGGTTGCCCTACCTTTTATAGGATAGGAAATGCCTGTGACGGGACTGGAGGAGGTGGTGGTGAGATGGTGGATAGGACAGGTTTTTCATCTAGGTCTTTTGCAGGGATATGAGCCATGGGGTAAGGGATTGGAAGCAGGGAAGGAGTAGAGATGGACAAGGAATTACATAGGTTCATTACGGCAGAATATCATAGTAGGTGAGTGGGGAGGATTTTGGGCAGGGTATTTCTCATTTCAGGGCAGGATGAAAGGTAATTGAAACCCTGGCAGAGACTGTAATTTAGTTACTCTAGTCCTGGGTGGTACTGGGTGACAAGAGGGATGCTCCGTTGTGGCCGGACAGTGGGTTTGGGGGAGGTGGCGGGTGACCGGACAAACAGGACCTGTGATGTTTGTTTCTGGGCAGGGTTTGGTAGGTAATTGCGGTCAGTGAAGTGTTTGGCATATTTGGAGAGGGATTTCTCTTCACTGAATAATTGATGACCACAGATGGCTAGGCTGTATGGAAGGGACTTTTTGTGCGGAATGGGTGACAGCCGTTGAAATGGAAGTATTGCTGATGGTTGGTAGGTTTGATGTGTACGGAGTTACTGGCTCGTTGTGTTGAGTAGGACCATATGAAGTGAATGGAAGAGAAGGTGTTGAGTTTTTTAAGGAATGTGATTAGTGTGCCCTCCCCTTCAGTCCAGATTATGAAGATGATATCAATAAATCTGAACCAGATGAGGGGTTTTGGATTCTGGGTAGTCAGGAAGTAGATGGCCCATGAATAGATTGGCATAGGAAGATGTCATACGCGTGCCCATGGCTGTGCCGTGAATTTGCTTGTAGGTGATGCCTTCAAAGGAGATTGTGGGCGAGATGTAGGAGGTCAAGGTAACGAGGAAGGAGGTTGTAGGTTTGGAGTCTGTAGGGCGTTTTCAACAGTGGCAAGGCCATGAGCGTTGGGGAATGTTGGTGTAGAGGGAGGTGGTAAAGGAACAGGAACAGTGAAGAATCGGTGAAGGAAATGGTTGGTATCTTTTATATAGGAAGGTAAGTTTGTGTTATAGGTTGAAGGTATTGGTCTACAAGAGCGGAGATTCTCTCAGTGGGTGTACCATAACCAGCCACATTGGGACGCCAAGAGTGGTTGGATTTGTGGACTTTAGGCAGCATGTTGAAGGTGGGAGTAAGGGGTGTAGGAGGGGTGAGGAGAGAGAGACAGACTCTGGGGAGAGGTCCTGCAATGGGCCAAATGATTTGATGAGGGACTGAAGATCCTATTGGATTTTAGGGATGGGATCATTGTGTCAGGGTGTGTATGTGGAATAATCTTACAGTTGGCAGAGACCCTCTGCCACATAGTTCCTGTGGTCTAAATGCACAGTGGTAGAGCCTTTGTCCACAGGAAGGATCATAAGGTCGGGATTGGCTTTTAGGGCCGTCTAGAGGAATCCTTCCTGACTACCCAGAATCCCAAACCCCTCATCTGGTTCAGTTTTATTGATGATATCTTCATAATGTGGACTGAAAGTGAGTGCACACTAACAACATTCCTTCAAAATCTCAACACCTTCTCTTCCATTCACTTCATATAGTCCTACTCAACACAATGAGCCAGTAACTCCATACACATAAAACCTACCAACCATCAGCAATACCTCCAGTTCAACGGCTGTCACCCATTCTGCACAATAAGTCCCTTCCATACAGCCTAGCCATACATGGTAATCAATTCTTCAGTGACCACAAATCCCTCTCCAAATATGCCCAATGCCTCACTGAGGCCTTCACTGACCGCTATTACCCACCAAACCTTGTACAGAAACAGAGATCACGGGTCCTGTCTGTCCAGTCACCCGCCACCTCCACCACACCCACTGTCCGGCCACAACAGAGCATCCCTCTTGTCACCCAATACCACCCAGGACTAGAGCAGTGAAACCACACTCTTTGCCAGGGGTTTGATTACCTTTCATCCTGTCCTGAAATGAGAAATACCCTGCCCAAAATCCTGCCCCCCCCCCCCCCCCCGCTCCTGTTACAGTGGTATTCTGCCATCCACCAAACCTACGTAATACCCTTGCCCATCCCTACTCCTCCCCTACTCCCAACCCCTTACTCCATGGCTCATATCCCTGCAATAGACTTAAGACACAAAACCTGTCCTATCCACCATCCCACCACCATCACCTACTCGAGTCCTGTCAGAGGCATTTCCTATCCCATAAGAGGCAGACCAACTTGTGATAGCAGTCATGTTGTGTACAAACTAAGCTGCAAACAGTGTGCAGCTTTCTACCTGGGCATTACCAGCAACAAGCTGTCTGCCTGGATGAATGTCAATCGTCATACTGTGGCTAGGAGACACCTGGAACATCCTATTGCAGAGCATGCAGCACTGCATGAGGAGGCTCACTTCAATGACTGCTACACAGCCTGTGCCATATGGATCCTCCCCACAGACACCAGCTTTTCTGAATTGCGCAGATGGGAACTCTCCCTACAAATATGCTATGCTCCCGCAACCCCCAGGCCTAAACCTTCGCTAGTTCCTGCCCCCACCACTCCTCTCCCCTTCCTTCCCCTACTCACACTCCAGCTTGAACACATCTTTCTTTCGGCCACATACTCCAGTCCCTTTCTATCTGTCAGACAGCACTGACATATTGGTCCATCTCCACCAGCATCCCTTCCCTCCCTCCCTGCTTCCCTCTCCAAGTCGCTTCCTCACCACCATGACTGGTACCTCTCACTTCAGCCATGTTGCAGTCCAACCTCAACAGCCAGATGGTGGTTGGGTAAGTGTGTGTGTGTGTGTGTGTGTGTGTGTGTGTGTGTGTGTGTGTGCACGCGCACATTCTCTGTGACAGATGAAGGCTTAACAGCCGAAAACTTCATTTTTTTTTGTTTGTTTATTCTGTTACGTATGCCTTTCTGCGGCTCAACGTGTGTGTGTGTGTGTGTGTGTGTGTGTGTGTGTGTGGTGAGTAGCAACTTATCCTTTCCAAAATATTGTTGAATCCTTTAAGGTATTTCCACTGTTTGATTTTCTTTTTACAAATTTCTGCCTTTGTGTGTTTGCATGTGTATGTGTGTACTGGAAGTAGGTGGCAGCACAGTGCATCTATTATGAAAAACGTTTGTTTCTGGTTGTGTCCACATACTTTTGGTCACATAGTATGTATATATCATAAGTGAACTACAAAAATACAAGGGTGATCCTATAAGCAAATATTACCACTTAAAACATTAGTCCCCACTTTTTACATGTAAATATTACCATTTCAAACATTAGTAGCAATTTGACAGTCATACCAATGTAAAAGGCCGTTCAATTATTGCTGCCGAGATGGTAAAACACAGGTCTGTCTTTCAGGTAGCCCAACCTCGGATGGGATAGGATAAGCCTGTGACAGGACTGGAACAGGAAGTGCTGGGTGGGTGACTTGTATAGGCCTTGCATCAAGCTCTTGCACAGGGGTACAATCTCTGTAGTAGGAGGTCGGAATTGGAAGTGGCATATGGATGGGTGAGGATATTGTAGAGATTGTAGAGCAATAGAACACCACTTTAGGGGAGGCCAGAAGGATCTTATGTAGGATGTGTCTCATTTAAGGCATGGCAGATAAAAGTCTGGACAAGCAATGTGGTTCAGTTTGTTCCCGTCAAGGATGTAGAAGGTAGGACTATCCCAGTCCACAAAAAGATTTCCCATGCCATATCCCTACACACCAGCAGTCACCCTCTACACCAACAATCAGCCAGAAAGATATTCCTCTTGCCACCCAACACCATCCCGCACTGGAACAAATGAACCACATCCTATGTCAAGGCTTTTGATTATCATCTTGACCTGAAATATTAGACATCCTATCCAATATCCTTCCAAACCCTCCTGAAGTTGTGTTTCATCACCCATCCAACATCCTTGTCCCTCCTTATGACATACTCAATTCTGCCCACCTTTTAAATACATCTTCAACCCATAACCAATGACACAGTTACATCAGTATCTTAACACGCAATGTATGTAAGCATCATCCACTTTACATTACAATACTTTGAAGTGCAAATATTGTTATTAATTATGAAAAAAAGTAATAGAAAAAATTGATACCAGTATTTACAAAGATGATACAAAAAAATTGTATGTAGTAAGAGCTATGGTAAACAAACAGTAAATGCTCACTCAAAGGAGATAATAAAATATTGGCAACCATAATATACATTTATGAGGTGAAATTTGTTTGTCTATTGAATTAATAGTGAAAGAACTTATGGAACTACTGATTGAGGAATGTTTTTCAAAAACTAGATAGCTAATAGTAATAGTCATGAATGTAAACAATGCAGGGTAGTTTGGAATGGAAATTCACATGAATCCACAAGATATTAAAACAATGATCAAAGGAGGTACTTTTCAGTTTGAACACTTTCAGTAAGAGAGACCAAATATAGAAAATACAGATGGAAACGCCTGAAAAAAAGGAAATACCATGCACACAAAACAGAAAATCTCTAGAGTAGGGTTGGCTAACTTTTAAGCTTATCTGAGAGGCACTGGCAAGACTAGTATTTCTCATCCACTCTTGAAACTCGGGGGGTATATGGTTGACACATTTAAATACCGTATTTACTTGTTAATAAGACAAAAGTTTTTTTCCAGATTTGTCATTCAGAAAATACAGGGTCGTCTTATATTCGCAGACTAGAGAAAGTCAACATTTTTATGACATTTAATTGACTAAATAAAGATTCAATTTACCAAAGTAACACTTCCTTCCAGTGCAGCACAATAAAACATATTAAATAATACATTTTTAATTAAAATGTTTAATGCGGTTTATCATTTGAGCTGCCTTAATTTTGTAATACGCAAGATTAAATACGAAAACTGCGTGTGGAATTGTTAGCTTCAAAACTGTCCAGAACCAAAGAAATCAATATGGTGTATGCACACTGAACTGAGTATATTTTCTTTGTTTTTTAGTTCTTTGCACTTCCTTTTTATGACATGCATTTCCATATTTCACGCTTAGTTTAATTGCATTAGGAAGACCCAGAACATTTTAGAAATAAGAAGGCGAAGAAAGAAAAAAATGGAAACGGCTCACAATCACTGCATCAGGACAAAGCTGCAAAACTTTGGACACTATAAGATGTTGGTTTAAAATGTATCGTACCAGGAACGAGGTGTCTATATTAGAATAAACTTTACTGTGCACAAGTTGAGTATATTACATTATTTAACACGGAGGTCTATGATAGATTTTTATTCTAACATTAAATAAGGTAATACACGAGCATGTCCCTTTTGCACAAGCCTGTAATCATAACAATAACAACTTTTATTATGATGTGATAGCTATTCAAATAAACCAACACACTATCATATCACGTTTGCAGCAAGTTATGTGACCACAAGTTGATAGCTGTTCGTGCAATCTTCGATACAGTGTGTGACATAAAAATGATGTCACATTTGTTCCAATTTGTGCGAGGACAACGTTAGCCACAAAAATTAGCCGTTCCGCCATCTTGCCCTCCCATTAACGCTAGCGGCAGGCGTTACCAATATAACACTTCAAGAGCATGAAGTAAAGTTTTACAAAGTTTGGGAGGAAAATAAATAAAATAATAATAATAATAATCCCAAGGTGTTTCTCGAAAAAGAGAAGTCGTCTTATAGCCAGGTACATACAGTAACTTGAAACTCATTAATTTGATATGCACCACAATGATGATTGCCAAACTGTTGGCAGACAATGTATGATTCTTTATTTTAAATAAGCAAGTTTAAATTAATTTAACATGCAATATGTGACATTTCATTAATTGTTTTATATACAGGGTGTCCCATTTACCTTGACCACCTAAAATATCTCTGCCAACAACAACAGCTACTGTAAAACGACTTTCACTGGTATGCGTGTAAGGCAGGGGCTCATTAATCCAATATTTTGAAATATTCTAAAACACATAGTTTTGTTTTAGAACATTTCAAAATATTTACATTCATGAGACACTGTCTTATGTAGATACCGGTGAAAGTTGTTTTACAATAGCTGCTTTGTTCCAGAGATATTTTGGGTGATCAAGATAATGGGATACTCTGTATATAAGTTAAAAATCATTTAATCAATGAGAGAATAGCATTGTCTAACAGGAACTTCTACATGACAATATTTTCACTGTTGTTAGACAAGGTTATTCTCTCAACAATAAAATGATTTTTACTTACTTACTTACTTACTTATATATAAAATGTTACATTAATCCAATCTTTATTATACAAAATTGGAATTGTATAGATTTAACTTGCTTTGTTCTACTAACGATTCTCATTATGGACACCCCTTGCTCTAGAGGATATATGGAGCATTTGGAAGCAAGACGTAAGAAGTAAGTAAACAAAATTTCAAAGTAAGGCTAAACAAATGGCCCAGAACATAGAAGAGTGAAATGTTTCAAAGATAAGATTAAATATAATAGATGTTCCCAGTATGTGTACAAGAGTATCAGAGAAAGCACACATTTCTGTGGATTGTTATTATATAATTTGATGCAATGCGAAGGTAATTTATACAATTCATGCGAATTTTCCTTTCAACACCTAACTGAACTTACAATAGACATAGGTTGGACAAAATATAATGAGCTATATTATTTTTCTCTAAAATTAATGAGAGATGTACTTATTGGTCCACATCGTCAATAGAATTGCCAAACCATCTGCGTGTCTGTTTCTGTTGATGTTCTTTATTGATTGCTCTAAGGCAGGGGTCTCCAATTTACTAGGCCATGAGCGCCACATCACATTTCAAGTTCCAAATTGCAAATTGCTGAAAATGTGTACCCAGCCGGGATTCGAATATGGGTCTCCCACTTTCTAGACTGCTATGCTGACCACTACACCACTGGGGACACAGTGATCACTGCACCTGCAAGGACTACCTAAGCATGCCTCCCCTCAGACACAAATTTCCTGCTTTACTCTGCCCACAGTACCTAAGGCAGGGGTCTCCAATTTACTAGGCCATGAGCGCCACATCACATTTCAAGTTCCAAATTGCAAATTGCTGAAAATGTGTACCCAGCCGGGATTCGAATATGGGTCTCCCACTTTCTAGACTGCTATGCTGACCACTACACCACTGGGGACACAGTGATCACTGCACCTGCAAGGACTACCTAAGCATGCCTCCCCTCAGACACAAATTTCCTGCTTTACTCTGCCCACAGTACTCAAACTCATAGTCACTTTGTACTAATTCCCTTAAGAGTAGGCTCCAAACTTGCCCACCCCTCCCCACTGATTCTTTCAATAGTGGGGAGAGGTGGATAAGTTTGGAGCCCTTACTCTTACGGAAATTAGTACTAAGTGACTACGAGTTTGAGTACTGTGGGCAGGGTAAAGCTGGAAATGTATGTCTGACGGGAGGCATGCTTAGGTAGTCCTTGCAGGTGCAGTGTTCACTGTGCCTAGAACGTGGGAGACTCAGGTTCGAATCCCGGCTGGGTACACATTTTCAGCTTTTGCCCATTCACAGTTGATATCATATATTCTGTGAATATGAGAGGTTCGTTTACATTCCCTTTTCCGGTCAGTAAATTAATTATCATTCGTTGCCAACATGAACATTCTCAGCAACTTCTCCATAAGTAAAATTTATTCAATATGAAATTCAGTGTATAAATCAGGTACACTTTTTTTTACTACTCAGAACACAGTGTGAAGTGCGAAATTAGTTTTTTGAATCCCAAGTCAACTTTGTTGTATGAACAAAATGTCTCTTAAATGTTCACCACTGAGGTTACTCCTGTATTTGGAATTGGCAAATTTGAGCAACAAAAATGTTTGTTCACATCTGTGTGTAGTGCTAAATACAAATAACCAACTTCGTTAAAAGTCTTTGATGAAGGGGTAGTTTTCTTTGGGAAGAAATTTATAAAACTGTACAATACTGACTTTCTTAATTTTGTCCTTCATTGACTCATCTGTTTGTAGATCATTTATTACCATTTGCAACACTGTAGGAACATCTTCCAGTTCACAAGAGAAGGGGTTGTGTAAAAAATAATAGTATCCTCAACATCAATGTACATGTAAAAAACCTCACCTTAAAGCTTTTTAAAAATTCGTTTAAATGGAGATCAACATCAGCCAAGGAAGCTAATTTCTATAGCTACTCTTCGTCCTATGAAACTTCTAAGGGGTTATTTTTTAATTTAGAAATATTTCTATCTCTCTCTCTCTCTCTCTCTCTCTCTCTCTCTCTCTCTCTCTCTCTCTCTCTCTCTCTCTCTCATCTCAAGCAAAAAATAGTTGACAAGAACTTTACCAAACGTTAATCACATTATTGCCGTGTGGCGTGTGGTATGGGAGATCACTGGACACAGATAAAACCATTCCTAGGAAACACTTGAATTGGTGGTGTTTGATTCAACAGCTTCAAAAAGTTCACAACAGTAATTACAGCTCTCATTACACAAGACCTATCCATGGAGTTTGTACAAATTTCTCCCCGACGAAGAACACATTGCTTGTCAGTGATTTGGGATTACATTTGGCTTCATAGTCTGCATTTATTCTGCCAACAAAACCTACGAATTTGCCACACATATTTCTCCCTCCATAGCTGAGATACATTTCAGCTGAGAAAGAGGAAGATTGCACTTCGCGGCTGAAGTTAACTATAGGCCTACATCTTTAAATATGTCATCTCCTGTTGTTGTGCCACATAAGGAGATCAGTTCTGCTAGTTCTTTGGTTGCTTCAAAGTCTGAGCTAAACCTCTAAAGAACAAAAGAACTTAGACATTATTACTGATGTAGTATATTCGTCCAGGGCTATAAAGTACCAAGCAATGTTTGATGCCCTTTCTTGCAACTGTTTTTTTAAATCAGAAGCAATCTCTTCAACTCATAATCCGTTAATGCCTTTTCTCGTATGGCGATTTCATGGGCAGTTCTTAAGGTTATTTTTGTAGCAGCTTCACTTTCATGAACACGTTACCTAATAATGTTTTGTTTCACACAGAGTCTACGTTTTAACATTTCGAATTTGTGCTCAAGTACATTCTCTTTGAACGCAGCAAACTGTGCACCATGCTTTGTTTCTTAATGACGGTGCATATCAAAATCCTTGAGCACAGCTATAAGTTCATTGCAGATTATATTCATGGCTATGTTGCTTTTTTCTCTGACGAAGTATTTCACACCCCATGTTTTATTGAATAGTCGACACCAGGCATCGACTTTTCTCTTTTTAATTTCAACCGACATACTGCACAGTGTACACTTATTCAGCACAAAAATCATATAGATTTTACAAACAAAGAAAACCTTATATGACAAGGGACATGCTACAACGAATGAACAAACGAAACAAACAAGATGAAATCAGAAAAGCAAAATACAGCCAGGAACCTACTTGAAACTGGTGCGCAGGCCAGATGAAAGACCTCCGCGGACCGGATCCAGCTGGCAGTCCATATTTTGGAGACCCCTGCTCTAAGGTATGAATGTCATCTCTAGTGTTGTACTGGATCCCTCACAGTGAGTCTTATTTTCGCAAAGGCATCGTAATCACAGGGTCTCACATGTCGAGCAAGTTCAGTGTTCCAGAATCTCCCACTGCCTGTGGTACATGAGGTCCTGGAGAAGAGTAGTGGTGTGGCAGTTTACATGAAAATGCACAATCATCCACTGTGCTCACCCAATATGAGTCCCTATAATTATGACCTCTTTACCAAAGTGAGAGAACTACTGTGAGGGATCCAGTACAATGCCACGAATGACATTATCAATGGCATACGATAGTCAATATGGGATATCAACAGAAATGGACTCAATGGTGGTATACAGCATCTTCCAGACATTTAGCAAAATGTAAAAAAAAATAATGGGGGTAATAATATTGAAAATGTGCTACCATAGTACCTCAGTCAATTGAGTCATTTCACAAAAGAATAACAGTTCTCAAAACTTTTTATCCAGCCTTTTAATGAAGGGTTTGTACTAAGATAAATAATTTACTGGATATTGTTTAGAATAAGTGCAATATCAGAATTTATAGTTCATTCATAGATATATCACAGAAAAAGAAGAGGTTCGTTATGAAGCTGTGAATACAGTACCACATGTTCAACAGGGAGTATCTTCTATTCTCATACTTTTATTGAAAATTGTTTTTAATACTATCTATCAACCCCCCTTCAGTTATTTTCACCACGTAATGTCCCCTTACATAAAACAATGAACTGCATACAAGATCATTAAGAGTGTTATTCAGAGGGGAGGAGGGTGCCACAACTAATTCTCCAAACCTAATTCCTGCCTATTTGCTTTGTGTTATCTTTTACAAAATAATTAGAACCTTCATTTATTGCCAGACCATTTTACACAGCTGTTACAATTGATGTTTCACTACTTAAACCAATGCAGGCAAGAACTATTTGCCTTATGGTACCCAATTTCATAGGACTGATGTTCAGACTGTATACTGCAGGATTTATGTTGTTTTTAGTGTTGTGTCACGACTTCCATAAAAGGCCAGTACTGGTGCAGTAACATACAGTTTAAACACAAAGATCAGTGAGCATTACTGCTCCCCGTATATATAACAGGTCTGAACAAGGTGGTGGACATGGCTTAATTCAGAAAGCAGTTTTATCAAAGCAACAACAATACTGCTGCAAGTATTGATGTATTAAAGGAATATGGAGAGAACCTTTTTTCCATCATTTGGTTGAAGAACATGATTTAGAAGTTCAAATTAAGAGGCAATTTGGGAATAGCCCTAACGAGAGACTGACAGTCAATTGTGCCCGACATTGTTGAATAATTTATTATTGTATTGACTGATAATGCCGAACTTGTGCAATCTCCGAGTGGAGCATAAGTGGTCATGACAGCTGAATATTTCATGTTTCAACATTTAAGACAGATCTGCTCAGTTTTAAAATGGTATTTGTAGTGCAGTTTCAGACTGTCATAGAGGCAGAAATCCATCCGTCACACTGAGCAAAGTTTGTAACCTGAAACATCAACGTAGTATGCAATTACATAATGTTACCCTCTGATGTGGAAATTAAAATGTGTTTCTTTCAAAGGTTTATTTGTTATTTTTCTTATGTGTTGTTAAAAATATTTCCCAAAAGTTTTTTGTCCTATGATCATTTTTCCACAGGTGCCCTCTTCAGTATTGAAAGTTTAATTACAATCACCCCTTTATTTTGTTACAATGTGAATCACTGTAGACACCTGCACACACAAGTGAAATCTATAAGTACTTGTGTTTCCTACTACACTTTTTGATAAGCAATAACACAAATGAGAGTCTTACAAAGACTTCTCACACTGCAGGCAACCATCTGTCAATAACAGGAAGACAGACTGTTATTTCACAATGTAATTATTATTTTATGTCACTGAATAAAAATTGCCTTCATGCACTGGTCTATGTACCTATTACAAAGTGCAACTGAATATATACTATAACTTGAATAACTTGTAAACTAAGAAGACAATAACGAAGCTCTATTATTCAAACAGCTGCTACAAGCCTAACATCACAATAACTTTATCATCTCAAACAGTAATTTCTCACGACAAACATTGAGTTTTACTCTAACATGCGCAGTGCAGATTATTCAGTTACTGTAAACCATGTTCAAGCTGACTCCTAAAAGTTTAAAGATGTTTCATTTCACTGCACTTATAAGTGCTTGCAACAAAAAGTATACAGTTTATGAAATGATGTTTAGAAACATAACAGATAATAAGATAGCAAATAATATACACTACTGGCCATTAAAATTGCTACACCAAGAAGAAATGCATGATAAACGGGTAGTCATTGGACAAATATATTATACTAGAACTGACATGTGATTACATTTTCACACAATTTGGGTGCGTAGATCCTGAGAAATCTGTACCCAGAACAACCATCTCTGGCCATAATAACAGCCTTGATAAGCCTGGACATCGAGTCAAACAGAACTTGGATGGCGTGTACAGGTACAGATGCCCATGCAGCTTCAACACGATACCACAGTTCATCAAGAGTAGTGACTGGCGTATTGTGATGAGCCAGTTGCTCGGCCACCATTGACCCGACATTTCCAATTGGTGATAGATCTGGAGAATGAGCTGGCCAGGACAGCACTCAAATCTTTTCCATATCCAGAAAGGCCCGTACAGGACATGCAACAACATACGGTCATGCATTATCCTGCTGAAATGTAGGGTTTCAGGGATCGAATGAAGGGCAGAGCCACAGGTCGTTGTTGTTGTTATGGTCTTCAGTCCAGAGACTGGTTTGATGCAGCTCTCCACCCTACTCTATCCTGAGCAAGCCTTTTCATCTCCTCATAAGAACAGCAACCCACACCCATTTGAATCTGCTTACTATATGCGTCTCTTGGTCTCCCTCTGCGATTTTTACCCCACACACTTCCCTCCAATGCTAAATTTACAATTCCCCTATGTCTAAGAATGTGTCCTACCAAGCGATCCCTTCTTTTAGTCAAGGTATGCCAGAAATTCCTTTTCTCCTCGATTCTGTTCAGTACCTCTTCATTAGTTATGTGATCTACCCACCTAATCTTCAGCATTCTTCTGTAGCACCACATTTCAAAAGCCTCTATTCTCTTCCTGTCCACACTGCTTATCGTCCATGTTTCACTCCCGTACAAGGCAACACTCCACACAAATGCCTTCAGAAAAGACTTCCTTACACTTAAATTAATATTTGATGTTAGCAAATTTCTCTTTTTCAAGAATGCTTTCCTTCCCATTGCCATTCTGCATTTTATATCCTCTGTACTGCGACCATCGCATGTTATTCTACTACCCAAGTAACAAAACTCATCTACCACCTTCATTGTTTCGTTACCTAATCTAATTCCTTCAGCATCGCCTGATTTTTTAAGACCGCATTCCATTATTTTTGTTTTGCTCTTGTTAATGTTCATTTTATACGCTCTCTTCAACACACTGTCCATTCCATTTAACTGCTCTTCCAGGTCCTGTGCTGTTT
This sequence comes from Locusta migratoria, assembly GCA_026315105.1. NCBI lineage: Eukaryota > Metazoa > Arthropoda > Insecta > Orthoptera > Acrididae > Locusta > Locusta migratoria. Next base: position 328,557,196 of record CM048747.1, on the reverse strand, counting down.
CTGATAGAATTACAATGTCATCAGCAAAACACAATGTTTTTATTTCTTCCTCCTGAACTTCAATCCCTATTCCAAATTTTTCCTTGCTTTCCTTCACCGCCTGCTCGATGTACAAATTGAATAACATCGGAGAAAGGCTACAACCCTGTGTTACTCCCTTCCCAACTGATGCTTCCCTTTCATGCCCTTCAAGTCTAATAACTGCAGTCTGGCTTTTGTACAAGTTGTAAATAACTCTCCTTTCCCTATATTTTACTCCTGCTGACTTCAGAATTTGAAAGAGTGTATTCCAGTCAACATTGTCAAATGCTTTCTCCAAATCTACAAAAGCTAATAATGTAGGTTTGCCTTTCCTTAATCTATCTTCTAAGATAAGACGTAAAGTGAGTATTGCCTCCCGGGTTCCTACGTTCCTCCTGAATCCAAACTGATCTTCCCCGAGGTCAGTTTCTACCAGCTTTCCCATTCTCCTGTAGATAATTCGTGTTAAAATTTTGCAACCATGACTTATCAAACTAATGGTTCTGTAATTTTCACACCTGTCTGCACTTGATTTCTTTGGAATGGGGATTATTACATTTTAAAGTCTGAGGGTATTTCGCCTGTCTCATACATCCTACACACCAGTTCAAATAGTCTTGTCATGGCTGGCTCTCCCAGAGACTTTAGTAGCTCTGAGGGTATGTCATCTACTCCTGGGGCCTTGTTCCGACCTAGGTCTTTCAGGGCTCTGTCAAATTCATCTCTCAGTATAGTATCTCCTATTTCATCTTGATCTACTTCCTCTTCCCTTCCCACAACATCGTCTCTAAGTTCACCACAGGTCGTAACACATCTGAAATGTAATGGCCACTGTTCAAAGTGCTGTCAATGTGAACAAGAGGTGACCAAGATATGTAACCAATGGCACCCCATACCATCACGCCGGGTGATACGCCAGTATGGGGATGACAAATACATGCTTACAATGTGTGTTCACCGCGATGTCGCCAAACAGATACGACCATTGAGATGCTGTAAATAGAACCTGAATATATCTGAAAAAAAAAAAAAGGGGGGGGGGGGACATTTTGCCATTCCTGCACCCAGGTTCGTCGTTGCGTATACCATCACAGGTGGTCCTGTCTGTGATGCAGCGTCAAGGGTAATCACAACCATGGTCTCAGATCCGAAAGTCCATGCTGCTGCAAACGTCGTCGAACTGTTCATGCAGATGGTTGTTGTCTTGCTAATGTCTCCATCTGTTGACTCAGAGATCGAGACGTGGCTGCAAGATCCGTTAAAGCCATGCGGATAAGATGCCTGTCATATCGACTGCTAGTGATACGAGCATTGAGATCTAGCACGGCATTCTGTATTGCCCGCCTGAACCCATCGATTCAATTTTCTGCTAACAGTCATCAGATCGCAGCCTATGAGAGCAGCAATGTCGCGATATGATAAACTGCAATCGTGATAGGCTACAATCCGACCTTTGTCAAAGTCGGAAATGTGATGGTACGCATTTCTCCTCCTTACATGAGGCATCACAATAACGTTTCACCTGGCAACGCCGGTCAACTGCTGTTTGTGTATGAGAAATCGGTTGGAAACTTTCCTCATGTCAGCACGTTGTAGGTGTCACCACCGGTGCCAACCTTGTTTGAATGCTCTGAAAAGCTAATCATTTGCATATCACATCATCTTCTTCCTGTCGGTTAAATTCGTGGCTGTAGCAAGTCATCTTCATGGTGCAGCAATTTTAATGGCCAGAGTGTAGTTTAGGATACTGTATGCAAGAGTAACTAAAAACTGTTGCACAGTAACAATAGTTATATTGTGGGCACTTGATAATACTCAGGTTTTACACTTAAAGTGCGTCATCCATACATTTAACAATTGATTTTCTGCAATATTTTTTCATGGGTTATCAAATTTTTAATGAAAATGAATAGGCTCTCGTACATTGGAATGGTACAGACAGCCTACTCCTCCTTTAGGATGTGACACATCATCTTATGTGACACCCTAAATATTTTTTACTCTTTGTTTTGGTAACAGGGAGTAAATGCATTTGAATAAGCTTTAAGCACAGCACCCCTAGAACTATTAAATAACTGATATGAGTTACTCTCCTCTCCCATAGATACTGAAAATAATTTTAATGTAGTATGAGGCAAATGTATGTGTAGCAATTGCTAGATCAGAAGAATTCAAGCAGAGCTTACCAGTAAGCAAATAAAAACTCAAGACATGAAATTTCCTCCTCTGAACAAATAGAGGACAGAAAAAGAGAAAATACAAAAGGAAGACTTTATGGGAAGACAAGAGATTCCCAATCCTAGATGAGGGATAACACAGAATGATGGAAATGAACATTTGACAACTATGAAGTAGAAATTAACCCTTTGACTGATGTGGACATCCCTAGGTGCATGGCTGGGACTTTCAGTCTGTGCTGTTGACGTGTTCAGATGCGCCGAGCCCCCGCATCCTGTGTGCTGAGGATGTCTCCAGATGCAGAGCTGTATTTCCACACTGTTTATTCAGTAGCTGTTCAGAGTTTTGGCCACATACTTCGAACTTGTGTATGCGCTTACTGCTGCAGTCCTTTGTTGCTGAGTTCTGTTTCGCATTTTGTGTAAGTGAAGTACAAAAAATTAGAAATGCCATGGACCTGAAATCATTTCTTCCTCACAAGAAGTGATTCGCCTTTCTGCCCTTCTACTCCAGTAGCTGTTCTGTGGTTTGACTGTACAGTTCAAGAGTGTGTATTGTTTGTTGCCGAGTTCCCTCTTTGCAGAATTCAAGTCATAAGAAGTCAAAAATCTAGATATTGTTGGGCACCAATTTTTCTGGTGACTTTGCCTAACATTTTCTGTCTGAATATGGCTCACAAAATTATTTTCTTTATTATTCTTAAGAGAATGTGTGTAGTTTTACACACTGGCCAAATTTCATTTATGTTAACAAAATATTACCCAAGATAGAACAATCAAAGTCGATGAAATTCAGGCTCACTCGGTGCATCTTTGCGCATGAATTCAAACAATTAACTACATCTGATCTAGTATAAGTTTGATGATTGCCAAAGCTTTCGAAATCCATAATGATCGAGCTGCAAAATGTTTCGAAATGAGGCCATTTGACGTGGAATGGCCAACATGCAATCTCCATATGCATAATGTCTGTGTAGTGATACATCTGCAGATTTCAAAGCCTCGGAAAAAAGTGTCCAGATACATTGTGTATCTGGGATCACACTCTGGAGGCGGGACAGCCGCATCTACCCTTGGCTGAAGGACTATTCACCACAGGGCGAGGTTGGCTGATCAGCTGGCTCAGCCTCCTGCACCAGGCCGTGGAGACACCCATTAGCACAGGTAGCAGGTTTAGGTGGCCGCAAGCAAGCGAGTGACCCGACAGACTGGATGCTCGGTGGGGCAGCACCTAAAGGGTTAATATTCAACTTCCTGGTGTAGTAACAATCAGTAGTTAAAGAACTTGAAAGAAGTGAAATTTTAAGAAAAATTGTAATTCCAGGGAGGATTCAATAATATTTTTGAGAAGGATAGGTTGCTTACTCACCACAGAGATGTCCAATGAGCCACAGAAAGGCACAAATAATAGACAACAACATTATAGCTTTCGGCCTTTTAGGCCTTCATCTCTCTCTCTCACACACACACACACAGACACGACCGCCGTCTCCGGCAGCTGTGGCTGCACAGAAATTCGATTTCTTTCATCAACCAAATCTTTATTTGTTTGAAATAAAAAAGGCAGGTAAGTTTGAGTGCAGACATACGATCATCAGCCAGATTTTTATTTCTACCAATCGAAATTCAAATTTAGGATATCAACAATAGTATGAGGACAGATTTATTGAGCTACAAACAGGCATGCGAAAAGGCACTCACATTCATTTTCTTAACTGCTCATATGGATTCCAGCTTTCATGTATTAAAAGCAGCATAATTATATCCAAAATAAAGGACAACATATATAAAAGAAAACAAGGACTTTTAAGAGCATCATTTTACGCAGATATTAACGAATGTGGAACGTGTGAAAATTAAGAACAAATTATCAAAAGCATGAGTGAGCTTAGTCTTGGAGCTCTTTTAATTATTCCATATTTTATTTGTACATATACTGTACTCAAATTCAATTCCCGTCTAATTTTATTTCTGTAATTTCCTTATGGCTGATGACTGGAATGCTTTCTATGAAAAGAACACACCTATTATCTTTCCCCACTGCTGTCCAATTTGCATTTCTATTTCATCTCAAATGTCTTCAGCTACTTCATTTTCATTGCCACTATCACCCTGGTGATCGAAGAAGCAGTAACAGCTTCAATGGAATGTCTTCAACAACTTCTGCCACTTAAAAAAACACCACTCACACAGTTCACTAGGAATAGTATGTTTAAGATTTCCTGTATGATATCATTTTTACCATTTTTCTAAGAGAGTGAAAGATCTAGCCAAAGCTCAGAGTTTTACCCTGCACCCAAAGGTATAGGACCAAAATTTAATTTGAAATGTTCCCAATAAAACCGCTCAGTATAGTAACTAAGCTTAAAATGAAATTGGGCAATTTTAAAGTTAAATGATGGAAGTATGTATGTCTTGGTAACTATTCAATATTACATTTTCCCCCTAAAAGTAGGCATAATCTGAGTATACCAGAATCGGACTGCTTATAGCTACAGCTATACTTTCGTTTGCAATTCAAGACCAGAACAGACAAGTCATATACCTTAGAATATGAAAGTAATGCATATAATAATTTGATTTAACTATTTCTATTTCACTGTGCATGCAAGTAACTAACAAGTGTGTATGGTATTATTTTACAATCTGTATAATAATATTTACAAGATTACAACACAACATGAAGAATAAAACAGAAAAGAAAAGCAAAAAGATTGGTATAGTCGTATTCATAACACATTCTTGGGCTCACCATAGTGCTAAGCTAATAATTAGATCAAATATGTATATAATGATTTTTTAACTAATCAAATGCTAATTTACAGATGATATCACAAGCAAAATCTATTTAGAAATAAAAATCCTTACAATTGGTTTGTGAAGTGCATTTTATCTCTCTCTCCAGAAGTTACACATGTAAAACTGTGTTGTGAAATTGAAAGGGTAACAGAAATATGAACAATAGGTGTCAGTCCAATGCCATGTGATGATAAATCAAACCTTAAGCTAAATACTGGTATGGGTTACATAAAATGTCAACTCGCAAACATTTGGGAAGTACGAACATGCCACGATTCTTTCTCCTTTTTTTCTTTTTTACGCACCTTCACTGCTGACATAACTGTCTTCAACATCCTGGTTTAACAGTCTGCTATGGAAGACGGTGAAACAAATAAAAGAAAAAAAAAAAAAAACTAATGATCAAAATCACAACATACACAAGTTCTCAATTAAGGCGATTGTCCCGCAACAGAAGAACCACAAAGATTCACTTTCACAAAAAGAAAAAAAAATTGTTGACAAATACACAAACTGAAATAAAATATGAATGACTGAGAAAAATCCATTGGCCATGGAGTCAAATGACCGAGTGGTGGGCAGTAAATAAAAAATAGCCTTCATTCTTATTTAGGGCAGTGAGGAAGTTTTACAAGGCCACTTGAACTTCTGATGTTTTGATGGTAGTTTCATTGCAGGATCAGGAAGGCACAGTGCGTGAATGAATGAATGAGTGAGTCAGTGGGTGGGTGATTAGGACAAGATAACAACTTCTCTGCTTGAAGCAAACAAGTTAAAAATTTAGGAGTACTTTCTTCAAATGTTTCTTGGCTTAATAGATTAATGATGTTCAAGGTCCTTTGGCAAGTTTGCATAATATTTCAATGACTGGTCCCAGCCACCATATTCACATGCTGCTGTTAGATGTACTTGCTGCATACTCTCAAACAATACTGTGACCAAGTGTTGGTTGTATTTTTCCCTCAACAACTGAATTCAATTCCCAAGGAGCACTATATCTTTTACACAATGTATTACAATATTACTGGTCATCACATCCAGCAGAACTGGGAATTTTGTGGAATATCAATGTGAGCTCTGAGAAACAAATGTCTAAATGTCTAATATTGGGAAACAAAATACTAAGCAGATGAACAAGATGGCCCGGTTGGTCGTAAAGTATCATGCAGAAAATGGAAATAACAACTTGGCAAAAGACCTTGGAATTTGGGTGGTCAGCTATTGAAATACGATTCAAAAAACAGAAGAAAATCAGTAGAAAACTTGTAATCATGCCATTAAGTACTTCAATAATAGAGGATAGATAACAATTCACTGTGAAGACAATTGCTGTGCTGCAGACAGGCACATAAATAGATGATCACAGTCGCACAGTTCTATGTGCGTGTGAACCAGCAATCGTCACTATCTATCCTTCATTATTGATATTCTAACCTGTACTTTCCATTATGTACTTATTACACATTCATATCTTCATTTTAATAGAGAATGCTAGTGACATTTGCACTGGTCAGAAATTATTTCCATATTTTTTTAGTGAACTTAAACATTTTGGCACTAACTAATAATGTGGACCCATAATAACAATATTATTAATAATAATTTAAACAACTCTCAAAGAAGAAAAACAAATTCTACGAAGAACAGTATACATAGGCAACTGAATATTAGTGCATCACATTATGACTTAATGAAGAATCAAATTGAAAAGTCATTTTGTAAATTATATTCTACTAAGCAAAAAGCCAAATTTGACATTAAAACTCGTTTACTTATAAAAATGTGTATCCTTTACTATGAGACAACAAAAGTCATAGGTCCTAGTCTTAATCTTGTGATATTGCCTATTGCCTGGAAAAGTGTAGTAACTTGACATGGCATGGATTTAATAAGTCGCTGAAAGTCCCCTGCAGGAATATTGATCCAGTCTGCATCTATAATCCTCCAATCTCTCAATTAAGTCCCATAAATGTTTGAAGCAATTCACAATGGGTGATCAGGGTTGTCAGACAATTCATAAAGTTCTTCAAGTGAATCACACGCAACTGTGAGCCAGTGATATGTCATCCATAAAAATTCCAAGAATGGCAGCAAATAGCCTCCACGTAACTGATCATCATCATTTGCAGTCAATGATTGATTCAGTTGGACCAGATGACCCAGTATTTTCACTACGAAAACAGTCAACACCATTATGATGGAGCCAGTACTAGGGTGTGCTGTGTCTTGTTAACAACTTGAGTTCATGACTTTATGGGGTTTATGCCACACTTGACCCTACCGTCAGTTCTTAGAAACAGAAATCAGGACTAATCTGATGAAGAGAGAGTTTATCCAGTCAGCTAAGGCCCAACTGACAAGCACAGGCACTAGAGTTGGTCATCAGCTGTTAAGGGAATGCAAAACATGACCAGAGAAACACTTAATGACAGGTAGTCTGGAGTACCCTCTCACAAAGTCCCACCAAATTGTGTAACAAATTTGAACTGTGATTCAATATTTTAGTTTTCACGATATTTTCATTCCCACGTAAAATTTTTAAAGTTATGTATTTTTAACTCTTTGAAATATTTAGTTTTTAAATAATTTCACTCCAACATAAATACTTACCTTTACAATATTTTCATTGCCATATAAAACATAGTTGTAACCCTCCCCCCCTTCCACACACACACAGAGGAAGAAATTACGGATTTCTACCTTTAGGGGACCATACACTGCCCTAAAATTGTAATCCATTGCTTGTTGGAACTTGCCAAACAATGAGTAACTGTAGACAACATCAGAGAACCGGAGTCCACATAGGTTTGCGTGTTATGTAACAAATTGATGCTCTGGCGACCACTTTTAACTATGAGAACTTAACACATACTCTTGAATAATAAGCTTATTTTGACACATTAGCACTGGTGATACATAGTCGATGTCCTTTCCCTGTTTATGATGAAGCCACAAAAGACTGGGAGACTTGTGAGAAACAGCTTTGGCAATATTTTCTCACTTTTGGTATCACAAATGGAAACATGTGAAAGACATTGTTTGTTTCTTGGATTTCCTTTCAGATTTACATGTATTTGTCCCAGTTAGATCCACTTTATTTACCAATGTATATGTTGTTGTCTAACTATCACCATGGAAACAAGTATATCATTGTGACTCATGTTGAATTCTGCCACTGTGGAGGGCAAACCTACAGAGCTTTGGCAATAGAATTGCATGGTCTCAGTCTTAAGAAGCAGTTTGTTACAAACACTAATAATAATTCCTGTGCATATTCTATGGTTTGTGACTCCATCATTTAGTTGGCTTCACACAAGGTAATGCATCAACACGCATTTCAATGTGAGAAACCACCATTGAAGTATAAACAATGCCCAATCTTTTGTGGCATCTTGTGCTTTGGGTAATAAAATTGAGACTTAATGCAACATAGCTGCAGTGGATCCTGCTCCCAATCAATGGTCTGTTCGTTTTTGAGGAGAAGGCCACGTAGCTGTCATATGAATGTATCATTTGCACCACAAAGGACAGCGATACACCAAATTCAATACCAAAAACATAAACAGCAGCAGCAGTAACAACAGAAACATCAATTGCCACCAGAAGGGCAACAGCAGTACTGAACACTGCCAGCTTCATCTTACTATTTTTACAACACAAAATTTAAGTGTCAATGGCACTTTTTGAAGATTAAGAAGGATGTTTTTGATGCAATCCAAGGTGTTCCATTTTCAGCAATAAGTAACACAAGAAGAACTGAAATTTTGTTGCAGACAGTAAACACAGTCATTTAATGGACAAAGTAAGAGCATATGGACTATCAGACCAACTGTGTGATTGCATTCAAGAGTTCCTAGACAACAAACAACAAAATGCAGCATGTCATTCTTAATGGACAGAATGTCTTCAGAAGTAAGAGTGATGTGCCACAGGGGAGTGTCGTGGGACCGTTACTATTCATATCTGTCCAACTTCTTTGCTTTCTACAGGATGTCTGCCCTAGGTGTGCTTGGGTTTGTGTATATGTGTGGGTGTGTGTGTATTTGTTTACCCTCCATTTACACCCCCCCCCCCCCCCCCCCCAAGGGAAGTCTTTCCTCTCCCGGGATTGGAATGGCTCCTTACCCACTCCCTTAAAACCCTCATTATTTCCTTTTCCCTCTCCTTCCCTTCTGCCTGAAGAAGCAGATAGGCTGCGAAAGCTAGCATTTATGTATGTGTGTGTGTTTTATTTGTTACTATCATTACCTGTGCTCCTTCGTCTAGTAAGTAATATATATGACCTTGTGTAGTATATCGAGCAGTTGTATAAATGGAAAGTTGTATTGAAATGCAGGAGGTTCTGGAACGTATTGCCAGATGGTACAGGGAGTGGCAATTAAATCTCAATGTATCCGAGAGTAAAGTGCTACAATTACATAGAAAGAAAAAGAAAGATCCTTTATCATTTAGCTACTCTATAGCAGGTCAGCAACTGGAAGCAGTAAATTCCATAAATTATCTGGGAGCAGGCATTAGGAGTAATTTAAAACGAAATGACCATATAAAATTAATCGTCAATAAAGCAGATGCCAGACAGATTCATTGGAAGAATCAAAAGGAAATGCAGTCTCAAAACAAAGGAAGTAGGTTACAGTACACTTGTTCACCCACTGCTTGCATACTGCTCACTGGTGTGGGATCTGTACCAGGTGGGGTTGATAGAGGAGGTAGAGAAGATCCAACAGAGAGCAGCACAATTTATTACAGGATCATTTAGTAATTGTGAAAGTGTTACAGAGATGATCGATAAGCTCCAGTGGAAGACGCAGCAAGAGAGATGCTCTGTAGCTCAGTTCAGGCTTTTGTCAAAGTTGGGGAGTCAAGCAGTATATTGCTCCCTCCTACATATATCTCGTGAAGAGATCATGAGGATAAAGTCAGAGATATTAGAGCCCACACAGAGGCATACCAACAATTTTTCTGAGAGACTGGAATAGCTGGGAGACTAGTGGTACTCAATGTACCGTCCGCCACACACCGTCAGGTGGCTTGCGGAGTATGGGTGTAGATGAGAATAAAAGTAGTTTGTTCGAAATTCTGCAGAAGGCACCTTCAAGCTGACCTTGTCCACCAAAGCACTAGATGACTCGTGCAATGTTGTTTATGAAGGACAAATGTCCATGGTTATTGTAAGTACAGGATTTAGGGAAGAATTTCTGACAATATTACCATTGAAAGGAAAGACTTGTGAAGAAGGTGTATGGAAGACTTTTGATGACTCATGCCATAAACATTAGTTAAGATAAAATAGTGTCTCATTCAACTGAAGGATCCCCCATGATAATTAGTGAAGATAAAGGACTAGTAAAGGGAATCAAGGATAAGTACCCTGGACTACAATCTTAGTGCATAATTAACCATGCAGCTCTTGGTGGAAAATTTAGTGAGACTCCTGAAAAGGTGCAATGGACAGGCCGATCAAGCTGATTAAATTTTATGAAGTTTTCCTACTCTTCAGCATGGGCAGTTCAAATTGGTTCCCCCCAGCACTTCCTGATTGTGTTACAGTGTGTGTTTTTGGTAAATAAAGTAATAACATCCTTCACCATGGATTCAGAAGAAGCCAGAAACCATTTGGAGTTCTTATCAAACACACACAGATGTTAGTTGTGACTTTATTTAAAGGTATTCTGAAACATTTACATGTGCAAAATACCAAGTTACAAGGAATTGGGAATTTAATGTGTGTTCATCGCATCCCAAGCTGGACACCTTTGAATACCTAATTCTGATATAGACACTGCAGTTATCTCAAATTTTATGCCTGATCTTAAGAAGGAATTGTCACCAAGATTCCAAGAATGATCCGAGATTTAAAAAAAAAGTAGTCGCAATTCTTAAAATCGACTAGTTTCTCCAGCTGCAGAATGAATGGATGTGGCTGTGAAGATGTTCTGCATTTCAAAGCCTTTACTCCAAATGGAGATAATACGCTTGCTGGCAAGTATTTCTTTGCAAATACACTATTCGCATAAGCTGCTTCCCCACATGAACGTAACTTCAAGCAACTGCGTCAAGATTTCATGTGTAACTTCTCCCACTGGCTTTTTAAATACAAATTTGCATCTCTTCTATTTCGTATTTGTTTCAGAGTGAAAATCAATAATGAATATGAGGTTCTCTCCTTCTGGACCTCAACAGAAACTATCAAAAGTATCTAGAACACATTTAAAATGACTTGACAACCTTTGACCTACAACATTAAAAGGAAGATCACCGAAATTAGTCACGCACCACCATTGTAGCTGAAAATAAGAGACTACAAGATGTGATGTTCAGCATAGGTCTAACCAAAAGTCTACAGTTTTTGTCAGTTCTGCTTACAAATAACACAGTTAACATAATATCACAGTTTATAAACAGGAAATAATAAAGAATGAATAATATATTTCATGGCATCAACTGAATACAATCATATGACAGAAAGAGGCATTGTGTGCTTTTCAATGTAGTTAGGAAACAACAAACAAGAAACATTTTAATTGTTTCTGCGTGTTTTAAAATACGATGCGTAACGTACCTCTGATCCCAGGCTTGTTGTGAACAAGGTCGCCAATTGGTTTGAGCAACTGTCTGATTATCCAGTTTGATAACTGCCATGATTTCATCTGAAATATTATGCAATATTATTGATCTGGAAATTTGATCTGTTTTATGAACAGTTAGGATACAAAATGGTAAGCTAACATAGAAATTCAATTTTCATTAAATAGTTAAGATTTGTTGTGCGGTAACTTTTCACGTGTGTGTAGGAAAGGGCACATTCAAAGTGATGAATTACTCAGATTCAACATAACAAATGGTTACATTTGAAATGTATTTCCATACTAACATGCTTAACAAATTATAATACTGGTTTATGCAAAGATTCAAATGTTACCTTTGCTTAGAAAATTATTTAATATAGCTCACATATTACATTTCTTTAATTTTTGTCTATGATCAGCAAAGTGTTTAGTAAGAAAACATATGCTCCTGCAACAAATCAGATGTCACTTTGTACACTCCTTTAATGTGGTCACCAGACAACACTGTCACCAATGAGCGAATAATATCTGTCTCGATTTTTTTTTTTTTTTTTTTTAAATAATTTGTTGTACATAGCGCTTCAACTGTCAATACACCAATTTCCTATTACAGACATAAATTTTTAATCGAAACTCATTGTGCTTGAATGTAAACAGTAAGTTTGTTAGTGTAACGGGTGTCCATTTAACAGATTTAATACATTCCATTTAACACATTTAATACCACTACTACCACTATGATGTGATGATCACCATCCCTTTGTCTTGAGCACAATATTAGTTTTTTATTGGCTGCTATAATCTTGGAAATTCAGAGACACATCTATTGAATTGGAGTTCTTGCATTTTCATTTACATTATTTCTTTAAAAGTTTTTAATGTCATAGAAACAACTGTTATTTGAGAATGTAAGATGTTTCAACACTGCAGTAGATATCGTCAATGTAACAAGAGAACCGAAGTACACGTACACTGTATCCAAGCAGTACAAAAAGATCCGGTAAAAATGAGACTATAGGAAACATTTTCAACAGGATGATTTTCAGAAACAATTTAGCTTGCCGTCGGATACTTAATAGTCTCATGACAAAAACTTCATAGATAGGAAGAGGAAAGATGGCTGCAAAGTATGAGAATAAAAGTATACTGGACAAGAATAAAGACCACAAGAAGTGAATCTTATCAAAATAACAATTTCAAAAGACAAAACTAAAAATTACAGAGAAAACACAAATTTCATTAATTAAAATATAAAAAATTTACAAATCTTTGAAAAAGAAATAATACCAATAATAAAATAATTGCAAACAAATAAAAAAAACAGTAGTACTAACATTCGAAGATTCAATTGTTAATGAAAATACTAAATATAATTATTCTATACATATAAATTTACAAACTTACTACTCGTTTCATCTTTAACACTATAGGACTTGCTCGAACTGCGCCCTGTAACTCCTTTCACGAAAGAGCGTAAGTCAGCAGGGCCTGAAATGGAGTCTTTATCTCGACGAGAACGGCCAGGAACCTCTTCCAGCAAATCTTGACACCCCATTAACCTTCAGGTAAAGACAACAAATAAGAATTAAAACTGAATTCCATAACACCACAGGAAACATACAACAAAAGCATCTAAATTAACCTATTTTCTTAAAATTCTGTTGGAAAAAAATTGTAAAACAAAAACCAATAAACATTTCTTAACGTGGCATTAAAACTTTGTAGAGAAATATTCACTGAACATGTAGCCCAAATTTCAGAGCAATATGTTTTAGAAAAAATGTTCCTTCTATTGCTGAAATTAACATGCAGGAGATGGACCATTCTGGCTCCCCTTAACTCGTAATTAACCCTGTACTTCATTTTTAATAATTTGTTTTACTAAGGAGTATAGTTGGGGGGGGGGGGCTGTTACCATAGATAATCCTAAAAAACATTCCATGAATTGTTATTTGCTTATATTAATAACATCCCTTTTAAAATCATCTAGAACCTGAAAATATCCTCTTGCATAATTTTAGCAAAGCAAATACAAGTTCAATAATGATATCTACAGGTGATGGTGGAGGGTGGGGGTCGAAAAGGAGAAGATAAACACTTCACATCAAGTTAAAAGTAATATCATGAGCAAGACAACTATCTGCTCATGTTAAATAGAAAACATCTTACAACACTGCAGAAACTAAATACCTGACTTCCAGTTTTCCAGTCACTGCAGCACAGCGCCCAAAAGATGGGGGAGATGAAAACGATGTTGCTGGAGAAGCTGGAGACATTGGTTGACTCAGGCTCGGTCCTGGAGAAGGGCCTGGTCGCAGTGGTTGCAGGCTGGTGTAAGTTACAGGGACAGGTGATGCTGCCTGCGCTGTCTGTAGTTCATGTTTCAGTTGTGCTGCTGCTGGAGAGTCAGGTGGCAACTCCTGTCTTCGCAGTTCCAGAGATTTTCGAAGCAAGTCCAATTTCCGTGAACTCTCCCATAAACTTGCTTGTGCCTGGAGGTTATAAAAAAAAAAGTAAATAAATAAATAAAAATTAAAAAGAAAAAGTGAAAATGTGTAGCACAACTGCCAATAAGAGCCCTAGTGTACAAAACATGTACAAATTACATGTACCACCAAATTTACCCAGTAACTTACAGAAACAGTGAATCAAAGTTACAATTACAATTTGGAAGATTTATTATATTCATGACCATTAAACCTAAAAACCATGTTCCCAAACCAATTTAAAAATCTGGCTAATTAACTTCATCCGATATTACAATTTGGCATTGTTCTGATTTCTCAATGTAGATTACCAGATTTCCTAAACAGTTCTTCCTGATAAACTACAACATACTTTTAATGGTCTTACTTCTGCAGTAGAATTAGCCTGATGTTGCTGTGACACTGAATTAACTAATTATACATTAAAGAACCACATAATGCAATTACCACTAGCAATGGAACAACAGTATACATAAATGGAAAATAAAATGGGGACAGGGTAGAGGAATGGTAAAGGAATGACAGTTTTTATCGATTTCGTTCTATACTGAATTTATGTTGGATCATTTTGTCGTCAGGTCTATCTACATACCCACATTCAAACTGCCCTCACTTAAAATTTCTTGATTGTAATATTATTAATTTACAACAATGTTGGTTAAGTTTAATTTACTAAAAGCCTGCATTTAGATAACATAGCAAAGGGTAGTTACAGAGTAGATAAAAGCATGCCCTATCTAGAGTCATCAATATATGGAACATAGAAATTTTAAGACATTTAAAATGAAGCTTGTTTTACAAAAGAGGCTTAAATCAATAAGACCTAGTAGGATACTGCACCTGGCTTTTCCATGTGTTACACATCTTTTCACCAATTCCTATTTTTCAATAAGCACTTTTGTAAACAAAGATTCTGAGAAAAGGGATGACATGGAATACCAGAATCTGTGGCAAAAATATGCTCTGATAGCATCTATCATTGTAGCAAGGATGCCATTTGCCACTTTAGGCATGGAAGCCATCCATCTAATTCCATCTAATACAATGAGTTTGTACTTAAAAAAGGGGTGTATAAATAATCCACATTATTCTCTCCAAGGGACACTGAAGAAATCTGAGTAACTGAGGAGTTTCTGAAAACCACAATCCTTGAACTGCAGTACTGTATGCACATTTAGAACAAATTAACTCTCCAATAAAGTGACTTACAGGAAAGTTATAGAGCAGCTAAAATTATCCCCATCTAGGCCCTTCAAAGAAATTGATTTGAGCATACACTATTTCAGAATTCAAAGTGTGTTTTGGGAATATCTCTAGCAAATCAACCAAACAGTAAAATTTTTTTTAGTCCTTCTATACATCAGCTGAATCCTATTTGCATTCAACATCATTATTAATACACAGCACATATTTCACTCTAGAGAATATTACTACGATAACTTTTACGTTTTCAAATTGTGAAAAGTGTAAGATTCAGACCCAGATCTTTGTCTTTTTTGTTCTGGACTCGAAACACTTAACACCTAAATCATGTTGCTATCCTTGCTTTAGAGTTTAGACGATGAGCTTGTAATGCCGAATGGTGTACAATTTGTTTACCACAAATCATCAATGAAATTGTGGGAAAATCTGAAAATATTTCATCACACTTCATTACGACAATGCCATCTGTTACAAATCATGACACACAAATGATTATTTGATAAAGAGGAACACTGCATTTGTTTTTCACTGCCTGTAGTCATCTAATTTCATTAACAAACTGCGTTCATTGACTTGCGTGAAATAAATTTCTCCACACAGCGATGTTTATCAGTTCAAAAAGCTGTTGATTCCACCCAAATCCACGTTTTTGAGGTACCAACGTCACACCACAATAAAGGTTTCCAGAACTGGTTCAAACAGATGCTAAAGAATAAATTTTATGAAGACAAATATTATAACAATAAAAAATAATTCTTTCATCTTTCTGTGAAAATTTAATTGTGACCAATGAAACAACCATGTGAGTTGACAGCAAACTTATCATTATTAAACTTTTAAAATATATACATCATCTGCTATAATTCTACCAATTTTGCCTCTTAATTTCTACTATAGTGGCATAATATTAGTTTTAGTTATTCAGTATGTCACAAAATGTTTGTTCTGATGTATTTATTTTATTTATTTATTTATTTAGCGTATGTGGTTATCAAGTACAAATGGTTTACATACTTGCATACATACATGTAGATATATACAATGAGATTTGTAATCAAATTGACAATTTAGCAAAACGAACTACAAAATTATATTGAAGTTGAATGTCCAGCTTTTCCATCCACTTGACGGCTTTAGGGGAGGCTTCATACAGTTCTCCAATAGTTCCTGTGAATGCAAATTTTGGGCATTCCAGAATGATGTATGGATCATTTGTTCAGGATGTCCACAGTCGCACTGGAGAATATCTCACATGCCCCATCTGAAGAGCATCTCTCCACTTCTGTCATGACTGTGCACAGTCTGTTGAGTTTGACTCATGTTCTTCTTGGCAGGTCTGTAACAGGTATATTTCTGCCAGGTGATATTTCTGTACAATTCCTGGCTATGCCAGAATTGAACACTCATTTTTACAGGTGGTCTTGGCATCGAAAGGAATGGATATAAGATTTTGAGCTGTTCTCCATGGTGGTCTTATGGATCTCAGGCAACGATTGTTTGGAGTAATGTCTTGGTGGATAGGGAGATTAATATTTCTGGAAATTTTATTCCACTCCTTAATCAATGCAGCTTGCTGTTCAAGATGTGGTGGAGCTATATTGCAGAGAATGGAGAGCCAGGGCAGTGTGGTCAATTTTATGGTCCCAGATATGATCCTCATGGTGTTATTTAGCTCGATGTCCACTTTGGATGTATGGCTGCTGTTAAGCCAAACAGGATTACAGTACTCCGCAACAGAAAACACCAGTGACAAAGAAGAGATCTTCAGAGTATGTGCATCAGCTCCCCAGCTAGAATTGTTATGATGTAAGTAGTTATTACTACTTTTGTGATACACATGACACTCTTTCCTCCCCCCTGCTGTACCTGAAGTTTCTTTTGTTGTTATTTTTTAATCAAATAACCATGTCCTATCACACTTTCTTCTTACAATGGAAAATATACGTTGGAATGTCAATAAAGGGGTATAGGTAACAACTCATCATAACAACAATCGATGAGCTGCAAATAGACACGTAAAATAGACATCACTTTCAAACTACTTATGGTGTCAGCCAGGACATTTCATCAGACAAAAGATCCATTCACACAATCACTAGAATAACTAAAGCACACACGACCATCACCTCTAACTGCTCCAGTGCAACAAGATGATGTTTGCTGCTACCAATAACAAAGTGACTAAATTAATTATATGGTGACTCAGCTTCACCAAAACCAGTAAAGACTGAAATCAAATATGATTTCTCTCCTCCCATTTTCTCCATCACTCAGTGTTCCTATACTGTGGAATACAGCATCCAGTGTCCATGCTTTATGAATAAAATTCAAATTAAAAAATTAAAAAATCTAATGTTCATTCTGCTCAATCGTTGGTTGATTGATACTGCAGTCAGTTTTCGTGGTTATATTGAAAATAGAGCAGTCATGGCTAAACATCTATTTCATTTTAAAAATATTGTGTTTTGTTGTAATTACACATTACCAGTTTATGGGAAAGTGTGAAATTAAGTACATTTCATAACTAATATGAAAATATTCTTCAAAAGTGATAGATTGGGTAGTCAGTACTTACCTTAATTCTGTACCGCCAATATACACAATCTCGAACAGCTAGAATATATGTCACATTACCACTAAAATTCACTTAAGTGATGTGTATGATATCTATATGTGTAGGTGGATAACAATTATTGCAATGTCGGTTTGAGAAGTTTTGCCTTGACTCTTCAACTTAATTGTAATAAGCAGTGTTCTTTCTTACTGGAAAAACAGTTACATTTCATCTGAGATTGAGGCTGGCAATTCCAAACAGTTAAACCTTGAATATTAACCACTTAGTGGCACAACACATTAGTAATCCCCCCCCCTCTGGCTGAAAATTAAGGGTGCCAATTAAAGATGACACTGTTAAGTCAAATCCAGTTACTATTTACCATCTGGATAACCATGCCTTTATTTATACTTTTTTTTAAATATTACTTTGGTATAGAAAGACAATGTTAGAGAATTGTTCACAGACTATTGGGAAGTGAACATTTCTCCCAGTCCTATAATTTTTAATAGATTCACCTACTTCACCCTTCATAGGATCTTGCTTAATGATACTGCAATAAATTCTAACTTACATTTTGTGTTTAACTTGGGTAAACTCAGGCTGACATAATAATGAACGTTATTGCCAGTCTACAGCTCAGCAATTAGCTTTATGTTATCCTCTTGAATACATTTTGTGTTGCGTATCTATTATTGTTCATTCTTTCTGCAACTATCTCATCTCAATTAGTGTCCCTGGTTATCTTGGGTGATTGGGTGTTAGTACCCACAGACAAAAGCCAAACCACAAACATTTTCTCCAGATTTTAAGGGTCTGGAAACAAAGGCAGTTATCAAATTACCTTTTATTGTGAAAGTATAAATGTGCTACACAACCGTAATTCAAAAACTTTATTACAGCAGTCCAAATTTAAGGTAGTAACATTATCAATGCATGAATTTCCATTATTAGATTATATGCAACTTTGAAAGCCCAGATTGAAATTAAACAATGTAGTGAGGATAGTTTACAACCTGCTGCAAAAATGAGCTGACACAGACACATAAAAAAAGACACACATACAACACTTAAGCTATTGACCATTAGCCTTCTCCAGAAAAGAGAACATTAACACAATCACACAGGCAAACATCACAGTCACACAAACACCAGCTCGGGCTGCCGCACTCCAAATCCTAATTTGTATATTAGATACACTTAGTATACCTTAAACATTTTTGTTACTCTCGTACCACAATTCATACTCTTGACTGTGCTGTAATAGGAGTGCAACAACATGTTTCAAGCACGGTATTGAGTATATAATTTGAAGCTTTTAAATACATGCATTGATTTTGGCTACCTCAAATTTGGATCTGCTGTAATAAACTTTCTGAACTGCAATGACTAGTGATTAGTGCCTATGTTTGTGTATGTAAATACCCAGTAAGTGTACCAAAACCAAATGATCTCAATGACCACTTACCTCTTTGAAGCACTGCTCAGCTTGAGGACCTGGTGACTTTTCCTAAAAGTTTGTAGTTCACCCTGTATATATAATCTTCTCATGAACCAATCATTGAACAACATACAACCAGAGTCTAACATAAGAGTCACGAAACTTCAAGTGCAATTTCTGCAACTTCATGACTGCAGCACTGCCATGCGGCTGGGTCATAAAAACAAACCGCGAAACGTTTGAGTAACGAATGTGTATTTGGAGTGAAGCAACACTTTCAAAACCTTTGTATTAACGAGCTTTTGTGGCACTATTATTACACTAATAATTCAGAAAGCTCTCATGTGCAAAGGGTTTTCAGAAGTAAGAGAATAATGTTATGAAAACAAGTGTTCATTTATGGTGGTTAATTATACTTTTTAGGCATAGAAGTAAATCTTTAATAATTCACACACGTCAAAAATTCTGCTCTTATTCGGAATCGCAAATACTAGACCTCTATTTGATAATAATATTGCTGTGTAAAGGTAATGTGTCAATGCTTCCAAAAGTAGTTAATCAACTATTTCAGTAGAGCTTGCTTAGTTTTGTATGTAAGTTTCACGAACATTATAGACTTGTATACCAACATATTTTGGCGGTTACCAGTTTGTTTCATGAAGTGAATCTGTAGCTACAAATAAATAATATGTGCATATATAAACTGTTAATATTAGCACATCACATTCTTGTAGATATTCAATTTGGTACCTGTCAAGCAGCTAAAAAGAAGGGGGGGGGGGGGGAATGACGGGTACCCAAAAAGCACAGAGCAATAACAAAAGAGCATTTATTAGGCAATGTAGACTCTAGTTTCCTACCATGTAAAAATCATATGTAGTTTTGAAAATATTAGAATGAACGGAATCCATCAAAACAAAACTCGTGCAACGTGACAGTATGCACTGATCACATGAAATGATCTTAAGCTTTTCCTTATATACTTAAGCACATGAGGCTGCAATTCATTTCTGCTTTGGACTATATGATTATGACTCAGCTATTGTGAACCTTATGAATTACATTGCAGTAACAATTTGCTGTTATAGACTGCCATTAACAGAAGCAGTGATATTATTGTAATGATGTGTTTGTACTAAAAGTTCACAGTAACATTCAGTAAATAGGAAATATGAAAGTAACAGCATTAAAAATGGCAACTTCTCCATTTGTGTCATGCTATTCCTGTGTTATTCCCTACTGGCCACTAGGAGCGCTAGTATCGCTTCAGTTGCAATTTTTCCCTACAAAGTTTTGTGACTGTGATACAACTTCATCAGTACCATCAGTAGAGCAAATTGCTAATAGGTAGTTATTGACTCTGGCAACTGTGTTGAGTATACACATGTCCAACAAAAACCGAAATAACTGACCAATATACTCAACAATTCCATAAATGAAATGGAAGTGAATACTGTTACATGCTACAGATACACATCTCAGAGTAACTCTTCTCATCCTCCCCCCTCCCCAAAGAGATGTTCAACTGTTTTATATTCAATTCACTGCTACAAAATGGCTTCTACTATGGATACACTAATTAATCAATCTACAGGGGTGTAAATAAAGCAAACACTGATAACATCATGGTATTGTACAAAATTTTACTGTGCTTGCATAATATGTTTAATAGTTTTCTGTATAACATTTATAAGCAACACTATCATTTCTTAGCTTGTAAACAACAAACACATCACCTCTCACTTGTCATATTTTATATATTGCATATAAATACATCCATACCTTCTTGCAACTTCAAAACTTGTCAATCAACATAGAATATAAGCATAGACAACTGATAGTCAACAAAAAGTCAGTAAAATTATGGTATCATACGAGAATGCCATTGCAATACAAAGTAAATACCCCAAAGGAAAAAGTACATAATTCCAGATATGGAGTTTATTGACTTCAAGCTATAAATATCCATGGGAGGGTATTTCAAATTGTGTTGAAAAAATGAACATAATATGATGAACTGCTGGAGGGGTTGTATAAATTAAATGTAGTTATGTCATTACAGCGTGTGGACAAGAATGCACCTCAAACAATAAGTTGAAATTGCACTTATTCTATTGGAAAAAGAAATTATCCCTTCTAAACAACAACAACAACAAAAAGAAATTAACTTAAGTAAATCAAAAGCTTACAGATACCAAGATAGGACAATGTGCCTAGTAATGCAAAGGCTACTGTGACCATGAAACTAGACAAGTTATTTTTTAAAACAACTGAATTTAATTCCATGTGTCTTTTTGCTTTCTACTACCAGTTGTGCTGGTGGAGGTGGAAGAACCTTTTTATTGAATGAGAATGGAATCTGCTTTGCCAGTTGAGCAGCAGTATATTTAAGTCAAACCTACAAATGTACCCTTACAAGCAGAACTCTTTATGATACTAAAATAAGTACTGGATAGCCATAAAATGAGTATACTGCAATAAAAACTGAATAGCTATAATGTCTGTCCATTTACTACATAAGCTAGATAAGCTCAAAATCAGAAACATTCAAAAAACATTTACAAAACACACCATAACAAACCTCTACTGGTCCCTACACAACCACTAATTATTTGTGTACTGATGGTTGAAATAACCTCACAAAAAACACAAAAATAGGTGAAGTACAACAGACACATGGAACAATTACTAATTACAAATTAAACAACATGTTGTCAGTATTATGTTAGAAAAGAAAACAGACACCAATTGCAAGATTGCGGATTTATTCACAATCATTTTCAAGCAATTATTGCAATGATCTGTGTAAACCTATAGGGCACAATCAATATACCTGAAGAAGGACAATAACTGCTCGAAGCTGGTTGTGAATAAATCTGCAACCAAGCAATTGGTGGCTGTTTTCTTTTATAACATATAAAACACAGTTGCTGCAATGGATAAGACATTTAATCAGTCAGTATTACTTTTGTGTAAAGCTAACATAAATATTCCTTAAATAGTAATAAGATGGTATACGCTACCTAGACAATTACTGCAATTTGACATATCATTAGGCAAAGTTTGGGGAATAATTTTTCAGAGCAATCAATACAGTAAATTAAAGAACTGTAAACACAAAGTAATAGGCCTACACACTATCAATCCAATGTTAATAGGGCACACAGAATTATGATATTTGCCAAACGTCAAATTAAAATCGGCAAAATATTTGAGCCCTGAAACTATTGTTCCTTTTTGGCAGATCATATTTCTCTAAATATGTTACATGCTGCAAAGTACAGATTAAGGAATTTAAATGCAACATTAAGACAGGAGCATTATAAGAAGGATCTGTCATATTTGTAATATAACAAGGAAAAAAAGTCTGCTTCCACTTGCAATAAATAAATTCTGAAATAAAAAATAACTTTATCAGCCAACAATACCTCATGCACAAATGGTAAATGAAAGTATAAGTACCAAACTCAATATGTACTGCTAGCATCAAAGCAGCATGAAGTGATGAGGAACAAACTAGTACACAGAATAAATGTGTCGCACATAATGAAGAATCAAGGTTTAAATGTGTATGAAAGTCATTTCTAAGAAAACTGTAAAACAGATCACCATTAATTGGCTGGTTTGCAGAAGTGCCCATTATGATGAAAAGTAATTTGTTCATATTTGGAAATGCATTTAATAATCAACTATAATCAATGGAAAAAACCATATACATTAAGTAAAGAACTGGTAATTTGTTTCCATGCAGTGGGAAAATTCATAGCTCATTTCATATCTAATACACATTTCTTAGTAAAGTGTGATGGTTCAGCAGAGAGAGAGAGAGTCGCAAAATTTTTAAGATGAAATAGGGTAAAAATGAATTTATATCAGTACTGACAGAAGAAATCTTCCAAAATGTTTTCCTATTCAAAAGGTCCATATAAACAAATTATTATTCTATTTAATTATGCTCCTTGGCAACCGAACTTCAGCAGGAACAAGACAAATTCAACAATATCTATAATGGAAAATATTAATATAACTGATAACTTTAATAATGGACATGTACTATTATTAAACAATGCAAAACGGAGGGCAATAGTATCCACATAAACATACTTATGGGTTTCAGTTTATCAAGACTCTATACTTCACATTTTTTTCTACAAATTTTCTAGCTCTGCAGTTCACCGAGACATGATTAACTGGGATCAAAATTTAACAGATGTCTTTTGAGTACATTTTTTTTTAGAAAAATCAATACTTGCTATTCACAGGTCTCATAAAAGTGGAAACACTCCATTTTCTTAATTCATGTAACAATGCAGTCTAGATAACATTTTCTTTTATTTCCCTGAGAACTTAACACTTTATCAAAACAGATTTTATACATTCACATGCAGCAGCAAAACTGGTGTTTGTTTAATTCTGACATAATGGCAACAATGTTTTAATTTATAATCTGACAATGGTAAAATAGTACCTCAGATTTCTGTTTTTCGTATTATAACAAAACCATCACATGGCTTTCTATGTTTTAATATGCTACATGTGTCTTTAATATGACCATATACAATGTACTTTTAAATCCTTTTACATTTTTGGGCCTGATTATCATTATATATAATGATTTGATTTGTTGCATATTGAAATCCATTGTTGTATAACTTCCATTAGAACTTACAACCACACCCAATTGGCCAACAATTAAATTAGACGGTGGAGCTTCCAGTATTTGAAGGATGACCGCACCTACTACCACAGAACTCAAAGTTAGACGTTTAGGCAACTCCAGCTGAAAACAACTGATGGCCAACATTACGGGTATATTTCATTCTTATTTTAAATACTCATATTAGAAATAATTTATCCCTTTAATAATATATTATGTATCATTACAGTTGTGATCCGATGATGGTCATCTAGGTGACCGAAACTGGTTACCAGGGAAATGAAATTGCAATCTAGACTGCCCTGTTACATGAATTAACAATTGCTAATCACTGTTATCCATAATATTCTCAAAAATATTCCATTTTCTGCTTAGATTAATTATGTGGAGCTCGCCGACTCTTCTACATGTGGAGTAAGAAACTTTAGGTAAACGGAGGTTGAATATAGTCTAAATCTGCATATAACATAAATGCAAAATAGCACAAAATGTGAAACAAATATGAAAGTAATTCTGACAAGCTTTATTGTATTATCAATTTTCAACGATCCCACTAAATCATAAGAAATATGCACTTGGTAATGTAGATACAGTAATGTTTTCATTCACTCTGCTGATATTTAACAAAAGTGTGTATTATTTTAATACACACAATAAAAAGTAAAACAACGTGTTTACACGCACTACATCAGACAGGTGTACCATTTGATTCACTAATATTAATGATGGCATTTGACTTAACATCTTCAGTCTCTGTGTTTTTTTCACTGTCAATTGGAAACTTCAATTTTGTATCTTGTGTATTTTGAGCACTACACCCACTGGACTGTCCTGTCTCTGGATGAAAGTTTAAATCACACACAGATCTTGCTCTCCCACTACGTACAGCAGCTTCATAAAAGCTACGGCAATGTGCACAAGAACAGTAAGGGTTCTTTGAAGGCCCTATATGATTGCCTGGTTTCTTTAGTGTACCAACAATAGCACCAAATTTTTGAGCTTTTGACAATTGATCAGTACCAGTACCTTGAACTGTGAAAGGTGACACTACACTAGACTCTACTTTTAATGGAGGAGGTGAAGGAGGCTTGGACCCAAATGGACCTATTGCAATACGACGGGCAAATCTGTTTACAGAAGGAGGTCCAGAATCACTTAAACTTCCGGTGTCACACATCAAGTGATTTATCCTTAATGGCAAAGTAAGTGATTTAATATCAGCGCCTTCACTAGGTGTTGTTGATCTTGGCACTTTTTTAACTGTATTTTCTCTTCGGAGAGATGTTCCTGAACATCCTCTTCCAACAAAACTCCATGCATCACCAGTGTCATCATCGTCATCATCATCATCATCATCTTCTTCAGAATCATCTGAATGTTGCGATTTCCACAAGGGAAATGTCCCTTTTCCTAAATGTCTGTACAAGAACTCCTTAAATTTCTGTTGTTGGTGTAGACGTTTCTTTTCCATATCAGGCTGCTGATCACTGTTTTTATCTGCCCACGCCATGGCCTTCTCCTTTATACGAATTCGATCTGTCATATCAGCATATTCAAAGCTATCACTCTGTGTCAAATATGGGTCAAATTTGTTGACAAAACTTGAGCTGCTCACAGCTGCAGAATCAAGTTCAGTTGAAATATCTTTCCAAGAAGATGACGTAACTGAATCCTTATCATCGCATGAAACAGCACAGCTTGATAGTGTTGACCAGGATGGGTCTCTCATTGTACTAGATTGATCACTTAGAAGACCAGATGCACTATCTTTTAGAGAAGTGTATGAGCTTAGTCTGGATGGGTACTGACTACTGAGAACATCATCACTCTCATATCCCTTTGGTTCCAAATAATAATTAGAATTTGTCTTTTCTTGCAGACTTTCACTTCTCCTAGGTACTTGCTTCAAACCTTTCGGTAAAGAGCATTTACTCATTTTAGTGTGAAGGACGTGAAGCTGTTCTGACTCAAACACAGTCTGTGGTGAGGATTCATCAGTTGTGTCAGCTTCAGATGAGGCACTGGCATCAGCATCTTCTGATCCAGTACAGTACACATCAATGTGCACAGTACGAGGCTTCCCTTGGCTCAGCTGTTGATTGTAGTCAACATCTGGTGTGGAAGACCGGCTGCTAGTTGCTTGAGAAACTTCAGAGTACCTCCTTTGCAGCAAAGGAGATCTTCCACTGAGTCGTGCAGGTGACCTTGACAACCTCTTTGACAGCTGTTCAAAACATGTCATCATTATACATCATTTCATAGCAAAAAAATTACAAAAATATGTAAAAAATCACATCAAGGAATATTAATTACCTTTTTCTTTTGCAGTGGCTCATCTGGAACTTGAAGATTGTCAGATACAACATTATGCCCAGTGTCAGTCTGTGATGCAGCATCTTGACGCTCCTTATTAACCGAGCGTTCTGGAACTCTTGTGCAGAAATGTGTAGTAAATGTATTACTTTTCTTACTATGACAATCTGATGGCTGATTGCTGTTGCATATTTCACAATTTTCTGGTATTGTTGAGAATCCTGAAGAGTATGGTTGTCTCGCATGGTAACAAGCACGATCACCGCAGTGGTAATGAAAAGATTGCATTTGTTCTCCTGGATTCGCCAACACAATGCTGCAAGTGCTCTTGCAGCGTCTGTCATAAGGATGCTGAGCTGGCTTTGATGGCTGGTACCCACCACTCGAATTTCGAACATTTTGTTGTGATGACTGGGGTGGTGTAGTTGTGAATAAAATATTTCCACGCTGAAATCCATAGCAAGGACGCAAATTTGTAGTTGTGGTGCTTGTAGTACTTGGTTTTTGCCATGAACAGTCCATAGACACATTGCTTCCAGAGTGTTGAGCAGCTGGAGTTTGTGTTCCATGAGAAAATGTGACTTCAGCATGAACTGACCACTCTTGTAGTACTTTGGGTGTACTCTGCATATTGAATGAGATCCATTACACTACACTGTTGACCGTTTCAATGCATTTTTCATGACATAATAATAAATTAATTCCAATTTATTTCACGGTTATGCTAGGCATTAACTGCAGCATTGCAACAAGCTCTTTCTGGTAACTAAGTCAGACGATAAATGCAATAATGTCAAGTGCTACCAATAAGCCTGATGCACTATTTACTGCTCTCTCATTTTAAAACATTTTATAATGTAAAACATAGTGCAATAAACACACACTGTTGTTGGTTGTCAATGTGTATAGTTTCAAAAATTAGAATGTTTTTGGCAGCTGAGATCAATGGCTGTGACAGTTGTACCTTAAAACAGTTTTCATGATGGGTCAAGCGTTGTTTTGAAAGAGTCTGATTAAATAAGACTGCACACAGAGCTGTCAATAACTGGTATCGGATGAAACACGAAAACTTTGTAACACTGGTCAGTTTCACAGATGAGAGTCACCAATGATGAGATTTGTAGTCACATACAGAATATACCCTCTTCATTATCTTCACACAGAATCTGTTCACAACCACTAGTGACGAAAATAGAACACCATAATCATCACAAGACAACAGTTCCAAGAGAATGCAACAGCATCAGAAGTAAAGTTTCTGAGACACTGTAAGTCGTGCCAGTTCCTTATCTGCAACAGTTTTAAATATCACACAGCAGCATTTTGTTGATGAGAAGTCACACTGCAATGTCCACATAACACATTATTACATGTGAAGTGTGCTTTAATGGCGACCATGCGGAAGAGTTCAAGTTTGTTTTGATGTGTTGCGCGGTGGCATGACCAGAGGAAGCAGCTGGCTGTATCCCTGCATCTGTGTGCAAGTCCCCCACGAAAGTGCCAGCTGGCGCCATGTCAAAAAACTTCAAGCTGTATGCCAACCAATGCAGTTTACAATTTGAATATCTGCCTCCGGCTACATCGGCAGCGATGTTTTTTTAATAGAGTGCCGGTGAATAATATGTAAAGAGCTTCGTAATTTTTCGAGGCGGCAGCGTTTAGGTGTTGGCGCTAGCGACGATACTACGGGAGATTGGGGCCGGCGCCCGTCGGCTTTTTGGCCGGTTACCGCCCGCTACCGCCTGCCGCTATTTCTAGACTGCCGCCCGCCCACAGGCAGCCTCCAGGCACTGGCAACTGGCTCGTCTGCGCGCACGAGCGCAGTTACAAAACAGCATGCGCTTCGCTAGCACGCGCACCCCTTACACTGTAAAGAGCGCTGGCTACGCTGCAACACCGCTGGCTCCGAGCAAATATGGCCCAATATTATACGAGCTTCCTAGCACTCGCTCATACTAATGATCATTCTTTCTCCTCTATTCCACGTGACTTTGATCTTTTTTCAGATTGATGTTTTCGAAAAGATTTCTCTCACCGGCATATGCCATCTTGAAATTGGGTTTGTTGTCTATGAATGGCGAGCAATTAAGTATAATCCTGTGTCTAAGCTACCGTATATAATCTCTGTTTGCACCATAAGAAATTGCAAGTTAAGTGGCTGAGCTCCGGATCTGAAAAAAAAAAAGTTCTACATTATTTGGTGCCAAGTTGAACCCTGATACGCTATTAGGACTGTAGCAGCCTCGCAACGCCGTAAAGTTCCCAATTCACCACATCACTTTAATTGTTGATATTAGCGTTAATACAAAGACGATAAGGGTTATCGACTGTCCACGAAGATGCCACATAATAAGCGCCACAATTTCGCACTGGATTAGTGTTGTCAAGAAAAACACCTTTGTCCTACATATATATAACTAGTCCACAATGCACGATTTGGTTTTCTATCATCTTCCACTTCCAAATAGAACGAGGGAAGAATGACTGTGTGCCTAATTTCTCTTATATTTGTCACGCTTACGTGAAAGTATAGTGGTAGTAGAAATCATTTTGTAGACTCCTTCAAAAGGCTGAGGCGCTCCAGTCACGGTCTGCGCGGCTACTACGGTCGGAGGTTCGAATCCCCCCTCGGGCATGCATATTTGTGCCGTCCTAGTTCGTAAGTAGTTCATAAGTAGTTTGTAAGTTTAGGGACTGATGACCCCGTAGTTAAGTCCCATAGACTATACAAACATTTGAACATTTGAACCTAATGGTGGCAAATCTAGCAGCCCGGAATCACACTCTCCTTTCGAAGGACTCAGCAAGACATGATCCTGAATGATTTATCACAATTTGAGTGTGTGTGGTCGGGCGTGGTTTGAACCCAAATCCTCCTGAATTCGAGAAAATTAGGCCACTTTGCTTAAACGGGACACAAGTATCACCCAAGTTATTAATAAAGACATTGCTTGTCAAGTGCTAATGCTGCTGCAGGGATGTCTATATAAACTTGGAGTACCTTGGAAACTGATAAAAAAAATGTACCGTTATCCACTAAATTTTTATACAACGAAATGTAAAAAGACTCTGGTAATAATGCAAATTGTTGAAATAGGTCTTTCTACACTAGTCCAAACTGTAGGGGGGCAAAAAGAATCAGTACCTCCAATAAACCTAAGCAGTCACTCTAAAAACATTATCGACTAGGTTATCGTACAGATGCATAATGAGAAACTAGTCTCAATTGCCCTATGCACTACAGCACATATCCAAAGGAGCTGCATGCGAAATACAAGTTAAATCTGGATAAAAGGTACATGCTTTGAGAGCTGATAGCATTGATGTTTCTGAAAAAAAAAAAAAAAAAAAAAAAATACACGCCCAATACTTATGGAGTAATACTATTGAGCCAATATATTTTGGGAAAGTGCGAGCCCCAATATATTATGGGGAAGTGCGACTCCAAGAACTGCAAAGCATTTATGCCCAGGACAAAACAGTCAGAATCTGTTATTTGTTGTTAAGCCAAGATCGCTGTTCAATACATGATTTCAGATTATCGGTTTCGACAAAACATTTGTTGTGACCTTAGAGTTGCAACTCTACATTTAGAAGTATAGCACCTCTCCATACACAATTAAAAACTGCACAGTTCAATCGTGATGTGTCCCGATTTACAATAATTTGCATTCGCTCGTCACTTATAAGATCTATAACGTCATATAAACAAGTTTTGTCATGTTCAAATGTTTGTATAGCTTATGGGACTTAACTACGGGGTCATAAGTCCCTAAACTTACAAACTACTTATGAACTAAGTAATACTAAGGACGGCACAAATATCCATGCCCGAGGGAGGATTCGAACCCCCGACCGTAGTGGCTGTGCAGACCTTGACTGAAGCGCCTCAGTCCCCTCGGCCACCGCGGCCGGCAGTTTTGTCATGACTGAAAATAATGTGCCTCAGCTAGTTAGTTTTAAAATCTATCACACCACACATTTTCCACTTGTTCACAGTAGTATGTAGAACAGCTGTTTAAACACTGTTGAGCAACTGTAGACACACATTTATATTTCACAACAAATAATAATTTAGATCGCCCCCTTGCCGTGAATAATGTCAAGCACATACAAGTTAGAATTTGCTTCCGTAGCGAACAGGTCGGTGTGGATTTGTATTGCAGCTGACAAGAGGAGATCGGGGAATTCATCATACCGCTTTTGACAGACTGTGAGATAAGAAAAAGTTAGTTGAGCCTTTCAAATTCCTAAAATATATCGCTAGTGTGAGCTATAGGAAAAGAGAAAACTCCTTCGACAGATTTTCGATCACAGTATAAGCGAATTTGAGTAAAATTATAGCTTGCAATGTTACATTTTTAATTATGAAATTGAAATGTACCAGAACCCTTCAGTTTTTGGACGTATAAGTAATATATTCGGTTTATTTACAATTATTTTAATTAATGTATTCTAATAGTTGATTTTCATAATTAGTTGCAGTTTGGGATCAGAATATTATTTACGAAAATCCTAGTAATAAATTATCTGTAAACGTTACATTTTTAGAAGGAGAAAAATTTCTCGCATTATGCACATTTAATGAAATCATATTTTAAGTGAGAGCGCTTTTCTGAAATGCTATGAGGTTCTTGACATTTCCTTAAAAACAAGTTGTAATTTCATTTCTTACAGTGCAGCATGATGCTTAGGTTAGTGCCCAACCACATTGTCGGAAATCGCGACAGATTCCTCACAAAACAACGGTCAATGCAGACGTTTCAGTGCAGAGCAGGTTCTGCACACGAACGTCAGGTTCAGTTGTTGGCCACAGACCCAGATCACCCAAGGTCTTACGTGATCTGGGCTATAGAGCTTACCTGCAGACGCCAATTAATCTGTTACGGTTCACAAGTCCGCAGCAAGCATCCTTTTAAGAAAAAAATTACATAAATAAAAAATAAATAAAAATAATGGAAGACTGGCTTCTCCCGAGCATTCTAGGAAAAGACCGGTAGAAACAGCTTTTCCCCTCGTTACGCCAAACGGTCAAATAGGCAAAGTCAGTAGACCTGTGATAACGGTCGTATATATAGGGTAGAGCGAAAGATTGATAGTGGTGGGAGGGGCAAATTTGAATTTTATATTGTGTCCATCTTAAATATGTCGATTAGTTTGAGGCTGTTAAATTAATTGCACGGCGTATTTTCAGATCAGTACTTTTTCGAGACATTTATTTCTATGAATAGAAATTTCTTCGAAGTTATGCTAAAGCTATGCCACAGACGCAAATAATGCCGGTTACAAATTTATTTATGCTTAGCCAACTAAATAAAATATCTTCAGTTCAAAAATATATCGTGTAAACTGAAGTATTTCAATATATAATAACTGAAAAAAAATGGACTTTTTTCGGCCTTCATCGACTTCGTTATTACGCCAGAAAGTTGGTTAAAAAATGTGAAATTAAACCTTCAGCCTAACAGCACAGGCTTGGTTATCTAATTAGAAACCCGGTATTATGCTTCTGAACGTGACAAACCAATGCAACTCAGGCTTTGTAACCTATTCGTAACATTTTACATGGCTAACGAGAGTGGTCCCTTAACTTTGGGGGTAGCATTAATTTTTAGCAGTCAGAGTTGCAACATTTTATTTTATTTTTTTGTACACTTCGGGCATCAATTATGGAAAAGTTCTATCTTATTGACCTTTTCCTTGTTACATTTGCACTTAGCACTAAATGTTGAGGAGATACGCCAATTTTCAGATTTCTCATTACAGCAACGGACTGTCAATCGAAGATATATTGGCTATCTTGCACAAATTGTCGGAGTGACCTCTACTCTAATAGTACTGGTGCTAAGAATACAATACATAATGAGCTAGCTTTACAGAACTTCCTATGAGATTCGACAGCCGCTATGGTAAAATGTGTATAAAATTAGAGATAATATAGTAAATACCGTTTCACACTGTCATCATTGCATGTACAATATGACTGTATATTGACTAGTTCCATAGCTCAGATAGTAGTGTTCCTTGCTTCAATACCCGGCTGCTCTCGAGAAATGTTTGATAGTGGAGATTTCACAGAATTTCCAGTCCAGCGGGTTCAGTATGTGTTAACCAGTTGAAAATATTTCTAAACTGTCGCCATCAAACCATATGAAAATTTGCTCTAGAATGTGCACAACTAAGTCAGATGATTAAAACATGTGATAATTTGGCTACTTTTACTGATAAATAGAAGGCGATAGTTTTGCTTTTTTAACGAGTTCCATACTGTTATGACAAAATTTTCATTTGAAGGGTTGTACTGTCGCACAGATCGAAACAGCCGTGGATGAAGTTCAAGGGGACTCTGCACCTGTATTGAAATAATGTGTAAGGTATTAACCCTCACACTGCGTATCTTTTTATGCAGCAAGGAACCGACATAATTTTTTCTTATAAAATACCTTTTCCTTCCACATAGTCCACCACATGTTTGACTTCAGCAGCTTTCGGTATGTCTGTAAAAGATTATATGTTTATATTCATCAGCCAGAACATGAGGATCACTCACCTACTATCGATATAAACCCATCCAGGCCTTGGCCACATACCTACTATCGATTGAGTTTCACCGAGAGCAAATTTTGATGATTTGGATACTCGGCATGAGCATTGCGCGAATTGGGAGATTTGTCAGGTATTCGAGGTCGCGCGTCAGTAGTTTTGCTGAGTAATGGAAGGAAAGCACTGTATGAGGAGTAACCCCAACGTAGCTGTCACGTAAGCATAGCTCGTCCGTAGCCTCGCGGAATGGCTGTGTTGACTAAGGAGTCATGTTACGGAATGAGCGGCTTCTCTCTGGAGGTTCGAGTCCTCCGGAGCGCGCCCATGCCAAAAATGTAAAACACACTAAATACTGGCTGTTTACTGTAAATAATAATGTGGAGAGGAAGCATCATCGATACACTGTACAAGAAGTGGTTTTATAGACGTATAATGAATAGTCTGTATGTATTTTTAGCTTTGTATATCGTTACTGAAAGCAGATTTGCTCCAGAAATTGCTTACCTGTTGACAAACTCGATCAAGAGCAGCTAGAATAATCTTACCATCGATAATCACGTTCCTAAGTTGCAAAAAGTAAAATATTCATAGTGTAATACAAACACAAAGGATACATAATTCTATTGCTAGTAAAATTGACCGATAATTCTTTTCGCCTGGTCACATGTAAAAACTATAAATAATAGTAATATGGACCCATTACGTCTCCTCGACTACTACATGTGTAATAGGAATACGAAAATTAGTTTATTGTCAAAATGATCGCTTGATTTGACTTGTAAGTGAGAAAACTATCGTTCATTATGACAATTCAGTCACGTGACTAGGTGCAATTTTATATATTGGTTTCAAACCATGGTCTATGAATAATATATGAGGGAATGCGTCCCAAAGCCTGCGATTTGTGGCTGAACACATAAAGAAAGACCACTTAGAGCGCAAACGACAGAGAAGAGAAAGCACACGAAAGAGGGACCACTTAAAGAGGAAACACTTAGAGAAGAGAGGACACTTACACGAAAATTGTCCCACTGCTGATGGAATTTTGGTGCGCGGTATAGGATCCTGATTGGATAGGGTTGACGGATAACATCAAGAAGGTATAAAGATATGCAGCTTGTTTTCCATTATCACGCAATGAGGGATTAGTGAAACGGACGTGATAAATGAGTAACAATGGCGTTTCTTGTGCAAAATTTCTCCTGTGAATGCGAAAATATTTAGTTGGCCCCACTAACACAGAGAGAAATTATCATAATAAGAAGGAAATTTGAGTTAACGCACCGTCGATATCATGGTTACTAGAGACAAGCACACGCTCGGATTTTTTACGTCAGGGATGGTGAAGGTAATATGCCGTGCCCTTTGAAAGGAACCACCTCGGTATTTGTCTGGAGTGGTTTAGGGAAATCACGGAAAACCTATACCAGGATAGCCGGATGCGGGATTTAATCGCCGTCCTCCCGAGTGAATCATATATAAAAGTTATCCAGAGATGTGTGACATAGACTGGCGACTGCAAGGAACGAGATTAGCACAGAAAAGAAAATCTAGCGTCAAAATAAGCACGATACGACATGTACGGTTAAAGAGGATCAGGACATACAATCTGATGAATATAGCTGTGAAGGAACACGCCACCAAATTTGTTTACCGAGTTCCGTGGAAGTGGAGCAACGTGTGTCCCAGTTTACTGAAAGTGAGAGGACGCTTTGCTCTTCCTCTACAAATATCCAAGCGGCACAAGAACCACTTCCAAAGCTACATACAAAACAACGATCACCATTTCTGGGGCAAGCTTGATTCATCGTTCGAAACTGTCTAAATTAGGACAACAACAAGAGAATTTCAAGAATATTATCGCACACAACTTCCGTACTGGATTGATTTCTAAGTGGTACGCGGAGCGGTTGAAAAGTACAATCTAAAATTCAACAAATGAGGAACGCGTTGTTAACGGAAAAAACTAGTTGAAATAATCTTGTTCGAGAAAGAAACTGTTCGGAGAATTCGCCCCATCCAGGCTTTCAAGGCGGGCGATCCGTGACACTTTCCCGAGAGACAGCCAAATTTTAAATTAGAATATGGTTCCAAGAGGAAGAATTAAAAAAGACCATGAAAGCCTTTAAAAAATGAAGAACTTGCAAATACGACTCATTCAGAAAATCTAGTGAATTATTGGAAACTTTCTAACAATTGTTAAACACAGGAATAGAAACAAGAATTCCGTGCAAATGCATGTTTTGTAAGATTAGTGGACACAGCTCAAACTTAATACTTTTCCACTTTACTACTTTTGATTCCGAAAGGGTATACTTTCTCTGTGCATATGTTTATATTTTGATGTTTTTGATAATAAAAACTTGCACATATAAGGTATTTTTATTTCAATTATGCAAACTAGCTAAATCCAGCTGCGATTCACTGGGGGTTGGGTCTGATAATAAATGAACGGGAAAATAAGTACTTTTAGACAGATTCAAAAATAAAAATTACATCATTCAAATCATCATGGATTCCTGTGGTTATGAAGAACGGACGGAAAGTCATAAAAGTTTTATTTTCCTTATAGAATCAGGACTCTCTTTCCGAGTCAAATAATATATAAAGAAATATATAAATAAAATACGCCATAAAGAAAGAGAGTATTTGACTGTTCACAGAGATAGTTATAAATGTTTCAATTATGTCATCTTCTGCTAACTATCATTGTTTAACGAAAGAGTAATTTAAATAATTTCGAATCTGGCTGTAACTCTCGTGCGGGGCCTGTGATGTCATTGGACAGAACTTTGGTCCTGTTGTTGTAAAGCTCATTCACAGTGGCTACTTAATTTGGAATTTACGTTTTGTAAAATGGTGTGTGGTACCACACTGTACAAATACAGCAGTAAAAGCTCCTGGATAATTAAAAGAAAGGCGTTATTCATTGCGGCGAGTCTATAGTGAAATTTGTTCAAAAATGTTCAAATGTTTGTAAATCTATCGGACCAAACTGCGTGGTCATCAGCCTGTACCGTACAAACTACTTAAACTAAGGTAAACTAACCTAAGGACAACACACATCCATGTCCGAGGGAGGATGCGAACCTCCCAACGCGGGAGGCCTCGCGATCTGCAACGTGGCGCTCCAGACCGCTCGGCTACACCTGCGCGGCCAACTTACATAGCAAACTAGCTTCGCATGCGTATGCTGATTGGTCTGCACCAGTTGTTTCTCCCTATTAATACAAATTTTCATAGTAATACCTTAAGTACTGAAATGTTGTAACCGCGGCAGAATGGCCACGCGTATTGAGGCGCCAGGCTGCAGTGTGCGCTGCTATTCGCCGTCGGGGATTCGATTCGACCCTCGGGCATAGGTGTTTGTGTTGTCCTTAGCATAAGCACAGAGTAATATATATTTGTCTGTGGCATAAGTTAGTCTGAGTTGGTTTAATTAGTTTGTAAGCCCTAGGGATTGATGACCCCGTAGTTAAGTCTCTTAAGATTTACAAACATTTGATTTTACTACTTGTAACCCCCTATGGCATCTGTTAATAGTTGAATTTTGAAAAATACCCCAACATGTCTTAAACTCCAACCATGTATGCAAATATTTTTTGTAATTCTGGGTTCAAAATTGGCTTCGTAGCAACGTATTTCCAAAAAATGTTTCATCCCCAATTTCAGCACCTAAATGATTAATTTTCAGAAAACACGCATCTTTTTAATTCTGACCAAGAAGACATATAGCAATTTATGTAGTTGTAGCTTCAAAATTGCCTTAATAGCAAGAGATTTTCGAAAAAAATCCCCTCTCCAATTTAATCTCCTTGATGGCTGAATTTCCAAAAATACCGAAATACGATTTTTTTAAATTCTAACGAACAATACAAATACTAATTTTTTGTAGCTCTAGCTTCAAAATTATCTTGACAAAAATGTTTTGGAAAATAATTTTGATCCAATATTTTACCTCCTTAGTCGCTGAATTTCCAAAAATACAGAAACATTTTTTTTTAAATTCTAACCAACAATACAAATATGAATTTTTGCAGCTCTAGGTTCAAAATTGTCTTAATAGCAACATGTTTTCAAAAAGAATTTTCCATTCCCTATTTTATTCTCTCTATTTCCAAAAATACTGAAACTCGTTTCGTAGTTGTTAACTTAAAATTTGATTTATCAGCAACATTTTTTTGCAAATCAATTTTTTTGTGTCCCCTATTTTACCCTCTTATTGGTTGAATTTCAAAAAATACCGAAATACGTGTCTTTTTTCTAACGCGAGCTCTGAATTAAAAACCGTAATTTTGTATTTCTAGCTTCAAAACTGCCTAAATAGCAGCGTATTTTCAAAAACCGTTTCAGTCCCTATTTCACCCCCTTACGGACGGGATATCGAAAATTCGCTTCTTAAATAACGCCTAGAGAGTAAGATCAACACACTCTAAAAAAGTTCAAGTTTCTATCTTCAGCTGTTTGGGCTGGGCGATGATGAGTCATTAAGTCAGTCGGGACATTGCCTTTTACATATAGAGATAAAATAATACCAGCTGAAAAATGCTCCTGCGGAGCACAGAAAAGACGAATATGTTCTCGGACACAAAAGTGTGGAACCGATTTTAGCTTGCGAACATATTCATGCACTTTTAGCGCAAAACTTTATAAATACTTTTGCCCAGTTGAACCGTCATAGTCAGCAATGTCGTCTCAATGTCAACGTCTATGTATGTCTATGTATGTCTCTGTCCGTTTGCTGTCTCTCCCGCTGCCGCTTTCTGGCTGTCAAACTTTCAACGTCTTCATCCCTTTCCCTCGCGATTCCTCACCGCTGTCTGTTTCGACCACTCTCATCGTCTCTCTGCCCCTGTCCTGTTGCCAGTATCCTTTCTTTCTCACTTAGAGTCGGCTTTCATTGTCTATCACGATTGTCTCCTTTACACATATGTCCATGGGGATGGTTTGCTTAGGGTTTGACCTGTAGACCGGAAAACTTTAGCACGCGGGTACTGGGGATGGAAAAAATTGGACAAATTGTTTCGTGCTATAGTATTGGAGAGCCGTACGCTCATGCTTTATGTATGGTCTCCATTCGTCTCAGTTTCCCACTGTTTTCTCTTTTCCTCCAATTGCTACTATCTACATCTGTCTTAGTTTGTTGTTGCCACTGTTCCTGACTTCCGACATCTCATTTCGCTTTCCACTGCTGTATTCGTGCACATTCCTTTCTCCTGAACTGACACTTTCTTTGTTCAATCATACATGGCTCTCTCTGCATGTTGCACAGTCTCTGTTCTACTCACATTCAGCCGAAAAAGCGCGAATATGTTCGCATGCCAAAATTTTTGGTAAGGAAGTCTGAATTCGCCTTTTCTGTGCTCCGGCAGGAGCATTTTTCAGCTGGTTTCCGTCTTTTTGGTGTTATATCAGAATGTACTGCTTATATAACATGAAGTCAATGGTGAGTAAAATTTGGATAGTATTTTATATACCTTGATAGATTTGTACAAACGTCAGACCAAATTGACTATGTAGTAGTTTACTTTCTAAAAAGAGCTTCACATTCAGATGATTGCTAAACACGCTTAACTATTTCAAAGAACATTGATAAACACTATCAATATCGTTCCATACATAGCATGTAAATACTTTCGAGTCCAGCTAAGAATTTAGTTTTATATGATGTTGCTATTTCACGATAATTCAAGTTCATCCAACATATTACGATGACGAATTTTGCACGTCCAGTGGCCTGAAAGATTTACGATGATTTGTGACTTTTATGTTATCGGTGAATAAACGGCGACTAGAAAAACAGGTTCGTGACCTCCAAACCAAGAACCCTTGCTGTACGTTGGCTACGTTAGTTAAAACCATAATTACACTTCAGACCAGATATTACACGCATATTTGTCACGAATATGTAAGGTAACTTGGAATCTACAGATCTC
Source organism: Locusta migratoria (assembly GCA_026315105.1). Taxonomy (NCBI): domain Eukaryota; kingdom Metazoa; phylum Arthropoda; class Insecta; order Orthoptera; family Acrididae; genus Locusta; species Locusta migratoria. Next base: position 328,518,497 of record CM048747.1, on the reverse strand, counting down.
GGTAATGGATAGTATTATCGGAAAAACTTTCAAAGCTTTCCGGAATCATAATATTAGAACGCATCGAAAAAATTCGACGATTTGCCATGAATAGAAGTGTAGATTTGCCAATGCACGCAGTTGGATCTTCTGATACCAAAAATTATCATTTTTGTAGCGTATGGCGATAACGAATACACATTTCCAAAAACGGGAAACGGATTTTCCAGGTAAACACCTAAACAACGTACAGAAAACATTTTAGTCATTTCCTATTCCTCAAGATACATTGCCTCCCAATCAGAAACAGCGTTTTCGAACTATTACTGTCGCATGCTATCATTCACGGACCGCTATCTCAAGAACCACATACGGTATCATTCTGCTCTAAACTTTAAATAAAATTTCGATATGTTATCTACATTTCACACGCAGCTATGTGTAACCTAAAATCAACCATACGAGAAGTCTACGCAATGTGTTTTTACCTCTGCAAACCCTGCAAACTCTTTAAAATATGTTCGAATAGTTCACTAAACCGGATGATGCATATTAACGGTAAAGTAAACGAAAACAAAAATCACCCCCTTCATCGCCCGAAGATTTCATTCTTTAAGATGTACAAAAATCAAATTTTTTCGCCGAGTATCTATTTTCAAATCGCATGGTAAGTTTCAGAGCTGTCCGAACGCCTTCTTTCAGCACAATACGCACTTTTTCTAGCAAAATATCGCGGTTTTTCGGCCGTATCTTGCTAACGGACTAAGGTTTACGAAAAATGCTGTTTATGATGTATTGTAAATATTTGAACAATTTTCTATTGTTAGTTATTTAGATATTTGCGATTCACGGTGCCAGCTAAACATCGGGTTGTGTGATTTTGTGCAAAAATATGATAAGTTTCAACCTTTGTATCACGGTAACGGATAAAGATACCGAAAAAATTTAAAAACGGCCTCGAGAATATCATCCTAAGAACATATGGTAAAGATTTGCAATGAACAGCAAGTATCGAAGTGACCATCCCCACAATTTGTTTTATTGGTACACAAAAATCATCGTTTTTTGAGATTTTCTCAGGAACCGCCCATGTAGTCCAGTCAACGAATGCATTGTAGAGTTCATGAATATGCGAGAATTTTTGACTTCAGGACTTTGTTAGGGATAGTTAGGAGGTGAACATACTAAAAGTCCCCGCCCCTGGGGAGTGAGCTAAAGCGGGGGTGGGGGTGGAAAGGTCCAATTTTTTGGTTTTTCGCTTATATCTCGAAAGCTGTCCGCTTTAGGAAGAAAATGTTCCAAATACAAATGAAAGATAATTTAATTTGCTATAAAACTGTTTCCATACATATTACTCGAATTCCCAACGGTTTTCGAGGTACACGTTACTGAAAATCGACAATTTCGGAAAAAAATCACTTTTACCTCACTAATTTTGTCAAACATTTACTTCTAGTGACTCACTTGATCGTTTCTCAGAAAATTTGTCGAAAGGAAAGTTGTAGATCATTAAATTTCCTTGAATTTGATATGCACATTTATTACCTTATCTTCGGCCAATCAGAAGTTATATCATTTATAGGATGTGCAATCAGTTTCGAGGTCCTTCTAGAAATGAGTGTTTTGAAAGGCTGTGACGTTTTTATCTTATGAAACGTGCTAGCATGGTAAATAACAACACCGTAACAATGACAAGAAGGTAATTTCAATTGAAAGAGAACACCTTTTTACAATTATAACGTTTATTACAATATTGTGAATCATACAATGCAAGTATTTAGAAGCACTGATAGTGATTCAAAATGAAAAATAAGTGCATTGAATGCAACATTTTCATTTATCTGAGGAATGGTCGAGTGTCATTCACCTTAGTCAGTAGTGGAGACGTCGTCCAACACGATTGGTAGAGTCTCGATGTCACTGTCTCCATCTTCATCCTTAATATTCAGACTCCGTTGTTGCAGTTGAACCTTGCAGTTCAGGCATGTGACAGAGGACTGTAACAACGATTTTCTGGAACCACACCTCCACTGTCACAATCTTACGTGTATTGACAATAATTATCTTCAAGAATTCGTCAGAAGCAGCATCTAACTCACAGTTTCAGAACTAGTTGGGCATTCCTTCTTTCCCAACTCCAATTCAGAGCTCCACATTTCGGTTCCTCTCTTAACCAAAGTCGTACTTGGTGGTACATTCGGAATGGATGCTGCTTAACAGCTCCTTCAGTTAGAGGGAGAGTTCAGCTGCTTTTATAAATGATTTGAAGCGGAACTCGTTGAGGGATGTCTTGGTGGCTGGAGCTCCATACCATGAGAGAGTACTCATGATTCCCGCTGTCTGAATGGAGTCACGAAAACAAGAATTATTGGAAAAAATATCTCAGCAGCATGTTGTATGATTTTGGACTTCTGATGCATTTTGACAAACCCCACTTTACTCTTGCAATATGCTGCGGATGTTGTGTCACAGCCTGTAAATACATGTAGGAATAACAAATGGACGTTGTCCTTCATTTTCAATTCCTGCTCCTCTTGTTATATATTGCTTGCGCCCTTTCCACTCTAGGACTACAATATCTTGTTTTTTGGCAACAAACCACAGAATGTCATTTGGTGCAGGATGTGGCGGCTCCTCTGGTATATTAATGTGTGCCGCAGTCACATTTCGTAGACCTCTTTTCATCGTAATGTATGCTTCTAGTGGAATAGTTCCGAGTTTTCCAGTTACAGCTGATGTACAACGATCTCACAAATTCCAACTGACATTCATCATGATACACAGCCTCCTCCGCAACTAAATCATTTCAGGTGGAAAGATGCCTCATCGCCTCCTCTCCCCACTGATCATGTCTATCTCGAGAAGCATCCATACTCGTCACTTGTATGTCAGTTCTGTTGCGTCCTTTTGTGAGAAAAATAACTAAAAATATCTACCTTGGGCTTCTTTTGCTCACCATCAACACTTCCGGCACAAAAGAAACATTTTGTTTTGAAATCGAATTTTGCTTGTTTGGATCTCAAAGTTGAAGACTGAACTACTTCAGAGGACAATGAGAGTGCCTGTCTCTTTAAATGAGCGTTGATGAATTGCAGCCGGATGTAATTTTTTCGACATTCATTATGAATCAGAAGGATGCCCAAACCTAAAGATGAGCCATTGCTATGTCCCCTTTCTCTAATTGCTTTGATGAGTGATAGTATTCCTTTCTTGTCACTGTGAAAACACCAACATCTGGTCCATCTACTGTTTCATCACATCAAAACACCGAGTAGCCATTACGCTGACTACATAGTCAACATTTTCATAAATAAATGAAAAATATCATGAAAAGCCGACATACAAAGTTTTCTATGCTTGGAGAACTTTTGAAGTGAACTGAAGTATGTAGTAAGTGAGAACACTCCATTCCACCCCTCTGTCCAGTGTCTTGGAAGGAGCCAGTGTCACTGGCAGGCCTTCGATGTTCCTCGTGGGGCTTCCCCATCGTTAACCCTCTGCCGGCCGTCCTTGAAGGCGTGTCCACTGCAGGTGACAAATAAATGAGCATCGACCATTCCTCCTCATAAGAATGAAAATGTTGCTTTGAATGCACTTATTTTTCATATTGAATCACTATCAGTACTTGTAAAAACCTTCATTGTATGATACATAATATTATGATAAAAGCTATAATTCTAAAAAGGTGTTCTCTTACAATTCCAGTTACCTTCTTGTTATTGTTAAAGTGTTGTTATTTACCATGGTAGTACGTTTCATAAGACATAAATGTCACAGCCTCTCAAAACACTCATTTCTAAAAGGACCTCGAAACTTAGCGCACATCTTACAAATAATGTAAATTCTGATTGGCTGACGATAAAGTAATAAATGCGCATATCAAATTGAAGGAAATTTAATGCTTTACAACTTTCTTTCTGACAAATTTTCTGAGAAACGATCGAGTAAGTCACTAGAAGTAAATGTTTGACAAAATTAGTGAGGTAAAAATGATTTTTTCCGAAATTGTCGATTTTCAGTAACGTATATCTCGAAAATCGTTGGGAATTCGACTAATATGTATAGAAACAATTTTATAGCAAATTCAATTATCTTTCATTTTTATTTGGAACATTTTCCACTTTAGCTCACCCCCCAGGGGCGGGAACTTTTAGTATGTTCACCTCCTAACTATCCCTAACAAAGTCCTGAAGTCAAAAATTACCGCATATTCCATGCACTCTACACCCCTCTTTTGAGCACTCATTGACTGGACTAATGAATGAATGGTGCTTTTGTAAGCCGTTTGAAGCCCACCATAGACTACACGTCGTGAACAAAAGCCAACTGACATGCGCGGTATGATAAATCAGATCGAAAACAAGAAAATTTACATTATTTTTTTATCCCGCGTGTCATTAGAGAATGGACGATAGAGAACCATTATAAGATCAGTTCGATTAAACCTCTGCCAAGTACTTGGTATGATTTGCAGAATAAATATGTAGAAAATTTGTTTATGGGTGTTCTAAAGAATGAGGAAGTAAACTAAATAGGGCACGGAAAGAACGAGATGTGATACTATTTCTTTTTCTTTCTTTCTTTCTTTCCCTAAACTCCCGATCTGACTACCATATGTTGCTGTCAATGTCTACTTCAGTACAGAGTATGAACTACTCTTATTACGAAAAAAGTGATTCATTGCAGAGAAAATGACACATGAATATTTTGTATAAGAGAGTGTACAGCAACTCATGAAGATCCAAATCACATAGAAGGCACTCTACTCTACATCCATTTTAGCCCAGATCACTTTTCTTCAGTTTAGTTTTGATGCAGCTCAATCCTTATGATGTCATATGTCCTGAATAATGTGTGGTAAAATAATTTCCAAAGTTCATACCGTGGAAAATAAAGGTACGGTCTGCGAAATATGTTGTGAATGGCGTTGGTAGTAAAGATGTAATAAATTACAATCTCTTGCATGATGGAGAAGATTTTCATGCGTGCCTTTGTTTTTGACCCAATATTTCCTGAACTGTGCGTCGTACTATGTGTCTGGGTAAAAATTTTTTCGACGCTTGTCGCCGGGCTTCATTGCTTGTGTTGGCAACAGATGAACAATGAAGTGTAGAAATGCGTTAATATTTTTCATGAGCTACATAGTAAATGTTATTGCTGCTCGTTTCACTCACAGCAAAATTAATACTGTACCTGCTCTAGGGTTGACAGGTTCTTGTATGTACTCTTGTCCGTCCAGGAAGAAAAAAAATCGTTTTAATTGTAGTTGTTAAGACAAAACATTTATCGTCATATGAGTTGGTGCCAACATAACCACTGGAGACCGGCGAGAAACGTCGCTGTGTCTGTGTATATTGTATACTGTCTGCAAAACGTCTCGTCAGGCCGAATGCGCTCTGAAATTTTTAAGCACCATAGCGATTGTTTCCTGTCGGTAAATAATATTTGTACCAAATCTAACTAAAATCAGTCAATTACTAGGAATAGATGTGGAATATTTTCACTTGGTGTGGCGGTTTAGCGCAAATTTTGTTGTTTATGACGTCATATCTCCTAACCTTCACGAGATGACATGCCACTGTTTTATACCTAATTAAAGTCTTTTTATGAAGCACGCGTAGCTCTACTTGCAGTAACTATTTTCATTAATATCAGTGCAGTACTTCCCTATATGATACATCAACTATTTGCCTCAAAAACACCTCTTTATGAGCGTCACTGTCACATACCATTCGAGAGTTGATGTCTTAACAAATTACGCTACCATACTATGTAACTTAATCATAAGTTGTACCAGCAGGCCAGCCCACTTGAAAACATAGACCATCATTTTGTCTGAAAATATTTCATGTTGTTAAATACTCCAAAATATTTATTCTTATTCCAATGTTCCTTCACTGTGTCAAGTTTTTAAATTTCATTTTCCTAGTTCTTCATAACCAAACAGCACAAAAAATGTGCAGAATGATATGTGAAAAATGATAAGTGAACTAGATCCATTTTCATAACAACAAGAATTAATCTGAATTGTAATTTTAAATGCACAGATGCAAGCAAACACTACATAATTTTTACTGTGGCTACTTGCGTTAGTTAATGGTACCGTGTGTAAATAATTTGTAGAATTTGTTGCATGATATTTACAGAGTTTGCAGAGGTAAAAACACGTTGTGTAGTCTCTGCATATGGTTGATGCTAGCTCACATATACAGCAGCGTATAAAATGTAGAGAAGATGTTGATCTCACATTTAACGCTATCTATACGCATATGCTTCACAACCGATGAAATCGAGGAGCATTCAATACCGTATTGTTGGGGTTCAGTACATGAATCAGCAAAAAAGTAACTGCAATATGAGAACTTAGTCAATAAATTCAATTTTCCTTGTGAAGAAATCAAATATGAATTACACCTTTCAAAAGGAGTAAAGAGATTTTAGTGAGTTTTTAATACAGAAAGCAGAATCAGTAAATCCGTATATCCTAATCAAGAAAATTTAATGTTCATTTATATTTCTAAAAATAAAATTGTGACACTTTACTCTGTCACTGATGTAAAACTGAATATTCAACTGAAAAGTGTAGATATGCCGTCAGTATGTTGTTTGGTGTACTACCATTCTTTGAAGTTGTAGAATGCAACGTTTTGCATGGAGATAACAGGTTTACTTACATTATGGAATGCCTTTACTCTCTCAAACTTTAAACTGAGTACTTTTAAATCACATGTACAATTGATGGAGCTTCCAATTTGATATACTGCCTGAACTTTCTGGTCAGAGTTCTTTGGCCACTGGCATTACTGAAAGAATTATTTTCCATTGCTTAAGGTGAATAATACTTTCAGAACACCAATCACTCATTCTAGCAAAATGTCAGGTCATCGGCTGATAGCCAAAGAACAGGAAGTAGGTACTTCCAAGGAATATATCAATAACATCTGCTTCTTTTCCCACATTTTTAGTATGTTCTTGTAGTTCAATAGTTTTGACTAGTAAAACTAGTTTTCTTCATCTTAATGCTATTTTGCTCTGGGTAAACAATCCAACATGAATAAAACCTTTCAAATGGAGCTAATGGGTGTCATTAAGTTTTTAATGCACAAGGTTAAATCAGTAAAACTGTACATACTAGTCAATTAATTCAGTCAATGTAAACTTTTGAAAATTCAACTGAACTGAAAATGTTGAAAATGCCATCTATAGGTTCTTTGGTGTACAACAGTACTTTGGTGTAGTATAATAGAATGTTTTGCATGGAGATAAATGATCGAGTGTGCACCCTGTGGCATTTCCTCTTCTTTGTTTGCCAATCTTCTTCCCACTTGTCCTCTACATATACGTAGTTTTGGGCAAGTTGAAAAGTTTATGTTGTTGGCTTGTAGAAGAAGGACCCACAAAAATAAATAAACGTGAAACTATAAAGACACATTAATATATACTCATCTTGGTTTTGATAGTAGCTTCTTCGTTGTTGATCTGCTAATTCTTCTTTTATTCTTGGCGTTGTGTTTTCTGCTAGAGCTAAAACTCTTAAATCTTTCAGGAACTGTGTCTACTGTTCTTTATATAATACACTTCACATTAAGCTCTTTAAAATTTTTATTTTATATAACAAGTTTGCTTTGCCTACAACTCATTACCAAAGCATCTGTCACCCTCCAAATCCAAGCAGACAGTGTCAGTAATGGCAAACTTTACCTTCCACTCCTCTTTCACCTCTCAATACAAATGAGTGTCACTAAAATAAACAATTTTTTAAGACTGTTGAAGACAGAAAAATGATTATGTAGTTGAAGTTTATAATTTAATTATTTTGTTTTCTTATTTTAAATCGGTGTGTGTGTTGTCTTGTGTGGTTGTAAATGCGTTTTGAAATGTGTTGTTGACATGTCTTATTTGGACTTGGAAATGGCAACGTTTTGTTTATCAACAGAAATATAATGTTTTGACACTTTGTGTGACAGTTTAATCGAGTCTGTGTGTGTTATCAAATGGTGTGTTATTTTACTGAACGTATTTTGGTGTAGCTATTTCATTTGTTTGTGATCAACATTTACCTGGATTTGAAAAGTACCGTTATATTTATTTATTTGGTAATTACTCATGTGATTAGCATTAATTACGTCTTTGAGAGAAATATTTGTTGTCAGTGCAATATAATGATTCTAGTGAGGTAATAGGTTTTGTTGGGCTCTTTTTATTTATAATACTTGGTTATTTGCATCACATGCCAATGATGATTGCATCATTAAAACCAACTAAACATTAATAAACAGGTTTGTGATGAATCTGTATAGTAGGTAAATTGATTTCAGAATACTATTTTATATATTATGTTGTTTATGGTTACTAAAACTTTTTTGAGTTGAAAAATATAAATAGTTTGCATTCGAGTTTTAGTAAAGGTATTACAATGAAAATAGCTGATTAGAATGTTTTATATGGGTACTAATATCACTTTATACCAATGGTATAGCTTTTGGAACAGAAATGTTTTAAGATTTGGGACTGAACTATTGGGTAGAATTATAGAGTATTCATATATAGAAATGTTACAATCCTTGGAAAACATGGAAAACTGTCAAATCTTCCATTTTCACACACTGCCAGGCAGTTCATGTTCAGGCTTCTTTGGCTGATGGCATTATTAAAAGAACTGTCTTACATTGCTTGTAGTGAATAATACTTTCACAGCCAAGTGCACCAACATCGATTAAAAGTTAACCATAGTTAAATTGTCATCTAACTGCATTCAATGCAAAATCCTGGCACACACACCGGAATCAAAGTTAAACAAGAGAGTTAATTGTGGTTACATTAGAGAATGGGAAAGGATTGCTTTTCTCGAGTTGACCAAGGGTTTGTACATAGATGATGGGAGTTTTCCTATATTACGGGTTGCACTGAGGAAGGATTTGCATACCTTGATAATTTAAATTGTGACTTAAATGTATTGGAAAGTGAAAACACTTTGCAGATTGTGGTGGCAGGAAGTTTGATGAGAGATTTCAGCTGTCTAAAGAAACAGTGTGGCTTTGTCAAACCACAATGATGATGGGTTAGAAATTCCTACTGATCTAGAAAAACTCCAATTTGATAAGAAACACACTTTTGATTACTGTAATAATGTACACATTCTGAATCTCTTCAAATTAAGTCCCATAATAGCAAGTATGTTAACTGACTTTAATGTCGGCAACATGCTCTCCTGGTTTCTATCCCCGATCGTTTCTCATAATTTAATATCATCATATTTTGTTCTAGGCAATATGCAATTATTAGTTATAAAATTTGTAATTTATATTGATGCAAAATTTTTTAAAAGATAAATTCTGACCACTGAAATTCAACTGTCTTTAACTCTCGAGTGAGCATGTTTGCGTATAAAGTGCGGCAACCATATGTAACACTGTTTTTTACTGTTTCATGGTTGTCTTTAAATTGTGAGCCTGACCAACTTCTTCATTACTGCTTCAGTTACCACGGTGTTAAATTATCATGCATCCTGGTAAGGAGCAGTAATATGAAATAAACAGAGAGTGTGTCATCTTTGTGTACAAAGTAAGCCACGGGCCTGGTCATGTAAGTAATATTTCCTTTAGTACTATTTTGTGCCCTTTCATGTGCACAAAAATATCATACATACTAACAAGCTGGTTCTCCCCACTCTGTGCAGAGTGAGATCAAAACTGAACATCAATAAGCTTGTGTTGCTCAAGGAGGATTAATGGGTCAACATTGTAAAATAAATAAAAAATGATGATTACTCTGAGGAAGGAGAATAAGTTATCACAAAGCTGTACAAAAACATCATTCAGATACTCAATGTGAACAGCAAGTCTCCACACTGATGACTTTTTTTATTGGGACAGATAACACAAGTAAATGTAATGAAATATGTCTGATAATGTATTTGGGGGTGGGGTGGGGGGGTGGAGAGAGAGAGAGAGAGAGAGAGAGAGAGAGAGAGAGAGAGAGAATACTATTTTGTCAAAAACTGACATGGCTTAAAGAGATAAACATTTTTATACCATACCTTTGGCTGGTCACTGTTTTTAATTATAAGCACTGTAAAAATGTTGCATGTTGCCAGAGATGTCGAGTGAAACAGAAGCTCTGTGGGCAATATTTAGGCCAGAAATGACTGATGAAATAGTAAGATACACAAACTTATATTCCAAGAATGAAACTGTACAATAATGCAGGGAAAGGGATGCTAAAGAAACTACAAGGTGCGGAATTATTTTTGCGATAGTGTATTTCTTTGTGATATCAATGTTGTTTAATTAAAGTAAACTACAATTCAGTACATAAATACTTACCCCTTTGAAGCATAATGACTGCTGTTCATTACACATGTATGAAGTGTGCACCACGCCTACGCATGTTATGAAATATGGCGCATCCACTCTAGGGTTAATAGGCACATTCTGTTAGCATAACCCCATCAAGTCTATTACTGTCTTTTATGTGTCCACACCGTATAGCTCTGGCAGCTGTACAAAATCCACTATTGACTGCACATATTATACCCATTATTGACATTTGGCAATGGTTTCAACATCTTATTGCCATGTGCCTGCAATGGTTTTCCATAAAAACCTATTATGTTAATAGAAAATTGAATCCTTGGGAGTATTTTCTACCTGTGTAGTGATGGTTAAAATATCAAGACTACAACATAATTTTTTTTTAACTAACACCAATACTCTTCAAAACTTTTTTAATGTACTGAAATTTCCTTAATAAATCATTTAACATTTCAAGGGACACCATGAAATAAAATCCCACAACTTAATGAGATTCAAACCCTGCTACCTGCCAGACAATGTGCTTTACCATTACACCAATCCACAAACACATCAAATTTATCTTGAAAATCCCTCATATTATACTGAGAAATCTTTAGAGAATGATTACAGAATTGTATAGTAAACTTATGTATACAGGCGGCCTTATGTAAATTCACATCTATGTAAACAGCTTTGCATCTACAGGGCGGCTTTCCATTGTAATAATGGAGTTAACCACTGTCAACTGCATGGCTGGCTGAAAACAGTTTTGTCATTGGTGATTAATACTGATGCACTGTAGAGAGATTTCAAACATGATTTACTTTTAACTGTGATCATGGGACTGTGGTTATCTTTATTTATGACAGAGGTATGTGCAGTCAGCCATCAGAACCTGACCAATCATTCTGGCAAAATGTCAGGTTATCAGCTGATTGGATCCTTCTAAGCAATAGATCAACAATATCTGCTCCTTTATCGTGTCTTTTAGGATGTTCTTGCTGTTTAATAGTTTCTATGTTATTTGATTAGTTGCACAGTTTTCTTCATTTTAATGTCTATTTCATCCTGGGTAAGAAGCCGACAACTTTCGAAACCAATCGGCCTCTTCCTTATGGTTCCATCTATTTATATAAAAGAAAGTCATGTTAGTTACATTATTTATAACTAAAGAATGTCTGAACCGATTTGGCTCAAAATTGGTGGGGCGGTAGCTTAAAGCAGGAGACGAATACAGGATACTTTTGTCCCGTTCGACCGCATTCCCGTGTTACGTGACATAAAACTTAAAGTACGCTTCCAGATCGGATTATTTTCTAGATTCCCCAAGAATCAGCTTATTCATTCATTACTCGCCTAGTGACAAAATACACTGCATCGGAGCAAACAAATACGCCAAGGAGATTAGATTAAAGGAAGACGGTGTTATCAATGCCGAGAATACATGAAAAACATAATCTTCCTCAGTAAGTTTAATGTGTCTGAAACTAAATTATTATGCGGATTATCAAAATAATATTTTTTACTATGAAGAGAAAACAACTGTTGCCATCTAAAATGTCACTGGTTATCTCAAGCTTTGCCGCAATTGTATGATTTCATTTGCCGCAATTGGTTGGCTTCATTCCCAAGATCCAGCAACTGTTGCCAACATAGCTATACCACGCCTGTGTCGCGCATTGTAAAATTTTACCGGTATATAGCAATGTTGTCAATCGTGTTTCAATTAGATTCCTAATAAGAGTTCATTATTTACTTACAGGTCAGGAAACAAACAGACGAATATTGGTGCCAATTACAAAAACCATATTATCTGGTTGAGCGAACTAGCCATTTTGGCAGCGAAAAAAGAGGACGTAGGCAATTTGAACATAAAAATTCAAAGCCAAATCACTGGCCAATAACATACATACATATTGTCTCAAGAATATGTATCAGTGTTGATATTTGCATTAATTTACTTCGATGGTTTCCATTTCTGATCCTGTTGAAGTCGTCAATTATCCAACAAAATTCGTGAATTCATTGGATTTGCTAGGAATGCCACCGCACATTTTGCAAATCAAGGTTGGGTCTGTGATAATCATGTTACGCAATCTAAGCCAAACGAAACTAAGCAATGGAACAAGACTCTCTGTGAAGAAGCTGATGAACAATGTGATTGAAGCAACAATAATCACAGAAAAGTTCAAAGGAGAGGATGTTCTGATTCCAAGAATACCACTGATTCCAACTGACTTGCCATTTCAATTTAAGCGTGTCCAGTTTACCGTTCGCCTTGTATTCACAATGACGATTAATAAAGCACATGCCCAGTCGTTGGAAGTTTGTGGATTAAATCTTGAATCGCTGTGTTTTTCACATGGGCAGTTTTTCGTAACGTGTTAGAGAGTTGGTAAACCATCTGCACTGTTCATTTTCTCTCCGGGTGGAAAGACAAAAAATATCGTTCATCAGAAAGCGTTGCAATGAACACAACACAAAGAATTCAGAAACGTATTTGTATTTTAGTTAATTATATTGTTTCATAAGGACTTTCTATCATTAAAGTATGATAATGCTATAATTACTTTGTTTTTAACTCCTAGGCTCTCAAGAAGGTTTAGACAAGTTATAAAAAGCATTTCTATTCTGCTTGCTGAGAGAAAAACTTGCTAAGCTGTGCTGTAAAAATGTCCATTTTTTTTCCCTCCAGTCATTTTTAACATGAAACAGGATTTTTTTTTATGCTTAAATGTATAATCACGCCTATTCGTACAGTAAAATCATTAAAAGTACGGCCGTTAAAGGTACTAACCTCACAGATAGAGCAAATCCAAAGGTTTCTCTAATAACCCGTTTCCAATTGATTTACCCATCTATTTTAGCTTATATCACCAATCAGGGTCCCAATAACAACAAATAAGATCAGAGAGAGGTGGAGGAGGAGATTGAGATTGGGAATTAAGTGGGTTTAAAAAGGGGGGATGATATAGACACAGAGAGGAGGTGGAGGAAACACACATAGGGTGACGTGTTTCCAGAAATTCCAGGACCAATGTGTAATGCTAAGTAACTGATAATAAGAAGGAGTTACACAAGTGCATGACAGTCTTGATAGACAATAATGTACGAATAAAAAAGCTTTACAAAATTTATAGTGTGAGAAGTTCTCAAGGATGACACACGAGTACTAGATATTGTTCAATTAGAAGCTGCCATAACTATAACATATGCATATGGAGTACTTCCTCTTCAAATTTCTGTAGTCTTAAGTGTGAACAGTAGCATTTTGTTCCTGCATTATGGTTAGTAATAAGTTTAAAAAAGTTGAGCAAATTTTAAGATATAACGACAAGCACAATTCTTTCAAAAGACTCACAGATTGAGCAATAAACAAGGTGCACTTATAATTGTACATGACCAGCTCTATCCATGCAAAATTCGCTGCCATTGTACATGGGTAATAAACCAGAATAATTTGGTTTGAAATTCTGGCTTACAGCAGATTCCTGCAATACATGTAAAGTGGAAGTGTTTCCGAAATTGAGTAACCAAAGTGAAAGATACACAAACACACCAACTGCAAAAGCATGTTTTTACACTTTTCTGCTACAATGTACTTTTAAAGAACTAATCTAAAATTTGCCAATTTCTTCAACTCCTAAAATCTTGCAGAGCTGTTTAAGTGAGACAACACAACTGTGCTAAGTATGCTGAAGAAAACCCGGAAAGACATTCCTACATCAGCAAAGTATAATGCAGACCTTTAAATCTCTATCTATATAAAAGTGAAAGGACACTCTCACCTATGAAGCTGAAATTTGATAGGAATGTATTTTATAGATAGGAGACGTCAGCTAAGAAAGTATTTTGGGATAGGGCCGATAGTTCAGGAGATATGACGTCATAAACAATGAATACTTCCTTCTTGTGGCACATGATACTCCGACTTTGTCAGTCCACTATTTGAGAGGGAGAGCAATTAGCAACTTGCAACAAACGTTAAACATAATTTCAAACCTTTAGGAAACTTATCCGTGCTGACAACCATAGCAAAATGATCAAAGGAAAAAAGCTTCTCGCTTACTACTTTTCCGCTGTTCACAGAGTAAAACTACGGCATTCGGTATAACATTGCAATTTATAATTTCCACAAAACATATTGTACCTGCAGGAAATTTTACAGACAGTAAACAATCATACATCTGAATGTAACTTCAAAATTGTATCCCCGTACAACATGTAATTCATGAGGTATGAACACATAAACAGTATTGTTCTTGGAAAACCGCCGCATCATGCACCAAGTTTTAATCTATGACTTCTTTACTACTAATTGCATTCGCAACAGATTTTACAGGCATACAGCTCTTATAAAATGAATGCATAACTACAAAACTATACAATTGTACAACATATAACTCAATAAATATGATATCACATATACTGGGATGGGTAAAACCTTTTAACATCAGTCACCATGTTTTATTACATTTTTTATTTACTGTGAAGAATATCCTGTATTCCAGTGAGCTTAATGAAATTCCTGAATGATGACAGTGGTATTGAAAACTTTGAAGCAACTTTGAACTGTGAAGCTCATACCGCTGCAGGAAGAAGCAGTAGACTTCTATTGGGCTACAAGGAAAGGAAGAGAATGAAACAGTGTACATCCGATGAATACACATTATTTCAGACAGATATGGCTTTTAACTTTAAAAGACTGCAGTTTTCAGTGAAACTTTCATTTTCTAAAATGTTCAAATGTTCACGTTTTTTAAACATGATAGGTAAACACACACACACACACACACACACACACACACACACACACACACACAGGCAGACATATGTATTTTGCATATGTCTACCTTTGTGTGTGCATGCATGCGCACGTGTATATGTGTGTGTGTGTGTGTGTGTGTGTGTGTGTGTGTGTGTGTGTGTGTTTTACCTATCCTTTTTCCCCCAACGGTAAGTCTTTCCTCTCCCGGGATTGGAATGACTCTTCACCCGCTCCTTTAAACCCAAATCCTTTCCTTTACCCTCTCCTTCCCTACTCTGCCTGAAGAAGCAACAAATGGTTGCGAAAGCTTGCCTTTGTGTGCATTTGTGTGTGTTTTATTTATGTTTGCTAAACATCTTTACCTCTGTTCTCTGGACAGAGCCTCCGCCTCAATCTCTGTCCAACTGTCAACATTTGTTGACTATCTACAAATGTCTACCTTGTTGTGTTTGCGTGTGTATGTGTGTGGGTGTGCGCTTGTTTGCCTTTCCTTTTATCCCCTTAAGGTAAGTCCTTCTACACCTTTTCCACTTATTTAAAACCCGTATCCCTCCCTTTCTCCCCTCCTTCCTTTCTCTTTTCCTGAAGAAGCTACCAGCGGTGGCGAAAGCTTGTATGTTTGTCTGTGTATGATTTTATTTGTATCTGTCGACAAGCCTGTGCTTTGGATAAGTCATCCAATTTCTATTTTATATATAGATTGTTTGACTTACCCAAAGCCGATAGACACAAAAAGCACATATGAAAACACACACAAACAAACATTCAAGCTTTCACAACCTAGTTGCTTCTTCAGGAAGAGTAGGGAAGGAGAGGGAAAAGAAAAGGATGAGGGTTTTAAGGGAGTGGGTAAGGAGTCATTCCAATCCCGGGAGAGGAAAGACTTACTTTGAGGGAAAAAAAGGAAGGTAAACAAATACACACACAACCACACATATACACACGCAAACACACCTAGGCAGATATATTGTAGAAAAGCCGTGTGTGTGTGTGTGTGTGTGTGTGTGTGTGTGTGTGTGTGTGTGTTTGTTTACCCTTCTTTTTTCCCCCCAAGGTAAGTCTTTTCACGTCTTTTCTCTCCCGGGATTGGAATGGCTCCTTCAAATGTTTGTATAGTCTATGGGACTTAACTACTGGGTCATTAGTCCCTAAACTTACAGACTACTTATGAACTACTTACGAACTAGGACGGCACAAACATCCATGCCCGAGGGGGGATTCGAACCCCTGACCATAGTGGCCGTGCAGACCGTGACTGGAGCGCCTTAGTCCCCTCGGCCACCGTGGCTGGCAATGGCTCCTTACCCACCCCTGTGAAAGCTAGCGTGGTTTTTGTGTGTGTGTGTGTGTGTGTGTGTGTGTGTGTGTGTTTTATTTATTTATTTGTGTTACTATCACTACCTGTGCTCCTTCACCTGGTAAGTAATCTTCATCTACTTTATATTGTGCCTGAGTAATTGTGAGGATGAGTGTTCTATTTCTGAGAAAGGCCGCGGCCAAAAATTTATAATTGTGTGTGTGTGTGTATCTTATTTGTATCTGTAGGCGGCTAAACATTTGTCTTTACGCTGAGTTGTTCCCTATCTACATATTATTATTATTATTATTATTATTTATTATTATTAACATTCCTTACTGGACCTTCCATTGTTGGCATTATATAACACACACACACACACACACACCACACACACACACACACACACACACACACACACACACACACACACACAGAGTCATCCTCTTAATTTATTGGACTTCAGCTAGTTCAAGTGGATATGGGTACTTTACCAGATCATCATCTTTCACTTCAGAACAGTCCCTAACAATGGAACAAAAGCTATGGGTAACATCTAAAGAGTCATACACTAGTCACTATATTTTTGATAAAGCACCATCTCGGTATAAAAACTAGAAAAATTTTAAAACCATTTAAAAAATGTGACGATGTATTCAGAGGGTGTAACACACACCCATCACTCATTTCATCTGCATTAATTATTAATTTTTTAAAGTAATCTGCAGTTAAAGGTGATTCTTAAATATTGTCTGTGGTAATCTGATGGTACATCATTAATTTCACAGTATTGGAGAATAACTGAGGCATTTTAAAGTGACCATTAATTTTCAAAAGATGAAATGTTTTTAGAGCGAGTGTCAGTGGATTTTAAATACCCTATCGCGTCTTTAAATTTTCCAGGTTACACCTCTAAACTAGCATAGATTCTCTTGAGTGGTACAGTCAACACCATTGATAGTTTAATTTTTAGTTAGAATAGAAAAGCTGTTGTAACAACTCAAGTTACATCAGAAACATCAATTTAATTTTGAATAGTGGGTCAGTTAAAACCACAAAAATAGCTTTTATTCAGAATATGCAACAGGTAGCTGCTCTCCTGCAACTTCTATTATTGCCTGTAGACTTCTGTTTTAAGTCAACATCACTGGACTCTCCCCCCCCCCCCCCTTTAAATTTGAGAACAAGACTTTTCATGACTCTGAAATATTTTCATTTAAAGTTATTGACATTCCAACCTGGATTTTCCATTGTTAGATTTCATTTAAAGTTAATATGCTCATCATCCTACATGAAGAGTCATCACAAACTGGAACAAGTAAATCACATCCTTCATAATGGTTTTCATTATCTGTCCCTGTAATGAGACACCTCCTAACCATGACCCTTCTGACACCTCCACAATATCCTAGTCCATCCCTTGGAACACGCTTATGCAAGATATAGCAAATTCATCCACCAAAACACTTCCTATTCCAGTCCTGTCACAGATGTATCATACCCCCATCACAGGTTGGGCTACCTGTGAAAGCAGCAATCATTGCACAGTATTTTATATTGGTATGACAAACCAACTGTCCATCAGGACTTACGTCCACCATCAAACTGTGGTAAAAAGCAAAGGACAAGCTTGTGGCACAGCATGCAGCTACCAATTCCAGCTTCATAACCCGGGCCATCTGGATCCTCCCTTGCACCACCAGCTCTTCTGAACTGCACAGATGGAAGCTGTCTCTACAACACATTCCATGTGTCCCCCAACCATCCTGGCCTCAAACTAAGGCAACTTATTATCCCTACACATAGTGTCTAACAGTCAAACATCCCCCACTCACTATCTGGTATCTCATTCCAATTCTTGTCTTCAAACTGTGTGTCATCATCTTTCCCCCCCTTCACCTTTCCATTACCACCTATCAAAGCCTTTACAATTCTTCATGCAATGTGACATGTTCCATCCCCTCCTTTACCTGATATTCTTCCCCGATCCACCCTCAATCCTATCAAGAAGCTTGTTCTGCTGGAGCAGCCAAACATGGTTTCATGTGTGCTTGAGCTATGTCTGAGTAACTGTGTGAATGTGTGTGTATTTTTGTCTTGTACCTTTATATTTGAACAAAAAGTTTTGTCACATTTCAGGTATAAATTAAACTACAACTCTTATCATTTTGAAAAGGCAGGGAATCAAATGGAAAGTTGTATGCTGATGCTGTACTTACTTCCTGAAGCGCTCGTTTATCTACAACTTTGGAACTCTGCAGCATTTTTATCACATTTTTAGCGCCTTCAACAACAGCTGCCTCAATCCTCAGTCTGTGCCTCAATTCTTCCACTCTTTCTTCAAGTGGTGTTTCAAATTTGTCTGTTGAAGTAGGTAGACATGGAAAAATGTAATTACAAACTGACAGTAATTATAAACTTTTAATTAAGTGACAGAAATCAAAGAAATTGGAAGGTATTATAACAAAAAAATTACAATTCCATCATTTCTACTACACTCTGTGCTCAAATTCCTCCAGAACGTTTGTTTGAAGTATTTTTCTTGCTGCACTGAGCTCCAACAGTAAAATAAAGGCGAATCATTTGATTAAAGTAGGTGCACTAGCTATTTCAGCACATGAACAACAATGATATTTTATTTTCTTGGTGTAAATTCTGATTAAAAGTACTTTGTCAATATAATCAGGACACGTTGGAACTCATGACAAACACTACTGTCAAGCCACAAACAGGCATTTAAAAAAGATAATCACATATACACTCAGCCATTGGACATAGCCTTTGTCAGAACAGTAATTCATATAATCACAAAGGCACAACTAACATCTCTGGCTGCTGAGGGTGATGATAGATAAACTAGCACTGCCTGACAAAGCATGCAAGTATTAGTTTGGTGGACGGAGAGACAGGTCAGCAACACAGTTCCCAGATAGGGAAGAGGGGGGAGGGGACTAAAGAAGGGGGGGGATAGCACAGACAGTGGGGGGATGAGAAAAGAATTGGGAGAAATGTAGAATAAAAGAGGCTACAGGATGCAAGATTTGTGGGGACAGTAGGTTGAGGCCCACATATTTTGAGGACCGAAGAATATACTGTTTGGGTAACTCTCATCTGTGCAGTTTATGAAAGCTGGTAGTTGAGCTGAGAAACCAGATGGTCTGGGTTGTGAAGCAACCTCCAAAATCAAGCATCTTATGCTCTGCTGCACATTGTGAGAGGGCGATATATCTTGCTTTTGGTCACAGTTTGGCAGTGGTAATTATTCTGATAGTAGTAATCATACCAATATAAAAAGCTATGCAGTGATTGCAGCAGAGTTGGTAACGCACATAGCTTCTTTCATACCCTATTATGGGAGTAGCAGAGGAAATTCTGACGAGTGGATTTGGGAAGTCTTGCAGTGGGATCTTACACAGAGATATGATTCCTGAGGCAGGGGATGGGGTTGGGGGCAGTATAGGGGTGAGGGGTGGACCAAGATGTTTTGGAGGTTTAGTGGGCAACTTCACATATCTGTAGCGAGAAAGGTCATGGGTTAAATCCAATCAAGTATGTGCATGTCTGCGGCTCAACTGTTGTCTTTGAAGTTTGAATTTCAACATAGACTTTCAGAAGAGGACGCGTGCTGAGTGAGACGAGTCTTAACATGGTCAGGGCATGGCAATATGATGGCAGACTCACGAGTCATACAATGAAGGCTTTCACGACTGTATGTCATAGCAGCTGGTAGATCTTCTGGGTTATAATTCAGTGGACTATAAAACTTTGCAGTTTTTCCATGACATTTCGTCCAGAGCTGCAATGGACATCTTCGGAGGTGTTCCTATTTCCACTGAGTCTTGCCAACTGCAGTCTGAGTCGGCAAGACTCAGCGTAAGTAGGAAGACCTCAGAAGATGTCTAGCACAGTTCTGAGCGAAACAACAGAAAAAACTGCATAGTTTTATGGACCATGGCCTTATAACCCGGAAGATCTAGCAACATCAATATTGCAATAATATTAAGTAATATTTTGAAATTAAACAAAGAGATAGTACAGAGCAGAAGAAAGTGAAACTAGATCATCCCACCTGAACATTCCATAGAAAAAAAAAGACAATTCATGGAGCATGTCACAAATATTGCAAATTTTCATATTTTCATGGATATACAAATCCACATCATGTTTATTACTTGAGAAAGGAACATCCAACCCTCAATACATTATAGCCTTTTCAGAGGGAGTCAATATGAAATTTAGTACATTACTTAAGACTTCAAAAGGAAAGATCATAAAGAAGGTAATATTGTAGCACAGTGATGTCAATTTCTGAAGGCAATAGGGCAATATCAAAGAAAACTTTAAGAGTATTGTTTGGCTCGACAAAAGATGCATAAATGGAAACAATTCAATGAGTACAGGCTGGACAGATGATTCAGTAACTGACACCATGCCACAACCCATTGGCAAAGATAGTAAATTGGTCCTCTTTTCAGGTGCATCAGCAAGGTTTGTGGAAAACTATATGCTGCTATTTAAGTAGAGAAAACAGCTGATTACTCTTAAGACATGTATAGAGACAAATTTTAGAAGTAGTTTAAGGATCAACTTTGAAGGGCTTCAGCAAGCCTTCAGTGATAGTTACAGACATCACCTTGTTTTATTTTACAAGGGTTGCCCAGAAAGCAATTCAAAACTTTTTTCTTTAACAATTATTTATTGCACATAATGGGACCCCCTCCCCCCCCCCCACGCACACACACACACAAAGAGGATGATAATTCCTCTACATACCCTATTTCTTCATGTAATTTCTGTCCCAGTCTATAATCTTCCTTCAGTGAAAAATTCAATGTCAGTATGTTACTTGTACAGTACATTATGTACAGATGACATTTTGAAACTGTCCTGCTGCTATGCTATCTGTCAAAAAGCCAAGCACACTCAAATGGGCGGGCTACAACAAAGAAACATTCCTATACCAGATGATTGTAGAAACGGGTACTGGATCTTGTGGCCGAAATAATCCACCCCTACCCCTGTATATTGTGAATGGTCTAGAGGGAGAGAGAGTCACAAAGTCCTCAGATTGCCACCCTACCACTGCTGCTTCAATTCCAGTAAACATAAATGGAATCAAGTGTGTGTGTGGGGGGGGGGGGGGGGGCTGAAGTGGAACAAATGACAGAGGATGCCATAAACCAAACTTCATAGTCAAATTGGCATAATGTTACAGGACACAAAGAGGATAATCATCAGAATGTGGGAGGCTGTATTTTCTGTGAAACATGACATTGAACAGCTGCGGCAGAGTGGCCGAGCGCATTGAAGCGCTATGCTACAATGCGCGAGGCCGTTCCCCTTGGGGGATTCGAATCCCCTCTCGGGCACGGATGTTTGTGCTGTCTTTAGTATAAGTTATTCATTTTTTTTCTTCATTGAACAACTTCTTATTTCATTAAATGCTGACAGAAGTTCCAAGTTGCAGAACACAACAGCCAAAGATGACATTTGTGTGTCTGAAGTGTACCCAAGTGATTTTCAGAATGAGAGTGTGGGTTTTTTTTTTTTCTGATGAAGGTTGTGAGGAAAAGTTGCCTGTGTATGAGTGTTTTTTGTGCCAATCAAGACTCAGCTGCAAACTATTCTCACTATATTGTTGAATACCAATCTGGACTTTCCACTGTAAAATCAAAACACTGTATTCATGCATTATAAGCACAAATTTCTGCTGCTCTCTCTTCTCATTACTATGCTATTTTTCTTGGCATGTTACAGTTCCATGCTTTGTTACATTACTGTTGACTTTGTAAACATACTTATATTTTGATCAAAAGTCAAAGTTTTGAAAATACTTGGGTTTGTGGCTTGTAGGTAGCAACCTCTGCAGAATTACTTTCTTATGTGTTGGGAAAGTTATACTGTTTTTGACATTTTGTGGCCATATCTATGTGGTTATCCCTTCAGTTACAGCTATAGCAGCATTACATGATACTGATATTGTATTTTATCCAAGTTTTCAATGTTCCAAAATTATGGAAGTCGGGAAGTGTAGTGAACAAAATTTTGAGTAGCTGGGTGGATGTTTGCGAAAGATTGGATCTTCGCTGTTTACTAGCAATATTTTATTCTTAAGGGAAACATCTGTTTGTTACAACAGAAATGCAAATATAGTTTCTTGTAGAGGTCCATTTCAAATGTATCACAGTCCTTAGGAAACTAAAATGGTCATGTCATGTCATTTCTTAGTTATTGCTGATTTTTATGTCACAATGAAGTGCTCCATATCATAAAACCAGTTATAAATCAGTATAAAAGATACTAGTTGCAGTCATGCAATGTCATATTCAGAATTTTAGCTTACTATCTGCTTGGAATGCTGCCATCGCATCATGTATCAAAACTGAACAGGTATGTTCCAATGTTTTTTGTTAGACTATGCTAATATTACTAAATGCAACAAAATCACTGAACCTTTGAATGCTGCATAATGTACACAATGTATAAGTAATAGCTACTTGAATACCATGATGCCTAGATACTAGCTCTGACCACACCCCTCTGCACACATTGCAGCAATGTTGTGCATACTGCCATGCCATGCTTTGCGGTAGTGGGGAGGGAAGGGCAATGTACATTACTATCTATGGTTACCTGAAAAATCAGACCTATAATGGTAGCTGACTATTTCGCATACAATATCTTACAAGTAATCAATCGACATAAGGGAACTACTGATATGTTAGAGCAGCTGCAGATGACAGACAATTTAAAACTTCTGTACAAAGGTATTTAAGTATTATATTTTGGGTGATTTTTCATCCATATGCAAGGACATCGAACCAAGGAAAGCCACTATTAAAACCTATTAAAATTAGTGAGAGGAAAAAAATTTATGTTATTTTATGGTCAAGACGTGTCATTTTTTTCACTTGTCGGTGTTATTTTCTGATAATCTCTTTCCATTTTCAGTACTATATTTTTGTCATATTCAAAAAATTTTCAATGCCATGCTGAAAATTAGACCATTCCTAAGATAGGGTTCGTCAAATTTGATATAGGCATTGAAAACACAATTGTAACATTTTTTTAATGCCAAGTATTTTAAATAGTGCAAAACAAATTGCGCAGTGATTTATGTTATAGTGTTGCATTTCCTTCAAGAATAACAATATTGAAAAACTGAAGAACATTTTAATGTAGGCTAAAGAGAAGTCTCTGCCTTTGCAGCAGTACTGTAAATAAATAAAGTCTTTGCTACAAGAGAATTCTTTATATGAAAATCACCAAACAACTTGAAGGTTCATATATTTTTAAATTATTTCTCAGGAAAAAAATATTTATAAATATGTAGAAAATGTATTTACCTCGAGGTTAAAATGTGACAAAATTGAATTTTCTTCATATTTTTTAATGCTTGGTCACATCTGGCTTTGAAACTAAGTTTATAATATACGTTTTAACACAAATTTGAGTTTTAAATTTTCCTTTTTGTCAGTTATACAGTACAGACTATTAATATTAAACTTTTCATTTAACATTCTGTTATTTTTGACACAAACAAATGGTACTAAGGCACATTAATGCCGGATCTTTTACTCCAGGACACGAACTCTTGCTCCTCCCCGCCCCCACCCTCCCGCTCAGCCTCCTTTTGTTGCGGGCCCCGCTGTTTTTACAAACATCTGGACAAGTGGCGTAAAAACTGACAAAATAAATTTTACTTAAGGCAGTGGTGGCATAATATGCTAATGTTGCCAAAAAAATGTTTGTTTTCGAGAATAATTGACTGACCGGAGAAGGGTTCGTAAAAGTACCATACAGCAGGAACAGCATTAATTATTTATTTCGTTGTCAACACAAAATATTATTCCCCTCATTCTACGTGATTGAATTTTCGAAGAGCATTCAGATCATAGCAAACATTAGCGTATTATACCAGTGCTGTCATAAATAAAATTTTACCACCTAGGTTATAATGGACAAAACCCAGATGATTATAAAAATGATCATCCAAAAAGAAGGAAGTGTTTGTTTAAATCCAGTTGTAGTGATTATAAGCCTGAGAGAAATCCAACATCAAGTCCAAAAGTAGTAAGTTAAGTCGCAGCGAAACAGTAACAGTCACAATAACAGCATAGGGAAAGAATATAATGTCAAAACGCTCAGCTTCGAGTTTGACACTGTTCAAGGACCTTGTTAAAACGCAGTTCCATAAGCCAAAGAAGCGCATGCGCAATACATCGAATTTATGAATTCCCAGGTCGGCGTTCGATCATGGAAAATAATCTCAAGAAACATTTTGACGAAGAAATCCATCGAAATTTGAAAACAATTACATCAATATTAATTACCATCATATCTCCATAACATAACACAGAGAGAGAAATAACCTTGCCAACGGTTATCGGTCAGAAATTTTACTACTGTCAATATGCACATCTAACAATGTGTGGCACTATACTATTACAGTATGTATTACAAAATAATAAAATAGCCACCATGTTTGGCTATGGAACATTATTACATTATATATATCACAGACATCAATATACCTATGGCTTTTCTTGCCCAAATACAGTGTAATTTAGTTGAAAACTGCCGATTTCAAGTGAATTACAAAAAACAAACAATGACGAAATAGCATTATTCTTCGCATTATCGTAAAAATTAATTTTTCCTGTCATTGATTATATCATCTCACTGAAATTGTTCAACATCTTTTCTTTTTCTCTATAATATGAGAACAGATAGAAACTGATAGTTAAAATGATTGCTGAACTGCAGACATCGCACACACAAGAGGCAGTAACATTTACACAAATTAAATTTTTGGTCAAAGTCTTCATCAGAGAAAGGACATACGTTCATACAATAATTTATATGGGAATAATTTATGCAAACATGAGCACTATCTCCACCCCTTGTGGCACAACTCTTACCACAATAATCAAAGATGAGGGGGAGGAAAAGTGAGGGGGTTGACGGGGAATGATACAGGGCAGTGGTGTGCACAGAACATATTGCCCTGCCTGGTGGAGCGTAAGAACACTGATAGATGGGTATGCGAGATGCAGCTTGGAATGCAGTAAAAGACACATTTCGAAGAGAGACATTAATTGAGAGGAGATGGGATTTGGAGTGGCATAGTGATAGTCTAGGATGCTGTGGAGGTTAGGTGAGTGATGGAACACCACTTAAGAAGCAGTCAGACCCTACCTTTTTCACTGCAAACAAAGGTTCACCACTGTTGTGATGAAATCACAGTGCTACATGACAGAAGGCAAACTGCCTGATTCCTGCCCCTGTAACATTCACCAGGATGACCTCATGCCCAAAGTAAAATCCAACCTAAAATCCCTGCTAAAATCCTGCAGCCTTTCCCAGGACCTACTCCCCCCAAAACATCCCAAACACTCCCATCCCGCATGTTCCCGAAAATTCACAAACCAAATAACCCTGGCCATCAAATTTCAGCTGATTACTGGTTGCCACTGAAAGAATTTCTGCAATTACATACCAACACTTCTAACAAATTGTCCAAAATCAAACCTACCTCATCACTGCTATGCCACTTTGCTGTATTAAATAAAAATGATGTGTACTCACATTACACACAATCTGTAATTGAAAAAGTCAGGCCCTGGTGATCTTGGGGTAAAGCACTCGACTGGAAACCGAAGTGTCGTGGGTTCAAAACCTGGTCAGATCTCTGATTTTTTCCGTCTGCATTTTAACCCATCCTTCACCTCTCAATGATGTGAGGAGTTGTCAGACACGACCCATGGTTTGGATTCCACATTAAGCTATAGGTCCCCTTTCCCCGGTTAGATAACTGGGGTAGGCCAGGAACACGTAAGTCGCATCGAATTCAAAGATTTGAGCCACACAAAATTATTATTATTATTTTAATATGTCATTGCAATCGCACCACTGGCAATAGATTCTGGAAAGATCCTCAATTCAAGGCTACAAGAGGGGACTGTCAAAAGGGGGGGGGGGGGGAATTATCATGAAAAAAATAGTGCACACGCAGACAAGAATAAAAAATTCTTCAGTTTCCCAGATAAATGAACACTTTTCTCTGGGTGAAAATACTCCCACCTTCCTCACCCCGAAGTAAGAATGCATTTTTGTTATGTTAATTAACACTGTAGTTTCCTTGGAGCTGTAAAATATATCAGTTCCTTGAAAGGTAAATGTTTTGTGCACCAGCATAGTATTTCCCAGGATTAAAATGCATTCAGCACAAAACTTTTTGAGTGAATGGATCTCAGAGTCTTAAGTTTTAAATGAGAGTCAAATGGTCTGCGAGTTAAGGAATAGATTCTACATTCTAACAGAATCCATCCCGATTAAAAGAAAGTAAGTGTCACTTCTCAAATCACTGTTCACAAAGAAATCAGAACAGTAGTAGTAGTAGTAGTAGTAGTAGTCTTCAGTCTGGAGACTAGTTTGATGCAGCCCTCCACCCTACTCTACCCTGAGCAAGCATCTCCATCTCCTCATAAGATCATCAACCTACATTCATTTGCATCTGCTTACTGTATTCATCTCTTGATCTTCCTCTGTGATTTTTCCCCCCTACTCACTTCCCTCCAATGTTCAATTCACGATTCCTTGATGTCTAAGAATGTTTCTTACCAATTAATACCTTCTTTTAGTCAAGGTATTCAAGAAATTCCTATTCTCCCCAATTCTCATTAGTTACATGATCCACCCACCTAATATTCAGCATTCTTCTGTAGCCTCTATTCTCTTCCTGATCATCCATGTTTCACCACCATACAAGGCAACACTCCACATAAATACCTTCAGAAAAAGACTTCCTTTCAGGATAGACTTCCTTCCACTTAAATTAATATTCAAAATTAACAAACCTGTATTTTTTTAAAACAATTTTGTACTCAGTGCAATTCTGCATTTTATCCTCTGTACTGTGCCCATCATATGTTATTTTACTGTCCAAGTAACAAAACTCGTCTACCACCTTTATTGTGCCGTTACCTAATCTAATCCTTCAGCACTGCCTGATTTTCTAAGATGCATTCCATTACCCTTGTTTCGCTCTTGTTAATGTTCAACTTATACGCTCCTTTCAACACACTGTTCATTCCGTTCAATTGCTCTTCCAAGTCCTTTGCTGTCTGTGACAAAATTACAATGTCATCAGTAAAACACAATGTTTTTATTTCTTCACTCTGAACTCTAATTCCTTCTCCAAATATCTCTTCTACATGGATACCCTGCAAATCACATTGAAAGGCATGGCAGAGTATTTATTAAACCACTTTTATGATATTTCTCTATAGTTCCACACTCTAATTTCACACAGGAAAAATGAATACCTATATCATCCTGTTTTCGATCTGATTTCCCTTATTTTATTATGATGGTCATGTCTCCCTATGTAGGTGGGTGCTAACACTATATGTTCGCATTCTGAAGAGATACTTGGTGAAAAATTTTGCAAACAGATCTCACCACAATAAATAATGTCTTTTTTTCATGATTTCCACCCAAATTCTTGCATCATTTCCGTGATACTCTCTCTGTCCTGATAATAATAATAATAATAATAATTTCGTGTGGCTCCTTGGCCTGCTGCAAGTCTTTGAATTGGACGGCACACCAGCAACTTGTGTGTCCCTAGCCTACCCCAGTTATCCAACTGGGGAAGGGGGACCTACAGCTTAACGTGCAATCCAAAACCATGTCTCATTTCTGGCGACTCCTCAAATCGTTGAGAAGTGAAGGATGGGTTAAAAGGCAGACTGAAAAAAAAAAAAAATCCAAGGCCCGACTGGGTTTCGAACCCTCAACCCTTCAGTTTCAAGTCGAGCGCTTTACCCCAGGACCACCGGGCCCGACATATCTTGATAATACAAAACGAGCTGCCCTTCTCTGAATCATCCAGCAGACTCACCTGGTGTGAATCCCACAATGCATAGCAATACTCCAAACTAGGACACACAAGTGTAGTGTAGGCAGTTTCTTTAGTAGAACTGTTGCATCACGTAAGTAATCTGCCAATTTAACGCTGCCTTTGGATTGCTTTCCCTAAATTATTTTCTTCGTGTTCTTTCCATTTACAGTTATTGTTATTCCAAGGTATTTAGTTGAATTTATGGCCTGTAGATTTGACTGATTTATCATGTAAATGAAGTTTAATGGCTTTCTTTTAGTGGTCATATGGATGACTTTACACTTTTCATTATTAAGGTTCAATTACCAATTATTGCACCACACTGATATCTAAATCATTTTGCAGTTGCTTTTGATCTTCTGATGACTTTACTAACCGATAAATGACAGCAACATCCGCAAACAGTTTAATAGAGCTACTCAGATTGTCTCCTAAATTTTTTATAAAAATAAGGAACAGTAGGGACCCTATAACACTTCCCTGGGGAACACCAGATATCACTACTGTTCTACTTGATTACTTATCGTCAATTACAACATACAGAGTCCTTTCTGACAGAAATCACGAATCCAGTCTCGCAACTGTAGTGATATTCCATAAGCACGCTATTTGACTAGAAGACGCTTGTGTGGTACACAGTCAAACGCCTTCAGGAAATCTGGAAATACGGACTCCATTTGACATCCCTTATTGATAGTGCTCATAACATCATGTGAGGAAAAAGCTAGCTTTGTTTCACAAGATCGATACTTTCTGAATCTCTGTGGACTACAGGCAATAGGTTGTTCTCTTCAAGGTCGTTCATAATAATTTACTTTATAGCTTCCTCAATGTACAAATTGAATAAAATTGGAGAAAGGCTACAACCCTTTCTTACTCCCTTCCCAACCACTCCACCCGTTTCAAGCCCTTCAACTGTCTAGTTTTTGAACAAGTTGTAAATATTATACTCCTGCTGACTTCACAATTTGTAGGTCTAGGCTTTCTACCTATTTTATCCTCTGCTGTCTTCACTATTTCATCTCCCAATACTACCCATTCATCATCTACGGTTTAATTCCCCCCCCCCTCCCCTCCCAAAACCATTTCTGTCAATTGTTGCCTAAAGCTCCCTTTGAAATTCTCAAGAACTTCAGGTTCCTTCAATTTATCCAGGTCCCATCTCATTTTCCTGCCTTTCTGCAGTTTTTCTCAGTTTCAGCCAACAGTTCATAACCAATAAGATATGACCAGAGACTATATCTGCCACTGGGTAAGATAATATTTTGAAATATTATGAAATAAAATTTTTATGTTCTGAACAAACAGTGAAAATGTAAAAAGATTATTATTAAATATCATCGTTCTACAATATTGAAAAATTAAAAATGTAGCAATTAATGTATTCTTAAAAGCTGTAGATCACTTTGATACGGTGGTATAAAATAGTAGATCGTGAAGTCTTTGTTGTTGTTTATCTCTGAGCTACATATTATGAACAGCTGTGGACAGACAAGCTAAACTTGGATGGGCAGTTTCTCCATACCCTGCTACGTGAATACCAGGTTGTCGCATTTTACATGACTTGGAAACAACTGTAAAACTTTCACACGTATAATACCACCATTTGCATAAAGTTGGAGTTAGGATAAAGAAAAGGCAAAGAAAGCTGACACGTGGCTTACTATATTTACATAGTTCTTAGTGGTAAACACATCTTTCTTTCATATTATCATTTACAACTACGGCAAGCACAATAAAAATAATTGTATGTCAGTATTTCCATGATTAGACACAACAATAAATATATTTTCAGACAAATTTTGTTCAAGTTCAATAATACCTATGTGAAGTTCTGTTAATAATTACAATTTAAAAATATATAATAATGGAAAGTTCAGGTTGGAATTCAATAATATAATAAGGATAGTTTATAACTCACTGCAAAAACGAGCTGTTACAGGCACATAAAAAAGATATAGAACCAACATTGAAGCTATCAGCCATCAGCGTTCTTCAGACAAGAGAGCATCACACAATCACACTTCAGTCATCTCCGGCTGCCGCACTCAGAATCACACTCTGGGGTGAGGGGTAGGAGGAGAGGAAAGGGGAAAGGGAATAGAACAGTTGTGTGACAGTGGTGGGGACAGATACAACACGGCCTAACAGACTAGTGCTCTGCAGAGTGCGATTCGCAGGGCAGCAACCAGAAATGGTGGTTGTGTGATTGTGAAGTGTGCCTTTATGATTATGTGAATGCTCTCGTCTGAAGGAGGCCAATAACTTAAGTATTGCATATGTGATTGTCCTTTTTATGTACCTGTTGCAGCTTGCCGTACCGCTTTGTAGTGAGTTGTAAACTATCCTTATTATACTGTTCAATTTCAGAATAATCATTTACAGTAAATATCAAATTATCTGTGATAATTTACCTTTGGTTTGATTCATTTCCCCACTCCCATTACTACTGGTGCTGTTAGGTACTGAACTGGGATCCACATTGCTATGTCGCAGCTGCTTTACTTTCAAAATACGCATTTTCAGGAACTCTATTTTAGCTCTTGAGTCAGCTAACATCTGATGAGCTTCAGCTAAAAGTTTTTTATCTCTAGAATGGCTTGCTGTCAAACTTGTTATCATATTTTCAGCTCCCTGTTTCACCTGTGAAGAGAACAAAAATTTAAGTACTGGCAGACAATGTAAAATACTTATAAAAAACAATTCACTATTTCTGCCACTAGAGTTTTATATTAACTTACTTTCAAAGTAATTGCTTCAAATGCACATAAAATACAACAGAAGTACAGTGATGGAATGGGATACCCTTCCCCTCCCCTAGCAATTTGACTACACATTACCATCAGATTCCCTACACTCTTCTCGCCACGACTGAACTGCAGGTGATAACCGTACATCAACAGACACCTACGTCCACTGACAGTCATGTAAACTTATTTACTCTCGGACTTACAGAAGGCTACACACAACACCGAAGCATGAATGTCACCAGAGGCAGTATAACTAGTACAGAACAAATTAGATAAATATGTATTGAATCTTGGTTCTAGCTTTGATAATGATTACAGGGCATGGCATTTAATTACAATTGGTACAGTAACACATCTTCCTATTTGACACAGCCTACAGAGCAGGCAGCAAGGCAAAAGCATGGGGTTGGAAGAAAGGCAATGCGAAAGCACGCCAAACAGGGTGTCGTATCTTCTGTCATGTACTACAAGAGTTTATTTTATGCAAAACAGACGAAACTATATCAGCTGCTTAAGTTAGTATTTTCTACAGAAACATGTTTAAAATAGTTGTTATGTGTTCTTCAGTCAGCAGACTGGTTTGATGCAGCTCTCCACGCTACCCTGCCTGTGCAAGCCACTTCATCTGAGAATAAGAACTGCTAAATTTTCATTATTTATGTAGTAACCATAAATAAATTAGTTAGTTAAAAACTTTAATTCCTTTACATCATCTAGTTTCAAATCATACCTTGCCACTGATGGTCATGATTGTAAAGATATTTTCAATTGCCATGAAAAATGTGGTTTAATACAT
Source organism: Locusta migratoria (assembly GCA_026315105.1). Taxonomy (NCBI): domain Eukaryota; kingdom Metazoa; phylum Arthropoda; class Insecta; order Orthoptera; family Acrididae; genus Locusta; species Locusta migratoria. The sequence goes on along the minus strand of CM048747.1, from coordinate 328,486,707 downwards.
TACGTTCATTGAGCATAAAGTCGCACACAAAAGAAAGCTATCATATCAAACTGGCTTTTAATAGTGGAAGGAAATCGACATACGAGGGTTAGAACTTAAATATTGGTCACACTATGCAATAGAATCTACCACTGTCGCTGATATCACACATTGTTGACGTACCTACCTTACCTCAGAGCAAATGGACTAGCTCGTCCTATGTCACTGATGTGTGTGCAACCAAGGGAAACACTATCACTTCTCACCGAGCGATCTGACATAATGGTGTCACTAAGCCTTCAAAACAGAAACAACGGAGTTGGATCAAGATTGTCAGAGGTCATACAGCACTACAGTGTCATCAGGGTCTTCAAGAGGCAAGCGAGGAATCAGCATTGGCATACAGAACAGTGGCACGTTGGGAAAAAGCTTTCAATGAAGGTCAGTAAACTGTGGCAGACGTGCATGGGGCACATCATCCTAGCATCGCTGAACTAGTAGTGTATACTGTTGCCGCATTAGTGGAAAGTGGTTAATGAAAGAAGTGGCAACACTTTCTGCATAATCCATCCATCATTTTGTACGACAATAGAAAGAGGCATACAGTGCAAGCTGTGATGGCTCTGTTTGGTCAATGGGACTGGGAAGTACTGTACCATCCACCATACTCCCCGCACTTTATCCTTTTAACTTTGATTTAATTCCAAAGATGTAGGGACCATTTCATGGCATTCGCTAAAGAACTGTTCCAGAAATTCAACAGGCAGTAGACGGCACCATTCGCACCATAAACAGAACAGGCTCTGCTAACAGTACACTACGCCTTCCACATATTTGGTAATTGGTTCTACATGGCGCTGGTGTCTACTTTGAAGGGCAGTAAGAGGTGCAAATACGCAACGCTTTTAAGTTGATTGTGAATTAAATGTTGCCATTATTTAAGTTCCACCCCTCATATCACTACAACGTGGAGTATATATAATTTATGCAGTGGTGGTATGCGGCTCTTCACCACAGCGGTGAAAGTTTTCCCTGGGAGCTTTGTATAATTATTTAAAAATTACTGTTTATTATGCAATTTATAGGGTCACTCATATCTATAATCCAGGGTTACATTACTATTACAGTGTATTATAACTACATTCAATAACAGGAAATTGTTGAATGGCACTTTATAATAAGACTGACAATGAAAAGTTTTATAGTTGAAATCAACATTCAATTTTTAAAAGGTTCTTTGTTATTTTTCTATAAGAAATCTGAAAAATTGAACCAAAATTGGCATAAAATTACATGGTCTCATTGTACTTAGTATTAATCCTTTTATCAATTCCCAAGCTGAAAGTAAAATAAACAAATACATGTAATTTTAAAGTAACCCTAACATTGTAGAATGGTTCCCTATGTGCAAAGTAATTGGGAAGCAAATAAGCAACTTGTCATATTTATAATTACTGCTCCCATCCCAGAAAGAACCATACAACACTCAGAAAACTGGATTCTTCTTTCTAAGAATTAAAACTTTTAAGAGGAAGCAAATGTTCACTGAGATATGTAGTGCATAGTTCACGCTTTGAAAACAAATGAATATCTAAAAATAGCAATAATGGAAGAATGGTATTAAATGGAGATATATTGTAGGATTGTGGTGTTGATTTTCTAGGGTGTCAACAAAGGAAAATAGAGAATATTGTCTGACACAACAAAACATGTTGCCATATTAAACTTAACCATTACGTATATTTAAGAACCCAAGACTGTATTCAGTGTAAATACTGGAAACCCACACCAATTTTTTCAGATACTTCTATAATCCAAAGATCAGTTTTCGAATTCAGTTATAGTTATGACCAACATTTCGCATCATTCAACTGTAATACAACTTCTGCCATTGCTTTCATAAAACAGGACATAAGCGACTGGCAACAACAAAGGAACATGCTTATACTTTATGACTATATAGAGGATGTGTAAGTTTTTTTTTTCCTTGTCACATTAATTAGATCCCCTATTAGTAAAATTGAAATGAACTGACAGCGCTAAGGTGGCAGGAGATTTCCATCTGAATCCAGATAAAGGTGAAGAACACTGCCCGACAACCTGGAGCAACAAAAAAACAACCTACGAAGGGTGGAGTAAGGACGATAGGAATGTCAATAGAAACCGGAAGATGTGACTATCAGACCAAACTGGGAGCGGGGGAATTCCTGTGTCAACCAGGAGGCTATCAACAGGGCGAGCAGACTAGTGAGAAAAGTACTTGTCGCCAAACAGATACCACACTGGTGGGCAAGGTTCGAAAGGCAGTCTGTGGATGGTACAGCCAAACCATAAACTTCAGAACCATACTCCAGACACTAAGGGACAAAAGCCCGATAAAGAACACCATCAAATCGGAAGATTCCGTACAATATTGTTTATCTTCTCTTTTCTGCTGCATGAATTAGCGTTAACTTCCACCTTATTTATGTCCTGCTTATTTTATGCACAAGACTGTAATTCCCACGTCCTGTGCTCCCGTGTTTGGATCTGTTGTTTACTGATGCTATAATAACGGTCTCATTGTCAGAAGTTCACACTGTGTTATTGAGTGGAAACTTTCTGTTGTTGCGACTGGTGGAAAAGTATTGTAGTGTCAGTTGTCAACAACATCAGTAGGCTGCGGCACTGTGAAGTAATCGAGTTTTTTGTTCCCCCCCCCCCCCCCCCCCCCCCCCGAAATTGATTTCGGGCAATGCTGAGAACGTATAAAAGTAAGAAAGGTATTCAAGATCGGTGTAATTATAACCTGGAAATTTTAAAGAAAGCATTTTGAGATATTCAGTGTGGCAAAGTAACGCATAGAAAAGCTTTTAATAAATAAAATTCCTTTTCTCAGTCGTTATCCCTTTCTCAGTCGTCGTCCTTAAAATATGTTAAAAGTCACTAAAATCAAACAGAAAGAAAGTACAATAAAACAAAAACTCAATTTGTGTTCTAAATCACCCCATACACTTTGAAACATTGGACAGAGATTGAAAATACACGTGTCCGAAATCACCCCATTCCATGGGGTGATTTCGGACACTTTATTTGTCTGTCTCGGGCAAAAGTAGATACACATGGACGTTCTGTTTCTAGGATATTTTATTGTTCATACATATACCCCACCACTTCCATAAAAAACAATGAAATCTGTCAAAATCTACGAAAGTTATAGTGAAAATAATCTCAAATGTTTGTAAAGCTTATGGGACTTAACTACGGGGTCATCAGTCCCTAAACTTACAAACTACTTATGAACTACTTACGAACTAGGACGGCACAAATATCCATGCCCAAGGGGGGATTCGAACCCCCGACCGTAGTGGCCGTGCAGACCGTGACTGAAGCGCCTCAGTCTCCTCGGCCATCGCGGCCAGCTTTTCTGAAGGCATTTGTGTGGAGTGTTGCCTTGTACGGGAGTGAAACATGGACGATAAGCAGTGCGGACAGGAAGAGAATAGAGGCTTTTGAAACGTGGTGCTACAGAAGAATGTTGAAGATTAAGTGCGTAGATCGCATAACTAATGAAGAGGCGAAAATAATCTCAAAACTGTCGAAATCACCCCATCTGACAGTACTCTAATAGTCCATGCCCCAGGTACTGTGAATAAGAACACTAAGCATGATAAGTTTTCAGAGGCAGCAAATCTTCAGTAAGCTGATATGAGGCAACAAGTATCTTTCTGTCAAAATAGACGACCCAAGAAATGGAAATGCAGGACCGTGATCAGACATGGGTATTAAGGTAGAGCTTTGGATTGGGATGTACTTTAGTACAGTGACAAAACTGTACCACCAGGTATTTAAATGGAGATAACTGGAAACTGTAAAAGGAGGTCAACATGGATAGGTGCTGAATCGTGACTCGGAGTTGTCACTCTACAGAGGCCACAGAATGGGAACTGATCCAAATATAGACATAACACACTTACAGAGCAGGGGAACCAATAGCTCAATGGATAGCATGAGTACATTAGAATCAACAAGGAATAGGAAAAATTTAGTAAGGAACCCTGTGGAACACAATACACCTGGGTCCTTTGAGAACTGAAAATGGTGCGAAACCGGAGTATGAGTAACCAGTGGGACAGGAGCCTTCAAACACAGATCAGAAGAGGGCCCACAGAGCTGTTTATTCATTTTGAACTGGGTAGTTGTGCCTGTATGTCGGAATTTTCCCTGTTCTCCCAGACCAACAGTGAAATGGGCAGCAAGGACATAGCATGGGGGGAAATTTTAGGAAGAGACACACACAAATAAGAGCACTAATTTTTTTTTTTTTTTAAGGACAGGGTAAAATAACAATTTGAATGCACTGTTGTCAATGTTTTGACTTATCTCTGTATGGTTAGCACAGATTATAAGTTTGTATATATTTTGCTTTGATATGGGTCAGCAATTTAAAAGAATAGGTTTATTGTTTTACCTTCTGTTCAATATTCAGCTGCTTTTCAAGTGAAAGAAGTCTTAAGTCATTAATCAGTCCATCTCCATTACTCGAGTTTGCTTTTCCATGTTGCGGAGAAAGAGCAGCATCTGTAAACAAATCACCGTATGAGAAATCTCAGACATTTTAACCACGACGCAAGTAACACTGCAACAAAATACGTCACAAAATAACACTATTGTAAGAGAATAAATGTTTACCATTTTCTTTTCTCTATAATTAATAATGAGGGCCATGACACAACCATGAATTTTTGGCGGAGATTATTACACAGGCTTTGTTTTCATTTATAGCAACTGGTCACATAATAAACTTTTTTTTTCCATTCTGCACCATTCCCATACTCTGCAAGCCACCTGGTGTGTGGCAGAGGGTACTTTGCGTACCACATTCACTTCGCTTCTTTCCTATTTCAGGCATATATGGTTTGTGGACAAAAAGGGCAGGTAAGCCTTCATATGAGCTCTAATGTCTCTAACTTTATCCTCATGGTCTATTTGTGAGAGACCCATAAGAGAAAGCAAGAAATGTTCACACTCTGGACTGCGATGGATGCTCATACCGTGTGTCTCTTCTGCAGTGTTTGCCACTGGAGTTTACCATGACACTTGTGCTGAGGCCCTAAGGGGGAGTAACTTCATGCAAGTTAATATTTCGGCAAGTTAAATAGCAGAAAAAGATAAAATAAAATAAAAAATAAAAAAACCTTGAAACACTTAAAAGGAGTATGTACTTTCTTAGCCGAGTGTAAGGTATACTGCCACCCCCATGAACCACAGACATTAACGAGGTGGGGTGGCTTATATTCCTCAACAATAAAAATAGCCGTACCATAGGTGCAACCACAGCAGAAGGGTCTCCTACTCTTCTTTGTGTTTATAAACGATTTAGGAGACAATTTGAATAGCTCTCTTAGACTGTTCACAGATGATGCTGTTGTTTATCGGTTACTGAAGTTAACCGAGGATCAAAAGCAATTGCAAAGTGATTTAAACAAAATTTCTACATGGTGCGTAAATTGGCAATTAACACTAAATAATGAAAAGTGTGAAGTAATACACATGACCACTAAAAGAAATCCACTGAACTTCAATTACACGATAATTCAGTCAAACCTTAAGGTCGTAAATTCTACCAAATACCTAGAAGTTACAATTACGAACAACTAGACTGGAGAGAACACAGAAAATATTGTGGGGAAGGCGAACCAAAGGTTACGTTTCATTGGCAGAACGCTCCGAAGATGCAACAGCTCCACCAAAGAGACTGCCTACATCACATTTGTGTGTGTCCCCTCCTGAAGTACTGTTGCCCAGTGTGGAACCCTCACCATGTGGGACTGATGAAAGACATTGAGAAGGTACAGAGAAGGGCAGCTCGTTTTGTTTTATCACATTACAGCGGGGAAAGCGTCAAGAAACGTTGCACCATTAAAAGAACAATGTTATTCATTCTTGCGAGGTCTATTTGTGAAATTTCAATCACTGACTTTTACTTCTGAATGTAAAAATATTTTGCTAGCACCCACCTACATAGGGAGACATAACCATCCCAATGAAATAAGTTAAATCAGTTCGAAAATGGAACAATTTAGGTGTTCTTTCTTCCCGCACGCTATCAGAGAATGTAACAGTAGAGAAAGGTTATAAAAGAGGTTAATGAACGCTCTGCCAGGCACTTAAATGTGATTTGCAGAGTATCTACGTAGATGTAGTTGTTGGGGTATCTGTGGAGAGGCCAGACAAATGAATCATTCTGAAGAGGGGCAGCAGCCTTTTCAGTAGTTACAGTGGCAAAAGTCTGGATTATTGATTGAGATGGCCTTGCAGTATCAGCTAATCTGGCTTTGCCACACGGTTACTCTGAACAGCTGAAAACAAGGGAAAACTACAGCAGTTACTTTTCACCAAGGACATGCAGAGCAGATTCAAATGGAGGTACAGTGCCGTTCTTATGGGGAGATGAAGAGGTTTGCTCAGTATAGAGTAGGGTGGAGAACAGCATCAAACCAGTGTCTGGACTGAAAACAACAACAACAAAAACAAGGTATAGTGTGAGATACCAAAATAAATGTTTTTCTTGTGAAATCCCAGAATAAATGCTGCATAATCTTTGGAAATCTGCAGCATCACCAAAGGAAATTCAGCAAATGAGGATGAGGATACTAATATTTTATTTTTGCTTGTTTTTTATTATTAAACACATAAATAGCAACTTAGCCATTTATGGCCATTTTTGGTTGCTGTTTTGCTATTTTCTCTTAATGTTGGTGTGCAACCAAGCAACAATTGATGTTATAAAATTTGAAGCACCTGCTCAAGAGAGGCTTAAGCTTCTAAGTCCCTACTAAATGATATCCCTTTAAACTGTTGCGCATTTGGGAGGGGGGAGGCCAATAATTGTGACAGGGAAAACTAGGAATTTTGCTGTTGGTATGTTTCATAGGCAACATTATCGTCTCGGAGCATGCTCTTACTCAGCTTGCATTTATCGCGAACCTTTAACTCAGTGCAAAGTTCCTAGTGATCGGAAAAAAGTGCAAGTGATCCCATTTATAAGAAAGGTAAGAGAACTGACCCACATAATTACAGGCCAATATCATAGAAATCAGTTTCCTGTAGAATTGGGAGCATATTTTCAGTTCGAATATAGTAAATTTCCACGAGACGGAAAAGCTTCTTTCTATGAATCAGCATGGGTTTAGGCAACATCGTTCATGTGAAACTCAGCTTGCCCATTTCTCACATGACATCTTCCGAGCCATGGATAAAAGGCAACAGGCTGATAGTGTTTTTCTCTATTTCAAAACGGTGTTTGACGTGTTGCCAGACTGCTAATGAAGATACGAGCATATGGAATAGGTTCACAAATTTGTGACTGGCTGGAAGACTTCCTAAGTAATAGAACGCAGTAGGTCGTTCTCGACAATGAATGTTCATCAGAGATGAGTGTATCGTCAGGCTTGCCCCATGGGAGTGTGATAGGACCGCTATTATTTTGTATCTATATAAATGATCCGATGGACAGAGCAACTTGTAATTTGCGGCTGTTTGCTGATGATGCTGTGGTGTATGGAGGGTGTCACCTTTAATTGACTGTAACAGCATACAGGATGACTTAGACAAAATTTATAGTTGGTGTGAAGAATGACATCTAGCTCTAAATGTAGAAAAATGTAAAGTGATGTGCACAAGTAGGAAAAACAATCCCATAGTGTTCGAGTACAGCATTGGTAGTGAGCTTCTTGATGCAGTCGCGTCGTTCAACTATCTAGGTGTAACACTGCAGAGCGATATGAAATGGAACGAACATGTAAGGACAGTTGTGAGTAAGGCAGACAGCCGACTTCAATTTATTGGGAGAGTTTTGGGAAGATGTATGTAAGGGAGATCGCATATAAAATGCTTGTACAACCATGTCTTTAGTACTGTTCAAGTCTTTGGGACCCGGGACCCGCAGCAGATCAATTTAAAGGAAGACATAGAAGCAGTTCAAAGGCAAGCAGCTAGATTCTTTACTTGTAGGTTCGACCAATGTGCGGTTGTCGTGTAAATACTTCAGGAACTCAAATGGGGATTGCTGGAAGAAAGACGACAATCTTTCTGAGAAAATTTAGAGGGCCAGAATTTGAAGTTGAGTGTAGAACGATCTTCCTGCCGCCTACTTACATTTCTTGTAATGGTCACAAAGATAAGAGAAATTAGAGCTCATATGAAGGCATATAGGTATTCTTTTTGCCTCCTCTTATTTGGGAGTGTAATAGGAAAGGAAATGTCTATTAGTTGTACAGTGTAACCTCTGCCACGCACCTCACCATGGATTGCGGAATTTGTATGTAGATGTATATATTTGTAAACAACACTGAATATTAGCGAACATACTTCTATATTCATTGTCGAATGGAACTAATACCATCCATGACAAAATGACGTGTCAAGTGACAAAATTTGGACATTTTGTTTTGAACAGAACTTTAACAGCAGCAGTATTTTAGTAGATTTGGTATTTTTTTGGAGTTTGGACATCTTATAAAACGTTGGGGGATTCCAGATGAATCCCGATCACCCTGCAACCTTACGTACATAAGAACCAATCAAACTATTGAGAAGAGTCTAAAGAATGTACAGGTGTCTAACTCCTTCTACTCCAGTGATTAATTTCTTAGCAGAACCGACTATGTGAAAGTAAACATTATAAACACAAAAATACATAGAATTCCAGATTTTAGTAAAAATAAAAACATCTGGCAGTGTATCAAGATTTTATTGGGATTATGTTTGGGTGACATAGACCAGCTCACAGAAAGCAAACCACTGGAAACATAAACACATCCTGCAACTATAAATAAATTTCATTTTGTGTGGCCACAGTATCTGTAACTGCTGTACAAACACATTATTCAGTCTTTAATTACAACATTGTCAGTTTTTATACATGTATTTCTCACATTACTTCGCCACAGTTATGTTGTTGTTATGATCTTCAGTCCGGAGACTGGTTTGATGCAGCTCTCCACCCTACTCTATCCTGAGCAAGCCTTTTCATCTCCTCATAAGAACGACAACCCACATCTATTTGAATCTGCTTACTATACGCATCTCTTGGCCTCCCTCTGCGATTTTTACCCCACACACTTCCCTCCAATGCTAAATTTACGATTCCTCAATGTCTAAGAATGTGTCCTACCAAGCGATCCCTTCTTTTAGTCAGGGTATGCCAAAAACTCCTTTTCTCGCCAATTCTGTTCAGTACCTCTTCATTAGTTATGTGATCTACCCACCTAATCTTCAGCATTCTTCTGTAGCACCACATTTCAAAAGCCTCTATTCTCTTCCTGTCCGCACTGCTTATCGTCCATGTTTCACTCCCGTACAAGGCAACACTCCACACAAATGCCTTCAGAAAAGACTTCCTTACAGTTAAATTAATATTCGATGTTAGCAAATTTCTCTTTTTCAAAAACGCTTTTCTTCCCATTGCCATTCTGCATTTTATATCCTCTGTACTGCGACCATCGCATGTTATTTTACTACCCAAGTAACAAAACTCATCTACCACCTTCATTGTTTCGTTACCTAATCTAATTCCTTCACCATCGCCTGATTTTCTAAGACCGCATTCCATTATTTTTGTTTTGCTCTTGTTAATGTTCATTTTGTACGCTCTCTTCAACACACTGTCCATTCCATTCAACTGCTCTTCCAGGTCGTTCGCTGTCTCTGACAGAATTGCAATGTCATCAGCAAAACGCAATGTTTTTATTTCTTCCCCCTGAACTTTAATCCCTATTCCAAAATTTTCCTTGCTTTCCTTCATCGCCTGCTCAATGTACAAATTGAATAACATCGGAGAAAGGCTACAACCCTGTCTTACTCCCTTCCCACAGTTATGCAAATTCAAATTACAAATAAAGCAAGCTGTATATATTGTATAAATTTTGTAGATGTGTACATCTCAGGACATATTGTGTTAAAGTTTGTTCACTGAAGGCATCACTCTTCTGTAGTAAGTCAGTAAATATGTCACATTCTATCTCAATTACTGACTCGGTACATTCATGGCGCTACCTATGTCTTTCCATGCGACTTCATGATGCCTATTTTCTGTTACGATAGCCCTTTTTTAATGGCTTCAATAACAACTTTTGACTTTTATGACTGTGTATGGGGAATAATAATTATTATTTCGTGTGGCTCAGTGAACCATGTTTAGTTGTTCAACTTTGCCGGTCCGAACAGCAGAGCTGAGCACGCTGAGCTCCCTTTGAAACGGGTCGACAGACCGCTCCGCTTCGGTTCGATATGCGGGAACTGCGGGCCAAACATTGCGCATGGCACAGCTGGAAAGGCTGCCGCGCAAAGTGGATACGCAGCGTTAAGTGTATTCAATGTTTACTATTTGGAAACAAGTTTTTAAATCCTTTTTTTTTAAAAAAGTAAATTTGCTTTTTTTTTTTAATTTGGCTATAAGTTTTTATATTCTAACAAATCTATATATATATATGCCGAAGTTTTTCGATCGATTCCACATCCAAAAGGCTAATTTCAATTGGGTTTTGTGGAAGGTACACTAGCATATCTGTTGTTGTATTTTAAGTATGTATTGTGTATTCTTGGTTGATTGGTGTGGGGTCAAGGGACAAAACTACAGAGGTCCTCCGTCCCGTATTCTTGGTTTTGACATGTAACACATCAAGAGGATCGCCCCACTATGGATCAGTTGGAACGAAATGTACACCTAATGTAATCTATGCTGTGTGCAGTTGAAAGATTAACGCTTTCTTACGTTGGCATAATGATAAAACTCCTAAAAACACGCCACTAGTAACACTGCAGGTCTAGTAAAGGACGTAATTTCATGAGGTAGGGAGAAGAGTGGCAGTAAGTGCTATGTAATGCATATGCAGTTCGCTAGCATAGTCAGCGATCTAGTAAGCAAATGCCTGGCGCCATAGCTTGGTACATATTAAGGCTTTTTTTGCGATAAAACTCACAAAATTAATTGAATGGACAGATCACACTTCTTAGCACATGATTTCTTTAGTACTTAACTAGCTGAACCCACACTGCTTCGCATGCGTAGGCTAGTTGGTCTGCACCAGTTGTTTCTTTTTAATCCTGATGAAGAGTCCATATCTTAAGTTTCGTAGTTAATAGCTTGAAATTTGAGTTAACAACACCATATTTTTGAAAATCAATTTTTGCATCTCGTATTTCATCCCCTTATTGGTCGAATTTCCAAAAATACCGAAACACGTATCTTTTAAATTTGAACCCCGAACTCAAATCCGAAAATTTGTAGTTCTAACTTCAAAATTGCCTAAATAGCAACATATTTCCGAAAAACACCCCCTCTCCAATTTAACCCCCTTGATGGTTGCATTTCCAAAAATACCGAAACACGTATTTTTTTAAATTCTAACGACCTATACAAATATCAATTTTTGCAGCTCTAGCTTCAAAATTGTCTCAATAGCAACGTGTTTTCAAAAAGAGCTGAGAGAGAGCCAAACGTAAGAATATGATCTTTCGTGTAACGTCTATATCGATTAAACTCCATGGTCTACACATCAGCGACAGGGGAAGCGTCGGCGACTGCCGCAGCACGTTTAGGTTGACAATGCAATATTATTTCGAGCGGCGAATAGCGTTTCACTTTGACGTAACGAATGATCGGCGAAAAGGTTTGATTGTGTATTACGTTTTATAGCGCCTGAATTAAAGGTACACTTTTTCTTGGCAAGATATACTAATTATAAAATATATGTTACTCTGCGAATGTGTCATTACTCTTTACGGTTAAATTTTACTTACGGTTAACGACGGCGTCTTCGTGTGCTAATGTTCGCTTTCTGAGGATAATTAATTTACTAGGTATACAGAGGAACCTGTCAACCATAGAATGGGAACAACATTAATCACTTATTTTATGGTCAATACACAATATTAGTCGCCTCATTCTACGTGACAGTTTTAAAACAGCATTCTAACCATTTGAAACAGTGCTTATTTGAAACATAAATTTAATATGTCATATTCTTTCGGCGGAACACGGCTGTCTCACTTGATGTTCATAAACAAATACAGGACTCGCGCAACTTAATCCCTGTACGCACAGCGAACTCTGCCAACATTGCCACGCCCCTTCACGTTAAGGTACAGTTCGTCGCTATGGCTGATTAAACTTTAATGATTGTAATAACATTTCTGCTAATTAAAGAAATTCTTATTATACTTTTCTTTCCAAGCGGTAGTAAATCGTTAGTAGATATGAATCACCATGAATTAAGTGTAAAAAGCGGCAAACATCGGTCTCAATGACGTAAGCTACAACATATTTATGAAGATATATCTATTCGCAACAGGTTTTTCAAACGTATTAAAAAAGGATCTAAAACCTTGGGCATATTTCAAAGTAACATCTTGTAAAAAATTTCAATTCAGTCATTTGAGATAAGAGATGGAGTTTACGAACATTTACATTTCCCATTTGATTGATCTAAATATCAAAGTTCTGAAAGTTCTTGACCGATTGGAATTTTTGACACAAAATTGCATTCTAACACAGGCGTGTTTTCTTAAACCTATTTTTGCAAAAGTCTACCCGCATCTTTAATGGACGCATGTAGTATTTGAAAGGAAATCTGTAAAATACTTTTTAATTTTTTAAAAATTGTAACAAAGAATCCTACACCAATTTATGTAGTTGTAGCTACAAAACTGCCTTAACATTTTTTTTTTATTTTATTTTTTTTTTTTTTTTTTTTTTTTTTTTTTTTTTCAAATAACTATTCATCCCCTCTTTCACCCCCTTTATGTGTGAAATTCCAAAAATACCTAAATATTTTCTTTTTCTTTTTCAATTGGCCAACAGACCAAATATTAATTTCCGTAGCTCTAGCCTGAAAATCGTCCCAATAGTAACGTATTTTCAAAAAGAATTTTTGATCCTCTGCTTGTAAAAATTCAACAACTAACAGGGTCAAACACTGAAACACGCATTTTTTAAATCCTGACCAAGAGTCCTCATCGGAATTTCCAACCAAGTATGCAAATATTTTTTGTAATTCTGGGTTCAAAATTGGCTTAGTAGCAACGTATTTTCAAAAAATGTTTCAGCCCCTATTTCACCCCCTAATTCATTAATTTTTTTCGAAAATACCGAAACACGTGTCTTTAATTCTGACAAAGAAAACATATATATACCAATTATTGTGGTTGTAGCTTCAGAATTGCCTTATTAGCAAAAGATTTTCGAAAAACATTCCCTCTCCAATTTAACCCCCTTGATAGTTGAATTTCCAAAAATAGCGAAACACGTATTTTTTAAATTCTAACGAACAATATAAATACCAATTTTTATAGCTATAGCTTCAAAATAGTCTTGACAACAATGTGTTTTCGAAAAAAATTGTTGATGCCCTCTTTTAACCCCTTAGTTGTTGTATTTCCAAAAATACCAAAACACGTGTCTTTTTAATCCTGATCAAGAGTCCATATCCTAAGTTTCGTAGCTATAGCTCGAAATTTGAGTTAACAGCAACATATTTTTGGAAATCAATTTTTGCATCCCGTATTTCACCCCCTTATTAGTCTAATTTCCAAAAATACCGAAACACGTATTTTTTAATGTCTAACCAACTATATAAATATCAATTTTTGCAGCTCTAGCTTCAAAATTGTATCAATAGCAACGTGTTTTCAAAAAGAATTTTTGATCCTCTATTTAACACTCTTACTTGTTGAATTTCCAAAAATACTAAAAACCGTGGATTTTTAATCCTGACCAAGATTCCATATCCGAAGTTTCGTAGTTGTAGCTTAAAATTTGAGTTTACAGCAACATATTTTTGCGTCACCTAGTTTACCCCCTTATTTGTCGAATTTCAAAAAATGCCGAAACATGTGTCTTTTAAATTCGAACCCTGAATTAAAATCCGAAATTTTGTAGTTCTAGCTTCAAAATTGCCTAAATAGCTACGTATTTTCAAAAAACGTTTCACCCCCTATTTCAGCCCCTTGCGGACGGAATATCGAAAAATCGCTTCTTAAATGACGCCTACAGAATAAGATCAACACCTTCCACAAACTTCACGTTTCCATCTTCAGTGGTTTGGGCTGGGCGATGATGAGTCAGTCAGTCAGCCAATCAATAGGCACACTTTTGTATAGAGAGATACAAGCTGAACCCCCGCTGCTTCGCATGCGTAGGCTGGTTGGTCTGCACCAGTTGTTTCTTTTTAATCCTGATGATGAATCCATATCTTAAGTTTCGTAGTTATAGCTTGAAATTTAACAGCACCATAGTTTTGAAAATCAATTTTTGCATCTCGTATTTTACCCCCTTATTGGTCGAATTTCCAAAAATACCGAAACACGTGTCTTTTAAATTTGAACCCCGAATCCAAAGCCGTTAATTTTTAGTTCTAACTTCAAAATTGCCTAAAAAGCAACATATTTCCGAAAAACACCCCCTCTCCAATTTAACCTCCTTGATGGTTGAATTTCCAAAAATAACGAAACACGTATTTTGTAAATTCTAACGAACAATAATACAAATACCAATTTTTGTAGCTCTAGCTTCAAAATTGTCTTGACAACAATGTGTTTTCGAAAAGAATTTTTGATCCCCTCTTTTACCCCCTTAGTTGTTTAATTTCCAAAAATATTATTTATCCTACTTTCTCGTAGCCCACATCTCCTTCCCTCCTCTCTCTGCATCCATCTCTTTCTCTCCCATCTCTCTATTCGTTTCCACCTTTCCCTCTCTCGGCAAAGTTTTCTGCAAGGTACCCTCCAACATGAATCATACAAACATTTATGTACCCAGTGATCGTTCTCTTGGTTTAAAGGTCATGAGTGCAAAAATTCATAAAGAATGGAGCAAAACTATGCATTTTGTAAAATTGCGTAAGTACCCTCCATCATGCATCTAACGAAATTCTAAACAGACAGTGACATTCCTCTTGAGTGTGCAAAATTTCATCAATATCGGACCAAAACTATAGATTTCTATGCAATAGAAACGCGGGGCTACATTGAAAAACGCACTTTGTTGTTCTCAAATATTCCAGTTTTATTTCATACAACCCTTGTTCTGAGGATAATGAAAACAAAAAAGAAAAAGAATCTGTGAAATCGGGCGAGTCATTCTCTAGATATGGCGCGACCAAGATATTAAGGGATCCATTTTTATGTTGCAAAGTACTCTCCCCCAAGCACTGTATGAAACTTAAGGTAGACGGTGACCTTCCTCTTGTTTTGAAGATCAAGCGTGAGAAATATCGTTAAGATCGGAATGAAACTGTCGATTTCTTGAGTAGGTAAGAGAAGTATGCTCCGCCATGCACCCATCACAAAATACTTTCTCAGCTGCTAAATTTCAGCTTCGAAGGTGAAGTAGTTTGCGTGATATCGTGTTTAGTTGTTTAGTCAGTAAGTGAGTGAGTGTCCTTTCGCTTTTATATAGATAGAAATTAAGAAAAATGATTGCTTAATTTTAGATGCAAGAGAATTAAGGGAGACTTGCAGACAAAAATAAATAGTAACAGGCAAATCTGTAATGCCAACTTTACTTGCTTCTAGGTCATGCCTATAGCGAAACTGTTGTAAGCGGTAGACTTCTTTTCGTTTCTTCATTTTGTGTGTGTGTGTGTGTGTGTGTGTGTGTGTGTGTGTGTGTGTGTGTGTGTGTGTGTGTGTGTGTGTGTGTTGGGGGGGGGGGGGGAGTGTAGTTACAAAACTCTTCTTAAACATCCGAAATTACATGCAAACTTTGTTGCAGGTTCCTAACTACTCCTACTACTATTGTCGCATATCTCTAGGTATTCTCACGCGGTGGCCTCATTATTTATGACGTCATATGTCCTGAGCTACGTGTCATGCTCTTTTGTTTTTGGGTCAGGAACCTTCGTGGGCGTACGGTGAACAGTTCACCAAAATTTCATTGCAATCGAATGAATGGTTTATGAACACAGACGACATACAGTCATTTATATATATAATGTACCTACAATCCTACAATAGAGTTCACTGATTTGTTAACGAGAA
Organism: Locusta migratoria; assembly: GCA_026315105.1. NCBI lineage: Eukaryota > Metazoa > Arthropoda > Insecta > Orthoptera > Acrididae > Locusta > Locusta migratoria. The sequence continues at coordinate 328,470,708 of CM048747.1, read as the reverse complement.
GATGCCAAGAGAAAGACAGTCTTGCTGCTAGTTGTAGAGTGCTGTCTTAGACAGTAGTTTTAAGCAGTTTTCTCGATGAAATTGAGTATAACGTTCCGTCGACAAACGTGGTTATTACAGACGGAGAACAAGGTCAGATATCTTGGTTAAGGCTGGGGAAGGAAATCGACCACGCTGTTTCAAAGGAATTTGCCCGATGTGATTCAGAGAAATCACGGAAAACCTCAATCTGGATGGCAGCAGACGAATTTGAATCGTCGTCGTCCTTATCCCAGTGTGCCGACCGCAGCGAGACCTAGGACTAACTGCGGAGTTCTCGTGTCGAGATGGAAGAACTTCCGTAGTTTGAGCTGCGGCCTTCGCCCCCCCCCCCTCCGCCCCCCTCCCCCCGGGAGCCAGCGCCAACAAATACAACCATTGGTAAGGCTGCTTCTGTTTTCCTCCAAACTGTCCTCCATCACACTCTATTACGCAGCACCACAGCGAACTGAGAAACTCTCACCAAAGAATTGGGCTCCGTGAGTAACACCTGTCATTCTTGCACAGCATTGTTTGCCAGGTAGCTACTTTCACTGGTTGCGTGGATGTGATGCAATTCTAGAAGTGAAGCACAAACGCCTTGTAAGAAAATGTTTTCTCGCGTTGGTGTGAAACTCGTGAGATGATACTCCAGTCATTATAAAAGTGATAAAGTATTTTGTAATGTATCAGACCTTCCTAATTAATTTTAAAACTGGCATTTAAGACTACAGAATTTGTGCCAGTTCACAAGGAAAGGCTACAACGTGGTATCAGACAAACATAAAACTGAAAAACAGTATTTAATAGATACTTTAAAAAATCTAGTAAATGAATGCAGTAGAATAAGAAATAATACTTTGGCGCACTGGAGATATGTGTGTAAGGAACAGGTCACCGTACTGTGGCGTTTAAGAAATGGACGGCGTTGATATGCGTCAGGGAACGAATTACAGTAAAATTTTGGAACGCTGATTCCCATTCATGCAGGGTGGAAAAATATTTAACAGTGGAAGGCTTTGAACGACTACTTTTAACACACTGTAATCGTCCCTACATGACCCTTGACCACAGTGTCAGCTTCGTCTCAATAAAATATCACAGGTGATCTTAAAGTCAGACATATCTGCAGTCCGTGGATATACCACCATCTAACGGATGAAAGAAAATTCAGAGTTCTATTAGCAAAGGCATTTATTTCTTCCAGCAGACTAAAATTTTTCATGAATATAGCTGACAAGTTACCAGTTTTATCAACTGAATAGAATACGAAGTGGTGATCATATGTAAATATCGTTTCCCATGCATGACGGAAGGAGAACGGTGTGCGTTTTCTGGGCTAGAAGAGGATGCAGTGTCAGAAATAGACGAAGACAATTTCACGTAAATCGCTGGCGCCTGTTCACAGAGATCCCCTTTTTTTTACCAGTTAGAATCCAGCCATTAAACATTACAGGCAACTTTTTGTCCCATCTAATATTTATCTCTTTCAAAAACCTAAAGAAATAATCCATGCGCTACACTTTGCCAAAGTGGCTGTGGATTTTGTGAAGCGTACAATTTGCAAAATAAAAGCTTTAGAAGGCTAATAATTCAAGCAATAAAAGAAGGAAGAAAAATAATGAAATCTCCTGGTATTTGTGAAGGACAGCCAACACTTTGAACTTGTTCGTCATTTAAAAAGAAAGTTATTCAATTTCCCTGAGGTGTCACCATTTAAGGTTAAAAAAAATCTGCTCTTTAGGGATTTACTACCAACTGGTATCTGCGATGGCACATATCGAAATAACTTGTATTCGATTTCAACAGTCTTAGTCCTTGTTTAAATAAATACTAACGCTTCAGAAAGAATAGCAGTACAAAATTAGCAAAATTTTAGAATTCCAAGGCACTGTGATCGCTACAGATAGCTACGGGCAGGCGATTTCTCAAATTTTAATGTTACTGAGTTTTCTAATTTTATCTCTTGACGTAAGAGTTCAGTATATGACACATGGCATTCTGATAAATCCGATCTCAAAGTTTACAATGTACGACGGACGATCACGTGTAAGTCACAGTATCTGCTCTCCAGAATAACAAATGTTCTTGTACTTATGAACAACGAATAACAAACTAGTCTGACTGACTGACTGACTTCATTCATTCAATCATTCATTCAATCATTCATTCATTCCTACTCATCGTGTTCAATATGTTCAAATGTTTATACACCTATGGGTCCAAAGTATTGTGGTCATCAGTCCCTACACTTACGAACTACTTTAAGGACTACTTTAAGGCCTCGAACCTCCGGCGGAAGCGACTGAGCAGTCCCTGATATGGCGACTAAAACCACGCGGCAATTGTGTTCTTCAGATCCTACCAAGAAAGGTTAACTTTCAGGGATGGAAGACGAGACAATCATACGTAGCCAAAAGACAGAAATTTAATCTCTACACTGCACAATCTTGCGTAACAGTATTCGTGATTGTAGTAGCTAAACGTAATACAGTAGAGTAGAAATGGAAAACACAAATAAGAAGTTACTGCTTCTTCGGTTTCTCATTTACCGGCAGAAAAGGTGAATAAGTTCCTCTTTCAAAGACTTACGTGAAAGTGGGGAACCAACTGCTTAAATCCTCATTCCACCTTACTCTCCAAATATTTGGCAGCACGGAACATTACGTATTGAAGTACTGAACATTAAAGATACTTCTGCAAGGTGTGTATTTACTTTGCACAATATCCTTAAAGCTTCTGTTTGAATGAATGTTGTGTCTATTGTAGATGCAGTGTCCCCAAAAGATAATTCCGTTAGTCAAAAGAGTGTAAGCATGTAACATATTTGTTTTTCGATAGCACAATTATAGATACTTCGTAACTGCGTAACATGACTGATGGAATAATCTCGTTTTATAATCCATGACGTGGCGTCTTATCAACTCGTCACAACGTCGCTAAAACACGTCACCACCAGCCGACTGATAACATGATTATCTGTTGGATTAAGGTTTGTGTCCAGAAAAACGAAGGCCTTTCCGCTACCATCGGAGTTGTATCGAAAGGCTAAGTTTGCCCCCTTAGCTAGTATAACCATTAAACTTTTTTAATTTTCCTTTAATCCATGGAAATTGCAAAAGGGCTATTTCAAGTGGAATATGTCAGAGACTAAAAGGAGGATATGTTGGTGGGTCACATTGTAACACATCAAAGAACCGTCAACTACCTTTTAAGGAGAGTCTGTGGTGTAAAAATCGTAGAGGGAGACCGAGGGAGGAATACTGTAAGCAGATTCAAAACGATGTAGATTGCCGTTCTTATTCTCAGATGAAGAGTCTTGCACAGGACGGAGAAGCGTGGAGACCTGCATCAAACATGTCTGCGGACTGAAGACCACAACAACATGTCAGTATTCATTATTTAACGATAGAGGGAAATAAACCCGCACATACATGACGGATGAAGGGCGTTGGAAGATTATGTTGCTTACGGTCAAGAGCAGAACCAATATCGATTTTTTCCTGGCATGTTGTATTCCCCTTTTTGAGGTTTAGTTTCCTTCTTGTGACACCGTCAACGTGATCCTTTGCATCGTTTTATGAAGGTAAGGCATTTTTTGTGCAATAGGAATCTATTACTACCAAAATACCACATGTCATTTTATTGTCTCCAGTTTCATAGATGGATGCTGCTGGAGCACACTGAAGTTTGATGGGAAATATGTCTGAAGTCGCTGACTGACTACTATGATAACTTAAGAGTAGTGCTATTACGCCAACACGAGTGTTCCTTATTATGAACACCAGATTTACTTCGTTTCCGATACCAGATAAATTTTATATCTCCTGGAGGGCCGCATTATTTTTGAAACCAATGGCTGTAGTGCATATAGCGACTGCCGAAATAAATCTAATGCATTTGTGTTTCGTTGTTTATTATATAGTGCAATATTTGTTGCCTCCTTGAATAAGTAAACACTGAATTTAGAGGTCAATTATTTCAATGAGCCATCATTTTTGCTAGAACTATTTTCAGGAGAGTCAGTTTCTGTTTTGATACTAACCACCTTGGTCCTTCAGCTATATGTTAGCAACTGTATTAATCAACTAGTTTCGCTTATAGCAACCATCATCACAGGAAGAACGGAAGATTCAAAACACATGACCTTGTATCTTATATGCAGAAATATTATGAATACTAGTGACAAAAAATATGCTTCATGCACATATATAAAGCATATTGTTTATTACACTTCTCGGTACAATTTATGCATATGAGACACGCGGTCACGTCACATTTGCGGAAACGCTGACATCCATTCACCGATAGCTGCAATTCCATCAGGTTTGAAACCGATTATCATGTCTTTGGCCCCTCTCGCTTAGGATCTGTTCTTGTTCTTACGCTTCAGTAAAGTGCTTCGAGTGGAACACGGTTACGTGTAAGCACTTCATACAGCATGCACAGATACACCAACAGACCAATCAACTTCATTTACTGTGTGACTATGGTCTCTCCAAACACGATACTCCCTTTCTGTGCGCGTTCACTCTCACCACTGCCGAGATTCGTTAGCGACGGAGGATAACATGATCGCCTGGTACCAGAGCTATATACCATCTAAAAGTCTAAAGTAATCTTATTCCTCTGCTCTACAGCCCTTAGCCTGCATCACAATATCCTGTCATTCTAACCGCACCATGGCTTACTCTCTACATTCTGACAACCTGATTTTATCATGTCTTTTTCAATTCCGTCCACACATCTCTTTTTAGAACGGTGCATCCATAGCCTGCTTCCAGGCATGCCATCAAAAATCCTCTTACGATCTGTCTTCCTGCATTCTAACCACCTTTCCTAACATTCCGCGATATTCTTATTTTAATGATGGTGACATTGTCAGGTTTTCAATAACTTGTTCTAGTTCTGCATTCGTGTGGATGAGCCAACATTTTTGATAGTATATTGGGCCAAATATTTCTCATCGAAATGTGAAGGATCCTTTGTTCATTTGCAGTCATGGTCCAAGTGTCGGCACCATGCGTAACAACCGTGTTTTGATAGTGTTTTAAAGGAGGATTTTAGATTTTCGTGATAGAAGCCGCCCAGTACAGCAATGTTTCCTGCGCGTAATGCCACGTCTGCGTAGGCCAGGTACTGGAGCGACCGAATGAAAATGGTTCCTCCTCTATTTAATTCTGTCAGATATGAAAGTAGCAAGAATGATTGCAGGTACTAATAGATGGGAACAATGGCAGGAGGGTGTCCATAATGAGGAAACCAAAGAAGAACTAGGAATGAACACCATAGATGAAGCAGTTCGAGTGAACAGACTGAGATGGTGGAGTCATGTTACACGCATGGGAGAAGCAAGGTTACCTAAGAAGCGGAGGGTAAGAGGAGTCGACGTAGACCAAGAAGAAAGTACTTAGATTTGGTGTAGAATGATTTTGAAATAAAAGGCATAACATCAGACGAGGCACCAATGTTAGCATTGAATAGGGGATCATGGATGAATTTTATTAGAGGCTGAAAGGCATAATCAGTCTCTAATGATGATGTGATGATGATGACATATAACTTTTTCTAGGCAAAGGTTGAACAGCAGTGAGGAAAAAGTGTCCCTCTTCTCACTTCCACTTAACTAGAGATTTCGTCCTGTATTTTTACTTTACATACGGTTTCAGTGAGACTAATTGTAGAAAGTATAAAAAGATTCTTAAGTATTCCAGTCTCTTCCATTAATTAATTTTCACAAAGCCATAATTGCGATGCTACCAGAGGCTGACATATTTCAAGACGTAACTTCTCAAATATGGTAGGTAAACACTGCAGAAACCAATACATAAATATTAAGCAAAGGAGTGGAAAACTATTATAATCAGCCCCAAACATAAAAATGGAGGAAAATTAAATTGTCAGTACTGTAGAGGAACCTCACCGCTAAATACTAAACAAAATTTTCTCATAACAATGAGACTTACCCCACATAAGGAATAGAGAATTAGAGACTATCAAAGTGAGCTTACGAAATATAGGTCAACAACCTACAGTATATACACGTTGTGCATACTAGAGCGACCAGAATCGCTTTTTTAAAGAGGCTAACCAACATTCTGTACGGTGAGTATAATGTAAAAACGAAGAAGAAGAAAATGTCAGAACTACTACTTTAAAACGCAGTGCAGATCTGTGTAGTTCAACGTAACCACTAGCCGAGGGATGGCGAATTCCGACACCAACTATACGTAAAAGAGAAATTTTTAGCGAGAAGTCCAATTAATGCATTGTTGCACTGATGCATTCGAAAACGCATTATTTTTCATACATATCGTTTGACATAACAAAAAACTATTTTAATCTCATTTCCGTATGAAACGTTTTACACTATTACAGAAGTACTTAAGGAAGGTCGTCGAAAGATGGTGGCATCATAGTAGTGGACGTCCACTTGCCATGACAAAGTGAAAGTAGGTTTTCCCAGTTCGTGATAGCAGGATAGGCAGCGATTTGTGGCATTTCTGAATGTGTGTATAAATCCATGGGACTTTACTGAGGTTATCAGTCCCTAGGCTTACAAACTACTGTAACTTAAACTAAGGACAAAACACACACACACACACACACACACACACACACACACACAAAATCTGTGATCGAGGAAGGACTCTAACCTTCGACGGGGAACAACCGCGCGCTCCGCAGCAATGTGCTTTAGAACGCACGGCCATTCCATCGCGGTTGGCATATCTGATAAGGGTAAGCGTTTCGGAGCACAACATCGAGGCACATTCAAGAACAAAGTGCTCCGCAGCATTTTACCCAACCTGTTCCCATGTTCAATTCACGACTGCAGTGGACAAGGGATTATTAAGATTGAGTGAAAATCAACGGAATCGTATCGCCAGGTAGGCTGATTCACATTCAAGGTCATGTCCAGTTATGCCTACATCCAATAACACTGCATGCACTGCACGAAGGATTTGTTTAGACATCCTGTGCCACAGACCTTCAGAAACTTCCCGCGGTGATTCGGAATCTCTGCTGCAGGCCATTCTAAAAGAGAACAAACTCGCTTAGCTGGCCATCATTTTTTGGTTTATCGGTGGATGCAGAGCAAGGGAAACATGGCTTACGATCATTCGTAAAAAGATTGATATGAAAAGCTGATTATTGCTTAATGAAAACTTATCTCCTCGCAAGCAAATTTTCTGGGACTCTGGCCTATGGACACGCCTTTGAAGCCAGAATGATCAGCGGAAGTCAATTGGCCATTTTTTGAGATGCACAATTCTTCGATCTTAGGAATTTATTGTTAGTCAGAGCCTGAGATTTTATGGATGGCTAACTTGATTAACACTTTTGATAGGTCTGTAATCGTATATTAAAGTCATTTCGGTTGCTAGACTGATCTTTCTACTTTTGTAGCGGCTCTCATCGGGGTGAAGAAGATGTAAAGAGCACAATTATCCTACTACAGGCATCTTGACGTTGGTGTGTCCGATAAGGTCCCAGCACAGAATAGTTTTCATCCGAAAACTAAATAGTACGATAAAATGGTAAATATTAATATCGCGGGACTCTGAAGTTTCTCCGCCGTGAACAGAACATCTGAGAATCGCTGATCTTGTAATTGTTTTAGTGTTTCATAACGGCACGGTCCAATTGTTCAGGAGGATCTTGTTTGCTCTTTGGACTAAAACAATTATTATGTTGAATCGTAATACTGTAAGTAACTGAGGAACACAGGAATCGTCTATTTCTATAAAGTAGTTTCAAGACTTGAGTAAAAACAGCAGCATGAACATTGCGGTTATCGGCCATATATTAAGATAATGCTCTCCTACTCTCCTCCAGGAAAGAAATAAATAGCATCTCCAAAACGCGCTAACTCTCGGATAGCAAACGGTTTGCTTTCTGATACAGCAACCTGTTTTGGTAGACACTTTAAGACGGTTGCGGTTACGCCACTGCTTCAGGCAGTCCTGGATTATTGGGATACCAGCGACGCCATGTGCTTATTGGAGACCCACAGCCCACGACCCACCAACGGTTACTAACTGGCTCCAATACCAAGGGCACGACGAGCAAGTTGCCATTTGAAGGCAACACCACAGCGTCTGGTGAAAAACCGGTTTGAGGCGAACGGGTGTCAACGTGTCCGCGAAACTATGCTCTTGTTACTCGCGCTGTTGATTCGGAATTGCTCGGCAGGGAAAACCCAAGAGTCATCTTCTTCTTAGTTGAACCCTGAACCGATGTTTTAGAAACGACTATTGGTGGGAACCGACCTGAAAGCAACTTTCACAGCCAATGATTTTCGTGCCCATGTGCCATATATTACGCACGAGATGCGCGATTAGCTTTCACACCAAGCTCATTTTATTAAAATAAAAAGTATTAAAAAGAAACTAAATAAACACTGTTAATAAAAGAACTTGTTCCTGGTCGTTTTCCTCCGCCATGAACGATAAAACTACTTGTAATAGAGAAATGCTTATTATTATGAAAAAAATATTACTGTAGGCCATTATTTCAGAGTATCAGAGTATAATACATTCATGGTTTAACCAATGGAAAGCCTATTCCCTTTCAATGACGACTCAGACCGCACAGAAAGTTTCTGCACTCATTTTCTCAAAAGGAACGTAGCGTCCAAAAAGCCGGAAACGTTTCATTCCTTTCTCCTGAATGATGAACGTGTGTTGGAAATTTCATGTAACCTGTCGGAATGTTTAAGGTCACACACAGCTCCTTCCGAATACGACTCCAAATCCGTAATAACCAGACATGGTCGCTTTGATATTAGGCAAACAGTAACAGTGTCTGACACAAATGAATCTAACAAAGATGAGTTGCATGCATAAGAATTTTTGTAAATATGCAACATATTTTCTAGGCGAAAAAAAATCTGTGTATTTTGTGTGTCAAGTATGAAAATGCATCAGAAGTCAGTTATTACTTCTGTATCAATTTGAAGTTCATCAGAAATAGCAGAAAATGGAAGAATTGTAAGAGAAAATGGTATTACGTCTGCGAATACCATTATCTGATGTGAGTCCATTGCACTAGAGCAGAAAGTTTGTCTGCAAGTGAGTAAGTCTAATACGCCAAATTATGCTTCTTTTTATACATGGAATGAAATAAACTGCTGGAGATGTAGTGCAGTAACAGGTACTTGTTTGCTCAAACATTTCTCTCCCTGAAAATGTTACAAAGTGGTACTTCTATCGCCTCTTCCTGAAAATGTTACGGAAGTCACTTATAGTCTTCAGATACCTGTGGAGGTCAAAACAGAAACCGAGATACTGCAGCTCTTCTACATATTGTGCAAAAATTTCTTTAGACTGTAAAACACACGTTTTTAGAAAGAGGTAACTTAAAGTGGAATTCAATGCACATTGTAACTGAAAATATAAGGCATTATTCCTCCAGTATAGTATGCCGTATTGGCTGACCAAATTTATAGTTGCGTGACTACTTCAGTTTTCATTGTAGACGTAATTATTATTCACGAAATCAAAAGTTAAAATATGCTCGGCGGTTGGCAGTATGCTTTTAAAATGACTGATTATTTCGGCTTAGTGCTGACTGGCAGGCTAATAATAAGAAAAGGTTGATATTTGAATATTAGTTTATATCCTCAAAGATCAATTGTTTTCCTTTTTACGATATTTCGTTCTAAAAATTGTTACAAATACTACTCGATCTATTTGAAGCAATTTTTACGGATCCTTTGGAAGTGTATTTTGTAATACTACTGCTGCGATAAGAGCTAATTTATCACCTCGAAGGATATAACTATAAAATTATTATCCGGGAATATCATTTAAATTTTACTTGCTAGTAAAATTCCTTTGAATGAATCTATCATCATATCCACTGAGCAGCTATGAGAAAAAAACTTTCTTGAACGTTTCTAATTACAGGCGTTTGCCTTTAACTTCCAAAACGATCACTGAGCCAGATTTTTATGTACTTCCCATCAACCTTTTGTTTCTCTGCGCTAATATGTATTTCCAATTTCACAGAACCTTTACATCTTATTTCTCACACACTGCACATTTAGCTTCACTTTCGTTTCGTAAAGTGTTGTTATTTTCTGTTTAATTAGTTTCTTTTCTTATTCTGCTGTCACTGTTATCTAACTGAAAAGACAGCATACTTCCAATCAGGCAACAGTAACGAGCTTTTGTTTCAGAGCGCGGAAATATCGAGACAGTGCTAGAAAAATGCAATATCTCGAATCGGGAGATCCCATACGTCGATTATGAATGCAACATTTCTCCAACAATTGCACCATTAGTAGAAAATCTCGTTAAAATAAGAAACAGTTGTTCTCTCATAGCTGCTCAGTGGATATAATAGATTCATTCAAACGAATTTTTCTAGCAAGTAAAATTTAAATGATATTCCTGGATAATAATTTTATAGTTATATCCTTCGAGGTGACAAATTAGCTCTTCTCGCAGCAGTAGTACATATTACAAAATACACTTTCAAAGGATCCGTAAAAATTGCTTCAAACAGATCATGTTATTTCTCCAACAATTACGCCATTAGAAGAAAATCTCGGTGAAATAAGTAGCTAGGTGTGTGCAGGTTGTAATTAAGTTCAATGATGTTGAGATGCAACTCGGTGCCCAAAATGTCCCGACATTTCCGAACAATGGTCTAACAAAGTATCGAATCGCCGGACTTGTCCGAAAAAGCCGGACAGTTGGTAAGCCTGCTTCCGAGAGAGTACGGCGACGGACGACCCTGCCCCACTCTCGTTGCACCCAGGGCGATGGCTGGCACAGATCTGCACGGTATTAATACCTCGCGCAGCGCAGTTGCCGACATCCGTCCCAGCTTCTCGTGCCTTCGCCGTGCATCTTTCCTGTCACCTTATCTACAGCTTTACTTACGCAAGACGACACGTGGGCCTCCTATACAACCGTGTCCATATTGTGCACACACACTCACAAACAGGTGGGCGGTTGCCAACTCTCGAGTTAGGCTAACCTGTGGCACCGTCTCCAGTGATAACAGGCTGTTTCGAAAACCTCAGATGTAAACGGTAACAATTTTTTTCCATCATCAGTTCTGGATTAACAAAAGGGAGATCATGCACCAGCATCCTGGCTTAAGGTACCTAACCTCACCTCAGACTGCCGTGTATCATAGAATGACACACCTCTGTAGTGATGGATCCGTCGGATGTCAACAATCTCAGACCCCCCCCCCCTCCTTCCAACTCTTTTCATTTGAAAAGACGGTATTGTATACTAATAACTTTTATTCGTTGTGTGAGTGCCCATTTTTGTGATCCCACCGCCAGAAGAACAGGGTTCCAACTTCACCCGAGTTGCAGCAATTAATAATTGCTGAAGAGCCGTTTATAATAAGAAGGATTTTACGTGATGAAAGGTGGTACTTCAAAGGCGCTAGATAGTTTTGTGCCTTCGGAAGAAAAAAAAAAACTCGATTTCGATACCAAATTGCAGATGTTTCCGTTACCTTACGACTGCGAACGGAAGACAGAAAACAGTAATAACTGAATTTAAAAATCTGGATGCCAGAACGCGAAAAGCGGCAAATGGTTGGTACTGAGCAGCAGGGATTTGCGCGGACGGCGGCGAGCCGCGAGTCTGCTGGCAGGGCAGGGCGTGTAGCATCAACGGCCGACACCCACTCTGGCTGCTGCCAGCCGAGCGACGACCTCCCAAGGTCAGCAGCAGCAGCTGCTACGTCTGCGCTGGCCTGTCTGGCTGAGCCGGCAATGCACCACCGAATTCAGCGAAAGTCAGCAGCCTCCTCGACGCAGCTCGCGGATGTGATACCAACCCTGAGGCCTCTACTACACTGTTGATGTATTGCTGTTCGTTAGTCTCGCTAAAACTCGAGAACGACTGAAGCGATTTGGCTAAATTTAGTCTTGAAATATTCGTTTAAGTCCAGGTAAGGTTTAAACGGTGATAAAATATGGAAAAGTTCTCCGGGAAAGAGGGAAATCGGAAAAAAAACTAAAACAGATTTTTCCAGTGAGTTATCAATACCGTTCTTCCAATTGTGATAAAATTTTGTACATTTCATGCTGAAAGCAAGAGGAAGGTTCACATGAATTTGAAAAAGATGCTCGGAAAGTCTGAAAATTTACGAAAAACCGAAAGCGAGTTTTTCTTCTATGAATGAAAATCAATTGCCACATGGTTGTAAGAGCATCACTTGAGTAAGGCTTGACAAGGACAAGGTTTGAATGAAATAAACTTTTTGGAAAATCTACCGGAAAATTGAAAAATTCGAGAAAAAACTGAAAGTGTGTTTTTCAATCTGTTTTTGATTGAATTCGGCGCTATAACTGACTATTCGTACGACAGAGAGGGGTAATTCCTTTTTTTCTTTGTCCATTATGGTCTTGGAAAAGTTTTCAGTAAAAAAATAGGGACAGTTAAAAAGGAAAGTCGCAAAATTCGAACCAAGTTCCTTTTTCAATGTGTTTCTAATTGTACTCAACACTAATTTAAGAACCGTTCACCCGATTGCGAAAAATTTTGATCATTTGACGTTCAAAGCAAGAGTAACGTTCTTATGAAATAAAAAATTGGAAAAGTTTCCCGGAAAATTGGAAAATTTAGAAAAAGAATAGAGTTTTCTATGAAATATCAATAGCATTCTTCTGATTGCGATAAAGTTTTGCACATTCTGCGTTCACAGCGAGAGGAAGGTTTGAGTGAAGTAAAAGTTTCAAATAGTTCGCCTTAAAACAGGAAAATATGTGGAAAACTGGAAGAGCTCTTTTCTTTGGGATATCAATATCATTCTTATGACTGCGATAAAATTCGATATTTGTCGTAAATCACATAGTGTTCTTATTGAATGCATAAACATTTGATTTCTTTCCATGCATGTCGAAACTGGATCATTCCATTTGAAGTCATAAATCCAGATTTTCGAGAGTTCATACCTTAGGTATTGAAATGTGTTCTCCCAGGAAGCTGAGCTACCTCCCCCCTTTCCAAAGTTTCAATAGTGGCAATTTTTGTTTGTTTGAAAACCACATGTTCATATGTTACCTCCTGGTTCCTGTACTAAAACAGATAGAGCCAAAAAGTTGGTCTCATTTGAAAGCTAATACCTCTCCCTTGTAGTAGAAATCAATAATGTGTTGTTGTGGTTTATTTTCTGGAAGTGAAACCGATTAACACGTTATCACGTTTTTGCTAGTTGGCAATTTCTTTTATCTCACGTTTGAATTGTCACAATGTGCTGCAAACTGTCTTATGGTGTAGCTTGTGTCTAGCCGCTCCCAAGGTATCCTTTTTTTATTGCAATGCATAAAATTGTTAGTGTATTCTGATAATATATATGCATCAAAAAGAACAACATTGGAAGTGCCACAAATCTTACGCAAGGCACTCTTTATTGCGCAATATAATCAAACTGAATTATGTACAGAGTATGTTTCACTTCACAAATGGAAGTAAGTTAGCTGAAAGGTGGGAAACACATATACTGAAGATCGGTGCCAACCATTTTTAGTGTTCAAAGTTGTTAAACAAATGGAATATTTCAACCTCAACTGCCCTATGCAGAATACACTGCCTGATATAGCGTTTCGCACAATATTTAGTTTACGAATGTTACTATTTCATTTACCACAGAAACGAAATCATTTATTTTGTCCTAATGTAACTTATCAGGGGCATGAGCTAAGGAGACCACAAAAATAAAAAAAAAACTGTAATCAGCTCGATGTTGGGGTAGTGCTAATGCCTTAATTTTGTTCTCTTTAATACTTGCGTTAACGTACTCCCACGTGACAGATAAGCGACTTTATCAGCGGGATATTGGTATCACCACAGACACTTTCTGGGAGTGATATTTATCTGACACGTCACAAACTTTGTATTACCGTAATCTACCATGGTGAAACTCCAAAAACTGTGAGCCACACCCGATAGGTGACAGCAAGACCAATTTTATCCCCAGTATATTTGAGTGCGTGTATATATAGCTTTCCAGTGCTCCTACATCTAACTTGCTGTATGTCCTCTTTAACTCTTTTCAAGGAAGCAAGAGTGCGTTAATTCTGATAAAAATACAGTCATGTGGCGGACCGGGAACTAAAACCAGATTTCTGGCCATTGCACCATAAAGCAATTCCCTTAGCTGACAATGAAGCAAGCTTGTGGAAAAGCGCAGTTTTTCAATAAACAGTATGCTCCTTGTCATTTGTTTAGTACGAATTCACGATTTAATAAGAAGGCAAATTATTAAATGCGGCTACATTGAAGAACATTGCAAGGCGAAATGAAGGTGCACACTATTATTTTATTTATACCCCATACATATTAGGTTGGACAAGAGGAGAGAAGTAGGCCACTAATACTGTATCCGGAATGAACTTGCTACTAAAGCAAAGATGTGCTCAATTTCATCTTAATGTTGAAAATTTTTACCCATCTCGCAAAGTGAACGCCAAAAGGCGCATCAACATGATACAAAACTGGATTAGACTTTGTCCGATTATTCGACTGAACGAAACAAGTACAGTCGGATAGAATGGAGTCAGACAACCAGTTCATATTTCGTCGTTATGACTGTGTAATCTCTACTGTGTACTGATGCATCCACGAAAGATTTTGTAAGGCCATGAAAAATTTTAGATTTATATTAGATATAAAAATTCCTTGTAACACACACTTTTATTTACCTATACAGTAACTTTCATTTTATCCCGCAGTTGTACTTAGCATACAGGGGGAAAAAACGATGAAATTTCTGTGCTGCGATAAATACAAAATATCATGAAAACAATATTTATGATCGTGACAGTTGCAATTGAAGTGCACTATGTGGACACCGACAATACTACTCGTTGGACATCTATTGATACCCTAGAAAAAGTTATGAATGCACAAAACTCTGGAACTACGAGTGTTGACACGTCACGAAGGTTCTGTTCTCCACAACGTGGGCGGATCCATTATATTGACAACCAGTTGCATACAGCTAGCAGAAATAATTTGGAAACGCAGTCACAACGCGAACTTTCATGTAGACATATTAGGGTTAGAGAAAGGAGACCGGAACGGACTCTTATCGAACAAGTATCAGGTTATTGGCCGTTAATCAAGGAGGGGGGGGGGGATTCTCATCTTGGGATGCATAGATTTTCCTCCCACATACAGGAGACAATCTTACATCAACTAGGACAAAAATTCCCTCGCTACTGTACCATCAAGTTCCCAGTCATCTAACACTTTGGTACGCTGTTTGACTGGCCGATGACGCTCGAAGTGTCGGTTACCGGTTGTATTTACGGACCATGGCGTAGGGTTGCACTCTCGTAGCATCTGACGCTGAAACTGTACGTCAGCGTTCGAATGGAAGCGAAACCTATTTCGTTTTCCGTTTATTATTGTAGGAACATCGCACTGAATAGTAGTTTAATCGCATCACAGATTGTTACTTGTCGTAAAAATATCACACTCTTATTACAGAGAAGTTGGGTTAACGTAGCTATGACAATTAGCTGTGAAAGAGTATAATTTTTAGCTGTAAGAGCTCACAGGGTGCAGTATTTTAATTATAAATTCCTTGCCGCTACTGTGAAATCATATCCACTAATTAACATTTACATACCTGTATACGGGAAAGGGTTGGCATTTAAATATCGATTATGGTTATTTACGCTAGCAGCGGTACGCTAGGTGTTCGACGGCTCTTCGTACCAACTTTAGCCATCAACTTCTGGTCCTACTCTAATTGTGTGTATATCAAGCGGAAAACAGCTTGTGTCATCCATATGACATAATCCATCATCTCTCTCTGTCTCTCTAAGTCAGATGGCGACAGTGGAATTATTGCGCATTCTCCGTCATCTAACTAGTTTTACAAGTTTTTCCAAATATGGCCTGGCAGGAACATTACGTTTACTCACAGCTATTATCGTTAAAACACCTGTCATACTTCCGTAAATACTATAATGATACTTACTAAGTTTATACACTCTCCAGTCACATTTATGTGACTACTACCTATATATATTACGTCGACGTGTAATAACAACTCTCAAAAAGGTGGCGGCAGTACTATCTGCGAAGGGTAAACGTGTCCGGTGAGCCAGTAGAGAGGAGGGGGGGGTGGGCGAGGTTGCGCAGAAAACAAAACGGAGAAACTAACTGACGTTCGAATAGGTATTATCATTGGGTTTCGGGCCAAGGGTGAAAGCAATGGTTAAATTCGTAAACTGTTCAGGTGTCGCCGTGGTTGAAATACACAATGCACGGTAAAATGGCAGTATGAAAAGCCGGCAGCCGGCCCCGGTGGCCGAGGGGACTGAGGCGCTCCAGTCACGGTCTGCACGGTCACTACGGTCGGGGGGTTCGAATCCCCCCCTCCTCTGGCATGGATATTTGTGCCGTCCTTAGTCTTAGCTAGTTCGTAAGTAGTTTGTAAGCTTAGGGACTGATGACCCCGTGGTTAAGTCCCATAAGTTCTACAAAAATTTGAACATTTGAAAAGCCGGCATGGAGGCAACTGTCATGTACCACGAACCATAGATGACAAAGGTGGCTACGGATATGTGTATACGTGAGTAGACGTAGAGCTGTTGAGCAACTGGCAGCCCAGATGAACAAAGAGGCTGCGAACTGTGTCTACTCAACAATTCTTCAGTGAACGTTGTTACATATGGGATCAGAAGTAGGTACTTCGTTCATGCAGCCATGATGGTTGCCCTTCATCATCGACGAAGTTTGGAATTTGCATCTGGACGCATACTGAGTGGTAATAGATGGTCTTTCCAGATGAATCATTTCGTTCATGCAGCCATGATGGTTGCCCTTCATCATCGACGAAGTTTGGAATTTGCATATGGACGCATACTGAGTGGTAATAGATGGTCTTTCCAGATGAATCACGTTTTACACTGTGAAACGTCTAAAAGGCAATACACTGCAAAAGTCGTCAAAATGTTTCAGATCTTACAAGGAAGCGTTATAATCGGGAATTTTTAGTGGCATGCTCTGGGTTATTTCGTCATTATGGAAAGCACAATGGATCAACGTTAATAAGCACCTATTCTTGGTGATCACGTTCATCCATACATAGGGTTTGTTTTCCCTATATACGATGGCATCTACCAGCAGAACAATGCAAGGTATCACACAGACCGCAGATTCGTGTGGGGTTTGAAGAGCACAGAATTAAACTCAATCGAAAATGTGTGGTACTAGCTCGATTGGACTACTGACGCCATGGACCCTCAACTGAGGAACATAACGCAACAGGCGACAGCAATGTAGTCGGAATAGCCCCAGATCCTTGTAGGTACCTCAAAAGACTTATATATCACTGTCCCTGCCCGCCTCGGGAATGAAGGACTCAAATTAGGAAGATTAGGAATCAAACGAAGTAAATAAGGAAGAGACAAATTCAATCATGCACTTCCCAAATGGAATCTCGTCTTACACCTTAACCCTCGCAGTACCAACATTTACCGAAGCGCAGTTTGTAGCGCCGATTACCAAGAGGAAAGGGTACTTTTGGCCAACCCTAAAGTTATTTGTTGTTGATTTATGTACTTTTACGTTTTCCATAGTTTCCCTAACTTCAGCAGCAGAACGTAGAAACGTAGGGATTGTTCAATTCCCTTCGAAACGGCTGCAGAAACAAGATGAAAAAAGAATCGGCTTTGCAGTGTTCAGTGACGTGTGTGGTGGGCCAATTACCAGAATGTTGTATGAAACGCAAAAATTGAAGTTCTCGAGGTATGAAGGTTGAGCAAGTGCGCGTTACATACATCTGGCCTCAGTGACACCGTAGTAGTAGTTCGTCAGTGGGTGGTATAGACGATCTGTGTCTCACTTATCCCACCGCTTGGACGCTACATCAATAATTTAACTGACAATGAATACTTCTGTAAGGACCTCAAAAGATTGTTATTATCCGGAGAAAAATGCCCGCAAATTACTATCAGGTCATCCGGAATTAGGATGGCAATTTACTATCGCCTCCGGACCACCTACGCCTCTGTCCTGCTGCTATGGTAATTTAGCACGTTCTATTGCAATCCGGCATCACTAGACAGCGTTCCTCTCGCTTGCTTTCAATTAAGTATTTTATTTCTTCATTTTGTACACATCTGATTACGTGCGTTGGTTTCTTGTTTGGCCGAATTCTGTCTCCCAGACCAGTAATTACTACGTACTGTGTGGGTAAAAGAAAAATGACCCGGACGAATGGATACGATTTCTAAACTATCTGTAAGAGCATTAACGGTGGAGGAAAAGACCAACAGTTACTTCCAACAGGATGAGCAACTGCCTATACTGCTGGCCGAACTTTGGGGCACATTTACACCATCTTCACGCCTGACAGAGTTGTTAGCAAAGAGTTGTCAGCACCCAGGACACCTAATATGCCAGTGTGCGATTACTTTTTGTGGGGAGCCCTAAAGTCTAAGGTTTATCGCAAAAACCTCTATATTCTACAGTAACTGCAGCAGTACATTTCGGATGAGACGCAGCAAGTATAGTTTCAATCAGACTTCAGCAACGTTCTGACCAAGGCCCATCAGTTCCAAAAGATGAATGGCGGTCACTTTCAAAATACGCTATACTCAGGTTAGTATTGTATTTCGTTTCTTCTGGTGCATTTCATTGTACCCTAGAACTCTGTTCTGCGAGCCACTTAATTGCTCCACCTTTCAGTACCCCGGAATTTTTATATATATTTCAGTGTGCCGCGTGTGAATGGCGGTTCGGTTCTAGGCGCCATATCATGAACTGCAGGGCTGCTCCCGCCATAATTCAATATTCTCCGAGAAGGGGCGGGGGAGGCTGATTTCTGTTACCACAGTACAGTCATAACCTACTTGCATACCTGTAATTACACATTTAGATCTTCTGACAGTCATGATGAACCAAGAAAAATGGAGGTCGGACTCAGACTGCCTTCAAATGCAGCAAATTCCTCTGATCCGCTATCACTTAACAACTTTTAAGTGAATCGTTAACCACTATGTCTACCAGTCTCGTTGCCACAAAGTCTTCACTGTGTTGGCCATTTAATACGCGAGAGCAACAACAGAGTGGCAGCCCTAGTTAGAAGTGTTTGCAGCCATCCGCTGCTTCCTGTATCAAACGGTCCGCCAGGATGTTATTTGCGTAGCGTCCGTGTTACACGGCCGCTGTAAAAATAACTTCGACCGCGGCCAAATTCTGGCCCCAGGCGCCTACGGCATCCTCCCTATTCGGCTAGCAGTGCGGCAGCATGTGTATGGCCTCAAGGTATGAGTAATGAATCGCGTTGATTTATAAGAAAACGGAATTTACTTAGCAACCACGGAAGGACGACTTATTCATTAACGATCACTAATATCGTTTAGGAACGCTGGGTACTTAATTAAAAATAATGTGGACACGCAGTTTAGGTTGAGAACCAGTCACCCCAGTACACTTCAGCCTACGACAAAAAAAAGCGAGCTCTTTTAACACATATTATTCTAAATCCATGTACCCAGTCTGTCTGTAGTCAAGCCTTCCTACTGCCCCATAATGGCAGTGTAGCGTCTCTCTCTCTCTCTCTCTCTCTCTCTCTCTCTCTCTCTCTCTCTCTCTCTCTCTCTCTCTCTCTCACACACACACACACACACACACACACACACTCCTGCTAATATCTCCATCGATCCTACTCCCTCCTTTACTGGCACTGACTCTCTCCCACCATGATCGCCTACTTTCTCTCACTGACACTATCTCTTCATCGAGCGAGGCGGCGCAGTGGATTAGTACACTGGATAGCATTCGAGAGGACGGTGGTTCGAATCCGCCTCCGATCATCAACATTTTGGTATTCCGTGATTTCCATAAATCGCTCCAGGCACATGCCGGGCTGGTTCCTTTGAAAAAGTACGCAAATTTCCTTAAAAGAAAAAAGGGCTGAGAGCTCCGTATCTTAATGAGCAGGCTGTCAACACGACGTTACACCATCTTCATTCCTTCCTTCTTCTTTTATCATTATCTCTCTGCTATTCTCCTCAGCACAAAAGAAGAAAAAAAATATATTCGCGTGCCGAAATTTTTGGCGAAGAAGGGGGAATGAGGATTGAGGCAGCTAGTTCTCCAATTGTCTGTCAAGTCTTTTTAACAGGAACATTATGGTATTTTTTGCGCTCTGTCAGGTGCAATTTTCTGTCGGTTCTATTATTTTCTCTGGTAGAGCAGGTAATACTTCTTATTTAAGATAATTTTGAAGGTCTGTAAAGTTTTGACAGTTAAACTTGTATTCTTCGGCACATTTATATACAGTCTCATAAATAACAAAGAAATAGTACTTTATAGAAAGCAGATGTCAGACTGTACGATGTCACTCTAACACCCCCAGTACAGCAACACTCGCAGTGATACCCACGAACCCATGTTAAACACTTTCAATATGGTGATTTCGACAACCTTTCAACCGAATAGCGCTCAATTTCTGGTCTAGCGCCTGCTTCTAGGCAAGCGATCACCAGATGTGTTGGAGACGCCTGCTCCAGACGCTGTATAGGGGCATCAAGCACTACTCAGTTTTAAAGCATTCAACAAAGATGCACTGAGGGTGTTGCCGAAGTACGGTCATCTTAAGTGGGCTGTTCGCCGTTTATTTCCGTATGTGACCATGTAGTGGGCCTACGTGAGCACGCCACGACAAGACGCGAAAAAGAAGAGCTGAAAAAGCAGAAAAACCGCTGCTTTGGATCACGCACAAATACTGATGAATGGTTTTAAACGGTTTGCCACCTTGGGAACACAGCAAAAATTTCGGCTGCAGTACAATGTAAACTTTCATTGTGGTTACAACCACACGATATTGTTAGAGAAGGACTGAATTGTACAGAATGTGTCAGTATGAGTCTAAAGTCATCAGGAATGTCGTACTGTTGTACATCAGCTGCGAACTGTCGTTTTCAAAAGCAAAATATATGGTTATCAATAGTCTAAGGTACGGGGTGGTTTCAATACAGCACTTTATGGCATTAACTGAAGCCCTTTACGAGGTTCGTTTAGATAAGTAACTTGGTTCGGTATGAAAGACAACAATCTGAGTTTCCTAACTTACCTTATTTTCTGACGTATTTCCCCTCGAAGCTCAACGCACTTGCTCCCATATTTCTCCAGATTCAAGATTTCGTTTCAAAATCGATTTAAAGAATTGTCAATGGAGGGCTTCTTAATTTTGCTCACAAATTTTTGTCCAGTCAGAAAGTTTAGAATTCTGGAAACAAATGAAACTCGAGGAGGGCAAATCAAATGACTAGGGATGATGTGGAAGCGGTTGAAGACAATTCCAGTCAGTTTTTGCTGAGAGAAACGGTTTGAAAATGATTGTGCGCTATCGTCATGGAACATTCCGGGACGTTGGTCCGTTATAGTTGTCTTGTGTTTGTCCTTTTTTTGTCAATGTCTAGAGGGCAGAACTCAAATTTATAAACTACTGGCTTCGATCTCAGTGTTGATTATCTTCAGGTCTACTCCAGCGTTGGCATGTGCGA
The DNA here is from genome assembly GCA_026315105.1 of Locusta migratoria. Lineage (NCBI taxonomy): Eukaryota > Metazoa > Arthropoda > Insecta > Orthoptera > Acrididae > Locusta > Locusta migratoria. Next base: position 328,449,182 of record CM048747.1, on the reverse strand, counting down.
TCAGACGCGGTGGGAATCTCCAGAAGTAGTGAGCTTTAGGAGCAATGACAGCACCTGGAGGTTTTCACAGCGCCCGATCCTGTCAACATGTCAATACTGGAGTAGACTTGGAAATTATTCACACTAAGATTGAAAGTAGTCTGTAAGTTTTGATAATTATGATGGTTTTACCATTTTAAGGTACTGTATAAGAAGAATAAAATGCACTTCGTCATTTGAGATACACGTGGCCTCTGCTAACTTAATCACACTTTCACTCGCCTGTCTGAAAAAATTAACGATTTCGTCGATGTTTTTCGCTACCATAATAGATGTTGGAGGCCCAGGTATTGTCCTGCCTCGTTTTAATTCGTTGACCCAAAGTCTCACCGCCTAATATGAGTATTTTTTGGGGGATGGGAGTGAATTACGGCGTAAAACTAATAAGGCCATAAGCGACATTGTCAGAATGTATTAAGGGCAAGGATTAGGAGGCGGCAAAGGAAAAAAAAGCACACACAGTCGGTCAAAGTTACGAAAGAAACAGAGGAAGACAAAGCCATCCGAAGAGAAAGATGCCTCAAAACATTAGAAACATTGCGAGCTTCCTAGGAAAGGGTGAATTTAAATTTTGTTCGCCATGTTGGTGCGGTGAATAAAAAGTTAACCCTTTCATTCCCAGTGTTGTTCCTGGACAACAACGTATTAAAAGCTGATTTATACCGTATTTTGTGTACCAGTCTTTAAAGTAGCATGGTGGTTGTTGAACAACATGCTTCAAGCACGATATTTTGCCGCCTGGTACGGCGTGAAGCCGCTTCTGAGGCATTAATAATTTTATCCTTCTTTGAAGTTGTGTTACACTGCCGTCTGTACGTGGCTGTGAGTGTGGTTCCTGTTACTTTATTTCAGCATTGAATTGTCTTATCTTTGGTGCTGTGGCGAAGATTATGCTAGCATTATTGATCTGTCAGTGTTATCTATCAACAAAATAACGTCCCACGTAATAAAATACCGCGATACAAACGTCTGTGTTGCGCTTGAAATACATGACATAAAAAAACAATAGTCCAATCAAACATTTTAAAATATATTTTGATGTTTAGTGCACTGTATTAATACAGAAAACACTGAATTTTAATTTTTCCAAAGCTGAATTCATAATGTGGGACTGAAACGGTCAACATTGGGCGTGTCATCCGCTAAAATACCACGCAACTCTGACGGTAGACACAGACTTCGGCGATTTAAAAATGGGCACTCGACCAGAAGGTGGCGTACAATGAAGGGTTGAAAACAGTAACCACAAAGTGGAGCAGGGTCGCCACAAAATAAGTGGCGGTGGCTGAAACGACTGTGTCCTATTTTCAACGGGCTAGAATGAACACCTCGCGACGAATGACATACACCAAGCGATAGAGACGGGTTTAAAATCCAGAAGTTTGTTTCCTTCAAGCGAAGACAAATGTGCTTGCCAAATCGGTACTATAAGCCCAGAGATAGCGGTACAAAGATCATCGCCGCGGCGGAGTGGCCAAGCGCATTGAGGCGCTATGCTACGATGCGTGAGGCCGTTCCCCGTCGAGGGTACGAATCCCCCCTCGGGCATGGACGTTTGTGCAGTCTTTAGTATAAGGTAGTTCATAAGTAGTTTGTAAGTTTAGGAAATGATGACACCGCAGTTAAGTCCCTTAAGCTCTCGAAACATTTGAACAAAGATCATCCGATAGACTAGAATAGTTGGCAATAGTCTTGTGTAGTTCGCGAACGAATTAGTTTGGAAGAGCGCTCCCACATGCGAACTACGCGAACTAGTTCGCAGATCCCTCGCCTCTTAGTTCGTCCGCTCCTTTTTCGAAGACTGACTGGTAACAGGGAGAGGACTCGAGAGCTCGCAGAATAGCGTTATTCCCTTCTGCCAGTTGCCGTCATTTCGAGCTGAGATGCAGCTCAGCTGTAGTTGTAGTAGCGGTAGCAAAAACCAAAACGAGCGGACGAACTAAAAAGAGCGACCTACTTCGCGGCCGAGCTGCGAACTAAAAGGAGAGCTATCGGTCGCGAACTAAAATATGGGCGATAGGTTGCGAATTAAAAGATGCGCGATAGGCCGCGAACAGAATTAAAAATCACGCGTTTGCCTTCTGCTGATGAGAGCCATTTCGAGGTTAGCGTCTGCCTGCTAGATTACATAGGTCAGTGCTACAAAATTTCTGCTTTGAAGTATTATGCACTCTACAATGTTGTTGTTGTTGTTGTCTTCAGTCCGCAGACTGGTTTGATGCAGCTCTCCATGCTTCCCTATCCTTGTGCAAGTCACTCTGCAATATCTGACTAATAAATTCAATAATGCCAAGATACACAGATAACTCTAAACTTAAACGCGAGAAATTATCCACAAACTGTTTCTTTTGGTTTGCGTCATATCGTTAGCGGCTCAAGCAGCAAGCGCATGAAGCAGCTAGGTGGGGGAACTTCTCCCTCCACCTGCATGCGCAGACCACGCCGCTCAGCCGTCACCGGGAGCGGTCTAACTAAAAGAACGAACTAGTTCGCGGCAGAGCCGCGAACTAAAGTGAGCGCTCCAGATCGCGAAGTATTATGCACAAATCTAGTTGGCAAGCCAAGGGAGGAGAGGTGCATCCTTTGCAGCATCCGTATCCGCAATCTCATTCCCTGACACACCGATATGACCACAGGAACACAACATGGGCTTCACTGGCAGTAAACGAGAGAGAGCACTCCTGGACTGTGGCGGCTCGTGAATGAGGTGAAGAGCTAGTAGAAATCAAAAATACACCTACGTCTACAGAAGATTATCATATTAATCTTTGTTATTAATGTCTTCATAGAACGGTGTTATTATTAACTGCCCTTGAAGTTCTTTCCGAATGGAAATATTCGCCAAAGAAGAAAGTCTTTCTTTTGAAATAGTGTTCCTCAGGTATGATTTTATACGCTTTAGGCAAGAAAAGCTTCTTTCAACATACACTTTATAAGTACCTGTAAAAAAGTCCTTATCCTCATTAAGCATTTCTAACATCTTTCCGGGGGAAATATTTATGTACTTCTCATCGTTGTTTGTTGTTGTGGTCTTCAGTCCGAAAACTGGTTTGATGCAGCTCTCCACAATACCCTATCCTGAGCAAGCCTCTTCACCTCCACATAAGAACGGCAATCTACATCTGTATGAATCTGCTTACTGTATCCATCTCTTGGTCTTCCTCTGCGATTTTTACCGCACACACTTCCCTCCAACGCTAAATCACAATTCCTTGATATCTACGAATGTGTCCTACCAATCTATCCCTTCTTTTAGTCAAGGTATGCCAGAAATTTCTTTTCTCCCCAATTCTGTTCAGTACCTTCTCATTAGTTACGCGATCCACCCACCTAATCTTCAGCATTCTTCTGTAGCACCATATTTCAAAAGCCTCAATCCTCTTCCTGTCCGCACTGTTTATCGTCCATGTTTTACTCCCATACAAGGCAACACTCCATACAAATGCCTTCAGAAAGGACTTCCTTAGGCTTAAATCAATATTCGATGTTAACAAATTTCTCTTTTTCAAGAACGCTTTTCTACCCATTGCCATTCTGCATTTTATATCCTCTGTACTGCTACCATCATTTGTTATTTTACTGCCCAAGTAACAAAACTCATCTACCTCCTTTATTGCTTCGTTTCCCAATCTAATTCCTTCAGCATCACCCGATTTTCTAATACTGCACTCCATTACCCTAGTTTTATTCTTGTTAATGTTCATCTTATATGCACCTTTCAGCACACTGTCCATTCCGTTCAATTGCTCTTCCAGGTCCTTTGCTGTATCTGACAGAATTACTATGTCGTCGGCAAAACGCAATGTTTTTAATTCTTCACCCTGAACTTTAATTCCTTCTCCAAATTTCTCCTTGCTTGCCTTTATAGCTTGCTCAGTGTACAAATTGAATAACAATGGAGAAAGACTACAACCCTGTCTTACTCCCTTTGCAACCACGGCATCCCTTTCATGCCCTTCAACTCTGACAACCGCTGTCTGGTTTTTGTACAAGTTGTAAATAACCTTACGCTCCGTATATTTTACTCCTGCTTGCTTCAGAACTTGAAAGAGTTTATTCCAATCGACATTGTCAAAAGCCTTCTCCAAATCTACAAAAGCTTGAAATGTAGGTTTGCCTTTTCTTAACCTATTTTCTATGATAAGCCGTAAAGTGAGTATTGCCTCCCGTGTTCCTACATTTCTCCTGAACCCAAACTGGTCTTCCTCGAGGTCGGTTTCTACCAACTTTTCCATCCTTCTCATCAGCATACAAAATAGAGAGTTCGTTTCTTAAGCGTTGTGTCTTCGAGAATATTGGCCCAAAGTATGTTTGCAGGTTTCCAAGTGCAGCAGAAGGAAAACATTTCTGGTATTCTTCAAATTTTGGGAATTTTTTCACAGTCGCGAAATCTGTTGTCCGTTTCCATCAAATTTGATCCAAAATTTCGTAATACAGGGCTCGATACATTTGAACACTTACATCCTGAGAGAGAGAACTGTATTCTCTTGAGATACGCATATTGACATTTCGCAGGCCTTTTGGAAAATGACTGAAAAATACTGTCCGTTCCTCTTGTTTCTTAGCGTATCACATGTAGTCCTTACTTTAGATATACAGTAGTTAACGTCTAACGATCTCTTCTGCAAGAAATCTAACAGCATAGCTGTCAAACAAAACATGTCGTGAAATACTACTGCCAGAAATGTAAATTCAAAATTGTTCATGTCGTTTAGAAAACCTCTGACAAGTTGCATGAAATTATCATCAGACTGTTGACAGCAAACTATGGTTTCGAAAACCTCTTTCAGCTCTTCCCAGTCGTTCACAATCACAAGCAATAATTTCGAGTTTGAGCACCAACGAACAGGTGTTACAGTTGGAATTCGTGGTCCCGATGCCGAAGTAATGGCATATGTTCTCTTTGTTGTATGTTGGGAAAAAAATCAGTGTTTATATCCCAGTTTTTACAGTCACTGATGTAGTCTAATATACAGTCAATTAGTTCATTCTGTACACTTTTTTTTCTTTTCTTTTTTGAAATATTGGTTCTGTATTTCTACAGGACTCCTTAATATCAGTAACGTCAGTAGTTCCTTAAAGTTCCCACGATTTATGGAGTCTAGAGATTCATCATGACCCCGAAATGCTAATTCTTATTTACTTAAAGTACTGCATCTATCACTAATTGTGGGAAAAGTCTGTTTAAACGCACGTTTTCAGTTAACTGCACGGTTCACAGTCTAGCATTTTCCTTCAGCGTATTTGAAATTATATTTCTTTAAATGCTCTGCCGAATCTGAGTGTTTGTATAATGACTTTCTGATGTTTAACAAAGAAGCAAATCCTTCTCTATTCCAAACGTTGCTCTTATTGTTAAAAAGCAGACAAGGGCAACAAAATAGTTTTTGCAGAGTTGGAGAAGAGCTCAACCATGGACGTTTGAAAGTAAGGCCGTAGGCTTTACCAGAATGTTTCACTTCTTTTCTGCCACATGTTTGTAGTGATTCAGTAGGGCGCCCATAATTTAGAAGTTCCTTCTTGTCTTTGTCTTTCCAACGTGAAAAAGACGTTTCTAATGAAACACACACTACATCGTAAACTGGATTTATATTTAAAACAGTAATAAATGCACTACAGAAGAAAGCCTGCTCCATGCCGCGCATAACACCACCACTTTACAGTCCATAAAATAAATCTTAATTCGCGATCATTTATGGCTTCACTGTACTAGGTTTAGATGGAATACCAAAGTGCGGCGAATGAAAATTTGTGCCCGGCCGGGATTCGAACCTGGACTTTACAGTCCAACCGACAGCCGTGGAAGACTGGACAGTGGAGGTGAAAGTAGCCCTGAGTGGAAGTTCAGCCTAATTCACCGCTTGCCGCCTCCACCCTCCAGCTCAGGCATGAAACGTCACGTGAGTTTCGAATTTTTAGCGTTCAGTTGTGTGGAACATTAATTTACAGTGAACTTCAGCAGAGAAAGCAATGACTTATTATTGGACCCTCCTAACGCTGTTGGAAGATATACCTCTTGATTTTAGCACATATCCAACTATTTCGAACTCCAAGGGGGTCTATGAATATGCAAGTTGGAGATTTCTTAGAATGTGGACAGTAAAATGAGGTACTGTTTTGTGATTAATTCGTTCACCAGATCTGACGTCTTCTGATGGAATGACGTATAAAGTCTTACATGAAAACTAACCGTGGAGGATGAAGAGGATCTGAATAAGTCTCACAGACTGTGACTCAGAGTTGTTCAAAATGAAGCGTTCGTATTACATTTCATGTCACATCTTCATCGTTATGAGAATAGCTCCTGTAAAGTCGCTTACTGTGAGACAAAGACTACGACACCATATCGATCAGCCCATGGGAACACTGATATGTCATTATAAGTTCATACGTTCTCGCAAGAGGCCCTGCAGTACGAACTTCCAAATGCGCGAAGTTTGATTGGCCGAAGCATAATTCAATAGGCGGCGAGTACTGCCTGTAGCTAGAATGTGAATTGTATTAGGGTGAGGGGTTTAACGTCCGTCGACAGCGTAGTCATTAGAGGAAATTGTATTAATACGGACTGCATCATTTTCATCGAGTGTGTGCGCTTCGAGTTAGCAGTGCTACGATCCAGCAGATAGATATAAGGGTCATTCCACATCAAATCACCAATTTTTTTAAAATGTTGAAGCTCTACCATCTTCGATATTTTTTAAATTTTACCAGAATGTTGTTGAAATTCTTAAAGGATGTTATACAACATTTTAGGTCGATATCAAAGTGGTCGAGGCTCCAAGGCCGCTTCTGTGCAAGGATGTCATGCGTCGCGCGTGTACCTGAGAAACTTTTGGCCAAGTTTGCGCTTTCATTTCTTAGCAGCTAAGATACTTCACATTTTCAAATCTGGGTTTCTGGATCAGTTTTGTGCAGAGAATTGAAAAATATTATCATTGGTAGAGATTACGTTGTTTCTTTTTAATTGTTTAATCCAGGCGAAAATTTCGTTACCCAAAATTTAAGGCCGACTTCGGCAGTCCCTTACTAAACGAGTAATCCGTTTTACACCTTGATACTTCGCCTTTGTGTACAGGTTCTTCCAGGTAAGCCTGTGTAACAATGGTAAAAATGTGTCTTCTATAGTTTTTGAGATAATGATCCGGAAAGTCGACTCCAAAAAAATCAGAATGCTAAATTTGACCAAGTTTGGAGGCCAATAAGTTTATGTGGGTCACTTCTGATTTACATTTTAAATGCACTATCAGGAAGTGCAGCTTTCGCTTTAATAGAATATTGAGCACAATGTGAATGTGCAGTTATCGCGCGGCCGCTTCTTGCGTCCGCCCACTGGCGAAACAGTTTATCGCTCCAAAAGGGCAGGTCCCGCCCAGGTAAACCCTTTTTCTGGCCTGTTCTCGGCACTTTGTAGCTTTCTTCCGTGGTGGACGCGCGCCAAACGACAAAGTTTTGTACCCATCGCATTTTTCTCTGTTCGCGTTAGAGTCCACGCCGATGCGTTTTCGGGCCACGAGTCCTCGCCACCCTTGTGCCGTCGTCACTACTACGTTTGTGCCAAGGCGATTCTACTGCGCTGAGCTGTTTTAAGGACTTCAGTGGATTGCTTGTGTAACCTTCTTGATCTTTAGGAAGGAAAGTGAATCTTATTACCTTAACATGCATAGCAATGCATTCTTCTACAGTTGTTAGCTTTTCGTTCATACTGACAGCTTTATATATAAAGGTAAAGCAGATTGGTTTGAACGCCACAGTGCTTTACTAGGCATGGTCCTGTTTTGGAGGTGGTATGCCGTCGCCTTCCTCCGACCTTCGAACTGACTTACCCAGCCACTTATAGAGGGACCTACAGTTTAACGTGGGTTCCGAACCACGGTGCTACTCGGTATTTTTCACATGAGCAATACTGCCAGAGGTGAAAGAAGTGGAAAGTGACAGATTTTGTCCTAGCACCTGGCGGGGATCGAACCCGCGACCTTTGGATTTGTAGTCTGGCACTATCACTGTCCAACCGAGGCGCGCGCGCGCGCGCGCGCGCACACACACACACACGCACACACACACACACACACACACACACACACACACACACACACACAAACTCTGATTTAGTTTTACCATTCTTTTATAGACTGCCTTTTATACAGGTCTTTATTAGACATACTAGTTGATTGGACTGTGGAGTAGTTTCGTTGCCAATAATGCAAGGAAATAAATTCGTTGAAGTAACATCCATAGTTAAACTCCAACACGGAAGAAAGCGACAAACTGCCGAGAATGGGCCCTTTTGTCAGAGAGCATTAAATTGTTTCGCCCGGTGGGTGGACGCAGGAAGCGGCCGCGCGATAACTGCACATTCACATTGTGCTCAATATTAAATCGAAGCTGAACTTCCTAACAGTACATTTTAAATTAAAATCAGAAGAGACCTATATGAATATATTGGCCTCCAAACTTTTGTCAAATTTTGCAATCTGTGTTTTTGGAGGCGACTTTCTGGATCATTATCTCAAAAACTATAGAAGACAAATTTTTACAATTGTTACACTGACTTACCAGGCAGAACCTGTACACAAAGGCGAAATATCAAGGTGTACAAAGTATTAGTCGTTTAGTAAGGGGCTGCCAAGGTCGCCCTTAAATTTTTGGTCACAAATTTCGCCTGACTTTGAAAAGCAAAAAGGAACAACATAATCTCTACCAATGGTAATCTTATTTTTCAATTCTCTGCACAAAACTGATACAGAAACCCAGATTTGAAAATGTGAAGTATCTTAGTTGCTGAGAAATGAAAGCGCAAACTTGGGCAAAAAAGGCAACGTATGACACCCTTCCACGAAAGCGGCCCTGGAGCCTCGAACATTTTAGACATCGGCCTAAAATTTTGTATAACATGCTTTAAGACTTAACAACATTCTGGTAAAATTTGAAGAAAATCGAAGATGGTGACCCATAAGGTTCTGGACAAAGTACGAAGAAACAAAAATTAAAATTAAACGCTGAATATTCACTTAATTGTAAAAAATTTCTGATGTGTTATTAAAGTTGTGGCATTTTTCTGTTAAACCAACACCCCCTACCATGAAAAACCTTCCCACACATCCCTGAAAATATAACTTCGATAGGATAGGATAGGGATAGGATGTTTTGGGCGCACAACAGCAAGGTTTTTAGCGCCCTGACAGGAGAATTAAACAACAGTAAATGAAGTAAGCCATGGCAACAACACGAACACATATTGCAAATCAGCGATGTAAAGTGGCAGACCGCAGTACCCAACCTTACAAGTCCTTAAAAAGAAAATGTCGGAGTATAGGGGGACTCTGATCGCTGATGTGAGAGGCATCAGCGAGCCGTCCTTTAACACACTAAAATCTCCTGCCTAAGAGCTTAGGCCAGAGTCGGGAACGTTCACAAAATTGTAAAACGTTCGTCACTCTCACCTCGTCGTCAGCTAAAACAATGGGTAGGGCACGACCAAGATTAGCCGCTGCCCTCTCAGCACGATATAAAATACACTCAATTAAAATGTGGCGTATAGTGATTTGCACGCCACAAGCGTCACAAATCGGTGGATTCTCCCGACGGAATAAAAAGCTGTGGGTCAAAGGGCTGTGTCCAATGCGAAGTCGCGTCAGTGTCACTTCGAAACGTCTACATGGCTGGCAGGAGGTTCGCCACGGTCGGACAGTTGGTTTAACCAACCGCAGTTTATTACCTGTCGCTGCCAGCCACGTCTCCTCCCACAACTGAAGGGACCTCTGGCGCAGCACCGAGTAGACGTCCCGCAAGGGAATGGCACACTCCGTGACATTTGGGTCACCGCAGGCCGCCTTGGCAGCCACATCAGCCGCTTCATTTCCGCATATCCCAACATGCCCAGGTACCCAAAGAAATGACACCTCTTTACCCCGCCGTTGGAGGAGGTAAAGTTGGTCATGGATCAATTGTGATATGGGGTCAGCCGGGTACAGGACCAGCAGTGATTGGAGGGCACTAAGGGAATCGGAGCAGAGTAGAAATTTTTTACTTCGACCACGACGGATGTGTTCCAGTGCCTGGAGGATAGCATGCAGCTCTGCCGAAAAAACAGTAGGCAGCGGGCAGGCGCATCCCTATCAGGTGACCTGGAAACACTGCAGAACACCCCACCGAGTCCCCTTGTTTCGATCCATCAGTGTACACAATTGTAAAATCACGGTGCTTGTTTAAAATGTCGTAAAATTCTGACCGAAACGTCATGTCCGGGGTGCAATCTTTTTTAAAACTAAAATCTAAAAGGAGGCTGGGTCTCTGTAATAACCAAGGGGGATAACGACTCTATCCTCGACGCAAAACAGTAAAACCTGAAACACCCATATCTAAAAAACAGTCCTTAGCACGTATCCCAAAAGGCCTCGTAGCTCGAAGCCGATTACAAAACAACCGTTCCATAGGCGGCCGAGCGACAATATCGTAAGCAGGTGTATACGGGGTGGACAACGCTGCATACGCCTGACGCACCATGAGGAGCTGTCGCCGTATGGAAAGCGGTGGCTCAGCAGCCGAACTAATAAGGTAAATGGTGGGGCTTCGCCCAAGTAGTGCAAATGTGAAAGACAGCTGGATAAATTCGATTCAATTAAAATTTTCTTATCACTCTTAGATCGACGAAAAATTTTAAATGCGCTCATTTTCGTTAATCTCTGAATCAACATGTTCTGTGTAAAGCTGATACCTATGCACCACTACATCATCACGAAAAAGTATTCTCACGCCAATGTTACTTATAGAAATGCAGTGTTCACGAATCTTCAACAAAGAAAATTAGCTATGTGACTGGGCGCACCTTGTCCGTTGTTGAGCAGGATCTGCGAGTCGAGCTCGTGCAGCTCGGCGTGCAGCTCGGACAGGCGGCTGTTGGACTTCTTGACGAGCAGCGCCACGTCGGCCAGGGAGCGCCGGTCCGTCGCCACCTCCCGCAGCTTCTCGGCGCCAGCTTTCAGCTTCAGCTCCTTGCGTATCTCACGCCGTATGTGTTCCTTGAGTTCCTCCAATCGGCACGGCAGAGCCGCCTCGTTCTCGTCCGTCTGTAGGCCATATTTGTGGCTCAGTTCGTACAGCACTGGGTGCCGGATGTAGTCGCCCTGTGGACAAAAGAGTACGCACTCAACACCGTTGTTAACTTGTCTTCGGGTAAAGACACTATTGCAACTGACGCCGCGACATTCCCCGAAGATTATGAAAATTCTTCATCGCTATGGCTAAGTCTGATATGAAATAAATAAGGAGAAAAGATATTACAAAAAATCTTTGCGAACATAGAATCAGTGAGAAAAATATATGATACCCTGTTTTTGGTTATTTTGGCTGAGTTTAATGAAAGAAACAGTTAGGAAAAAAGGCGTTTTCTCAGATAATCATTATTTTGGACTGACTAAAATTTTAGTTTGTGCGTTTTGTGCATCAACATAAACATCAGACTGGAGCATGCACCTAGAGAAAAGCATTTTTTTTTTTTTTTTTTTTTTTTTTTTACATTCTGTCCATACACTCCCAATATCTTCTCTCCGCCCATTTCCTCTTTTCCCTCTTTCCTCACTCCCTCTGTACGTCTCTTCCTCCCGATCTCTTCCAACTTATTCTGTCCCTACTCTTACTTACTAATTGTTAAATTCTTGATTTTAAGTAAGTTACTTCTAATGTTGTGATAACGGTAGAGAATGAACATAAAGCTACTCTTATACAAGTGTAATCGAAATGGCAACAATTAAAATCAATGACTTCGTTGCTGCGACATTTTTTTCCACTACTGATCATCGTCTATATCATGTATCATTTTCACAATAGAACCTGACTGGCACGCAGGGCAAAAGCTTGTGGCACTTCAATTTTAGATGATCACTTATTAGGTCAGCACAGAAAGTTTAATGCGTGATAGGAAAGGTAACACAGATGTTATAGATATGGGAGTATATACTTCCAATTAACAGCTATGTGCACAAGTGATACAAGTTTTTGTGTGGTTCCAAGGCAAAGCATCCTTCGAATTATGTAAATTTCACTGACCTAAATTGTATAATTAATATTTAAAAATAGGTGCTTAAATTTCCGTATTTAGACATTCATATTAGGCTGTATCAGTTATGTAGTTAGTCTGTCTGTCGTTGAAGAACAATCAAGGAGCTTCCTACAATGTCAAATAAGACTACGCAAAAAAAGTCCACAAATCATATTTTCTTATTTATTCCTTCGTATCTCGGATAAATCACTCGATGGATACCACACGGAACAGAACACTCAACTACTGTTCAAATGTTTGTATAGTCTATGGGACTTAACTACGGGGTCATCAGTCCCTAAACTTACAAACTACTTATGAACTACTTACGGGACGGCACAAATATCCATGCCCGAGGGGGGATTCGAACCCCCGACCGTAGTGGCCGTGCAGACCGTGACTGGAGCGCCTTAGTCCCTTCGGCCACCGCGGCCGGCTCAACTATTGTGTTTCCTATAGTTACAAGACATCCCTGATATGTTAACTGGATATTTCGTGCAACCAGCTCATAGAACAGTTTAATGAAACCAGCAATGGACTTGTCATACAGACTTCTTCAGATTAGACTTTAAATTAGGTGGTTTACTTTGGTTCATACATCAACTAAACTGTGATGCTCGACTTCTGGGATTCTGTCTAAGGACGTTCGTTAATTGAGCTATGGTAAACAATCGCTTAAACACACTATATTTCAGTCTCCAGTATCCGTTAAGGAAATTAAGATGTAAAGTTAGTATAACTCCTGATTTTAAAGTACCTTATCTTCAATGGTGAAGGCAAGCTCCGTAACAAAAAGCATTTTATACATGACTTAAAGACCTACCCATTTCGTGAGGAAATGTTTACAAAAGATGTTAAGAAACCACTGAGGTCCCACTGCGAACGACGGACCGAACCTAGCACCTAGACAAATTGTGCGAATCGATTAATTCCTTTTGCGAAAATCAAAGCAGCGGGGAAATAGAGAGAGAGAGAGAGAGAGAGAGAGAGAGAGAGAGAGAGAGAGAGAGAGAGACAGCATTGGGCTTAAATCAATGTTCAGATTATGGTACCATTTGTACGTCCACGGTTCGGATTTTACGAGCAAAAAAATATGTTTCTCTGCGAGGTTTTTGAAGGCGTACGTATCGCTAAAAACTTTGCAGTTTGCACAAATGGGTAACTTCAAATCGTAATTTTAAAATCCAATATTCATGAACAGTTGTCGAGATGTGCAGGTTTAGATTTGAGTTAAATTTAACACGTGATGAGACTGGTTGGACTTGCATACAAATTGAACTTCAAATTTGTTTACACGTAAATTTTTATGTACAATAAAATAATAGGGAAGAAATTTTGAAAACCTCGTTCACAACCCCTATATACTACGACAACTAATCGATTATGGTAGAATAAAAGTGGGGAATAATAATAATTATAATAATAATAATAATAATAATAATAATAATAATAATAATAATTATTATTATTATTATTATTATTATTATTATTATAAGGTATGTATACGAAACCTAGTATCTGGACTTATTTCGCAGCTTCAAAGACATTAAAATTTTAAAAAATCTTGATATATTCGAGCTTTTTTACTTTTAGAATTATTACCAGCCACACGATGCAACCTAAGGGGCGCCGTCATGTCACATCGTGTCCTAACGTTTAACAAGCATACCAGGCAGAAATACTGAATCGGATGTCATAATTTTTCACATAGCAAGCGGCGTGTAAAATCGTGACACAACACCACGTGATGTGGCACGTGATCCATCATCTGTCCTGTCATATATAACGTCTTCCGGTCCAGATTGTCTACCAATTAGGTTCCTTTCAGTGGATCTGAAGCAACTGCTCCATACCTAGTTAACACAATCGCTCGCTCAGCGAAAAATCCGCACCCAAAGACTTGTGAAGTTGCACAAATCAATCAAATATTCCAGAAAGGTAATAGGAATGACGCGTAAAATTACAAGCCTATATCATTGACGTCGGTCTGCAGAAGGATTTTAGAACATATAATTTCGTCAAACATTGTGAACTACCTCGAAGAGAACGACCTATTGACCCATAGTCAACACGGATTCAGAAAGTATCGTTCTTGTGAAAAACAACTCTTTACTCACCTGAAGCTGATGAGTGCTATGGGTAGGGGATGTGAAATAGATTCCGTATTTCTAGATTTCCGGAAGGCTTTCAACACTTGACCACACAAGCGCCTTCTAATCAAATTACGTGATTATGAATATCGCCATAGTTGTGCTACTGAATTCATGATTCCCTGTCGGAAAGGACACGATACGTAGTAACTGACGGAAAGTCAGCAAGTAAAAGTGAAGTGATATCCGACGTTCCCCAGGGAAGTATTATATGGCCCTTTATAAACGACTATCTGTGCAGCACTCTTAGACGGTTCGTGGATGATGTTTATTGGTTAGTAATGTCACCCGAAGATCAAAAGCAAATCCAAAACGATTTAGATATCTGCAGGGTGCAAAAATTGGTACTTGACCCTTAAATAATAGTGTGCAAATCAGCTCTAAAAGAGATTCACGTATCTGCATTTACACGATAAATCAGTGGAAAAGATCGTAAATGGAACTAATTGCCTAGAAATTACAATTACGAACAACTTTAGTTGGAGAGAAAACAGAAAATGTTATGGGGAAGGCCAGTGTTTCAATGACAGAACACCCAGTATATGCAATAGTTGTAAAGAAACTGCCTGTACTACTACACTGGAGTTTTGCTGTGCATTATGGGCAGGTGGGACTGACGGACGGCATAGAAAAAGTTCCGAGAATGGCAGCTCGTGTCACATTATCGCGATACAGGGGAGAGAGTGACACACAAACAATCCAAGAGTTGGGTTGGAAAACGTTAAAAGGAAGATGTTATACCACAGATCACGTGATCCGGGGCTGTTCGCTTTTGTTTAGCACCCACCTACACAGGGAGCTATGACCATCATAAAAGTTATCTACAACGTTAAGATTTACTTGTTCCTTTTTCTTGCTCGCTATTAGAAAGTAGAACAGTAGAGAAATATAATGAAAGCAGTTCGATTAATCCTCTGCCATGCACTTCAATGTGATCTTCAGAGTGTTGATGTGGTCATATGCCAAACACAATATCATGACACGTGCCTTATGATACAATGTAACAAAAAGTATCACATAGTGAATAGTGAGTTGATAGATTACTTCGTTTCACACAGTACACAATGTTGTATCATGTCATGACACGTAATATATTAGGCACTGTGTTAAATATAGTAACATCAAACATGATGTTATGCCGCATAACTTGAAATATGGTATGATATTATCCAACATGGCATTTCTCATGCCGTGTGATATGGCACTAAACATAATTGAAATTTAGGATGCACGCATCTCCACGGATTCCTGCTATTACAGATGCAGGTCTTCCCGCACCTTTGAGAGCTCACTACGCCAAGGAATTAGGAGTTACTAGTAAAAAAGTGCGCGAGCTTTTCTTGAAAATGTTTCTGAAACTGCCAGTCGAGAAGCTAGTTTTCCCCTATCAAGTCTGTCTGGGCAGCACATATAAGGCGTGTCTGAAAAAGTGAAGTGATTGGTTCCATATTTTACTAATCGCGCTGGCGAGGATGAGGAGCCCGTGCATACACATAGCGGGACATGTCAACAAGCGCCCCCTGTCGTGCAAAGCACTGAAGCGAAGTTGTGGTACACGCAGCCAACAGGGCCAGCGTGAGAACTCTTGTCATTGTAACATGAAGCGCAAAATGGAGCAACGGGTTAACATTAAGTTTTGTTTTAAATTAGGCATAACAATGTAGAAGACCCATGGGATGTTAGTGCAAGTTCATGATGTTGAAGCAGTGAGTAAAAGGTAGGTGTGTGTGTGTGTGTGTGTGTGTGTGAGAGAGAGAGAGAGAGAGAGAGAGAGAGAGAGAGAGAGAGAGAGAGAGAGAAATTTTGAACGTTTTAGAGACGGAAAGAAACTTGTCGAAGATGACCCACGTTAGGATCGACCGTCCACAATCACAGTCCCAGACAACATCGAAAGAGTGCGGCGGATGTTTGCGAATGATCGGCGGCTGTCTTTGAGAATTGATAGCAGACAAGTTGAAGAGGAGCACAGGCAGTGCAAGCGCTATTGTGCAAGAATTTTTGGGAATGCGGAAGATTTGTAGCCGGTTTGTACGGCACACGCTGACAGAAGAGCAGAAGCAAACTAGGATAGAAGTAGCTGGAGATTTCATCGACATGTCTGACCGGAATCCGCAATTTTTTGGTAACCATCATTACAGGAGATGATTAGAGTTGGTGCTAACAATACGATCCATAGACCAAGCGACAGTCAATGCCGTGGTGTTCGTCTTCCCCGCATCCCAAAAAAAAGGCTGATAAAATCCAATATAAAGACGATGTTGATTGACTTTTTCGATGTCAAGGGCTAGATCCACAATGAACTTGTATTCGAGGGTCTCACTGTCAACGCGGAAGTTTACAGCGAGTTTTGAAACGGCTGCTTCAACGCATCCGGCGGGTTCGGTTACAACTATACCGGAATGGATAGTGGAATTTCCTGCACGACAAATGCCCGTCCGCACAATGCGATCTGCGTGCTCAACTTTCTAGCTAGACGCAAGGTCACCGTGCTTCCAAACCCTCCTTATTCTCCTGATTTGATGCTGGCAGACTTCTTCCTGTTTCCCCATCTTAAATTAGCCCTGACAGGCTTACGCTTCGGAACGGTTGCGGAGATCCAACACCGCGTGACCGCAGCGATTCCACAAGTAGCGTTTGCTGACATTTTCCAACAGCTGTACAACCAGTATCAGAACTGCATTGCAGCCAATAGCGATTACCGTACTTTGAAGGCCAGTAAAGGTATTTTGTATTGTAACTCTTTGTTTACTATATTTCTTGAGACCATTCATCGAACTTTCAGATGCACATTGTATTCGTCGTATACTGTACTAAAGTACTCTTTTTTCTGCATTGTGTTTCATAGATGTTCTATTACGCTAGTTTCTGTCTTACATACTACACAGCAAGACTGATAACCAGTCAACAGGTATTTGTTACGCATACAAGTACTGCTCAGGCTGCCTCTCAGACAATTCCAACTCCGACACTGAGTTACTCAAGGTTCAAGTTAATGTTTGTTCACATTCTTCGTGAAATTCGCAAAAATATCAACTCATACCACATAATTATATATGACAATTTTCAATTACTTTATAATCTTATCACCTGATGATATTTCAGCCTTGTCAAAGTTCTTCACAACGACGTGAAATGCACAAATCACCTTCAAATCTATGTCAAAATGTTTAATCATATACCCAAACTAAGCTGACATCAGAATCATGACGTTCGCTTTTAAATCGCAGATAAACGTGACATCGTTGTCTGGTGTTCAAATATTCTTCCCGTCCCGAAGTGTCTAATTTGTAATCGTAATTTTGTCGATTATTATAATGCTATTTCAAAATGGAAGTTCGGAAAGTAAATGCTTAAACAGATCATCAAGCATGCAGTAGCCACAGGTCATGACAGTAGCGGTTGTCTGACGTCACTAAAAAACTGAATACGTAGTCATGATTAATGTCAATAATAATAAAGAATTACATTTTTAATGACGTAATGCGTCACAGTCTTTCACACCTTATGGTCACTGATATATCTTCTCCGTTATCAATGTGCGCAGGGACAGACAATATTGACTTCAGTGACTCAGAGTTACGATAAGTTACTGACACATACTAGCGACTTGATAGTGGAACGTAGCACATGGCGACAATTTTACTGGAGCGTACCATTTTATGAGTGCTGTTATAGATCTAAAAACGTGGTGTTAAATTACGTGAATTATTAGTTCATTTCTAATCCCAAAACACTCGCCGTAAAAGAAAAAAGAAACTTTATTTCATACTTACAAGCAATTTTACTGATATTTATACCTTAATATAGTACAGTCCCTGATCATAAATGATAGTACTCTATGTTGATTTATTAGTTCCGTAACGTCGCTTGACATTGATACGTTTATTTTACACTATCCTCAAAGGCGGTGGCCGAGCGTACTGCGGCGCGCCAGTCACAGTCTGCACGGCCATTACGGTCGAGGGTTCGAATCCCCCTAGGGCATAGATATTTGTGCCGTCCTTAGTATTACCTAGTTCATAAATAGTTTGTAAGTTTAGGGACTGATGACCCCGTAGTTAAGTCCCATAAGCTCTAGAAACATATGAACATTTCAAAGATGGAATTTACTTCCTTAAATAAATTATTTAAATCAGTAGCTTAATAACATATTCTACCACAATGAGAAACGCTCCTATTACAGCACATTGAAAACTATATGTCTGTAACAGACGTAAAATATGAGAACTAGGTTCCCGAATTATACGGCAACTTCAAAAAATACTGAAGCTTACGCTTTTGTGTTCCGGAAGAATGGAACCAGGATAGTCTCAAATCGATGTGTCTAAATGTAAATAGTACTGTTTTCCGTATGCGGTGACAGTCTAGCTGCGGTGGAATGGCCGAGCTCACCAAGGCGTCTTGCTTCGGAGCGCGTGGTTGCTCTCCATCGGAAGTTCAAGTTCTCCCTCGTCCCTCTGGCGTGAGTGTGTTTTGTCCTTAGGCTAGTATAAGTATGTCTGGGGACTGATAACCCCAGTAGTTAAGTTCCATATATTTACAAACTACTTTTTTTGTGCAGTTTAATGCAGTCAATAGTCTCACACCTCACACGCGCTTAGACAAGCTTCAAATGAATATGGATTTCCTTTCTTATACACAGATGAAGAGGCTTGCACAGTAGGCGTGAAGAGCTGCACCACACCATTTTACGATTGACGACGTCGACAACGCTGACTTTATTAATGGAGTTACAGAATTTTGCAATTTAATTTGTTAAGTCAGTGGAAAAAACCGCCAGTAAAAAAAGATTTTAATATTCACGACACGGAAAGATACCGGGAGATCAAAAAGTCAGATAGCGAGGTAAAAATTGACACACATGCTTGGAATTACATGAGGTTTTATTAGGAAAAAGAAACAGACAATAAAAGGTTCAAAAATGTCCGACAGATGACGCTTCATCTGATCAGAAAAGCAGTAATTGGCGTAACAAATTAAGACAAAGCTAAGATGATGTTCTTTACAGAAAATGCTCGGTATGTTCACCATCATTCTTCAACAACAGCTGTAGTCGAGGAATAATGTTGTGAACAGCACTGTAGAGCATGTCCGGAGATATGGTGAAGCACTATCAGTTCCGATCGGAAGATTCACTTGGATGCCAGTCTTATTTAAACAACTGTATTACAGCACCGGTGCATACACTGTTACCGAAACATTCAACACCAGATTAATCGAGGGTAAAACCTATGACCTAGAAGGATTTTAGTAGTGAGATCTTGTCATCTGCTGCGACTCTCGTTAATGTTTTTACTCCGTCATTATTATTATTATTATTATTATTATTATTATTATTATTATTATTATTATTAGATTTTTAACTTTGTTGTTCTAATAAAACGCCATGTCATTCGAAGCATGTGTGTCAATTTTTACCTCTATATCTACATTATTCCGTGATTTATTAAGTTTTCAAATTTATACTGACTTTTTGATCACCTGGCATGTAAACATCTGAAAAGGGGGTAAAAAAATTAATTAATTTTCAAAAACAAGTATTTTGTGGCACCTTTTGATGGCGTTTCGAGTCTAAGAAGGTGTGGCATTCATATCGCTGATTTAACTCAAACATTAACGTCATAGATGCTATAGTTTTGATTTTATGCGTTACGAACTTCTTTGCGTCGTCATTTGATGAGACAACTCGTGAACCACGAAAATTCTGTCGTGTCGGTGGTTAAAATAAAGATAGTGAGGGAAACGGATAGCTGCAATTACTGATTTCTAGAAAGCACGTTGAAATTCACTTCTTCAATCAATAGAAACTTGTGGCTTAACTTCATATGTAAGAAGTGTGGTTTCGTTCTGTGCCACGGATCATCACTCATATATTGTGGATGCTGGTGTTAAGAAAGAGAATTACATGATAAGAAAAACTAAACGTATTAGAAATAAGTGTGTAATATATCGGACCATGTGCTGAAAGATTATCGTGTATTTATGACGAAGGGTAAATACTGGACTAGATGGAACGTATTATGAAGAATCCCTCACGAAATCAGTTTTAAATGACGCATTTTTAGTTGGTCAACGTTACGCGATGAACGCACGCCAATCCCCCCCCCCCCCCCAAGTCTCTCCCCTCCCCCGAGTGCACTCGCTCGCTCCTCGACTGTCATGCATTAGAAAATTTTAAGGTACGCTTTGAGTTCGTCTTCAACTGTCCTTTCCGTCTTACCTGATCATCTCTAAATATCCCAGCACGTCAAAACAGGCTGTGTGTTCTGTTCTTGCGGTCAAGTCATGCGCACTACGTGAAAATAAAAAAAATATTTTTCACTCTTGGAAAGGACTTCGCTTACACTATAAGCAGATTGAAGTAATAGTTGAGCAAGAAACAACGTACACAAAGCTCCTTGGTTCGCATTCAGGTTTGTGTGTCATGGTCTACCACTAGTTGGTGTATTACGCGTCCACTTCACTGACAATGCGTTTACAGAAAATAGAGGCAGGCGACCGACACCTTATATCGACGAAGGAGTCAGATACTCAGTAGAATCTCTGCACCATGCTCACAATCTTATTCACATTGTGAGTTACGCATCTGACACAGGGATCTGGTGAATGGCGCTGTCATTCGGTTCTCACTGAACATTGAACTTGAACGCCGACAGTACACGAACGTAATCATTCTGAAACCTTAATCAATAGTCAATGAAAACAGTCCGAACTGCAATTAAATTATTTTAGTGACGCGTTCCGCCTTATTAGGGGTGAAAGTACTGGTATTCAGAAAACATTTGCGCCAAGGAATATGCATACGTTAAGAGCGGGCATCCAGGGGGGGGGGGAGGGAGGGAGGATGGAGGGGGAGCGTTTAATACAGTCAGCAGACAGGTGCAGTGACAAGACCACACATAAAACTGCGCGCAACATGTTCAGTTAAACATGGTGCGGTGCAATGTAAGGAAAGTGCTTATAGCACAATTTTGCTGCTGAGCTACAATGGCTAGCTAACGACATATCGCATATGGCCGACACATCCTAAATACAAATTGTAACAGGTGTAACAACTGATTATTTCAAACAAGATCACCAGAACTGTTCACACGTTTATCGCACTGAGAGAGAAGACGGTCATTGCCTTAATGGATAATAATTGTGGTAGCCTGCAGAACCACGATTGTTACAAGGCGTCTCTCCCCACTTGGTTGGAAGTAAACTGGCGGCCACGAACGTCTTGCATCGCGGCTCCAAAAATATATGAAATCGCGCGGGAAGAGAGAGAGAGAGAGAGAGAGAGAGAGAGAGAGAGAGAGAGAGAGAGAGAGAGAGACTGTACGGAGGCTGTATAAGGGGTTTTCCGATCTCCCCCCAAGCGATTACTAGCATCCAAAAACAATGAAAATAGTGATTATGAAATTATTACTGATATTTATTTATATGTAGAATGAACGGTTGTTTAAAACAAGTTACTAACATGGTTGGTGCCTTCGAGTCCAGCCCACAACTTCTAGCAAAGAAAGTCCTATTTCGAAACTAGACAAAGGAGGATACGTAAATACTAAAAAACATGTAATAGGTATTTTTTCCTGGGGAGATACAATGATATTTCTAAAACAACGAAAAGCAAAAGCATGATATTTTAAGTGTGCCTATTAGCACAAAGGTCACATTAAGTGCATAGATCTAAAAACCGGGGATGGGGGGATGTGAAATTTCAAGATTGTAAAGTTGTCTAAGACAGGATTAAAAATTTGTCAGCTTGTAGGGTGCACAGACCGCTACATGCAGCCATAGAGATATAATTCTTGTTTTTATGAAACTAGGGTTTCAACATATCTGTGGTGCCATCTCCCTTTTAATACCAGCATGGGTTTTGGTTAATATGTGCGATCTACATATTTTTCCGCTTACTGCTAATGAATATTCGCACAATAATGCAGCATAAGCAAAAAGAAAAATACTTCTCTGGAGGCTTGAAACTGAAAACACGTAACTACTAAACAGTCTAATACTTCACTTGTCTCATTACATATAACCTAAAGCATATTTTATGTACTTTCTGTAGAACAGCTGAAGATGGATATGGGCTTGATACCGTCCTATTAAGTAGAGAAAATGTGAAAACAAACACCCTTGTCATTATGTATACACAAATGTTTAACAAAAAGTGACTCAATTACTCTGAATACTCATAAAAAAGACGTAATTTTCACAATACCGTAACTCCACGCAGTTAAATTTTCGGAAATGTTTGCGGAGTATATTGCAAGGCTTTTGTCAACATCTCCATCGACACAAAAATCTCAAAATACTTTACGACTAAATATCATATATTGCCACAGAGAACTTGCACAACCTTTATTAGACAAGTAAACACGTACATCAACGAAGACGGAACATAGCACAGTGACAGGACGTAAATGCAATATATATATATACATCAAACTTTAAACATTTTTCCAGGCAGATAAATCCAGCAATTGTGTAGCTTACAGTGCCATAGACGAACTCTCCCGCTTTCAAAACTACCGCAACAGACATCCCGGATAATGTCAGCTAATAGTACGCCATAGCGCCGCAGGGAGCGCTGAATAACGTGCCACGGCCCATACAGTACTGGATACATGTATGCGTTGATAACTCCATGAAATCAGTCTTCGGGCTGAAGATCACCACAAGAACCAGAAACGTGTCACACTACATTTTCAACAATCAGGACACACCGTGAACGGCAATTCACGTAGCGTAGGTGAACGGTGCAAATGATCGGAGTTACCTGGCTGACTGGCCGCAAGCAGTGCATCCTTCCGCGACACTGGCGCCTTTATCTCTGCTAGTTACACTTATCGCAAAACTCGGTGAGTAAGCCTTGTGTAGCTGCGAACACTTCATTAACGAACGCCACAATGTGAAGAACATCACTCTTCTTTCACTTCAAATGTCTTTCGACATGCTAGGCTTATACAGAGATAAGCACAGAGAAATAATGAAAAATGAGACAAAAGAGATACTTTTGAAATTACTTACATGGATGGTAGTAGATGTGTGTTCAAATTTTGCAGTTCGTAACAATCAAGGTAACACGGTGACACCAATAATATTAAAAAAAGTCATCAGCAGAAACTGATAAACTTTAAGATTATTTTTTAAAATAATTTATATAATTACCATGCATTATTATGGTACTACCTATACCTGGTGTTTTACCCCTACGTTGATATTTCACATTAAAGTTCTCAGGTAAAACGATTTTCTTTAAATTAATGGAAATGGTCGTAAAAATATGAAATAGCATAATTAATGAGAATTTAGCCAACTGCAGATGACAATTCCTAATCATCTTTTTTCGACTGAGAGATAATATGGTATTTGCATGCGTGTGGCATATCTTTTAGAGTTTTTATAATATTTTGTAGATACATGTTCATCAGTGGATCTGCCTCCATAGCGGATAATCACTAACGCGCGCTTGTGCTGTCGCTCAGAACTTGCAACAGGACATATGGAGTTGCCCTCCCTTTCATTCAAAGGATTTGGATTTTCATAGAAAATTATTTAAAACTCAGCACGTGAAAATTAATTCCCTATAGTCCTATAACACAATTCCGAAGACAAAACACAACTCGTTTTAATATTGGAAGATTTCCGAGCGCTGTTAAGTACATAATATTTATGTATTTTGACGAAACCACCGATAGCCCAAGGCGAGCTGAATAATCTGATTGTAACCATTATGTTATTGCTTTGAAGCGAACCTTGTTTTTCCTTTTTCTTATTGGTAAGAAATGGAAACATTTTTTATTTAATATGGAATCATAATTTTAACAGAAGTATTTATTTGTAATTTTCATTCATATAAAAATGCGATTTTAGACTAAAAAGTAAAACCTCAAAGAAAACCATCGCACGGTCTAGGCGCCAGAGGCTCCAGTCCTTCTAAGGTGTGTGTGTGTGTGTGTGTGTGTGTGTGTGTGTGTGTGTGGTCTTTAGCATAAGTTGAAGTAGCGGGAAAAATTTGGGACCGATGATCAGATTACACTGATCCCTTAGGTCTTACACCAATTTAAGGATTATTTACCCAAACAAAATAATTCTTAGAGACTGAACATTATTACTGTCGTATAGAATTTTTTCAGTTAACAAACAACAAAGGATTTCTCATGGTGGTATTAAATTTTAAATTATTTTCACACGACCATTAAGATAAAAACATTTTATTAAAAGTATTATTTAATAAATAGTAACTAACATCTGCATTTGTTAAAAATTGAATAAAAATTTATAGACGTATGACACTAGAAGATTGGAAGTGCATATACATTTTTACAACTAAATCACGTTACTCCTAGAACTATATGTGAATTCATTAGCATGTTTTGTATTTAAAGGCGCTCAGAAATTTCTAATTTTCAAACGCGATTTTCCTTATGTTAAGGCAAACTGTTTCAGGAAGTTAAGGTCCATCTGTTACTGTAATCACACCTTATTCGAAATTGGTAAATTGTTGTTGTTGTGATCTTTAGTCCGAAGGCTGGTTTGATGCAGCTCTGCACCCTACTCTATCCGGAGCAAACCCCTTCATCTCTTCATAAGAACGGCAACCCAAATCCATTTGAATCTGCTTACTGTATTTGTGTCTTTGTCTTCCTCTGCATTTTTTCCCGCACACCCTTCCATCCAATGCTAAATTCGCAATTCCCCGATGTCTACGAATGTGTTCTACTAATAAGTCTCTTGTTTTAGTCACGGCATGCCAGAACTTCCTTTTCTCCCCAATAAAAGATAAACCTACAGACGATAACAAACGCTTATGACGGAAAAGATTCTTATCACAAGACGTTCCATCAATGATTTACATTCGAGAGGGGGTATGGATAAATGCCCAGAGACGGGCGAGTTGAGGATATGTATAGGGGAAGAGGCAAGGTGAAAGTTGGGTTGTAATGGATGGGGGGGGAGGGAGAGAGGGGGGGGGGGCGACTAGAAGATGGGCAGACAAGAGGAGGAAGAGGAGATGGAATGAGAGAACAGATAGGAAGCGATGGTTACATACATAAGCGTTGAGTGCAGGTGATAGCCGTAGAGAGAGGAGGATGAGGAGATGGAGAGAAAGAGAGGAACAGAGATATGTACAGGAGGTAATGTGTGCAATACATGTGTAACAGTTAAATTTACTGTCGGACATAGTTCAGGAGATACCACACCATAAACCATATCATGTGACGAGTCTTTATTCATACACTATGGCAGTACTTAACAACTTGCAACAAAGTTTAAACATAATTTCAAACCTTTATGATATTTTTTTCGCTTATGGCATAATATGGACTGAGACTCGGGGAGGATGAGATGAATAGAGGTAGAAGACGAGATGGACGGAAAGAGAAGGTGTGCAGAGAAGTACTAAAGACTGGAATACATAAATACCTGAGCAACGCTGGGTTTTCAGCTAGTAAATAAAATAACACAAATATAAATTCCATGAGACCTCTTAGAGAGTAGTCAACAACGTCATATGACTACAGGGTCTCTTCTTCACTGCGTCAATTGCAAACATAAGGAAACCAGTATGTACGACATCCTAAACAGTGCTCGTTACAAGTATAATCGTTACCATTTGTATACCGTAGTATACGTAGATTCAGCGTACTGTGTTCTCAAAATTTTGATAAAATAAAAACTAGTCTAAAAATAACTACCAGAAGTTATATGACATGAGGTATTGTGCTGAAGAGGTATGCTTTATTGACTATGGTCCCATGAGCTTACCAATTTCAAATTTCAACCGTTTGTAAAGAGTTCAACACTACAAATGCTGTGCATGAGTTAATTTAACGTAACAGGTAAGGCCCATTAATTCTAACATACAATGCGGTTTGATGACCCCACATACTTTACTCAAAACCGATCGCCATTTAGAATCCAACAAACTTAGTTAAGTATTCCATTATCATCTGAGTACGACTTTGTGGAAAGTAGCTATAATGAAAAGTACTCCATTTTAGAATAAAACCTTTGAATCGGCTAATTTATGTAGCTAGGCCTCTTTAACCTTAAATGAGCGTTAGGTCATGGGATCACGTACAGCCCAGATATCTCCATGAAAAACTTACAATAATGTGCTGTAATCTTAGTTCCCTCGTAAAAAATCCATTTCAGATAATTGGAAGAAGCAAACGACTACTCGTCTACAAGAAGGGTAGCACAAATGACTCATAAAACTGCAGTCCAATGGCCTTGACACCCATTTGTCGTAGAAGCTTAGAACATATTCCGATGTCACACACAACGAGGTATCTCATACATAAAGACGTATTTCGTGCCAAGCAGCGTGGATTTCAGTACTTCTTGACATTCCGAAATTTTTTGGCTCAGTATTACACCTGCGTTTACTATACGAAGTGCGATCGCGTGGGATATGGAATAACATTTGCGATCGAACCAAGGATTTCTTGATAGGGAAGACTCACTTAAAAGTAACTTCAAGTAACTGTGCAATTTATTGTGATAAACGAAATACTTTCTTACCTTGTTTCACAAATGTTATCTTTGTACGGCTTAGCTTTGTGTGTAATGTAAACCTTGTGACATTTATTGTGATAGCGCGTACTTCAACTACGAACAAACAAATAATGGATTAGAACTATGTGCACGAGAATGGGTATTCATTTTATTCTCTACTTACGATTGAAGGAAAGTCATCGTCTGATGTAGAAGAAGCGTGTACATAATTTGAGTCTGGTCATTCAACAGTAAACATGGTGTTACATATATCTCTCTCTTTCCTTCGCCACGCGGGTATGGCCGTGCGCTCTAAGGCGCCTTTCTGCGGAGTGTGCGGCTGCTCCTCGTCGGAGATACGAGTCCTCCCTCGTGTGTGTGTGTGTGTGTGTGTGTGTGTGTGTGTGTGTGTGTGTGTGTGAATATTTGATTCCCTTTCTTTAATAAACCGAGATATTTCTGAAGGAAGGAAGTTAGTGTTTACCGCCCCGTCGACAGAGTGGTCATTAGAGGTGGAACTTACGCTCTGGATTTTTTGGTAAGAATGGGGAAGGAAATCGGCCGTGCCCTTTGGAAGGAATCATCCCGGCATTTGGCTGGAATTCTTTGGGGAAATCACGAAAAACCGAAATCTGGAGTTGGATTTGAACCACCATCCTCCCGAATGCGAGTCCAATGTCTTACCATTGGGCCACCTCGGTCGGTAGACATTTCTGAGATAGCTCCTATTACATATTTGTAGTTCTCGTTTAAGCAATGTTCAACAATGGATGAACTTGGCTTATCTAATCTAGAGCTACTATTGTGTTCTCAGAACATGATACAGATAGGACGCCCCTTTACTCTTTATATAACAGTGCTGACACTCTTGGCATATGATCTTTTAAGGCCGCATTTTGATGATGGTAACTTGTTTACCCTTTTGAAGAAACATGTACCTAATGCCTGCAGGACTAAATCCTAACTGGGTAGGTGAGATTATCTTTGCATCCACAACTTTCACAGAAATGTCACGGTTGCATACCGTTTTACCGTTCCACCGCAGTCCCAGTAATTATGAGCATTTTAATTTATGACTTTTGGATGTAGCACAACATATTATATTTTTTAAGGGGTGATATGGATCAATAACACGAAACCGGTTATCTATGACGAAAATGTTTTATTTGCAACTGTGACGCACAGTCAAAGCGATGACAATACAGTTTCTTGGATTGACGAATACAGTAAGCAGATTCAAAATTGTCGTAGGTATTCTCAGAAGAAAATGCTTGCACAGGACAGGTTAGCGTGGAGGGCTGCATCATACCAGTCTGCGGACTGAAGACCACAATAACGGGCGTCCATCATTCTGATCTGTTCGAATTTACTCGTTACTACTGCAGCCTTTAACGTCAATGAAATACGGCAGCACATTTGTTTGCCGGTTAACCTGTAACTTTGCTTTTTCCGGCACATAGTACAAGTTTCGGACCAGTCACAAATGTACGTTTTCTGTCTCTTTATCACTTATTGCTGAAGTCATCAACTTCCGTTCATCGCTGTATTAAGGTCTATCTTGGCTCAATCTAATTCTTTCTCCCAAAGCGAAAAGCGCGATAACTGTCGGCGGAACATGGAGAAGACAAGCTATTCTAGGTCATCTAGCAGTATTTAAAGTTAACAGGGCAGAATTTCTTTAAGCAGATGTAGAGACAAGTTGAGAAGGGACAGATGCCGCGGTGGAGTTGTCGAGCGCTCTAAGGCGCCTCACTGCGGAGAGCGCGGTTGCTCGCCGTCGGAGGTTTCAGTTCTCCTCGGCATTGGTGTGTGTGTGTGTGTGTGTGTGTGTGTGTGTGTGTGTGTGTGTGTGTGTGTGTGTGTTTTCTTTGTCCTCTGCATAAGTTAAAGTATTGTGTAAGCCTAGTGACTGATAACCGCAGCGATGAAGTCCCTCGACTTTACAAACAACGCAATATGCATAAAAATGTTTTATTTTTGTTTACGAAAATAGCAACAATGATAAAGTCGTGACAAGCTTTGTCAACTCTGTATTATAACTAGCTGAATCGCCCAGTTGGCCACGAGGTTTACGGCACTATTTTCTGGGACGAGGAGATACGCCGGCCCCAGTTCGAATCCTCCCGGCGGACGAACGACACGAGGTCCACATGGCAACCACCTTGAGTTGGATTTTTGGATGTTTTCCACATCACACTAGGTAACACGGGCTGGTTCCCGAGTTCAGCCTCAAGTTTCAACTTTCGCACACTTCACGTGCATGCCTGCCTACTTTTGAAAACGGCTATCAATAAAACTCATACGCGATTAAAAACACACTAATGATTTTCGACGTGCTCCGACTTCACGAAAATAATACTTCTGAGCAAAAAATTATAAAATTCAATGCTTTAAACAGGATAATTCAATTAAATATTATCAACTTATAGACCTGTAATACTTTAATGATTTGTAGATTGAACACAATAATCAAGAAGAAATCCATGTTAAACAGCAACGAACATGGTGAATATTGGTTTGGAGCATACGTAACACGATTCCCTTGACAAATAACTTGATAAATAACTACACAAGCGGTAACTGAAAAATGCTTTATATAATGAAACTTGTTCAATGTAACAAGTAACAAATAATATACAATGCAAATCACATGATAGATCACTTTCAAGTCATAGTTAAGTCGTTTTTAGCTTCCTACAAAAAGTATCGAGAAAATATTTCGTCACAACAGGGACCAGAAATCGTAAAATGACACCGTCCATCCGTAAAATGCTGCTATTTCAGTAAATTTTACGGATGAACCATAAAAGTTTGCGAGCTTTTGGAAGTGGAATTATAAAATACGATTTCTTCGTGGTAGTGCTGCAAAGGCGTGGGGGTTTCCGCCCAGCAGCTACTCCAGCCCGACAGATAGGGGGACTAGGGGGTGGGGGGAACTGCAGTATCTTTCGTTAGGTTGGGCTACACTGAGATTATTTAAACACTAGGAACTTCTCATGTTAAATCTACATATCACCAAACATATTTGTCCGATATTAATGAATAGTGTCTTGGAAACTAGCCTTGTTCTCAATGTCGTGACTTTAAATGATCCACGCGAAGACATGAGAATAACTAAATGCTTTTTAGAGAAATATCAATTGAAGGAAGTCTAGTTGACGTCAGGAACAGGTGTGATATTCACGAGTTTAAATTCCCATTTGATACGCTTTGTCTTGTGAAACAGTTATGTTCAAACTTTACGGGAGCGGTTGTTCCAAACAACTAAGCCAACTGCCATACCCTGGCCGGAAACCCCAAGTAGCCGCTGACAATGAAAGCATACTTCATACGAAAAATAGTAAAAACGTGATGACATAGACTCACCATCATCAGATGAATGCAAATTAAATAACAAAATCGCACCGAAACAAAAATATATATTTCGTATGAACAGAATGAAGCGAGATTTCAAAACGAATAAGCTGGCTGTATAGACTAAGACACAAACAGAAATGAGAAATAATTGTACAGAAAATATTCCCACTTGAAAGTCAAATAATGCAAATTAAGTTATGGGCTAGAAAATGTAGACAACTGGAGACATGAGCCGTACGTCCGCTACACGCATTTAAGTTTTGTGGAGCTACTTCGACTTTAAGCAAATACGATCTCCAACGAAGTATTGTAGGGCCTATGGTAAAATGCGATGCCTCGATGTTAGTGGTTGAAAGTAATTAAGTAACTAGGCAAACGCACTATAATAATCCCGCATTCGATGCATTATTACCCAGCTCATCTGAACAAACGGTGTAGTTTACTTGCTGTCAAGAACTGTAGATAGGAGACCGCAATGTTTCCAAAAGTGATAAATCGTACTCCCGTAGGTGAAGCGTCGACGCTGAGCAGTGGTTCACAACGGCGTCTTAATCACGAGTCGCCTCCACAGGAGAACACGATGCCAGTGTGCTCCCCCTGCGACCCCGGCCCTTTCCTCTGCGTTCTTATGTTCATTGTGGAGGTTAACTGGCCCACTGTGAAGCGACAATTGCTGCGCTCTTTTCTCCGGCGTCGTCGTCCCCTTCTGGCGTCTTCGGTCTGAAGGGCACCACCTTTACTTCATTAGGAAGGTCCTAATGTGCCAACAGCCTGTTCCCGACACACGTTCCCGTCCGAGTCTAGACCATCTCGTAGAGACCTTCGTTGTTACTGTTAACCAGCTATCTTATTCACAGTCAATATGGATCTTTTATTCTTGTTCTCTGCTTTTAACTGTGATACTACTGTCGTAAGTGTTCGTCTACTTTATATAGTTGCAAATCTTGTGTCATAGTGAAATGTACGACGTGCAAAACGGCCCGATTTCAAGGTAGTGTTGTTAAATAACAGTTCAGTATTGTGCACAATGGGGTCGCCGTAAAAGAACGTGCTAATTGTGTTAAGTCGAGCAATCACCACAAAAATATTCACGAAACTAGGGGAGAGCGGGTATGGTAGACACTCCCCCCCCCTTTCAATTATTTACGCGGTAACCATCCTACAAATTTTCGCATTTTTTATCTAACTTGCATTCTGTGCATTTGACAATGTTACTAAAAATAACTTGTGCCTTAATAATTGTCATAAAATTAACATTGCCTTTTCTGTGATGCGATTTTTGTGACTACCGACCTCGGGACTGGGATGGTTGTCAAAGGAATCAACTGTGACGTGTTAATGTTACGTAAAAAATACAGGTATTTGAGTGATCGACCCCACTTGGCTCGAAACCTTTTCGTGACACGATTCGATTTGGTTTTTAGACTGTTGTAATGCTAGTCTTGCTCATGTTCCACGTATCTTTCGATTCAAAGTTGTGTCGTTTCACAACAGTACATAGGTTACCGAAAAGGGCATCAACGTTTGGGTCATTAAAGCTAAAAGCTGGGGCTAAGCTGACATCCTAATTGACAAACATTTGTGTGTCTTCATGAATCCAGAAAACTAGTCAGCCCTATCTTGTAGAGTTTCGGTTCGTCCTGTCAGGCCGCGCGGGAGTAGCCGAGCGGTCTGGAGCGCTACGTTGCGGATCGCGTGGCCTCCCGCGTCGGAGATTCGAATCTTCCCTCGGGCACTGATATTTGTGTTGACTTTAGTATAAGTTAGTTCGTTAGTAGTTTGTAAGTTTAGGGACTGATGAGCCCGCAGTTAAGTCTCATAAGCTTTACAAACGTTTGAACATTTCGTCTTGTCGGTACTTTTCAAGAGTAACTGTCAGACGTCTATGAGGATAATAGGCTACATGCAGTGGAGGACAGGTTACATCACTTCTTATATCCTCATCAGATGTTTTTTTTCTTTTTTTCCATTAACGAGCTAGTGCTCGCCCGGTAACTTATATTGTAATCCTTGGCAACAATGGGTATGGATTTATTCTCCAATCTCACCATTCAAGCCGTTTTCACCATAAAGACTGCGGGTGTTTAAGATGCATCTATTTTCGTAACTTCTCGGCATCCTGATACTGAAATCAAAAAATAGATAGGTTAGTACCAGATATGAAACAAATATTTTTGTGTGTCTGATTTTACGGCGTCAGTTATGCGACAAGTAACTTGGAAATTCCATTTTCAAAACTTTAGCAAGTATACAGGTTTGTGCATTTCATAACTTTTTAGAAAGACCACGTAATATTTTTTATTATACGCTACGTGACTGTAGAATCAGATCTAAAAATAAGTTCTGTTGTTAAAGTAGGTCTTATCCTCCGTTAATATACCACAAATGGTTGCAAAATCCACTTTTATTTGCCCCCACAGTGTATCATACAAACCACAGACATGGCCGTAAATTTGCTTAAAGTTATTGTATACAACACGTGACCCCATTGCAGTGTAGAAAACAGTAATCGCTTTGATCAAACAGTTAAATTAAATATTAAGGGAAATAGCACGAAATTACAGTATTCAAAAACCCGAACTCATCCGTTATTGCTAGTTTGCATTCAGAAACACCGTCAATAAGATATTAAAAAGGGAAATTCTTACGTTTTTAATGTCAGAATTAAATCCTTTGAGGATTACTAGCGTATTTCGGTTTGCGATAAGAGCAAACTATGGTACGACCAAAGAAGTACCCAAGTACAACGGCATGCTGACAAAGGGTGTCTACAGACTCATTCTGCTTAGAAACTCCTTAGTCGTCAAAAAATTTCCAAGTAGTGATTGTAACTCATATGAATAAAATACTCCTTAGAAACTCGTTGCATTATCACATTGCAAAACAACGTGACTCCCAACACGTGTATTGGCGTTATGGATAATAATAATTATTATATTTTGCAATACACCATGATTGCAAAAAGAACGGAAATGCTATTATCGTGTCACTCAAACCGAGCACAATGATGACTAGATCGGGCAGTCATCCTGACACAAACATGTACAAGTCACCCATTCTGCCGCTCTACCAATTTATCAAACTGTTCGCCCGCGGGAAATAGGCCCACGTTCTATCGTGGCGAAGATCAGCGCTTGTATAGTACAGATTATTTACAAGCGCTTGCGCAGAATACAACATTCGAGCAGGCTTTCAGCTTGTTATTGTTTTCTACTGTGGTCAGTAGGTGAAATACATGTGTGTGTGAGTGCTCTTTTGACTTTTGTGCGAGATATTTCACATATTTCTTTTAAAAAGACAGTAATGAAAATAAGCTACATATTAACGCTGGAAATTCCATTATTTTTATTTTTTGCCAAATCAGTATGCGCCCTGTGAAAATCAATGACTTTTTTTATTTTGTTTTTAGTTTCCTTTAGGTTACTCCAAAATGTCATGCATATTATCGGTCGACTTTCCTGGTTCACAAACACGGGCCGGAACAGACTACTGCAAGAGAATTCCGAATTGTAGCGTGTAACATGGGAATGAGTAACGTCAGTGCATAAGAAAGCTGTCTACGACAATGATCGTATCGGCATCAGTAATGTGCAACATTGGGTTGTGCCGCCCGAGATGGCCAAGCGTACTGAAGCGCGCCAGTCACAATCTGCACGGCCACTACGGCCGAGGGTTCGAATCCCCCCTCGGATATGGATATTTGTGCCGTCCTTAGTATAAGGTAGTTCATAGTTTAGGAACTGATGGCCCCGCAGTTAAGTCCCATAAACTCTACAAAAATTTGAACACTGGGTTGTAACAGGCGATGAAAGTTGCGTTCACCATTCTAATGTCAAAAACGAGAGATCATTTGTAGAGAACCGCCATAAAGTACTGCCCACGCCAAACAGTTCATTCAACAGCGCGCCATCAACAGGCTAAGTCATTCACAGTGTTATGGGATGTTCACTGTGGGGTGTTATTTGGAATTCATGGCTAGATGAACGACAATAAACACTGAAATGAACCGAAAAACACTCAGAAAACTGAAAGAATGAATTTTAAGAGTTCGCCAACACACAGGGCACCGTCTCCAGTATCACAATGCCAGACCAACAAGTATGTTGCGGTATCTGCAACAATAGACGCCTTGGGTTCGCTATCACCGACCGTCATCCACACAACTCAGACTTTAAACCATGCAGGTTTCATCTGTTCCCGAAACTTTAAAAACGGCTTCGAGGACGTAACCTCGATAGTAAAAGCGGTGCAATTAGAAGTGAAATTGTTGCTTTGTCAACAAAGTCAAACTTTTACATGATCTCAACAAACTCGCCTCTCGTTCGAAGAAATAAGTTCGTCGCCAGGGTGACTATGTTCAAAAATACACATATAAATTTGAAAAAGAAGTCGAATATTAATAAAATTTGTGTTATTGTAAAGCTTTAGCAGTTTTCACCTATGAAATTCAGAGGCATTATTTCCCAAATGATCTTGTAATTTGAAACTTTCAGGAAGTTCTTAGCATGGTATGACAAGTCTAGGTTCTGCAATCCCTTCTGACCGTTTGTGTATAAGTATCTAAAGTGTAATCTTTCTCTCTCTCTCTCTCTCTCTCTCTCTCTCTCTCTCTCTCTCTCTCTCTCTCTCTCTCTCACACAAACACAAAATCCGTAGGTCATGTTCTTGCTTTCCCTCATTACAGCGCGGCTTGAGCAACCTTTAGCGACCCGCGGGCCAGATTCGCATATTTTCAGCTCGAGTGCCGCCTCGTCTTTTGGAGTAACATACCGATATCACACAATACCAAATTATGCCCAAAACACGCAGAACTGATTTTAATTCAACAATTTACTCATCTTTAACATTATTTCGTTTACTTACGACGTTTTACAGAATCTCTGTCCCGCGAATTTATACCGCGGGCCGAATTGAAAGAAATCACAGGGCAGATCTGGTCCGAGGGCCACTGGTTGTCCATTCATGTTGTAGTGTATCGCTGGCTACAAGTTTTTCACAGTATCGGAGATATCACTGTCCCACGTTGAAGTACAAAGAATGATTAGAAGTTAAGGTTACACACCCTACAGTAAAATGTACAAATATTATTTCATACAACCACTATTTCAGACAACTCATACATTAGGTTATTTTTTGGACAGTCTCCATAGCGGTTTAAGCACTTGTCGCTTCGTAGGGTGAGCGTGAATACGCTCATGGAAAAATTCCTATCTTTCTTGTTCAGTCATATTGTTGCGAAGTGTTTCGACTCCTCGTTTAAATCGATTCGTCAGCCTCCTAGATGCTCCTTCAAGCGAGGAAAAAGGTGAAGGCGCTTGGAGTGAGGCCGGGCTGTAGTAAGGATAAACGGCGAAAGTGCTTCAACAGCTTTCGATACCTTTAAGTGCAAACAGATACATTACAGTGTCACAGTAAACCTATAAATACTGCGGGTGAACTTCAGCTGCGACTCATATTCGGCCATAGGAACCGAATAACTGAGCGAATTTCTTTATGAAACCACTTTTCCAAATGAGTCAGCAAGTCTTCACATCTATAGCGCTGTACGTGATGGGTGGCTGAAATTCTCAAAGGAGCCAACCAAATGTATCATATTTACCGCGTGTTACTAATATCTGTTTAAAGATAAAACTCGACGAATGTTGGTCTTACGTTAGTTTCTGATCACATCTCATATAAAGTGGATCATGTAGAAATGATCAGGTATCGAGCTTTCAAATTAATATTTGAAAACTGAATAATGTTAGCTTGCGAAGCGTTCTTCCTCAGAAACTGACGCTGACAATCCGTCCCGCCGATAAATGCCACCTTTTGAAATATTTTGAAGTTTAGTCCAGTGTGAGCCGAATTTTAACAGGCAATTATGTATATGCTATATGGATGAACGTAGCTTCAAAACGTTGGCGTGTAAACATAACGTTCCAGTTTCTCTGTAAGTGTGTTATTTCTAGCGTTACAGACTGCTGCTCTACAATGGATTTCGGGCAGAGTAGGCCTATTCCTGACTTCCAGCAATGCTGTTAGTAACATGATTGACAACAGACTACTTTTAAGTCTTGTTATAAAATGTTTGTATAGCTTATGGGACTTAACTACGGGGTCATCAGTCCCTATACTTACAAACTACTTATGACCTAGCTAATACTAAGGACGGCACAAATATCCATGCCCGAGGGGGGATTCGAACCCCCGACCGTAGTGGCCGTGCAGACCGTGACTGGAGCGCCTCAGCTCCTCGGCCACCGCGGCCGGCTATTGTGGCTCGAATGCATGAACTAAAGAAACATAATATAGCTTCATCGTTTACTTTCAGGGTTGAATAGTGGAATAGTCAGCTAGCAAACAAGAAGTAAAATAAGAACTACTAAAGGTTGCCTACGGAGGTCGACTTGCGGGCGAGTATTTTGGGATTTGGCAATCGAACCTCTCTTGTGCCAATTGGAAGATGTCGAAATCGATGAGGTGGTGCCGTATCAGTATGATGTCTTCGTTGCGGTATTGGGAAACTCAACAGTTGAGCTGGAGGAAATGGTAAATGAATTACTTATCCGGATGCAGCGGTGGTGCGTAGGCCGGCCGCAGTGGCCAAGTGGTCTGCGGCGCGCCAGTCACAGTCAGCACGGCCGCTACGGTCGGGGGTTCGAATCCCCCGTCG
Source organism: Locusta migratoria (assembly GCA_026315105.1). Taxonomy (NCBI): domain Eukaryota; kingdom Metazoa; phylum Arthropoda; class Insecta; order Orthoptera; family Acrididae; genus Locusta; species Locusta migratoria. The sequence goes on along the minus strand of CM048747.1, from coordinate 328,412,455 downwards.
GGCATGTATGTTTGTGTCGTCTTTAGTATAAGGTAGTTCATAAGTACTTTGTAAGTTTAGGGAGTGATGGCCCAGCAGTTAAGTCCCTTAAGCTTAACAAACGAACATTTTAGTGGTGGGTAGATAACAATTTACTAAAGCACCAGAGAAAGAAAACAATACAAATACTAAAAGATCAACATTCATTAGGAATCCTATCCTGAAGTTCAATTAGAACGTATTCTCCATCACCTGACTCACACGACACCATCTAGTCCGACTGAAGTAAAAATCTAACTTTACATAACGCATTCAATTACAAACCAAAGAAGTAACATTTCGTAGAAACTTACCCGCTCTTCGACAGGTAACTACAAGCTATAGTTGCAGGCGGTCACGACTTATCACGACGCCATTTCTACTTTCATCGTAAGCTTCGCAGAAAGTATCTGGGGCCGCAGACCACAGTGTGCGTCGGGAACAAGCAAATCCTGCGACGTACACAAATTCGGCACCACACAATCCTACATTTTACTGTGATCCTCGGAATCTACTAAATAGACAGTAAGGTAAAGTACCATGCAACTTCTTACTGACTTTGTAATGGGGTATCTGACAGGTGTCCACCTGACGATATAGTGATGGAAACGTGACAGCCGTTATAATAAACTTACCACCTCATTGTGCTGCGTCAATGAAGGAAAACTGATGGATTTCAATATGGCATCGCGGCTTCGATGATTCTAGTCATCAGGTCATACCGGTTAACTATTGTTCCTGCGCCGCCTTCTTTGCCGATTTTCCTCCATAACGTCCAGTCCATAGTTGTCCGTAGGTGACCAGTATGGGAGATTTTTCATAGTGACATGATATTAAAGGACGGCAACACTTATTGGGGGTTTTGCGCTTACGAATTTATTGAATGACTAGCCTATAATTATGTCCGTGTTTCGCAACGGTTGTTGAAGGAGGGCCTGTGTGTATCATGGCTTTTTAGGGTTCCGGACCTGAGTCAGTAAACTAGAATCCTTGTTGGATCGCTATGTCAATAAACTCAGTTGTCCTAGCCAGGATGTCAAATGTAAGCAAAAGTCATTGTCCGAAATGAAGTTATCTTCATAAAGTTTTTGATACAAAAAGTGAAACGTGCCGAAATAAGAAATGTCGTTAGGTATTTAATAAACAAAGCGAAATCAGTAACACTGTGTTAAATGTTTGTTGGTATTCGTAGACATAAGATTGCTTAATTCTGTCACATACGTTCGCTTCCATGATGTACTACCCATATTAATTATGCAGCGGCGGTGTTTATTGGTTCTTTGGTGCACTACAGCGCCTCTACGCTTATTTGCTGTACTATGCAATCCATACTTCAAGCACCTACATCTAAAACAATTTCCCTGATTCCACTTTTCTGAAACGAAGGTGCTCCATGCAAATCCCCGAGGAAGTTTAGGAGATTAGATATTTCTAATAGATGTACAGACAGTTACTGAAAACACTTAAGATTTCATTGTATCTTTTTTCCGTGATCTGATTTTGATGAAATCATGCCTATATGTTGTCCCAATCTAGCTCAAATTACCTGTGAAAACTACATGAAAATGCGTCAGTAACTTTTTCTTTATACGTTTGCGAAACATGTTAGAAATAGGTATATCTTCATGAATATTTTGTAGCTTACATCATACATCAGTTATAACCGCCAATTAAAACATTTCCCGATCATTCGTATCTCTGGACAATTTCCTTAATGAAGTAGAAATATGACAAAAATTATTATTCTTACGGTTGGATCTCTTTCCGTTAGATGCGCTTTTGTCGCTCTAAGCGTGAGAAACTTCCATAGCAGTTGTACATATACATGAAGACTGTGATATCAGTATGTAAATATATGGATTAAACACGGCAAGGACTGTATCAGTTTTATATTCATTGCGTTGAATCACATTTCGTAGAACATAGCAACCAAGAAAACGATTTTCAGAAATATGGTAAATTTGAAAAGTCAAAAAGTAAGTAGTTTTTCAAAGGGCAATAACCCGATCGCTGCCCTGAACTTCACACTAACACCTGCAGTGCTATGTATTAGTTCTTTGCTGCAATGCGCCGATCTTTTCCAAGCATGAAATACACCTAAAACTTCAAATTACGATATCTTGTACTTTCCTCCTCTGATTTTGATGAAATGAAGCCTATATGTTGCTCCAGGATATTCTTTATTTATCTGTGATACACCCATGAATGTTCATTTAGTACTTTTAGAGCTTACTCTCTACAACTAGACACATGCGATTGCTTTCATAGAAATGTTTAAATTGAGGTAGCTTACATTTTTTTGATCCGATTTTGTGAAATGAAGCGTTTCTGTAACCGCAAGATACCCTCATGTTTCCTGTAAAACCCCTGAAAATTCATATATTAGTTTTAGATATGAAAGAGAAAGATAGACATGACGGTTGTCGATCAAAAACGTTAAATTATGATGATGATCTTTCCGTGATCCGATTTTTATGAAACTAAGTCTATATGTTGTCCCAAGGTACGCTGAAGTTACCTGTGAAAACCCTATGCGAAATAGTGAAGTAGTTTTGATTCTTTATTTTGATGAAATCATGCCTAGATCCTGAACCAATCTTCGCTCATGTTTCCTGTAAAAACTGCACGAAAATTCGTCCAGTAGTTTTGAAGATCGAAGCGAACAGCGACAGGCCTAGATTTACAGATTTATTATTAGTATAGGTATGTTGTACAATTGTAAAATTTTGCAAGAATATATTGATTTGAATAAATGCTGTAAGTCGGTAAAATATTTTGCGAATATGTTATTAGTAAAGAAGTAACAGATTAAAACGTGATGCTTGATGGGGCGGTTTTCCATGAACGTTACTCTTTACGTCCCCATATCTCATGAACTACGTGTCTTACTGTGATACAATTTTGAACGTACATTCAGCTTTAAGTGTGTATTCTGTCTGCAAAATTTCCTGCGAGTACAATTGGTAGTGTAGAAATTATAAACTGCAACGTTATACCGAATGACATAGTTTTGCTCCATGAACAGCGGAAAAGTAGTAGGCGAGAGACTTTTTTCCTATCATTATTTTGATGTGGTTATCTGCTAGAAAAAGTTTAATAAATGTTTGAAATTATGATTAAAGTTTATTGCAAGTCGCCAAGTGCTGTCATTCTCATATAGTCTATTTATAAAGTGTCGTCGCATTATGTAGCAGTTTTTTGTGATTCCTGTTGTTCATGACGTTATATCTCCTAAACCATGTGTCGTATGTGGTTCGTACTAATACTACAGCAATTGTTATCTTACGTAAGGAATGTGTGTACCACATCTGGCTGCAATAGGTCCAGCGGTTTAGAAGGAAATTTGCAGCATTTTCGTTTGACGCAGCAGTTTTTCGCACATCTCATTGTTTCTGACGTCATTTCTCCTTACGTATGTGTCGTAGGTGATTCTTAACCCGACAGCGATTGTTGCCTGATATTAACCCAGATTATCCTGACGTCCTTCCAGAAGGATGGTGTTTCGTTTTTTTTAAACAGTTAAGGTAAATTGGTTCTTTTTGGCACAAAACACTTTCTTCAACATCGGACTGTCATTTGAATGTCGGTCATTGACATACATATACTAACAACCATTGTGTTAGCACGTCATTATATGCTAGTCCCCTTTGAAGAGAGGGATTCCGAAGAAGCGTATCAGTTAACTCATGGTTTTGGGTGTGTAAGTATTAACACATCAATTTTATATCTATTATTCAGAAACATATGGATGGATTTACAATTAGAACGTCAAATCTAACATGTAATATTAGTGTTCTAATTTTTACTTCGTTCCACAAGGACGTCCTATTATGCCGAGACTAACGATACAATTCGAGTAAAATCAATGTTGCAACATTTGAATGATCTAATAGAGATGCAATAAACTATTTTTTAAACCAAAAGTAACCGACGAAAAAATTCAGGAACATCTGTGTTAAGGAACATGTGCACCATGTTTGGTTGAATCGGTCCAGTAGTTTAGGATGAGATGTGAAAAACACACACACACACACACACACACACACACACACACACACCCTATTTTATAAGATGTAGGATACTATTTGTGCACTAGAACACCTTTTGTGGTAAGTAATGTCGCCACGCACCTTACCTATTACCATTCTTTTCGCTAAGGCGTACGAATTTACATGGTTGTTCCATTCTCTTGGGTTTTTAATGAAAATAACACGTTTATGACCAACGCGCACCTAACGATCCCTAAAATCTTAGTACCTTGTTACATCAAAAGTCAGACTTTCGACTACAAAATGCTTGTGGTGAGTCAAAAAATTCTTTCTACTAAATATGAGTATTATTATTCCCGTCGTTACTTTTTTTAATGCCAAGTGTTTACGTTTCTTAGGTTTGTGTTAACATTTTTAACCAGATATGACGTGAACCTAATGGTACAACCCATTCTTACTTCAGATTTGTGAGAGACAAGGGCCGATTTAGGGGAGGGGGGCCACAGGGGCTTAATTATTTCGCCCTCAAGTGACTTTCATACCCACTAGGTTTAATCAACAGTGTCTTCAACCCTATAGACGTCCACTTAATGATGTCACATACAAACTTAAGAACTTTAAGGAGAGGTCCCACAAAGGTCGACAACCAACATGAACATTGGAACATCGTAATAAGTCTTCGCACCACATTTACTAAATGTTTATAAATCTATCGGACCAAACTGCGTGGTCATCAGTCCGTAGCTTACAAACTACTTAAACCTAGGTAAACTAACCTAAGGACAAAACACACACACACACACACACACACACACACACACACACACACACACACACACACACACACACACACGCCCCAGGGAGGACTCGAACCTCCACGGCGAGCAACCGCGCGCTCCGCAGCGAGACGCTTTAGACCGCTCTGGTACTCCACCGCGGGCCACATGTACTAAGGAAGGTTGGTGTGTAACAGATTTTCCTGCTTTGTAAATACTAGTTATTATAAACCCTGTGTATAGTAAAGTTTTTTCATTAACTCAGATACCTGAAGATGCATCTTTAACGGCGCGAAACAGGCCGTGACCTAATAAAGGTATAAAGGACACTTCAGGTGGATTAGGAAAATTCATTGAAAGGAATCCTGGCGTAATTGTGTGTGTTACCTTCTGGAATTTCTTAACCATAATGTATTTCGGCTGTGGATGCCCAAATGATATAATAGTTTGTCTCAAGAATTTAGGCAATATAGACCCGACCATCTAACTCCTGGCTGCGAGCAAATCAAGAAAAATATGGAGCTCCCACAACCGGATCATAACTGACCACGCCGTGACCAAAGTAACTCTACAAAACTGGAGTTGAAATAAAGAAAGTGATGACCTATGTGACTGCGGAACATCAGCACAAACGATAGAGCGCCTTCTACACGACTGTCCGGAAAAAAAATTAAAAACTCGTAGGTACCTGGGAAGACTTTTATAGACGTCATATCTGCAGCATTTAACTGGTTGGAATTTCTGGACATCCAACTACGATCTCCCAACATCTACTGCCGTTCTCCAGTTACCTTTATTACTTATATATATCCATTTACACGTATCTGCTTGTAATGGTGCACACGATTTTCTATCAAATTAATTGTTTGAACATAAATATTATAATTCTGTAACTATACGCTAAATAAATGAATAAAATAAAGGAATAATACAAAGAAGATCCCACCAGGTCCAACACAGAGGCCCAGGTAGCAACAAACTACAACTCGCCGCCTTAGATGTAGGCATAGCTCCATGTAACGAAAAACCACATTCCTAATAACCTACAGGCCGCCGTATCGCTCTGGCCGCGCGGGAATATCCGAGCGATCTGGAGCGCCACGTTGCGGATCGGGCGGCCTCCCGCGTCGGAGATTAGAATCCACCCTCGGGCATGGATGTGTGTGTTGTCCTTAGGTTAGTTTAACTTAGTTTAAGTAGTTTGTAAGACTAGGGATTGATGACCAACGTAGTTTGGTCTCATAGAATTTGACCATTTCGTACCGCTCTATTCGGGTGGTGTTTTTTAAGTATGCGACTTAACTACGGGGTCATCAGTCCCTAAACTTACAAACTACTTAAGAACTAACTAAGACTAAGGACGGCACAAATATCCATGCCCGAGGGGGGATTCGAACCCTCGACCGTAGTGGCCGTGCAGACCGTGACTGGAGCGCCTCAGTCCCCTCGGTCACCGCGGCCGACCGGCCGGCTCTATTCGGGTGTAGGAAGGCGAGGGGGTGGGGGAAACCAATAAGTATTCACGAGCTACAAACCGACATTTGGTTTACGGTACTTTAAAAACTTCCTATCTGTTGAGATTAAGACGGTTAAAATGCAGCAGCTGGCTCGTACGAAGGGAATAAGGATAACAGAGGCGTGTAAGGCAAAGAGCACACAGAAAAACGGTTATCGCTAAATGAAAGAAATATACAACAGTACTGATAAATGACGGTGCACTTCACAGAATGCAACATTGGACTACTGTTGTTTTGTAACCACGTTACTTGCACAGAATAAATACAGCTACAAGTTCCTCTGCATGATATACCACAAAAACCAAGCGGTGTCCGATGCCACAGTCTATAGAAATGAGAGTTGTTAGGCAGCTTATGTTTAGCTAGAGAACTTCCGACGAAGAAGATAATCAGTGAACTGCGGCATTCCGGTCAACAAGAGCTTGGACGTTGACCCCCTTTGGTACACGGCTGTGGTCTTTAGCTGAAAGAATATATGACTTGGCACTATAAACCTTGCAAAGGCTACTGCTCAAAGGTACCTCTAACATTAAGTTTTGGCCAACTGTCCAAGTACGGCGTTACAAAATGTATGCTGAAATGTGATATCCGTAAGCAAGGCAGCATTCTATAAGAGAAATTGTAACCATTAAAGAATGGGATCTGTCATCAATGTGTGTGTGTGTGTGTGTGTTTTTTTTTTTTTCCCCCTTCTCTCCAGACACACAGGACAGAGAGAGAGCTTTAATAGGCACGCACGTACCAGTACGGGTACAGCAGGAGATTAGTTATAGCCTGTGGTCAGAGAACCTCGGTTTTTCTGAGGATGCCAGTAACTGTATTTTAATTCAGTATCTAAGAAATGTACATAAATGTGAAACTATTTCTTGCAGTTTTGCAGTATATTTTTTATATTCTATTTTACTCTACATAAAGACCGAAGGTGGTAGGTGAGTTTTGTTACTTGGGTAGTAAAATAACATGCGGTGGTCGCAGAATGGCAATGGGAAGAAAAGCATTTTTGAAAAAGAGAAATTTGCTAACATCGAATATTAATTTAAGTGTAAGGAAGTCTTTTCTGAAGGCAAATCAAATGTTCAAATGTTTGTATACCTTATTGGACTTAACTACGGGGTCATCAGTCCCTAAACTTAAAAATACTTATGATCTAGCTAACACTAAGGACGGCACAAATATCCACGCCCGAGGGGTGATTCCAGCCCCCGACCATAGTGGCCTTGCAGACCGTGACTGGAGCGCCTCAATCCCCTCGGCCACCGCGGCCGGCCTTTCTGAAGGCATTTGTGTGGAGTGTTGCCTTGTACGGGAGTGAAACATGGACGATAAGCAGTGCGGACAGGAAGAGAATAGATGATTTTGAAATGTGGTGCTACAGAAGAATGCTGAAGATTAAGTGGGTAGATCGCATAACTAATGAAGAGGTACTGAACAGAATTGGTGCGAAAAGGAATTTTTGGCATACCCTGGCTAAAAGAAGGGATCGCTTTTTGGTATGACACATTCTTAGACATCGAGGGATCGTTAATTTAACATTGGAGGGAAGTGTGTGGGGTAAAAATCGCAGATGGAGACCAAGAGACGCGTATAGTAAGCAGATTCAAGTGGATGTGGGTTGCCGTTCTTATAAGGAGACGAAAAGGTTTGCTCAGGATAGAGTAAGTTGGAGAGCTGCATCAAACCAGTCTCCGGACTGAAGACCATAACAACAAAAGACCGAAAATACTTGCAGCAAACTATATTTACCTTTATAAAATATTTTGTGACCATGTACAAGGGTTGGAACTTAAATAGTTACAACACTCCTGTGGAGACACACTGCAATGGAATCTACTATTGTTGCTGATAGGACACGTTAACATACCTACCTTACCTCCGAGCAAATGGACTCGCCCGTCCCACGTCACAGGGTTGCGCACAATCGAGGGAAACAGTCACTTTTGAGCGAGCGGTCTAACGTAACGGTCTCACTATGTTTTCGAAACAGGAACAACGGAGCTCGATCAAGATTGAATTTGCCATGTCATACAGCACGACAGTGTCATCAAGGTCTTCAAGTGGCCTTCGGGTAATCGGAGTGATGAAAGTTATGGTGATACTAGTGTACGACTGTGGTGGTGTTATCCTAACGCATTACGTTTCTCCACGGCAGACCGCCAATGCACAATATTACTGTTCGTTTTTGGAGCATCACCTGCCACCAGCTTCGCGAAAGAAGCGGCAACACTTTCTGTGCAACCCACCCATCATATTTCACGACAATGCGAGAGCTCATACAGCGCAAGCTGTGGCTGCTCTGTTCGGTCGTGGGACTGGGACGTACTGCACTGAACCATCCACCATACTCCCCGGTCTAAATAAAGTCCTTGTATCTTTGATTTGATTCCGAAGATGAAGTAACCACTTCGTGTCATTCGCTTCGGAACTGTTCCAGAGACTCGACAGCAGTAGACCACTCCATTCCCACCATCAACAGGCCTCTTCTAAAGGCGCGTTCACATGAGTCATGTTTATTTGAATAAATTTACTTGATCAACAAAAGCTGAAAGCGACTTGAACCAGTATTTGTTCACATGTTTCTAATGAAATCGATCAATTCAGTAAAAATGGATTTGAAATTATCGGTGCGCGAAGTGGTGCGTACTCTTAACAGTTATGCTACAAGTAGAGTGTAGAAAAACGCAAAGGGCGAAAGCGTCGTTTTTGGGTGCGTCAGTGGATATTACGAAGAAACAGATTGGCAGCTTCGGAGGCTTTGTCAAAGGGAACTAGCGTTAGAGAACATGGAAGAATATCAAAACTATTTGAGACTGTCGGAAGAATAATATGTAACACCATTCACAAATATATCTGCTCTTTTATACCAGAATAATTTGGGCACATACAATTCCTCTGTCCCATTACACTCTTTTATTTGAACACTAATAGGTTTTTTTTTTTTTTGTACACTGTTCTGGTGTTTTTGTTTTTTACGTTGGTAGTGGTTAAACCGCGAATGTCCATTTCTTTCACGATACCTCGCGCAAAGCATCCGTACATCATTATTTTCGCAAATATCCATACGATGACTCCCCAGGCATTCACGCTTATGGTACAGATTTTTTTTCTTTTTTAAGGAAAAGAGTCACGCTTTCTGACCACTTGACACTCATTCTGCGATATATTTGAAAACGCAGTACTTTAACAATACGGAAAACACCGGCAATTAATCCGCAATGAACTTTTAAAACAGCTTGTGGGTTTACACATGTAACTATGTGCTTCAACTCAATTTGAATCATCACTTGAACGGGAAAGTTTGACTCGGTCCATCTTTTCTTGAACCACTAAAAAGGTTGATCAACTCAATTGAAACGAAGGTTCACACAGGGTTTTTCATTCAGCATTTGTTGATCAAGTAAACTCGTTCAACTAAACTTGACCCTTATGAACGCGCCTTAACGGTATACTACAACTTCCACATCGCTGGCAACGGTTTCTAAACAACGCTGGTGACTAGTTTGAAGGACAGGTGCAAACATGTAACGCTTTTGAATAAATAGTTACCACTATTTAAGAACCAACCATCATAAACTAAATATGTACGATTGTTTAGAGTTTCAAGATAACAGGTCTAAAAATTGTGGCAGTAAATTGAACTGAAATTGAATATCGTGGCGAAATTGACTGCAAAACTTACTACGGTAATAGTGTTAACAAAAGGAATTTAAAAAAAAAAAATGTATGGGTCCACGACCATAACACCAGGACACTTTTTTGATAGCATTATGGACCAAAAGATCTACATAAATATCGTAAAAACGCATCTTTCCGGTAGTGTGAATCATAGGAGTCTTAATAGGATTGTGTTTTCACACAAGATAATGATCCAAAACATACGGCTGTAGATACAAAGCAGTGGCTGTTGTGTAACACGTCCACTGGATGCAGACACCACCGCAATCCCCAGACATTAATCCTTTAGAGTATTGTGGCCTTTACTCAACTAAAACATCAATAATCGACAGATACTCAGTAGAAATTATCTACAGAACGCTCTGCAAGAGTAGAGGCCTAAAATTATAGTGCAAACAACAGAATCTCTGCTGAAATCTGCCAAGAAGAATGCAAGCGTTTGTAAAGTGTAGTAAGGAGATCCTACTAAGTACTAACAATACCATTCTATGTTCACGCTTTGATTTACAGTGCTGTAGACGATTACTTCTTTTGCGCCTTACATTTCTTATCTGTACTTCTGAACGTTTAAAGATGCTTATTTAAATAGCAATCTGTTTATTTATTGTATTCTCATTTTCACTTATCAATAAAGACGTCCTTCTCCATGCCTTATATCAATCTGCCAGTTTTCCACTCTTTATACACCCTTAAACATACTATTATGTATTAGACGAATACTTTTTTTGAGTAACTGTACGTGTTCTTTCAATAAAAAGTAACCTTTTGTGCGCCTTTCCTACAATATTCATTCTACTAATCTGTTCCACGAAACTAATAGCGATACATCTCATATATGGATATTATGTCTTTCATGTCTTCAGATTTGTCAAACCCCTATTAGATACTTATTGATAATTTTCCACTTGCAGATATGAGAAAGATCAGTGAACGAGCGAAACTAATCAACAACAACAACAACAATAATAATAATAATACGTGGAACGGCGGCCGTTAAGTTTTATAGTGAATTAAGTCTGTTAGGATTGAAATAAATTTATATCACCACAATGCTCTATTATTATGGCAAAAATGCATACGACTGAAAATATATTAAAGCCTTGCTCATTCTCAATGTGACAATGCTGTATTTCTAAAAGGGGAAGACTGAAAGACTGTGACATTGTACTGGTTCTGCACCTGCTTATATTGTCCAGACCACTCTGGAATGTATACAGTAATGCACAAGTACCCCACCTTTTAGCTTACCTGGGACACAACGGAAGAAGAGATTTTTTGGCCGCATATTAACATACTTAGCCGCGGTGGAGTAGCCGAGCGGTCTAACGCGTCTCGTTGCGGAGCGCGCGGCTGCTCGCCGTGGAGGTTCGAGTCCTCCCTGGAGCGCGCGCGCGCGCGCGCGCGTGCGCGCGCGCGTGCGCGCGCGCGTGCGCGCGCGTGTGTGTGTGTGTGTGTGCGTGTGTGTGTGTGCGCTGTCCTTAGGTTAGTTTACCTTAGTTTAAGTAGTTTGTAAGCTACGGACTGATGACCACGCAGTTTGGTCCGATAGAATTACAAACATTTGAACATTTTGAACATACTTAACCCGACGGTAGCAACAGGCACTAAAATGGCGGCAACGATAACGGAATGAGCTAATGAGAGAATAGCATAGCGGAAGTTTCAAATTGAAAATATATATCATAACTTTACAAAACGGAATTACATTAATTTTTCCCGGTCATGTGATAGATACTCCTAGAGCGGCATGCTCCCGGCAAGATGGGACAAAATGTTCAAATGTTTGTAAAGCTTATGGGACTTAACTACGGGGTCATCAGTCCCTAAGCTTACAAACTACTTATGAACTACTTACAAACTAGGACGGCACAAATATCAATGCCGAGGGGGGATTCGAACCCCCGACCGTAGAGGCCGTGCAGACCGTGACTGAAGCGCCTCAGTCTCCTCGGCCACCGCGGCCGGCCAAGATGGGACACGTCGGGTGAAATTTAATTTTTTCTTTGTAACCCTTGTATTCACTCAATGTGGATTGTTTGGGTTGAATGACAAATTATCGTCTGACTTCTTAACAGACATGTACACTAAAGTCTGTGAGTGGCGAAACGACCAAGGAAGGACACATGTCAGAATGAAATTTCAGCACAGGTAATGTACACCATCACAATCCGAGCTCTTTGTAAATACTATCAAAATTTAGCAAAGAACCGACTGAAAATAATAACAGACTGAAGAAATCAACACCGAAACATATTTTGAAAAGATTTCACATTTCATGAATTAGGTACAATAAAAATTTGCACAAGCCTTGCAAGATATTTTTTCCCCCTAAACCTTTACTACATCATAGGCGGAAAAAAAAAGTTACAAGCAACATTCCAAAACAATACATAGGCCATAAAATAAAACTTTTCATTACACACACAAAATTTTTTCGGCAGTGCTCTGCCAAGCAATATACCATTATCCGTATACCGAACGGCTGCTCTTACTGTCCCAGAGATTGTCTAGACGAAACTCAAAATGACGCTTCTTTCTCATCGGTGTTTACGCTGCTGTGATCATTTGCGACAAGCTACAGCTATATGTCGAAAGGGGAACTGGACTCTACTACTTGAAAGTGACCCACTGCCAAGACGTAATTGGTCCGTGAAACGGATAGGAACAAATGGGAGGCATTCCATCGGCTCCGGTCCGATTACGCCAAGATCTCTAATCTCGGATCAGTACACAGCTTTAATGTTCAACAAATATTCTAACTATGATTCCTATCAATGTCACAGAGTAAAATCTTCGGTAAAATGTTAGTTACGATAGCGGCGGCGTGGTGTGTTGATGTTCGGAACTAACGGCTGAATGCTCTTTAAAAACCCAGTTAACATAAGAGTAATCTTTTCTGTTCACTAAGAAAAAATGTTATGGTTGACAGGTTCTTGTATGCGTCCGCGTTCGGTCCGTAATTTTCCTTGTCAAGCGAAAACAACGTAGACAACATTAACACACTACGATGCCGCTAACGTAAATAAAATTTAACCTAGTCTTCCATTAATGACAACTACACACACACACACACACACACACACACACACACAATATATATATATATGTTCTACATGATTAAAACTATATCTACCATTATCACAGTGTCGACATCTGTTCCTATGCTAAAGTGGTTTAGGCAGATATCTCGCATTGTGCCGTGTAGCAGTACTGGCCACTTGGCAACGCATGAGTCAGAAGGTTAAGAAACGGGTGTTAATATCGCAACTTCTCTGGGGATGCTAGTGAAGTTAGCGTTGGCTAACGTCACGTCTAACTGCTCTGATAAAGACAGAATCTATAAGGAAATATGCTGAGCTGTTATAACCGATAAAGAGTGTAGCGTTGTTTATTCAATGCTCTGTGAACTGTCAAATGCGCTTAATAAACACATACATCCAGAGAACGAAAAATAGCTGTTTTGAAAGGCAATATGTAATTAAAACTTTGCTTTAGTTCATATGGAGGTACGCTTTAATTGCATACACTTACATACCTTCATTACTTTGACAACTGCACCACACACTCTTAGTTTCTGTGCCATACTTTGCTGAAACCGTCTATGCCGTGTACTCTAAGAAAAAAGTGGTCCACGAGCATGTCGAGATTCTGCTAGTGAACACACTAAATGACAGTCATTAAGACCGCATTCCAACTGTCCCAGAAAATGTCTTCTAGCGGATGTAGAATACTTCTCTTCAGCGTAATACTTGAATCATTAAATGTCGCCAACGGAAGTTGTGTTTTGTACTTCTTCCATTTGAATATACTGTTGTTGGGAGCCTACACAAGGACTGTCACGATTTGCCCTACATGTTTCGCAAAATGATCCACACACTGTAAATATAATACTATCATCATCACTCGTATTTTTACGATTCAATCAAAATTCCACGAACCAAACTAAACCTTTTGCTTGTCACAGATAAACATAATCGAAACCAGATAATTTAAAACAAAAATTAAAAAAAGACATTCTGTATATAACTATTTATACAACGAGGTGTTTCATTCAGGCTTACACTATTAATTGGCACCATATCTTTTCGTCTATATGACATTTTATGGACTGCATTTAGAATGCTAAATAGCTGTATTTTGTTCTGTAACATTTAAATAGTTTTTCCTGCCTTTTTGTGCGTAGCAGGTAGCATTAACAATTTTATTCACTGATACAGGGAAGCATCTTAACGAAGGAGGTGGGAAGCTAAAACGCTCGTTCCAACGATTAGATCGTGATTGACAATACCCATAAAATTCTGAAATCATAATATATTCGTATTCAACAAGTTATAAAGGGAGAAGGAAGTGGAAATACAATGGAAGAATCGAATACACGAATGTTAGCTTTCAAGTTCAGCTTGTCACTTGCAAACTGTTAGCTGTCAGTCCCGAATCATAAACAACAGGTTGTGTGTAATACTTTAGCCAACTTTACCAATGGTAATTACTCGTGGAGAAGTAAAGAAATATTAATTTCCTCAAAAAGTGTGTACCGGTTGGGAGATTTTTTTTTTCACTGCACATTTTATATCACAAGATTGGAGAAAGCATTCACATTTCTCTTGTTACATTCAACACACGTAGGATACATCATCTTAACACAAAACAAAAACTTAAACCAACAAATGTGTTGCTAGTTGGAGTTGGGTTTCGTGTTTCAATTTTTTTTACACGCACTCTCGTCACTGGAATAATAAAAGTGAGCCTCGTGGACACTGTATACTTCAAAACAGCGTCAACTCTTCACAAATACTGCCAAAGTGTTACTCCTTGAAATATTTTCCACATTTGTTTCGATGTCTTCTAAACGTAATCACATTCCAGAAACTTATAACGATCCACACTTCTCTTCAGTAACAGACGCTATCAGATCGTGGCTGTCACTCCTCGCACGAAGTGCACGTCACACAGCGTTATTTTGCGGTACAAATGAAGCTCGGTCGAATGGGGCAACAACTACTGGCGGCGAATCACTTACAGCGGCAGCAACGCGGTCCCTCCCCGCGGAGGCACGAGCGGTGTGAGCGGCCCGGCGCAGTCGGCGTCCGTCGCTCCCGCCGAACACCATGGCCGCGACTGCTACGCCTCTCTCTCTCCCCGCGTCTCTAGCCTTCAGTCTTCCGCGGAACCACCGGCTTGTGGGAGCCTCCCACGGCACGAAACCTGTGTGCGGCGCGCGCGGGACTCGCGAAGCCGTATTATGCAACGCGACGTGAAGTCACGGCAGGAAGCTCGCTAGTCCTGCAGTTCTCTGAAAACCGACAGGGAAGCCGCCAAGGCGAAATCACACACAACGGAAAACGGCAGACAGCATAGGAACGCGCTCGCAGTTAAGGCCGCGCTGGCAATTTAAATAAACTATTTACACTAGTACTCTGCAAACTACCGGGAGGAGCGTGTAAGAGCGTACGTCCCACTGAAATGCTTGGTAAGCTATTTCCACGATCCAACTGCGACTGGACTGCGGGAGAAACGACTGCTTCGATGTGTTTGTACGAAATCTCGTCTTCGGGGTCGAAATGTAAGGAATTGAAGAATATCTCTAGCGTTTCCGGCTAATACATGTTCTTGTAGCTCTGTAAGTGGGTTTTCGGTGTGGCTAAAGGGTGTTTTATTTTCGGAAGTCTGCTAATTCCCATTTTTCCACATTTCTGCGACACTATGTTCAAACACTTTACCATCTGTGTCGCCCTTTTCTGTACAAGTTCTATATCCTCTGTTAGTCCTACATGGTAAGGCTTGGTAAGGCTCTCATACATTGCAGGAGTATATTGAAGGGCCCAATACCAGCCGTCTGCTTTGGCACATGACGTCATTGGCTGGGACATACTAAACAGAAGAATACAAGGAAAACATCTATAAAAATATACTCATTTTTGAAATTTCCATTCCACACAAAGAAACTTTCCTTCTACAAGCTGTTGGCATTACAAATGATCGACATTCAAGGTATTAGTGTTTTTTAATTAAAACACATGGCTCTAAAAGATGGATGTGTGAACGTAAATTGATCAGTTTGTATTGTAAAACGTAATGCCACATTCATAACAAAAGGAAAATTATCAATGTTTTTGAATCATACAACACACCAATGTCAGGGGTCATAGCAGAAAGGGGTGGTATTGCACGATTCAGTTGACCACACTGAAACAGTGCTCTGTGGCAGTTTCCTAGATTCATTGTACTTTTCTAGTATCCTGCCAATTAATGACATTTGCCGCCTGTTTTGCTACAACTAAGCATAAACGATAATTCTATTTTATATTTGTTCAAACTTTTTGATTCAGGTATTTATATAAATTGACAGATACCAAATCTGACTTTTTAATCATAGGATACTTGTTATCAAGGGATACTACTTTTCTGTGGCAGAATTTTACATTTCAGAGCAATTAAAATATGTGTGCAGAATATATCTTTGAAACCCTATCAAAATCTGACAAAGTTTGTGCAGGCTTCTGTCTGATAGTTCCTCAATGTAGACAAATGCCTCATCCACAATACAATTAATATTGCCAGAGAAGTCATTAGCATACCACAAAGGCCTCAACATGCTTCACTACATGACGTAAGTTACTTCTGATACAGTCAATGACTCTCCATTCAACGTAATTTGCTTCCCGTAACAAATGTTGGTGAGGTATCTAGTAAAATACTTTTTGAAAGTCATGAAAAACTTCGCTTGTCTGAGTGTCTCAAACCTTAGCATTTAGGATGTCCTGTCAAAAGGATCAAAAGCAACTGCATGATGCAAAAATTGGCAATCGACCCTGAATAGTAATAAGTGTGAAAGTCATCCATAGGAGCCTAAAATAAATCATTTACACAATAAAACAGTCAAATCTACAGGCTGTAAAGACAACTAAATTGGTAAGAACACACAGAAGATGTAACAGTTCTATGAAAGAAATTGTACACTACACCTATGTCTCCCATTTTGGAGTACTGCTGCCCATTGTGGGATCCCTACCAAGTGAGACTGACAAGAGGATATAGAGAAGTTCACAGACGGGAAGCTTGTTTTGTATTGTAGCAATATAGGGGAGAGAATATCATGGATATTACGCATGAGATGGGGTGAAAATCATTGAAAGATAGGCATTGCTCACTTTCTCTTACGAATGCAAACATATTTTATTAGCATCCACCTACATAGAGAGGCACAATCATCATAGTAAAATAAGAGGAATCAGATCGAAACACGCTATTAGAGAATGTAATGGTAGAGAAATATCATAGAAGTGGTTCGATGCACCCTCTGGCACGTACTTCAATATGATTTGCAGAGTATTTGTGTAGAGGTAGGGTCATCTCTCAGAAAGTGAGTAATAATATGCAGCAGTCAGCAAAGTCAATTATCCAGCCTGGATGTTGCCCTTCCACCTTCCAGTCACTGATGCCTCCAAATTAGCTTCGTTTGCAGCACAGAGTCTTACTCTGATGAGAAAAATCACTACTGTGTGGAACTTGGGGTGAACTTTCTCAGTATGGCACATTTTGGAAATAAGCACCCAATTAAATGATATAAAGTCAATCTACTGTTTAACAAAGTTCCAGTTCTGCCTGATTCAAGTCAAAATGTGAAAGAATACTAAATTATGGCTTTTGCAACTCCAGTAAAATTCTTGGGGGATGTCAGGTACATTTCTCAGGTCCCTATACATAGGATCAAAAATATTTAAGATGGGGATACCACCCTACCGCGCACCCCTCACCCCCCTTATTTACTGTCTACCTCCTATGGGGTGGAGGACTAGAGAGAAAAATATCTATATAGAAACCCCCCAATTTTTAGGGTACTTTTGGATTCACCACAACAAAGTATTGAAATTTTATCTTAATTGTTATATATATTTCTTTGCATTCATGAAAGACGGCATTCTAATTGACGCAAATCAGAAGGTGTAATAAATCATTGTAAATCCTGAAGAAACACACATCAGATCAGATTGCAGCATCCTCTAACATGAATACAAAAGTGTCTACGTGTCTGAGAAAAAAAATTCCTCTCTCTCCCTCCTTGGAGACTATCAATCTGTACTAAAAATTGGGAGTTCCTATTTAAATTTATACACACTCAACACCTCCAAGTAAGTATGGAGTGGGGGGTCTAGTTTGTTATCATTTGATGTCTCCATCCAAGGCATTTTTTTTTATCTAATGTAGAGTTTGAGAATTGTTAGATTGATTGTAATTCATAAAAATTCTCTGCTGTTTTTTGAGCTTCATGAAATTATGTAAACAGGACCTTCAATGTAAGAGGCAGATCACTGTGAGTCAGATCCACCTACAGCATACAATGTTAGTAGTGGATATGTGCTGCATAATGTGATGCAAGAATAAAGAGAAATTCACCACTGGACAATGAG
Source organism: Locusta migratoria (assembly GCA_026315105.1). Classification (NCBI taxonomy): domain Eukaryota; kingdom Metazoa; phylum Arthropoda; class Insecta; order Orthoptera; family Acrididae; genus Locusta; species Locusta migratoria. Next base: position 328,394,072 of record CM048747.1, on the reverse strand, counting down.
AGGACTTTGGTGACTTGTAACCAACTTTACATACAATTTGAAAGCTTTACATTAGTTTTTCTTGCAAACAACCTCAATAAATTGAATAAAGGAGAGAAGTTGATCACTTACTACTTTTCTGCTCTTCGTGTAGTACAACTACAGTGTTAGTCATTATGTTACAATCTATTACTTCTGCATTACAAATTGTATTTGCAAGATATTTTACAGACAGCATGTACACATGTCTCTGAATATTCCTTAGAAATTATAGTATGATACATAGCTACAGAAAAATGTCACAAACAGTAGGGTTTATGAAAAACAGGCTCATATATTAGCATTATTTTCACTTTACAAAATGCACTATGCACTTACATTTCCTTATTCATACACTTCTCCTTACAGAAAAACAACTGAACAATGTGCATAATGTTTTACTATATCTAATCTCCTCGCTATAGGACTAGTCACTGTATCTAACCTCCTTGCTATACAATCTCAAAAGTCATCACTGGTCTTCAGTTTGCATTTTATATAAGCTGACGAGCTTCAACCACCATATCTTCCATCCCCATTACAGTTATCAACATGGAACTGCTATGGTGTACAACAGGAGACTTTGGACTACTACTACACAGTTTTTGCTACACACACACACACACACACACACACACACACACACATTTATGTAAGTCGATAACTTTCAATTCCCATATCTTCTACCCCATTGTCATTATCAACCCTAAACTACCATAGTGCACAATGGAGGATGTAACTACTACAACATACCAACACTACTCATTTGCAATGTCTAGTTTTGTCTACAGAGTGAAATATAAGGAAAAAACCTCAATTTTTATATGTTATAGTTATTTGACCCACTGTTCACCAGAAAGGACATCGTAAGGTTGAGCTGTGTGAAAACTAACTACAATTCAAAATTCACTGTAGGCAAAAGATAAAGCAGACATCAACCCAAAGATTAGTTTGAACACCTCAGTGGTTTACTTGACATGATCCTGTTGATGGCGGAATGTAGTTACCTTCATCTGACCTTTAAACTGACTTCCCCAACCACTTATAGAGGGACCTACAGTTTAACATGGATTCTGAACCTCAGTCAGCTTGGCATTTTTCACATTAACAACATTGATAGAGGTGAAAGAAGTTTAAGTAACAGATGCATGTGGAATGACGGAGGAGATGAACTAGGAAATGAATCAAAGATATCCAACAATGACAGGTACTAAGGCCAGTAGGATATAGCAGCCATTGTTTTGACCAACTTAGTTTAAAATGCATTACTGCATACTGACTTTTCTGTATCTTTCCTTGGACGTACGCCAGACTAAAAGCCTTTTACCTTCTATAGAAAATAAAAATGGTGCATACATCAGCTGCTACAACTTATGTGGCAGAAAATTACTTTTTATCTTTTTGTTTTTGTATCCAAACAGCTTTTCTTACTGTTTTTCAACTTACCTCAAGGATATCAATTTTCAAACTAGAAGTCTCAATCCATTTCAGTGTGTGTAAACACCTTACTTGACAGATCCAAATAATGGAACATAGACAATGGCAATTAAATGTTAAAGTAGCTTACAAGTAGGCAAATATATGGTCACCCAGTGGGAGTCTCTCTCTGACTTTTCTAAACATGATCAATGAAGTATATAATATTAGGAAAGAAACTTAAATCACATGCCGTCTTTAACAGTGACATAACTCAGAACTGTTATACTTGAGAGTAGCAAAATTTTTCTTGCCATGACGAATATTATGGACTATCCAAGAATATAAATTATACTATTCTCTTCAAGTGGACAAACTGCGATAGAAAGATGTGACTTTTTGGTCCAGTTGGAGCTCGTCAAACATATTTTTCCAATCATAAACTACCCATTTTAAAATGGTTGCTCTTCTTGCCTGAGTGCGAAATGTAATTTTTCATTCCCATAATGTCCACATTACAAAAGTTGATATTCTCTCTCTTACATTTTCATGTTTCGTATTATTTATTGTAACCTTGCTAGAGTGTAAGAGTATTGCATAAATAAAGTGATATGCGTGTAGTCCCATCGTCTGGTTGCAATATAACAAAAGCAGCGGCAAGGTGTGGATGAACAGAGCTACAGAGTGGGCCGCAGCCAGAGCTCGCCAGTGAAGGCCACCGAGCTTTTCTTCCCATAGCCATTCAGAATTTTGTATCTTCTTTACTTTGGCATCAGAAGTTGTTTTGGTACCAAAATAACAAAACTCAACTACTACTTTTATTGTCTCGTTACCTAATGTAATTCCTTTAGCATTGCCCAATTTTCTTAGTTTACATTCCATTACCCTTTCAGGTGCTCTGGATTGGAATTATTATATTTTTCTTGAAGTCTGGGGGTATTTCCCCTGTCTCAAACATTTTGAACACAATGTGGAACATTGGCCTCATGAATTGCTCTCCTAAATATGTCAGCAGTTCAGACAGAATATCATCTAGTCCAGAGGGTTTGTTTTGGCTCAAAACTGTCAGTCCTGTGACAAATTCTTCTATCAGTATTGTACCTCCTATCTCATGTTCATCTACTGTCTTTTCCCCTCATACAACACTGCCTTCATTTCCCTTGTATGGGCCCTCAATACATTCATTCCAGCCTTTCCTTCTTTGCTTAATTCTGGTTTTCCATCTGTGATCTTGATATTCATGCAGCAGATTTTCTTGTCTCCAAAAGTCTCTTATTTTCCTTTAGGTGGTATCTACTATTCTTCTAGTTAAGCATTCTTCTGTGGGCTTCCATTTGTCCTCTAGCCACTCCTGTTTATCCAGACTGCAAGCACTTCTCGCCAATCTCGTTTTTCAGATGTCTGCAGTCCCTTTTGCCTGCTTCACTTGATGCATTTCAATATTTTCCCCTTTCATCAAGTAAGTTCAGTGTCTCTTGTGTTATTCCAAGATTTCTCTTAGGCCTTGTCCTACTACCTATATGGTCCTCTGTGGCCTTCAATACTTTGTTTCCCAGAACTACCCATTCTTCTTCTACCCTGTTTCAGCCAATTCTTGCCTAATGCTCCCTCTGAAACTCTCAACAACCTCTGGTTCCTTCAATATATTCAGGTTCCTTCTTCTTACTTTTCCAGCTTTTTCCAGTCTCTCAAGTTTTAAGCTAAAGTTCATAACCAATAATTTATGGTCAGTGCCTTTATCTGCCCCTGCATATGTCTTACAGTTTAAAATCTTGTTTCAGAATCTATATCTTATCATTATACAGTCAATTTGGTGCCTTCCAGTGTCTGCTGATGTCTTCCACATAAACAATCTTCTTACATGGTGCTTAAACCAAGTGTTTGTGATGACTGAATTGTACTCTGCACAAAATTCACCAAATGACTCCCTCTTTCATTCGTTTTTCCCAGTCCCCCATGATAATAAAGTTTTCCTCTCCCATGTCTAGTTGGCATATATACTTGTAACCACTTTGTCTATCTTTCCTATGATACTTTTTCACTATGCTGTTCCCAGTAACTTACCAGCATTCCCACTTTCTTATTTATTATTAGCCCAACAACTGCATTCCCCCAACTGATTTGTATTTATAACTCTGTAATTACCTGACCAGAAATCCTGTGCATCCTGCCCTCGAACTTTGCGAATCTCCATCATATCCAACTACAATCTATTTCTCTCTAGTCCCACATGGGGGACTATTTTACATCTGGAATATTTTACCTAAGAAAATGCTGTCATATATTCACACAGTAGAGATGCATGCCTTTGGGGAAATTGAAGACTGTGGTTTCACCTTTCTTTCAGTCATTTTCAATAACTGTATGGCACAGCAATGTCAGATGTTGTAACAAGACCAGGTCACTCAATAGTCCAGACTGCTGCCCCTGCAACTACTGAAAAGGCTGTTGCCCCTATTCAGGAACCACAAGTTTGTCTGGCATCTCCACAGATATCCCTCTGCTGTGGCTGCACTTAAGGGCTGGCTATCTGTATTGTCAAGGCATGCAAGACACCCAACCTCAGCAATGTCTGTGGTTCATGAGAGTGGACCTGGAGCTACAATCTTTTACTATCTGGGCAAGATAAAAAAAAAAAAAAAAAAAAAAGTAAGACTTTACTAGGACAGCTTTGCCTACTGCAAGGATGTTGGTTTTGGGTGTTATCCATACACACCAAGCTCCTAGATACAATCACTTTACTTTTCCATGTGTCATTGGAGAGTGTAAACATCACAGGACCAACTATAGATCAAAAGTGAAAAGGTGAATTAAACATTTTAACTCCCTCCAGAGATTTTTAATGTCTTCAAAGTCACTAAACAACACCATAGGGTACTAATGTCAGCATTGTGCCATAGCTTGGCACAAGACTGTGATAACCTACAATACAGGGTGTAGATAAAGCCTGAACACTTTTGATTGTTTATAGCACAAGAACTAAACATTGTACAGATGTCATAAATATTGAATTTTGAAGCGAAACTCTGAAAGTGTTTCTTTCTTTTCGCAAACCATGAGTGACCCAGCAGACGTCAAGACAGTAATCAAATTCTTGTCATACCCGTCCCAGCACAGATCATTAGGCTGTGATAGTAATTTCCCATATTCTCTCTGGAAGCTTTGCTGCATCACTTGGTAGAAGCTGTACGTACACAATATCTTTAATATGTTGTTGTTGTTGTTGTTGTTTAGAAGGGACTAGACTGCAAGGTTCTTTAATGTGTTCCCACAGAAAAAAGTCACATGGAGTGAGATCTGGTGATCGGGAAGACCAGTTCATGAAACAGCTGTCCCTTCTGTAGCACAGCTGATCCATTGATGCAGCAACTCCTTGTTGAGGTACCCATGAACTTCACAATGAAAATGGGATGGAGCCCCATCCTGCTGAAAGATGAACAGAGAGTCTGATTGCGTTTGAGGCATCAGCCATTGCTGCAACATGAAGTAGGAATATCCAGTGACAGTTCTCTTGGCAAAGAAGACGTTACAAGGCACAAAAAACATTTACATTTGGGAAATAACACTAAAATTCAATTCATTCGTATGGATGCTTTGTATCCCAAATTTGACAAGACTGTTCACTTTCCCATTAGTGCGAAAAGTGACTTTGTTGGTAAAAATTAAGTGATCAACAATGCCATCTACATCCTCATTCAATAGTTGCAACTGCAAACAAAACTCAAAACACTTTGCAGTCGTCATTGAACTTCTGAACTATCTCCAATTTGAATGATTTCACAGACAGCTTCTGTCGCAGGACGTTCCACACTGTCATTGGAGCTATTTCAGGTTCACAGGTCGCAAGATTTACAGATTTCTTTGGATTCCTTATGAATGTCTCTCATATGCACTCAACATTCACTTTACTCCCACTGGGACATTCGCTCCTCTTTGCTGGGCACAAGTGACCCATATGACGAATTTGATGTGCCAGTGGTAAAAGACCTTCTTACCATACTTGGTTCTAAACATCTGTAGCACACTTGTTTTTGTAGAACTCCCACCCAGAAGAAGCTCACTCCACACCTGAACTTTTCATGTTTGCAACTAGTGCTGACTATCGGCAAATTACCAAAGTATGTTGTGATGGTATACATGAAAAATAATAATAATAAAAACAAAACATTCATTGTTTCTCTTCAAAATGACATATGTATGATAGCTGTACAATGTTTGGTTCTTGTGCATTAAATAATTGAAATTGTACCCAGACTTTATGCACACCGTGTAGTTCTGGAAATATTTTTCACAACAACACTGAAAGATAAGTTAATTTCAGATGTAAGTACAACACACAGTTTGAGATAAGAACAGTTTGGTTGGCTAAATGTATGACTCTATGAAGGAGGAGTGGAGAGAAGCAGAAAACTAATTTAAATAGTTTAGAAAAATGACACACAATGGTTCCACAGTAAAAGAAGTGATTATGACTTTCAGATTATGTTAATGTTGGGCTATTATATTATGAGCCACTGTAAAGAGATACAAGTTGCAAGATGTTTGACAATAAGAGAAGGAAATGAGAGCTATCATAAAAACTTAAACATAATGTGGTTCATATGAATGTATAGGCACCAATAGCACTCCCATGAACCACAGACATTGCCAAGGTGGGGTGACTTGAGTGCCTAAATGATAAAGATAGCCGTACCATAGGTGCAACCACAGCGGAGGGGTATCTGTGGAGAGGCCAGACAAACGTGGTTCCCGAAGAGGGGCAGCAGCCTTTTTAGTAGTTACAGGGACAACAGTCTGGATGATTGACTGACCCAGTCTTGTAACATCAGCTAATGTGACTTTGCCACACAGTTACTGTGAACGGCTGAAAGCAAGGGGAAACTATAGCCGTTACTTTTCCCGATGACATGCAGCTCTAGTGTATGAACATATGATGATGGCATGCTCTCGGGTAAAATATTCCGGAGGTAAAATAGTCCCCCATTCGGATCTCCAGGCAGGGACTACTCAGGAGGATGTGATCATCAGGAAAGACAACACTGGCATTCTATGGATCGGAGTGTGGAATGTTAGATCCCTTCATCACGTAGGGAAGCTAGACATTTTAAAAAGAGAAATAGATAGGTTGAAGTTAGATGTAGTGGGGATTGGTGAAGTTCGGTGGAAAGAGGAACAGGATTCCTGGTCAGATGAGTACAGGATTATAAATACAAAATCAGTTGGAAGTATTACAGGAGTAGGTCTGATAATGAATAAGAAAATAGGAATGCAGGTAAACTTCTATGAGCAACACAGTGATCACATGATTAAAGTCAAGACAGATACGAAACCAACACCGACCACAGTAGTACAGGTTTATATGCCTACTAGCTTTGCCGATGATGAGATCAAAGAAATATATGAGGAGCTAGAGGAAATTATTCAGACAATTAAGGGAGAGGAAAACTTAATTGTTATGGGAGACTGGAATTCGGTAGTAGGACAAGGAAGTGAAGGGAAGATAGTAGGTGAATATGGTCTGGGCAAAAGGAATGAAAGAGGAAGCCGCCTGGTAGAATTTTGCATGGAACATAATTTAGTTATAACAAACACCTGGTTTAAGAACCATGAAAGAAGGTTGTATATGTGGAAGATACCAGATAGATTTTATAATGGTAAGACACAGATTTTGGAACCAGGTTTTAAACTGTAGGACATACCCAGGGGCAGATATAGACTCCGACCATAACTTGTTGGTAATGGACTATAGGCTGAAACTGAAAAAACTGCAGAAAAGTAGGAAAATAAGGAGATGGGACCTAGATAAATTGAAGGAACATGAAGTTCTGGAGAAATTCAGAGGGAGCTTTAGGCAGCAATTGACAGAAACGGGGGGAAATAAAACAGTACAGGAGAAATTGGTAGCATTGAGAGATGAAATAGTGAAGGCAGCAGAGGACAAAATAGGTAGGAAGGCAAGACCTACAAAAATCCTTGGCTATCACAGGACATACTAAATTTAATCGATGAAAGGAGGTGCAAAATGGCTAAGCAGGAGTGGCTAGAAGGCAAATGCAATGATGTAGAAGAATGTGTAAATAAGGGAAAAATAGATACAGCCTACAGGAAAATAAAAGATATTTGGAGATAAGAAAAACAGTTCTATGAATATCAAGAACACAGATGGAAAGCCAGTTCTCAGCAAAGAAGGGAAAGCTGAAAGGTGGAAAGAGCATGTAGAGAGGCTCTACAAAGGAAATGAACTTAGAGGCAATATTGTAGACAGGGGAGAAGTAGATGAAGATGAAATAGGAGATACTATACTGAGAGATGAATTTGACAGAGCACTGAAAGACCTAAGTCTAAACTAGGCCCCTGGAGTAGATGACACTCCCTCAGAGCTACTGAAGTCTCTGGGAGAACCAACCATGACAAAACTGTTTCACCTGGTGTGTAAGATGTATGAGTGGTGGAAGAAGGTAGGACAGCAAGTTGCTGCTAAGGAGCTTGGTAAGGTGCAGAGATTAGCCTGCTTAGTCATAACAGGTGGAATTAGCAGCACACCAACTGCTGGGATGGAAACCATGTTGGATATGCCCCATTACACCTTTGGGTCAAGATGGAGGCAGCAGCTGGTGCATACAGACTCAAAATTGGCAAAAACTGGAACTCTTTGGGATATCCAGAATCACACACTAAAATAATGAGTGAGGTAAATATAGGAAAGGTTGGGAAATGTCAGCCGACTATATTATAACCCCATACTGCTTCAACAAGCCTTTCAATATAACAATTGGAAGTAGGGAGCAGTGGGAGAAAATAGTTCGACACCGTACGGGGGATATTGTCTGGTTCACTGACGGGTCAAAATCAGACCAAGGTGTTGGGGCCGAGGTATACGGGGTGCAGCCAAGACTGGAGGGCGTCATCTCTCTAGGGAAACTGGCCTCAGTATTCCGTAGGTGCTACAAAGATCGTAGCATCTATATCTATTCAGACAGCCAGGAGATCACTGGCAGCTCCTGCAACAAGGTCTAAAATTGTTGCAGAGTGTCACAGGGTTCTGGAGGAGCTAGGGGAAAGCAATAGAGTAAACCTATTGTGGGTCCCTGGCCACTCGGGGATCAGTGGCAACGAACATGCCGACAGATTAGCCAGGATAGGGGCAGAGATTCCATTTTTTTGGACCGGAACCTATCCTGACAATCACCAAGGCAATGATCAAATTGGAGCTACGTAACTGGCTCAGAAGACAGCACATAGAATATTGGACCAAAGTCTACCAACAAAAACATGGCAAGGTAATGATGCCAAAGCCATGTTTTAAAAGAAGCTCTGCAATCCTGGGCCTGAACAGGAGAAATTAGACTCATGGTTGGATTGCTGCCAGGCCATGGGAATTTCAAAAAACACCTACATACAATGGGAATAACAGAAGAGGACCCTAAATGTAGGATCTGTGATGACGGTGATGAAACTGCATGATGACGGTGATGAAACTGCATCACATCTAATCTTCGAATGCATTGCATTGGAGAGTAAAAAGGCACAGAACATCTGGGACAACCAGACCCGAAGAAATTGTGTCTAATAAAGAACTGGTAAAGGGATTCCTTGCACTGTTCAAGGGCATCGGTTGGCTTTATTAGATATACAGGGAGCGATACCGAACAATAAACTTAGTTTCGGTGCAGGCAGTGGCGGGTTGGACCAAGAGTGTTTTGGCTTCCCTGAGAAAATCAAATCAAATATGTATGAGACAGGCGAAGTACCCTCAGACTTCATATCTAGCTTTTGTAGATTTGGAGAAAGCTTTTGACAATGTTGATTGGAATAAACTCTTTCAAGTTCTGAAGCAAGCAGAAGTAAAATATAGGGAGCATAAGGTTCTGAAGCAAGCAGAAGTAAAATATAGGGACCGTAAGGTTATTTACAACTTGTACAAAAACCAGACAGCGGTTGTCATAGTTGAAGGGCATGAAAGGGATGCAGTGGTTCGGAAGGGAGTAAGACAGGGTTGTAGCCTTTCTCCAATGTTATTCAATTTGTATATTGAGCAAGCTATAAAGGAAAGCAAGGAGAAATTTGTAGAAGGAATTGAAGTTCAGGGTGGAGAATTAAAAACATTGCGTTCTGCGGATGACATAGTAATTCTGTCAGATACAGCAAAGAACGTGGAAGAGCAGTTGAATGAAATGGCCAGTGTGCTGAAACGTGCACATAAGATGAACATTAACAAGAGCAAAACTATGCAGTCTAAGAAAATCAGGTGATGCTGAAGGAATTAGATTACAACAATACAGGAGGTAGATGAGTTTTGTTACTTTGCAATAAAAAAACAAATGATGGTCCCAGTACAGAGGATATAAAACACAGTATGGCAATGGGTAGAAAAGCGTTCTTGAAAAAGAGAAATTTGTTAACATCAAATATTGATTTAAGCCTAAGGAAGTCCTTTCTGAAGGCATTTGTATGGAGTGTTGCCTTGTATGGGAATGAAACATGGACAATAAACAGTGTGAACAGGAAGAGGGTAGAGGCTTTCGAAATGTGGTGCTACAGAAGAATGCTGAAGATTAGGTGGGTGGATCACATAACTAATGAGGAGGTACTGAACAGAATTAGGGAGAAAAGGAATTTTTGGCATACATTAACTAAAAGAAGGGATCGATTGGTAGGACACATTCTTAAACATCAAGGAATTGTAAATTTAGCCTTGGAGGGAAGTGTGTGGGGTAAAAACCACAGAGGAAGACCAAAAGATGGATACAGTAAGCAGATTCAGGCAGATGTAGGTTGCCATTCTTATGTGTAGTTGAAGAGGCTTGCATCTTCAGGGCAAATAGGGTTATAGAACATAAAACCAGGGGCTCCCAAATACATACAACAACAATCCCAGTTGTCACAACACTCCAGATAAAATATCAAGGTGACAACCACCCTCGTCGACCAAACCACCAGACCAATGTCATTAGAGATGGAGCACATGCAAAGATAAGACAGAAATGAGAAAGTAATCAGCTCTACCATTTACGAAAGTTCCATCTTGTCATGATAAGAATCTTGACAACTATTAGGGTAACAGAAATTTTTTTGTAGTTTTTCTTTCTTTCTCGGACAGTCTACTAAATGGGGCAGCACAACTAAAGCAATCAAATATTGATAACTCATGAAGGTGGCATAAAGTGATTAACACATAACTGAAACACAGGTCAACAAGTTCTCGAGAAGTTAGTAAGAGAAGAATGACAACAACATCCGGATACCAGGAGAGGAACCAAACACTCATATCCAAATCCTGCACATCTCAATTACACAACCTCCATATTTGCTGGGAGTGTTAAATCGGCCTAAGAAATATTGCATGCTACAAAGCATGTTATCACTTACTGTGGGATACAGTTGCTGTTCAAAATTAAACAACATGTGATTCATATGTAACTGCTGTTGCAGCAGTTAGTGATATCAGGAAGCACTAGGGAATGCTAGAGTTCTGCTACGGCAAGGCCAGTGCTACTCATTCCGACCCACTTACTGAGTTACCGCCCCACTTACTGAATTAGACACTGCTGGGCACAAGACCACAGCCATGTATCAGAGGAATGCTGTATCAAACAAATGAATAACATAGCATGGCACCCCTGCAGAAGAGTGGCACTCTACTGGCATTGTTCTGCTGCAACAATTTGTGGTAACACGGGGCACATATGTTTGATCGGCGCGCCGCCTGTTACCAGAACTGGCCATTGTGCGGCGCTGGCTGGGCTATCGGAATGCACCCTGCCGGCCACGCAACCATTAAAGAGAGCTGCCGGGCCCAGCTGCAGCCGCTTCTGTCTGGTATAGTTTCATCAGTGTTTATGAACTAGTGTGTGCTTCGTGACTGTACTTTGTGCTGTTCACAGTAGACTGGAGTGGAAACCGCTCGCATCGTAGGTCCTCGGACCCCGAATGAGAAAATTCAAGACTTCCGTACTGGTCGTGGCTTACACAGATAGCTTGCATAGGTGTGTTAGTTATTATAACACAACTGATGACACCCCCTTAGTTGTATCCCCACCATTATTTACACTGCTTTACCCAGTGGGAACTTACCTCTTACTTTGATTTTTGGTGAGGCGCAGCCCAGCACAACTGACTTCTGCGGGTAACTATCTTGAGCATTTGTGTAATCTATTTCCACACCTGTCAGCAACACTTTCCCTCAAACTAACATTAAATGCTGTTTTGTCTTTGTCAATTACTTTCCATTTCACTCTTTGCCTATGATCCACTACACAACCAATCCATTTAGTTCAGCTATATCACTATTTTCTTTTCTCCAAAATTGTTCAACACCTCCTCCTCACACATGAGTTACTCAATCTTCCACATTTCGATGTAGTGTCATATTTCAAATGTTTCAATTCTTAAATGTTTCTCATCCCACTTCCATACAAGACTACACACAAGTACCTTCATAAAGTCATCATAACATTTACATACAATAATTCACAAATTTCTCTTACTGAATAAATGCTTTTCTTGCCATGCCAGTCTTCATCTTATATCCTGTCTACTTGGCCATCATATTCTTTTGCTACCCAAATAACAAAATTCATCTACTACTTTTACTGTCACATTTCCTAGTCTAATTCCCCCAGCACCACCTCGTCGTATCATACAATATTCCACTGCCTTCTTTTACTTTTGTTAATACTCATCTTATATCCTCCCTTCAAGACACAGTCATTAAATGCTCTCCCAAATCTTTTGCTGTCTAGAGAGTATTACAATGTCACCGGCAAACCCGAAAATTTTGATTTCTTGTCCCCTGAACTTCACTTATCCACATATATATTTTTAGTTACCCTCATTGCTTGCTCAATGTACAGATTGAACATCAGGGATAAACAACAACCCTGTCTCAGTCCCTTCTCAATCACCGCTCATATTTCGTGCTCCTCGATTCTTTAAACTGTTGTCTCATTTCTGTACAATTCAATATAACACTTAGCTATATATATTTCGCTCTTGTTTGGGCAGAAGGTTACAAGTCCACAAATATGGAAAAATGAGATAAGAGACTCCTACAAAGGATGGGGTTTATTTTACGTGAGCAAAAAGAGTATAATTCAATTTCAAATATTGTAGCAAGGAAGCTTTTGTGCATTTCGGATTAACACAAAAAGATGTAAATATACATCAGGCAGAAGGATATAAGTGACTTCTACCCCCACATTCTTTTATTTCCTAATTTGGGCAGAAGGGTACATATCTACATATAACATTTTGCACAATCCAAGTTAGCATTGTTTCACAGCGACTTGTAGTTGATTCTACACAAGACATGCAGTGTTTCACAGTTTATTGGTGTGATTGTTGTCTTCATTGTTGTATTAAGTAGCCACGACAATTCAGGAACCATAGGGCTGTGTGGCATTGTTGACACTGCAGTGTTATTTGGTGAGGGCGGTGTTCGGTGAAATTAAAGACCTGCTGCTAGTGAATTTGTAACATAATTTGTCACAGTGAGTTTACTTGTGTTAATACAATATCTTAACCTTCAATATTGTAAATGTATAAAGAGTGATTATGACTAGAGAAATTGCTCGCAGAATAGTTTCCTTCTGCCAAAAGGACAATGACAGCTTGGAAGAAGGAGAAACCAGCCAAATCAGTTCCAGAGGTAAGGTTTAACAGAACCTATTTCTGTTATCCACACTGAGATCCGTATGTCAGACATTATCAACTCTGAAATAACACTCTTCAATGTCCACATTAATTTTGACAGTCTTAATTACTTAGACATACTTCATTTCCTTTATTAGATGCAACCCCTGATCCATGGTCCATCATTGGCATCTGACACCTTGAATAATTTATATAATAATTTATTCAATTCTGATGACTGATGCAGATCCCACCTATGAGCAACAATGCAATTCTGATAGTTCATGAGATAGTGATACTGCAACAGGAACTCCAAGGAAGAGAAAATGCAGAAACAAAAGATCTGGTACTCAGAAAACATTTACATCTGCAGTACATGATGTAGAAAGTGAAAGCGTAACCACAGTAACTATACAAAGAAAGAAGAGATTATGCATCAAGGGGAAAACACCTGAGATAAAGATAAGCGCAAAATTGAGTCGAAACAGAGGTGAGGCATACACTACAGTTAAAGCCAAGCAATGTAAAGAACTGAGTGAATATAGGGATAAGTGTAGAGTGTGTTTTGTGGACAGTGACAGGCAAAACGATTTCCAAAAATTTTGAAATATGGGTGATTACTCTAAACATGCTTTTTATATTGCTAACCTTATTACGACCACAGAAAAGCAGACAGAAAGAGAGTTGAAAATATTAATAAGCAGAAAATGGGACTCTTAACTTAAAAGTATCATATGCGATTCAGTGGACAAATTCTTCCTACCTGTAAAACATGTTTCATGAGGACTCTTGATGTCAGCAAGAAGTCTATAAGCACTGTTTCAAAAATGTAGGCTTCATGATGTAGCATTATGGATAGAGATAACAGAGGGAAACGTCCATCTAAAAACAAACTTGACGAGTCAAAAGTCGACTATGCCAGGTAGCACATACGTTCAATACCATTTTACGAAAGTGGCTACACAAGAAGAACTTCAACAAAAAGGCACCTCCCATCTAATTACACCTTCCAAAAATGTATGATGAGTACATCCACAGCTGTGGTGAATCAGAGGCAGCCTGTTAAGTTTAACAATCTATCAGAAGATTTTTCATCAGTTAACCATTCATATCAAGAATTCTAAAAAGGATGCCCGTCACATGTATGTTCAACTTGTAAAGAAAATGGGGAAAAAGAAACCTTTCAAAGTCCTTGAAATGAAACAGTTTTTATTTTATTTTATTTATTTAATTTTTTTTTTTTTTTTTTTTTTTGGCTTTCTCAAGACTTTTAGAGCGTCCATTACAAATCGGTAAATGTAATGACCAAGGAAAAAGGTTTTTATGGAAAAATGTGACATGGGTAAGAGCCACAAAAAGAAATTGTGAGGAATCTTCTCTACAAAGAAACTGGAAGAGACAGCGGACTTTAAAAATGATGGATGTATTGAGAAGAGGATATGGTCATGATACAATGCAGCCTTCATTGTGTTATCAAGGCCCTGTCCCCATCAGTCAATAGAAGAAAAAAGATCTTGTGGATTTGCTGCCTCTGATTTCTGATGTTTTCCAATCATATTACTGTCATCTGGTGTCAACGGGTGGTATCAGGAATGTTCTCCCAGACAAGCCATCAAACAATTACGAAGACTACCATCACAGTGTGTGTTCCAGAATAAAAGTGTGTATAAGCTCTTAGAAAATTGTTATGATATATGTTGAAAGTTGCATATCAGCTAATTTTGAAGTATCCGTAATTAGTGTTTTTTAAATGGCTGTTCATATAGGCCTAGTTACTAGACTTCTCAGATCAAACTACTACAAAACCTATGTAAAAATGTCTTTGTTCCTAGCACTGCAATAAAATTTAAATAAATGCTGTGTGTTGTCATTCTTAGAAAGTAGTAGTAGCAAAAATATTGACCACTCCTTCCCATAATGCTTACCAAAGTGAAAATACCACACCAGTCTGACCTTCGACCAAAGGATATAAGTCTGCACAGCTTCGGTCCAGTAGGTGCAAGTCACAACTAAAGTAACTCGGTCACATTCTTTTCCAAGTTTTTGTTGTTATACTTACATTGAAGTATATGGTATTCTTAGTAATGTGAAGGGAATTAATAAAACCACATAACCGAATTGAAAAACCGAAAAAACTTCTCCTGTAAAATTGGGCCAACTGTAGTTATACCCTTCTGTCTGAAGAAGAGCAATTTTACTTCTGCTATATTATGAATTTTGAAGGTTGTATTCCATCCAAAAATGTCAAAAGCCTTGTACAACCATACAAAAGCTACATTTGTGTCTTATGTTAATCTGTCTTCTATGTCAAGTTGATTAAACGGCAGTTCATGTATACACAACTGGTGCTTGACTTGTAGATATTGTCAATGGTGTGATGAGTGCCAGGAGGTCACAACTCCTCTAGATGATAAATCTGTAGAATTTCTTAGGGGGGAACAAATTGCTACCAGACTGAGAATCGGAAAAGGACATAGAGAAGCAGTCACCACAAGGGTGGAACAGTTTGTTTTACCGATGTATTGACCGTAAGGGCTAAGCACAGGTATGTAGGTGTGATGGATAAAAAGTAAAATGCAATCAACAAGGTGAAGGTCATCAGCTAAAACCTCAGACAATTCAAGACAGAAAAAAAACAAATTTTGACAGAGATGGTTAAAAATCAGGCACAGCACCAGAAGGTGGTCTACAGTCAAGGGTTGGGAAAGTGGCCATAGAGTGGATCATGCTCGCCACATGGTAAGTGGCAGTGGGTGAAATGACAACAATACTATGTGCAGCCGAGATAGAATGACCTCCTTGTGGCAGGAGAAAGTCAACCACGCAATAGGGAAAGGTTTAATGTCCTGGAGTTTGTTCTCTTAAAGGAAATACCACACACCTAGAGACTGCAGCATGGAAGTCATCCAACAGAACTGAATAGTTAGTAGCTGAGGGAGGAAAGCTACATCCTTTACAGCAGCATCTGCATTCTCATTCCCCAAATCTCTGACATGACCAGAAACCTAAAGAAACACCACAGTTATCCCACTGGCAGTTAGCAAGTTGAGACACGCCTGAACTCACTTTTACTATACATGCAAAGGCTTTGGAAAGCACTCACAGAATACTAGCAAATGACAATACTAGGAAGCGAGTATCCCCCAATGTACAGGTGGCCTGATAAAGTGCAAAGAACTTGTGATGGAGCAAGGTCAGTACCCCCAACTCATCTACTTCCAAACTCCCATATATTCACTTATAAACAGTATGCATAGGAAGCACACTAAAAAAAGCAAATATGTAAATAAGCTTTCCCTAATCAATATGTACTTTGAAATAACAGAACCACACTATGATAAATAGTAAAGTCAGAAAATGTAATAATTATGCAATATTGTTAATTGAAGAAGTGTCTACAACGTGCCTTGCCATATTTCGAATGTGGAAATCTACTTAGGCCTATTACAATATAATGACCCATATCACTGGAAAGCTGAACAACTCCTCTGGGATTATCAGAAACTTATTATCTTACATAATAAGTTGGATGACCATGCATGAATGACAAGCACTTTAGGTATCAACTGAGAAGGACTTCCCTCCACTAGGACAGCGGTAATTCGGCTGCTTCAGGACTAGTATAGAAGACTCCTGTTGGCAAATGGATCACTTGATGGTGGATTGTGTTGAGATGGCATAAAATGGACAATCGTTTGGAGAAGATAACACATCCACAATCCAGTTTCTGGTGGACATGGGATTGGTACAAAGGGAGGAGAGTGGTTTGATCCGCTCCCCATTAAGTACTGTACAATGCTCGTAGAACACTGAGGGAGAGGCTACATCGAGCTGCTAAGTAGAAGATGTGGGAGTAACAATAAGTTTCTTGTTGATCATTCCCAAGAATTTTGGTGTGTCAAAGAATGGAAGAACATCTAGACCAAGGTGAAGATACATCGGGAGAAACTGTACACTGCCAGAAGTTCATACAGACTGTCTTGTCTGCAGAAACATTGTTGTTGCTCCAAGAGTCGAAACTTTCTAGACACTGGTGAAAATGCTGCTGGAGTAACTCAGTTCATCGACAACTGTAGTAAATGGATAAGTTATCTATGAAAAGAGGAGGTAAATGCCAGGTGGGAGACAACCCATAATAGGATTACCTGCAGTGGCAAAGAGAACAATGCTTAGCACTGACCCCTGTGGTACAATATTTTCCTGAATAAAAGTGTTTCACAGGGTCAAACCCATGCACACCTCAAAAACACAAAAATAAATGTTCAAATGTTTGTATAGTTTATGTGACTTAACTACGGGATCATCAGTCCCTAAACTTACAAACTACTTACGAACTAGGACGGCACAAATATCCATGCCCGAGGGGGGATTCGAACCCCCGACCGTAGTGGCCGCGCAGACCGTGACTGGAGCGCCTCAGTCTCCTCGGCCACCGCGGCCGGCTTAAAAACACAGTCTATCAGAAATCACTGAACAAAAATAGGCATAAGAACCCCAACTCCCTAAGTGTGCAAACTATAGAGGATGTCCGTCCTCCAACAGCTGCCATATGCCTTCTGCAGGTAAAAAACACAGCCACTGTTTGATGCTTACGCAAAAAATTCGTCATAATATGAGTTGATAGAATAATGTGATGATCAACTGCAGAGCTGCGCTTATGAAAGCCAATTGTGCATTTGTCAGGAGATTCCCAGATTCAGGCCACCATACCAACTGACCATTAATCATATTTTCCATCACCTCGCAGACACTACTGGTGAGGAAGAAATTGGACAATAGCGGGAAAGAAGACGTTTGTCCCTGCCAGGCTCAGATAAGGAAATGACCAATGTCTAGGGAACGAATCTTCTGTTCAAGTGCAGTTACACATTTGGAGAAGAAAATGTATGCCCTCGGATGACATGTAACATCTATAGGTGAATGCTGTCCAGTCCTGGGGAGGAAGACCATGACAAAGAGAGTGCATGTTGATAAAGCATTCATAGCTTTGGAAGGAGAAAGAAGGCTTGGAGCTGAAAATCTTAGCGAAGAAGCAGCCCAAGGTGTCAGTGATGGCAATTGGGTGCAGCAGTGAGACTGATGATCGGAGAACGAGTCGATGTCCCAGAGTCGACAGAGGTTACTCCAAATAACGACAGAGGGGATGGAACTATTGAAAGACCTAATAAATTGTAGTCTGCTAGCTCTTTAACAATCTCTAATTATGTGGCAACATTGCTCACACAACAGATTGCACCGAACACAATTCGCCAATATGGGATGCCGTTTAAAGGTGTGGAGAGCATGTCTCCAGGCTCCGATTGCATTGCGGCATGCCTCATTCCCTCAGCAGATGGGTATACATCCTGGGGAGGCAGAGGTGCGAGGGATGGAACATTTGGCAGCCAAGAGAATAGTACTAGTAAGATTGTGGGAAATTGATATTCCCTGAAGATTGCTTAAGCGGAGCAGAGCTGCCAGCCAACTTTGGAAAGCAGACATTTGAGTGGATGCACTGATATGATGTGTGTCAGCAGACAAACAACAAATGGGAAATGTGTCACTGGAGTGTGTATCTACAAGAACAGACCACTCGTGCCAACAGGCAAGCTGAGCAGTACAGATCGAGAGGTCTAAAAGGAAAAGTATATGTGTGGAGCTCAATAGGAATCTAGGTTTACCAGTGTTGAGACAGACGAGATTAAGGTGATTAAAGATATCTGCCAAGAGAGAGCCTCTCTGACAGGGGCGTGGAGAGACCCAAAGGAAATGGTGAGCCTCGAAATCGCTGACCAGCAGAAACGGAGGCAACAACCGGACTATAAGGTGCAAAAGATCTGTCCTTGTCATGGCAGAAGGTGATCAGCTACAGCTTGAAGGTGGGTATCTAGAGAAACTATGGATGTTACCCCATATGAGCAGCTTGGCGCCCCTGCGAGATAGAATCCCTGCTACGGGAGGAAGGTTGAAAGGGACTGAGGGGAAGGGTGGAAGATGAAAAGGATCATGAGGGTTTCCTGAAGGCAGAAAATCACTGGGAAGTCAGTACACTGAAAAAACTGCAATTCTGCTGTATTGGACAAGATACCGAATATGTTCCACTGAAGGATGAAAGGAAAAGAGCCTAACTAAATTACTTTGAATCAGTGGTTCTGACGTCCATAAGTTCCAAGATTGATTGGGAAAGAATCTTCTTTTTCTGCTTCCTCAGCAGACTAGAATTGCCAGGAAGAGAGCTGGTTGAGGAAATGTTGAGGTTAGAGAGGAAACAAGCGGCCTTTAGGGCCTGAAGGTGTGGTTCCAGATTATGTCTCTACTTATCAGGTTTTTGTCTTTAGAGCATTGGAAAGTGGTGTTCCCTGAGGAAGTCCATCCCCAGCGGGTGGGGGAGTAGGGGCAATAGTGGGAATTAGGGACTGTGGTACCTTGAGTGGAGGGAGCAGTAATTGCCAGGGTAGAGGAGGTATGGTAACAGGAGGACATTAGGGAGGAGAGTGCGGGAGAGTGAGAAGGGAGGTAATTAAGATGTTAATGACTCTGAATGGAGACAATCAAATTTCTTAAGAGCCTCAGAATAGAAAAGAAGATCAAAAGTCTTCGAGTTCCTTGATTTTCTATTCTTTTTGGCTCACTGGGAAATCTAGCAAACGAGGAGCATGTGGGCTATGACAATTCACACAACTAGGTGGCAGGTTGCAAGGGCTCCCTGTATGGAGAAGGTGGCCAGAATCACCACAAACAGGGCTGGTGTTGCATCTGGAGGGCACGTGACCAAAACGGGGGCAACGGAAGCAACACATAGGTAGTGAGATATACAGCTTCACATTACGTCTGCATATCAAAACCTTGACTTTTTCAGGCAGAGTATCCCCTTCAAAACCCAGGATGAAAGCATTGGTACCTACAGGATTACCCTTCAGGACTCTCTGGACGTGACAAACGAAATGAATGCCATGCCATTCCAGGTTTTCCCCCCAGAGTTCCTAATATGATTGCAACAGAATGTTCCTATGGAAGATTACTTCCTGGGCCATATCTAAGGTCTGGTGAGGTGTGATGCTCACTGGGATGTTCCTAATTGTTGACAGCTCAAAATCCAGCAAACTGATTGAGAGAAGATGTTTGGACGAGGTCAGAACTCGATTCCATCTTACTTAGTGCCTCAACTTTGTCAAATTATCTTCTACAAAGATGATAGTGGTGAATGTATCCCCATACATCCTGAAATAGACTAAATATCTGGGAGATGTTTTTGCACACATCAACGGGCTTGAAGCTGTTTCTTAGGGTGTAGCCAGGGAGGGGAAGGCTGTGGAAGATAGAAACTGAAGAACTATTCCTTTCCAACGAGAATTTGGCCAAAGGAGAGTGGGCGGAAACCTTCACGTTTCATGTGCGAAATGTCCTCCAACATACCAGCAGTTAGGGGCTCACCTCACACCCATTGTTTCCGGGAGTTCCAATAGCACAAAAGGGTAGCCATCCATGGGGCATTAACAGCTCTGGTACCAGAGTGGTCATTTTGTTGTTAGGTAGGCTCAGCCAGAAGGATACCTAACACCCCCCCCCCCCCACACACACACACACACACAGACTAGGGACCTAGCAGAGGTAGGGTGCTATGACAAGAAGGGAAGAGAGGGGGACCTGCGCAATAGCGGCTAAGTAGGGAGTTCTTCCCTAAATGGCTCACACACTTACTGAAATTTGGTAATGGAGGTCAATCCCTGAGGAGGAACATATGGGAAAACAGGGAAAGCAATATCACAAAAACCACTGGAACCATAAGAAAAGAGAAGGGGGCATGAGTGGGGAGGTGGGACGACGGGAAGGAGGGGCACTGGGAAAGGGAAAATAAGAAGAATGGCTGCAACGGCTCGGGGAACTGTGCATGCCAGACACATATGCAGAAATGAGCTGTGGCCCCATTGGGTGGACTTTATGTAAATTGACTGCATTTATTCACAAATGGTTTTTATTTTTTTGACAAAAAGAGACTTTTAGCCAAAACTATGTAATAAAGACAAACTGTTACACCCCAATAGTTAATGGTTCTCGATGTACCTTTCTTTTTCTTCTCTTATGAAACTGCAGTCTACAATATTTCTACAAATATGTCACTATGCTGCAATATGTTTATCAGAAATAAGAATTATGTCCATCATGTCAATTTGTTCACATAGCATAAAGCTATTTCTTATTTGCCGCCAGAACATGACTTATTATTGGCTGCATTTACCTCCCATACCGTTAGTGTGCAGTACATCCCCCACGACACGCAAAAGGGTTAAAATGTGTAGTTAATGAACTATAAATTATGGTGGCACCACATAAGTGACAGTTTTGGGAAATACTGAGCCACTGCTCACTTGACTGGTAGTGAAGCAGAATAACTCACTGGACGCCAATCTAGCAGTGGCTGCGGCAACCACTGCATATTGGTCTTCAGTCATACATCAAAGGAAGTAAAAATTCATCAATCGGTGCTTTGGATCCACATGAAACATTAATGCTATTAGACGTTTTTATGGTTACGATACATGTGGTCAACAATTATGGTACTGATTACTACTGTACCTACATAATTGTTGTATTATTTTATGTAATTATCATAATATGTTTGGTAGTGTGATATCAGCATATTTATTGGACAATTATTCACAATTTTTTTCATTGACGTTATTAACTGTCCTGTACCATACAAAAATGAACCAGTGATCTGGATTCACTGACAACTTCATTTAGGATCTGTTTATATCAACAAAGGGAATATTGGAAAGTGGAGACAAAAGAATACCACAATTGTTTGCCCTTGTGGATTTAGAATAGCTAAGAAGAAACAAAATATGTGTATATAATAGTATATATAAATAAATCCACAAAAAACTTTTTATTTTGGTAGCTATTCTCTTTTACTTCTCACTTATCAACTATTGACAACTGAAAGGTTTTTCCACTTAAATTTTTCAGCATTGTTCACAGCCTTCTTCAGTGAGTGCATATTCCAGGAAATGTTCCTGTACCAATACATACTATTTAACTGCTTTGGAATACTCATCTCAACAATGCTATGTTCCTTTCTCAACAGCTTGGAGTCTCACAATAGTCATGAAAATCACCCTAATACTATCAAATGGTGTCCACAATAATCCACAGATGAATGGCATCATACTAAAGGACAGGGCAGATACTATTTCTGAATCAGTAAAATTTTATTTGCCATGTCACAGTGTAGTGTGGCAATGGCCAGAGCCGACCAATGGTGGTGCAGACGGGGAGACAGCCAATCTGATTATCAGTCCATAACATGTTTTGTTTTCAAAATAAACAATAACCAGTTTTCATAGGGGAAAAAACCCTCACAGGACGACAACAGAGCTATATTTTATTCAGAGTTCGTTATTGTGAATAAGTATATAGAAGAGGGGTTCACTTTTTTTCACTGATATTTAAGTAAATAATGCTGTTCCTGCTCTATGGTCGATAGGTTCTTGTATGTACACTTGCCAGCTCAATAAATGAACTGTAATTGTAACCAGAACATTTAATACGAAAACATTTTTGTTATTGTGAAGACATATGGACAACAGGTCTATTTTCACTGACCAAGTAAGTAGGCCTAATTAATGCTGTTACTGCTGTATGGCTGACAGTGTCTTAATTCAATAAATTAACTATAACTGGAAGGTTTCATAACAAAAAGTTAACCAACAAGCAAGCACATAATGCTTTCTCCCAGCAAGTGAAAAGAAAACTATGAACATCAATTTAATACATCCAAACATTCCACAAAAACAAATCACCAGATGCCATTGCTAACATCCTCACACTATGCCACAACAAGTAAACTTTAGCTCCAGAACAAAACAGTATGTAAATAACATTTTATGAACTTTCTGATCCAGTTTACATGTAGGCCTATCACCATTAGGTGGTGTGCATAGTTTTTAGCTTTAACATGTAAATATGCGCCCCCTAACAATGATGGGGGTTACATTTTACCTACCTACCGTTCTGATGGCCTCAAGAGATAAAGTTGGTACTTAAGTAACATTGGCAGTGGCCAATCGTGCAACAATGCAAATGTTTGGCCCTGAAATATTCATTTTACGAGGGCAATTACTTTTACTAAGTGGACTAGTGTACATACAAGAACCTGCCAAACACGGAGCAGGAACAGCATTAATTATTTACTTCATGGTCTGTACGAAACACTAATCAAGTCATTCTATGAGGATTTCTAAGAATATTAGCATCTTGGCAAAGATTTTGTACCTTGTTGTTGATGTTATCTACATAATCATGTTATGCTGCCAGGATGACAGATAAAATTTTAACATGATGTGCAAACATAATAACTGAATCAAAATTCACACATCTGACATCTACTTAAAGATGGAATGCAGCTTTACTGGCCATTCAACATTCTTTATGACAGCACAATACTGGTAATATGAGACACAAAATAAAAATCTTCTAGAAAAAAGTTAACTAAAACTCTGTTACAGTCTTATCAGAACCTAACAACTTTGAGCTCCTTCTCCGTTAGAAAAAATATATATGTATATATATTAATGGAAGTGTAAGGTGACTGCAGAGGCAATCAGAGGTACAATAAAAGCAATGTGACACATCAGAGTATGCAATTTTTTACCAACTTATCTATCCTACACAAATGCAACAAACACACCTGTGTTCCAAATGACATTCTTGAAAGCTTACCCAATATTTGGTACAGTAAATCTAGCCAAAACTGAGCTACTATTTTCCATAGCCTAGTTTGAGAATACCAGACAAAAATTACACACTGTGATAAGACACTAATCTTCTCACATCCATTGGCCTAATTTGCAAGTCTTTAGGAAAGGAGAATTGTATGTTTTAATTTACAGCAAAATTTCAGTTTTGGAGTTAATTAGAGCTACCGGTAAAATGATAAATCATCATTCGGAGTAATCTTCAAGTATATCTGTATCATGTTTGAACGAAATCAGGTGCTTATTGAGTATTTAGGTTTACCACATTTCAGAACATTAATATTAGCCTAACTGTATTACTCACACCAGACACTCTCTTCAAGGCCTATAGGGCCTAATTAAAGAATAATCATAAGCCTTAAAGCCTGAGATGAAACAGTTGATGAACAACTGCAAACTACAATCATACTGAAACTGTTAAGTTTTGGACTGTACAAAACAATAGAAGAGATTGGACACCAGCTATTTGAAACAAAAGTAATAGTTAGGAAAACTATTGATAAAACATACTAAAAATGTGAGATTGGTAACTTCTAGGCTAATGAATAATTTAATTACTTCTGTTAAATTATCTTCAGACTTTTACCATCATAATAGTGAAATACTTATAACAGCACTGAGGAATGAAATTACATGCCCTGTCAGTTACTTTATTTTCATTCTCTCTCACACACAGACACACAACCTATTAAGGTGTGGAATTTCTTCAAAGTGGGGTAACGATAAATGAATCTGACTCAAAGCCACGACGTATACTGTATAACTGCAAACACCTGGTCGTAATTCTTCCAGTGGTGTCAGGAAAGTGAATTACAGTGTATCGGCAAACTTCTTAACTGCGTGTAAAGTGTAGAAAGTAGAATTTTCTTTGATAGGGATGGTCTATCTAAAAAGATTTTATTATTTAGCTAGGTAAGCAAAATAGTACAATAATATTGTTAACCGCCTGTTTTTATTAGGCCGTGTCACTTGTAGTCAGGTTGACATTACTAAAGTGCAAAACAGGAATAGTGATTCATAGATACTGCACGTAACGAATAATCGAATTGAATCTCCAACTACTTTTCACACAAATGTGCGACGAATACAGTACTCATCCTGCAACAAACGATTGCTCTACAAATTAGTCCAGCCATTGGGCCTTGAAAACTTGTTAGAAAAAAAGGCCAATTATTACGTTTTATACACCCATTCACGTTACAACAGACGATGACCTTCACAAAGCTGCAATTTAAATGACATTCTCGTAGGATGCATCTCCATCTTGATCGTGAAGTGCATAAAAGACGAATGATATGATTTTCTCACCTGGTAGTAACTGGAGTCCGCCATCTTGTTTCACGTTAGACTTTCCTATGTTTCGGGTACAGGTAAAAAAGTCAAATAGGCTATAAGAGTCTCATCTTACAGAGCTGCACATAATTTCCGCACTGCACTACGCTAGAGTGTACACAAAACACGTTGATGTTTTGACACGAACATAAATAAACAACACGCTGTTGACAGACTACACTCCCCCTTCCGCACTGCACCAAACCTTCTTACTTTCCTGCGGTCCAATCAAATTACCTCGCCACTTACTACCGCTGGAACTGTCATCTGATTCGCTGCAATGTTGGCGGCCTCGTTCAGCATCACCTCTTTGACATGTCTCAGTTTGTATTCCAATCTCCAACTGGCAGAACCTCAATTGTTTAAACAATTACGCATAAACATAGTCCGTCATGTTGTGAAAGTCTATTGAAAGTTCTCAGAAGGTACAACATTAATTAATATCCCAGGTTCGTTTTCTTATTGCCATGATAACGAGCACAGAACGCATTTGAATATTTAAAATACTATTCCTAAGATTTTGACTAAAAATTTCTTAAGTTTTTTACATATCGATAGATCTGTTGGATGATGTAAAAATAATAACAATGATGAAAACAATAAATCTAAAAAGGAATCAGATATTTCTCTTTCCCCTTTCACATTCTTTTACGAATTGGAAAACTGACTGACAACAATGTAGATCTATCACCTGTTCTTGCCTCATGAAATATTACGTACATATTGTACATTTAAGTACATTTTGAGATATTTAATATCATTTTATTATCTTAAGAAATCCTATATCTACATTTATAACCACATAATATCCAGTGTATGGTGAAGGGTACATTATCCCACTATTAGTCATTTCCTTTTCCCATTCGATAATTTTTTAACCATATCGCCTGTATAATGGCATTGAAATGAATTCCACGGCAAAGTTGAAAATTTGTACAGTGTGTTAACTGTTGGATGGCAGCCCTGAATCGGTACACGTCAGTAGACGTCGGGCAGCTTCGGCCGGCAGTCTTTGCTTCGAGGCTGCAGCCAACATTACTGGGAGGCAACAATGGACATCCGCTTTCTTATTGTTTGCATACCAGTGATCTGAGTGTTCCGTTTTGTGTAATACGTAACTTAAGTGAGTGAGTCCTGTAGTTGGTATCGTTATCGACTGTTCTCGTGAGTATGCTACTTCGTTTCATTTACGACAAACATTTAAAGTGATGTGCGCTACCTGTACTTTCGCGGAAGCATGTCGCATAGTTTGTGTTTCAGCACTGCAGGACGTAGGCGTGGCTTGTCTCTGCCGCTCGCCTCTCTCCCCGCAGTTGCCAAGTTGTGAGGTGGGACTTGCTTCCTCTGCTCCCCGCTACCCCCTCACAACTCTGCCATCTAACAGTTTACACACTGTGCTGGAACGGGAGTCGGACCCGAATTCTCCGCTTCTGACCAAGAGTCGCTGTAATCAATTAGGCCTTATATATGGGGATACTTGTCGCCAAGCGACTGTGCGATCAAGAGACGCAGCATATTTAGTTAAATTGGGTTATTCAGACGTGGATACTTTAGTAGCGACATCGCCGCGTCGCAGCGACTTGCATACTACACAACCCGATACACTAGTCATGAAGTCTCCCAGTCTTTTCGTTGTATTCGTCCCATTTGTTGCACAAAGTTCGAAAAAGTATTTAATATGAATTTCAAGATAGAAAATGTTTGCTAGCTTCCTGATGTGTTACAGACTCGAAACATTCAATAGCTCGGAGCATGTTGCTATCTGGTGTGTGCCGGAGGGCACTTATTTACTGCTGCTATATCTCTCTTTCCTTGTTCGACATGAATGTTTTGCGATAAAAATGATTGATGTTAAACTCCATGTGAGTTTGAAACTGTTTAGATTTTACCTTCACAGTCTTTCCACGAGATAAATCGTAGACAGGAGAAGGTAATATATTGATTGACTCACAGAAGAAAACTGAAATTAATCTGAAAGTTACAACTTGTTTGTGATAACACACCTTAATGTTTGAAATCTATTTACAAATTCCACATGCACTAGGCCCAAAACTAGAACATTGTTCTTTTATTAAAAAATCTTAAATATGGTTTTAAAATCGACCAAAAACTACAATTTCTTCTAACCTCATTCTGATAGACCTACAAATTTGTGCCTGTGAATTACAATTAACAATGAAATTACTTGCAAAATTTAAAAAGAAAAACTCGGGTGAATGGAGTATATAATAGTAAATGTTGATTATAAAAATCACACACCAGTTTATAACGTTTGTAGCGCACAAAATCTCAAGTGACTCTATTGTTGCGAGGCCAGAATGTTACAACCTCTGCTGTCGCGGCTGAGATGCCTATCAAAGTGGATGGAGGAAGTGCGCGCTCTAGCGAGTTGGTGAAAGAGGCGGTTGCTGCGCCTATGACAACTGGACCTGGGGCTGGGAGAAGCATTAGTACCTTGGCTCTGGAGTATCCCATGGACATGGATATGGCCTTCATCTTAGAGCTACACACTGAAGGATGTGCCACGGCTGAAGAAGCAACAGCTTGATCGTCATGACAAAGGGGAGCGTCACAGTCAAGAAAGGTGGACCGCGACTGATCTTCGAAGGGGCAACACACGTGGAAAAAACAAATCAGAAGAGAGTTTACAACAACCACCAAGGAAAAAGCAGGTGCGTCCTAAGCAGCAGATAGTTGCAAGGGGGCTTGATGTTTCTAATCACTTCCATCTCTTCAAGGTATAGGCGCCTCGCTTACAGAAGTGATATTGTCCTTGACGGATCAACAAGACCAGTGGGAGACGCAACAGCAACGTCCTGATGATGTCATGAAAGCCCAGCCTGAACCAATATTCATCACAGTGGCCGACAGGAGCCCATCATCAAAGTATTCCAACCATCATTCTCCATTATGCAGACTCCTACAATGACCTGCATACCAGGCTCACAACCAACTGCCAGCAATCCTTCACTTTTAAGCAGACGGGACAGTAAACATTCAAGCTTAATCTTTCGTCTACCAAAGATTATGTTATGGTCATCGAAATGGGTGGCAAGAAGGGTCTCCCCATGTATAACTTCCCAGCTGAGAGACCACCCATCTTGAAAGCCCTCTTCAAGAAGGTTCCTATAATCTAACACCAATGTCAAGGAAGAGCTAGAAAAGATGGGATTCATTGGGACGGTCGTCGACTACCATCGGCAGGCAAGAAATAACAAGAAGACGGGGCATTGCATCACTGTCCTTCCTGATACATCAACCGATCTACCAGATGACGCGATTTTACAGTCTTGTCGTGTCTGTCGCCATCTCTAATGACCACACTGTCGATGGAACATTAAACCCTCGGCTTCCTTCCGTCTCTATTGAGTGACTATGCAAATCTCGGAGACATATTCAATGTTTCTGATGTCAAGGATGCGACTAAGTTGCCTTCTTTGCGTCTGTTGTGGTGCAGAGCATGACAGCTGCCAATGTCCCAGGCCATGTGAAAAGACTTCCACCTGTGGTCTCAACAGAGGTCCACACCCTGCGAACTTCCGCTCCTGCTCCAAATACAAGGAGACCAACAAGCGACATTGAGGACTTTCTCCCCTGCAGCAGGCATATTCTGCGACTGCCAGACAGCCTCTCCTACCGCTGCCACTGACACCGGTGACAGAACAGCGCGCTTGCCCCTCGTTGATGGAATGCCATGCAGCCTGCCTTTGATCCGACCTTACTGTTCCTGAGGCTCTGAAGATTGGGCTACCAACTACTTCTTTGAATGTTGCTTCTTCTCGACCTGTGGCACCGCCTCTGCATCGAAAATTGTCGCCAGCTGACGGCCAGGAGTCTTCCATACCAGGTCTGTGTGAGGTGTTTGCCCTCCTGACACAGATTGTTACAAACTTGCCGACGTCAGCCACTCACTTGCACAGCTGCCCACCATTATTGCAGCTACCCTGGAGACTGCGGTCAGCAGAGCTGTTACAGCGATCAGAGAAGCCTCAGTTGCACTTCATCATGACTAGAGCTCCCAGATTAGAGGACCTAAGGATACTGAAGTATAATGCCAACAAACTTATGCATGATCTTATGGAGCTGCAGCAGTTCCTCTTTCATCATCACATTGATATATGCATGGTAAACAAGACGTTCTTTAAGGCAGGAGTTCGGAGCAATATCGCACCGACATGCCTACAATCATCCGCCGTTCTATCCAACACCACGATGTATTGCCTCCTGCAACTCGCACCATTGAGGCAAATGCTGTTAAAGTTGAGACTCAGACAGGCCCATCACCTTCATTGCCATCTACCGCTGCCCAAAACGACTCCTCGACCTTGAAGATGGTCCGAACTTCATTGTGGCATCCTGGCAAACTTTTTGTCACAGAAGATCTTAATTCGAAACATGGCAATTGCAATTCCCTCGTGACCAACATCATTGGGTTACTCCTCCTTCAAGCCATTGAAGAGGCTCAACCACATGTTTGTGGTCGCAACAAAACAACATGTTATCCTAGCCAAGGTCAGCCTGACATAATAGACATTCCCTTCACCCACAGCTTTCCTGATTTTCTGACGGCAGAGGTGCTACATGGACTCCACTCTAATCATCTTCTTGTTCTGTTCTGTGTCTCCGTCACAGTGAAATGATACCCTGGTGGCCTCAACGTATGGTGCACACACTGTAACCTATTTAAGGATCAACTTTTCTCTTCTATTGCTATCTTCAGTTCGGTGAGGTCCTCACAGAAGACTCAGCCAGCCGCATTGCTGACACCCTGCCTGAGGCCCTGGAACTTGCCACTCCACCTTCAGCACAGCCTGGTGATACCTCACCTGTTGTTCCACTTTACATCCTTGCATCCATCAGAGAGAGGAATCGACTCTTTGTAAGTGGAGGATTACTCGCAAACCAAACGTCAAACAGCAAATCAACCTACTGTGGCATGACATCAAAATTGCCATCATTTCCCACAGGAACTATATCTGGGCCAATAAACTCCGCGCATTTACACAGGATCCCGAGCATCGGCACTGTTAGGTTCTTCACCAACCTCCGCAACATGGTGCCATGAGTGAAGATTTGTGCTGCACCAGTAAAATAAAAAAAGTCCAGATAAATCGGAAATCTCGATAAATGGGGATGGCATAAACGAGGTTCTTGTGTAATAGCCTAATATCCTGTTTTACTATTGTATGTGGTTTTGTTGCGATTCTAAGGTAATTATTTTGTCAAATCGACAAAAAAAAGTGGATCTTTTGTGAGAAGCAACATTATAATCAACAAGACGATAGAACTGCATTGCCAGGTTCTCTATACTCTTTGAAAACTCTAGCACATATAATGACAGTAATAGTCTTCAGTGGTGACAAAGAAATAAGCAATTAATGCTGTTCCTGCTTTATGGTTGACATGTTCCTGCATGTACGTCTTGTCCTTTCACTAAATGAAATATCGTCTTAGAGAGGACATTTAATAAGAAAACCTTTGCGTTGGTATGAAGAGACTGACATGAAAAGGTGCAAGTATACTATCACCCAATTACCTAATACTAATGTTACATGAGAACACTATGCCACCACTGCTGTAGGTAAAACCTGACCGAAAAATAAATAACACAGAATAATGTAGAACATGTTTGTGTTATACTCATTCATAAGAAAGTCAAAAACTGAGCTTTTCGTTGCTACAATGGAAAAAAATATAAGTTATGGCACTATGTAAAGCCACTACCTCACGCATTCTGCCTCAGAGAACCATAAAACTGTCCATTATACCACTCAAACAACATGAAGGAAGGAAGCTTAGGATTTAACGTCATGTCGACATCGACAGCTTGGTCATTAGAGACGGAGCTCAAGCTTGGCTATTTGGGTTAAGAACGGGGAAGGAAATCGGCCTTGCCCTTTCAAAGGAACCATCCCGGCATTTGCCTGGAGTGATTTAGGGAAATCATGGAAAACCTAAATCTGGATGGCCGGAGGTGGATTTGAACCACCTTCCTCCCGAATGCAAAACAACATGAGAAAAATGTCCAATGAAGGTGAATTCTTATTATATTCATAAAATTGTGAGAAAAACATAATAATTTGCATTATAATATCAAGTTTCTTGTCATTTGTGGGAAATCTAACTGTACTATTACATCAAAAAGGTAATGTATGTAATCCTCCTTACCTATTATTACTGGCACTTGTTAGTTCCACTATGGTTGTTTCAACATATAGATTTCGCTAGTACTTCCAAAAATACTAATTATTCGCACAACCAATGAACCACATAAGTGAACGGTGATCGTCACATAATGAGTAAGCATTCCAGTTTATTCAGCTCAGCTCATGTAGACACGCGCCCTTTTGTCTGTGAGAATACTCGTATTTTTCTAGATGTGACAGGGATTCCCCTGGCTGAGTCATCACGTACAATGTATAGGCTGTTCCAGCTCGAGAGCAGGTGGATGCCCATGGAAACTGGCGGGCAGAAGCGAGACAACAGCTAGCGCTCAGCGCAGGTGGACAGGGTGGTCAGGCAGCAAGCACCAAACTCTGGCAGGGGAGGAGCAAATACAGACTCACTGATTAAAATTAACAAAAAGCATTCAATATAAGACAAACGTTCCCAAAACATGTGCTGGATGTTAGACGCTTTGTGAAATGAGGTAGTGTGTGTTTGTGTGGATTTTTTTCCAAACATATGAGTTTTACACCCCCCTGAGATTGGTGTCTTGGTCAGGTGCCCTGGTTAGATTAGATTAGATTAGATTAATACTTGTTCCATAGATCATGAATACAACACTTTGTAATGATGTGGAACGTGTCAGTTAAATGAAATGTGTCAGTACATAATATTACATGACACTCAATTTTTTAATATTTTATTTTATTCTATATTTTTAATTTTTATTTATTTTTTATTCTTTTTATTTTTTCCTAAAGTACTAACTTTTATCTAGAAATTCATCTAATGTGTAGAAGGAATTGCCATTCAGAAATTCTCTTAATTTATTTTTAAATGCTAATTGGCTATCTGTCAGAATTTTGATACTTCTTGGTAAGTGACCAAAGACTTTTGTGGCAGAATAATTAACCCCTTTCTGTGACAGAGATAAATTTAACCTTGAATACTGTATGTCTCCCTTTCTCCTAGTGTTGTAGCTATGCCCACTGTTGTTACATTTGAATTCAGTTGGATTGTTAATAACAAATTTCATAAGTGAATATATATATTGTGAAGCTACTGTGAAGATTCCTAGATCCTTAAATAAATGTCTGCAGGATGATCTTGGGTGGGCTCCAGCAATTATTCTGATGACCCTCTTTTGGGCAATGAATACTTACTTACTAAATGACGAATTACCCCAGAATATGATGCCATAAGAAAGCAGAGAATGAAAATAGGCATAGTATGCTAGTTTATTGAGTTGTACATCACTGTGGTGTCCCAAAGTGCGCGCCACCTACTTTCGCCGCACGCTTCCATGCACGCACGGCGAAGCGTTCTTACGACGTCAGCCACGAGCGCCCTCTGCTACAACTCTGCTCATGGCCACCACTGAACGACATCGTTCACTTGGGACTGAGATAGGAACCAGTTAGCACTTCGGAATCAGATAGGCACCAGTGAAGACTTGGCTATCGGATAGGCACTAGGCAGGCCTCTAGCTCAACTACATATCAGCATTCTGCAGTACTGAGCTATGTAAAAGTTAAGTATTGTATAAATTCTGTGCAATATATATCTCGTTCTAATTTACTCTAGTGTTTCTAGTTTCTGCTGTCCCACTGGCTGCTCACCTCCGTACCTGCACAAGCGTGCTACCTTTATTCCTGTGTCGATCTTCCTACTCGGCCACCGACACCTACGACGGAAACGAGACACAAAAGCGGCGACGAGGCTGGGACACAAAAGTGGCGACGAGGAGCGATAGACGAACCTTGGACCAGCCCGCTTGCAGCAGCCAGACAGCAGCAGTTGGAACACGCAGAAATTGCTCCCGCCCACCCACCCCTATTATAAGAATTTTGGGGGAACATTTTCAGTTACGTGTTTTGTGGACTTTTTTGTTGCAGAGCGAGCCCTCCTTTCATATTGCATTTATATTTTGTTATAATTTACTTGTATGCGCGGCGCCTAATCGGTCAGCATGGGCACTACCCTGAATCCAAACTTAATGGAAATTATTCAGTTACAGACGGCGCAAATCACGCAACTACTCCAAGCGGTGTCCCAGCTAACAGCGCAAGCAGCTAACCAACAACAACAGCCGCCGCTTCAGCAGCCCACACCTGCCGCCGCAATGCTTCCTACGTTTCGCCAGTACAACGAACGTGATGAAGAATGGAGTGACTATTTCGCGCAGTTTCAAGAACTCGTCGCGGTTCATCAACTAACAGGTCTGACAGTCAAACATTTCTTGCTCGCTGTAGTTGGCACCAAGACTTTCGTGTTACTGCAGAAACTTTTCCCCCATGCATCTCCTCGTGATGTAGACTTTGATCAAATTGTAGAAGCACTGAATGCTCATTATGAGAGAAAAGTTCTCGTAGCTGCTGCGCGGTACCGGTTTTTCAGACTTAAAAAATTACCGCAGCAGTCACACCAGGAATGGATTACGGAATTGAAGGGCTTAACCTGCCAATGTAAATTTACTTGCTCTTGTGGACTCTCGTATAGTGACGTGATGTTGAGAGACAGGGGGGGCCAGGAGGGGCAGTTGACCCCCCAATTTCTGGGAAAAACATGATTAAATTATTCACTTTTTTAGCGTAGTAACACTTGTATATTTTTAAAACTGATTTGCACAATTGTAACATAGCTATAATTGGGAATTATGATGGTACACATGCTCGGCGCAACATTGTAGTAGAGAAGGAGGCACACGACATCTGACGACAGTTGACGATCGTAGCCAAACATCAACCCGGCAGCCGACAAGTAGGCATTCTTGCTGGGCCGACACGAGATCCGCGCCACCCAACAGCTACACGGCATGCCGTGCTGTGTCGTGACAGCCTTCTGTCTGCAGTTGCCTTCCCAGACTGCAAATGGAGCACCATCAGTTATTAGCGTGGTTGTCTTGTACAGACGTTTGAAGAGAAGAAGAAGAAGGTTGGGATCATCGACTCAATACGAGAATAGACGAAGTGGATGCATTCTCTGTCCTTTTTGAGGAATTAAGGGGAGATAAGTTTTTAATTATTTTCGGATGAGTTTATGGACTTTCGATGACTACGTGCACAAATGAAGAGTTCCATTCAGCACAGCAACACATCCTTCTGGGAATGTTTCCAGCCTATACAGATGTTAGCAATTACAATCCGATGAGTGGAAAAACCAATAGTTAAAAATTTTAAAAAGATTTGTTATTCTAAAGAATGTACATTTTTCAAATCATATTAAAAAAAGTAAAACATAGGTTAAAAATCGAACGACCCAATACATGAATTTTCAGAGATTTGTGATGGTGTGGAGGATCTGGAACATGTCCCTGAAAATTGCTCTACTGCTTGTTCGTAACGCTTTGTGTCGGTAGCGGGTGAGAGAATATTTTTCTTTTGCATTTGTGAAGTGTTTGTTAGTGATAAAGGGTTAAACATGACGCATATGTACGTGATGTACTAGGGTGAGCGGCAGTATTAATTTTATCCCATGACATTTTACATTTCTTAATTTCAGAAACAATTTGCATAACCCTTAACTGAAATTCCACTACCTCATCGTCGTCAAATGATTCCAGAGTTGGAACTATCCCGCTAAAAAAAAGGCATATGCCGATTGGATTTTCCGTGCGGTGCATTAATGAGCTATACCTCTACAGGTACGATGGGCGAAACAGGGAGGATAGAAAATGTAAACACGGAATTGCAAGAAATTCATTTCTGAAGAAGAGAAATTTGTTCACTTCAAATATAGATTTAAGGGTTAGAAACTCTTTTTTGAAAGTATTTGTCTGGCTTGTAGCCTTCAGCAAAAGGCAGGAATCCCAAGAAGGATAACAGTTCCACACAGCCCTAAATATTGCTGTTGCTCCGGATCCAGATAGTGACTTCGCTGAAGTGTCAGTGTCGGCTACACCAGCTATAGACGAACCACAGAAAATTTAGTCAGTGACAGAATCAACAATTGAAATAGTTACTGGTATACCTACACCCACACCTTCA
The DNA here is from genome assembly GCA_026315105.1 of Locusta migratoria. NCBI lineage: Eukaryota > Metazoa > Arthropoda > Insecta > Orthoptera > Acrididae > Locusta > Locusta migratoria. Next base: position 328,358,788 of record CM048747.1, on the reverse strand, counting down.
AGTGCTGATAGTGTATTGCCTGTAAGTAAGACTACTCAGTCTAATAGTCCTTCTCAGCTTCAATTTGAACCAATTCATGGTAGACAAGCAGCATCACAGTTGTTTTTTTTTTTTTTTTTTTTTTTTTTTTTTTTTTTTTTTTTTTTTTTTAATGGTCCTTTTCAACCTATTATTGATAAGTACCCAGAAACGAAGGGTAGAAAGTTTCATTATGTAGAACACAAATTACAATTGGTTAGAATACAGTGTTACTGCTGATAAAGCTTTTTGCTTCCCATGTCATTTGTTCGGTTCCACGTGTTGTTATGATGAAACATTCATATATATATTGGGTTTAAAAACTGGAAAAAAGCAGTCCAACGCTTTAAAGAGCACGAAAAAACTTCTTCTCACCCCAGTGCTCTTCAAAGTTGGCAGGAAGGTTTTAAAAGTAAAGAAAGTGTGGTAAGCAAAACATCAACACATCATCAAGAAGAATTTAAATAAAATCGTGATTATCGGAAGATTTTATTCCAGTCCCTCCTTTTCATGGCCAAGCAGGGAATAGTACTTCGGGTCAAAGAGAAAATGAGGACTCTGATAACAGGGGTAATTGTGTCGAGTTATTGAAGCTGAGATCAGCAGAAAACTCTTTATTAAAACCAAAAATTTTTAGATAGAGATACGTTTTTCAATTATGTTCATCACAATGTTCAAAATGAAATGATTGAAAACATGGCAAATTTGGCCAGGCAGTACATTTTTGATTATGCTAAAAAAATCGAAACAATTCTCCGTGATTGTTGATGAAACTCCAGATGTGTCACATCAAGAACAATTGACTCTTCTTATAAGATATGTAACAGGAAAGCTCAAAATCAAAGAAAGCTTTCTTGGTTTTTACAAAACTTATTTGACTGACGTGAAAAGTTATACAAGCTGCTTGTTTCAATTTTCGGTGAACTTGGCATTGACCTTAAATATATAAATGCTCAGTGCTATGACCGAGCGGGAAACATGAGTGGTTCTTACAAGGGTGTCGCTGTGAGGATGAAAGAACAAAACTCTTATGTTATGTTTGTGCATTGCTATATGCATTCTCTAAATCTTGCATTTGCCGATGCATCTAAAAACATTCCTTCTGTTCGCAACGTTTTTAGCACAGTCCAACAACTATACTGTTTTATTGAGGCTTCGCCTAAAAGACATGCAGTATTTGCCACAGTAAAAAGTGCAGCATGTGCAGTCAAAGAAGGAATAAATAAGGATTTGTCCTTGAAAGCACTAAGCAGATATGAAAGCTTGCGAGCAGTTCAACAACAATTAATAGATATACTGCACACTCTGGAAAATATGGAAGCTATTGACTCCAAAACTGGTGGAGATACTCACGGATTGATCACATGTATTACCAAGTTTGAGTTTATTTTTGTATTGAATACTATGAAGTTGTTTTTTGAAAAAAACTAACATTCTTTCAAAGTACATACAGAATCATGATGTATCCACTCATGAAGTCCGTCTCTAATGACCAAACTGTCGATGGGACGTTAAACCCTAAGCTTCCTTCCTTCATTCATGAAGTAGTCCAGGTGGCTGACAGCATAGTTATGTCCATAAATTGTTTGATAAATGAAGAAGAGTTTCAAAAGTTTTTTACTGAAGCAAATGATTTTTGTGAAAGACATGGCTTTGAGGGGCCAACAGTTTAACGCAAAAGAAAACTTCCACAAAAAATAGGAGATGTTAATCCTGAATATGATTCACAAAAAAGCCTATTTTTTAAAACTATTTTACTACCTTCTGTTGGATACACTCAGTAAGAACATTAGGTCAGGATTTGAAAAAAAAAAGAAAAAGAAAAAAAAACCAGCTGGCTCTACTCTGCAACATGGAACTACTGCTGACGGCTTCGATGAAAAACAACTCAATTTGTAACGACCGTATCAAAGAAGCATGTTTTGCTCCAAGTTCCGCATTTGGTTTGGAAAATAATTTAGTCTCAGAAATCGATGTATTTTCAAGAAAGAAGCGCGATTCAAACCAAATAGATCGTCATCTTGTGCCAAATTTGGTTTCACAATTTAAGTCTGAAAATGTTCACAACCAGTATGTATTCCTTAATTTGTTCAAGCTACTGCAACTGTTTTTGTCTATCCTTGTGTCCACTGCAACCGCAGAAGTATCTTTCAATGTCCTCAAACGGATCAAAAACTACTTGAGGAATTCTATGCTTCAATAACATTTAACATATTTAGCTATAATAGCCAATGAAAAAGATGCGGCTAAAAACATCAATTTAGAAGAATGTGTAGAAATTTATGCCAGGCGGAAAAAAAGGCACATAGCTTTGTTTTAAATCAATTATGCTTTGACAAGACGTATCCTGTTAAATTACACTATTGTCTGTTATTTTTGTTTATAATTAAACTAATGTTCCTTTGTTTGTAACAGTTGTATTTTACTAGACAACTTAATTAAAGAATTTATGGCAATTACAATTGTCTTTTGTTTTTCCCCGCAGTTGGTATTATAGGCCTGTAGGTGCAAATATCAAACTATAACATGAAACAATTTCTTACAAAGTCATTTTTAGTTTTAGATTTTATTCAGGACCCCAAAATTCTGAAACAGCAATTCTGAAACAGTCTGACCCTTCATTAGACAGTGTACTGCAGTTTATAGAAGCGCATGACTTAGCAGATGTAGAAATGCAAAGCCACAGTGTTAATTCAGTGCGCCGCAACGGACGCTTTCCTAAGCGCAATTCTCAGTTTAGCACTAGTGATTCTTTAAATTCTACCGGCCGTGCTGAACAGACAGTGAACAGTAGCCAGTGTAAAAGTGCGACACAAAGATCGCCCCATCGTGTTAGAAACAGTAATTTGAATAACGGGCGCCAACGCTCATTTCAGAAAAATGTTCGTAAGTCTTGCCCTCATTGCGTATCTCGCCACAAGCGTGCACATTGCCCTAGTCGCAACGCAACCTGTTATCAATGTGGCAAATCGGGACATGTACAGTCTGTGTGTATGCAAATTAAAAACTCAAAGAACGGTGCCGTTAGAAACAGTGCTTCGCAAAATGCAAGAACAGTTCATAAAGTAAACGTTATACAGGCTGTGGACTTCGACAGTGCTTTGCTTGATTCTCAGATGCAAAAAAGTTCTGTGTTTTTTTTTTTTCTTTATTGTGATTTCTATTCCCCTAAAAAAAGGGGCGGGCCGGCAGCGCTCACTGACGCTCTTCGGCCTACAGAAATAAAAAAATGACAGCGGAGAACATAAAAAACACAAAGGAGATAAAATTTTGGAGATAATACAGACATAAAACGGAGATTTAAAATGGAGATAAAACAAAGTACATAAAATGGAGGAAAACAGTGGTGACATAAAACACTTGGAACGACGAAAGTGGTGAATAAAAACAGTTGCTCGAATGTCAGTGGCACACACACAATTAAAATGAGCATAGGGTGGCAGCCATGGTGAGACCGTCCGCTATTTGGAGTTAAAACAAAAAAACACAACACACACTCGGAGAGATACACAAGTTAAAACTGACGGTGTCGGCTGCGGGTTGGCCGGCCACTGTTGTAATATAAAACAATGTAACTAAAACACACCACACTTGTCGAAGCACAAAGGAGGTGGGGCACTGAGAGCATTTAAGATGGGGTGTGGGGGGAAAAGGGATGAAAGGATAGGGAGAGGGTGGGGAGGAACCACAGAGCCGGTTGGGAAGGGGCAGGGGGGTGATGTCCCAGGAAGCCACGGGCAAGAAGGATAGGGGAGGGCGGTAAGAGGAGGATCCGGAGGGACAGAGGAGGGGAGAAGGGACAGGAAGGGAGGGATAGTCGGGGCCCTCAGGGAGAGAAGGGGGAGAGGGAGCAAGGAGAAGGATCAAAGCTGGTATGAAGGGTAGATGTCAGGTCGGAGGGCATCATCCGGGAGGGGGAGGGTACGGAAGTTGCCATGGGAAAGGATCCGGAGGGTGGACAAGTGGAGAGCAGGGGGAATACAGTGGTGGAGGCGCGGCAATGTACCTGGTGCAGAGAGGAGGGGATGGATTAGAGGATTAGGCGGATCTGATTTGCGGGATATGTAATGGAGGCGGAGATTTTCAATAAAGAGAACGAGTCTGGGGAAAGTAATGAGATCATAGAGGATCCGCGTGGGGGAAGGGGGATAAAGTGGGATACGGAAGGCGAGGCGGAGGGCATGGCATTCCAGTATCTCCAGAGATTTGTAGAAGGATGGGGGAGCGGAGATCCAGGCGGGATGGGTGACACAGAGGACTGGGCGGCTGAGGGATTTGTAGGTATAGAGGATGGTAAAGGGTTGAGGCCCCATGTTCGGCCAACAAGGAGTTTGAGGAGGCGGAGGCGGGAGCGGGCTTTTTCTTGGATAGCACGTAGATGGGGAGTCCAGGAGAGGGTGCGATCAATAGTGAGGCCCAGGTACTTTAGGGTAGGGGTGAGACGAATGGGACGGTTATGGAGGGTCAGATAAAAATCTCGGGGACGGAAGGAAGGGGTTGTACGACCTACAATGATCGCCTGGGTTTTGGTAGGATTTATAGCCCGGAGCCACTGGTTGCACCAAGCGGCAAAGAGGTCAAGGTGTTCTTGGAGCAGGCAGTTGGAATGGGCAAGGGTGGGAGCTAAGGCAAGGAAAGCGGTGTCGTCAGCATATTGGAAAAGGTGTACGGGAGGGGCAGGCTTAGGCATATCCGAGGTATACAGGAGGTACAGGAGGGGAGAAAGGACAGAGCCTTGGGGCACACCAGCAGAGGGATAAAAAAGACGGGAGTCGGTGTTGTGGACGGTAACATAGGTGGGGCGGTCGGAGAGGAAGGAGGCAATGACCCGGACGAGGTTGATGGGAAGAGCATAGGTTTGGAGTTTGAAGAGCAGGCCAGAGTGCCAGACCCGATCATAGGCCCATTCGAGGTCTAAGGACACAAAGATGGCGGCACGACGGGAATTTAGCTGGAGGGAAAGGAGTTGCGTAAGTCGAAGGAGTTGGTCGTCAGTGGAGAAGGAAGGACGAAAGCCACATTGGGTGTCTGGGAGAAGGCGGTGGAGGTGGTGATGGATGCGACGGGACGGAATGGATTCGAAGACCTTGCTGAATACTGGGGTGAGGCAAATCGGGCGGTAGGAGGAGGCATCAGAGGGGGGTTTGTTGGGTTTTAGGAACATGAGGACTCGGGAGATTTTCCACAGGCGGGGGTAGCAGCCAGTGTAGAGGATGGTGGTATAGAGGGAAGCAAGAGTGGTGAGGAAAGGGAGGGGACATTCTTTGAGGTGGCGGTATGTGATGCGATTGTGGCCGGGAGCTGTGTTGCGTTTGGTGCGCAGTATCAATTGTATGTCGTGTGCAGTGATGGGGGTGTTAATGTCCGATGGGGGGATGTGGTCCAGGTAATGGAAGCCAGGAGCCAGGGGTGGGATGGAGACATCGGTTTTTTCATGGACATCTGGGAACAAGGAATAATCAAAGTTAGGATTTTCAGGGATGGAGAATACATCAGAGAGGAAAGAGGCAAAATGGTTAGCCTTACTGGCATTATCAGGAAGGGGCTGGTCAAGGTGGAGGTGAGGGTATGTGGGCAAAGGTTTCGATCCAGTGAGGCGGTGGAAGGCGTTCCAATACCGAGACGAGTTGATTGGGAGGTGGGCATTAAGCCGTGTCACTGTCTGATGCCAGTCCTGGCGTTTTTTGGCAGTCAGGAGGCTGCGCACATGTCGCTGGAGTTGCCGATGACGGAGGTGTGTATCCCGGTCACGGGTTTGCAGGAAGGAGCGGTACAGGCGGCGGGATTCCCGCAGAAGAAGGACAGCCTGTGGAGGGAGTGTGGGATGGTGCGGCTGGACAGCTTTGGTAGGGATGTGCGAATGGATAGCATCAGACAAGGTCTGCTGAAGGAAGGAGGCAGCTTGGTCGATATCATCGGGAGAGTGTAGGGGGAGATGGTGGCTTTCGACCTGATGGGTGATGGAGAGGCGAAAGGCATCCCAGTCTGCTCGGGAGTAGTCATGGACGAGTTTAGGGGGTGGAGGTGGGCGAGGATTCTGTGGGCGATGGACATTGTGTGTGAGGGTAAGGAGAACAGGGTCGTGATCACTGCCTAAAAGTTCTGTGTCTACTGCAAAACTATATAGTGAGGCACATCCCAAGCGCCGACGAGCGCGTAAAACAGTGCAACGGAAAAGGGTTCGGGACAAGCAAAATGACTATGTACAGTGCAATCCTGTAGTGAACCTAGTGCCTTCTGCAACTTCTCCTTGTAATAGTGCCCAGTACTGTGTAGATAGTGACAGTAGACTTGTTGTAGATACTCAAGAGTTTAGTGCAGTAGTTAGTGAATCTGTAGTAGCCTCGCATTGCGCGGACGCCGATCCGGCGTTGCTGTTGCCGCCGCAGATGACAGCGTCACCGAGAGGAACTCCGGGACCGTGCGTGCCCCAGCCGCCTGGGCCACGCACCTCAGAAGAAGATGACCTGCTCCCTCTGGGCGGAGGCGGGCGCCCTTCCGCTGGTTTTGGTGGGTTTCCCGGCGGATCGCAAGGTGTATACCGGGGCGCGGACGGCGTTTCGATCCCAGCCTCAGCTACGACGCCCGTCCCACCAGTAACGCCCCCGCCCAGGCCCTCCTCCCAGTGCCATCGCCGTGGCCCTCAGCCCTACGCCACGACGGTGCGGCGGTTTGGGGGGGAGGGGTGTGGTGTCGCACAAGTCCAAAGTGCGCGCCACCTATTTTCGCCACGCGCCACCATGCTCGCACGGCGCGGCGTTCTTATGACGTCAGCCACGAGCGCCCTCTGCTACAACTCCGCTCGTTGCCACCACTGAACGACATTGTTCACTTGGGACTGAGATAGGAACCAGTTAGCACTTCGGAATCAGATAGGCACCAGTGAAGACTTGGCTATCGGATAGGCACTAGGCAGGACTGTAGCTCAACTACGTATCAGCGTACTGCAGTACTGAGCTATGTAAAAGTTAAGTATTGTATAAATTCTGTGCATTATATATTTCGTTCTAATTTACTCTAGTGTTTCTAGTTTCTGCTGTCCCACTGGCTGCTCACCTCCGTACCTGCATAATCGTACTACCTTTATTCCTGTGTCGGTCTTCCTACTCGGCCACCGACACCTACGACGGAAACAAGACACAAAAGCGGCGACTAGGCTGGGACACAAAAATCACCAAAGTTTGCAATCACCCTAATAGCATAAGTAGCTGAGCTCAAACGTTTCAGCAGGTCTTCAATGTGTTTCTTCAACCCATCATCAATGCATAAACGTAAAAATTTTGAATATTCTACCTTAGCTATAGATTTCTGGTTGAAGTCAATATTAATTAATGGTGTGATGCCATTTATTGTGTAAAACTGAATATACTGTGTTTTTTCAAAATTTAAAGAGAGTCCATTTACAGAGAACCACCTAATAATTCTCTCAAATACTTCATTGACAATTTCATCAGTTAATTCCTGTGATTCGGGTGTGATAGCGGTACATGTATCATCAGCAAAGAGAACTAGCTTGGAATCTTTATGAATAAAGAAAGGCAAATCATTAATATATATTAAGAATAGCAAAGGTCCCAGTACCAAACCCTGTGGCACCCCATGCTTGATAGTTCCCCAGTTTGAGGACTCAGCTGTTTTTGGTATATTATGTGAATTACTTATATCAACTTTCTGAACTCTTCCAGTTAGGTACGATTTAAACCATTTGTGCACTTTCCCTCTCATACCACAATACTTAAGCTTATCTAGAAGAATTCCATGGTTAACACAATCAAAGGTCTTTGATAGATCACAAAAAAATCCCATCGGGTGATTTACGGTTATCCAGAGCATTTAATATTTCATTAGTGAAAATATGTATTGCATTTTCTGTTGAAAAGCCTTTCTGGAAACCAATAACTATCAATATGTCTTGACCTGGTGGTCTCTGAAACAGCAGATATATTTTGGAAATTTTGCAATAGAAACCTTAAACAGCTGTTACTAACTGTAGCTTTGAAAGCACATTGTTATTATTAAGAGCAGTCATCCATATCAACTATCCATGCAAGAGCTCGTTCACAATTAGAGAACTTCCAAACTGTTTGACTTTCCACAATTCAAGTCCTTTTTTTGGGGGGGCAAAGTTTGAGTGGGAGATTGAGTAACAGCTTCGCTACAAGCTGGTTTCCCATATAAACTATGAATACTATGTATAATGTCTTGAGATAGTATGATGATAGTGCTATTGGAAAATCTGTACATCAAAGACATACAAATGTACCAAGCCTAGCATGTGACTAAATTTGTGAACTAATATGGTGAATACGTTTGTTTGTGAAGCAGGCATATTATTATCCATTTCCTTGCAAAAAGGTTCATCCTGATCAATGTGGATTTCAATAGGTTCATTGTAAAATTATGAGCATCTTCCTCTACCATCAAAACTTATATGAGAGAATTGTTTGACTGCATATCGGCATCTATAAGCCCTTATCTTGGCCAGGACTTTCGTTGCTCTTCTTGGAATAATATCCATATGATCTTGCCACATTTTAAAGGCTGCTTCTACCGCCTGCAACATTTTTCTAGTTGAAAGAGAGGAATGCCCTTTTTATATTCTTCGTATTCCACTTGTAGATGTGTGCTGTAAAGCTCAAAACGTAAGCTTCTACGGCACATCTTGAGTCCTTCATTAATTCATAAAGTTGATCTTCTTAGTAGTCCACATACCCAAAATTGTGCAACTATTTTATTGGTGCTTCATTGATAAGATTGAAAGTACAATTACTCTGTTCATTTATTTATTTATTTACACGAATTGGCCAATTAAGGACTGCATTACAAATTTTATTTCATATTCAGTTTCTTCTTTCTCTTCTCTGGGGCTGCTCTTCTGCCTGCTGCCATTTTTGCCAGATGTTCAGCTGTCAGTTTCCTGTTGGTCTTCTTTCTTGGGGCCTCCTGAAAAACCTCGAATTCAGTTACTGCCTTTCTGTAACTGTCCCTATTCATCGCGTCCATTTCTGTGATTTCAAGTTCCACGGGGTCTTTCTTTATTCCTTGCAACCAACAGTTGGGTGTTTTCCTCTGTTGAATTAAATTGAAGATTTTCTTCATTAATCTGCTGTCATCCATTCTCACCAGATGACCGAAGAACATAAGCCTTCTCTTTCTCATTTCCGTTGTAACTGGTTTAATAAATTGATAGACCTTCTCATTGCTCATCTTTACCCATGTTTCGCCAATTTTTTTATGTCCAACAAGAAGTTTTCTCAGAATTACCCTTTCCTTCCTCTCGAGCTCGTCTACTACTTTGTTCTTGAGGGAGAGTGTTTCTGCTGCATATTGTACTTCTGTTATTGTCACTGTCTTGTAGTGTAATAACTTTGCATTTCGAGATAAGCATATTTTGTTGTACAGCTTCATTGTTAAAATTTGCGCCCTCTTGAATTTAGCTACTTGAAGTTTGACAGCTTCATTTTCTATGCCAGTATCCGTTATTGTTTCTCCCAAAAATTTAAAGTGTTTGACCCTTTCGATGCATCCAATAATTGTGTGCAATTTGTTGACTTCCTTAAATTTGTTCGACATGAATTTAGTTTTTTCTTGTGAAATCTGTAAACCAACTTTAGCTGCATGCTTTGCTAAGATTTCTATTTGTTTAATTGCATCTGGTATATTCGTGGATAGTAGCGCAATATCGTCTGCAAAAGCTAGAGCATGTATTGTAAGCCCTTTGACTGATCCTCCAAAAGAAATTCCCTTCACTTTTTCTTGTGTGTATTCCGCCAATGTCTCCGTTATTATTTTTTCTAGAATGATGTTGAATATGATTGGGGAGAGCCCATCCCCTTGTCTCAAACCTATTTGGATTTTCAAAGGTTCTGAAATCTTGCCTCGAAATTTCATCTTAGGCTTTGTATCTGTCAATGTTTGCTTAACAATCTCTCTAGTTTTTCTATCAATTCCGAATTCCTCCAGAGTTCTAATGAGGCTTTCTCTGTCTATCAAGTCATAAGCCTTTCTAAAATCAATAAATGTTGTAACATCTGGTTGACCAGCACGTGTTCTAATTATGTTTTTAAGATTTATAATTTGCTCTGGACAACTCCTCCCTTTTCTAAATACACCTTGATATTCTCCTATTTGTGGATCGAGAACTGATTCAATTCTGTTTAACCCTCTGTTGGGCGCAGTCAGCCTCACAGGCCAGCAAAACACTTTTTTGATTCCTGTGCTTAACAGTGGTGGCCCAGCGGCCCGCCTCTACGTTTACTCGCGTAACTTTGGGAACCTCACACAGTGCCGATCCGCAGGCTGCCATCGATTTCCATGCGGATCACGGGGAACTCCTTGGGCCTCACAGGCCGTCTGCGCCCGATTACGTTATAGTTTTTAAGGTGAGATTTTTCAAGATAATTTTATTTTATTATTTCGTTTCAATCAAACTAAGTCTGTCCTCTGTGATTTTCACCGTTACCTTCGGAAAAAAAGACTTTGACGACCCTGGCCCTTCAGACTGAGTGCGCCTGATCGAGTTCTAATTTCAGTTTTCCTTTTTTTCCTACGTTATCACATCCATATTTTTTGCTGAAATGTCCAGAAAAGTATATTATGCCTTTAAGCCAATGATCTTGTGGAAATAATGCGCCTCCTCGAGGACGAAACTGCTGAAGATCCGGCCGCGCTCGAAGATTTAGTCGATGAGAGAGACACCCACTCTCAGGATGAGGTAGGAGAAGGCAAGGAGGACTCAGCAACTGAACAGGAAGGTTAGGGAACAGCTCGGGAATATGAAGAAGAGAAGAAAATATGTGAGGAGTTTTTATTTTGGAAACGATAAGACGACGAAGTAGTCTAAGTAGATACCTTCTACTATTCATAGTGTGAAGAGTCACATCATTATTACACAACATTCAGTGTAAAAGACATTGCTACAAATGACGCCACCAATTACAAAACCTTGTGTCATCAACTTCTAACTGGACAATTTAGCCTGTGTATGCTATGAATATATGTGGAATGTCGATTCGGCCGCAAACTCGACTGAAAAAATTTTTACCCCACAAGGAACGGGAAAGTTCTCCCATATTACCTCCCAAATGGCTAAAACGTCGACCATGCGTGGCTGAAACAAGAGTTAGGAGGATGAAGAATCACGAATGTTCAGCTTGTCATCAACCAATCTGCTTGTGCGACGTATACGTTCTGTGCCATACCTGTGTTTCAGCTGTTGATTTGGGAGCTATAGCATCGGTTTTTGGCTGCAAATGTGGCGAGAAAAGATGATTCCATGTCAGAATAGACTGCCTAATGTCCTTTAAAAATAACTTCATTACTTTTATGGATGTCTGTTCGACCAATTTTTAATGCTCTTTGTGGGAAATTGGTACTTTCGGTTACTTTAGTTTAAGGTGTATTGCGTTCTATAAATCCATTATTATGCTTTAAGTGTGCTGTACTTGCTTCCTTTAGATCCTCTTCTAGACTAGCGAACACGCATTTTGAATTTGATTTAACATGGCGGAGCTAGTACACAAAATATGTGGGTGGCCTCTCAGGCCGGGTGCGCCTGATTTTGTTTCATCTGGAGGTGCGCCCGACGGAGGGTTAATAATATCTTGGAAAGGACCTTGTATGGAACAAACAGAAGGGAAATCCCCCTGTAATTGTTCACGTCTGATCTGTCACCATTTTTGTGGAATGGATGTATAAGTGCCTTCCTCCAATCTTCTGGGATCTTCTCGGTTTGCCAAATTTCTTTAGTAATTGTACCGATGTGTAGTGTTACTTTTTCCTCGCCTAGTTTCAACAGTTCAGCTGTGATTCCATCTTCACCAGAAGATTTGTTGTTCTTCAGGGATTTTATAGCTTGCCGAACTTTGTCTAGAGTTGGTGGATGTGATTCTGCAGGTATTTCTTCTGTAGTTTTGAATTCCGGTTTCTCGAGGGGCGCTTTACAATTGAGAAGGTCTTTGAAGTAATGTTCTAGAATATTGCAGTTTTCTTGGTCATTTGTACCTAATTTCCCTGATTTGTCACGAAAATTTAATCTGGGTGGTTCGTACCTGTTCAGGTGTCTTTTGAAGGATTGGTAATAGTCTCTTGATTTGTGTTGAGTGAAGTGTACCTGTATTTGTTGAAGGGATAATTTCTCGAAAAGTCTCTTTTCGTTTCTAATTGTGTAGGATGCTATTTTTCTACCTTCTCTGAACCTTTCCAGATTGATTTCTGTCGGATTCGATTTAAATTTTTGCCAAAGCGTTTGTCTGTGTTCCAATGCTTCATTGCACTTGTCATTCCACCAGATATTCTTCCTTTTAATTTTATTTGGAAGAGAATCTTCTGCTGCTTTCATTATTTGAGTCTTCATTTCCTTCCATGTCTCCCCTTGCAGTTTTGATTTGAAGATATTTTTAGTGTCTGCATCAATATTATTGGTTTCAAAATTCTTTCTTGTAGGTTTCGTATTATTTTTTACTGAATTTGGGATGAATTTAAGTTTGGAATTAACAAGATAGTGATCCGAATCTATTTTGGCTCCTTTCTGAACCTTAATATTTTGAATTGTCTTAAATTCTCTTCTAAAAATGGCTATATGGTCAATTTGGAACTCTCCAAAGAGCTGATTTGGTGCTTTCCACATCTTCATCTTCTTCAGATGTTTCTTGAAGTTTGTAGTCATAATTTTGAGGTTGAAGACTTGGCAGAGTTCCACAAGTCTTATTCCATTGGTATTTGTCCTCTTATGTGCTGGATATTCACCAATGATGTTCTTGTATTTCCTCTTCTTGCCGAGCTGTGCGTTAAAATCCCCAAGTAGGATGATAATGTTTTCCTTTGGAATCTTCAGAATCGTGTCTTCTAGTTCTTACCAAAACGTCTGTACTTTGATCGGATTTTTCTTATTGTCAATATTTGTTGGAGCATGAGCATTCACTAGCATATAAATTTTGTTTTTACATTTCATCGTTATTGTTGAAAGCCTGTTGGACGTAGAATTGAAGTTTATTACAGACTCTGTTATATTTTTTCTAACAATAAAAGCTGCTCCTAATAAGGGGCATTTTCCAAAGATGTACTCTGCTGGTTTTCCTTTATAAATTCTGTAATTGCCTGTTTCAAAAGAGTTTTCATCAGTGTAGCGGGTTTCTTGTAGTGCCAGAATTTGGATATCACGATGATCAAGTGCTTGAGTCAGTTCTTTATGCTTTCCTGTTTTGATGAGCGAGTTAATGTTCAGTGTTCCAATACTGTATTTTTTCTTGAATTTTAGTTTGGTAAAACAAGAACAGAAAGTGCAGGCTCCCCAGAATCCGAAATGCCTGCTTGCGACCGGAGGTCGAGAGATTTTACTCCCTGGGGTAATTTGTTTTCATTAAATTAGCAGTGAAACGAATAGAAAATTTAACAGAAACAGCCAAAATTGCTTCAGAAATAAACAAAACAAATGAAGAAATTAATACTTATTAACTCTTGTTGTTTTTCTAACAATCAATGAAAATTTAAAACCAACATTTATTCTTTTAAAATTATTTGATGATGATTGTGAATGAACTTACTATGTTGTTAGAACACAACGAAAAAATTTACAACAAATATTATACAGAATCGAAGACAGACATACAAAGTGCAAAGAAATGTTGAGTCTTAGTTATGTCTTAACCCAATAAGTGGTATCAACGAATGAGAGAAATTTTAGAAGTATTGTCAGCGTGATTTTTTTAAATATGTTTTGGACGACTATGCACTCTGTAGCACAGTGGTAGAGTGTCAGACTACAAATCCAAAGGTCCCAGGTTCGATCCCCACTAGGTCCTATGATTTTTATCTGTCACTTTCCACTTCTTCCACCTCTGGCAGTGTTGATGATGTGAAAAATACCAAGTAGCACCGTGGTTCGGAACCCACGTTAAAATGTAGGTCCCCCTATAACTGGCTGGGTAAGTCAGTTCGAAGGTTGGAGAAAGGCAACAGCATACCACCTCCAAATAGGACCATACCTAGTAAAGAACTGTGGTGTTCAAACCAATCTTCGGATGGTTGACTGCTTTACGGTTTTTTTTTTTTTTTTTTTTTTTTTTTTTTTTTTTTTTTTTTTTTTTTACACAAGAACAACTGATTAATGATGTAACAGCTCTCGATCAGATTGTGTAAGTATGATGATCACACCAGAAATCGTTGCATACAATGTCATAAAGACATAGTCAAAAGAAAACTAAGTGTTTGACTTCAAGAAGGAACCTGCAGAATACTACCTTTCTGATATGGAATTTTTCCATTCCAACATGTAACAATTGTAAGTGCTTTTATGGCCATATACAGATCAAAATTCTTTGCTGCAGGTAAGGAGAAGAAGAAGGGGACGTTTAGCAAGAAATCAACATCATGATATGACAATTTTCAAAGTGTATGTCATGTTCTAAATGGTGGCAAGGTTACAATTAAGTCATATCTATATGGCATCTGTTCTTTTGGACATGTCTGAAAGAACAGACGCCACTTTTGAGCCTGGAAAGAATATATAGAGGGGCTCTACAAAGGAAATGAACTTCGAGACAATATTGTAGGAAGGGAAGAGGATGTAGATGAAGATGAAATAGGAGATACTGTACTGAGAGAAGAATTTGACAGAGCCCTGAAAGACCTAAGTCGAAACAAGGCCCCTGGAATAGATGATATTCCCTCAGAGCTACTGAAGTCTCTGGGAGAACCAGCCATGACAAAATTGTTTCACCTGGTGTGTAAGATGTATGAGACAGGTGAAGTACCCTCAGACTTTAAGAAAAATGTTATAATCCCCATCCCTAAGAAAGCAGGTGCAGACAGGTGTGAAAACTACAGAACCATCAGTTTAATAAGTCATGGTTGCAAAATATTAACGCGAATTATATACAGAAGGATGGAAAAGCTGGTAGAAGCCGACCTCGGGGAAGATCAGTTTGGGTTCAGGAGAAATGTAGGAACACGGGAGGCAATACTCACTTTACGACTTATCCTAGAAGATAGATTAAGAAAAGGCAAATCTACATTTCTAGCTTTTGTAGATTTGGAGAAGGCTTTTGACAATGTTGATTGGAATAAACTCTTTAAAGTTCTGAAAAAAGCAGGAGTAAATTATAGGGAGCGTAAGGTTATTTACAACTTGTACAAAAACCAGACAGCGGTTGTCAGAGTTGAAGGGCATGAAAGGGATGCAGTGGTTGGGAAGGGAGTGAGACAGGGTTGTAGCCTTTCTCCAATGTTATTCAATTTGTACATTGAACAAGCTATAAAGGAAAGCAAGGAGAAATTTGGTGAAGGAATAAAAGTTCAGGGGGAAGAATTAAAAACATTGCGTTTTGCCGATGACATAGTAATTCTGTCAGATACAGCAAAGGACCTGGAAGAGCAATTGAATGGAATGGACAGTGTGCTGAAAGGTGCATATAAGATGAACATTAACAAGAGCAAAACTAGGGTAATGGAGTGCAGTGTAAGAAAATCAGGTGATGCTGAAGGAATTAGATTGGGAAACGAAGCAATAAAGGAGGTAGATGAGTTTTGTTACTTGGGCAGTAAAATAACAAATGATGGGCGCAGTACAGAGAATATAAAATGCAGAATGGCAATGGGTAGAAAAACGTTTTTGAAAAAGAGAAATTTGTTAACATCGAATATTGATTTAGGCCTAAGGAAGTCCTTTCTGAGGGCATTTGTATGGAGTGTTGCCTTGTATGGGAGTGAGACATGGACGATAAACAGTGCGGACAGGAAGAGGATTGAGGCTTTTGAAATATGGTGCTACAGAAGAATGCTGAAGATTAGGTGGGTGGATCGCGTAACTAATGAGGAGGTACTGAACAGAATTGGGGAGAAAAGGAATTTCTGGCATACCTTGACTAAAAGAAGGGATAGATTGGTAGGACACATTCTTAGACATCAAGGAATTGTTAATTTAGCGTTGGAGGGAAGTGTGTGGGGAAAAAATCGCAGGGGAAGACCAAGAGATGGATACAGTAAGCAGATTCAGACAGATGTAGGTTGTCGTTCTTATGTGGAGATGAAGAGGCTTGCTCAGGATAGGGTATTGTGGAGAGCTGCATCAAACCAGTCTCCGGACTGAAGACCACAACAACAACAATGCACGAAATTTATGACAATAACTGCAAATGGGTAACGTTGAAAATGTGTATTCAGTCGGAATTCGAACTCAGTTTCTCTGCTTTTTAGGCAGTTGCACTGACCCTTACACCACTGGGCACACAGCCATCATCACACCTACACAGAATTACACAAGTACGCCTCCTGTCAGAATTCTCCACTTTAACCTGCCCACTAGAACTAAAACTTGTAGTTTTTGTAATCTGATTCCCATAAGAGTAAGGGCCTAGGATAGGGTGAACAGACGTTCCGTATTTTACAGGATCGTCCCGTATTTTGTTGAAGTGTCCCGTTGTCCTGACAAAATAAATATGGGACGCAAATCCTCCCGTTTTTTTATTAACGGTCCTGTATATTTTGAAATAAATCGTCTTTAAGTACGGTAATCAGCAAAGTAAAGAAATGGAATGTGGCATAATAAAACAATAAATAAAGTTTGCTTTGATTAACTGATACTGAAATGAGGCACGAGTTTTGCAGTTTTTCCGTGATGCGCAGGTGTCAGCGACGAGATGATTCATTTTGGAAACTCCAAACGGGCAAACATGAGAGTGGATAGCCAACTCCGCTCTTAATTTGTGTCGCCGGCATTTTCCGCGCACTTTTAAATCAGTTCTCTAATTGTTTCCTTGTGTTTGTTTGCTATCTTTTGAGTGTATTCTGAGGTCGCTGCAATTGGAACATTTAACTGATTTTAGACTATTAGTAGCAGTTGACATCATCTCTTGCAGTGTACTGCACACTTTTATGAGAAATGCCAAGAACAAAATGTGTATTTACAGGCGAAATGAATACTGACTTTCTGTGTTTGAGAATAGAACAAGAAATGCAGAAATTATTTTGCACGTTGTGTAAAAGTAGCTTTTCAATCGAACATGGAGTTCGATCTGACGGCCCCAGCGGAGTGGCTGAGCGCATTGAGGCGCTATGCTGTGACGCGGGAAGCCGTTCCCTGTCGAGGGTTCGAATCCTCCCTCGGCATCTGTTGTTTACATATGAGATGGAACCAATACTGTACATACTAATTCTATGCTCGGTGACTGGAATGACGAGTTTGGAAAGGATGACTATGGCGTTGAGTGTATCAGAAGAGATCACAAGAGTTACGTTTATCAAACGTATAAGTTGCAAAAATTAAAGGCTCTACTCTGAACTATAGAATTGTTAAGGGTTTTAACATGGAATTGATGTCAGAATTGGTTGGTTTGAAAGACAATGTCATAATAAACGATGATATGGTAAGTTATTTGTTGTTGTGGTCTTCAGTCCGGAGACTGGTTTGATGCAGCTCTCCACTCTACTCTATCCTGAACAAGCCTTTTCATCTCCTCATAAGAATGGCAACTCACATCCACTTTAATCTGCTTACTATACGCGTCTATTGGTCACCCTCTGCGATTTTTACCCCAGACACTTCCCTCCAATGCTAAATTTACGATTCCTCGATGTCTAAGTATGTGTCCTACCAAGTGATCCCTTCTTTTACTCAGGGTATGCCAAAAATTGCTTTTCTTACCAATTATGTTCAGTACCTCTTCATTAGTTAAGCGATCTACCCACCTAATCTTCAGCATTCTTCTGTAACACCACATTTCAAAAGCCTCTATTCTCTTCCTGCCTGCACTGCTTGTTGTCCATGTTTCACTTCCGTACAAGGCAACACTCCATACAAATGCCTTCAGAAAAGCCTTCCTTACACTGAAATTAATATATGATGTTAGCAAATTTCTCTTTTTCAAAAATGCTTTTCTTCCCATTGCCATTCTGCATTTTATATCCTCTGTACTGCGACCATCGCATGTTATTTTACTACCCAAGTAACAAAACTCGTCTACCACCTTCATTGTTTCATTACCTAATATAATTACTTCAGCATCGCCTGATTTTCTAAGACCGCATTCCATTACTTTTGTTTTGCTCTTGTTAATGTTCATTTTATATGCTCTCTTCAACACACTGTCCATTCCATTCAACTGGTCTTCCAGGTCCTTTTCTGTCTCTGACAGAATTACAATGCCATCAGCAAAACGCAACATTTTTATTTCTTCCCCCTGTACTTTAAACCTTATTCCAAATTTTTCCTTGATTTCCTTCACTGGCTACAACCCTGTCTTAGTTTCTTCACAACTAATGCTTCCCTTTCATGTCCTTCGAGTCTAATAACTGCGGTCTGGCTTTTGTACAAGTTGTAAATAACTCTCCTTTCCCTGTATTTTATCCCTGCTGACTTCAGAATTTGAAAGATATTCTGATCTTCCTTTTATCATTTATTAACTCATGCTTTATTTATGACTTTATTATTTATGTGTGCAGGTTCTATACTTCGTAATTTACGTGATTCTCACGATATTCGTTTCATGGGTTCCATTGCTCATTTTATGCTTTTAACTTCTGTTTGTTTTAATGTTTCTAGATTGTGTTTATGTGGTATACCTTTTTTGGCTGGGTTTTATTAAAAGGATTTAATTCTTGAAATTGTTTGTTTAAGTTGAGTTGATTTTTTCTTTTTTCTTTTCCTTTTCCTACTGCTTTAAAGGCTTTTTATTCTTTTCGGTTGTGTTATAATTCAATATCTGGTGGTGATAATAATAATTATTCTTCTTATTCTTTTAATGATATTAGTTACTTTATTTCTTTTGGTATAATTGGTTTATTGATTGTTACTGTTTTGGTGGAAGACTTTTGTCTTGATTATTTTTTCCTGTACCTTATTTTATTGTTTTACCTTGATATTTAAAGTTTTTGACTTTATTAAATATTATTTTAGGTTCATATTTTGGGTATGTTATTTCTGATTGTATTTATTCTTATGAATTATAATCCTCAAATTTTTGTTATATTTACTGGTTCAATGTGATTTATACCTTTTCATTTAACTAATTACGTTAGATACTTACCTTCAAGTTTTGGTTATTACTCTTTAAGGTCTTTTGATTCTGGTTGGAATGAGTTAGTTGGTGGTCAAGGTTTAAATTCCTTTTTTTATATTTAATGAATTATATTCAGTCTTTATATGATTCTAATTTTAAGGTATACTTATTAACTTTTGTTTTTTGAATGTTTAGTTTGTTTGTATTATTTTGTATACCTAAATATCTTATTGTGTTGAGTTTGAGATTGAAGATGTTAGGGAAATATTTTTATTTTTAGGTATTTATAAATATTTAATTATTATTTTTACATTTAAAATTTAATGATTTTTAAATCTATATAAATAGAAATCTTAAAGGAGTATAACAGCTATTATAAAAAGTTAGCAGCTTTAATATTGACTTTACATTTCCTTAATTGGAACTATTGTTCATTTATATTATTAACAGTAATACGCCTCTCTTTGGCTTCAATTAATAAATAAGGGCATTTGTGTGCTTAATTTCAGGTTGAAACTGATTGCAATAGTTCGCTTCTTATTTTTAATTAAGGTTAATTGATATTTCAATACTTTTTGGATGCAAACCAACTGTTATTATTAACTATAACCCTAATTAGCTCATTTCAGTTCTCCTTGATTTCATTCATAATATAATCCTGTTAATAGAAGAATAAAAATAATATTGTTGATAATGTTCATACTATAATATTCGATGTTTTTATAATAATCACAAACAATAGAATCAATGCATTTAGTACATCAAAAATTAGGAAGATTACTGCAATTAGGAAAAATTGAATTGAGAATGGTATTCGCACTGATCTTTTAGGGTCAAATCCACATTCAAATGGTGATCTTTTTTCTCGATCTTTAATTGATTTTTTGATAGGGTTGTTGCTATTAATATAATAATTGTTGGTAATATAAATCTAATGATAATTCTTGTTATTAATATTATAATTATTTTTCTTGATATTTTCAAGCTTTTTGATTGGAAATGAAATGTACTATTTATACTAGAAAAATAATTATCTTCTTCATCAGTAGATTGATAAATATAGAAATAATCATACAACATCAACAAAGTGTCAATATGTGATGAGAATTTTTTATTATATGTCGTATTGGACATATTAATATTAATGTTGAACCAATAATTACATGTAATCCATGGAATCCTGTTGCTACAAAGAACATCGATCCATATACTACATTTGCAATAGTAAAGGGTGCTTCTCAATATTCATATATTTGTAGTACTGTAAAATAAAATCCTAATATTTCTGTAAAGAATAATCCTTGTATTGTTTGTGAGTGATTACATTCTATAATTCTGTGATGTGCTCATGTGATTGTAACTCCTGACGCTAGTAAAATTGCATTATTAAGAAGTGGAATTTGTATTGGACTAAATGTTTGAATTCCTATTTGTGATCATTTTATTCCTAATTCAATTGTTGGTGCTAATCTTCTGTTAAAGAATGCCCAGAAGACTGAAACAAAAAATAATACTTTTGATGCAATAAATAGAATTATTCCTCATTGTAGACCTTTTGATACTAATTTTGTGTGTAGTCCTTGGAATGTTCCTTCTTGAATTACATCTCATCACCATTGAAGTATTGTTAAGACAATAACAGTAATTCCAATAATGAGTAAATTTGTATTAAATGTATTAAATCACTTAGTTATCCCTGAGATTAAAATTATTCCTCCGATTGCTCTGGTTAAAGGTCATGGTCTATAATCTACTATATGAAATGGGTGGTTGTTGTTATTTGTTAACATAAGTTTAGTAAACTTCTCTTGAATATGATGTTCTTAGAATTGAAAATACATATGCTGATTCAAGAATTAATAGTATTATTTGTCCAATAATTAAAATTAATATAATTCTTGTTGTTAATGATGGTCCTATGTTTCCTAATAATGTTTATAATAGGTGTGTTGCAATTATGTTTGCTACTAATCGTACAGCTAATGTACCTGGATGAATGATGTTTCTAATTGTTTCAGTTAATACTATAAATGATATAAGTGCATTTGGTGTTCCTTGTGGAACTAAATGAATAAATATATGATTGGTATTATTAATTCATCCAAATAATATGAATCTTATTCATATTGGAAATGCAATTGCGAATGTTAATGTTATGTGTCTTGTTCTTGTTAAAACATATGTTAATAGTCCTATAAAATTATTAAATAATATTATAATAAAAATTGAAATGAGGATAAGTGTTGATCCTTGGGCGCATTTTCATTTATAATTAAAGACGACAAGTCACAGCTCGCCAAGAACTCATTCGCCTTCTTAGGCCTACTGTTTCTGTTGAAGGAGTTCAACCAATATCACTGTGTGTGGAATTATCCTCAGGTTGCCCACATTCCCCATGCCATGTCTATTCAAGCCCCACTCACGTTTTAGCTGGCCAGGATACCTCAGGCTCACATGAACTCGTGTGGATGGAGGAACTTAACACAGCATTTGAGAACTCGAAAACCACCCAGTCGCGGGCCGTCAGTCTCTCATACCCCTGATGCTGAGCTATCCATCACTGCAGATGCAAGCGACTTCATGGTCAAAGCGGTTCTTTGACAAAACTTCAACAGTGAACTGCAACCATTGAAATATTTTTCTAAAAAGCTAACACATGCTCAACACACGAGGTCAGTGTTTGACACAGAACTTTTCGCCTTGTATGCTGCCATAAAACACTGTTAATGCACTGAACTGACAGTCACTGCAAAATATGTTCTTTCAAACAATACACTTTCTTGAATAAATAGTGATAAATACTTATCATAATATATTTGAAATTCGTGTTATAGTATGCTGAATCTAATGAAGTTTGCTGGTTTATTACTCAGAGTAAATGAATGCATTTTGTTGTTTGACATTTAATGTTTTATTTTGCTGCAATATGGTGTGAGAACTTATGTTGAAAATGAAAATTTGCCTTTACTATGGTAATTAATTCAACTCCTGGGTAAGAGTATATACACGAACCTGGCAACCATAAACTATGAACAATATTAATGTGTCTGCTCAATCATTAGTCTCCAAATTTCCAGCCATTCTCATCCACTGTCAAAATCAACACCAACATTGTAAGTCAAATATAACTGAATTTATGTTAACAAATAAATCAGCAGCAATGCCTACATCTGCAGCAATATGGATTCCTCTTGAAATACAAGAGGGGTCCAATATGTACCTTTTATCAAGATGGATGGTATACTGTGTTCGAAATAAAAACAGAAAATATAAATAAAAGTTTATTTCAAATCATCTTACCTAGCTTCAAACAATGAAGACATAGACTTACAACCTGCAGTAAAATTTAACATTTTTCAATCTTTTGTACACAGTTACTTTTTTTAGTTTTATCATTTCTCCTCTTGGTAAAATTGTGTACCAAAATATTTGCACAGCAAAACAGCATGCAATTCACAACTGAATCAAGACAGTGTTATTTTTACAGTGAAACCCAGAAAAAAGATTGCTGGAAATGTTGTGGGATCCTTTCTTCGCAATTACTTTTCTATGAGTTGACTGTTGTAAATTTCTTGTTCCTTCAGAATTTTCTGAAATGGTAAATAGACATATGTCATACACTCTACTACATCATCTACGGGATTTGTCACCATCCTCTATCTTTTACAATAATTAAATCAATCATCCTGCTTCATTTCATCCTTAGTGAGGAATACCTTATAATATTAACAATGTTTATTTTAATAGCTTGGTGTGAGCAGTAACATGCTACCGGTATATAATGAAAAAGTGGCCAAGTATTCTCATCTATTCTATCAACATCATTTTCATCTACTGATACATTTAAAAATTCTGGTAGTGATGTTTCTTTATTCCCTGAATTTCAGTATGTGTAGAAAAAATGTCACTGCTCTCAATAACATCACCACCAACTACTTTTTGACTTAAGTAAAAGGGAAAACATAGTCTTTGTTCAGTTTCAAAAACTTGTCTTGGGGAAACATGATAATTTCCCCCACTTAGCTGGCAGTAGGCTATTTGCCCAACCTATCTTCTAAGCCGTTTGTAGGGTACTTTTTCCTGACAGCAATTAAGATCTGTTTTTCTCAGGCTACCAGTACTTACTGAAGTCAATCAGTGTAGCAGTTGTGTGTTTCAAAGCATTATGGGTCTCTTTTGTCACTTTCCTGTAATCACTAAATTTTCCAAAGAACATAATCATGACATGAAGCACTGTACGAATTTTTGTTTGTAATGGGATTTATTAGTTACTGGTTCTTGGAAAATATTTCTTAACCTTTGTCCCTTAAGTAATGTTTTTTGCAATATCTTCCCATTGCTTTCTATGAACCAAATTTTTCCAAAGTAACAACTGTCATATCACTGAAAATGTGCAACTCTAACCTGACACTTTGGCGTTCAATTGAGTTAGGTTATAGGGACTTCAAAGTTAATGAACTGCTACATTGCAGTAGTTCATCTTTTTCTATAATGTGCAAATCTTTCAGTGCTCTGAGAGATGATAAACCTTCGTTCAATGTCTCACTGAAGTCAGGAAAACACAGGATTTGCTCCTTTTGATTGAAGCAGTTATTGTGGATACACTTCAATAAATGGAGAATACCCACAAAACAGTACAATGGTCGATTTGCAGAAGACTGTACAGGATGAATGTACTTGGTTTTCATATCTGGAGGAGAAGAAAACGTAGACACTAGTTTTCTGTTAATTGCATTATTGTCAGCTACTATACCAACAACCTCAAATACAACTGCTTTTAGTTTAATAATGTAGCTTTAATTTAGGAGAATAGAACATCAGCCTTAATAGTATGAACTCGTAGAATGGATACCACATCTTTGTAAGGTGAGTCCATGCTCCATATCATAAAAACATAAGTACTGGTTGCACATAAAAATTTGTCACTGTTAAAGGCACATCCTACATTTCCACATTTGTAGTCTAGATGAGGCTTCAAATGAATTTCATCCATTAACAGGAGCTCAATTTTATCATCTGAGGTTAAAGTACCTACTTTATTTCTGATGTAACTCATAAACTGATCACTTTGTTGTGCAATGATAGGATTTGTGAACAGTTTACTACAAAGCCTTGAGAGCGAGTTACAACTAAGTACAGAAAAACTATCAGCACTCCTCAAAACTTTTAAGAATGTGGCCAAATACAATGTACTAATGACCACATTATCAAAGAATCAGTACTATACCTAAACTGAGATGAACATTTGCACTTCAAAAATGAAATCTATTCCTTCAAAAATATTATTTTAGTTTCGTTTCCTGAGAATGTCTCTAATAAATTTTGCAACATCTTCTCAGTTAAAGACAAAATTTTATCTATAGGAGCCTCAGCACTATTATATAGAAGATAAATGTTCTTAAGACCCTGCTAAGCACCTTTGTATGTTGCTTACTTTCCTGGGGAATTTCATGTTTCCAATACATTTCACTTCAATATCATTATTGAATACAATGAATAGTAAACCACTGCTTATAAGTTTGTAGCAAAAAATTCTTTGGTAAGGATTATGCTTTAGAAACACTAGGTTCACAGTGTCTGTTTTGTTTATAACTACCCAGTCACTGTGCATTTCACATACCTCAACTTTGTTTTCAGCTGTTCCTGTTCTAAATTATCAAACAATATCGCAGCAATAATTTTCACATGTGTGTCTACACTTTCCTGAATAGCAACTCGAGGGCACTACTTTCTAAACACTTCCTGTGATTTTCTGGATCCTTTCATGTCTCTGTTTCACTCAACAAGTATGATGGGAATCCTGGCAACTTTGATAGAATAGCATCTAAAATATTAAAAACGAAATATGTAACTGATCTCACACCATATATATAATATCACATTAGTTATGGCACTGTACTTTACTCAGAGTGTTACATGACTCAACTTTTTTCAAGCATGGATGGTCCAATGGTGCTGTCAACAGTGTTCCAGTTTTTGGGTCATACATGCTGGTACTGGTTAAAATATCACTCTTGATGAAATGCAGTTCACGTATCTTAAAAAAGCATACAGTTCTCTTTATAACATGTAATGAAAACTAATGAGGTATGAGATTATAAACGCATTCTTCTGTTTACTGTATTTTTTCTGCTAGACTATGTACATTGGAAGCAACTATGACACATTAAGCAAACAAATTTATCACAGAGTGCTTACTCAGTATACAGATTTGTCTTTGAACAGCCAATATCCATTTACGTCTTAAATTCTTGTCAGATGGAAAATAAAATAGACTGACTTTAGCCATTATCATAATTGCCCCTGCATTTGGCGTACAAGATCTTTGGGGGATTTTGATTGAGTAAGATCAAATAAACAACACAAACTAAACAGTCTACCCACTTCCAACGACAAGCACAGAAAAAATATCAAAATGCTTCAAAACATGCTGTGTCGCCACTTAGAATCAAATCCCTATCTAGAGCACTGTATACTACAAGCAGAACACTCTGCCATTTTGAATCACATGTTGAAGGTGCGCATTTAAACACTACGGAACACTTACATTTTTTAACGTGCTCTTAAGGCCATTAAATATACTTCCCTAAAAAATATTACAGCATAGTAAATTTCTTTGCTTACATTCGACTGTAAGAGGCAAGCAACTTAAGGTTACTGATATGATAGATATTTACAGATATGATGCATTCGCTTACTTTCCAAATGAAAGCATATGATTCCATTCTAAATATTTACCAAATACATTGAAAACATGTTACAATTATCGTATTTTCTAGTTTATAAATGGTACATTCACATACCATTACAATAACTAAGAGTTGTATTCGAAAACAGTTATGGAATAATGTTAAATTGCGATACTGTACTTCCATATTCCTCCCTCTAATGCCTCACATATTTTACACACATCGTATTTCAGAGAATATTTTACATCAAAATGTGTATAATTACTTCAAACGCTGGTTTTGTTCGATAACGAGTAAATAAAATCTCTCTGGTACCATGCACTTTGAAATAAAGCGAATGTTATAAGCTAACTTTTAAATTTAATGCCATTGTTGTACGACTTCTTTCCTGTTCGCATTTTTTGGGGAGTTCAATTTAAAAAGTAGCTTACTTGAAACAGACTGTATGTTGTGTTATGTTAAAAATCTGTATCAAAATGAAACCATTGCTTCCATGTATAGGCCTATATTTTCAGTAATAGCTCTCTGTGAGCATAACTATTTCTAATACGAATAAAAAATGATTTGTTCTTAATGTCACACAGATAGTTGCTAGATTTTGGCGTCCATACTTGGCATCTCGTATTTACAAGTCATTGTAACAGAATGGTTGGCAGAATGTGGCCTTGGTGTGGGCTAGTCGAAAAGATGTCCGATGGCTTAGAGAAAACTAGGTTTAATTGACCAACATAATACAGAATGGTGAGAAGGCAGTTTACTAACTTGCAAGATAATAGGAATATTAGCTCCTGCGGAGCATGGCTATGGATGGCAGGAAGTTAGCTGGAGCTAACAGTTAAGGCATGTTCCTTGGACGGAGGCTTCAAAGCAGAAGAAGGTAACCAGCTGCACCGGTGGTGCGGCAGGGGGTCTAGCGAGCTGCCCACATAACCCCGAGGAGCGTTCTGATTGGGGTCCCGCAGTAGTGCTGACTGTGGGGCATGATAAACCCCAGTCTGTGATACCGGGCCTCCATGCAGGGCTGATACGGCGGGCACATGGGAGGATGCATGATGGGCAAAATCCATACACCTGGCCATTCACCACTGACGGTGGTGAGCAAACCAGAAAAATTCCCATCATGGGGCAGCTTTAAAAGATACTAAATTTTTTTATTTGGAGGGGGGGGCATTCTCCGGAAGGGCAGATATTCTGGTGAATTCCTTTCCCGTTCGCAAAACGTGTATAAAGGGGTTAAGAAATTATTTCCATCAACAATCAATAAAGGATAATTAATAAAAGATAATTAACAATCAACAAATAACGAATAAAAACACGAAGTTAAAATTTATAGCTCCACCTTGGAGGTAACCACAATCATAACATTAGGAATCATGTACCTGTAGTTTATCAATTTTATCAATTACTATATTATTCTCTAGTACACTTCCAGAAGAGAAAGCAGTCAATAACATGTGGTAAGTGTACTTGTATGTAGTGCAGAGTGTGGGTGTACAGCAAGTCATTACGTGAAAGGTAGTTTAGACATGTCCAAAGTTAATTAGCACTGGTCTGGAGGGTTAAACGTCGCTCTAGAAAGTGTTTGTGTTGTGGACTTATACTCATGTTTTGCATAAAACTAAGAAACATAAAGGCAGCTTTTAATATATAATGTAGCATGATAGTACATTGGTGCTGCAATTATGACTAAAGGAAACTATTACTGCCTTCTCGAAGTTTACATAATTTTTTTTTTTTTTTTTTTTTTTTTTTAAGAAAAAGGAAGAAAATTTACAATACTTCTTGACCCATAGGACGATGTAGTTCTTGCTTCACAAACGTCTCCAGATGCGAATGTGGATCGCACAAACGAGACTCAATTTTTTTGGCAGAGACTGTAGCAATTCTACAAGCTATAAAGTTTGACGCTTTAACCTCCTTTCGTAAGATACAAATTGTGACAGACTCTCAGAGTGTCCTTAAAAATATTCAATACCATAGGTGGAATAAAACAACCAATCATTAAATATTAGAGGTGATGCACGGATATATGAACTGCAAACAGAGAGGGAAAAATATAACATTGTTATGGATTCGTTTCCACTGTGGTATATGTAATAATGAGTCAGTTGATAAATTAGCGAAACAAGCTATTACTTCAGGAAACATTATAGATTTGAAACTGCCATACACTGATTTCTTAAATGAGATTAAGAGTCTTGCAAAAACGCGATGGCAAGAAATGTGGAATGTGACCCAGCAATTTAAAGGTGGATATTATGCGGCCATACAGCCTGAAATTCCAAGACCATGGTTTGCGAGAACGATTTCTACCATCATCCGACTCTGATTTAACCATGCATCTTTCCCTGTTCATCAAAATAAAATTCACATATATAATTCATCTGCCTGTGAATGTGATTTTGTGACTGATGAAGACGTTAACCACATCCTGTTCTCATGTCCAAAATATGAAAGTTAACGTTCACTGTGTGATGAGCTGTTTAACATAGTCCTGCTGAGTGTCGTCCGGTTGGAACAGGAACATTGTATCCATTGTCGTCTCAGCTTCACGGCCATGGAGCAGGAAAAACGGAGTGAAGCCTGTGGTGTCTTGTCTTGTGGTATTGTAAGCAAATGTCACAACTGGCAGAATTGTATCCCAATTCTTCAGCTCAACATAGCCATCGACAGCATGTCGGCTAACGTCTTGTTAAAACGTTCCGTAATACCATTTGTCTGAGGATGGTATGCAGTTGTCATTCTGTGGACAATGTTGCACCGTGACATTACCTCTGATACTAGTTTTGACTGGAATACTTTGCCACGATCAGATATCATGACACGTGGTGCTCCATGCTTCAAAATAATGTCTTCTACAAGGAATTTTGCGATCTCTGGAGCTTCTACAGTCGGCACAGGTTTGGTGACAGCGTAGCGTGTGAGGTAGTCACTGCAGACTATTTTCCAACGGTTACCGGTTGTCGACTTCGGGAACCTCCCTAAAAGATCGATCCCAACTCGGTGGAATCGAGCTGCTGCCGGCGGAATCGGTACGAGATGCCCTGGAGGTAATTGCGGCACATGCTTCCGTCGCTAGCACTCTTTACAGTGACTCACATAGTGCTTGACAGATCGGTAGAGACCTTTCCAGTAATACCTACGTCTGATTCTGTCTAGGGTCTTCACGAATCCCAGATGACCGGATATTGGAGCATCATGGAAATATTTGAGGTTGTTGGGTTGTTTAAGGGGGACCAAACTACAATGGTCATCAGTCCCGGAAATATTTGAGAATAGCTGGCTGGAGATGAGCTGGAACAACAAGCAGCCATTTGGGGCCCAGTGGATCGTAGTTGCTCTTGTACAATGTTCCGTTTATAAGTTGGAACTCTCCATTGGTCGTTTCTCCTTTCTCCAAGGCCTCTGTCGTTTTTAATAGTGTTGGATCTTCTCTCTGTTCAGTTGTAACGTCATCTAATTCAGTGAGAGCCGAAATTTGATTAATGCTGTTGTGTTCCCCTAATGGATTCCTCGAAAGGCAGTCGGCATCCTTGTGTTTGCGCTCGTTCTTGAATACCACTGTGACATCGTACTGTTGGAGTCTTAGTGCCCATCTTGCTAGTCGATCTGATGGATCCTTCAAGCTAGTCAGCCAACACAAAGAATGGTGATCTGTCACGACGGTGAATGGTTTGCCGAATAAATACGGCCGGAACTTGTTGATAGCCCAGATAACCGCGAGACATTCTTTTTCAGTTGTAGAGTAGTTTATCTCGGACTTTGAGAGTACTCTTGACTCATAGGCTATCACTTTTTGGCACTTTCCTGAACTTGTACAAGCACTGCACCAATCCCATAGCCACTGGCGTCTGTGTGCAGTTCCGTTTCTGCATTCTCGTCGTACAAGACTAGCACTGGTGCTGACGTTAGAGCCTCCTTAAGTGCCCGGAAAGCTCTTTCTTTTGGCTCATCCCAGTAAAATTTGGCGTCTCCCTGCAGAAGTTCTTGTAATGGACGTGCCTTGTTACAAAATCCTTTTATGAAACGTCGGTAGTATGAGCACAGCCCGAGAAAACTTTTCACATCACGAATGTGCTGAGGAGTTGGAAATTCTGTGACTGCCCTTACTTTATCTGGATCAGGACGAACACCATCTCCATTGACTAGGTGCCCCAGGTTTTTATCTCTTTGGCGACGAAGAGCCACTTCTTTGGATTGAGGCGGAGACCTGCAGCCTGAACACACTTTAACACAGTTGACAGGCGACTCAGATGTTCTTCAAATGTTTTCGAGAAAACGACAATGTCATCTAAATAGCAGAGACACGTCGTCCACTTAAGGTGTCTAAGCAAGTTGTCCATCATGCGTTCGAATGTGGCTGTAGCATTACATAATCCAAATGGCATTACTTTAAATTCATAGAGGCCGTCGGGTGTAATAAAAGCCGTCTTCTCCCTGTCAGCAGCGTCAACCTCGATTTGCCAGTAACTTGTCTGCATGTCCATAGTTGAGAAGTATGTAGCTCCTTTCAAGCAGTCTAAGGTGTCGTCAAAACGCGGCAGTGGGTAGACATGTTTCTTTGTGATTCTGTTCAGCCGCCGATAGTCGACACAGAATCGCTACGTGCCATCCTTCTTCCTTACGAAGACCACCGGAGACGACCAAGGACTCTCCGAAGGTTGAATAATGTCATCTCGCAATATCTTCTCCACTTCCTGCCGAATTATCCGTCTTTCAGCTGGCGACACTCTATACGAACGCTGGCTAATTGGCGGATGATCCCCAGTATTGATACGGTGCTTTATCGTGGGCCGTTTCATCTGACTTTTCGTCTGCTGAGGTGTGAATGTACCCGAAAATTGGCGTAGTATACCTAACACCAGCTGGCGTTGTTCCTTGGTCAGTCCAGGCCCTATTGACGGTTCCACGTTTGTTTCCTCCAGCGTGTTGTCTGTACTAACAGCAGGGCATGGGTCTTCATTGATGACATTGAGCTCACCGTCCTGGATTGGTTCAGCTGTCCCGATACACATTCCCTTGGGGATAAGTTGTGACTGCTCGTGACAATTTGTGATCCAAATCTCTCCTTGACCACCGGTAATGCTTATGATAGCCGCTGGTATGTAAATTTCTTTTGTGAGCCTCATAAACTTTTTACTATCAACAAGAACTTCACAGTTTAACCAGTCATCTGTGTTTGTGGCTGCAACTCTTCTCATTGTCACCGGCGGTAACGTCACATCGTCAACGGCAAATAACTTCCCAAAAAATTCTGTATTACTGGTACACGTTGGAACAACTTCTTCAATTTGCAGCTCAGATCTTCCACAGTTAATGATAGTTTAGGATCCCTGAAGGATGTCCCATCCGAGGATGACATTGTGACTACATTCTGTTAACACGACAAATTCAAACGGCTGCGTCCTGTTGTTGATGGTTATTCTTGCAACACAAATTCCTGCTGGATGGACGTACTTTCCATTCGCGACCTTCAGCACAGTTGCTTCCGTATCACAGAACATTGTCTTCTTTAGTGTGCGGCGGTAATTATCCGATAATACAGAAAAATAGGCTCCTGAATCAACAAGTGGCCGGACAGGTTGGCCGTCGATTATGACGTCGATGAGATTTCCCGACATCTTGGCGACAGTCGTCCATGGAGGATTTTCATCTGCGGCGGCCTCACCTCCGTAGATGGTCGCCTGGCTAAGTTTTCCTGGGCCCGGCGGCTAGGGGAGCGGCTGGTACCTCTGTACGGCGATAGTGAACGGCTGCGGCGCGTCGAGGAGCGACCTCGTCTAGGGTACGGCGATGGGCTTCTTCCCATAGGTCGACTGAACTCATCAGCAGGTGACTGCCTGGGATAGAACGGCTCCGACGGCTGACGTCTTGCGGCAAAATAATCATCGAATACTCGCCTCCTCTCTCTGCAGTAGCGTACGACATGTCCAGGGCGTCCACAGTGGAAACACAGTGGTGTGTTGTCTTCTGTCCTCCAGACGTCTGTTCTTCTGCGGGGCGTCATAGTTAACGGGGGAGTTGGTTGTGGTCGCGTCGATCGGTTCATGGGCTGCCGTTTGGCGGCTGCAGCGTAAGTCATAGCAGGGCGACGCCATTCTTCACGTCGGGTGCGACTGATGGGGCAGACAGGAGCTAGTGTTTGAAAAACCTCGTCCTCAGCGGCGTCGGCTACCTCGCGACTTACAGGGCTCACATCCATTGCCATAATCTGATGCTCGCTCGGTCTAATAGTCCCGGCTGCCATGCACTGTTGTAATTCTTCTCTCACGATTTGTCGTATGAGAGAAGCCAAGTCCTGCTGGTCTTCCACAACGGCCATAGGGACTACATTTGGGAGTCTGTCATACTTCTTGCGTCCAACCCTCCTTTGTTGCATCTCTTCAATAGGCTGGCACCACTTGATGAACTCTTCTGTCGTAGCGACGTCTTTTATCAAAAGAGCTTGGTACATATCTTCTGCAATTCCCTTCATCAGGTGCGTGATTTTGTCCGCCTCAGTCATGTTCGGATTCACTATGTTACACAGGGCCAAAACATTCTGTATGTACGATTGTGTCGGCTCACAATGTCGTTGGGCCCGGTTCTTCAGTTGTTCTTCCGCCGAGCGGATTTGACGCTGGCGGTCTCCAAACGTCTTCTTAAGTTCCTCCTGGAACGTCTCCCAGTCATTCAATTTGTCTTCGTTGTTCTCGAACCATTGCTGGGCTGTTCCATCCAGATAGAAGTAAACGTTGGCCAAGCACATCGTATGATCCCACCTGTTGTACTTGGCGACTTGCTCGAACCCTTTTAGCCATTTCTTTGGGTCCTGTCCAGCGTCTCCAGAGAACACCGACGGGTGCCTGATGTGTAGCTGGCTTACTGCTGGTTTCGTTTCCATAGTTCGTCTGATGATACGGACTCTTGGAAGGACGTACTCGGAATATCCCTTGTATTTCGGTTCCAGTCCGTGTAAGCGACGGCTTTTACGTTGCCTAATCAGAGCCACGGTGATGCAGCTGTTGCACAATGTACCCGGCGCCTCCACCAAACAATGTCGCGTTGCAATGGAGGCAGGCTTGACTTCGAAGGCAACTAAACACAGCACTTATACTGAAAGCTCGTTTATTACGAACTCAACATACACGCAGCACTGACTGCCTCTCAGGCAGAGTGCTCTGCTATTTATACACAGACAGAATTTACCAGAAATTAGAAGAACAGTTAACATAAGAAACAAGTAGAATTTACAAGTGAACATAAGAAAGATGTAAAACCTTCTGGAATTGTCAATTACAAAGAAATAAATTATTGCCAGTGGGCGGGATTGAACCGGCGACCTTCTGCTCCGCAGTCCGTGACGCTATCCCCTGCGCCACGCCGGCAGTTATTGTCTGTGGTCTCTCGTGGCAATATAGAGGTATTTGGAGGTAACTTAAATTTCTGTTCTATCTGTAATTCAGGACTAAATAGAGCGCATCCTGTGCTGTTATCACCTGTTATTTTAGACCCATCTGTATATAACTGGATTACCCAATTTCCTGTTTCTTTTCTTTCATATTCCAATGTTATGGTTTTCTCTCTCTGGTCCTCTATTATTTGAAATGGAATGTGATCCCTGAGGAGGAGGTAGTTGTAACTGTAGATAGGTAACTGTATGCTCGAGGCAATGTCTCTATAGCTATCTGCATCATTTTTGTAAGTCAAGAGAAATCCATATAGCTTTTTATCCCGATTTCCTGAAGGTGTGCGGCAGGTTTGTAGAATGTGATGTATTGGATGTTGTGAAAAAGATAGCTTCACTACAATGAATCGCTTTAAGAGGATATTCCCCCTTATATGAAGGGGCATCTCATACGCTTCCACTAGTAGTGCATTTGTTGGTGTAAACTTCATCCCTCCTAAGCACACACATATGCATCTGTATTGGAATGTATCTATTTTTTCTAAGAGCTTGTTGGTTGCATGGCTGTAGAATATACATCCGTAATCGAGTCTAGAGCGAATGAGGGAGCGATACAGGAGCAATAGTACTGAAGGATGCGCCCCCCACCATGTAGTTGTCAGTGATCTTATGATATTGCTGCGCGAGACCACTTATACTAACTGCTGGCATGGCGCAGGGGATAGCGTCACGGACTGCGGTGCTGAAGGTTGCCAGTTCAATCCTGCCCCCCCGGCAAAAAATTTATTTCTTTATAATTAACAATTCCAGAATGTTCTACATCTTTCTTATGTTCACTTGTAAATTCTACTTGTTTCTTATGTTAACTGTTATTCTAATTTCTGGTCATTTCTGTCTGTGTATGAATAGCAGAGCACTCTGACTGAGAGTCAGTCAGTGCTGCGTGTATGTTAAGTTCGTAATAAACGTGCTTTCAGTATAAGTGCTATGTTCAGTTGTTCAGAAGTCAAGCCTGCTCCCATTTCAACGTGACATTATTTGGTGGAGACCCCGGGTTATCCTGTGCAACAGCTGCATCACCGTGGCTCCGATTAGGCAAGGTAAGAGCCGTCGCTTACACGGACTGGAACCGGAATACAAGGGATTTACCGAGTACATCCTTCCAAAAGTCCGTATCATCAGAAGAACCATAGAAACGAAACCAGCGGTAAGCCATCTGCGCATCAGACACCCCTCGGTGTTCTCTGGAGACGCTGGACAGGACCTAAACAAATGGCTAAAAGGGTTCGAGCGAGTCGCCAAGTACAACAGGTGGGATCATACGATGTGCTTGGCCAACGTTTACTTCTATCTGGATGGAACAGCCCAGCAATGGTTCGAGAACAACGAAGACAAATTGAATGACTGGGAGACGTTCCAGGAGGAACTTAAGAAGACGTTTGGAGACCGCCAGCGTCAAATCCGCTCGGCGGAAGAGCAACTGAAGAACCAGGCCCAACGACCATTCCGGCTTCAGCTGTCGCCGCGGACGGACGCTTTCGGTCTCTGCTGCGAGTTGTCAGTGTTTACGTCGGTGTTTACTATCGTGTTCTGTGTCTGACTGTGTCAACGTGTTACTACCTGTGTCATATCCTTAACGGGATAGTTGTCGTTAATTCGACGGATAGTGCTCTTTATTTGGAATCTCGGTTTTGACCGAATTCCCCCGGCAATATTACAGCATGGAAAACTCACTCCGCAAGAATACTGTGGTTTTTGCTTTCGACAAGGAGACTCGGCGGGTTCAACCAACGACGCTGGAGATCGACGACTGGATTACACAGGTACTTGGCATCAATCCTGACTCAGTTCATACGGCGCAACTAGACTCTGATAATTACTGTGTTTTTGTAAAATTTCTGGATGCTGTTACTGTAGATAGACTGCTCAATAGAACTGGCAAACATGTTGAATACGTGCATAGAGACGACACAAAAAGTAAGGTGTCTGTAAAGCGAGCTGACTCGGCATATAAAACAGTTAGAGTGTTAAATGTCCCTATTGAAGTTGACAATGAGAAAATTAGGGACGCTCTGGCTAAATATGGGGAAGTAAAGGAAATTTTTAATGAACGTTGGTCCAAGCAATATAAACTGCAATGCTTTAATGGTGTCCGTTCCGTTGAGATGGAGGTGAAAACTAACATTCCTTCATATATATCGGTGGAAGGCCAAAGAGCTCATATTGTTTACTCTGGACAAACCCCCACGTGTCATGTTTGTAATGAAGCAGGTCATTTACGGCAGGATTGCCCCCGTCGTGTTGTTGTACTGAAAAAGAATTTAATGCAACGCCGTAAATTAACTATAAACGAAGTGTTGGCTACTGCTAATTCTGACCACCAGGCGGATATCCCTAATGCTGCAACAAGTCTTGATGACAGTTCTCTTGACGGCAGTGCATTTCCTCCGCTCCCGACACGGTCAAGTCAAGATTCGTCCTACCGCGATAGTGATGTGCAAAATAAAAAACGGCCTATTGCGCTCACTGATGATCACGTAGATGACGATACCTGTAGTTCGCCGGCAATTCGCAAACAGAAATCGTGTAGCGACGACTTCTCGGAAAAAATAGAAAACATGCAAGTGGAATTGTTACCGGATCCAAGCCTATCTCATGTTTTGCAACAAGCAGCAACGGCCAGCGAAGGTAGTGGGATGAGGGAAATGACACAAAATGTCGAACAATCTGCACATTCTAGCGAGGCTAACCAGCTGCCTCAGCGCGTGACGGTGGACTTGGTTGACGCACATCCACAACAACCACCATCCGCGCCGCAGACAGCAGTAGGAAGAAAACCGGCGGAAGTGTTAGGTCAACAACTTGTGTCTATACAGTCAGTGCGCGAAGAACCGCAACATGATACGGTCGAAACAAAACATATGGCGGTGATAAGTAAACA
Organism: Locusta migratoria; assembly: GCA_026315105.1. NCBI lineage: Eukaryota > Metazoa > Arthropoda > Insecta > Orthoptera > Acrididae > Locusta > Locusta migratoria. The sequence goes on along the minus strand of CM048747.1, from coordinate 328,322,758 downwards.
GATTTCAATAACAGCCGGCGAGGCGGCGGCGGCAGCAGCGCCAACACCGGGCGCGGAAGTTGCAGCCGCTGCCTCTCAGGTTTTCCAGAGACGGGGTAAATTAAAACCACAGCCGAATCTCTCTGTCGCTCGAAATCAGGCATCAACGAAGTCACAGAGAACTAATAAAAAACAGAAGAACATACGATACGACGTAGTCAGAGAGCAGACGGAAGACGAACTTTCTGACGACGTCACCGACGCACAACCCCGACAAACTAAGCAGTCCAGTGGAAACTAACGGTTAAGAGTCCCTCCACCTGCGTAACATGATAAACGTCTGGATACATTGTAGAGAAACAAGGACTTAAAATATAGCACTCAGACTTTAAACCGAACTCTAGTTACAACCCTAAGCAATGCAAGCATATTCTCTTACCACGATAAACATTAACAAGATACGATCTGATTTAAAGGTAGCGGCCCTTAAAGAATTCTTGTATGACTCTGATACTGATATTGCTTTTCTTCAAGAGATAACGACGACACACCTCACCGTATCTGGCTATGTAGAAATCCTGAACGTCTCCCTTGAGTCGACTACAGGAACCGCCTTTTTAATCAGGGAGGGTATTCCAGTAACAGATGTAGAAAAATTGGAGTCTGGCAGGGCTGTAGCAATTAATATTTACGGAATAACATTTATTAATTTGTACGCCCCATCTGGGAATTCTAATAGATCAGCAAGAGCAGCATTTTATAAAGGAGAAGTAATTTATTTGTTACGTAAAAATCCAGTACGTCTTGTAATCGGTGGCGATTTCAATTGCGTCCTAAATCGTAAGGATCAAACACCAAACTTTAATGGATCGGTGGAACTGAAACACTTAGTTAATGAACTTCATCTTAAAGATACGTGGGAAATCAAGTATCCAACGTTAGTCCAATACACATATGTGTCATCCTCTTCCTGTAGTAGAATCGACAGAATCTATGTTTCTGAAACCCTACAAAGCTCCCTCCTGAAATCAGAAATAATTCCAGCATATTTCAGTGACCATAGTAGCATGCTCGCTTGCTTAAATTTACCTGCACAACAGACTCGTATTTACAGAAATCAGTGTATCTTTGTTGGAAGAACAAGACTTGGCAGACGAAATAACAGCAGCGTGGAGCACGTGTCTGAGATTTATAGGGAGGTACCCTACAGTATTAGACTGGTGGACCACGTGTGCCAAACCTAGGTTACGTCGGGTTCTTAGAAGTTACGGTTACCAGAGAACTAGGGAGCTGAAAGGTGCAATGGAATATTATTACATTTTGCTCAGAGACCTATACCACCAGGCAAATGTATCAAACATCCGATTACAAGACATCAAGAGAGTCAAAGCGAAACTACGTACACTTAAAAGGCGACAGATAGAGGGTCTTAAAATCAAGTCCAAAGCGAAGTCAATAGTAGAGGACGAAACAACATCTTTGTATCATTTGATTAGGCATGCACAGAACAGACGCCGAACTCTAGTAGACGAACTGACGCTAACGAACGGTACGACACTGACAACTCAGAAAGATATTATGGGCGAGGTTCATAACTACTTTAAAACACTTTATTCCCCCGGACAGTTGATGAAAGATCTATCCAAGACTTCATTCACATCGTGACACCGAAGTTAACGGCAGAGGATAACGACGGATTTCTTTCTGAAATTAGCAATGATGACGTACTTGAGACAGTGTTGAATTCCCCGCTAAATAAATCTCCTGGTCCTGACGGTCTGCCTATTGAATTTTACGTCAAATACTGGTCCATAATTGGTGACAAATTTACGTGTCTTGTAATGAGATTCTAAATGGGAATACGATACCTGAGGACTTTAAAGAAAGTAAAATAGTTCTTATCCCGAAGAGCAATACCAAAAAGAGTTTGAATAACTTCCGCCCGATTTCCCTTTTAAATTCAGATTATAAGATCGTGTGCAAAATTTTGAAACAGCTACTTTCCCTTCACTCAACCAAAATAGTTAGTCGACACCAATCATGTGTAGCAAATAGAAGTATCTTTCACACCATCTCTGAATACAGAGACATAATCGCCGTAACATGTGTAACCAAGATAAAATGTGCTCTCATGTTCATTGATTTCTTCAAAGCTTTCGATCGTGTAAACTATAACTTTTTATTCGCAGTAATGGAAAAACTGGGTTTCCTCCAAAGTACAGTTAATGTAATAAAAAATATGGTGACTGGTATACGGGCGAAAATTGCAGTCAATGGCCAGCTATCATCACAGATCCATCTGCTCCGTGGAGTTCCACAAGGCAGTCCGTTGGCTATGTATTTGTATGTAATTGCACTAGAGCCACTATTACTAACTGTTCATGCTCACCTCTCTGGTATACCTTTCTCTAGCCAAAAAACTGTCATAAGGGCTTACGCTGACGACGTGGGGGTTGTCGTGAGGGACCGAGTCGAACTGGTCCGGCTGAAACAGATACTTCAAAAGTACTGCAGTGTGTCCGGGGCACTCGTGAATAACGATAAAAGTAAACTGTTAAATCTAAGGGGTCTTGAAAGAATAGATACAGACTGGGAAAAGTGGTCAGTACGCACAAAGCACTGGGGACAATCCTGACACCATGCCCAATGAAAATGACAGCCGTCAATTGGAAAGCTACCTTAAGGAACATTCATGGGGCTGTAATAGCCAATTCTTAACGATATATGGATCAAGTTCAGAGGGTGAAATTTATAAACAGTTGCATTCCTTCCAAGGCCTTCTACATAGCTCAAGTCTTCCCTCTACCTAAGACGATAGGTAAAAACGTCATGTCGGTGGTTGCCAGTTACTTATGGAAGGGAGAGATCTTCCGAGTGAATCTGCAGACTGTCACGCTAGACCCTAGTAATGGCGGTCTAGGTCTGGTTGATATACATAACAAGGCATCCGCTCTGTATCTGAAAAGGTTACAGAATATATTTAAAGATAGCCCAGACAGTATAACAACTAAACTGTTCAAAAGTGTAGCGCCACAGAGTCTTAAGCCCCCTGTAGATGTACAAAGAATTAATACCAAATTACAGCATGTACGAGCCTTTTACATTGAAGCAAGTTACATTAGCAGAAGAATAATGAACTCACCTAATATCAGAGCAAGCGACATCATGCGAGAAAGACGGAGGAACGAAGTGAGAAGTAAAATTGAGGAGAAATATTCCAATTACAACTGGAAGATTATATGGGCAAACATCAATATGAAAGGCCTCAGTTCCGATGTCAAATCTGCCTGGTATAAAACAGTGCACAATACTGTTACCACAAATGAAAGACTCTACGCTATCGGTCGCAATGACACAAATCTCTGCTTGAAATGTAATCTGGTGGACACAGTACTCCACAGATTCACTTGTAATGCACGCATTAATAATTGGCATTGGTTGCGATCCAAAATCGCGCTTCTGACAAGGGCTACTCCTGATATGTTACATCGGAGCTTCTCTATCGGCCGCAAATAAAATATTTCCCTCAGACGAAAAACAATGCCATCCACTGGATAATGGATAACTATGTAAGCTATGTAATTAACAATTTGGGCGCGGATAATGAAATCGATTTACAGTTATACATGAAAATGCAGTACGAAAGAGTTAAAAAATACCCAGATCAGAAAAAGAAATATGGGAACATGTTGAAAATACTTTTTGAAAGACAAGATATTGGTTAGGGTTGTTAGCTGATTTTAATGGATTTTGCTGCTTATTCCACGTTTGTATACATACAGTTGTTTTAATTTCATGTTAAAAGAAAAAAAAAAAGAGGAAAGTTGATATGTATGTAGTAACCGTGGGTCGTGGGGGCGGCTGTTGCAGTGCTGCTGGCCACCAGAGCCGCGGCAGGCCGCGCTCCTCTCCCCTCTCCAGAAGTGGTGTTTTTGTTTAACGTTCTGTAGGTATTGGTTTGGAAGCTCAGTGCCGTTTGTCACATTTCAAACGGAGGAGGTCATGTTTGCTGGTTTTAAATGGTTTTTTGCTGCTTATTCCACGTTTGTATACATACAGTTGTTTTAATTTCATGTTAAAAGAAAAAAAAAAAAAAAAGAGGAAAGTTGATATGTATGTAGTAACTGTGGGTCATGGGGGTGACTGTTGCAGTGCTGCTGGCCACAAGAGCCGCGGCAGGACGCGGAAAAAAAAAAAAAAAAAAACCCAAATGGTGAGCCGACACAATCGTACATACAGAATGTTTTGGCCCTGTGTAACATAGTGAATCCGAACATGACTGAGGCGGACAAAATCACGCACCTGATGAAGGGAATTGCAGAAGATATGTACCAAGCTCTTTTGATAAAAGACGTCGCTACGACAGAAGAGTTCATCAAGTGGTGCCAGCCTATTGAAGAGATGCAACAAAGGAGGGTTGGACGCAAGAAGTATGACAGACTCCCAAATGTAGTCCCTATGGCCGTTGTGGAAGACCAGCAGGACTTGGCTTCTCTCATACGACAAATCGTGAGAGAAGAATTACAACAGTGCATGGCAGCCGGGACTATTAGACCGAGCGAGCATCAGATTATGGCAATGGATGTGAGCCCTGTAAGTCGCGAGGTAGCCGACGCCGCTGAGGACGAGGTATTTCAAACACTAGCTCCTGTCTGCCCCGTCAGTCGCACCCGACGTGAAGAATGGCGTCGCCCTGCTATGACTTACGCTGCAGCCGCCAAACGGCAGCCCATGAACCGGCTGACGCGACCACAACCAACTCCCCCGTTAACTATGACGCCTCACAGAAAAACAGACGTCTGGAGGACAGAAACAACACACGACTTTGTTTCCATTGTGGGCGCACTGGACATGTCGAACGCTACTGCAGAGAGAGAAAGCGAGTATTCGACGATTATTTTGCCGCAAGACGTCAGCCGTCAGAGCAGTTCTATTCCAGGCAATCACCTGCTAATGAGTTCAGTCGACCTATGGGAAGAAGACCATCGCCGTCCTAGACGAGGTCGCTCCTCGACGCGCCGCAGCCGTTCACCGTCGCCGTACATAGGTACTAGCCGCTCCCCTAGCCGCCGCGCCCAGGAAAACTAAGCGAGGCGACCATCTATGGAGATGAGGCCGCCGCAGATGAAATTCCTCCATTAACGACAGTCGCTAATATGTCGGAAAATCTCATCGACGTCATAATCGACGGCCAACCTGTCCGGGCACTTGTTGACTCAGAAGCATCTTTCTCTGTATTGTTGAATAATTACTGCTGCACACTGAAGAAGACAATGTTATGTGATATTGGGGCAACTGTGCTGAAGGTCGCGGATGGAAAGTACGTCCAGCCAGCAGGAACTTGTATCGCAAGAATAACCATCAACAAATAGAACCCAGCCATTTGAATTTGTCATGTTAACAGAATGTAGTCACAATGTCATCCTCGGATGGGACTTCCTTCAGGCATCCCAAGCTATCATTGACTGTGGAAGATCTGAGCTACAAACTGAAAAAGTTGTTCCGATGGATACACCCAATACAGAATTTTCTGGGAAGTTATTTGCCGTTGACAATGTGACGATCCCGCCGTTTACGATGAGCCGACTTGCAGTCACAGATACAGATGGGCGATTAAACTGTGAAGCGCTTGTTGATACTAAAAAGTTTATCAGGCTCACAAAAGAAATTTACATACCAGCGGCTATCATAAGCATTACCGGTAGTCAAGGAGAGATTTGGATCACAAATTGTCACGAGCAGTTACAACTTATCCCCAAGAGACTGTGTATCGGGACAGCTGAACCAATCCAGGACGGTGAGCTCAACGTCAGCAATGAAGACCCATGCCCTGCTGTTAGTACAGACCACACGCTGGAGGAAACAAACGTGGAACTGCCAATAGGTCCTGGACTGACCAAGGAACAACGCCAGCGGGTTTTAAGTATACTACGCCAATTGTCGGGTGCATTCACACCACAGCAGACGAAAAGCCAGACGAAACGGCCCACGATAAAGCGCTGTATCAATACTGGGGCTCATCCGCCAATTAGCCAGCGTTCGTATAGAGTGTCGCCAGCTGAAAGACGGATAATTCGGGAGGAACTGGAGAAGATGTTGAGAGATGTTATTATTCAACCTTCGGAGAGTCCTTAGTCGTCTCCGGTGGTCCTCGTAAAGAAGAAGGATGGCATGTGGCGATTCTGTGTCGACTATCGGCGGCTGAACAGAATCACAAAGAAACATGTCTACCCATTGCCGCGCATTGACGACCTTAGACTGCTTGAAAGGAGCTACATACTTCTCAACTATGGACATGCAGACAGGTTACTGGCAAATCGAGGTTGACGCTGCTGACAGGGAGAAGACGGCTTTTATTACACCTGACGGCCTCTATGAATTTAAAGTAATGCCATTTGGATTATGTAATGCTACAGCCACATTCGAACGCATGATGGACAACTTGCTTCGACACCTTAAGTGGACGACGTGTCTCTGCTATTTAGATGACATTGTCGTTTTCTGAAAAACATTCGAAGAACATTTGAGTCGACTGTCAACTGTGTTGAAGTGTGTTCAGGATGCAGGACTCTGCCTCAATCCAAAGAAGTGGCTCTTCGTCGCCAAAGAGATAAAAATCCTGGGGCACCTAGTCAATGGAGATGGTGTCCGCCCTGATCACAATAAAGTAAGGGCAGTCACAGAATTTCCAACTCCTCAGCACAATCGTGATGTGAGAAGTTTTCTCGGGCTGTGCTCATACTACCGACGTTTTATAAAAGGATTTTGTAAGGCACGTTCATTACAAGAACTTATGCAAGGAGACGCCAAATTTTACTGCGACGAGACAAAAGAAAGAGCTTTCCAGGCACTTAAGAAGGCTCTAACTTCAGCACCAGTGCTAGCCTTGTACGACGAGAATGCAGAAACGAAACTTCACACAGACGCCAGTGGCTATGGGATTGATGCAGTGCTTGTACAAGTTCAGAAATGTGCCAAAAAGTGATAGCTTATGCATCAAGAGTACTCTCAAAGTCCGAGATAAACTACTCTACAACTGAAAAAGAATGTCTCGTGGTTATCTGGGCTATCAACAAGTTCCGGCCGTATTTATTCGGCAAACCATTCACCGTCGTGACAGATCACCATTCTTTGTGTTGGCTGACTAGCTTGAAGGATCCATCAGGTCGACTAGCAAGATGGGCACTAAGACTCCAAAAGTACGATGTCACAGTGGTATTCAAGAACGGGCGCAAACACAAGGATGCCAACTGCCTTTCGAGAAATCCTTTAGTGGAACACAACACCATTTCAGCCCTGAATTAGTTGACGTTGCAGCTGAACAGAGGGAAGATTCAGCACTATTAAAAACGATAGAGGCCTCAGAGAAAGGAGAACTGACCAATGGAGAGTTCCAACTTATAAACCGAATATTGTATCAGAGCAACTACGATCCACTGGGCCTCAAATGGCTACTGATCGTTCCAGCTCATCTCCACCCAGCTATTCTCAAATATTTCCACGATGCTCCAATATCCGGTCATCTGGGATTCGTGAAGACCCTAGACATAATCAGACGCAGGTGTTACTGGAAAGGTCTCTACCGATCTGTGAAGAAATACGTGATTCACTGTGAGTGCCAGCGACGGAAGCATGTCCCGCAATTACCTACAGGGCATCTCGTACCGATTCCGCCGGCAGCAGCTCCATTCCACCGAGTTGGTATCAATCTTCTAGGGAGGTTCCCGAAGTCGACAACCGGTAACCGATGGATAATAGTCTGCACTGACTACCTCACACGCTACGCTGTCACCAAACCTGTGTCGACTGCAGAAGCTCCAGAGATCGCAAAATTCCTTGTAGAAGACATTATTTTGAAGCATGAAGCACCACGTGTGATGATATCTGGTCGTGGAAAAGTATTCCAGTCAAAACTGCTATCGGAAGTAATGTCACCGTGCAACATTGTCCACAGAATGACAACTGCATACCATCCTCAGACAAATGGTCTTACAGAACGTTTTAACAAGACGTTAGCCAATATGCTGTCGAGGTATGTCGATGTTGAGCAGAAGGACTGGGATACAATTCTGCCAGTCGTGACATTTGCTTACAATATCGCAAGACAAGACACCACAGGCTTCACTCCGCTTTTCCTGCTCCATGGCCGTGAAGCTGAGACGACAATGGATACGCTGTTCCCTTTCCAACCGGACGACAATCAGGATGACTATGTTAAACAGCTCATCACCAGGGTCGAAGAAGCAAGGCAGCTGGCTTGCATACGGACACTGGACGCCCAGGAAAAGGACCGTCAGCGGTATAACGACAAGCACCGACCTGTTGTGTACAGCCCAGGAGATCTGGTATGGATTTTTACCCCTGTACGGAAGGTTGGACTGTCAGAAAAGTTATTGAAGCGATTCTTTGGTCCGTATCGTGTCATTCGCCGCCTGTTAGACGTCACATTCGAAGTTGAGGATTGTGAGCCGTCGTCGAAACGACAAAAGCGAAGAGACATTGTTCACGTCCTGCGCATGAAGCCTTACTACGATCCTGAAGAGCAGATAAACGACATGGCTTCCTGTTCAAGGACACTAAGGACGGTAATGTTACTGATAAAGCCACGACAGAAACGTCTGTCATCGATAATCGTGGTGAAGGTATGGATTCCCTTGAACTGCCATAGAGACGACCTTTTACAAGGTGACATTGCAGCTAGCTCCACAGGGAACGTAACAGCCGGTCGCTGTTTTTCTAGGAGAGGGAGCAATGCTGCGCGAGACGCCATACACCGACTGCTGGCATGGAGCAGGGGATAGCGTCACGGACTGCGTTGCTGAAGGTCGCCGGTTCAATCCCGTCCCCTGGCAAAAATTTATTTCTTTGTAATTAACAATTCCAGAATGTTCTACATCTTTCTTATGTTCACTTGTAAATTCTACTTGTTTCTTATGTTAACTGTTCTTCTAATTTCTGGGAAATTCTGTCTGTGTATAAATAGCAGAGCACTCTGCCCGAGAGGCAGTCAGTGCTGCATGTATGTTAAGTTCATAATAAACGTGCTTTCAGTATAAGTGCTCTGTTCAGTTGCCTTCTAAGTCAAGCCTGCTCCCATTTCAACGTGACAATATTTAGCATTTGATCGTTGTTTTCAATTACGGTGTTGATATGTGCTGCCCAAGATAGCTTACTGTCCAATGTAATTCCCAAAAAACGAATATTCGCCTCCATCTGTATTCGTTTGCCATCTACATGTATGTAACAATCTCTTGGTACATCATCTTTTGTAGTAAATAAGACTACAGAGGATTTATATGGTGCCATTTCCAGGGCATTTTCACAGAGCCAGTGACTTAAGTTTTTGATAGATGATGTGAGTTTGGTTATCGCCTCCTACAGAACTGCATGAGAAGTAAACACACATTTATATCATCTGCAAATTGAATAATATTCACTGAATTAATCAATACACTTTCAATGTCATAGGTATATATTGCATATAGGAGTGGACTGAGTACTGATCCTTGTGGTATGCCTTTGTCCACTGTAAGTGGGGCTTTGAGATCATTATCTTTTCTAATACATACTGTTCGTTCACTGATAAGAGTTGTCATTCCATCTACAAAATGGCATGGTGCACCTAATTATATTAGTTTCTTCAGTAGTATGCTTATCTGGACATTATCATAAACCTTTGAAATATCTGAAAATAGGGCTGCTGTATATTTACCATCACCAATTCCAGCTAACACTGAGGTGACTAATATAGAGATGTTGTCCATACAACTTTTACCTCTACGAAATCCAAACTGAGAGTCAGCAAGTAATGATGAAGATTCTAACCACCATTCCAACCGCATTTTTATGAGTTTTTCCAATGTTTTTGCTATACAAGATGATAATGCTATTGGTCTATAGGAGATGGCTAGCAATGGGTCCTTTCCTTTTTTGTATATAGTTACTATGACCTGTGTCTTCCATTCATGCACTAATGCTTGTTGCATCCATATTTCATTGTAGATGTGGAGAAGCATTTCTAAGGCATTCTCTGGCATATTCTGTATCATGAGGTAAGTGACCTGATCTATTGCTGGAGCTGTGTTGGGGGTGTCTTTGATGGATGATGTCAACTCATCTATACTGAAAGGAGAAGTTAGAACATTCTGATTTGTTATTAAGTCCCTTTCTCTCTTGAGTGGTTGTTGCAGACACTTGGTGAAGCAATAAGGTCACAGAAGTCTTATATCCATTCATATGACTGTACCGGTATGCGAGTGGATGTGAAGCCAATATTCCTAAATCTGTTAATCTTGTGCCATACATCTGATGGGTTAGCATTTCTTGTAAGACTGTTACAATATTTTACCCAGCTGCTCCTCTTAGCCGATTTTAATATCTTCTTGGTTCTAGCTGCTGTTCGTTTGTAGATGAAGAAATTATTCATGTTAGGATGTTTAATATAATCTCTTAGTGCCTTCTGTCTTTTTTCTGTTTCTTTAGTATATTCATTATTCCACCATGGATTGCCTATTCTTCTTGGTTTTGATGTTAACTGTCTCTTGGGAATTGATTCATTTGCTGCTAAATACATACTGTTCCGCAGTTCTGTGTGAGCTCTGTGGGGTGATTGGTCTTTTTGTATTGAATTAACCTCTTTTTCAAGGATTCGTCTATATTTACACCAATCCGCTTTTTCCATGTTCCAAGTTGACTTCATGGGAACTTCTATTTGTTTATTTTTCCCACTCTGAACACACATAGCTATAGGAAAATGATTTGACCCTTGTAGGACGTACCATTTTGTGACCTGATTCATACAAGAAGATCCCAGTGTTAAATCCACTGTGGTTGGCCTCGTTCATGGTCCTTGATTTAATGTTGGAGATCCATCATTGTATATAATCATATTATAGTCGTCAATACAAGACAAGATGTACTCGCCTGCTTTATCATTAATGGAGCACCCCCATGCTGTGTGGTGCGCATTGAAGTCTCCACAAATTAGGTATGGTTTTGGCATATGTTGCAACAGTGTGTGCATGTACGGTTCAAAGTTTCGACACTTAGGGTGCCGGTATGCAGATGCGATATAGAATCGGTAGTTGTTAGTAGTTACTTCAGCAGCTATTGCTCGAAAATCAGAGATAGGCAGTGGTATTGAAATTGGCTTATACAGGAGTTTCGAGTAATCAGTGTGGCTACTTTGCCATCCTCCCGATCTAATTTTAGCACATGATAGCCCCAACATCTAAAAGTCATATTAGGTTTAATCCAAGTCTCACTTATTGCAGCAATGTCGTACTCATTGGAGTATAACAATTGTACATATTTGACGACGTTACAGCGTTCATTTTTAATGAAATAAATCGCAATGTGCGATCACTTATGGCTTCACTGTACTAGGTTTAGATGTAATACCAATGTGCGGCGAATGAAAATTTGTGCCCGGCAGGGATTCGAACCCGGGATCTCCTGCTTACTAGGCAGACGCGTTGACCACTCCGCCACCGAGGACACAGTTACCAACCCGACTGCGGAGGACTCTTCCCTACACGTCTCCCACCACACACAAACCTTCATTCGCCACACTGTCTCTTTCCTATTACCACAGCCTCTTGTAGCTGCGAGCATTACAGAATCCTGGCCAGGCACAAAGTTTCATTCGCCGCACATTGGTATTACATCTAAACCTAGTACAGTGAAGCCATAAGTTATCGCACATTGCGATTTATTTCATTGGAGTATAGTTCGTGCATGAATGATTCTCTATTGGCATACAAAGATCGTGCATTCCACTGAAGAATTTTTACTTCCATTAATTTATTGTAGTATGCAGGTAATAGAGAAAAGTTAGTTTTGTCCTGATCCATATTTATTTTTCGATATTATTGAGGTAACCATGTTGTATATATCTGTCTGATTAACACTGTCCATATTTGACGAGGTAAACTGTGTAAATAGATTTGTTATTCCAGCCACCAGCCGTTCAATCATAACTGTATTGTTATCCTCCCCTCCTGAAGTCTTCGTCTTTTGAGACTGAAGACAATGTGGTTGCGGTGTATATGGATTCTCTTTAATGGGAGACATTGGTAAGTTTACATTAGCAAATAGAGGGCTTGGAGTTGGTGTAGTCCTGACTGTTTTTGGTCTACTTTGGTATACATTTGCTGTGTACTTGTGTTGTATACTTCTTGGAAGAGGAAATTCCTTATCTCACTCCAACTGGTTCCTGTTAAGGCTTCCTATCACAGAAGCATACAGTCTGCGTTGGACGTGATCTTCAGCTTCCTTAAATGAGATGTTTAGTGTTGCAGATGCTTTCTTAATTTCTTGCTGTTTGATGTATACTGGACAAGGCTTATCACGTGTTGAATGACTCCCTTGACAGTGTACACAGCATTTTGTTTGACTTGTGCATTGTGCTGCTTCATGATTCCTTCCGCATGTGTTGCAATTGACACTGATGACTAAGATGTCCATATCTAAGACATCAGAAGCACTGTCTCACTAATGGTATGTAGGGTCTAACATCACACTTCATGCCATAGATTGTCACATATTCCGGTAGGAATTGTGATGCCAATGTTGTCACACATGTTCGTCGGGGTATGTGTTTTGTTACACCAGCGTCAGTTACTCTCTTGACAATTCTACGTACGTGGGTGAGTGGAATTGCACACTGTATAGCTTCTATCAACTCTGGTTCCATCAATTCTGCTCATACGTTTCTTATTACCCCCTGTCGATGTGTTCTGTGATGAGGTATATAGGCCACATCTGCTTGTCTGCTTGTCTGCAAACCTGTTTTTGCCTCCCTGGATGTAAAATTAATTCGGATTCTGTTTTTCCCAGCCACCTTGATATCTGATATATTATTCTTATACTCGTAATTCGAAGTAAAAAGTATCTTCCCCAAAGCCATGGATGGTATTTATCAACATTCCCATTGAGACCTTCAACAAATACATAAAATGGGCCTACTGCTTCACTATTGTACCTGTTAGCTTTGTGTTGCTCGTATATTACCTTCACATTCGTTTGTGTAATACTTTCCATTCGCATCCTTCGTGTTTCATGTACATGCTGTTGATTGCTTACTGTATCGACCAGTGAGGTCATCGGTGTCCCCTTGTTAGGCAGAGGAAAGGGTCCTTCAGTGAAAGAAAAATTGTCAAACATACCTGAGCTGAGAGTTGTCGAATTCGTTACCTCATATACTTGTTGTTGTTGCTGTTGTAGGGGGATGGTAGCTCGTCTCTTCTCCCTTAATTCTTCATTTCGTGCCATCGTCCTTTTTGGCGGAAAACTTGTCGTTGGATCAATATCCATGCTCATTTTTAAAAAGACTTCTGCCCCTTGTAAATCGCGATCGATCGAGTGTACATCGGGGGGGGGGGGGGGGGGGGGGGAGGGACGCCGCCTCCCTCACAAACGGGCAACTGTCCATATTTTTTGTGCTAGTTGTCTGTTTAGACGATTTAATGGTTTAGAACTGCTTTTTAAAGTCAGTCCACTCTTTAACTATTTAAAAAAAAAAAAAAAAAAAAAAAAAAAAAAAAAAAAAAAAAAAAAAAAAAAACCTTGGAAAATGATCACTCGCGACACTATTTATTTGATTGCTCCAGAGAAACTATTCTAATATGAAGTTTAAAGGGTTTAAAGTTCAGCACTTCAGAATAAGCTGAATTTAAAATGGCGCCTGTCACATTCTACCAGTGCTGTGTATTGTCTCTGGCCCAAAACGGAAGTGGTATTTTTCTGCCGCTAACGGATACTAAAGTAAACAGACTCTATTTATTCTCGTATAAATATAGTTTGATGTGTTTATGTTTTTATTTTAGATGTCGATGTTTTGAAATGTTGTTTTAGTTCCCAACACTTTACCACACTACATTTGCTAAAAACATACATTGTAAAGTTTTCTTTGACCGTCAATAACTTTTAGCGTTGTTGTTCCCTCAATTCCATATTAAACTATGACTTTCTACACAACAGATCCCCACTCATTACCTCTCTGTCAACATCGCGTATCGGTATGGGCGAATTGACGTTATGAACAGAGTGAATACGAGTTAAGGCCAATTCACACTATCTGTCACGTCACGTCACATCACGTCACCCTTCGTCAGAACATTCCTCAACGTATTTCTAATGGCAGCATTCACACTGTCCTTCACCGGACCGTCACGTCAAAGTCACATCAAGCTTTCTCGAGAAGAATGTTTTGACAGAACGGCCGTCTGCTAACATCAGAAGTTAATCTATTTTCGACACGCGAATTACATGTTGCAGTCGACGATTGCACTGTTTATATGCAAATGTGTCTTATTCATCTTTATTTTGTTATTATACTTCGCTTTAGGGGTAAATTGCAAATATTCCATGACGACTTAAACATTTTTGTCAATTGAGTGTACCCTAAAATCGTGGTCGGATATCTGAAACCAAAAAATGGTTTATGTCATGTAACATTGTAACAGAAAAGACTAAAGCAAACTGTTTATTTGAATAAGATTGTAATTTGATTATGCATTTTTCATTAAATAAAATTTTAAATGAAAAAGTCACTTCTAATGAAAGACAAAAATTCAGTTGTTTAAAATGGTTTTAACAATGTCAGTGGGCAAATCGTAATAGATAAAATAAACAGACGCTATTCCTAATCTTGTAAGTATTGTTTGATGTTTTCATATGTTTATTTTTTCGCTTGAAAATAGATGTCGATGTTTTGAAATGTTTCAGTTCCCAGTAAGTTGGCCAAAAACATACACTGTGAAGTTTTCTTTGGCCATCAATAACATTTAACATTGTTGTTCCCTCAATTCTATTGTTAAACTATGACTTTCTACATAACAGATCGCCACTCATAACCTTACTTTCAACATCACTTATTGAGATGGGCGAATTGACGTGATTGACAGTGTAAATACAACTTGACGTGACGGTGGTGTGACGTAACGTTGATGTGACAGACAGTGTGAATTGGCCTTATTTATTTAATATAAGGGGCATTTAGTGCGTTGTGCACTATATAGCCAAACTCTAAATTACAATTTTAGCATTACATATTACAATAAAATTTACATTGACACTTTTACATGTACAAAAATAAATAAATAAATTTCAAATAGTCGATAATCACATGGCCTGAGGTGAATAGTCGATCATGTAGTATTGACTCAAACTACTAGTACCACCATTAACCACTGTTGCAATCACTTCATATTCTAATGTCTGCATCTTTCACAAATTTCTCTACTATGCGATACTTTCCCTCTTGATACTGAAATAGAATTGATGTAACACTTGCAGGTAGCGGAACTCACAGCGCAGTCAGTCTTTTATAGAAGTCCAATCGCTCTTGTTCAAATTTCATGCATGATAATATTACATGATTTAAATCTGCCTCTTCACTGTCATTCTGCTCACATCTCTTGGAACTGCTAACCTTTATCCTATACAGGAGTGTTGGGTAGCATCCATGTCTCAGTCTCATTCTTATTATAGTGGTCAGATGTCGCTTGCCAATCCTGCACTTTGTGAACCATGGTTTAGTCGTTACATTAGGTTGTATGAGAGCGAGATGTTTGCTCCTAAGTCGCTGTGAATGTTTCCATTCCGAGTCCCACTCTTGATACGCCTGAGCCCTGAATTTGATGATAAAATCAGTGTACGGCAGCCGTACTAGTTGAAAACTGTCTACCTTAGCTCCTCTTCTTGCTAATAGATCTGCCATCTCATTCCCCACTATTCCAGCATGTCTTTTTCTCCATAGAAATTGAATATGTATACCTTTTTCAGCTGCGTTTCTGAGGAGATCAATCACTTCCAGTACATATTGGTTGGTCCTTGGATCCCAACCAGGATTCTCCAACTTTTGTAGTACACTTATAGAATTAATATTTTGTTATAGTACTGGATTCCAAAGTATACAGTCTGCCTCACTGCCATTAACTCCTCTGTATATACTGACGGTTCATATGGTAACTTGTATATTTTACCAATTCCATGTGCAGGAATATAGAATGCATAGCTAACACTGTTATCCGTTTTGGAACCATCTGTGTAAATACAAACATACTGATGCCATTTACTTTCAATAAGTTGCCATAGTTCTTGCTTCGCCAAACGCATGTAGGATATGGATACTTTATGTAATACCGTTTCATATGGGTATCTGAACACTGCCAATGTCTTATCCTGCAATATAAGTGGGGTTATAACGTGGCATTTCATGTAACTTCATACAAGTAATGGTACACGGTTGTAGAATGACCAAAAGATTGGATGTCGCGATGTAGCCAGCTTGGTTACTCTCTCAACAATAGCATTGTCTGTTACTGTTAATCGACGCAAGTAAAAAATATGGCATTTCTCCGGCTTCAACTAACAGAGCATTAGTGGGTGTCGAATTCATTTCTTTGTCAATAACTCTTTCGAGAAAGAAAAGAAATGTTTTTCTGAAAGGTCTATGAGTTGCATAAGTGACAAATGTTGCAAGCTAGGCAAACTGTGAAACTTTGCGAGTTGCCTCCTTTTATCTCAACGATGTTTCCTGAAAATTAAGTAGGTGCTGTGTGAACATTTATGCCTGTGGCAGTGTAAACATTTTTCTTCAGTAAAAAAACTAAAGGAATATTTTTACTCCTACACAGCCAAAATCGATACCAAATTTATTGTCTTGTGTATGTTTGTTTATTTTATGTCGTGGAAGTAATTAAAATCTTGAGTGCTTGTCCATTCTAAACTAACATTAAAATAGAAATTATGGTTTCATACTTTGTTACCTGTCCAATACTGGTAAAAATCAAGTGGTGGTGTAATACATTTTCAATATCTGAAAACAAATCAATGAACAATTAACATCTGCCCAGTAGAAGGTTGCATTGTTCACTCGTGGAATGATACCTGGAACACTTAAATATCTACATATAGATTTTTATAATGATTAGAGGTAGCAATTTGGCGAAATTACTTACGTAGTTTTTTTTTTCATGTTCGTGCTGAAGTTTTGAATCTTCATAGGAGTACCTTTTATATATAGGCCTACCCAGTTGTTGCATGTCATAATCTGTATTAATTTTGACGGTAAAATATTACGACGGTTCTCGCCTGGCTCCAGTCCTTATATTGGCAACAAATGAACAATGAAGTGTAGAATTACATTAATATTTTTCATGAGCTACAGAGTAAATTTTATTGCTGTTCGTTTCAATCGCAGCTAAATTAATACTGTACCTGCTCTATGATTGACAGGTATGTGCCCTTGTCCATTCAGAAAAAAATCATTTTCGTTTTAATTGAAGTTGTCACGATAAAGCATTTATTGGCCATCTGAGTTGCTGTCATTACCATTGGTGCCAACATAACCACTGCAGCCCAGCGAGAAGCATCGTACAATTTAACCATTTTGACTTTTACAACTCTGTTGAATAACAGGACTTCAAGCTTTGGCTGTGATGTGTCTGGGAGGGAGGAATGCACTTACTGGGCTATACTGCTCCAGATAACGTCTTAATGTTATTTTTATTACAACTTCTTGACTCTTAGTGTATGGATATCTGATTTCAATGCATTGCACCCTTAATATGTGTGTGCCAAATTTGGTTGAAAACATCCAGTAGTTTGGGAGATGCTGCATTAGTATTTGTGGGTTGTGCCATATTTAATTATAGTTTTGCATTAAAATTAAAGTGCAGGCTTATCAGGATAATTCATGAGTATTTGTCAAGATCCCTGAACATTTTGCAGAAATTATAGGTTTTAGACTTTTTGTACCTGTAATTTCATCCAAATTCAAGTTAGGCCAAAAATGAGGTATTGTCAGGGAGTTCAGATTTGTTTCCTTAGAGGTAAAAGTCTTTTTTTTTTTTTTTTTTTTTTTTTTTTTTTTTAATACTAGCAGGTTGCTTGGAATTTGGAGAATGATGCCCAGCTTTTTCACATTTTCATCCACTATTTACAAAGTTTTGCAAATTATGCTTTCTGCAATTAATCAATTGCAATGAATTTTTTATGTTGCCCATTACTACTGGAAATCCATAGGCCCTATTTCAGAGTAACTTTTCTTTCTGGCTGCTTTCTCTCTATGTGGTGGTGGTTTGTGGAGGGAGGTTGCAAAGTTACTAAGCATTTGCGTTGTTAAAAAAAACACATTAGTGGGAATAAGACATCCATCCATTTGTCTCATTTCTGAAATAAGGTGTCTCTTCCATCATACTGTTTACAAAGAGTCAATTTTGTAGTTAGTGAATTGTGGGCATATTGTATAATTTATTACTTACACATTGATGCTTGGTAAAGTGTTAACACTAAAGCTACCTTTTATAAACTTTTTTTATCCCGTACATAACTTGTAATCTAAGCTATTACAAGTACTGACTTGTAACAATGCGAATGTTGCAACAAAAAAAAAAAAAAAAAAAAAAAAAAAAAAAAAAAAAAAGTAACTGATAGCATAAGAAGTAATGTATGGTACTTAATACTATGTTCATTGTGGCAAAAAAAGAGAGAGAAAAAATCGTACACACACAAGTAAGTTCACATAGTGTTCAGCCGAGGTGGCTTAGGGGATTACCACAGCAGAAACTTTCTCGTCTTTATTGCTTCCTGTTCAAAAGGCAAAGGCTACTGTGAACTGCATGTCGTGTATGTCGTGTTTTCTTATAATGTACTCAGCACAAATTAAAATTGTTCACACTGACACTGGGAAGCAATCTCATGTGCAGCTACAGCATTTACTGCAAATACAATATGTGCAAACTTGCAGGACAAAAGCATGAACTGTATCCAAGTCCATTTTCATTTTTAAAGGCAATGCAATGAAAACAATTTAACTTTGATGTAACACGCTTAGTAATTTTTCAATGAAAATAAATTATTTTGTGGTTGATAACTGCGAACATGCTCAAATTATTTAACACACTGACTGCCATGCTGCCTACCAACACTCACTGCAGCTCAGCACACTTGATGTGGAGGCCACTGCAGTCTCACAACTATTCAGTGAGCCTAACATGGCCTGACAGTGAAACACCCAATAGAAAGTGTATGGCAGTTATGGTGTTAGACATACTCTTGCACAATTCCATAGCTGTTATCCTTTATTATTTCTGTCATTCCCGTGTTGAGTTTTGTGACTGACAGAACGATTAACAGTCGTTTTCTTTTTGTAGACAAGTTTGTTAATTATATGACGGGGTGGGATAATTGTTGAAACAGAGGAGTCATGTTTTGGGAAAGAGAGATATGGGAGAACTGGGCCATGAGTAGGTTTATGTATGTGTGTGTGTGTGTGGGGGGGGGGCGTTGTTCCAGGTATGGTTTTTAGGGTTATGGAAAACAGGAGTAATTGAGGAATGTGTCAAGTAGGGCAGTACTACTCCGACACATTATCATAGTATAAGGGGTTAAGGAAAAGGAGGTACAATGATCTTGTTGTCAACCACCATCATTTTGTACAAATGCCATAGAGAGTGCTTGGGGGGGGGAGGAATTATGTTAAAATTGTTGTTTTATAGTTAATTCTTGGGGTTGGAGAGTGTGGTGGATTTTGGGGTGGGTTATTGTTGTGTGCTTGAGTATATGCAATCTTTTCCTCTTTGTGTGTGATACGGATTGGGATCGCTTTTTGTTTTTTTAGTTTGTTGGAGGTTGATTTAAGATTTTGATAGTTATTGTTCGAGTTTGAGGTGAGGAGTGGGTGGTGGGTATCACTTTATTTAACTGAGTTGTATAAGTCTACTGCAGTTGTTGTGTATCATTGTTATCGTTTGAGAGGGATAGGGTGATTGGTATCTTTTTCTTAAATTGAGGTGTATTACAGGAAAAATGAACTTGTGACCATTTCTGATTTATTTTTGTGAGAGGTTTTTATTTTTTATCTTTTTTTTTGGGGGGGGGCAGCGATGTCGGCTTCGTTTCCTTCATTTCAGGTGTACTGTAGGTCGCCTGAAGTATTTGATACTGTATGAGTTGGTCTGATTTTCATTTTTGTAGTGTATGGT
The DNA here is from genome assembly GCA_026315105.1 of Locusta migratoria. Taxonomy (NCBI): domain Eukaryota; kingdom Metazoa; phylum Arthropoda; class Insecta; order Orthoptera; family Acrididae; genus Locusta; species Locusta migratoria. Next base: position 328,302,788 of record CM048747.1, on the reverse strand, counting down.
TTCTGTGTCAGATGTGGTTCTAAATGAAGATTTCCTCGTCCCCACACAAAACCCCCCAGTTCCAGAGTTTGTTATTATGGAAGTCTTAGTGTGGATATGTATTTGTCAGTGTCTTTCATGATATAATCACAATATTGGATACTTATGAAATATTTGATTGATACTATGCTGATGTTGTCATGAATCAAAGCAGACATGTTGAATCGGTACCTTTGATAGTCCCGCCTTGTCTTTTTCTTACTACCAGTTTCACTTGTACTCAATGAATTTTAAAAGTTCAAGTAGACCTGGTGATTGTATTGCTCAGGAGTTAATGAAATAGTAATGGGTTGGATATTGGGAAAAGGCAAATCCTCAGTTCAAGTAACTATACTGTAGATCAAGCATACAGAGTATACAGATGTCACAAATAATTAGCGTCACCAACTGTGGTGCTAAAGGTCGCCAGTTCAATGCCGTCTACTGGCAAAAATTTATTTCTTTGTAATTAACAATTCCAGAATGTTCTACATCTTTCTTATGTTCACTTGTAAATTTTACTTGTTTCTTATGTTAACTATTCTTCTAATTTCTGGTACATTCTGTCTGTGTATAAATAGCAGAGCACTCTGCCCGAGAGGCAGTTAGTGCTGCATATACGTTACGTTCGTAATTAACCTGCTTTCAGTATAAGTGCTGTGTTCAGTTACCTTCGAAGTCAAGCCTGCTTCCATTTCAATGTGACCTTGTTTGCCGGAGGCGCCAGGTATCCTGTGCAACAGCTGCATCACCATGTCTCCGATTAGGCAAAGTAAAAGCTATTGCTTACACGGACTAGAACCGGAATAGAAGGGATATACCGAGTACATCCTTCGGAAAGACGTATTATCAGCAGAACGATGGACACAAAACCAACGGTAAGCCAGCTACACATCAGACACCTGTTGGTGTTCTCTGGAGATGCTGGACAGGACCCCAACAAATGACTAAAAGGGTTCGACCGAGTCGCCAAGTACAACAGCTGGGATCATACAATGTGCTTGGCCACCTGGACCGAACAGCCCAGCAATGGTTCGATAACAATGAAGAGAAGCTGAATGACTGGGAAACGTCCCAGACTGAACTCAAGAAGACTTTTGGTGACCGCCAGCGACAAATACGCTCGGCGGAAGAAAAACTGAAGAACCGAGCCCAATGATATGGTGAGCTGACACAGTCATACATACAGAATGTTTTGGCCCTGTGTAACATAGTGAATCCGAACATGACTGAGGCGGACAAAATCACGCACCTGATGAAGGGAACTGCAGAAGATATGTACCAAGCCCTTCTGATAAAAGACGTCACTACGACGGAAGAGTTCATCATGTGGTGCCAGCGTATTGAGGAGATGCAACTTAGGAGGGTTGGACGAAAGAAGTTAGACAGACTCCCCAATGTAGTCCCCATTAGCCATTGTGGAAGACCAGCATGACTTTGCTTCCCTCATATTAGAGATTGTGAGAGAGCCGGCAGCCCGGACTATTAGACCGAGCGAGCATCAGATCATGGTCATGGATGTAAGCCCTGTAAGTGACGAGGGAGCCGACGCTACTGAGGAAGAGGTAATTCAGGCAATAGCTCCTGTTTGCCCCGCCAATCGCACCCGACGTGAAGAATCATGTCGCCCTGCTATGACTTACACTGCAGCCGCCAAACGGCAGCCCATGAACCGGCCGACACAGCCACAACCAACTCCTCCGGCGACTATGAAGCCCCACAGAAGAACAGACGTCTGGAGGAGAAGACAACACACCACTATGTTTCCACTGTGGGCACACTGGACATGTCGTGCGCTACTGCAGAGAGAGAAGGCGAATATTCGGCGATTAATTTGATGCAAGAAGTCAGCCATCAGAGCAGTTCTATCCCACGCGATAACCTGACGATGAGTTCAGTCTATGAATGGGAAGGAGCCCATCGCCGTACCCTAGATGAAGTCGCTTCCCGACGCGCCGCAGCCGTTCACCATCGCCGTACAGAGGTACCAGCAGCTCCCCTAGCTGCACCCAGGAAAAGTAAGCAAGGCGTCCATCTACGAAGGTGAGGCCACTGCAGATGAAAATCCTCCATGGACGACAGTCCCTAAGATGTCGGAAAATCTCATCGACGGCATAATCGACGGCTAACCTGTCTGGGCACTTGTTGATTCAGGAGCCTCTTTCTCTGCATTGTTGGATAATTACTGCCACACACTAAAGAAGACAATGTTCTGTGATATGGGGGCAACTGTGCTGAAGGTCGTGAATGGAACGTAAGTCCAGCCAGCAGGAAATTGTGTCACAAGAATAACCATCAACAACAGGACCCAGCCATTTGAATTTGTCGTGTTAACAGAATTAGTCACAATTTTATCCTCAGATGGGACTTTCTTCAGGCATCCAAAGCTATCATTAACTGTGGAAGATCTGAGCTGCAAATTGAAGAAGTTGTTCCAATGGGTACAAGTAATACAGAATTTTCTGGGAAGTTATTTGCCGTTGACAATGTGACGATCCCGCTGTTGACGATGAGAAGAGTTGCAGTTACAAACACAGATGGGCGATTAAACTGTGAAATGCTTATTGATAGTAAAAAGTTTATCAGGCTCACCAAAGAAATTTACATACCAGCGGCTATCATAAGCATTCTGGAGGTTCAGGAGAGATTTGGATCACTAATTGTCACGAGCAGTCGCAACTTATCCCCAAAGGAATGTATATCGGGACAGCTGAACCTATCAAGGACGGTTAGCTCAACGTCATCAACGAAGACCCATGCTCTGCTCTTAGTACAGGCAACACGCTGGAGGAAACAAACGTGGAACTGCCAATAGGGCTGGGACTGACCAAGGAACAATGGCAGCTGGTGGTAGATATACTACATCAATTTTCTGGTACATTAACACCTCATCATGGGAAAAGTCAGACGAAACGGCCCACGATAAGGCATCATATAAATACTGGGGATCATCCACCAATTAGCCAGCGTTCGTATAGAGTGTCCCCAGCTAAAAGACGGATAATTCGGGAGGAAGTAGAGAAGATGTTGCGAGATGACATTATTCAACCTTCGGAGAGTCCTTGGTCGTCTCCGTTGGTCCTTGTAAATAAGAAGGATGGCACTTGGCGATTCAGTGTCGACTATCGGCGGTTGAACAAAATCACAAAGAAGGATGTCTACCCACCGCCGCACATTAACGACTTCTTAGACTGCTTGAAAGGAGCTACATACTTCTCAACTATGGACATGCAGACAGGTTACTGGCAAATCGAGGTTGACGCTGCTGACAGGGAGAAGACGGCTTTTATTACACCTGACAGCCTCTATGAATTTAAAGTAATGCCATTTGGATTATGTAATGCTCCGGCCACATTCGACCACATGATGGACAACTTGCTTTGACATCTTAAATGGACAACATGTCTTTGCTATTTAAATGACATTTTCGTTTTCTCAAAAACATTTGAAGAACATGTGAGTCGCCTGTCAACTGTGTTGAAGTGTGTTCAGGCTGCAGGAGTCCGCCTCAATCCAAAGAAGTGCCTCTTCGTCGCCAACCCTGGGGCACCTAGTCAATGGAGATGGTGTCTGTCCTCGTCCAGATAAAATAAGGGCAGTCACAGAATTTCCAACTCCTCAGCACATTCGTGATGTGAGAAGTTTTCTCGGGCTGTGCTCATACTACCGACATTTCATAAAAGGACTTTGTAACAAGGCACGTCCATTACAAGAACTTCTGCAGGGAGACGCCAAGTTTCACTGGGATGAGACAAAAGAAAGAGCTTTCCAGGCACTTAAGAAGGCTCTAACTTCTGCACCAGTGCTAGCCTTGTACGACGAGAATGCAGAAACGGAACTTCACACAGACACCAGTGGCTATGGGATTGATGCAGTGCTTGTACAAGTTCAGGAAGGTGCCAAAAAGTGATAGCCTATGCATCAAGAGTACTCTGAAAGTCCGAGATAAACTACACTACAACTGAAAAAGAATGTCTCGCAGTTATCTGGGCTATCAACAAGTTCCGGCCGTATTTATTCGGCAAACCATTCACCACCGTGACAGACCACCATTCTTTGTGTTGGCTGACTAGCTTGAAGTATCTATCAGGTCGACTAGCAAGATGGGCACTAAGACTCCAACAGTACGATGTCACAGTGGTATTCAAGAACGGGCGCAAACACAAGGATGCCGACTGCCTTTCGAGAAATCCTTTAGTGGAACACAACAGCATGAATGAAATTTCATCCCTCACTGAATTAGATGCCATTACAGCTCAACAGAGGGAAGATCCGACACTATTAAAAACTTTAGAGGCCTTGGAGAAAGGAGAACCGACCAATGGAGAGTTCCAACTTATAAACGGAACATTGTATCAGAGCAACTACGATCCACTGGGCCCCAAATGGCAACTAGTCGTTCCAGCTCATCTCCAGCCAGCTATTCTCAAATATTTCCACGATGCTCAATTGTCCGGTCATCTGGGATTCGTGAAGACCCTAGACAGAATCAGACGCAGGTATTACTGGAAAGATGTCTACCGATCTGTCAAGAACTATGTGAGTCACTGTAAAGAGTGGCAGCGATAGAATCTTATGCCGCTATTACCTCCAGGGCATCTCATACCGATTCCACCAGCAGCAGCTCCATTCCACCGAGTTGAGATCGATCTTTTAGGGAGGTTCCCGAAGTCAACAACTGGTAACCGATGGATAATAGTCTGCACTGACTACCTCACACACTACGCTGTCACCATACCTGTGCCGACTGCAGAAGCTCCAGAGATCGCAAAATTCCTTATAGAAGACATTATTTCGAAGCATGGAGCACCAGGTGTCATGATATCTGATCGTGGAAATGTATTCCAGTCAGAACTAGTATCGGAGGTAATGTCATGGTGCGACATTGTCCACAGAATGACAACTGCATACCATCCTCAGACAAATGGTCTTATGCAACGTTTTAACAAGGCGTTAGGCGATATGCTGTCGATGTACGTCGATGTTGTGCAGAAGGGTTGGGATACATTTCTGCCAGTCGTGACATTTGCTTACAATATCGCAAGACAAGACACCACAGGCTTCACGCCGTTTCTTCCCGCTCCATGGCCGTGAAGCTAAGACGACAATGGATACGTGTTCCCGTTACAACCGGACGACACTCAGGATGATTATGTTATACAGCTTACAAGCTTCCTGGGGTTTTATTTGCGGACGGAGAAGTTAGTACTGCTTCCTCCCACAAGTCCCCTAAAACCTCCGCATCCTTGCGGATGCTGTTGCGTAGCAGTGTGCGTTTGTACCGCCCTACAGTGCGCACGAGGTGCCGTAGTTGCTGTCCATGTCGTTATGGAAAGCATAGAGTTCTGACTAACCTGTTGTCTTCTATAGTTGTGTCCCCAGCGCAGAAGACAGCACACAGGTCGTTGGTTCTTCTACAGCATACAAGTGAGGCTAAAGTTCTTTATGATGGAAGCATAATAAGCGACTCGCGAGATTTTTAATTGTCAGGGATGCCATTTATTAAATAAATAATAAAAAAATTAGTAACTATTGTTAATATGATACGGTCTATGCTGCCCATAGTTCATGTTGAGACCTCGACTGTTATCACATTTACGCAAAAATCTTTACTCATGAGCGGCGCGGTCCGGCGCGTATAGTGGTCAGCTTGAGACTGAAACTGCGGCGCGTTGCGAGAAGGCACCTGACGCTCTATTTCGTGCCAAAACAGGGCCGTCGCGCGCCTTTTGCAAAATCGCTCTTCTCTTGTTACAATAAGAGAAGGCAACTTAAACTTTTTAAACTGTCCAAATCTAGCCTGTCCTTGAGAGATATTTATAATAAATTCTCAGCTCTGAATAATTAATATTTAGTTTATAATAAACAAAAGTAATTTCAAAAGAAATCAAGTGACGTGAAATGCAGCAGCCAATGCGAGGAGAGCACCAGTAACGTAGGCGGGCTTTCCCACGGGAACCAGCACCTACTGCGCCATATGCTACTGCTCCCCACCCCACATTTCAACATATGCTGCACTGTTGTCTTTCTTCCGCGTTTAAGGCACGTACAATGTTAGCAAAGAAACGGCCAGCGGCCAGAAATATGAAGTGGCCACAGGCCAGGAATATCACAAGCTCATCACCAGGGTCGAAGAAGCACGACAGCTGGTTCGCATACGGACACTGGACGCCCAGGAGAAGAGCCGTCAGCGGTATAACGACAAGCACCGACCTGATGTGTACAGCCCAGAAGATCTGGTATGGATTTTTACCCCTGTACAGAAGGTTGGACTGTCAGAAAAGTTATTGAAGCGATTCTTTGGTCCATATCGTGTCATACGCCGTCTGTCAGACGTCACATACGAAGTTGAGGATTATGAGCCGTCGTCGAAACGACAAAAACGAAGAAATATTGTTCACGTCCTGCACATGAAGCCTTACTACGATGCTGAAGAGCAGGTCGGCGACAGTGGCTTCTTGTTCAAGGACTCTAAGGACGGTAATGTTACTGATGAAGCCACGACAGGAACGTCTGTCGTCGATAATCGTGCAGAAGGGAAGGATTCTCTAGAACTGCCATAAAGAGGACCTTTGACAAGGTCAAGATCCAGGACATTGCAGCTGGCACGCATCACAGCAATGCCGCGAGACACCATGTAAACCATCAGCCAGCGTGGCGCAGGGGATAGCGTCACCGCCTGCAGTGCTGAATGTCGCCGGTTCAATGCCGTCCACCAGCAAAAATTTATTTCCTTGTAATTAACAATTCCAGAATGTTTTACATCTTTCTTATGTTCACTTGTAAATTCTACTTGTTTCTTATGTTAACTATTCTTCTAATTTCTGGTACATTCTGTCTGTGTATAAATAGCAGAGCACTCTACCCAAGAGGCAGTTAGTGCTGTGTGCATGTTAAGTTCGCAATAAACCTGCTTTCAGTATGAGTGCTGTGTTCAGTTGCCTTTGAAGTCGAACCTGCTTTCATTTCAACGCGACAATATGTCTTGAACAATGACTTTTTTTACGTAGATTATATGAGAACAAGTTTACATTGCCATTACATGCTACAGAATTAACCGTTGCATTCCAGTAAGCCACATCACTTAACCATGTCTCATGACATGTTCCCATCTCTATAGCCTAACATTAAAATTTACAGTTTGAATTCTGTTTATATATTGTGGGAGAATATCATGTGTTCCATAACACAGCAACATTTCAATATTCAAATAGGTTATTTGGCAAAAGTGTCCATCAGTGGCCTGGTCTAATGTCCTTACACAACGTGGTGCGGCAGTGTTGGCAACAGTCACTGTGGATACTAGGGTGAATGGCAGCACACAATGTTTACACGATGTGAAAATGAATGTGTTAACATCACGTTTCAATGATTTTAATTTCGAAATGAATCACAGTATCTGAATGTAGAACATCGCACACTACAAAACTATGTTTCTCCACATGTACTGTCTTTCTGTTCAGGTGTAACACTTTCTTGTTTCGTAAATCGAAAAACGTGTGTCTGTCTTTCAAATGATATGAATTACTATATTTTTTAAATGTTCATAATTTCGTAGTACGCTTGCAACAATTTAATGTGTACTCTTCGGTTCCTGCCTAACCACATCCGTTACAATCATGACATGTTCGTAAAAATGATAACAGTCGCTCACAACAATTGAAGTTGTACTCTTAGGTTCCTGCCCAACCATATCCTTTAATATCATGACTTATTCGTAAAAATCATAACATTCGCTTGTTCACTCGAAACAATTTTAGCTATACTTTTAGGTTCCTGCGTAACCACAGCCTTTGAAATCATGACACATTCGTAAAATCAAAGTTACACGCCAATGTCTACTCGGAATGTACTACGCTGCTAACCTAACGCTGGTACGGATGCACCGCAATGCTCCCCATGCCACTGAACGAGCCTTTAGTCGGTTATTTAATGAACATCAAACTGACTCTTCATACAAAATAGCAAGGTATAGAATTTGTTTTGGTCATCTACACAAAATACTTTGATTTACAGTAATATAGTGTTCATGTATTTCATGTTTCATTTATGTACACACATAAGAAAACATTTGTGATTTGGGTGTAAGGTTAAAGTGCAGTTTATGCAGCAGCAGCTAGCCGTCGCGCTCGCTACGTTAGGAACGGCAGAGAAGCCAATCAAGAGTCATGCCTGCCAATAAGATTGCATGTTTCATTATGAATAAATCTGTCATCAATTTCGAAGTTTATTCCAGGATTTCAGTGCGGCGTTTGTGTGACTGTAATTGATTTTCCGTTTATAAGAGATTTTTAGATAATTGTCGTATTACAGTCACAAGTGGCCTATTATTAATACACCACAGCAGTCAACAATAGAGCAGGTATAGCATGTTTTATTTATTTTTTGATCTGTACGAAACAGTGACCATCTTAAGTGAAAGTTAAGTAAGGTATAGGTTAAATGAGAAGTTCTTTTTTTAGTATGTGAGGGCGCTCAGCGCCAGAATCTCCGGTTCAGAAACACTCAATCGATTTACAGTTGTACGCTCGATATATGTATCATTTCAGTCCGAGCTACCTCGATTGCAAGCATTCTTGGAAATTCCCACAGTTACTTTTACTGACTGGACAAGGATATATACAAGAACCTGTCACCCATAGAGCAGGTATGATATGTTCGAAACAGTGATCAAGTGATATTGATACTGATGACAACTGTAACTTGTTGATCGTCAAAAACTTTTGCATACACCGCTTCGATTTTTTACATAGTACTGTCGGGATTTGTGGTTAAACTTCACGAATACCGAACACAGTCGATTAAATAAATCAGCGGAGTTCGTTCTCAGATTTATTATTTGCCTCTTACAGAAGAAGCTAGTTGCCAAGTAGGTGAATCAACAACGTCATACACATTAATATGAACGGAATAAACAAGGAGTATATAATCTAAGGATACGCGCGCATCGTCTGTCTCCTCTCTGGACCCGACGCTGCTGCGGCGATTAACTTCTGTTGTTGGCGCGAAAAGCGCCTTGACTGCCGTAAGCGATTGTAGCGGTCGCTACATGAGCCCCCTTGGCGAGAGCGGAGTTCGTCAAGTCTTCTCTGTATCTAGTAGGAAAATGGAGATGTCTGCCGGACCTCGTCTTGCTTTGTGTTTTTTTTTTTTTTTTTTTTTTTTTTTTTTTTTTTTTTTTTTTTTTTTTTTGTCGGTTCCTGTTTTCCCTGCAGTTCTTGTTGTTTTCTTTTTTGTGCAGGATATTTCACTTTTGTTTCTTTTTTGCTGCAATGCCAATTTGTCGGGTCGTTCGCCTCGCAAAAAAATATATGCCGGCTTAACCCTACCGAATGAAACTGTCGATTGTTTTCCATTCATCAAAATGTCCATCGTGCTGTTGTCTCTTCATAAAACTCGATACGGCCCTGTATACGGTGGCTGGAATGGCGGTTTGACGCCGTCTGTGCGCAATAAGACATGTGAGCATGTATTAATGTCCTTGTGCATGTATGTGGCAGGATGTCCATGTCTAGAGGCTCAATGTGGTTTAACATCTTGCACAATGTTTCTCAATCTCATCAGGAATGCTGGTTCGTCAATAGGGTTTGACTTTCCTGTGTCGTCCACAAATTCTCCTGGCAAGCGTATTGTTTCTCCATAAACTGTTTCTACTGAGGACGCAGGTATATCTTCTTTATATGTCGACCGTAGGCCCAACAACACGATTGGCAAAGCTTCGGTCCATTTGCTTTCATGACAAATTAGTGCGGCCTTTAAGGTGCAGTGCCATCTCTCCACCATACCGTTGCTTGTAGGGTAATAAGCTTTTGTACGATGGTGTGTATAACCACAGAATTTGGCCATTTGCTTGAATAGTTCTGACTCAAATTGACGTCCCCTGTCAGTGGTGATGTGCAGCGGACAACCAAACATTGATAGCCATGTCGATGTAAATGCCTTTGCTAAAGTCTCTGTTGAAATGTCTTCAACTGGTATGGCTTCTGGCAAGCGCGAAAATCTGTCGATTATAGTTAACAGATAGCGACTTACGTCCGACGGTGGCAGAGGACCTACTACATCCAGATGGATGCGAGAACTTTGTTTTCAGATCTGGAAAGTCTCCTATCAGTGTGTTCACATGCTCATTGACTTTGCACAACTGGTAGCGTATGTAAGTCCAGTTCCTGCAACCTCGCTCGATACCGGGCCACATGAAACGTTCAGACACTAGTTTAATTGTTGCTCGCACGCCGGGGTGACACAAGTTGTGCAAACTGTCAAAAATCTTCTTGCGGTAGGTATGCGGAACATATGGACGTGATTTACTGTTCCTTACTTCACAGTATATCTCTGTGTTCTTGCCTGGTATGTCCATCAACTGCAATTTCAATGCGGTGTGATCATCATTCAACATGGTAGTCAGTTCAGAATCTTCCTGTTGTGCTTTAAAGAGCTCAGCCATTGTGACTACTTGCTTGGGAAATGCTTGACACTCTGGACAGGCAATCGGCTACGACATTAGTCAATCCAGAAATGTGTCGCACATAAGTGTTAAATTGGCTAATAAATTGAAGCTGCAAGTATTGCCGCTGTGAACACTTGTCGCTATTCTTCTTAAAAACGTATGTCAATGGCTTGTGGTCTGTGTAAATGTAGAAGTCACAAGCTTCGACTTGCGGTCGGAAGTGTTTTATTGCTGAGTATATCGCCAGTAACTCCCTGTTGTAGGCACTCCATTGTTGTTGGTGGGCCGACAATTTATGGAAATAATAAGCTAAAGGTTGACATGAATCATTCAACCATTTTTGGAGAAAAGCACCTATGGCGAACTGGCTGGCGTCCACGACAAGTATTAAAGTTGCATCTAACTTAGGATGCACTAATAATGCTGCTTGAGCCAGGCTTAGTCAGGTTACCTCAAATGCTGCTTCGGCTTCGCCATTCCAGGTAATCTGTGTGCTATTGCGAACCTTAGGACCAGCTATCAATGCATTTAGTGGTGCCTGTAGTTCAGCTGTTCGCGGCAGATTCCGTCTGTAGAAATTAAGCATGCCGAGATATCTTCTAAGTTCCTTAACAGTCGATGGTTTAGGCATCTGCAAGACTACTTGAACTTTCGCAATTAATGGTGCTGAACCAGTAGTAGATACCTTATGTCCAAGAAATTCGACCTCCGGCTGACCGAACACGCATTTAGCTGTGTTTAAGTCAATGCCGTAATGTTCAAAGCGCTGGGAAATCTCTTTAAGATGATGCTTGTGCTGATCTTTGTCCGTGGAGTATACAAGAATGTCATCCAGATAGGCGAAACAGTTTGGCAGTCCCCGCAGAATTGAATCTACAAACCTTTGCCACGTTTGTGCGGCGTTTCGCAAACCAAACGTCATGAATTTGCTCTCAAAAAGAGCGAAAGGCGTTATTATTGCCGTCTTGGCTATATCTTCAGGTGCTACCGGCATTTGCATATATGCTTTTGCGCAATCTAGTACGCTGAACACCGTTGAGCCGTGCAGGGCATTTTTATAATCATGCAATAGTTGAACTGGATAACGGTCTCGAATCGCTCGTGCATTCAGCGCTCTGTAGTCGCCACATGTGCGCCAGGCATCGCCTTTTTTCGGTACTAAATGCAACGCAGACGCCCATGGACTACTGGATGGACGAATAATACCCTCTTTCAACATTATATCAAATTCCGACTTCGCAGTTGCCAGACGGTCTGAAGCTAATCTTCTTGCTCGGAATGATACAGGCAGGCCATCCGTAGTCTTAATATAGTGTATGCTATCATGCAATACTTTCTGTGGCGCTCCCGGCGGTCTGGTTAACATAGGAAAATCAGCTAACATTTTGCGATTCTCTTCGTCCGCTACTTTGACCAGCTTGATGTGAATAAAGTTCATGGCACGACTGAAACATGCTGTTGTCAGGCCAGTGAGGCTGTCTATAAGGCGGGCAGGCGCGAAGTCTGGTAAGAGTTGGAAATGCGCCAAGAAATCAGCACCGATTATGGCTTCACTCACATCAGCTACCGTAAAATTCCATAAAAATTCTCTCTGGAGTCCTAAGTTTAAACTCTCTCGCTGTGATCCATACGTCGCAATCACCAAATTGTTGGCTGCACACAAGTCGCATTTTGTGCGTGGTCGGCAACGATGTATAGAAGTCTTTGTCAAAATGCTCAAGTCGGAACCAGTATCTATTAAAAACTTCCGTCCAGTGACTCTATCTGTTACAAATAGACGCCTAGACCTGGCGTGGCAATCGGTGGCGTCTACTGCCGATTGCCGCTCCCATTTGGATAATTGCAAGGAGTAAGGAACTTACTTTCTGGGCTCTATCACCGTAGCAGCTGTGAAACCAACAAGTATTCTGATTATTCTCTGATGCGAACTGTGACGCAGAGTTGCTTCTATTACGCCGTCGACTGCGGCCTCGATACCGATTCGTGTTTCTTTGTGACATTAAACATAATATTTGCGCACATAAAAAGTCCACTTTGGCGGCTAGCGCATTATAATCTTCGCGTGTCACAGTATGGGTCACGGCGGCTACGGTGAGTGGCAAATCTACGGCATTAACCTGTGTAGTTGGCGCGTTCGCCCCCAGAACGCGGTCGGCGAGATTCGCCATGGCGTCGAAGGACATCTCGCTCTGTGAAGCTATTACTGCTTTTACCTACTGTGGCAGGCGGCTGCTCCACAGGGTGCGTAGAAAACTATCCGGAAATATGCCGACGTCCACTTTGCTCCTGAGATGGCGTAAATACTGCGATGGCTTTCTGTCACTGATGTCCTCTTGTGTCAATACTTGTCTGACCCTGTCCTCTTGAGATGCAGCTAAACGTCGTATCAGTTCAGACTTCAGTCGCTCGTACGCGTTTTCCGTCGTTGGATTCGTTATAATGTCCATTACTTCAGTCGCATATTGCTGGTCGAGCTGACTCACCACTAGTGCGAATTTTGTCGATTCTGCAGTTATTCCGGCGTACGTAAAACTCGCTTCTACTTGCGTGAACCAGAGCGTTGGGCTACTTGGCCAAAAAGGAGGCAGGCGTACTGCTAGTCGTGAGACAGTCGGTGTTTCCATGTTTGCGTTTGATACTTGAAATTCTGTCGGGCATCCCAATGTCGGGATTTGTGGCTAAACGTCACGAATACTGAACACAGTCGTTTAAATAAATCAGCGGAGTTCGTTCTCAGATTTATTATTTGCCTCTTACAGAAAAAGCTAGTTGCCAAGTAGAAGAATCAACATCAAACACATTAATATCAACGGAATAAACAAGGAGCATATAATCTAAGGTTACGCGCGCATCGTCTGTCTTCTCTCTGGACCCGACGCTGCTGCGGCGATTAACTTCTGTGGTTGGCGCGAAAAGCGCCTTGACTGCCGTAAACGAAGTTAGCGGTCGCTACAGTACACTTGTAACGCTCTTTCTTAAGGGGCCCTCACACGTTCAATACGTACTGACAATAATATATTGTCAAACCTTCAATACATTTCAGTGGTCCTCACACCATCAATAATATTGTCATCACTTTCAATTGGCGACGCGATTTCGTGAAGTAAACATGTCTGACAAGTAGAAAGCGTGTGCTTTAATAATTTTAGCGATGGCTGCGAAATAAAGACAATCGAGAACGACGAAAAGGAGGAAATGGGTTCGTGAGTGGTTAAAGAAAAGGAACGACTTTTCGCATGTGAATCTGCTTACGGAAATCCGAACTACTGACCCAAAAGATTTTTTAAAATTATTTTAGAATGAGCCCAAAATCACATGACAAATTACTCACGATGATACAGGACAAAATTGAGAAAGAAAAAAAAAAGACACAGTTTGAGATCCCCGATTCCTGTCGATGAAAGATTGACACTTTACGGTTCTTGGCCACATGAAGGTCATTTGAATGTTTGAAGTTTAGCGTAGTCATGTCTGCTAACACAATTAGTAAAATTGTCATTGAAACCTGTGAAGCAATAAATCTGATCTGCAAGGATACATACTGGTAATTTAATTTATAAAAAGCGTCTGAGGTCCCAGCTCCTGAGCGCTTGCTCTCTTCAACTTTTTTCAATTCTTTCCTGAAATTGGACCGCAATGAATTTTTTTTTATTTTTTTTTTTAAATTATTTTTCACGTCTTCCAATTGTGCTTCTGTGAAACACGACCGATAGATCGCAAGCAGCTCTTCATATGCTGCACTTCTTCCTGTTTGTCCAGGTATTCTTTTGAAGACTGATACCACAAAACTTCGTTGCGCTGGTAGCAATCGACAAAATCAGCCAACATACGTCTGGTAGAAGCCGACCTCGTGGAAGATCAGTTTGGGTTCAGGAGAAATGTAGGAACACGGGAGGCATTACTCACTTTACGGCTTATCATAGAACATAGATTAAGAAAAGGCAAACCTACATTTCTAGCTTTTGTAGAATTGGAGAAGGCGTTTGACAATGTTGATTGGAATAAACTCTTTCAAGTTCTGAAGCAAGCAGGAGTAAAATATAGGGAGCGTAAGGTTATTTACAACTTGTACAAAAACCAGACAGTGGTTGTTAGAGTTGAAGGGCATGAAAGGGATGCAGTGGTTGGAAAGGGAGTAAGACAGGGTTGTAGTCTTTCTCCATTGTTATTCAATTTGTACATTGAGCAAGCTATAAAGGAAAGCAAAGAGAAATTTGGAGAAGGAATTAAAGTTCAGGGCGAAGAATTAAAAACATTGCGTTTTGCCGACGACATAGTAGTTCTGTCAGATGCAGCAAAGGACCTGGAATTGCAATTGAACGGAATGGACAGTGTGCTGAAAGGTGCATATAAGATGAACATTAACAAGGGCAAAACTAGGGTAATGGAGTGCAGTGTAAGAAAATCATGTGATGCTGAAGGAATTAGATTGGGAAACGAAGCAATAAAGGTGGTAGATGAGTTCTGTTACTTGGGCAGTAAAATAACAAATGATGGTAGCAGTACAGAGGATATAAAATTCAGAATGGCAATGGGTAGAAAAGTGTTCTTGAAAAAGAGAAATATGTTGACATCGAATATTGATTTAAGGCTAAGGAAGTCCTTTCTGAAGGCATTTTTATGGAGTGTTGCCTTGTATGGGAGTGAGACATGGACGATAAGCAGTGCGGACAGGAAGAGGAGTGAGGCTTTTGAAATGTGGTGCTACAGGCGAATGCTGAAGATTAGGTGGGTGGATCGCGTAACTAATGAGGAGGTACTGAACAGAATTGGGGAGAAAAAAAATTTCTGGCATACCTTGACTAAAAGAAGGGATAGATTGGTAGGACACATACTTAGACATCATGGAATTGTGAATTTAGCGTTGGAGGGAAGTGTGTGGGGTAAAAATCGCAGAGGAAGACCAAGAGATGGATACAGCAAGCAGATTTAGACAGATGTAGGTTGCCGTTCCTAAGTGGAGATGAAGAGGCTTGCTCAGGATAGGGTATTGTGGAGAGCTGCATCAAACCAGTCTCCGGACTGAAGACCACAACAACAACAACGTCTACTCATTTTACCAATCCAAAGAAGCACAGTTAAACGCTACATAGCATACCCACAAGGACAATTTAAAATAACATAAACATTGGTGAGAAACAAAGCACACTAGCGCCTTGTGGCTGTTTGATGAAGCTGTGCCAACATCTGAAAGGCGAATATTGTCAAACCGTCAGTATTCAAGTATTCGACTTCACACGCTCAATATATAATGACAAAACTGAAAATATTTTTGTGGCCCTCAATACTTTTCGTCAATATTTTAAGTATTGACAATACGTCAATTCGCGCCCTCAGGCGGTCAATACATTGACGCTTTGACAATATTATTCAACTTCTGAGGACCCCTTTAAGCTCTTTCTATAGGAGGCGTGCAACATGCATAAGTAGGGATGCAAACGATACATCGATGTTTTGAAAACATCGATGTTTCGTCTATAAACATAGATGTTAACATCGATGTTTTGAACACCGATATATCGCCGATGCATCGACGACAGAATTCCAAAACTATCGACATCGTTCAACAATTGATTGTCAACTCCATTATTACTTTATTAGTTGCTCAGACAGCGTCAGCTCAAGTGCGATGCTCCTGCTGTCATCGCTCGTCGCTGTTTTCATACTTTTGAAATAGTAGGTAAGTGAAATATGAAACTAACATCAATATCATTTACTCACCTTTGTTTGCTATTCTCTCAGTGCTGCAGTCATCTGTTCGAGTGAAAACAATAGTATGTTTCACTTTTGTTGGACAGTTTGTACGCGTACATATAGCCAATTAGCCACACGTGTAGTAGTTTGCTATCGTGAGTTTGTTGTGTGCAGCAGTAAGTGTTCAAATGCAAGGACTTCCAATTTTATAAATCCGAATCTATAGTTCTATGGGATCTTGAAAGTAATGCACACAAACATCGCAACTGTAATATCACGCCGATGACTTCAGAATAACAGAAAATTTCGAAACATCAAACCTATGTCAAATGCAAAGCAAAAAAAGTGTGTAGGAAAAGTGGCTCTTCAATCATATGGTTTGCATTTGATGTCAAGTTCCGTTATAAAATAAATCTTATTCATGTTTCAAAATTCCCTTTATGAAACCTGTTAGTATCATGACACTCATTGATGATTAGTGCGCTTGAAATAAGTACTTGAACTTCTGGCTAGTTAACAGTAGCTAAATCTGAAGGGTAACCACCAGCCGGTTTGTAATTGGTATACAATCTCTCATACTTGTATTTGTAATGGTTTTTGTATACCCGGAAAAATTGTATGAGATGTCAGATCGTATTCAGCTTTCTGGTAATAGACCCTATTCTGTAACAAAGTGCGCAGCATCATTTCATTAGTTAAATTTTCTGAAGCATTCTGTTTCTTTAAACAGAATGTATCCACAAAGCTGGATTTGTCTTGTTCTTTCTGACTTGGTACCTTGTTTGTGTCAAAGCAGTAGCGTGGCACTCACTTTCAGTAGCTTACATTCTCCCATTGTTTGGCAACAGTGTGGTCCCTTGTAAAACGTATGGCACAGAAGTGTGTTGTGCAAGTGCTCTGGGCAGTACTATTCGAGAATGTTGTACTACATGTGACTGCAAATTCGTGTGGCCACAATGTTCCCACACAACGTTGTTGGGGTATATTTTCGACAATAAGCTGTTTTTATGTCCCATGTGAAAGTACTTTAACGACAAAGAAATATTTTAATGTTATGATTTATTCCCTTTTATCTTTGTATCTAACTGTGTGAAATCCATTAATGACTATTATAGCAAGGTAACGCTGCTTGCTTTCTTTCTTTACAGAACAATGCCACCAACAAATTTAAAAGTAAAATTTGGAAATATTTTAAAAAAACTGGTAACTAAGAAGCTGTCTGCAAGATATGCAATAAGAAACTAAAATCGTCAGGAAATACCATGGGAAATACGACCAATCTTCATGGTCATTTATTATATGTACATTCGCAACTGCAATGGCAGGATACTGAACCACCTAACAAGAGATCAAGAGATAACAGCATATCTTAGCATTTTTACTATATATCAGAAGGATGTTCTACAATACTGCACGGTATTTACATTTCCATCTGATTATGAAACTAAAGACGAAACAAATATTTGGATGTTTACTTCCGAATAAGTGACAATTTCCGAATGTGTGGTTAGGTTACAAAATAAAAAAAGTTGATAATAAATTACTGTCCTAAAAATCACTAATTATCTTCTCAGATGGATAGAGTTGGTGAACCCAGTGCATTGACACAGATAAGTATTTCTGTATTTGAGACATGACAGTAGACATTATTCATTGACGGAATCTTTAGTGAAGAAAACTGTTGCCACTCTAAACGATTTTTGTCTGAGTATAGTGTGCATAAGAGGATTTTATATGAAGCTTTTTGTTCTACTACAAGAAAAAAGAGTCAGTAACTTGAAATATTGAATAAAACAGTGTGCATTAGAATTTTTCTTGTACCAGTAATTATTAGTGACTGTAGAAGTTATTGGACCTTCACGAAACTGGAGAATGCAGATATTGCAAAGACAAATCCCAAATCCTTAAACAAAATTAAAACTTTCATGGTTATTATTTGTCATATTGCCTCTTGGAGTCTATCTCGTTTTTTATGTCGATCTTTGATGATTAATCTGATGTTTGTCCAGCACGGGCTGCTGGCATTGCTGAAATTAAACCCTCCAACATCAGTGGAATCGAAACTTTATCAGTGTTACCCAATCAGACTGATATCGTACTGTCAAAACGCAAGTTAAAACATCAAACAAAAGTCGACGAAAAATCCGAGACAAAAGCCAACAAGCCAAGTATAACAAAGATTTTCATTTCAGCAAGGTACATGATTTGATAAACGTCATTGATGACTATTCATTTTAAAAATACATTATTAAGTAATAACTGAAAGATGCATAATGTTTAATTTTCTCCATGTTGACAGCTAAGAAAAATGCAATACGCCAACAAAACGCAATTTATTTCGCACGTAATGAACAAATCGATGCAAATCCCAAGTAAAATCAGCGCAATTCTAATCTGCTATTTCGCTGTGTATTCATGGCCTAGTGAAAGAACAGAAATAATGCAGATACTTTCTGGCAACACAGCTTCATTTCAGTGTGTTTTTCCTAATATTTCTTAAACGTATGGAAACATCGAAGAAACATCGATGTATCGTTTTTCAGAGCGATGTTTTTTTAACATCGATATTTTTCCACAGGCCATCAATGTTTTTATTAATGATGTTGAATTGTTGTCAGCTGCAGCGCCCCTTGCGATAGACCGCCGAACTGCAAAGAAGCGTTCAAACGGTACACATTTGTTGAGTCGTCTGCTTCACGCATCTACTTAGTTTGTTGTCAACTTACAGCAAATGAATCGCGGCGTTAACATCATTTTTCGATACTGTATGATATATTGTGATGATTAGAACATTTATTTGTATTTTAGACTGCCACTGTGAAACTGTATTTAATTGTTTTCTTGCAGTTCATGCGTAACTACGTCGCTTACATGTGTTAATGTCCTCATTATAAAATGCGATGACATACTTCCAGCCCCTGCGGTTTGTGGCACCTATGTATATGATGAATAAGCTCAGTTGTATATACATAGACCTTTCACTTTGATTAAGCTTCAAATAATGCTCACCAAAAACAAATATTTAATTTGTTAACTACAGCATGTTTCAGAAAAAATAGCAAATACTTTAGAAGATGGTAATAAAGACGATTTGCAGTTAAAATTTCATATAACGTGTGTCCAATTTTTATTGGGTATAGAGGTACAGCCCTTGGTAAGTACAACAAACTGAATTGGATATTTTGACTGATTGTTTCGACGGTTCTTGGTAGATCACCATATTTACTTCTATTCAAATAACCTGTTTTCGACATACGTAGTTTAAAGTCTGAATATGTCCTAGTAAGCAGAAAACCGGGTAACTACGTGGTAATGAACGTGTAGAACATACACAAAATTCTACTTTTAAGTAAGTGTGATGTTGTACTACCAAGAACCGACGGATAAAACACTAAAAATTTATTGATTTTCATTTGCTCTACGTTTGTTTGGATTTCATATTAACAGCTATATCTCGGTATTCAATAAAAATTGTACACAGGTTATTGTTGTTGTGGTCTTCAGTCCGCAGACTGGTTTGATGCAGCTCTCTACGCTACCCGGTTCTGGGCAAGTCTCTTCATTTGAGAATACTTTCGGCAACTTACATCCTTTTGAATCTGCTTACTATATGCGTCCCTCGGTCTCCCTCTACAATTTTTATCCCACACGCTTCCTTCTAATGCTAAGTTGACAATTCCTTGATGTCTCAGAATGTGTCCAACAAATCTAACCCTTCTCTTAATCAGTATATGCCAGAAACTGCTTTTCTCCCCGATTCAATTAAGCACTTCCCCATTAGTTACGTGATCTACCCATCTAATTTTCATCATTCGTCTGTAGCACCACTTTTTAAAAGCTTCTATCATCTTTTTATCTGAACTGCTTATCGTCCACGTTTCACTCCATTACAATGCTACACTCCAGACAAATGCTTTCAGAAAAGACTTCCTAACATTTAAATTAATATTGGATGTTAACAAGTTTCGCTTCTTTAGAAACGCTTTTCTTCCATCGCCATTCTGCATTTTATATCTTCTGTACTTTGGCCATCAGTAGTTATCTTGCTACCCAAATAACTAAATTCATCTACTACTTTTATTGTCTTATTACCTAATCTAATTCCTGCAGCATCGCCTGATTTTCTTAAATTACATTCCATTACTTTCGTTTTACTCTTGATAATGTTCATCTTATATCTTCCTTTCAAGACACTGTCCATTCCCTTCCATTGCTCTTCCAGATCTTTTGCGATCTCTGACAGAATTACTATGTCATCGGCAAACCGCAATGTTTTTATTTCTTCTCCCTGCACTATAATGCCCTCTCCAAATTTCTCCTTCCCTTCTTTCACTGCCTGCTCAATGTACAGATTGAACAACATTGAGGAGAGGCTACATCCCTGTCTTACTCCTTTCCCAACCTCTGCATCCCTTTCTTGCCCTTCGACTCTAATAACAAGAAACTGGTAACAGAAAAGTAAATCTGTCAAATATAAAAGTCAAAGAGGAAGGTGCGGTAATTAAAGATCCAATTTATTTGTCAAACTATATAAACAACTATTTTAGCAGCATAGGAATAAAATTACAGAAACAATTTCAAACAGTCCCTCACTCCAAAAAGTAAAAAATCGGTGTATCAGATTCAATGGTATTATTCCCCACAACCGAGGAAGAAGTGTGTAAAGCAGTTCTCAAACTAAAAAAACTCAACTTGTCTGGATGAATTTCCCATTTGTCTAGTTAAGGACTGTATCGAGTGGCTACTTCCACCTTTATTAGACATTACAAATCAATCTTTCAAACAAGGCTGCTTTCAAGAGTGTTTAAAATACGCTAAATTGCTACCTCTCCACAAAAAAGGTGATCCTGAAAAAATAGAAAATTACAGGACAATTTCAGTACTTTCGTGTTTCTCAAAAATACTAGAGACTATTATGAAAGACAGAGAGACTTATGAATCACTGAAACAAATACAATCTACTATCTAATGACGAGTTTGGTTTTCAATCAGGTAAAGGCACTGAAACAGCAACAGCCCACCTCACAAAACATATCCTAGAAGATTTAGATAAAAGATACCACACAACAGGAATATTTTTTGATCTAACAAAAGATTTCGATACAGTGAATCATGATATATCATTAAGCAAGCTAGAGGAATTGGGAATAAGTGGGGTTGTAAAAAATTGGTTCCAGTCGTATCTACAAAACAGAATACAGAAAACTGAAATCTCACATGTGTCAAACTGCTCAAACTACATTGTAAAATATTAATTGATTGATTTTTGCAGGGAAGTCAAATCAGTCATGGTCCAACCCGCCACTGCCCGCACCGAAACTAAGTTTATTGTGCGGTATCACTCCCTGTATATCTAGTAAAGCCAACCAATGCCCTTTAACAGTGCAAAGAGTCCCTTTACCAGTTCTTTATTAGACACAATTTCTTCGGGTCTGGTTGTCCCAAATATTATGTGCCTTTTATTCTCCAATGCAATGCATTCAAAGATTAGATGTGGTGCAGTTTCATCACCGTCATCACAGATCCTACATTTAGGGTCCTCTTCTGTTATTCCCATTGTACGTAGGTGTTTTTTGAAATTCCCATGGCCTGTCAGCAATCCAACCATGAGTCTAATCTCTCTCCTGTTCAGACCCAGGATTGCAGAGCTTCTTTTAAAACATGGCTTTGGCATCATTACCTTGCCATGTTTTTGTTGATGGACTTTGGTCCAATATTCTACGTGCTGTCTTCTGAGCCAGTTACGTAGCTCCAATTTGATCATTGCCTTGGTGATTGTCAGGACAGGTTCCGGTCCAATAAATGGAGTATCTGCCCCCATCCTGGCTAATCTGTCGGCATGTTCGTTGCCACTGATCCCCGAGTGGCCAGGGACCCACAATAGGTTTACTCTATTGCTTTCCCCTAGCTCCACCCGAATCCTGTGACATTCTGCAACAATTTTAGACCTTGTTGCAGGAGCTGCCAGTGATGTCAGAGCTGCCTGGCTGTCTGAATAGATATAGATGCTACGATCTTTGTAGCACCTACGCAAATTCTCCTCCACACGCGCCCTGATGGCAGTGATTTCGGCCTGGAATACTGAGGCAAGTTTTGCTAGAGAGATGACGCCCTCCAGTCTTGGCTGCACCCCATATACCCCAGCCCCAACACATTGGTCTGATTTTGACCCATTAGTGTACCAGACAATATCCCCCGTTCGGTGTCGAACTGTTTTCTCCCATTGCTCCCTACTTCCAATTTTTATATTGAAAGGCTTGTTGAAGCAGTATGGTGTTATAATATAGTCGGCTGCCATTTCCCCAACCTTTCCTATATTTACCTCACTCACTATTTTAGTGTGTGATTCTGGATATCCCAAAGAGTTCCAGTTGTTGCCAGATTTGAGTCTGTTTGCACCAGACGCTGCCTATATCTTGACCCCAAGGTGTAAAGGGGGCATATCCAGCATGGTTTCCATCCCAGTAGTTGGGGTGCTGGTAATTCCGCCTGTTATGGCTAAGCAGGCTAATCTCTGCACCTTACCAAGCTTCTTAGCAGCAACCTGCTGTTCTACCTTCTTCCACCACAAGTTCTCCCGGTACTCACAAGAGTACCTTTTGCGTTGGAGCAAATATTCCTGATGTGAGGGGTCCATGTCAGTTTCTCATCTAGGGTAAACCCTAGATATTTCACTGTCCCCTTCACAAGTAGCGCTTCATTGAAAAGCTTTAGATTCCAACTTGAATGTTGTATATGCTTCTTTGTGAATGGTACAACAACAGTCTTCTTAGGACTAACCCCCAGATCCTGTTTTCTGCACCAGTCTTGCACAATGTCCAACGCACCTTGTGCCATATTCTTCACTGTGTCAGCAAATTTGCCAAGTATTATTATGACAAGATCATCTGTGTATCCTTGGCAAAAGTACTGCTTAGAGTTTAATTCTCCAATGAGATCATTCACCACTAGATTCCACAATAAAGGGGAAAGAACTCCTCCTTGCAGGCAACCCCTGGTGGGGTTGATTACCATTTTTTCATTCATCATGGTAGCTTCTACCTTTCTTCCACTGAGCATGGCCCTTGTCCACCTACATATAGTGGTCCCTAGGTCATGCACCTCTGCTGCCCTAACCATGGAATCGAAGGTTGTGTTGCTAAAAGCCCCCTTGATGTCCAGGAAGTTACAGAGGGCGATTTCCTGAAAGTGTAGTGCTTCCTCCACCTTCCCAACGAGTTGGTGAAGAGCTGTCTCACATGATTTACCTGGCTGATATGCATGTTGGTTTGAATGTAGAGGAGCCCTACTTAACCTCCTTTCTCCAACATGCACATTAACCAGCTTTTCCAATGTCTTAAGAATGAAGGAGGACAGGTTGATTGGTCTCATATCCTTGGCCTTGGTATGATCAATTCTCCCTGGTTTAGGAATGAAGACAACCTTCACTGCCCTCCAGGCATTGGGAAGATTCCTGTTGCTAGGCTAACCCTGAATAATCTTCCATAGGAATCTAATAAAATTTTCTCCTGCTTGTTGCAGGAGAGCTGGAAAGATTCCATCAGGGCCAGGTGACTGGAACGGTTGAAATGTTCTCACCGCCCATCGGACCTTACTGAGATCGACACACTCATTGGCCAAATCTCAGTCCTCTTTGCGAATACCTGAGAACTGTTGTCTCTCAGGAATCGCATTCTGGTCTGAGTTATCCCCCAGAGTATATTGAGGAAAGTGAGTCTTGAGGAGCAGTTCCAGCGTTCCATGTGCTGTCTTTGTATACTCCCCATCCTCCTTCCTCAATGTTCCCCCTGGATTAGTTGGTACCCTAGTGAGGTTTTATGAAGTCTCGCTTGAGCAGACGTGCCCTCCACTTCCTCACAGAATACCTTCTAGGATGCCTTCTTTGCCCATCTGATGGCAAGATTGTAATTGACAAGGGCCTCACAATACTTTGCCCATTGTCCTTTGCGCCTCGCAAGGTTAAACAGCCTTCGTACCTGTTTCCTTTGCATTTCCAGGTTATTATTGCACCAAGGCACACTCCTATTTGTGCACTTCTTGGTGATTGAGCAGTTGTCCTGGTATGAGGTCACTATAGCAGAGGTTATGGCCTCTGCTACTTCCTCAAACTTTGCTGGATTCCTTATCGAAGTTTTAATTTCCGATAGGCTGAAGTCAAGGTCTCTCCTATATGTCTCCCAGTCCGTTTTCCTGGGGTTCCTATAGGCCATGGTCTGTCTGGTTCCCATTTCAACCTTGAATTTAATATACATGTGATCTGATGAGGATGGCTCCAGGACCACATGCCACTGTTTGACGTAACTTCCCATCATCATGGAACCAAAAGTTATGTCAATTACTTCTTCCCTTCTACTATTCCTGAATGTAGGTTCATCACCCCTATTCAGGATCTCCAAGTTGTTAGATAGGAGAAATTCAAGAAGGTGCTCACCTCTACTGTTGGTGTCCTTGCTGCCCCACGATAGATTGTGGGCATTGGCATCACATTCCACCAACAGTTCGTCACCTTGCTGATGGCAGGCTTCTGTCAGTCTCCTCACTTCCAAAGGAGGAGGAGAGCTGTCTTCGTAAGGAAGGTATGCTGAGGCCAAAACAATTTCCCTCACGATACCTTCCTGACGTTGCTGCTTCCTGATGGTCACCAGGTCACTGGAACATAAATCCATCATTGGTTCACGCACACGCTTCTCTTGATGGATCTCGACCTTGGTCCGATGGGTTGCAGGCTAAGCATTAACTGCTGTTCCTGTGGTACCTGAAACATATGAAAGACAAATTAGTGGCCTGACTGGAGGAAGGGTCTTAGTGTGTCAGATAATGACGGTGTGGTTTCATCCACGGTTGCTACGAGATTATAAGATTAATCTCGTAGCAGGTCAGGCCAACGAGTCGTTGGCCTGAAGTGTTATTGTGTCCCTAGGTCCCGGACGAGCCGGTTTTGGGACTGCTGCGACTTATCATAGAACTTCCTGGCAGTGGCGCGGAACCTCTCCCGGAGGGGCAAAATGCCGACTTTGTCATGAAGCCGGGCGGTGGAGTACCACTTCGGAAGATGCAGGGCAGTCTTCAGGGCGCGGTTCTGGATCCTCTGCAGAAACTCGATGTGGAGGTCTGCGGCGTTTCCAAATACTGGGGACGCGTACTCGAGCACTGGGCGAACCAGTGACAAGTACATCGTGATCCCATGTTCCGGCGGCAGCGACGACTGCGGGTTAAGCAGCGGGTAAATTACGCGTAATCGCCCAATGGCCCTCTGTCTTACATCACTGACGTGATGTTTCCAGGTAAGCCTTTGATCTAGGGTAACGCCTAGGTATTTCGCTGTCGTGCTCCAGGGGATGGGAGCCCCCAGAATTTCGATCGGCTGTAGCCCAATAGGCACTCTTCTTCTAGTGAAGACGACTGCCTGGCTTTTCGAGGCGTTGAATTTCAACCGCCACTTAGTGGCCCATGCCCCCAGGACGTCGCATCCGGCTTGCAGGCGGCGTCTCATCGTGTGCGCGTTCATGCTGCGGGTGAACAGCGCTGTATCGTCGGCGTAGAGCGCCAGTTCTACGCGTGGTACCCGAGGTGCGTCGGCAGTGTACAACGAGTACAGCAGGGGGCCGAGAACCGACCCCTGCGGTACTCCTGCACGTATCTGCCTTTCCGTCGATGTACCGTCTTCTGCCCTCACATGGAAGGTTCGTTCAGACAGGTACGACTGCAATAGTCTCCCATGGGACGTCGGAATTCCGTGCACAAAGAGTTTGTACACGAGTCCGTCGTGCCAGACGGAGTCGAACGCGCGGGAGACGTCAAGAAACACTGCCCCAAGGAATTCCCTTGTTTCCAGTGCCCGCATTGCCGGCTCGACCAGCCGGAGTAGCTGGTGTGTGGTGGAATGGCCCGCGCGGAAACCGAACTGCTCGTCCGGTATGATGTTCTCGCGCGTGACGTGATCCAGCAGTCTCTTCACGTACTGCCTCTCGAAAACTTTCGAGAGGGACGACAGCAGGCTGATGGGCCGGTAGCTGGCAACCTGGCGCGGATCCTTGCCGGTTTTCAGGATTGCTACCACTTCCGCATGTTTCCATGCGTTGGGGAAGACTCCCGAGCGGAGAATCTCGTTAAAGACGTCGGCAAGGAGCCGAGGTAGGTTCGTCAGCAGGCGGTTAGTGATACCGTCGCTGCCTACCGCCTTCCTCTGGTTCAACGAGCGAAGCTGCTTAGCAACCTCATTCTCCGTGATCGGCTCGATGGCGTCGTCTTCTTCCCTGGCGGCGAGAAACACTGGCAGCTGCTCGGCGACTCTGCGGATGTGCTCCTCGTCTATGACGTCTTCTACTGGCGTGAAATTGGCCGCGAATGCGTCAGCCAGCGCGCTGGCCTTCGCGTCCGGGTCACTTGCGTAGTCGTCCCCGATCCGGAGGGGCGGTATCCGCTGGCGGCGGCGAAGGAAAGCCTTTGCGACTCTCCAGTCGCTTCCGTCGTCTGGATTGAGCGTTGACACGAGGTCTGCCCAGTCCTGGTTCCGGTGGTTTTCAACTGCGGCCTTAATTTCCCGCCTCATGCGATTTAATCGGCGCTTCGTTTCTGGTTGGCGTGTAAGCTGCCATTCACGAAACAATCGATTTTTGTCGCTGATGGCTGCCAGAATGTGGCGTGGGAGCTGTCGCGAGAAATCTCGCGGCTGGCGCGGTGGTCTCGGAGTTGCGTCTTCCGCAGCTCACTGGGTCGTCCTGGAGAGGAAGGCGAGGGTAGCGTCGGCCCCGGCCTCAACGGGGTTAGGCGCTTCCTCGAGTGCTGCAAGCACTACCTCTTGGTAGCGCTCTGCGTCCAAGTTCTTGTAGCTGGGGCGCTGCTCTCGGAGGGATGCGCCGATCACGTCCAACTCGAAAATGACCGCTACATGGTCGGAGCTCAGGACGTTTCGCGTCTCAGCGGACGCAAAGTGGCCAATGCCCTTCATAAGAGCAATGTCGAGCACGTCGGGTTCCCCTCGGTCCAGGAAGTGCGTGGGGTCAAAAGACCCCAGGCTAATTGCACCGCAGCGATGCATGGCGCGGGAAAGTCGGCGCCCGCTGACGTTGGTGACGCGAGAGTTCCACTCTGGGTGTTTCGCATTGAAATCCCCAGCAATGAAAAGCCGCCCCTCCAGCGACAGCAGGGTCTCGAAATCTGCTCCCACAAGCGGCCTGCCAGGCTGCCTGTATACCAACAGGAAAAGAATCTTTCCGGCAGTAGTGTTGGCGACTACTCCTGTAGTTTCCAGCGTCGGTGTCTCCGGAAGATGCACTTGATGATGCTGCAGCGACTTCTTCACGTAGATGGCAGTGCCACCCCCTTGGGTAAGCCTGTCATCTCGGTAGCAGCAGTAGTTTGCCGCTCGCACGTTTACCCCGGGTTTGAGAAAGGTCTCCTGAACTAGGCAGATGTCGACCGCCTCTTCCCGTAAGAGCAGGCGAAATTCGCCCTGCTGAGGGTGAAGACTCCTCGCATTAAACGTGCAGATCGTCAATCCGTGGATATGGGCATTATGCATGGTGACTGCTGGAGTTGACGGCGTTGGCCTGGAGGGCCGCCGTTACTGCCTCCACGAGAACCGGGAGTTTCACCAGCAGCTGGTTCAGCGAGCGCAGAAGCGCGCTGAGGTCAGCGGTAGACATTGCGCCACTTGCGGGGGCCGCGGCGGTGATAGCGTCGGCGGCGGCGGGAGCTTCCGGCTGTGGCTGGGCAGCAGGGCGTGCGAGGGCGGTCGCAACTCGCACCTCGGGCGTGGGCGCAGGCTGTCCTGTGGCGGTGACGGCTCCGAGCTGCTGCTTGCGGCTGGGCGGCCGCTGGCGGGATTCTCGCACCGCAGTTGCGGGCGCCGGCATGCCGGAGTCCTCTGCTGCAGGCGTTTGCCGGTCCGAGCGGCCGCCCTCGGCTGCTGGCTGGGCGGTGAAGGCTGGCTTCCTTCCGCGGGCGACGTTCGCGAAGCTGCGGCCAGGAACTACGGGGATTGGGCGCTTTCCCTTCCTGAAGGCGCGGCCGCCCCTGTAGCCTGCTACGTGCGCTTCGTTGCAATTGCAACAAAGCAGAGGGTCGTCCTTGCCCTTCTGGCACTCCCGAGACGGGTGATTGCCGGCACACTTCGAGCACCGGGTTGGCATAGTGCAGTATTTTGCCACGTGGTCGAGACCCTGGCAACGGTAGCACTGCGCCCGTTTGCTCTTGGCACGCCACGGCTCCACCTTGATGGAAAGGTCTCCGATCCTCTCCAACTGGAAAATCTTCCGGTTGTCTGCGTTGTCCACCAGGATAACGCAGAACAGCGGCATCTCACGGTGCGTCCTTGGAGACTTCATGACACTAACGTGCCTGGTGACGATGCCTTCTTCCCTGAGTTTTTACCAGGTTTTTACCCGGTCCACATTGTGGGTGAAGCACCCCCATTGCTCTTTGGCGACCAGCTCCATCACCTGGTCGTACTCCTCGCGAGTCTCGCCCTGGATGACGTATTGGTTGCCGCTCCTAGTCCTTAGTCGTGGCTGGCTGACGACTTCCCTGATTTTCTTATGGAAAACCTGGTAGTCGCCGTCTCACAATATTGTGATCGGCGGCGGTCGGGGTGGTTTCTTCGCCGCTGGCGTCATCCCGGCCCTTTCCGTCTCCATCACTTCCGGGAGTGACCCGAAGGCGTTGCCGGTCTACAGCTCTGCTGGCGTAACCTGCCGGAACTCACTGGGCCTGGCGGTGTGCCGCCGCGGTGGAGCGATGAACCCATCGCTGTCCAGCTGGCGCGGTGACGACGTCTTCTTGCGCCGCGTCCTCTTCTTTTGCGCCCTCTGGCGGGAGTTTGCCAGGGGGGAGGCGGCGTCCTCCATGGACGCGGCAGGCCGCTTCCTAGGATTTTGCCGTACCTCCGTTGCCTCCCCTGAGTCGGGGAGGTTTGAATATACCCCCTTCTGGTGGTCCGCTGGGGCAGGGACAATCACCCTTGCCACGCTGGCGGGCGCGGCCGCAATCGCGGGCCCAGTAACTGTACCGGCAGGCACAGGGGAGGGCAGGATGACGATCCTCGAGCCAGTGGCCGCGGACGTCGTTCCTGCCAACAGACAGTGCTGCACAGAGGACGCCAAGTTCTCTGGAGCGATTACTTACGGGTCCGCTACCTCGCTCCGAGGTGGCGGGACGGAAAAGACCGTGACGGCCTTGGGCGGGTTGGTCGCGAATGCGCCGACACCGACAACACTGAGCTCGTCGACAGACGAGCTCTGCCTCAGCACTGTGGCTGGGGGGCGCGCACTCCTCCTCTCCGATTCGGAGCGGAAACGGGGGGTTACGGTCCGTGGCCGCAGGGAATCCCCTTCCCGGCCAGGTTTCGCCCCCCTCCTTATCTCGTCGGTACGAGACCTCCTATGCTGGGCTTCTGACATGGCTGTTCCCAATGGACATCCCAGGCGGGATGGCAGTCAGCCAGACAGCGCAGTACCGCCGGCGAGAGCGTACACAAAGCACTCGCTCACGCCAAGGTCACAGCGGGAGAGCGCAGCAGAGCAGGTAGGGGAGGTCTGAACTGGTCCGCTGCCGACTCGCTACTCTCCATCATTGGTAAGAAAGGTATTCCATTTCTAACATAAATGCATGTTCTGGAGTTTTTTAGATTTTTGGCATAAATCAGCTTACCTCCAGTACCACCGAGGCCCGATACACCCCCTTTGTATAAATGGGGTTCTTGTATCAGGGCCACGTCCACCTCGTGTCTCCCCAGGTGACGGCTCAGGGCAGCAGTGGCCCCTTTACTGTGCTGCAGGTTTATCTGCAGCACTTCCAGTTCCCATCTTGCTGCCATTATTGCCTTTAAGGTCTTTGATTACCCTGACGGTGACCTGCGAGAACCCTAAAAACAGTTTCAGCCCTTGGTCTCGCAATGCCTTCAGGAACTTCTCTCCGACCTCCACCACCAGGGTTCGTCCTTCCGGAACGACCTTTTGGTTAATTACCCTCCAATCCTCTGTCGAGACTTTTGGGTTCTGGACTCTTATTTTCTCGAACAGAGTCTTTGAAGAGACATCCTTAAGGATCTTTGGTACCCATATTGATACCTTTGCGGTCTTCAGAGTTCGGCTGCTGTCTTGACCAGCAGCTTCGCATCCTCCCACAGGGATACCATGGGCACCTTGTACTTAAGCCATTCTGCTGAGTGCTCCCCCTCGCAGACAAAAATGATGACACCGCGATCTAGATAGACCCTCCTGAATTTGAGTCATGGACCAGCGTCCCCCCCAATCTCCTCAAAGAGGGCCATCTGCACGAGCTCCTCCTGCTGCGAGGTGATGCTTACCAGTGGGTATCCTTCTTGGACAACCGCCATTCTAAAGACCGAGACTGCAGTACTATAGGTCTGTTTCCTCTTTCTGCCTCAGCCTTTTAGGATCACGCTTGTCCAGAGAAGAGGGAGTCTTAGATTCCTCCCTAACCCTCTTGCCACCTGTCTTTGACGTCGAGGGGGTCTTTGTATCCCCTTTGACCTGAGGCAGTTTCTTTTTGGGGGGTCTTGGGCTCAAGCCCTTTTGATTCCCTCCACTTATGTTTAGGAAGCCATTCTTTTCCTTCCTTTTGCTTCTGTTCCTTGAGAAGTTTCCTCCTCTGAGCCCCAGACAAGGACTTAATCCTAATGTGGTTCAACTTCTCTGATACAGTTCCCACTTCTTGCTCAGGTCTAGACCCTGACTGAGAAGTAGGAGTGCACTCCATTGGTCCTGATCCCAATGTCTGAGTATCTGAGGTCTCAGATTGCTCCTCGCATTCTTTTAAAATAATTTTTTTCTCCGTGTTCATCTTAGTCCCATGAGATTTGAGGATTTATATGGTCCATACCACGATGACTCCATGCAGTGCAAGGCAACTTACTCAGGGAGGTCGCCCGCTATCCCTGAGGCTCCATTTGAGACACATCCACCCATGTGCCACGCACCCCTCGGCATGGATCGCATCACACCTTGGGTTGGGAAAGGAATTGGGAAAGGACTGGGAAAGGATAAGGAAGACGGGACGTTGTGGGACACGCTTGGTCTGATCCATCAGCTGAGGCCTTTCCGGCAGTAGGTTCTCTACCTTCGGTATAGCCCTCAGCTTCACGCGGATATGCAAGCCTCTCCACCCGCACGGACAGTGCTTCGTCAAGGTGGTGTCCCCCTATATTAATATAGGTGTGCCCCAGAGTAGTGTCCTTGGGCTGATACTCTTCCTAATCTACATAAATGATTTTCCACAGAGTATCACACATGGACAAACAATATTGTTTGCAGATTATTCCAATGTGTTAATCACAGACAAATCAGCAGACATACTAAAAGAAAAAACCAAAGAAACACTAAACAATTATGTGAGTGGGCATCCGGCAATAAACTCACACTTAATTTGGAAAAAAAATTGTGAATTTCTATGTTAATAAAAAACTGCAGTATAATGACTTAAAAATAAATGATAATTGTATTCAATGTGTGGAGAACACAAAATTTTTAGGCATGCATGTAGACAGTCAGCTAAAATGGGAAGAACACATTAGTATAATTAGAAATCGAATCTCCACAGCATGCTATGCTCTTAGAATTCTGACTGCAGTATGTGATACATCATGTGTAAGATCTGTATATTTTTCTTATATTCACTCGGTCATTAGATATGGGATAATTTCTTGGGGAGTAAATAATAAAAATATTCAAACCATCTTCAAATTACAGAAAAGAGCAGTACGCATAATAGCAAGTGTGGTAGTAGGACTCACTGCCTTGAACACTTTCAAACAATGGAAATTCTAACTATCCCGTGTGAATTTATCTTTCAAAGCATTATGTATGTTAAAAAAATATTGACTGCTTTGAAAAAAATTCTTCGGTACATGATTATAAAACTAGGAACTGTTGTAATCTGCATCTTGAAAGAAAAAATAAAGTGAAAACTCAGCAGAGCTTATGGTACAATGCTGTTAAAATGTATAATAAACTACCACAAAATATAAAAAAACATGGAGAAAAATGATCAGTTCAAAATTAAACTAAAAAATCACTTACTCAACAAATGTTACTAAACAGTAATGGACTATGTTACCTAAATTAAAAGGTTATGTACAGAAGTTTACGTTGCAATATATGGTGAAATTAATAATTGTATGGACATATTGTAAAATTGTATAAAAACAAGTGTAAGATATAAAAACAAATGTAAGATGCTTTAAATTTCTGTGTGAAATATTTTCTTATGTTTACAATCTGTATATTATTTTGTTGACGAAATCCATATAATGTAAATTATTTCACAGATTAATAAAAGAAATCAAATCAAAAACCACTGTCTGGTTTTTGTATATAACTGTTCACTCCCTATATTTTACCCCTGATACCTTCAGAATTTGGAAGAATGTATTCCAGCTGACATTGTCAAAATCTTTCTCCAAATCGACAAACGCTGAAAACGTAGGTTTCCCTTTCCGTAGCCTATCTTCTAAGATAAGTCGTAATGTTAGTATTGCCTCTCGTGTTCCTACATTTCTCCTAAATCCAAACTGATCTTCCCTGAGGTTGGATTCCACAAGTTTTTCCATTCGTCTGTGAATAATTAGTGTTAGTATTTTGCAGTCATGACTTATTAAACTGATAGTTACTTAATTTTCACACTTGTCTGCACTTGCTTTCTTTGGAATTGGAATTGCAATATTCTTCTTGAAGTCGGAGGGTATTTCCCCTGTCTCATACATCTTGCATACAAGGCGATACATTTTTTCATGACTGACTCTCCTAACGACATCAGCAGTTCAGACAGAATATCATCTACTCCAGGGGCATTGTTTCGACTCAAGTCCTTCAGCGCTCTGTCAAATTCTTCTCGCAGTATCACGTCTCCTATCTCATCTTCCTCCACTTTGTCTTCAATTTCTAGAATACTGCTTTCAAGTTTATTTCCTTTTTATAGGCCCTCTATATATTCCTTCCACAGTTCAGCCTTCCCCTCTTTGCTTAGTACTGGTTTTCCGTCTGAGTTCTTGATATTCATACAGCTGTTTTCTTGTCTCCAAATATCTCTTTTATTTTCCTGTAGGCGGTATCTATCTTTCCCCTAGTTATGCATTCTTCTACGGTTCTGCATTTGTCCTCTTGCCACTCCTGCTTAGCCAGTCTGCACTTCCTGCCAATTTCATTTTTCAGACGTTTGTACTACTTTTACCTGTTTCAATGGCAGAATTTTTATATTTTCTCCTCTCATCAATTGACTTCAGTATATTCTGTGTTATCCAGGGATTTCTATGAGGCCTCGTCCTTCTGCCTATATGGTCCTCTGCAGCCTTCACTACCCTATCCCTCACTCAGAGCAGGTTCCATCTCCTAACCTTTCTACCTTTCTGCAGTCTTAAGTTTTAATCTGCAGTTCATAACCAATAAGTTATGGTCAGAGTCTATATCTATACAGCATAGCTGCATGTCCTTGGGAGAAGTAACGACTGTTGTTTCCCCTTGCTTTCAGCCGTTTGCAGTAACTGCATGGCAATGCCATGTTAGCTGACGTTACAAGGCCAGGTCAGTCAATCATCCAGACTGTTACCCCTGTAACTACTGAAAAGGCTGCTGCCCCTTTTCAGGAACCACACGTTTGTCTGGCCTCTCCACAGATACCCCTCCACTGTGGTTGCACCTACGGAACGGCTATCTGCATTGTTGAGGCACACAAGCCACCCCACCTCGGCAATGTCTGTGGTTCATGGGGTTGACACAGTTTATATTAAATTATTAAATATTAAATTATTAATTATTATATTAAATTTTTAATGCAATTCTTTTAATGTATCACCTCCTAAAATACTTACGACTGAGTCGAAAAACTACGTTCCTCTGAGCAGGAGACAAGTAGACTTTCTCAAACAAATTCCAGACTTGGATTCGTTTATCAGCTGGGTTCCCCATTTGGTCGTCTGCGCATGCACGAAACACTTCCATACGTGCGAGAATAGGATCCATCCTATTCCGTCTACTAGCGATCGTATGCATGCATCTTGTGCTAGTGGACGCGTCTACACTGTACGCGGACGGCGTGACCGGTGCATCATGGGTAATCTCATAAGCAGACACTTCCTGTGTGGAAAGGGCTTTATTGGCCGCGGCATCGCGACTCCTGATTGGCTGCTCTGCCTTTCCTAACCTAGCGAGCGCGACGGCTAGCCGCATAAACTGCACTTTTACCGGCTGTAATGATATTCGAAAGTTTAGAAAGTCTTGGCGTCTGATGAAATATCTTTCTAGCCCTATGTAACCGAGTGTAAACTGTTTTTCAAACAATAATGGAAGAGAGAAGGGAAACTTCTAGTGAGACCACTGTTTTCACCAGCCAGCTATCAACTTTAAATCATGGCTAGAACATTGTGTTCCACTATTTCAGATAAAGATCGTGTTATTTTACAGTTTGGATAGCTTCATCAAAACTAAATAAATGGGATGAAACTGAGCCCCTACTGATGGTGCAACACACAACTTAATATGTATTGTTATTCAATAAATGCTCGGCATGTTTGCTTACAATGAAGTGGAACCTCCACAGAAATTGTCAAGATTTTAGAGTAATTTCAGCCTAAATTGTTATGCGTGAAAGGGAGTAAATTTCACCTAATAATTTCAATGAAAACGCAAGACTGTGGTAACAGACTGGCCTGTAGCATAGGCGAAACAACTTTCACATTTTTTTTTTTTTTCGTGTTTACAGATTTCGTCCATGAACACGAAAATTGATTGGGAAAGGCAGGAAATGGTTTTGAGAAATACGCTGACGAGTGTTCTGCCGCATATTAGGTACAAATATCGTACATAAACTTCGGATATACAAGGCGTGTCCATTGCATAACTTTCCTTGATAAGAACAACAAAATTTCGACACTGATCCTGAAACACTTTGTGAGAAATTTACGTACCGGTTGCGAAATCCTATTCGATTCCCTTTCCGTTATTAGAAGGCTGTTTGTGCTTCTCTCACCGACAGCGCTGCAGCCACGTAAACAGAATATCGTTTCGCTTTGGTTGCTTCGAAAGTTTGCGTGCGCTGGTTTGTTTTGAAAGTAGTATTGATGTTTATAATTACTATATTGGTGCATTGTTTTAGAGCTTACCATGACTGTTTTGAAGGAAGGAAAGAAGACTTCTTATAGTTAGACTTCTTTGTTCAGTCAGATATGGAAAAGTGGTCGAACGAGAAAACAATCTCATTTATTAATTCTATTCATCTTCGTCCTGAGTTGTGGGACGTAGAATGCATATAATTGTGGGACATATAAAGACAGGAATGTGAAAAAAGTTAGTTGGCAGGCAGTTGCTGACGAATTTGGCATTGCAGTTCAGGACGCATACCAGAAATTTAGAAGTCTTTGAACCTACGCTAAAAGCGAGGCAAAGAAACATCAAAAGAAAAGTGGAAGTGCAGGTGGCTCTCCTTATTCTATGTGGTTCGCCTACAATAGCATCAGTTTCATACTGTCTAGGGATGTACCTGAAGCTGGTTTTGACAGCATAAACACAAATGAAGAGGTAAGAAAAATTTTTTATTCAATATAAACATAAATTTGCTTGTATATTAATTTAGTGTACATCTTGCCAGGCTACCGACCCTGATCACTTGTAAAATAATTCATAAATTCTTCTGGTACTTCTTTGGCTCTTGTTTTTGGGTTTCATGGAACTTGTTGGATGCCTTATATTGACGTCGTTGTTTCGCCAATAACCTGGTACGACTCTCCCTGTATCCGCATTTTCACTGTCAAAAACCCCTGGAGGTGAATAACGCATTTGGCTCTGTGTATTTCGTCACGAAAAATTGTGTAGAAATGCACAAGCTAACACAATTTTTGCAGTATTTTGTACTTTCAAATCTATGGTTTTGTGAAGGATACGGAAAACTGCCACCAGTAATCCAAAAGTGTTTTCTACAGTTCTTCTGGATCTTGATATCCGATAATTGGACACACGTTTTATTGAATGGGGAGTAACATCTGAAGGAAATGGCTTCACAATGTTTTCCATTAATGGAAACGCATCATCTGCCGTAAATACAAACGGAGTTGGTATTTCCCTCCCTGGAAGAGGCACAGGTTCTGGCAAATTCAATGATTGGTTAAGAAGTGCTTCGCCAAATGCAGTGTGCCTAAAAACTCCCCCATCTGAGATCCTTCCTTGGCACCCGGTGTGCACGTACATAAATTGGTAATTTGCATTCACTGCTGTAAACAACACTATGCTGAAAAAAATGTTTATAGTTGAAGTATATACTACCACTATTTGGTGGGCACGTAGTATCAACATGCTTCCCATCCATAGCACCTACACAGTTAGGAAAATTTCATTTATCCTTGAATTCTTGAGAAATTGTTTTCCATTCTTCAGGAGATGATGCCATCTAGAAAATTAAAGAATAACTGCAATAAATACAAAATCTCTACTAGATATGTAATGATTAAAAAGTTAATTTTGTATTTCAAAGGTAACACAACACTGCTTTATGTTTAGCAATTTCTAATTTTTATACTGTTTGTTTTCAGGCCGAGTTCGAAACTGAAGTGGAAGAGGAGGTGGATTTGTCACTGGATACACCGGTAGCACAGACACAGCCACAGCCACGACAAAGCCGGAGATGTGTTCCACAGCAGTCTGAGGAGCACAGTGAAACTGTGCAAAAAGCTATTGACATTTGTCAACAATGCTTCTCGAAAACGGAAGAATCCGTTTTTGGGTTTTGGAGACAATGTAGCAGAGAAGTTATTGGGCTACAACAAAGTAATCCGAGCAGATGTTGAGTTCAACATTAGTAAATTATTATACGAAGCGGATTTGAGAATGATACAGTACGAAAGTGGGCAACAGTTGACGTCATACAGCGCGGCAAATGTTATTTATGAAGAAAGTGTGGAAGGAAACAGTGAGGAAAATGATAATGCAGACATCATTGCTGCAACAATCGTTATAGACAATGACGAACATGTGTATCAGTAATTGTATTTTTGTGTGTGTGTCAATCAGAAATAAAATATAAATAACATATAAATAACAATTGTGTTACCTTAACAAAATTACCTTAAAGTTGTATTTCAGTCCTTCTACTAAAGCATTGCATACTTCTGTCACCAAGATGCTGATGGAAGAATAGTGGACTTTAAACAGGTACATCAGACTTCTATACGAGTCTCCAGTAGCTAAAAATCGGAGTGTGATCGCAAGTCGTGTTGTTACTGGAATACAGTCTCTCATGTTTGTATTGGATTTAGCTATCTTCGGATCATTTAATTGGACGAGATATTCGAAATCGTTTGTAGACATACGAGTAAAGTTCTGGAACAGGTACGTATCTAGCATTAACTCACGAGCTAAATTTCCTGAATTACTCTACCTACTCAAAGAAGAACGCATCCACAGAGTCCTATTTCTCTTCTTTTTGTTTCGAATAGCATTAACACTTGTTTCATGTAAAAGTAGGAGAGCCGCACTCACTTCTATAACGTCGCACTCATCCATTTTGTATGAAATTGTGTAGCCTCTGCCCAGAAATTAGTTGCCACAAACATTGCTGGGCAATAGATGCCGATGTGTTGTCACTTGTGTTGCTGCAATACATGTGGCTGCAATGTTGCCCGACAACATTTCCGGGATATATTGTCGAGAATATGCAATTTTCATTGCCCATCTAAACGTACCTATCATGCATCAGAATGTCTCTGAAAATCTTACTCGTTCCTGCAATCTTTGAATATAAAGGCAAACATTTGAGGCTTATCCAACAACACAGAATAAATAAATATCACACACCATAAATCTGTTTAAACGTCGATAAACGAGTGCTTATTTTGGTAAAGATACCTCAAAGCTAGACGCAAGAAGCCGCTCGTATTCGACGGTTTTCATTGGCTGACTGTCAGCTCTCTCGCTATTGGCTGATTGGAAAACGAGCCTTTATTTGTAGAAACGTTTTCCAGTGGTACTGCTGCTCTCGCCTCAGCTGTATCGTGTAATGCAGCCTAATTTCACATATTCTTAGAAACGGCACAGTACTACACTGTAGATGTCTATTCTGATTGATGAAAGTACTTATTATTTCATAAGAATATGTCTTGATGTTGAAGGATGTGATTAAGCAGGAACCTAAGAGTACAACTTAAATTATTGCGAAAGAATAAACAGCGATGACATCTACGATCTACCTTGTCAAAAATAATTCACCCTTTTCTACAAATAACTGATATTAGGCCTTATTATGTGATACACCTGAGGTGAGAGCCTTGGTACCAGTCGAAAACGGTACTACGAATAAAGGCACGTGATTGGAAGATGCATTAATATCTTTGAAATGTAATGAATTTTAGGTTGAGTAAAAAAGGTATGTTGCCACTGGGTACAAAAAATGTGCCATAGCATGTGGAATTACGGTTTATATGGAAGTGGTGCTGTCACAGTCATTCCCATTCGCTCCTGTCAGAATCCTGGTTACGTGGCTGCCAACATGGCGTCAGGTGAGATTTTTCGAACAGACATTGGTGTTGTCATTTAGGTTATCATTTTAGAATTGCTATAAGACTACAATAAGAGGGAAATAAATTGTAAATGTTGTTGTTTCGAAATGTATTTTGCGTATAAACAACAATCATATATTAAAGACAGGTAAAGGCCAATTCACACTGTCTGTCACGTCAACGTCACGTCACGGCACTGTCACGTCAAGTTGTAATCACACTGTCCGTCAGTGTCCGTCACGTCATTTCGCTCATCTCAAATACGTGATGTTGAAAGTGAGGTTATGAGTGGCGATCTGTTATGTAGAAAGTCATAGTTTAACACTAGAATCGAGGGAAAAACAATGCTAAATATTATTGACGGCCAAAGAAAACTTTACAAAATATGTTT
Organism: Locusta migratoria; assembly: GCA_026315105.1. NCBI lineage: Eukaryota > Metazoa > Arthropoda > Insecta > Orthoptera > Acrididae > Locusta > Locusta migratoria. Next base: position 328,263,737 of record CM048747.1, on the reverse strand, counting down.
TTGGCCAATTTACTGGGAACTGAAACAACATTTCAAAACATCGACATCTATTTTCAAGCGAAAAAATAAACAAATGAAAACATCAAACAATTCTTATAAGAACATGAATAGCACCTGTTTACTTTATCCATTACGATTTGCCCGCTGACATTGTTACTACCATCGTAAACAACTGAATTTTTGTCTTTCATTGGAACTGACTTTTTCATTTAAAATGCTATTTAATGAAAAATGCGTAATCAAATTACAATCTTATTCAAATAAACAGTTTGCTTTAGTCTTTCTGTTACAATGTTACATGTCATAAACCATTTTTTGGTTTCAGATATCAGACCTCGATTTTAGGGGGACACTCAATTGACAAAAATATTTAAGTCGTCATGAAACATTTGAGATTTACCCCTAAAAAGAAGTATAACAACAAAATAAAGATGAATTACACACATTTGCATATAAACAGTGCACTCGTTGACTGCAACATGTAATTCGCGTGTCGAAAATAGGTTAACTTCCGATGTTAGCAGATGGCTGTTCAGTCAAGACATTCTTCTCAAGAAAGCTCGATGTCACGTTGACGTGACGTGATGGTCCGTTGATGGACAGTGTGAATGAGCCATTAGAAATACGTTGAGGAATGTTCTGACGGACAGTGACGTGACGTGACGTGATGTGATGACATGGCACGTCACCATCCGTCAGAACAATTTATTTCTAATGGCGGCATTCACACTGTCCATCACCGGACCATCATGTCACGTCAACATCACATCGAGCTTTCTCGAGAAGAATGTTTTGACGAAATGGTCGTCTGCTGACATCGGAAGTTAACCTTTTTTCGTGACGCGATTTTCATGTTGTAGTCGACGATCACACAGTTTATATGCAAATGTGTCTTATTAATATTTATTTTATTATTATAATTTGTTTCAGTGTAAAATTCCAAATGTGTCATGACGACTTAAATATTTTTTAGAATTGATTGTCCTCCTAAAAGTGAGGTCGGATATCTGAAACCGAAAAATGGTTTACATTTCGTAATATTGTAACAGGAACGACTAAAGCAAATTGTTTCTTTGAATAAGATTGTAATTTGATAATGCATTTTAAATGAAAAAGTCAGTGCTAGTAAAAGACAAAACTTCAGTTGTTTACAACAGTATTAACAATGTCAGTGGGCAAATCGTTATGGATAAAGTAAATAGGCTCTATTTATACTCTTGTAAATATCGTGTTCATATGTTTATTTTTTCGGTTGAAAATAGATGTCAATGTTCTGAAATGTTGTTTAAGTTACCAGCACTTTACCACACTAAGTTGGCCAGAAACATACATTGTAAAGTTTTCTTTGGCCATCAATAACATTTAGCATTGTTGTTCCCACCATTACAGTATTAAACTATGACTTTCTACTTAACACAGCAGGACTCATAACCTCACTTTCTGCATCGCGTGTTGGGACAGGCAAATTGACGTGACGGACAGTGTGAATACAACTTGACGTGACGGTGCTCTGACATTGACTTGACGGACAGTGTGAATTGGCCTTAAAGGCCATCACGGTATTTCATGTCACCGTCCGTCAGAACATTCCACAATGTTTTCTAATGGCGGCAATCACACTGTCCGTCACCGGACCATCACATCACATCTACGTCATGTCAATCTTTCTTGAGAAGAATGTTTTGACGGAACGGCCGTCTGCTAACATCAGAAGTTAACTGGTCCAGTCGGAAAGGTCCAGAGATAAAAATGAAAAGTACCTGGCGATGCCAATAGATGTCACCCCGGAGATACATTTTGACACGTGATCTGCACTGCACATTCTGCAGTACATCTGACAGCTGTTAAACAAAAACAAACAGAGGATCTGCAGAATTGTATAGCTCGCCTGTAAAAAATCTCTGTTTGATTTGATTTGATTTGATTTTTTCAGGGAAGCCAAAACAATCTTGGTCCAACCCGCCACTGCCCGCACGGAAACTAAGTTTATTGTGCGGTATCGCTCCCTGTATATCTAGTAAAGCCAACCAATGGCCTTGAACAGTACAAGGAGTCCCTTTACCAATTCTTTATTAGACACAATTTCTTTGGGTCTGGTTGTCCCAAATATTATGTGCCTTTTATTCTCCAATGCAATGCATTCGAAAATTAGATGTGATGCAGTTTCATCACCGTCATCACAGATCCTACATTTAGGGTCCTCTTCTGTTATTCCCATTGTATGTAGGTGTTTTTTGAAATTCCCATGGCCTGTCAGCAATCCAACCATGAGTGTAATCTCTCTCCTGTTCAGGCCCAGGATTGCAGAGCTTCTTTTAAAACATGGCTTTGGCATCATTACCTTGCCATGTTTTTGTTGATGGACTTTGGTCCAATATTCTACGTGCTGTCTTCTGAGCCAGTTACGAACCTCCAATTTGATCATTGCCTTGGTGATTATCAGGACAGGTTCCGGTGCAATAAATAGAGTCTGGCCCCCATCCTGGCTGCAGTACTATAGGTCTGTTTCCCTATTTCCTGCCTCAGCCTTTTAGGATCACGCTTGTCCAGATTGTCCAGAGAGGAGGGAGTCATAGATTCCTCCATAACCCTCTTGCCACCTGTCTTTGACGTCAACCTGAGGCTGTTTCCTTTGGAGGTCTTGGGCTCAAGCCCTTTTGATTCCCTCCACTTATGCTTAGGAAGCCATTCTTTTCCTTCCTTTTGCTTCTGTTCCTTGAGAAGTTTCATCCTCTGAGCCCCAGACAAGGCCTTAATCCTAATCTTGTCCAACTTCTTTGTTACAGTTCCCACTTCTTGCTCAGGTCTAGACCCTGATTCAGAAGTAGGAGTGCACTCCATTGGTCCTGATCCCGATGTCTGAGTATCTGAGTTCTCAGATTGCCCCTCAAATTCTTTTAAGTTACTTTCTTCCTCTGTGTTCATCTTAGTCCCATGACATTTGGGGATTTATATGGCCCACACGACGATAAACCCGAGCGGTGCAAGGCTACTTACTCAGGGAGGTCGCCTGGTATCGCTGAGGCTCCGTTCGAGACACATCCACCCATGTGCCACGCACCCTTTGTCACGGATCGCATCACGCCTTGGGTTGGGAAAGGAATTGGGTAAGAACTGGGAGAGGATAAGGAAGACGGGACGTTGTGGGACATGCTTGGTCTGATCCATCAGCTGAGGCCTTTCCGGCAGTAGGTTCTCTACCTTCGGTATAGCCCTCTGCTTCACATGGATATGCAACCCTCTCCACCCGCACGGACAGTGCTTCATCAAGGTGGTGTCCCCCGGAGAGGACAGTAGTTGTTAATCTGCTTACAACAATGTAATCACAGGTTGTGTACGAATTATTAGGCAAACGTGAGCAGACCAGTTTTAGATTTCATTTTACGCATTTAAGTCTCAGTTCGAACACATTATTTGTGGAGCTGGTGCAGTTTAGTACTCTAAGCTGGATGTTAGGTGTCATTTTTCATTTTTTCCGTCTGATTTGCGACAAAGAAATATGAAGTTAGAGAAATGCTGGTAAACGCAAGACTTATATTATGGCAAATTGAAAAATACGGTAATAGAATTCCTAAAAATCAAACCATCAGAAGTCACGTGAAATTAGTAGGGGAAGGCTGGGTAAGATGACACGGAATTTTAGACAAGGAATCATTAATTTAATGCGATTGACGAAACAGAGCAGCAAATTAAGGTCTTGCTTCGCTAGCAATTAGCGCTTCACATGTGCTACAATAGGTACTAAAGCCAACCTCCAACACTGACACACTATCATTTGTCTTTACACACATATTGGTTGTAATTTCAGTGCACTGAAATAGCATCTGGAACACGTGTAGTAAATTTTACCAACCTAGTTCCAGTTTTTTGTAAACTATAAACTGCGCTGTTTCATTGTATATATTAAACTCCAAAGAGAATTTAATTAAGTGTTGTTCTCATGTTTAAATCATGAATGGCCGTTCCGGTTAAGTTGGTGAATTTATTGGGTGAACAAGATGACTATCATCTTATTCAAATATTTCGTATACAGTACTAATTATTGCAGTACTGAGCAAGTGTAACAAGTATAAAGGAAGGACCATGTTGCTTGTACCTAGCACACTGCAGCAAATACGAAACGCAAAGCAAATCTATGCCACTTTCGTACTTAAAATAAACTGACTTTTTGTTTTGTTTATCGAATTATGTTTTCCTTTATCAAATTACACACCTACTTCCCTCGTCTTACTCGCAAACAAGGGTAACATGAGTATGGCATCGTTTGAAATCACATTAAATGTCAGGCCTACATTTAAAAAAAGCTATGAAATCTCTAGTTGGAAACAAAACTCTAAAGGTTTTTCTAAACTATTCATCTAGGAGTCAGGTCTAAAATAAGGGGATGAAAAAATTCGAAAGCTTACTGTCTTCATTTTACCATCCTTTCCCCTATACTCGCTCTTTATCTAGTATTACTACTAACCTATGCTCGAAATGAGTTTGCTTGTATGCTATTAATAGTGTAAGGTATGGTACTGGTGATTTTCACACACCATTTCAGTGTAAGAATCCTTTAACCATTCTCTAACACAACAAAAACATCCTTTTTTGACACGTGATAATGTACTCCCAAAGTAAAGTGATATATTATCTCTGTGTAATTTACTAACTGTGAATATTTTGAGTATTTTACTTTAATTCCTGATTTGTCATTTGTTTTTTAACAAATTCTTGTCACAAACAAAGCATTGATAACATGTCGAATTACTTATTCCTTGAAGATTAGATTAGATTAATACTTGTTCCATAGATAATATATGCGACATTTCGTAATGATGTGGAACGTGTCAGTTTAGTAATGTTGTCTATACTTGACAATTAATATTTTAAGGATTTTTATTATTATTATTTTTTTAAGTTTTGTCTAAAAATTCATCTACATTGTAGAAGGAGTTGCCATTCAGAAATTCCTTTAATTTCTTTTTAAATACTAGGTGGCTATCTGTCATACTTTTGATGCTACTTGGTAACTGACCAAAGACTTTTGTGGCAGCATAATTCACCCCTTTCTGAGCCAAACTTAGATTTAACCTTGAATAGTGAATATCATCCTTTCTCCTAGTGTCATAGCTATGCACACTACTATTACTTTTGAATTGGGTTGGATTGATAATAAAAAATTTCATGAGTGAATATATATATTGTGAAGCTACAGTGAGTAACCCTAGATCCCTAAATAAATGTCTGAAGGATGCTCTTGGGTGGGCTCCAAGAATTATTCTGATTACACGCTTTTGTGCAATGAATGCCTTTTTACCTAATGTTGAATTGCCCCAGAATATGATCCCATATGAAAGCAGTGAATGAAACTAGGCGTAGTAAGCTAATTTACTGAGATGTATATCACCAAATTTTGCAATGACTCTGATAGCATAAGTAGATGAACTCAGACGTTTCAGGAGATCTTCAATATGTTTCTTCCAATTCAGTCCCTCGTCAATGCAAACACCTAAAAATTTTGAATATTCTACCTTAGCTCCAGATTTATGTTCAAAGTCTAAATTTATTAATGGTGTCATGCCATTTACTGTATGAAACTGTATATACTAGGTTTTATCAACATTTAATGAGAGTCCATTTGTAGAAAACCACTTAATAACTTTCTGGAGATATCATTTACAATTTCATCAGTTAATTACTGTTTGTCTGGTGATAGCTATACTTGTATCATCAGCAAAAAGTAGTAGCTTAGCATCTTCGTGAATGTAGAATGGCAAGTCATTAATATATATTAAGAACAGCAAAGACCCAAGACCGAACCTTGTGGGACCCCATTTTTGATAATTCCCAAGTTAGAATAATTAATTGTTTCATCTATATCATGTGAACTGCTTATTTCAACTTCCTGCACTCTTCCAGTTAAGTATGATTTAAACCATTTGTGCACTGTCCCACTCATAACACAGTACTTAAGCTTATCTAGAAGAATCCCATGATTTACACAATCAAAAGCCTTTGAGGGATCACAAAAAATCCCAACTGGTGATGTCCGGTTATTCAAAGCATTTAATATTTCATCAGTGAATGTATATATAGCATTTTCAGTTGAAAAGATTTTTTGAAAACCAAACTGACATTTTGTTAGACCTTTATTTTTACTAAGATGTGAAGCAACTCGAGAATACATAACTTTTTCAAAAATTTTTGATAAAGCTGCCAGAAGTGAGATCGGCCGGTAGTTGTTGACATCATATGTATCCCCTTTTTTATGCAAAGGTTTAATGATAGCATATTTCAGTCTATCTGGGAAAATACCCTGCTTTAATGAGCTATTACAAATATGACCGAGAATCCTACTTATCTCCTGGGAACAAGTTTTTAATACCCTGCTGGAAATGCCATCAATTCCATATGGCCGTTTACTCTTGAGAGAGTTTATTATTTTCCTAATTTCTGAAGGTGAGGTGGGTGGAATTTCAATTTTATCAAATTGTGTGGGTATGACCTCTTCCATTAATTGCCTTGCTCCTTCTAATGAACATTTAGATCCTATTTTCTCTACAAAATTAAAAAAGTAATCATTAGAAATGTTTTCAACTTCTGACTTTTTGTTAATAAAGTTTTCATTTGTTTTGATGGTAATACCCTCTTCCTCTGCTCTTGGTTGCCCTGTCTCCCTTTTAATAATATTCCAAATTGTTTTAATTTTATTATCAGAGGAGCTAATCTCAGACATGATGCACATGCTTCTTGATTTTTTAATAACTTTTCTTAATGTAGCACAGTAGCTTTTATAATATTTTAGTATTTCTGGGTTATTACTCTTTCTTGCGGACAGATATAGTTCCCTTTTTCGGTTACACGATATTTTTATTCCTTTAGTAAGCCATGGTTTTTTGCATGGTTTCTTAGAATTAAATTTTACTAATTTCTTGGGGAAACAGTTATCAAATACCCTTACAAATGTATCGTGAAATAAATTACATTTTAAATTAACATCATGTTCCTTGTAATATGACACGACAAAAATGTTCAATACATGTGAAAACAACACCACAACCTTTCTTTGCTGAACCACACACACAACAAGAATGAAATGAATAAGTTTCTGCTCCAAAGATCTTGAGCTGCAGAGACTTCTCTGGCTTCGTTTCCGGCGGTATATTCGGGGGGCTAGCGTCAGCAATGTGACAGACAGTAGCTTCGTTCGAGTGGCGCTGCTGACGGTCAGGAACAGTTTGAGGCGTTCGAGTGGCACTTCTGACTCTTGCTGACGATATCTGACTGGCCAATTTGGTGTTCGAGTGGCGGAGCTGATAGTTGGCGACCGAAAGTTTAAGTCAGCGGATTTTCGTCAAACTGTTTTCTGACTAACTCCAAAGCCTTTAACAAGCCTCGGCCAAAAGATAAGCCTGCAGAATGCAGATTTACGAAGAGGTTTGTGTTCCAAGTCTTCCATTTTCTCTTGATTGAGGCTGAGTTTGTATATTAGACAGGCATTCTTTCAACTTATGTGGCCTTCTAATACAGTACGTCCCCTTTTTATTGCACCCATACATACTATAAATGAAATGTGTGGAAATTTTCATAACACGAATTTAAAGATGAATGCGTATGTTTTTACAGTTTGGATTGTGATATATTCGCCTGAAAATGAAGTAAAAATAGTCCTACTGGGATTTTCTGTGCCATCTGTAAATGAAGTGATTGACACATAAGAATAATATAGTTCACAACAGGCATTAGCAGTGATAGATTTTTATAATCGTCATATGTGCCACTATAGCGTCTCACAATTACTGTTCCGTGTTTCTCCTTGTGGTTATATATTATAGAAATCTATTAGTGTCAATGTGGGCGTTTCTAACGAAATGTGTAACTTCTGGGAAAATCATGTACGATGATAATTCTTGCAAAACACCTGCAAATTTTTGTATGTTTCATTTTTTAAATTTTATTGTAACTCATAATAATGGGACAAAATGCATATGAAGTTGTATGTTACCAAACATTCCTTTCACACACAACTATCCTAATTTACCTCATTTTTGTATGAGGTTTTGTTAGGTTAAATTGGCTACATTATTTATAAATGGAGAGACATGTTTACGTATATTTTGCGTTTTGTCGAAGTTTATGATCAGAATTTAATCCACAATGTATTTCTAATGGCGGAATGCACACTGTCCGTCGCCGGTCCGTCACCTCACGTCAACGTGAGCTTTCTCAAGAAGAATGTTTTGATGGAATGGTCGTCTGGTAACATCGCGACTCGCAAGTTAACCTAGTTTCGGCACACGAATTTTATACTCGACAGATACACGGTTTGCAGGCAAATGTGTCTTGTTAATCTTTATTATTATACTTTGGTTTAACGGTAAATTACAAATGTTTCATGACGACTTAAATAGTTTTCTCAATTGAGAAATGCATAACATATCGCCAGTCATAACTTCACTTTCAACATTGGTAGAGAGAAAAGATGCCAACTAGCGCTATGGGTGGCCAATATGCGAAACAGGTGAAATAAGCGTTCGAGTTGGCTTCGGAGTTGGCAACTGTCAAAAAGCGCGCATGCGCAGTAGAAGCCTTCCAAATCGTCAGCAACTGTCAGGAACTATCAGCTTTTGGGCCACTCGAACGAACCTAGTGTGAATACAAGTTGACGTGACGGTTTCGTGATGTGACGTTGACGTGACGGACAGTGTGAATTGGCCTGAATGGACGATTATTTGAAACCTAATATAGCTACCTACACTTCCCCACTGTTAAATACGAAGAGTTTTTAATTTATATCTATTTTTGAGGTTATGTTTTGTACAACTGCGCTGACAGTTGCTGTAACACAGTTCATTCACTTAATTAACAGATACTCTCAATGAGAAATTACAACATGTACCTTGTCACTTCCTTTCTAAAATCGATGTGGCAAGTGTTTATGAGTAATGAAAATGCCAATTCCAGAATCTGAATACACTGCCAGCACAACATTTATTTTCCACATTTGTAGAATTAAATAGTCTATTTTATACCTACATATGTCCCTTCAGTAATCACTCAATAACACATTTTTAGTCACACACAAATATTAAGCATACACTGTATAAGAACATCATAAAATACGCACATTAACTACAGTACCCTGTATACTCATGAAAACTTTGTCCTACAAAAATGTTCAAATGTTTGTAGAGCTTATGGGACTTAACTAAGGAGTCATCAGTCCCTAAACTTACAAACTACTTATGAACTAGCTACTACTATGGACAGCACAAATATCTGTGTTGTGGGGGGGGGGGGGGGGGATTCGAACCCCCAACCGTAGTGTTTTGTTCCGCATACCGATGTCTGGCTATCACTGATGCCAAACAAACCATACTTAAAAACACATATTTTGGAAAGATCTATAATTTGATGAGCAATTAAAATACACGTTGTATGCAAAGCGTAGGCATAAGTACACGAAAACACCAAATACGGCAATAGCCTAAATGGCGCCACAAAATTTAAATGACAAGGATTTTTCGAGTGGCGACAGTTGAGTGGCGCCACCCAAATATTTGCATATGACAATAGCATTTTCCGCTGGGAAATTCAAATGGCTCCGATTTTGTTGCCAGTGCCAATATACATATAAGCATTCGTGTGTGAATTGGCATATAATGTGCGTATAAACGGCACGATTTTTCGGTCTTTTGGACAGATTTATTGTAGCTGAAATAAATATGTCCGTTTTATTATGTAAATATTTGCAGATGAGATATCGGGCGATATACAGTATGTAGCAACAGATTTATCTCTGCTGACATAACAACTTTGAAAACTGGATGTGAAATGTCTGTACTACAGGTGCACTGTGTTTGGCGGTTATTTCAAAATAAATCGGCTAGTGAGAGAAATCGCTTGAGAGGATTTGTTTAGCGAATCTCGGAGAATGTTAATCAAAATGCGCGGTATGATGAGGACTATTATATAGAATTTGCATTGAATTTTCATCATCAATAAATGTGTTAAACGCTTGAGAACAATTTAGGTATTAATATTTTTTTTATTTCTTTTCAGGTTTTTACTTACCTTCATGTATTTTGCTGAATGTACTTTACACAACTTTACATCAGGTAACTCAATGTATGTTTTGCTGCTCCAACTGAAAGCCGTAGACACTTGTAATATAACAAGATGTGAGAAATCAAAGTGTTTCCAAGATCTATTTAATGTGTGTGTCGCACGGTGCCAAAGTGGTTAAAATAGGCTCTTGTTATTTTGCCCTTAAGTACGATTACATTGAAGCTTTGTATTTCTGTAATGGATAAAGATATCGAGGGAGTTGTACCTTTAAACCAGGGGTTCCCAAACATTTTTGTCTCGTAAACACCTTGCCAACTTCTGCCCTGTGAAGACACACTGCCTTTTGCGTATTTTTATTTTTTAAATCTGACTACGAGCCTGCAGCAGGATACCGAAAATACAGAATTCCTTCACTCTCTCTTAGCCAATGAAGTGAACAGTGCCATACAAAGGATCAAGCTTCAGCATTGTCAGAATAATTCTGAATTTTGGTTGCCAACTTCCTAAATATGAACCACTATCTGACATGGACTCGTTGCAGATTGGAATAGACCTTTGGGAGTCTATATAGACCACTTCGGGAACCACTGCTTTAAACAGACTCAATATTTCACAATGTGATGCCATCTGTTTTTAAGTTTCAGTACTGTATGGATTAGTTACTTCCTTCTGATCAGTATCAGTGTTTAAGCTGTTAGAAATTAAGTTTCAGTGAAGTAAATTTTAATTCAGGGTTTTTTGTCACTTTGTAGTTGCGTGAAGCTTTCTTTTGGTTATCCTTCTCTCTATAATTGGACTCTAAGTATTACTTTATTTAAAACATGTGTCTGAATTTGAAATAATGTGTCCTAATGAATAAATAACAATAACTTACAATGTCTGGTATGTTTGTGTACCTTGGAACACAGTTTATTCATGTAGGTCTAATATGGAACATGCGATAAAATCGGTTAAAATTTCAGTTTCAAAATACGTAATCATATGATTGCTAAAGAATATGCAAGGTGCCTAGATCTAAGGGGAAGAAATGTATTAAAATAGAGAGGATAAATTGATAAAGTAGTTACATCAGTGGCAAATGTAGACATGTCTATGCAGAAGCATGTGCATTTTGCAGTGTAAAACTTGGAACATTCCATAGGCATGTACAGAGCATCTAACAGCTTTATAGTTGACGTCATGTAGAAAGCCGCTTTTGTGCATAGAAGCAGAGCGATAGGGGGAAGCATGAATAGAAGGAGCTGAGCTACAGCTGATTGCTGACATTATGTAACTCGCGGCCAACCACATGCTTAGAGAATTGATATTATTGGCTGCCAGTCTGGTAATGGAGGGGGATGTGCAGAACAGCTGCAAACTTGGCCTCCTATCTTTGAGTCTTGGACTATAGCTATGAATACAAATCTACTAATGCTGTGAAGCAAGTTATCTCCGAATCCATGGACAAGAAATTGCTTAATTATATTAAGCAGGCCCACCCCCATGAACCACATACATTGCCAAGATGGGGTGGCTTGCGTGCCTCAATGATACAGTTAGCCTTACCATAGGTGCAACCACAGTGGAAGGGTATCTGTGGAGAGGCCAGACAAACACGTGGTTCCTGAAGAGAGGCAGCAGCCTTTTCAGTAGTTGCAGGGGCAACAGTCTGGATGATTGACTGAGCTGGCCTTGTAATACCAGCTAATGTGGCTTTGCCACACAGCTACTGCGAATGGCTGAAAGCAATGGGAAGCTACAGCCGTTACTTTTCCAGAGGACATGCAGCTTGTAGTGTTACAACCGTGTATCTCTTCTTCTGAGGACACTACAAAATATATATTACTTATGTCCTTATATCTTGCTTGGTATATTGAGTTGAGGCCCAGCTAGTCTGTTCCTCAACCTAGCAGCTTTTTCTTAATATTAAAGGCATCAGACACTCGTATCAAAAGTTGTTCAGGATGAGAGAGTAGCACAAAATGTTTTTTCAATATTGTGCTAATTTTCTTCTAATAAACTAAAGTTGTGATTAATTAACAAATAACAGTACTAATTTATTGCACTGCAGAATACAATCTCCTAATCAATGACTTATAATTATTCAGAGACACATATTACAAAATAAGTACAGTTCCAATCTCTAATAGTGTCTCTCTCACAATACAACAATATCAATAACTGAAGTAGCACAGTCTTCTCTCTTTCTCTGACTTTATAGCATGGAACACTTATTAAGCCAAGGAATCCATGCTCTCTTCTCTGTGCCACTTATTCATCACAGGTTGGTAAACCTGCGTAATCACTCTTCTTACCATAGGAGATGTCACCAGGTACTCTCACCTAGGAAGACAGAAAACCCTAGGCAAAATTTGTCCCCTGCTATTCTAAATCTCTTAAATTAATAAATATGGTTGTCTTGAGTCGGTAAGCAGGAATGTAGTGTCACTTGTTACACTACAAGCTCTACTGTATGAATATATGATTATGACATCCTCTCGAATAAAATATTCCGGAGGTGAAATAGTCCCCCATTCGGATCTCCGGGCGGGATAGTGGATGTGATCATCAGGAAAGACAACGCTGGAATTCTACGGATTGGAGCGTGGAATATTATATTCCTCAATCGGGTAAGGAAGTTAGAAAATTTAAAAAGGGAAATGGATAGGCTGGAGTTAGATGTAGTGGGGATTAGTGAAGTTTGCTGGAAAGAGAAACAGGTTTTCTGGTCAGGTGAGTACAGGTTTATAAATACAAAATCAGTTGGGGGTATTACAGGAGTAGGTCTGATAATGAATAAGAAAATAAGAATGTGAGTAAACTACTACAAGCAGCACAGTGATCGCATAATCATAGTCAAGATAGATACGAAGCCAATATTGACCACAATAGTACCGGTTTATATGTCCACTAGCTCTGTCAGTGATGAGTAGATTGAAGAAATGTATGAGGAGGTAAAAAAAAATATTCAGACAATTAGGGGAGAGGAAAACTTAATTGTGATGGGAGACTGGAATTCTGTAGTAGGAAAAGGAAGACAAGGAAAAATAGAAGTTGAATATGGACTAGGCAAAAGGAATGAAAGAGGAAATCACCTGGTTGAATTTTGCACGGAACATAATTTAATCATAACAATCACTTGGTTTAAGACTCGTGAAAGAAGGTTGTGTATGTGGAAGAGACCAGGAGACACTGGGAGGTACCAGATTGATTTTATTATGGTAAGACATAGATTTCAGAACCAAGTTTAAAACTGTAAGACATACCCAAGGGCAGATATAAAATCGAACCATAACTTATTGCTCATTAATTGTAGGTTGAAACTGAAAAAACTGCAGAAAGGTAGGAAAATAAGGAGATGAGACCTGGCTAAATCGAAGGAACCTGAAGTTCTTGACAATTTCAAAGGGAGCTTTAGGCAACAATTGACAGAAATGAGGGAAAATAAAACAGTAGAAGAAGAATGGGTAGCATTGAGAGATGAGATAGTGAAGGCAGCAGAAGAATAAATAGGTAGAAAGGCAAGACCTACAAAAAATCGTTGGATATCGCAGGAAATACTAAATTTAATTGATGAAAGGAGAAAATATAAAAAATCAGTAAATGAAACACGCAAAATGGAGTACAGACGACTATGAAATGAGATTGAAAGGAAGTGTAAAATAGCTTAGCAGGAGTGGCTAGAAGGTAAATGCAAGTCAGTAAAAGAATGTATAAATAGGGGAAAAATAGATACCAACTACAGGAATATAAAAGAAACATTTGGAGACAAGAAAAGCAGGTGTATGAATATAAAGAACTCAGATGGAAAACCAGTTCTCACCAAAGAAGGAAAGGCTGAAAGGTGGAAAGAGTATATAGAAGGACTCTACAAAGGAAATGAACTTCGAGACAGTATTGTAGGAAGGGAAGAGGATGTATACGAAGATGAAATAGGAGATACTATACTGAGAGATGAATTTGACAGAGCCCTGAAAGGCCTAGAATGGAACAAGGCCCCGGAAGTAGATGATATATCCTCAGAACTACTGAAGTCTCTGGGAGAGCCAGCCATGACAAAACTATTTCACCTGGTGCATAAGATGTATGAGACAGGGAAAATACCCTCAGACTTTAGGAAAAATTTAATAATTTCCATTCCAAAGAAAGATGTGAAAATTACAGAACCATCAGTTTAATAAGTCATGGTTGCAATGGATGGAAAACCTGGTAGAAGCCAAGCTTGGGGAAGATCAGTTTGGATTTAGGAGAAATTTAGGAACACGGGAGGCAATCCTCACTTTACGGCTTATCTTAGAAGGTAGATTAAGGAAAGGCAAACCTACATTTCTAGCTTTTGTAGATTTGGAGAAAGCTTTTGACAATGTTGATTGGAATACACTCTTTCAAATTCTGAGATCAGCTGGAGTAAAATATAGGGAACAGAAGATTATTTACAACTTGTACAAAAGCTAGACAGCAGTTATCAGAGTTGAAGGGCATGAAAGGGATGCAGAGGTTGGGAAAGGACTGAGACAGGGTTGTAGCCTTTCTCCAATGTTATTTAATTTGTACATTGAGCAAGCTATAAAGGAAAGCAAGGAGAAATTTGGAGAAGGAATTAAAGTTCAGGGTGAAGAATTAAAAACATTGTGTTTTACCAATGACATTGTAATTCTGTCACAGAGCAAAGGACTTGGAAGAGCAACTGAACGGAATGAACAGTGCATTGAAAGGAGCGTATAAGATGAACAATAACAAGAGCAAACCAAGGGTAATGGAATGCAGTCTTAGAAAATCAGGTGATACTGAAGGAATTAAATTAGGTTATGAATCAATAAAGGTGTTGAATGAGTTTTGTTACTTAGGCAGTAAAATAACATATGATGGTCGTAGTACAGAGGATATAAAATGCAGAATGGTAATGGGAAGAAGAGTGTTTTTGAAAAGAGAAATTTGCTAACATCGTATATATATTTAAGTGTAAGGAAGTCCTTACTGAAGGCATTTGTGTGGAGTGTTGCCTTGTATGGGAGTGAAACATGGACAATAAGCAGTGCGGACAGGAAGAGGATAGAGGCTTACATAAGAATGCTGAAGATTAAGTGGATGGGTCGTGTAACCAATGAAGAGGTACTGAACAGAATTGGGGAGAAAAGGAATTTCTAACATACTTTGACTAAAAGAAGAGATCGATTGGTAGGGCACATTCTTAGACATCAAGGAATTGTGAATTTAGCTTTGGGGGGAAGTGTGTGGGGGTAAAAATCACAGAGAGAGACCAAGAGATGAATATAGTAGGCAAATGTAAATGGATGTAGGTTGCCGTTCTTATGAGGAGATGAAGAGGCTTGCTCAGGATAGAGTAGGATGGAGAGCAGCATCAAATCAGTCTCCGGACTGAAGACCACAACAAACAACATTAAGCAGGCAGGTGTGGGATCTTGCATTTCAGTATGCCAAAGTAAATTAATTAAATTATCCCTATCAATGGGATGAAGAGAAAGCAGCAGGAAGTGAGTTGATGAAACTTTTGGAGAATTTTTTTTAGAATCTAGAAACTGCAATGTCAAAATAAGGTCCAGTGCCTACACACAGAATTTATAACACAGATGAAACTAGGTTAACATCATGTTCCACCCAAAATTTTGGCTAAGAAAGGAATAAAGCAGTTGGGTAGTATGATATACAATGAAAGGGGGTAAAACTTGACTGATTGCTAGTATCAATGATGTTGGAGATCATACTCTGTCAATGTTTGTATTTCCATGGGACCACAACAAGGATTTTATTATTCGTGGTGCAATATTAGGTAGCAAAAATATCACCAACCCAACTGGATCATCACATGAAAGTATAGTACGTGGGCCATCATTTTGTTCTTCATGCAAGACAATCCAAGAATCTGTTCTCCTCCTCAAAAACTATTACAGCTAAGTCAATATTCCAGTCATCGAGAAGGCTCAATGCAGTAGCATAGTTATGATCACCTTTCCTCCACACGCTTTCCTCACATTTCAGCCTCTTGAATGGACAGTTTGTGGACCTTTGAAACTGCATTACAACAGGGCTGTAAATGACTGGATGTATTACAATTCAGGGAAGAATTTGTCAGTTTATGATGTTGCACAGATAGTCGGCCGAACTTCTCCAATGAGCCGAAACATTCTGAACAGATTTACTGTAAGGAATTTGTCCTCTGAACTAGACCATTTTTGCAGAGAATGAATTTCTGTCATGCCGACAGACTGGCTAAATCTAACAGTTGTCAACTTTAGAAGTGTTCAAAATCCATCCAGGCCATGAAGTTCCAGTTGTGTAACTGTTTCACATAAGGAAATTAAGCTTTTTCCCAGAGCAACAACAAGAGGAAGAAAGAGAGTAAGGTCCAGAATTACATCTGCCACACCAGAGGAGATGGAAATTGAACTACAAAAAGCAAAGACACTGGCAACTAAACCAAAGCAGGTTAGCAAAAGGAAAACTGTGGACAGCAAAGAAGAAAATGAAATTAATCTTTGCAATTATTCTTGAGTTGAAGACACTGGCATTGAAAATTTTCTTTCTGAAAAGGTAGCAGAGAAAGAGTTTTGAAGATAATGTTGATGCTTCAGCTTCAGGCACAAAGACTCTCTAAGAACTGTTTCTTCCAGGGAAAGTCGCATATCAACAAGGTGAATTTGTAGCATTCTCTTATGATAGTGACATTTTTCTTGCAGAAATTATTAGTTTTGATTACATTAGAGCTACTATTAAATCAGTGAAGAAATTGGAGAAATCTTTGAAGTACCCAGAGAAGGAAGAAATCTTGAAGTATCTGTCGGAAGATGTTTTGGGAAGCATTAACCAACCTAAAAAGTTTCAAATAGAGCTTTCTATGATGTTACAGGCCTAAACCTATTTTAAAGTGACAGTTTGTTCTTGAAAAAGTAAATAGAAGTGCTGTTCTAAGGTGTAATGCACTAGTAAAACAATTAGGGGATCTGGTGAGATATCTAGGTTTGGAAGTATTGTCATTAGCAGAATGAATTAAAATGGTTTGACGTCTTTCTGTCAGTTACAGAAAATGAAGACAACAACATTATGGCAACTAATATACTGGTGAGAACCAAAATTTCCTGCAGTGGGTGGTTGGTGTTGACTTGTGTTTACTCTACCAAACAGATTACACAAGCAGTTCAGTTCAGATAGTGGATTGAGCAGGCAGTGCAATGCAACACTAATGTAATTTTCCCAAAGATATGGCATGGAGAGTCATACGAAGGTAGAAAGCAGGACAGACATAGAGGGGGTTGGCTCAACACCACCTAGAAGACAAGGTCTCACAACTGGCCATGCCTACATCACACTTACAGGCCATGGCCGCCAGCTCATTGGCTGACCGCTGGGGCACGTACTCCACCACGTAGCCACTAGCCAGTCAGATGGCGGCCACAGCCTGTGTGACGTAGGCACGGCCAGTTGTGAGTCTTTGTCTTCTAGATGGTGTAGGTTGACAGCAGCTATTGGAGGGTCCCAAAGAGTAATTTCCAGAACTTGGACACAAATTCAGACAACAGGACCCACTAAAAGAAGGCAAGGCCAAGGTCACTCACAAGTAACTTCAGCAAGAGATGACCATTATCTACAGTTAACAGCCTATTGAGACACGAGGCTGATGCAACTCAGCTGCAATGCACCCTCCAGGCAGCAACAGAACATGCAATATCAACACAAACAGTCCAGAATTGTGTTCGGGAATGTGACCTCTATGAGGTCTATTGTGTGTGTGTCTCCCACCATTTAGCCTGCAGAAACTGGCCAGAGGAACATCAGGATTGGAGTCGTAACAAATGGCACTGGGTTCTGTTCACAGATGAGTGAAGATTTTGTGTTCAGCCGGACAGTTGTTGTTCCTCATCTGGAGAGAACACAGAACTCTGAACAATCCTACTTATGAGTAGGAAACATCATCATATCATTGTGGTGGGCAAATGGTGTGGGTAGGAGTCAAAATTGGCAGATGTATGTACCTCTATGTTGTTTAGAATGGTGCTTTGAGTGTCCAGAGATATAGGAGATGGGTTCTTTCTAGAGGATGATAATGCTTATCACCACAGAGCTGGACTGGTGGAAACGTGTTTGAAGCTGAGTATATGTAATGATTTGAAGGTGTAATTTCATGAGGTGAAACAGTTCCACAACTGGGTTTGTTGATGGCCTGGGTGGATTCTGAACACTTCTAGAGTCGACAACCATTGGATTTGGTTGGTCTGTTGGTGTGATAGAATTTCATCCTCTGAAAAAATGTTCTGGTTCAGAAGAAAAATTCCTTACAGCAATATGTACCTCATGTAAAGGCAAATGTGTATGTAAATACACACTTTCAGAAGTCTGTCCCTGCCACACACCAGAGCAACCAATTGCTATGAAATGCAAACTGTAAGCACTGAAAGTAAGTTACTCCAAGAACTCTACCCCCCGCTTGTTACTTTCTCAGAGCAGACAAGGTAAAAAAGTAAAGTTGTATGGCATGAATGGCTAGGAGACCTGAAGGGCAGGTTCAGCCGCCTAATTGGAAAGGTTTTCCCTATCCTTCATGCCCGCAAGCACATTTTCCTTGCGCAGTGTGAGAACTGTGCGGAGAAGTGTGTGTGTTAAGCGTAGTTGACTGTAATTGTGTGTGTGTGTGTGTGTGTGTGTGTGTGTGTGTGTGTGTGTGTGTGTGTGTGTAGTGTATTGTCATGTTCATGTTGGACAAGATGGGAGAAGGGAGACAATGAAACCTGGTGCTGGTAAATAGCCTGCTCCTCTTGTAAAGTACTACTGGGGCTGCCGAGCTTTAAAGTCCCCATCCGATGGCCGGATCACCATCAACAGCGACTCCAAGAGACACTGCAAAGAGGGTTTGGAATTTTGTCCAGGACATTGGTGTAAAGACTGGCAATCAAGGACTTTGCACTACCACCCCTCCTGTCCCCACTGATATATGGCAAAGAGAAAATTATCAACAGCACGTGAAATACCCAGACGGTTACCTATCGAAATATTGGCAGAGCCTGATGGTGCTTAACTTCGGTGATCTGGCGGGAACCAGTGTATCCACCACAGCACAGCCGTTGACAGCAGACAAGGTGGTCCTGCCTCTGCCCAAGGGATGAGAAAAGTGAACAGATTTCTGTTATATATTTTGCATGTGACAGGACTTAAATTTTATTATACATATACAGTTTCTTCAAAAAACCTTTTACTAGGCAACCAGTTAAGACTACATTAATGTCTTATTCAGGCCCCCACCAAGCATTATGTCCAAGGCATACCAAATTAGTATGTTCATATTGTAGAAACTCTTATCAATGGATTCCGTCGATACCTTCAGAACAATGAATGCTGCACACATATGTACAAGACCCAGAATATGGAGAATGAGGTGGACACGCCACCAAAGTAAGTAGCATTTCTCCCCTTCATTGGAAATCTTTCTTTTAAAATAGCAAGGATTCTTCAAAATTACCAAGTAAGAGCGATTTTTCACCCACCAGCTAAAATTTCAGACCTGCTGGGATCGGTGAAAGATAATTAGTTTTTGCGGAAGGCGGGAATATACAAAATACTGTGTCAGTGTGGTATGGCTTACACCGCACGATGGCGCCGCCTCTGAGGGCCTGCAGCGCTGCCACAACCGGGCGAGCACGCGGTGTGCGAGGTGTGCCTCAGTTCATGTGTAGCTCTCGCCGGTCTCACATGTAAACGTAGCTGTGTCCGTGACTTGCCACCACAGTACCGTGCATTTGTATATCTGGTGTACCGTCCATGACTATTCAATTAATTATGCTGTTATAACAGTATAATTGGCGACAAGTTTCGTTCTTACGCGTGTTTTTCTGTTGCGGTGGTTATGGATCCGGTGTTGCTTCAGTTACTGCAAAAGCAGCAGCAACAGCTAGATTTGCTTACGGAGTTGATTACGTCTTCTCGTCCCGCTGCGGCCCCTTCGCCACCACCCCATGCCTACCCCCCCCCCCCCCCCCAGCTCCTCCGGCTTTTCCAGCTTTCCAAGAGTCTAAGGAAGGAAGACTGTGACTCCTATGTGCGGCGTCTACAGCAGCATTTTGCGGCTTTTAAGGTAATGGATCCTGACTTACAAAAGTCTTTCTTCTTGTCATGGATCGAGCCCGATACTTTTCGTTTACTACGAAAACTAGCTCCGCTACCCGAGCCCGCCGAGTTGTCTTTTTCCCGTATGTCGGAATTGCTTAGTTCTTATTATCGGCAGCAAACGCACGTGGTGCTTTCCCGCCTGGATTTTCATCAAAGCAGAAAGAAACCTGGTCAGTCGTATCAGTCCTGGGTGGCAGACCTCCGCGGTTTGAGTCGTAAGTGTGGTTTTGTGTGTGAAAATTGTCAGCAGTCGTATGCAGATTCCTTAATTCGTGATGTCGTTGTCCGTTTGGCTCCTGATAGGGCTGTGTGTCGCGAGGCTTTGCGGTTACAGGATCCCACCCTTGATGAGGTTTTGTCTATTGCACAAGCTTTTGAGGTGTCTAAGGCAGCAGCGGATCAGTTTGAGGAAATGGTAGAGGTGGCGGTGGTACAGTCCTCGCGCCCCCACAGGCGTCGTTCTTCGCCCAGCTCTTCGTCGTCTACGTGTTCTTAACTATTACCTTCCGCCGTTTCATACTGACGACGTGACTTTCCCTCTTGTCCGGATTGTTTTCATGCGCACGATCGCCCGCGCCACCCATTCCGCCCCGCGTGGTGCGCGTCCTGTCGTAAACAAGGCCGGGTGGCGGCTGTTTGTCGGACTTCTGCACATGGTCGGCCGCCGTATTCTGACGAGTCCCAAATGGAAGTAAACTATCTGTCTACCGCACCTGGATAGGAGCAGGTCACTTCTTCAATGATTTATGTCACACTTCTAATTCAAAATCGTCCATTCCGTTTTCAAGTTGATACTGGTGCCTCCGTCTCTCTTGTAAATTTTGATAGGTATTTGGCACTTGGGAAGCCGTCTCTTGTTAAAACTTCTCGTCGTTTGGTCGGCTATGGTGAACAGCCGATTCCAGTGCTCAGTCAGTTTATGATTGAGGTGGAGTACCAGCGCGTAGTGTGTGCCGTCACGTTTTTGGCCGTCACAAGCGCG
Source organism: Locusta migratoria (assembly GCA_026315105.1). Taxonomy (NCBI): domain Eukaryota; kingdom Metazoa; phylum Arthropoda; class Insecta; order Orthoptera; family Acrididae; genus Locusta; species Locusta migratoria. The sequence goes on along the minus strand of CM048747.1, from coordinate 328,242,607 downwards.
GCTTCAGAAAACATTTTTGGTCTGGATTCGTTCACGGTGTTTGGTTTCAGCGTTCACGACACTTTCATCTTGTGTCTGACTCCATACTGTTTAATGAATTGGATTCCCTTTGCCGTGAGTTTGGAGCACTTTTCTCGGCGGGTTTGGGAATGGCCATTGGTTACGAGGCGCACATCACTCTCAAACCTACAGCGGTTCTGAAATTTTGTCGCGCCCGGCTTACTCCTTTTGCTTTGCGCCCAGCGGTTAAGGACGAGTTGGATCGGTTGCACGGCTTGGGTATCATCGAACCAGTTTCCTCTAGCCTGTGGCTGACACCACTGGTGATAATAAACCCATGGGAGCCCTTCGGTTGTGCGGTGATTTCAAGTCTATGGTTAACTCGCAGTCAGTAGTAGATTGTTTTCCCATTCCCTCTCCGGACGACATTTATGAGACATTGGCGGGCGGTGAGTGTTTTTCAAAAATTGAGAGAAGGGAACTTTTGTGGCAGTTAATATTGAAACACTGCTTCAAATTTTTATAGTTTACCCATTGGCAGAAGGATGTTGGAGGGGGGGGGGGGTCTTTCTTAAATGTCAGATATATATTTAAGTCACAAAACTTTCCATTGGTGTTCCTGAATACATATTGTGAGTCATTATTACAGCCACATTACTTCCTTCCATCTCCCTAAAAGTCCAGCAAACATATTTGAAACTTTTGTGTTCAAATTCAACTGTGCATCAATACTGTAATAAAAAGACACTTTAATAAAAATTATTATTTTATTTTATATTATTTGGTTTCATTACCACAATGACTGAATAAACAGAAATCATAACAAGTGTGATACATTTTTTAATCTTACTTTCAATATGTTTGATTGCCTTTATGTTCTTAACTATGGTTTCAAGGCAGTTTCCAGCACTTTTCTACCCACACTTATTTGCAAATGATAAACTCTAGAAAAATCTAGTATCTTTCACAAGATCCATGTTTGCAGTTTCCATTTGAGATGATAAAATATTGTGCAGGAGCTCTTCACACATTGTTTAACATTAGGTCCCAATTTTAAGGTATTTACATGGAAACAAACTGTCATGAATTTTTCACATGACTTTTTAAAAAGTGTATCACTTCTGGTGACTGCAAAAATTCCTGGAAAAAATAATGTTCAGGCAATTAATTTAGCACATACAGAAAAAAGTACATCAATAACTTTATAATTGGCAGATTCCCAATAAATACTGATACTTTCTTGCTAATATTTAGTCAACTCTTGCTGTCTGTACGTCAATACACCTATAGCTACAACTCTTTTTCTCAAATGTTATGTTTATATAAACAAAGTGCAGCAGATGGAGGTGATGGTTGTTTGACTGTTGTGTGCCTGTGTGATTGCGTGAGTGTTCTATTTTCTGAAGGAGGTCATGGCCGATAGCTGAAAGTGTTGTATGTGTAAGTCTTTTGTATGTGCCTGTTGCAGCTCATCAACACGTCTTTGCGGTGAGTTGTAAACTGTCCTTACTATATTATTAATTCCAACCTGGACTTTCCGAAAAATTCCTTATAGGAAAAATATATATAAAAAATAGATGAAGTTTACTTACCAGGCGAAGGAGCACAGGTAGTGACAGTAACAAAAATTACACACACACACACACACACACACACACACACACACACACACACACACACACACATATAAACGCAAGCTTTTGCAACACAGTTGCATCTTCAGGCAGAAGGGAAGAAGAGGGAAAAGGAAATGATGAGGGTTTTAAGGGTGTTGGTAAGGAGCCATTCCAATCCTGGAAGAGGAACGACTTGCCTTGAGGGAAAAAAGGAAGGTAAACAAATACACACACACCCACACATATACACAAACCTAGGCAGACATACTGTAGAAAGTAAAGAATTTGGACAGAGATTCCTCTTGAGGCAGAGGCTCTGTCCTGTGCTCCTTCGCCTGGTATGTAAACTTCATCTATTTTATATATATATAAACGAGGACATATCAAAAAGTAAGTTACACTTCTAGTTTATGGCCATTTATAAAACCACCTATACAGAAACAACATGGCTATGACTACTTACAATGTAAGCTCACTTTTCCACATAGTCTCCAAGAGATTGTAAACATTTTTCGGGATGGTGAACTGACTTTTCAGATACTAGATATCATTGAAACCACATGGAGACAGCTGCTTTCACCTCCTCATCGTTTCGAAATCGTTGTCCACCAAGATCCGTTTTGATTTCAGACAAGGGTTTTGAGTGACCCATCCTTCCTTTCTAACCTTCCTCAACCTTTCTCTGTAGCGACAAAAGAAAAAGGCCCAGCACAGCAAGTGTTTCTGCAGATTTGTACATACTGCCTGCATCAGAGCTCAGTACTGGCCCATTACTTGCTAAACACAGAGCACACTGCAATGTCCAACCTGTTTATGTCTATGCAGTCATTCACAGTGTGGCAGCAGATGACAGATTGTGACTGAAGTTTGCCTTTGCGATTATGTGAATGCTCTTGTCTGAAGAAAATTGGCCAATAGGTAGTACATACGAAAACAAAGAACACATTCTGATCAACTATTCAGACAGTAAATATTACCAACTTAACTGATGGTAGCGGAAGAGGTTCAGAAACAGAACTGTTTCTAGCATTCAACACAAATAGAAGGAAACACAAATAGAAGGAAACCAGCTTTACCAAGCTACTGAAACACCAAGCCAAAACAACAATCAGTATGACATAGGAACCTTTTGTTCTCAGAACTGCCAAAACAATGATCCGGAAAAATATAAATATATTATGAAAACTTGGGTTCCACATATAAACTACAAATATCCTTGTGGTAAAAGAAATATGAAATTTCAGCACCAATGGTTATCTGAATTTCAATGGTTAGCTTATTCAGACTTAAGTGTGGTCACTTTATGTAAGGTATGTGTTATTTTTGCAGCTGATTTACATGCAGGGAAAGGTGTACATGATCAACTGATCTTGTTTGTAAAAAAGAGCATTTACAAAATGGAAAACAAGAAATCAGAGATCATGAAGAGAGAGGCTATCACATGAAAGCCTGCATTTCATTTAAGTATTTTCATTTTTGGCAGCAATACAGAAACCAATGTTCTTGGTGTCAAAGTTTGTGCCTAGACAACTTTTTAGCCTGTCACAAGGTTTAGGCCAGTATTACACAGTCATATTTCTTCGTAAAAAGGTTGGTTGGTTGGTTTGATGTTTTAGGGGGACAAAACTGCGGAGGTCATCAGTCCCCCATTCCATCAAAGAGCGAGAGAAGTGTGGAAACACTGAAAAGTCCGCCCAGAGTTAAAACTGTTATGGGAGGAAAACCCCACTCAATCAAGAAACTGTAAACAAATTCGACAAAGGACAACAAGGCGGGAGACAACATGATAGGACACAATCACACGGAAACAGCAAACAAGTGTGGAAATGAAATGACAAAGTCAAAGTTCGTGGTTGACCGACCATGAGAATAAAATAGGAAGGGTCAGCCACGGGGCAACACAAGCTTCATATAGAGTTGTAAAAACCGCTGTTACGAATAAAACCTAAAACAGAATCAGCCATATTGGCATCGTTACATAAAACGTCAGCTAAAATTGCAGGAAGATTAAAATCCCGCCGCAGGGCGGCTAAAAGACGACAGTCCATCAAAATGTGGGACACTGTCAAGGGAGAGCCACAACGACAACGAGGCGGGTCCTCACCGTGCAGAAGATGGCCGTGGGTCAGCCAAGTATGGCCAATGCGGAGCCGGCACAGGACTACCGAGTCCCGGCGAGAGGCCCGCATTGAGGAGCGCCACGCAGCCGTAGTCTCCTTGACAACCCGAAGCTTGTTGGGCGTGCTCAGGTTGCGCCATTCAGCATCCCAAAGCTGATGTACCCGACGGCGCAACAAGGTACGGATATCTGAAGCTGGGAGGCCGATCTCTAAGAGAGAGGCATTAACCGCCTCTTTGGCAAGCCCATCGGCACGTTCGTTGCCTGGGATGCCAACGTGACCCGGAGACCAAAGAAACACCACCGATCTGCCAGACTGAATAAGGGCAAAAACAGCCACTCGGATGGCCATCAACAATGGCGAACGTGGATAACACTGTTCCAGAGCACGTAAACTACTCAGGGAGTCACTACAAAGAAGGACAACTCACCTGAGCAGGAACGCATATGCTCGAGGGCACGGAAGATGGCCACCAGTTCTACAGTAAGAACACTGCAGCCTTCTGGCAGAGACAGCTGCTCAACATGGTCACCATGTACCTAGGCAAGGCCAATGCGGACGTTTACCATCGAGCCGTCCGTATAAACAATGTCGTAGCCAGGGTGCTCAGCAACGACAGCAAGAAACTGGCGACGGAGAGCCTCAGGGGGAAGCGAGTCCTTGCGCCCGTGGGCCAAGTCTAAACGAAGACATGGCCGTGGCAGGCACCATGGAGGTGTGCGTGAATGGGCCCGAAATGGAGGTGGTAGAGGATAGGACTCAAGCTCCCCCAGGAGGGACTGCACGCGGACGGCTATTGTGTGTCCTGACTTGGGGCGCTGCTGCTGGTGACGAACAGCCACAGTAGAAAAAAGTAGGCGGTAGTTGGGATGTCCTTTGGAACTATAGACGCGGGCTGCATACGCTGTCAACAGTTGCTGGCGGCGGATCCTTAGTGAGGGTACCCCGGCCTCCGCTAGAAGACTGGCCACAGGGCTGGTTCGGAAGGCTCCCGTCGCTATTCGAACCCCACAGTGGTGAATAGGGTCCAATAGGCGCAACGCTGAAGGTGCTGCAGAGCCATAAGCGAGGCACCCATAATCTATACGCGATTGCACCAAGGCTGTATAGAGCCGCAGCAGGGTGGAGTGGTCAGCTCCCCATGCGGTATGGCCCAAACATTGAAGGGCGTTAAGATGTCGCCCGCACTCCCGTTCCAGAAAACGAATATGAGGGAGCCAGGTCAGTCGGGCATCAAAAATCAGGCCGAGGAATCGGTGGGTGTCCACAACAGGAAGCAGTTGGCCGTCAAGATAGAGTTCAGGGTGGGGGTGCACCGTCCGACGCCGACAAAAGTGCATTACACGTGTTTTGCCGGTGGAAAACTGGAAGCCATGATGCTGAGCCCACATGTGTGCCTGGCGGATGGCCGCCTGGAGTCGGCGTTCAGCAGCATTTGTTGTGGTGGAGCAGAAAGATATGCAAAAATCATCGGCGTACAGGGAAGGAGACACCGATGAACCCACAGCTGCAGCCAGGCCATTAATGGCCACCAAAAACAGTGAGACACTCAGCACAGACCCCTGTGGGACCCCATTTTCCTGGATATGGGGCGAACTATGGGCAACACCGACTCGGACCCGAAACGTGCGGAGTCGGAGGAAATTTGCAATGAAGATGGGAAGTGACCCCCGAAGGCCCCACTCATGCAGCGTAGCAAGGATGTGACGCCGCCATGTAGTATCGTAGGCCTTCTGAAGGTCAAAGAAAACTGCAATGAGGTGCTGACGACGGAAAAAAGCTGTCCGAACCGCTGACTCCAAGCACACCAGATTATCCGTCGTAGAACGACCCTGGCGGAATCCACCCTGCGATGGCGCCAGAAGGCCCCGTGACTCGAGCACCCAAGTCAGGCGACGTGCGACCATACGTTCGAGCAACTTGCAGAGAACGTTGGTCAGGCAGATGGGACGATAACTGTCAACCTCCAGTGGGTCCCTGCCAGGCTTCAGCACCGGTATGACGACGGCTTCCCGCCACTGGGACGGAAACTCGCCACCACCCCAAATGCGGTTGAATATCTCGAGGACATGGCGCTGAGAATCCCGCGAGAGGTGTTTCAGCATCTGTGCGTGGACACGGTCGGGACCGGGAGCCGTATCTGGGCAATTGGCCAAGGCACTAAGCAGCTCACTTTCGGTAAATGGGGCGTTGTAGGACTCCCGACGGCGCGTCGCAAAGGAGAGGCGCTGTCGCTCCACACGCTCCATGCGGGAGCGAAATGCTGCACTGTAGTTAGCAGATGCAGAGCACCTAGCGAAGTGATCAGCAAGATGTTCAGCGATCACAGTCGGGTCTGTACACATAGCCCCATTGATAGAAAGCCCAGGGACGCTAACAGGAGGCTGGTGGCCATAGAGGCGTCTGATCTTAGTCCACACCTGAGATGGAGAGACACGAGAACCTAAGGTCGAGACATACCTCTCCCAACATTCTTGTTTGGCTCGTTTGATGAGTTGCCGAGCCTTGGCACGAAGTCGCTTGAAAGCGATGAGGTTGGCCACTGATGGGTGCCGTTTGTGACGCTGAAGAGCTCGCCTACGTTCTCTGATTGCGGCAGCGATTTCCGGCGACCACCAGGGCACGGACCTCTGCCGGGACGAACCAGAAGAAGACGGGATTACAGACTGAGCTGCAGAGAAAATGACGTCTGTTAAATTATCGACCACCACATCAATGTTAGTGTCCGGCAAATATCGAACAGTGGCAGCAGTTGTAAATGCATCCCAGTCAGCTTTGTTAAGAGCCCAACGGGGCAAACGGCTAGGGCAATGACGCTGGGGCAGTGACAAAAAAATCGGAAAGTGGTCACTGCCACACAAGTCGTCATGCACTCTCCAATGAAGAGATGGTACGAGGCCAGGGGTGCAAATAGAGAGGTCGATGGCCGAGTAGGTGCCGTGTGCCACACTGAAATGCGTGGGAGCACCTGTATTTAAAATACAAAGATCGAGCTGGGAGACAAGATTTTCAACCTCCCTACCTCGGCCAGTAGTCATGTCGCCACCCCACAAAGGGTTATGGGCGTTGAAATCGCCCATGATGAGGAAGGGTGGGTGGAGCTGAGCAATCAGTGCAGCTAACACGTGGCAGGGGACTGCACCATCAGGTGGAAGATAAACACTGCAGGCGGTTATAGCTAGTGGTGTCCTGATCCGAACAGCCACTGCCTCCAAAGGTGTTTGAAGGGGCACAGCTTCACTGTAGGCAGAGTTGATGACATGAATGGAGACGCCACCAGATGCTCTGTCATATACAAGACGATTCGTGTAAAACCCACGATAGCCACGAAGGGCTGGGGTTCGCGTTGCCGGAAGCCAGGTTTCCTGGAGGGCAACGCACAGTACATGAGAAGAGCTTAAAAGTTGTTTCAGCTCTGCTAGGTGGGAAAAATAACCGCCGCAATTCCACTGGAGGAAAGTGCTGCCTAAGGACTGGGGAGGCATGAAAGTGATTAAGAGACGCGGTGCGCCTCAGTGTCACTTGCCGCCACCCGCTGAGGGTCTGTGGTGTCCATATCCATTGCGTCTAGGGTGTCTGTAAGAGCGAGGTCCTCTTTAGACGCAAGGATTTCGACCTCATTCTCTGAGTCAGAACTGGTAGCGGACGGCATCGAGGAAGCCGCCTTTGCCGCCAGCTCTTTCTCCTGAGGGACATCCTTTTTTCTCGTCCGCTCCCGCTTGGGTTTGGGCTTCGGTGCTCGAGCGGGCTTCCCAGAAGTGGCGTCGGATGTCGACGCAGATGGGGAGGCCCGGTTACCAGCGGGTACCTGGACTTTGAGCCACTGGCTGACGCTTGGCTGCGACGAAACTGGCGTTTCGGAGACCTCAAGAGACCCTTTCCGTGCAGCTATAGGTCGACTGACATCCAGGGTGTCAGACACAGTGGGAACTGCAGGTGGTGGTGGAAGGGGCTCGTCAGGCCCTTTCCCTGAAGGAAGAGCCGGAGAAGGAAGACATTTCTCCGGCAGAGGGACGGGGTTCAAAGACCCCGTTGAAGGGGGAGGCAAAAGCCTCGCAGAAAAAGGTGCTCCCCCTGGCGTCTGGGGAGCGGGGATTAACTGATGGCCCAAAGGGCCCACAGAAGGTGTGATAGGGGGTCGGGAAACCGCCCTCGATGGAGGTGATGACACTGTAGCAGCAGCATATGTAGTCATCATGGATACCGGGTGGAGTTTCTCATACTTGCGGCGGGCCTCAGAGTAACTTACGCAATCGAGGGTCTTATATTCAATGATCTTGCGCTCCCTTTGGAAAGCGGGACAGTCCGGTGAGCAAGGCGAGTGATGGCCGCTGCAGTTGACACAAGAAGGTGGTGGGGTACAAGGTGCATCGGGGTGTACAGGACGGCCACAGTCACGACAAATAGGGGCTGCGTCGCAACGGGAAGACATGTGTCCAAACCGCCAGCACTTGAAACAGCGCATGGGTGGAGGGATGTACGGTCGGACATCACATCTGTATACCATCACCTTGACCTTCTCGGGCAAGGTATCGCCGTCGAAGGCCAAGATGAAGGCCCCGGTTGCCACCCTATTGTCTTTTGAACCCCGAAAGACACGGCGGACAAAATGGACACCGCGTCGTTGCAGGTTTTCGCGCAACTCCTCATCCGACTGCAGCAAGAGGTCACGGTGAAAAATGACTCCCTGCACCAGATTCAAGGTCTTATGTGCCGTTACAGACACTGGCACGTCGCCAAGCGTAGTGCACGTGAGCAAAGCACGAGACTGTGCAGGGGACTCTGCCTGTATAAGAATAGACCCGTCTCGCATCTTGGAAATTCCCGCAACCTCACCGAACTTGTCCTCTGTATGTTCAACAAAGAACATGGGCTTGGTTGCCTGGAAGGATCCCCCATCTGTCCTAGTACATACCAGAAATTTCGGGACATACGACTCATTATGTCGATCCCCACGTTCCCGCCAAGAAGAAGTCAGGGAAGGAAACGATGAGGGATCATAAGTAACTGCATTGAACTTTCCTCGCTTAGAGACACCTGTCTGACCAGGATTTTGGTGGCTGGATTTGTTTCGCTTCATCGCGAATCATCCGCCCCGATGCCACCCACTCCGAACAGGGGCTCTCCTCATGGGCGCCACCCAGCCACAGCAACGTCACCTGGCAGGATGACCGTTGCCGGGAGTCCTGATGCTCCACGGTGACAAGCATCTACTCCTAGGCCTGCATGAGGAGCTTACAGCTCTGGCATCGGTAGAGCGATCCCTGCGTTGTCAGGGGGCTACAGCCAAGAGGGTACATGACGACCCCACCACAACGGACTGGCTACCGTGTTGGCTTTCTGGCGCTATGTGAACCATCATAATCGAGAGTGCTGAGATATCGGTGCACAATGGACGCGACTTGCATGGAAAAGAGATGGCATCCCCGATGGCAGAATAGAAGCTGCAGTCGCAAGTCCATTCCATGATGGGTGCGTAGGATGGCATGGCACGAGAATTACATGTAGCACCACGTAAGGTGTCCTTCCCCAAATGGTTCGCTCTTCTGAAAAAATTTTGAAAAATGGAGGGTCAAACCCAAATAGGGGACCTCAGACGGAAAGCCGAAAAGTATGAAGACTCCTTTTAGTCGCCACTTACGACAGGCAGGAATACCGCGGGCCTATTCTTACCCCCGAACCCGCAGGGGGGGTCTTCGTAAAAAATTTATATCATATATTTACATCATAAAAATTTGATAGTGTAATAAGGAACTTTGACATATCTTTGCTTTTGCCAAAAAGTATGATCATATCTAGTGCCTCACAGTAGATTTGATCGTTTGTATTTTGTTCACTCCAATGTGAATGTAACCGCTTTGAGCGCTAGCATCACTGTAGCTCTTGGACCACGCTTATTTGAAAACAAACATCCTTGTTTGCAAACATGACGTCGAAGTTTATTTGGTGTGTGCCATCTTCGACAAAATTAATCTAACTTTCTGAAGCAGACAAAGCACTGTATAATCCTGACACCCTGAATAAGAACAGATTAACCATTTCATTGCTAGTGTTGTTCCTGGACAACATATTAAAATTTGATTTATACTGTATTTTGTGCATCAATCCTTAAAGTCGCATTTTTGTTGATGAACAACTTGCTTCTAGTACGACATTTTGTTGCCCGGTAGAGTGTGTAGCCACTTCTGAAGCATTAATCTGTCCATGTCGAAGATTGTGTTGTGTTACTGTCTGTACGTTTTTGAGAGAGTGAGCGTGAGTGTGGTTCCTTTTATTTTATTCCAGGAGTGAACTGCCTTATCTTTGGTGCTGTTGTGAAGATTATGTTAGCATCATTGATCTGGCAGTGTAAAATATCAACAAAATAATGCCCATGTAATAAAATACCTTGATACATACGCCTGTGCTGTGCGTGAAATATGACAGAAAAATCAATAGTTTGACCAAAAATTTTAAAACATATATTTTGATGTTTACTACATTGTATTAATAAAGAAAAAAACTTAATTTTAATTTTTCCAAAGCTGATTTCATAATGTGAGACAGAGAGGGTTAAGCAGACTCTTAAAGTTACAAGAGAATGGCGGAGGTACTCAACAGAGAAATTCGTCCTGGGTGTACAGCCGAGAATACTGATGAGCCGCAAGCTCATTCTGTTCAAAATCCACACCCTGATTTGTGTTTGTTTGTCGTCCTAACCATGGTGGTGCTACCTCCGTTGGTGTTTCCGTTGGCCGCCAGCCAGGTTGCGACAGCCAGGCGAGTGGGTCTGTGACAGCCGATGCGGACGCTGGTCCGGGTCCATGAACATACTCCACTCGGGCATGGACGCCGAGCCAGTTTTGTGTCTAGTGTCGCCAGCTGTTTTCTGCTTTGGACTTCAAGTTTGACTTCACTGTTGCATTTGTGACGTGTTTTGAATTGTCTCGCCTCCCATGCGTGGGTGATCTTGAATTGGTATATTAAAGGTAATGAGTGGAATTTATTTGGCATTATGCCCTTCTGCTGCTTGGTTGCCACCCTCAAGCGTAGTCGGAACTTAGGGTTTGGCCCTTTTCCTGCTCTTTGGCATTGCTGCTGTTGGTGAGTTGTAGTTTGCAGCCTTCTGTTTGTGTCTTTTCCGAGCGGTCTGGTGACTATCCATACAAGTGGCAGTGACGCTAACCCGCGGCCTTTGAGGAAGTATGGTTATAACTGTTTTTTGCCTCCTGCCCTATGTCAGCCATAGCGGTCCTCTCCCTTTAAAGGTGCTCATGTGTTGTGATTATTGATTTACTGATTATTGTTGTACCACTGTTTAGCAAACTCATAGCAGAAGCTTTAACTGATGTGCGGAAGGTGCTCTGGCCAGTATTTAAAGAGCACTGTTCAATTACACAGTTGACATTGATGTTTGTATGTCTATTTTTGTGTAAAATGGTATCTTTATTGTGAAGTTCCAAACTTGATTTGAGCCATATATCTATGAAAGGAAATTGCCTAAACAACTTCCAAAAAGGGCATTGTTAATAATACATCTAGAGTTATTGCCTTTCCTTCTTTTAAGTGTCAGCTGATGATTAGTATACCTCGTCGAGTTGAAACGGCCTTTAGGTAAAGGTCTAAGCCTTCTCTCTGTTGCGCAACATGTTCTGACCAGTATTTAAAGAGCGTTGTTCAATTACTCTGTTGATGCCTTTGATATAATTGAATATTAACCCAAAGGGGTATTTTAATATATATATTGTTACTGCCTTTTAATTGTCTAGTTTTGGCCAAGTTTTCAAAAATGTTCAAATGTCTGTAAATCTATCGGACCAAACTGCGTGGTCATTAGTCCGTAGCTTACAAACTACTTAAACCTAGGTAAACTAACCTATGGACAAACACACACACCCATACCCCAGGGAGGACTCGAACCTCCATGGCGAGCAGCCGTGCGTGCGCTCCACAGCGAGGTGCTTTAGACCGCTCGGCTACTCCACCGCGGCAGGCCAAAGTTTTTTTTTTTTTAATTTTTTTAAAGGTATTTTTATTCAGTAAATTTCCAAATTTAAGCTGCGCCATATGTGTGCGTAAAAAAAGGGGGGGGGGGGCATTATTTTAATCTATCTAGGGTTACTGTGTGTAAAGTTTGGGCCAGTACACTGTAATTGGAGTCTTGTTTATTGCAAATGGTTATGTTATGTGGTGAGGTTTCATTCTAAATTGCACAGGGTTCTCTGGACATGGTTAGAAGCACGGTTCAGTTACACTGTTGGCATTTGCTTGCATAATTACCTAAGCTAAACTTGTTGGCACCACTGTTAATAGGGTCTAAGCTTTCTCTCTTTGCGTAACACTCTCTACCTAGTATTTAAAAAGGCGCTATTTAATTACCCTGCTCATTGTGAAATTTGCAGAATTTTATATATTATATATATATATGCTTTTTTTTTTTTTTTTTTTTTTTTTTTTTTTTTGTTTAAGGGAAAAATTTTATATTGTCTAAACAGAATCATAATAGGCCCATTAGTTTAATGTGTTGAGAGTTACGGTTTGCGTTTTCGGGCCAGTAGATTGTAACTGTAGTCTTATTTATTGCAAATGGTCATTTATGTTATGTGGTGATGTTTCATTCTAAATTGCACAGTGTGCTCCGGCCAATGTCTAGACGCATGTTTCAATTTCACTTCTGGTGTTTGTATACTTAACTAAGCAAAGCCTGTAGTGCCCACTATTAATTATATCTAGTGTTTGCTATCCCTTGCTCAATTTTTCTTTTAATAATCGCATCCTTGTATACATCACCTGTTATTTTGTAAAGGCAAATGATTGCTCCGTTCTTCCTTTAAATTTAGAGGATCTCCTTATTGTATTGTGCTGAGCATCTGCCAGTTGTTATCTGATGTTAAGCATGATGTTAAATTTTGCTGTTAATAATAAATTACATTATCTTGGTATTTTGATGAAAATGTCCATCAGTGATACCATCCTGTGCCCATTATCTGTGTGCTTTTATTAAAGGAATTAAAATCCCGGTTTTCAATTGAGAATAAGATTAATGGCCTCAAGTGTTACATCAGCCACAAAATTAATAGAAATATATGAAGCAGATTTTTATAAGCTCTTCACTCTTCTCAAAATAATAATAATAATAATAATAATAATATATGCTGTTCCTGCTCTGTTGTTGACAGGTGCTTGTATGTGCTCTTGTCCGGCCAGTAAGTTAATCCTCCTTGTATAGCGAACATTTCGTTGCCAACATGAGCATGTTATGCCACTGCAACCATAAGTAAAATTTATCCCCAGTAACAAGAAATTGCGGTGTCACTGTAAACCTGTCTTCTGCCGATATAGTCTTCTCATGTGCATACACTGATTTTTTAATGTGTGGAGCCACTTTACTGAGTAAATATTGATACATTTTATCATCCATTCTCCAGTAATTTGTGTATGACATGGCACCCTCCAATTGCAGGTCCCGCAACACAAAATGATTTCCATCACAGTTTCACCCAAGTAAGCCCTCTGTTTTCTTCAAAATGCAGTTTTCGAAATAGCAATGACAGTGCATGATAACATTTGTTTACTGTTAACCATAGTGAAATATGATAAAAATAAGATGACAGTGTAATACCCCTTTTTAGTGTCACATTAAAGATTTACAACAAAAAAACATTATGAACTTTTGGTGATATTTGTATGACAAAGATTTGATCAAAAATTTGACCTTGTAATACTGGCCTTAGCAAGTTTATTACAGTGATAACAGATGGACCTTAGCATTTGTGTTGATCTGTATGAGAATCTAGAGAAGGAAATGGAAGATTTCTGATCACATTTCCACCCAGTGTACAAGGATGCAGAAAGTGTGGTGGAAGTTATTGGAATTAAGCTGGAAATTCAAATAACCTCAGGGAGACAAACACGACATCCTAGCTTCGAGACAGAGAGTCCTGAAGAGTACTTCAGGCTTTCAACTTTACTTCCTTTCATAGGTTATTTTATCAGCCAGCTCAAGGACAGGTTTTTAAATCATAAGGAGATTCCAAAAAACATTGAAACTTTGTTGCCGAAAAATATAGTGCAAGTGTCAGATGAAAACTTAAAAACTATTGTCGATGTTACAAATCAGTGGCCCAATGATTTTGAAGTGCACCAGAAACGTTCTTCAGTGAACTGAAGATGTGGAGAAGAAACACCCTTAATCAGAAAGATCTTTATGTAATGTCAACCGATTTTATAACATCTTTAAACATGTGCAATGAAATTACATCTCCCTGCACTCATAAGGTACTGCACCTTTTCTGCACATTGCCGATAGCTACAGCAACACTAGAACACTGATAACATTCCAGTGTTTGAAGGCCTTCCTAAGGAGCACAATGGGAGTGGACAGATTAAATGAACTGGCCTTGATGAATATTCACAAAAACATAGAAAGAAAAACCAATGAAGTACTTAAAATGTCAATTAAGCCTCATTGTCTTATTATGTAAATGTCATTTTGTCATTTTTTGTGCATTAGTCATTAATATGTTCTTGAATGTATTATATATAAATGATGTCACACAAATTTCATTATTTTTGAAGCTCCCCCATCCCTGTCACAGGTAGTGACATTTGTGTGACCTCCTCACATGGTGTGATATCAAATATTTAATAATTTTAAATGTTTTAATTTTAAAATTAAAACTTTTTCTAAATTGTTTCTATATTTATATATAAATCTGTTTTTCTTTCATAAAAACAACAATAAATCAAATGTTGTAAGTCATTCACAAAACATAAAAAATAAAGTGACCAATTCAAAATTTATTCCTTGGTCACTGTACCCATTTCTTTGTCATGGCATAGCAGTCACTTCATTCTCTATCTGGGCATTGTTAAGCACAATAAATGTAACCATATCTTCTTCATTTAACTATATAGCATCATAATAATTTATCAAACAGTGAAGTCCCTGGCACATCTTACTGCAACTGTTTGAGGACAAATCTTTGTGATAGATGAAATGACGTTTGGCTCTTATATGATTTCATGTTTTTGTTCCTGGCTTTGTAAGATGAGAAATACATATGTTAGCACAGATGTCACAGAGTGGCGATGTTTCTATTGTCTTACTGGGAAACCTGCATCACATTTGAATTTTTAATTATATGGGTGACTTCATGTATAGAAGTCTAATCATATTTTATCATTGTGAGACCCCATAATGGCCAAAAAGACGAAATAATGACCATACAGAAAAATAAATAAATAAATAAAATAAAATAAGCAGTCAAATGGCGGAATTCTCTTTTAAAAAGTACTACACAGCTATGGCCTTAAGTAATGGAAAAATCATTAGAATTAAACGTTTTCTTCAGATTCATAGTTGAGTTACAATACTTTATATATGTGATGTCAAGAAGCTTTTTATTCATCACCCCCTTATCACACAATGTCACATTTTGTTGATTCTCCTCCCTCCCACCTAACGTGTGAAGTAAATTATGAATGTCCCCTTAGTTCTGACTATTTCAAAAATTCCTCAAATCCCCTACCTGCCCCCCCCCCCCAAAAAAAAAAAAAAAAAAAAATGAAATAAAAAAAAAAAAATTAAAAAAATCTGCATCCACTCTGAGAGAGACACTAGTGAAGGCTGCAGAGGGTCATATAGGTAAAAGGACAAGGCCTAACACAGGAGATACTGAATTTAATTTATGAAAGGAGTAAATATAAATATGAAGCAGGCAATGGAAGTACAGGCAGAAATAAAAGTAAATAAATAAGATAAAATTAGGAGCTGCAGATTGGTGGAGTAGGACTAGCTAGATAACAAATGCAAGTCCTTAGAAGACTGTATAAGTAGGGAAAATATGGATATCACTTAAAAGAAAAGGAAAAAAGAGATTTTGGAGATAAGAAAAGCAGCTGCATGACTATCAAGAGCTCAGGTGGAAAATCAGTACTAAGCAAAGAAGAGAAAACTGAAAGGTGTAAGGAATGTATAGATGGCTATCCAAGGACAATGAACTGGAAGATAGTATTGCACAAATGTAAGAGGAAGTAGATGGAGATGACATATGATATTGCAAGAATAGTTTGACAAAACTGAGTTGAAACAAGGTACCAGGAGTAGATGATATTCCCTCTGAAATGCTGATATCCTTCAGAGAGCTAGTCATGAAGAAATTGTTCAACCTTATGTGTCAGATGTTTGAGGCAAAGGAAATACTCTTAGACCTCAGGAAAAATATAATAATTCTAATTCCAAAGAAAGCAATTGCAGTCGTGTATGTGAATTGCAGAACAATAAGTCATGGTAGTGAAATACTAACATTGAGTATTTATAGATGAAGACTGTTAGAATCCGATCTCAGGGAAGTTCAGTATGGATTTAGCTTATACATCTCAAAAAGCTTTCAAATTTGAAGTTATCAGGGGTAAAATTTACTGAATGCAAAAGTATTTATAAGATAAAGAGTATGAAAGGGACACAGTGGTTAGGAAGGGAGTTTGATAAGGTTGTAGCCTTTCCCAGATGTTATTTAATCTGCACACTGAGCAAGTTGTGGATGAAATCAAGGCTAAATTTAGAGAAGGAATTCAAGTTCAGCAAGAAGAAATGAAAACTTCAGAGTTTACCAATATGCCAATAACAATGTAATTCTGTCAGAGACAGTAAAGGATGTGGAAGAGTAATTGAACAGAATGGCCAGTATCTTAAAAGGGAGATATAAGATGGACATTAATAAGAGGCAAAAAGAAAAAGTGGTAATGGAATGTAGTCTAAAAAAATCTGACAATGCAGAAGAAATTGACTAGGTAATGAGGCAATAAAGACAGTTTATTAATTTTGTTATTTGGGCAGTAAAATAACTTCTGATTGCTGAATTAGAGACAATATAAAATGCAGAATAGTTATGGGAAGAAAGTCATTATGGAAGAAGGGAAATTTGTTGACATCAAATTATTAATATAAGTGTTAGCAAGTCATTTATAAAAGCATTTGTGTGGAGTTCAGCCTTATACGGGACTGAAAGCCAATGAGGAGTTCAGAAAGAAAAATTATAGAAGCTTTCTGAAAAGTGGTGCTACAGGAAAATGTTAAAGAGTAGATGGGTAGATCATGTAACTAATGAACAGAATTGGAGGGAAAAGAAATTTCTGGAATATCTTGACTAAAAGAAGGGATCAATTAGTAGGACATATGTAGAGACATGAGGGAATTGTCAGTTTAGTGCTGGAAGAAAGTGTGTGTGTGTGGGGGGGGGGGGGGGGACGTTACAGACCAAGAGACAAATACAATAAGCAGGTTCAAAGGAACGGTGTATGTTGCCATTTACATTCACAGGTGAAGAGACTTGCGTAGGATAAGATAGTGTGGAGAACTGCATCAAGCCAATTTCTCAACTGAAGACCACGCCAACATTGATATAAAAAATTGGTGTATGATGGTGTTTTTATGATATAGTTATTTCTGACAAAGTGTCTTTCTTCTTTGCTCTCTTCACAGCTCTTTATTGACATCTGCATTCTTCTTCTTCAACAGAATCCCCTGTTAGTCTTGTGTTTCATTTGTCTGTGTGCCTGATACATCATCTCCTCTACCAAAATTTACAACACTTCTTCTAATATATTCCTCTTCCATTGTATTTGTTACTTAACTTCCATTGGATATATAAGGAATTGAAATTTCTGTCTGATTTTAGTATGTCCTCAGTCAGAATGAGATTGATGCTTGCCCACTTTTCTTCTTCTGCCTACAGAGAGCATCTTGGTGGCAGTCCTGAAGTTTTCTCAATGTTTTACCCTGCAAGAAGAAATTCTGGAATTTAGTTTCTCGTAAAGTTTGGTATAAAATGACATGAGAAATGTGAAGTTATTATATTTTCGAATAGTTTTGCCTCCATTTCACTTGTAATGTCAGAAACAATCTAAATTCATGTACACAAACTGTAACTGTAAAAACATGCCCACTTAACTGAAGTGACATACAAAGATTTTAGTCTTTTTTTCCATTTCAGTTATTTAACAGTAAGAGCCGTGTTTAAAACCATCATTCTAAGCTACAAAATGGATGCAAGAACTGTGCTAACGATAATTTATGACATTGGGTATTGATATGGAAGCCCCAACAATCCATTTATCTAACCAGCCCACAACAGCTATGTAGGAATATACTGTTTCTCAGTTTGAGAGGAAATTTCTAAGAGTTGCTGGTGGGGAAACATGTTAACATACAAATATATCATTTACCTGGTTCTCAATTTTTCAATTACAAATGATTTTACTCTGCAGTATTATTGGCTACACTCAATGTTCAGTATAAATTTGCTTTTACAAACATTGGTTGTAATTCTCACTTTCAGTTAAGTAAATTTTTTTAAATTATGAATTATTTGACTGTTGAAACTTTAAATGTCCACACAAGATAAACTGCTTCCTGAACAACAAAACAGAGCACCACAAAGTTAATTTTTAACTAGATAGAAGAGACTTTATTATGCTCGTGAAACTAGAGTGTGCATTTGGTATACCGAGTTTCGTATTTGTGTGTTTAAGCAGTCCTTTCATTGTAAAAAGGGGACTGTAGATAGTATTGTAACTGCTAAGTGCATATTGCATAATTACCCGAGAACTGAAAATATTACGTCAAGTGATCCAAGGGGGTGGGTGGGGTTGGGGCAAGGAAGGGAGAGAGTAGAGGGAGGAGGGGGGGAGGAGTAACCACAAGGTAGTAACCAGCTGCTGTTGCTTTCTTTAACCAGGTGCAAAAACAGGACTGTAGTTTTTCTTATGAGAGAAACATTTTGAAAATTTTAATTCACCAGAATGTGTGTCCCATCTGGAGTATGCAGATATGTTATTAGTATTGAATTTTTATTATGATGAGGTATATACAATAAATAAGTAATAATAATAATAATAATAATAATAATAATAATAATATCAGGATAGGTAGCAACTGACCATAAAGACAATTGCTGTGCTGTAGACAGCCATTTAAAGAAAACAATCACACTCACACAACTTAAATTTTCGGCCATAGCCTGTATCAGAGACAGAACATACTACAATCACTCAGGCACAACACAAGCACATATGACCAAATCTCTGCCAGCTTTGGGCCAATAGCCCAATTGGCACGAGGAGGGGAAGAGGAGAGGGAAAATATGTTGGTCAAGAGAGGAGATAGAATGTTCTGCACCATCTGACAAGGCTTAAAGGCACTGATAGTTGGGAATGAAAGCTGCAGCTTGGAATGCAGTAAATACACGGGGATGAGGAAAGGTAGGTGTGTGTGTGTGTGTGTGTGTGTGTGTGTGTGTGTGTGTGTGTGTGTAATAAAGAAATCTTTAAAAAATAATAATAATACAAAAATAGGTCGCATAAACTTGGAAGAGAGACTGGAATTGAGAAAAGGAATGAGGCAGGGAGATTGGTGGACTATGGAAATGATACGTTACCTTAGGAAGAGGACAGGATGGTACATATAATAATTTTAAGTAACTTTAGAGAGATGGGTAAGGACTGCACCTGTCTTGTGCAGATTCGGGAGGAGCTGGCGGCTTTGTTAGCTATGGTCAACAGTCTTCAGGCTGCTACCCTGGGCTGCAGTGCCACCCAAACATCTGAGACGATTGCTGGGGTACCCCTGGTACTTACTGTGGCATTTCCAGTCCCTAATGCCACTGTGTTTACAGTTTACGATGTCCCAGTGAATCAACAGTTGCCCGAGAGTGACTGTCGAACTGTACAGGGCTCACAAAACTCTGGACAGAAGGTGAAACCGAGCGAGATGGCGCAGTGGTAACGCACTGGACTCGTATTCGGGAGGATGGTGGTTCAAATCCACCTCCGGCCATCCAGATTTAGGTTTTCCGTGATTTCCCTAAATCACTCCAGGCAAATGCTGGGATGGTTCCTTTCAAAGGGCACGGCCGATTTCCTTCCCCGTCCTTACCCAATACTCCGAGCGTTAGCTCCGTCTCTAATGACCAAGCTGTCGACGGGACGTTAAACCCTAAGCTTCCTTCCTTCCAGAAGGTGAAACTGGGAACTGGCCATAACTCTGTCCCTTTACACCTTAGCAACAGGTCTGAGGTGTTATCTGCTGCCCATAATGCCTTTGAGCCAGTGTAGGCTGACAGGAATGTTGCGGCAGTGATCAACCCTTCTGATAGGTCTGGACAGGTGCAGAGTGTGACGGTATTAGTCATTGGGAGCTCCAGTTTCAGGCAGATGATGGAGCTCCTTAGGGAAATTGTGGGAAGGTCGGGAAAGAATGCCAGTGTGTACTCTGTTTGCTTGCTGGGAAGTTTCATCCAAGATGTGGAGTAGTCTCGGCCGATGGTGACAGAGCACTGGGTGCTCCTGACTACAAATTATTGCTCATGTTGGCACCAATGACTCCTACTGCCTGGGTTCATAGGTCATCCTCGGCTTCTTCAGACGGCTGGCAGATCTGGTGAAGACAGTTATCCTCACTTCAGGGGTAGAGCGGAGCTTTGGATTTGCAGTATTATTCCCACAACTGATCACGGTCCTCTGGTTTGAAGCACATGAGAAGAGCACAAGTGGGACTTTTAGGTTACAGAATTCCACCTATATAGGAGGAATGACAATGGTACGCACAGTACTCCCTGCGACAAACGTTGAGATGGCTTGAGGAGTATGAATGTAGATGTATCATGCAGCCAGAAATGGCGATTGTGTGTGCATGAGTAGAGTGAAAGTGATTGTGGGCTGTTCTCTCTCTGATAAAGACTGTGTGGCAAAAAATTTAGATTCCTTTTTTTTTATAGCTCTCTGAAGCTCGGCGATCTTCTTTACGATGAGCTGCTATCCATCCTTATATTCTTAGCATTCCAACCTATGCTTTCCATTGTTAAATAAAACGATACTCGCAATTTCTGTAATTGCTGCAACCTTCTCCCATATTCCATCCTTCAGTTTATTTCACTTGTAGTCTGAATGACTGATGTCATCCAGCACTAGGTTGTCCTGATTTGCATTTTCCTTAATATAAGATTTTAAATAAGAATGTAAGCGGATTACTGTTGCAGTTGCACACACTACTGCTGGAAAGGAAGTACTGGCCAAATGCAATGTGCTACAAACTCCAGACATATGTATGGAATCAGAGATATTGGGTCCCAAGGGAACGGCACAGGCTGGTGTAGGGAGAGGCCACAGCAGACAGCACCAGTTATGTGTGTGGTTCATGGCTGCCAATCTCTTTGGAGAAACATGTATTTTCTCAAGAATTAAAAGTAGTATGATTATTAATCCATCTTAAAAAGAATTTTGATATATTAGCTATATCTTACACAAAGTAATATATGGCATAAAAGGCAGCAAACATTATGTGCGATGCTGTACTTAATTTGAAGTATAGCTGTCAGCAATAATGACAAGAAAAGAAGTTCATTATAAAGCTATAAAATAAACGAAAACAACTTTTTTTTGGGCAGTTTCCACAAAGAAAGGCTGCTGATAAAATTGTTTAAAAATGTTAAAAGTCTTGAAATTTCACTCTCAGGTGTGACAGAGACAGATGGAAGTGTGTGTTTCTGACAACAGGTCAGAGGGTTGCCTCAAAACTGCTTCAGTATGCAGTGCCTAACTGTAAAGTGTGCTTTGCAAAAGCTGCTCTGCCTCTGTTGCATGCAGTGTGTGATATTTACTAGTTCCAAAAGTATTTTGTACTTTTTTGAGTGTCAAATGAAACTACTCAGAATTTTGCATTTCTGACTTACCAATTTATTTGAAACAAAAGTGAAAAGAATCCAAATTAAAAATACTGGTAAGAGATGATTATCTGGCATAGTTTTTGCCACATGGAGAGCAAGCATATAATTTATAATATATAAACCTTATGAAAATAATTGTTAGTCCTTGATTGCAAGTAATTATTTATTTTACTTATCAATTTCAACAATATAATTATTCAGATTTTTAATGAACATCATATGGGAACATTTGAAGCTGTGTACAACTTGTCTTTAATCATGTAAAAATATGGTATAAATGTAAAAATAATTAAAAATATGGTATATGTGAAAAAACGTGTCTGGCCTCTATCCAAGCAGAAGTAGTTACTCAAACCAAGAATCTGTAGATGCACAGGACAAGGATTTTATATGATTTATGAGAGGACTAAGATCCAAATGAGTGTGTATCCTAAATTATTAATGAACATCAATGTGAAAGTACAACCTTACATTTGAGTGCAAACCATAATCCCTCCATATACCAGCTGCTCAATGGGCGAAAATGCTTTAGGCCTAGTATAAATTTCAGTATGTTTCAAACAATGCAGTTTTGTAAGTAATAAGAGAGCAGGAAACCCTCCATTCCCAGCTGTACTAAGAAATTTATATTTGAAGAAGATTTTACACTTAGTTCGTGTGAACCATGTATTAATATTTCCTAAAACCCAATGTGTGGAGAACAATTGTCTCTATAATAGATGCAAATTTTCACATTCACACAACTTTAAATTTTTTGCCATTACCTCCATCAGGAAAAGATACACATACAGTTGCACAATCATTAAGACAGAACTCATGCACAAGGGACGATCATCTGTAGCTGCTCCGGTGCAACAGATATCTTGACAATGAGAAAAGGAGAGGAGGGGGGAGGGGGCAGGGTGCTGGGTTCTGGGTAAAAGTGGGGATAGAATGTTCTGCACTACATGGTGCAGTGTAAAGGCCCTGATATGCAGGAATGTGAGATACAGTTTGGAATGCAGTAATAGGAAGTGACGGGAGCTAAAAAGGGGAGGTATAAATATGTAGAGCTCTCGCTCATCTCAGTCTGAGAGCATCTATCATTTCTATTATTCATTGTGAGTATTTCATCAGTTTTATAGTGCAGTCTATATGCACTGTGGTGAACATCAGTGTCACCTTAACTACATCAATGTTGAAAAAAATCTGCAGTGGCTGAACACTGACTGTTAAGTAAACACAACATTGTATTTAAAGATATCAGAATTCTGGGACACACTTCAAACTATTGGGGCTAAGTTTGGGAAAACACTCAGACATAGATTATGTGTTTATAGCTTTAACTTTATGCACTTATCAACAGAAGCATGCACTCAATAAAGAAAGAGTGCAGAGGAAGACTTCTCACAGTTAACCATCTGATGCAAGTGATGGCACTGCTATCAATTCTGGAAAGCAAGTCCAAACATAATCCCCAGTCATAGAGTATACCACTTCAGAATCATAATCTAGAAAATCAGATGCCATCCCTCTGGACAGTTTGGAATCCACAAGAAACTGTAAGTTCTCTTATAACTCCGATGTTTTGGTTAGATGAGAGTTAACAGCCATCAAATACTTTATAATATGCATCTTAAAACTATCAGCTATTCACCAATTCCTTAAAAATCATCTAGTTTTGGTAGTAGACCATCATTATGGATAAAGGGTATTAAAACAGATTAGGCAAATGCATTACAAGTCAGCCAAATTGAGTTTTATTTAATGCATTTTCCTAATCTGTTTTAATACAGTGAACAAATTTTGCAAAATTAGGTACACAAAAATGACCAGTAATATTATGAAGCCTGCTAGTTTTGCCTTAGTGCGGGAGAGCGTTCAGTTTACTTGAAGACAACAGGACCTCGTATCCAAGGATTTATTTTATTTGCATCTTTGGAATGGGTGGAGTTCTTCTTGGGCAATGTAAGACTGGGCCCATACTAGCAAGTTTTTGAAGTTTAAATGGCTTTGTACTCGACCCACCATATTGAATGACGAGACTTGTTATTGTAATGTGATTAACCTCAGGAATAAAGAACTTGACAATGCCACACTGTCACTGTTGGAGAAGGCACTTCATTTTGCTCCTACACCAAGGAATGTCCCCATCACAGAAATCATTTGTGTTGTTGAGCAAGTGGTTTTCAGTCTCCCTGAAGGCAAGGCAGAAGCAAGCATACAAGAGGTCTCACATATGCAGCATTGGGCACCGCCTCCACAGAGTTAACATCTCCTCTCCTTGGCAGGGGAACACAGCCCAGCAGAATTGCTTCATGGCAGGCAACCTCGCACTCTCTTCCATTTGTTGTTGCCCCAGCCGTCGAATGCTCTGGCACGACCACCACCCCTGGAGATTACACCGTGAAGGGGGAGGAATGTGGTAATGCGCGGCGCGTTTGTTTGAACGGGGTGCCGCCCGTTACCAGGACTGGCCGTTTGGGCTGACTGGGCTACCGCGCTGCACCCTGCCGGCCGCGCAGCCAGTATAGAGAGCTGCCGGGCCCAGCTGTGGCTGCTTCTATTCAGTATGGTTTCATCAGTGTTTATGAACTAGTGTGTGCTTCATGACTGTAGTTTGTGCTGTTTGCATGGGCTGGAGTGGGAACCGCTTGTATCGTAGGTCCTCAGACGCCAAATGATCAATTCAAGACTTTTGTACTGGTCGCAGCTTACATAGCTTGCATAGGTGTGTTACTCATTATAAGTTTGTATACTGGATTAATTTTATGGCAATATTATTCAAAAGAGAGAGAGTTGTTGGCCAGTACCAAGCTAAGGTAAGTTCTGGCCAGCCACTCAATCTCTTTTGAATAATATTATTAACAATACTGGCTGGTTATAGTTCAGCCATTCTCAAAGGTCCAGTGAGCACTGTAATTATCATATGGGAGCAAAGTTTGGTGGATATGCTAATTTTGTCTACCAGATACAAGTCTGGCATGTCATACTTGACATTAGGTATGGGTCCTGGACAGAACAAGTGAGAAATTCATAATGTTGATTACATTATTAACTGCCAATTACATCATTTGTTCATTATATACACTGAAAACATCTGCAAGACACTGCAACCATAAAACTGTATGATAACAGTTGCTTGTAGCAGTCGCAGTGACATCTGAGTAATGTGTTTCTGTATACTGGCCTTTAGTTTAAGTAGTAATGGAACGTCCACCTGGTAATTATTGTTGTTGTTGTTGTTGTTGTTGTTGTTGTTGTTATTTTACATAGAGCCAAAAGTCACATGGATGTAGAGAAAACTGCAGTCCACAGATCTGGAAAACCTCTGTAAGGTTTGCAAAGAAGGGAGGAAGATTAGGATTTAAATCTCCTCTTACTAATGTAAACATTAGAGATGGAGCACAAACTCAGGTTTTTTTTAACTTACATTTATTTATTTTTGTTAAGGATGGAGGTGGAAATCTGCCATGTCCTTTGAAAAGGAGCATTTTAGCTTTTGCCTGAAGCAATTTATAGAAATCAAAATTGTCTCATCAGTATCAGAGGGAGAAGGTGGACAAAAACCAAGAAGGTGGCATGCTGAACAGAGGAGGATCAAATGTAGTATATGGAAGGAAATCTATTGATGTTGTATGGAACAAGGATAGCATGTCTTGATCCCACGTCCATATCATTAATGAGCATTTTACCTGGTTTTTGACATGCCCAACATGGTTAAACATGGGTGTGCAGCTGATAAAGATGTGAACCAGGGTGTGGGATAGTACTTAAACTTTAGGACTGAGAATTTTGATAGAAAGTTCAACAACAGTGTTTTGATTATTTTGTCAGAGTTCTTGATTTTAGGGAGTGTTGAGAATGAGTTTTGGAGGATGTGGCAAATTGAAAAGGTCAGCCAGGCAGGATCTGAATGGATGTTATGTGGGCTTGATAGGAAGAGGGGGGGGGGGGGGGAAGGGTACATAATGTGGGACTGGTTCCCAAAGGTGAGAGTAGGTTGACTTCAGCATCAAGTAACAAACAGATTATGGAGGTGCAGGTACATGGAGATGGCGTCCAATGGGGTGCTAGGGAATCGACAGAAAGAAATGGCTTACTGAAAGGATTAGATGCTTGTAAGGGAGTTGGCAGAGTACATCCAGCAAATTTGAGGGTGTAGGGTGTAAGTGCTACTGTGAAACGAAAATGTTGGTCCACAAGTGGGATCTGTGGCATCAAAAGGAAGTTGGATGACAGAGAACAAGATTGGGGAGTGAACAAAATGGAAGAAATTGTGTTGGTAGGGATGTGGGAAGGGGGGGGGGGGGCGGCGGCAGAGGGACAGATTTATGATGAGAGCATATTGATCCTGTGTGATTGGTCATCATGATATGGAAAGTAAACTGAAAACATCACATGCTTGGATGCCACACTGCATCTGATAATTGTGCTCCCACTGGAAGGGGGAGAAAAGGCAGCTCTTGATGTTTATTAGAGGTCAGATTCGGCAAGTGGATGGACAAGTTGTTTTCTCTGTTGCAATGAAAATTTGGCTGTGCAGTGTTGAATGTTCTGATAACCTTATCTTTAATTTGTGAAGTGGAAGGAAGTCATCGGAGCTTCTTTTTAATTTTACAAGTAAGCTTTCCAGTTATAAATAAGGTACATATACCAAATAAGGTCCTGTTCCTAATAAGGCCCACACTCATTTTCTGGCATTAACAGTTTGAAAACACACTAAATGTCTTTGGTAATGATAATGTGTGTCACATAGGGGTTGAAACCACAACTATATGCATTCAGTTGTGTTACTGGGTTTGATGAAGGAGGGGATGCTTCTTACTTTCGAGCTACATTATATCTAATGCAGTCTTTATGGTTCTGAAGCGTTTTTACAAGAAAATATAACAATATGACTGCAGTAATCCAGCACTCGATAATCTAGCAGATCCGATAGTCTTGCATGTCTCAGAAATTTTCAAGCATTTTAAACTTCACATGGTTGCGGTACTGTCAGGACATCTTTGAGTAACATTGGGACCGTTTGGTGTGGTGCCTCGTCAGTAAAAATTGTCTGCCTCACTGAATGAGTGTATCCCCATCAATACAAGCCAGAACATTGTTAGCTTTGAGTTAGTATCAACAATTATTTGTTCAAACAAACCCAGTATACAGTACCACCATTGGTGGTAGATGTTGGTACGATAATTATATTCCACACTCTCCACAACGTCAGATATGTGTGTAATGCCAAAACACAACTAAACTGAACAATATTCTTTGTAACAATGTACGTTAGTTAGCTTTTTCCTGATCTTTTCAAATCAGTAGTGCTTATTTTATTTCATAACTGCCACAGAAAATAACATTTATGTATTTTCAACTTTTCTAAAGATGCACACCATGAACTTAATATGACAATGCACTATTCGAATTTTAATTCAGCTTTTTTTAATAGAAAAGTAATTTCTTTTTTTACACTGTAATCTCTCCTTTGAGGTTAATAAATAACAGCTACTTGTATTTGTACGTTAAACCTGTATATTTTGTT
This sequence comes from Locusta migratoria, assembly GCA_026315105.1. NCBI lineage: Eukaryota > Metazoa > Arthropoda > Insecta > Orthoptera > Acrididae > Locusta > Locusta migratoria. Next base: position 328,215,651 of record CM048747.1, on the reverse strand, counting down.
CATATTCCTTGTTTATATCAGGTTTTTAAACATTACATTGATAATCTGGCATATTTGATAATCCTGCATTGCCCAATCCCCAAATATGCTGGATTGTCAAGGTCCTACTGTATTTAAAGACAGAAAATGGTGCAGTATTTGTGTAATGGCATTACCTTCCTAACATTAAGTTTCTCTCAAAACAATAAATGTACACGCATTTTTACAGTAGGTTTTCCCATTAAGGTCCATACATGTGTTTATTGAAATTTTAATGTTTAGAATGACTATTTCTCTTGTGATAATGAAACTTTCACTCTGCAGTGGAGTGTGATATGAAACTCCCTGGTAGAAGTTTGGAAAGTAGGAGGCGAGGTACAGGCGGAAGTAAAGTTGAGGCGGGATCGTGAATCGTGTCGGGATAGCTCAGTCGGTAGAGCGCTTGCCTGTGAAAGGCAAAGGTCCCAGGTTCGAGTCCCTGTTCCGGCACACAATTTTAATCTGCCAGGAAGTTTCAAATTTTGGTGCAGATTAAACGTAATAACCTGAAGAGTTAAAAAGCAATAAGTCACCAATCTAAGTCAACTGCTAAGTAATACACTAGTGTCTAAAAACAGAATTATAAAAATCTATGTACCACCTCATTCCACTTACTATGAAAAAAAAGTACATTACATCTCTTGCAGTGTAATCAAACAGTTTTCTTGCCATTTACGTACTCAAAGGGGTTGATATGAACTGGATTAACTATGGGCCATATTAGGAACACGGGCTCCTAATAAGGCCCAGACTCAAATGTTTTCCATTTTCATTAAGATGATGCTCTTAATTATATAATCTTGTAATTTTGAACTCATTATATACATAAAATGTTGTACATAAATTTTCAGTCTCTTACCTCTTACAGGAACAGAATAAAAAATTCCTTCTGATAGGTCTGGACAGGTGCAGAGTGTGACGGTATTAGTCATTGGGAGCTCCAGTTTCAGGCAGATGATGGAGCTCCTTAGGGAAATTGTGGGAAGGTCGGGAAAGAATGCCAGTGTGTACTCTGTTTGCTTGCTGGGAAGTTTCATCCAAGATGTGGAGTAGTCTCGGCCGATGGTGACAGAGCACTGGGTGCTCCTGACTACAAATTATTGCTCATGTTGGCACCAATGACTCCTACTGCCTGGGTTCATAGGTCATCCTCGGCTTCTTCAGACGGCTGGCAGATCTGGTGAAGACAGTTATCCTCACTTCAGGGGTAGAGCGGAGCTTTGGATTTGCAGTATTATTCCCACAACTGATCACGGTCCTCTGGTTTGAAGCACATGAGAAGAGCACAAGTGGGACTTTTAGGTTACAGAATTCCACCTATATAGGAGGAATGACAATGGTACGCACAGTACTCCCTGCGACAAACGTTGAGATGGCTTGAGGAGTATGAATGTAGATGTATCATGCAGCCAGAAATGGCGATTGTGTGTGCATGAGTAGAGTGAAAGTGATTGTGGGCTGTTCTCTCTCTGATAAAGACTGTGTGGCAAAAAATTTAGATTCCTTTTTTTTTATAGCTCTCTGAAGCTCGGCGATCTTCTTTACGATGAGCTGCTATCCATCCTTATATTCTTAGCATTCCAACCTATGCTTTCCATTGTTAAATAAAACGATACTCGCAATTTCTGTAATTGCTGCAACCTTCTCCCATATTCCATCCTTCAGTTTATTTCACTTGTAGTCTGAATGACTGATGTCATCCAGCACTAGGTTGTCCTGATTTGCATTTTCCTTAATATAAGATTTTAAATAAGAATGTAAGCGGATTACTGTTGCAGTTGCACACACTACTGCTGGAAAGGAAGTACTGGCCAAATGCAATGTGCTACAAACTCCAGACATATGTATGGAATCAGAGATATTGGGTCCCAAGGGAACGGCACAGGCTGGTGTAGGGAGAGGCCACAGCAGACAGCACCAGTTATGTGTGTGGTTCATGGCTGCCAATCTCTTTGGAGAAACATGTATTTTCTCAAGAATTAAAAGTAGTATGATTATTAATCCATCTTAAAAAGAATTTTGATATATTAGCTATATCTTACACAAAGTAATATATGGCATAAAAGGCAGCAAACATTATGTGCGATGCTGTACTTAATTTGAAGTATAGCTGTCAGCAATAATGACAAGAAAAGAAGTTCATTATAAAGCTATAAAATAAACGAAAACAACTTTTTTTTGGGCAGTTTCCACAAAGAAAGGCTGCTGATAAAATTGTTTAAAAATGTTAAAAGTCTTGAAATTTCACTCTCAGGTGTGACAGAGACAGATGGAAGTGTGTGTTTCTGACAACAGGTCAGAGGGTTGCCTCAAAACTGCTTCAGTATGCAGTGCCTAACTGTAAAGTGTGCTTTGCAAAAGCTGCTCTGCCTCTGTTGCATGCAGTGTGTGATATTTACTAGTTCCAAAAGTATTTTGTACTTTTTTGAGTGTCAAATGAAACTACTCAGAATTTTGCATTTCTGACTTACCAATTTATTTGAAACAAAAGTGAAAAGAATCCAAATTAAAAATACTGGTAAGAGATGATTATCTGGCATAGTTTTTGCCACATGGAGAGCAAGCATATAATTTATAATATATAAACCTTATGAAAATAATTGTTAGTCCTTGATTGCAAGTAATTATTTATTTTACTTATCAATTTCAACAATATAATTATTCAGATTTTTAATGAACATCATATGGGAACATTTGAAGCTGTGTACAACTTGTCTTTAATCATGTAAAAATATGGTATAAATGTAAAAATAATTAAAAATATGGTATATGTGAAAAAACGTGTCTGGCCTCTATCCAAGCAGAAGTAGTTACTCAAACCAAGAATCTGTAGATGCACAGGACAAGGATTTTATATGATTTATGAGAGGACTAAGATCCAAATGAGTGTGTATCCTAAATTATTAATGAACATCAATGTGAAAGTACAACCTTACATTTGAGTGCAAACCATAATCCCTCCATATACCAGCTGCTCAATGGGCGAAAATGCTTTAGGCCTAGTATAAATTTCAGTATGTTTCAAACAATGCAGTTTTGTAAGTAATAAGAGAGCAGGAAACCCTCCATTCCCAGCTGTACTAAGAAATTTATATTTGAAGAAGATTTTACACTTAGTTCGTGTGAACCATGTATTAATATTTCCTAAAACCCAATGTGTGGAGAACAATTGTCTCTATAATAGATGCAAATTTTCACATTCACACAACTTTAAATTTTTTGCCATTACCTCCATCAGGAAAAGATACACATACAGTTGCACAATCATTAAGACAGAACTCATGCACAAGGGACGATCATCTGTAGCTGCTCCGGTGCAACAGATATCTTGACAATGAGAAAAGGAGAGGAGGGGGGAGGGGGCAGGGTGCTGGGTTCTGGGTAAAAGTGGGGATAGAATGTTCTGCACTACATGGTGCAGTGTAAAGGCCCTGATATGCAGGAATGTGAGATACAGTTTGGAATGCAGTAATAGGAAGTGACGGGAGCTAAAAAGGGGAGGTATAAATATGTAGAGCTCTCGCTCATCTCAGTCTGAGAGCATCTATCATTTCTATTATTCATTGTGAGTATTTCATCAGTTTTATAGTGCAGTCTATATGCACTGTGGTGAACATCAGTGTCACCTTAACTACATCAATGTTGAAAAAAATCTGCAGTGGCTGAACACTGACTGTTAAGTAAACACAACATTGTATTTAAAGATATCAGAATTCTGGGACACACTTCAAACTATTGGGGCTAAGTTTGGGAAAACACTCAGACATAGATTATGTGTTTATAGCTTTAACTTTATGCACTTATCAACAGAAGCATGCACTCAATAAAGAAAGAGTGCAGAGGAAGACTTCTCACAGTTAACCATCTGATGCAAGTGATGGCACTGCTATCAATTCTGGAAAGCAAGTCCAAACATAATCCCCAGTCATAGAGTATACCACTTCAGAATCATAATCTAGAAAATCAGATGCCATCCCTCTGGACAGTTTGGAATCCACAAGAAACTGTAAGTTCTCTTATAACTCCGATGTTTTGGTTAGATGAGAGTTAACAGCCATCAAATACTTTATAATATGCATCTTAAAACTATCAGCTATTCACCAATTCCTTAAAAATCATCTAGTTTTGGTAGTAGACCATCATTATGGATAAAGGGTATTAAAACAGATTAGGCAAATGCATTACAAGTCAGCCAAATTGAGTTTTATTTAATGCATTTTCCTAATCTGTTTTAATACAGTGAACAAATTTTGCAAAATTAGGTACACAAAAATGACCAGTAATATTATGAAGCCTGCTAGTTTTGCCTTAGTGCGGGAGAGCGTTCAGTTTACTTGAAGACAACAGGACCTCGTATCCAAGGATTTATTTTATTTGCATCTTTGGAATGGGTGGAGTTCTTCTTGGGCAATGTAAGACTGGGCCCATACTAGCAAGTTTTTGAAGTTTAAATGGCTTTGTACTCGACCCACCATATTGAATGACGAGACTTGTTATTGTAATGTGATTAACCTCAGGAATAAAGAACTTGACAATGCCACACTGTCACTGTTGGAGAAGGCACTTCATTTTGCTCCTACACCAAGGAATGTCCCCATCACAGAAATCATTTGTGTTGTTGAGCAAGTGGTTTTCAGTCTCCCTGAAGGCAAGGCAGAAGCAAGCATACAAGAGGTCTCACATATGCAGCATTGGGCACCGCCTCCACAGAGTTAACATCTCCTCTCCTTGGCAGGGGAACACAGCCCAGCAGAATTGCTTCATGGCAGGCAACCTCGCACTCTCTTCCATTTGTTGTTGCCCCAGCCGTCGAATGCTCTGGCACGACCACCACCCCTGGAGATTACACCGTGAAGGGGGAGGAATGTGGTAATGCGCGGCGCGTTTGTTTGAACGGGGTGCCGCCCGTTACCAGGACTGGCCGTTTGGGCTGACTGGGCTACCGCGCTGCACCCTGCCGGCCGCGCAGCCAGTATAGAGAGCTGCCGGGCCCAGCTGTGGCTGCTTCTATTCAGTATGGTTTCATCAGTGTTTATGAACTAGTGTGTGCTTCATGACTGTAGTTTGTGCTGTTTGCATGGGCTGGAGTGGGAACCGCTTGTATCGTAGGTCCTCAGACGCCAAATGATCAATTCAAGACTTTTGTACTGGTCGCAGCTTACATAGCTTGCATAGGTGTGTTACTCATTATAAGTTTGTATACTGGATTAATTTTATGGCAATATTATTCAAAAGAGAGAGAGTTGTTGGCCAGTACCAAGCTAAGGTAAGTTCTGGCCAGCCACTCAATCTCTTTTGAATAATATTATTAACAATACTGGCTGGTTATAGTTCAGCCATTCTCAAAGGTCCAGTGAGCACTGTAATTATCATATGGGAGCAAAGTTTGGTGGATATGCTAATTTTGTCTACCAGATACAAGTCTGGCATGTCATACTTGACATTAGGTATGGGTCCTGGACAGAACAAGTGAGAAATTCATAATGTTGATTACATTATTAACTGCCAATTACATCATTTGTTCATTATATACACTGAAAACATCTGCAAGACACTGCAACCATAAAACTGTATGATAACAGTTGCTTGTAGCAGTCGCAGTGACATCTGAGTAATGTGTTTCTGTATACTGGCCTTTAGTTTAAGTAGTAATGGAACGTCCACCTGGTAATTATTGTTGTTGTTGTTGTTGTTGTTATTTTACATAGAGCCAAAAGTCACATGGATGTAGAGAAAACTGCAGTCCACAGATCTGGAAAACCTCTGTAAGGTTTGCAAAGAAGGGAGGAAGATTAGGATTTAAATCTCCTCTTACTAATGTAAACATTAGAGATGGAGCACAAACTCAGGTTTTTTTTAACTTACATTTATTTATTTTTGTTAAGGATGGAGGTGGAAATCTGCCATGTCCTTTGAAAAGGAGCATTTTAGCTTTTGCCTGAAGCAATTTATAGAAATCAAAATTGTCTCATCAGTATCAGAGGGAGAAGGTGGACAAAAACCAAGAAGGTGGCATGCTGAACAGAGGAGGATCAAATGTAGTATATGGAAGGAAATCTATTGATGTTGTATGGAACAAGGATAGCATGTCTTGATCCCACGTCCATATCATTAATGAGCATTTTACCTGGTTTTTGACATGCCCAACATGGTTAAACATGGGTGTGCAGCTGATAAAGATGTGAACCAGGGTGTGGGATAGTACTTAAACTTTAGGACTGAGAATTTTGATAGAAAGTTCAACAACAGTGTTTTGATTATTTTGTCAGAGTTCTTGATTTTAGGGAGTGTTGAGAATGAGTTTTGGAGGATGTGGCAAATTGAAAAGGTCAGCCAGGCAGGATCTGAATGGATGTTATGTGGGCTTGATAGGAAGAGGGGGGGGGGGGAAGGGTACATAATGTGGGACTGGTTCCCAAAGGTGAGAGTAGGTTGACTTCAGCATCAAGTAACAAACAGATTATGGAGGTGCAGGTACATGGAGATGGCGTCCAATGGGGTGCTAGGGAATCGACAGAAAGAAATGGCTTACTGAAAGGATTAGATGCTTGTAAGGGAGTTGGCAGAGTACATCCAGCAAATTTGAGGGTGTAGGGTGTAAGTGCTACTGTGAAACGAAAATGTTGGTCCACAAGTGGGATCTGTGGCATCAAAAGGAAGTTGGATGACAGAGAACAAGATTGGGGAGTGAACAAAATGGAAGAAATTGTGTTGGTAGGGATGTGGGAAGGGGGGGGGGGGGGGGCGGCGGCAGAGGGACAGATTTATGATGAGAGCATATTGATCCTGTGTGATTGGTCATCATGATATGGAAAGTAAACTGAAAACATCACATGCTTGGATGCCACACTGCATCTGATAATTGTGCTCCCACTGGAAGGGGGAGAAAAGGCAGCTCTTGATGTTTATTAGAGGTCAGATTCGGCAAGTGGATGGACAAGTTGTTTTCTCTGTTGCAATGAAAATTTGGCTGTGCAGTGTTGAATGTTCTGATAACCTTATCTTTAATTTGTGAAGTGGAAGGAAGTCATCGGAGCTTCTTTTTAATTTTACAAGTAAGCTTTCCAGTTATAAATAAGGTACATATACCAAATAAGGTCCTGTTCCTAATAAGGCCCACACTCATTTTCTGGCATTAACAGTTTGAAAACACACTAAATGTCTTTGGTAATGATAATGTGTGTCACATAGGGGTTGAAACCACAACTATATGCATTCAGTTGTGTTACTGGGTTTGATGAAGGAGGGGATGCTTCTTACTTTCGAGCTACATTATATCTAATGCAGTCTTTATGGTTCTGAAGCGTTTTTACAAGAAAATATAACAATATGACTGCAGTAATCCAGCACTCGATAATCTAGCAGATCCGATAGTCTTGCATGTCTCAGAAATTTTCAAGCATTTTAAACTTCACATGGTTGCGGTACTGTCAGGACATCTTTGAGTAACATTGGGACCGTTTGGTGTGGTGCCTCGTCAGTAAAAATTGTCTGCCTCACTGAATGAGTGTATCCCCATCAATACAAGCCAGAACATTGTTAGCTTTGAGTTAGTATCAACAATTATTTGTTCAAACAAACCCAGTATACAGTACCACCATTGGTGGTAGATGTTGGTACGATAATTATATTCCACACTCTCCACAACGTCAGATATGTGTGTAATGCCAAAACACAACTAAACTGAACAATATTCTTTGTAACAATGTACGTTAGTTAGCTTTTTCCTGATCTTTTCAAATCAGTAGTGCTTATTTTATTTCATAACTGCCACAGAAAATAACATTTATGTATTTTCAACTTTTCTAAAGATGCACACCATGAACTTAATATGACAATGCACTATTCGAATTTTAATTCAGCTTTTTTTAATAGAAAAGTAATTTCTTTTTTTACACTGTAATCTCTCCTTTGAGGTTAATAAATAACAGCTACTTGTATTTGTACGTTAAACCTGTATATTTTGTTCATATTCCTTGTTTATATCAGGTTTTTAAACATTACATTGATAATCTGGCATATTTGATAATCCTGCATTGCCCAATCCCCAAATATGCTGGATTGTCAAGGTCCTACTGTATTTAAAGACAGAAAATGGTGCAGTATTTGTGTAATGGCATTACCTTCCTAACATTAAGTTTCTCTCAAAACAATAAATGTACACGCATTTTTACAGTAGGTTTTCCCATTAAGGTCCATACATGTGTTTATTGAAATTTTAATGTTTAGAATGACTATTTCTCTTGTGATAATGAAACTTTCACTCTGCAGTGGAGTGTGATATGAAACTCCCTGGTAGAAGTTTGGAAAGTAGGAGGCGAGGTACAGGCGGAAGTAAAGTTGAGGCGGGATCGTGAATCGTGTCGGGATAGCTCAGTCGGTAGAGCGCTTGCCTGTGAAAGGCAAAGGTCCCAGGTTCGAGTCCCTGTTCCGGCACACAATTTTAATCTGCCAGGAAGTTTCAAATTTTGGTGCAGATTAAACGTAATAACCTGAAGAGTTAAAAAGCAATAAGTCACCAATCTAAGTCAACTGCTAAGTAATACACTAGTGTCTAAAAACAGAATTATAAAAATCTATGTACCACCTCATTCCACTTACTATGAAAAAAAAGTACATTACATCTCTTGCAGTGTAATCAAACAGTTTTCTTGCCATTTACGTACTCAAAGGGGTTGATATGAACTGGATTAACTATGGGCCATATTAGGAACACGGGCTCCTAATAAGGCCCAGACTCAAATGTTTTCCATTTTCATTAAGATGATGCTCTTAATTATATAATCTTGTAATTTTGAACTCATTATATACATAAAATGTTGTACATAAATTTTCAGTCTCTTACCTCTTACAGGAACAGAATAAAAAATTCCTAAAGATTAGGTGGTCGTTATTTGGTACATGTGCCTTATTGAATTAATTGTCTGTCTGATCTAAAGTTTATTAAGTAATGTTTAGTACTGTGCATGTCATTATTATCCAAACATAATAAGATTCCATGCTAGTGCTGTGTTTCGGTCTTGGCTTTCTGGCACATCTGCCACACATGTCCACCTGGGAAAGCAGTGTACTTAAAAGACACTAGTTCCTAGTATTCAGTTATTTTCAATGTTATCAGGTTAAATGACCATAAATGTTTCGTTGGCAGTTAAATAAAGTTCCTTGCTTGCTAATTCTGCATTCAAGTGAAACTTGATAATGATATAGAATGTTTCAAATTGCATTTACCATAACTTTGACTCTAGACTTTTCTAAACTAGGTCAGTTATATCAGAAATAGCAGAAAAAAAGAGTAACATTCTTTTTAGCCCCCTTTCTGTTGTATAACTCAACTTAACGAGTATACTTTTTTTTTCAAAGATTGCAACAAAACGGAATTTTATAAAACTATGTAGGCAGCATGGGAATATGCGTGGATGTTTTCTCATTCCTATTAAAAATTCGTTTCTTTCAGAAATGGGGCCCAAAAACACCTTCTGGAAGTCAATTTAGAAAAATCAAAAAGAAGAAGATAACAAGAAACCATCACATGCATTTGAAAGCTGGTTGCTGAATGAACAAGAAGAAATAACTATCCCGTTAGAAGTAGATCAAAATGATGGTACTGAGTTACAAGAATACAACAGTAAGACTGCATCAGAAGTTAGCACCCACAGCCGGGCTGCTGTTGCAGATACAGTTTCTAACTCCCAACAAGGAAGTGAACCAGAGCTGTCATTTTTTAATGGGTAGAACTTCTGTGGATATTGATGAACCCTCCACATCTAGCGTAAATGACACATTCAATTCAACTGATGTGGGAAAACAAATAAACTATGATGATCCCAAAACATGGCCAGCAAATTTTCTATTTGATAAAGTATGTTGTAATCTTGAACAAGGCCCACAAACAATTGACTTAAATAACTATATATTTCCCTGCACAGATGACGGAATGCACTTCTCTCCTAAATGGTTGTATACAATTCTACCAAATTGTGAAAAAGTAAAAAGGCAACGGATGTTGTACAGTAAATCCAATGACACGTTATTTTGTTTCCCTTGCCTTCTTTTTTAAGGAGAGGACAAATCCCCATTTTCTGATTTGGAAAAAGGATTCAGTGATTGGAAACATTTGAACCCCTTCATTCATGTTCACAAAACATCGTCAATTCACAGAAATGCAATATGTCAAGTGGAAAGAATAGAAACTGGAATGGAAACCAGTACTTGTATTGATGCTGAATTCCTAAAGGGCATACTAGCTGAAACAGGAAAGTGGCGTTGTGTTCTAAGGTGTATTGTGGATCTAGTTCTCCATTGTGTCAGAAATAATTTACCTTTAAGAGGAGGTTCAGATTCCATTAGTGACAACTGTGAAGTCTTTTTGAGTACTTGGAAACTTATAAGTCGCTACAATCCTCAACTGTCTGAGCACATAGAAAATGTTAGAAGTGGAAAATACGAGGTGTGTCCAGAAAGTAATTTCCGTTTCAATTTACCTCCGCTGCAGCGCTGCGATTGCAGTTCCGCACATGCGCTGTAGAAGTACGCTTTGTTGTGCTTGTTTGAAATGTTGGCGTTCATTGAAAATCACGCCGCCTGTGAAATCAGGTCGGTGATTCGGTTTCTGAATGCAAGTAAAGTAAAACCAAGTGAAATTTATCGGCAAATTTGTGATGTTTACGGACCAAATGCGATGAGTGATTCGATGGTGAGAAGATGGGTCTGACAGTTCAATGGTGGGCGTAGTGATGTGCACGATGAAGAACGAAGTGGGCGTTCACCTTTGGTTAGAGAAGAACTGGTTCACATGATTAATGACAAGATCCAGGAAAACTGTAGGTTTACAATTAGTGATCTCGTTGTGGACTTCCCCCAAATTTCACAATCACTGATGCATGAAATTGTTACCAAACACAAACACAGGCGGCAGATTTCTATGAAGAAGGTATATAAAACCTGGTGCCACACTTTGAAAAATGTCTGCAAAATTTCGGCAGTTATGTGGAAAAGTAGTTTAAGAGTTGTAGAATTTTGTGCAATAAAAATTTCTTCTGTATCTGTGTACAATTTCATTTTATTACCAAACGGAACTTACTTTCTGGACGCGCCTCATACATTCCACACTATTTTTCTCCTAAAATTCAGAATGAAGACAGAGAACGTTTGTGAAATATAAAGTTCATTCTGAAATAATCAGAATGGTAAAAAAATGCTAAGTACTTCTCTAATGTGTTTGATTGTTCAACAGACACAGCATATTTAGAACAAATGAGTCAGATCATTAGGTATGTGTGCATTAACGATGGTAAATGTTCAGTCAAAGATTTTTTATTATTATTATTTCATTGTAAGTCATCAAAAAATGGGTAGAGAATTATCAGAATAAGTTTTACAGAAGCTGAGCTGTAAAGGCTTGGACACTGAAAACTGTCGAGGCCAAGATTTCGATAATGGTCCGAACATGGCAGGAAAATATAAAGGCGTTCAAGCACACATACGCAAAAAAAGAGAGAGAGAGAGAGAGAGAGAGAGAGAGAGAGAGAGAGAGAGAGAGAGAGAGGGGGGGGGGGGAAGCATTAATAGGTTGCCTTGAAACAACTCTCAAGAGACACTGCAACACAGATGGTCTTCCAGGCGTCAAGCTGTGTCAGCTCTCCAGAAGAATTTAGCAGCTATGTACAAGTTGTTACAGGATATGACCAACAGAGACAAATGGACCACTGAAACAGTAACATGTGCTCTTCTTAGAGAAATTGATTATGAATTAGTGTGTCTTTTAGAGGTGTGATCTGATGAATTAATAAAACTGGACAATAGTAACAAATTGCTACCCTCGATGTAGATCCAGTTTGCTATCAGGTTTGGTGAAAAATATTAAACATTTGCATGACGAGGGTGTGCAGAAATACACAGCCAAAGCCAAAGATACCTGTACTTATATATTCATTGAAAGCAGCTTTGCTGATAAGAGAGTCAAAAAAGGCCAAGAGGATGCCTGGAGAGATGACTAAGTGTGAGGCACATTTGATCAGTGCTGAGAAACAGTTTGAGGCAGAATGCTTCAAAGTATACGATAGATATAGACATTAAATGAAAGCTCTGTATCTCATCTTGAAAAATGTGCAGCAGATTTAGGCTGCAAATATAACAGAGATATTGATACAATTTTAACAATGGAAAATCTGATAGGAATATCAATAATGGAGGATAGCTAACAACTCAACGTAAAGAGGCTTGCTGAGCTAATGACAGACACGAAAATAGATAATCACAAACACACAACTTAAATTTTTGACCATGACCTTCATCACAAAAAGAAACATACATTCACGCAATCACTCGGACAACTATACACACGCAACTATCATGCCTGGCCACTTCAGCAACACAAGTTAGACTGTGAGTGAGGTGGAGAGAATATGATGTTTGGTAAAGGTGGGGATGGAAAGTTCCGCATTGCATGATGGATTTTTAAAGGCTCTGATTGGCGAGAATTTTCATTGTAGCAATGAATACAGCAAAGGGAGGATAAAAGGGAGGTGTAGAGGAGTGTGGGGTATTTGAAATAAGAATAATAAGGAAAAATAAAAATAGGAAGAAAAGGAAAAAAAATAAAGTTAGGAAGAAAAGGAAAAATAGTCAGGAAAAATAAGGAAAACAGGAAAATAAATAAAAATAAAAGTAATAAATTAAGAGGATATTGTAAGTGGTAATAAACAGCTGTAAGGAAGACATGGATACAGGATAATGGGTGGGGAAGGAAAGGGAGGAGGGGGCAGATGTTAGGCATACGTGCAGGGATGAGTAGTTATCTCAGGTTGAGGCCAGGATGGTTGCGGCACTGTAGAACGTGTTGAAGGAACAACTTCCATCTGCGCAGTTCAGAAGAGCTGGTGGTGGAGGTGAGGATCTAGATGGCTCAGGTAGTGAAGCAGCCACTGAAATCCAGAGTGCAGTGCTCAGCTGCATGTTGTCACACATGATGGTCTAGCTTATTTATTTATTTGGCCACAGCTTGGCGGTGGCCATTCAGTGATACAGCAGGGCTGATTAGCGAAATATCAGCTTTCAAATTCCAAGCCAAACAGCTAAGTTTTTTTTTTCAAAATTTCATTGACAAGATGCTGATTCAAACATTGACATTGCTTTAAGGATATTTTTGACAACACCAGTATCTACTACATCTTGTGAACACAGTTTCAGAAAATGAAAAAAAAAACTACTTAAGATTGATATGGGTGAAAGCAGGCTGTCAAATTTGGCAGTATTATCAGTAGAATACGGCTTAGCATTTCAAATTGACTTCAATGAGGTAATACATGAGTTTGCTTCTCTGAAAGCAAGAAATTTCAGAGTAAAGTTGCAACAAAAAATTCTTGAACAGAATATTTTTGAACTCTTAATGACAGCTTTTTTTAATTCTAATTAATAATATCTAGCATATTAGTAATTTATGAGGAACAAATAATATATGTTCTGTATTGTAAAATCATTGTGATATTTAATTTGTTGTGTGCAATATTATAGGTCATTTGTAACATGCGATTCCACCCATCGGCTTTGACTCTTGATGTTGACGTGTCGTGTTGTATGACATCATGACATGCGCTCTAGTTTTGAGACGTGTTTATTTATAGATGTCACGTTTAAGTATCGAGTGGCGCTCTCTTCTGGTGTATGTTACATAGAATGGGTATTTTGTCGTATAGCCATTCTTCTTTTTGTTGTTATCTGTATGGTTTGAATAGAGAAGTGAGGGTGATACCATTATTTTTTCGGTTCTGTGATTTATTGTTGTAGTGATGGAGTGGTTGTGTTAAGCATTGAATATTGTATATTTTTTCAAATATTCGTTTGTTTGTTAGATATGGATATGCCACAAAAATTCACTTCCCATTCGTTGCGTTCAGCAATGTGCAAAGAGCCACTGGATGTAATTAAATTTTTACAAAAGTTAGGACTAATACTGGAGCAAGTGAGGTGTTCAAAGTGCAAGGGGCCAATGAAGTTGTCCAGAGTCCCAGACCAGGGACCTTTACATGTGGTGTTGTAGGTGTAATAATTGCTTGTGCTCGATTCATAGAGGCATCTGGTTCGAGAAAACCAAGTTGGCTTTAATTGTTATTGCCATTTTAACATATTATTTTTGTTGCTGTTCGTCTGAGGAGTTTTGTGCGCATGAGATAGCAGTGACTGAAAATTATTGTGGACTGGATTCTTTTTGTAGGGAGGTTTGTGTCGAGTTTGTAAAGTAAAGGGGGAAGTTGGGGGTGGGGGGTGTCCGGGGTTTACTGTTGAAATTGAAAGTCTTGTTTTGGAAAAAAAGAAATACGGGAGAGGTGGGCTGCGTGTTGGTTTATGGCTGTGGGGGGCTGTTGTGTCAAGGGTGGGGTTTCAGATATGGTTTTTGGGGTTGTTGAAAATAGGAAAAAGGGGGTTTTGGTGGGTTAATTGAAAAGTTCATTGAGGAGGGTTCTACAATAATGTCAGATGCTTTTTCATCATATAAGGGATTAGGAAAGAGGGGGTATAATAATTTAGTTGTTCTCAGAATGAAACTTCACTCTGCAGCGGAGTGTGCGCTGATATGAAACTTCCTGGCAGATTAAAATTGTGTGCCGGAACCGGGACTCGAACCTGGGACCTTTGCCTTTCGCGGGCAAGCGCACTACCGACTGTGCTATCCCGACACGACTCACGATGCCGCCTCACAACTTTGGAAAGTAGGAGGCGAGGTACTGGCAGAAGTAAAGTTGTGAGGCGGCATCGTGAGTCGTGTCGGGATAGCACAGTCGGTAGTGCGCTTGCCCGCGAAAGGCAAAGGTCCCAGGTTTGAGTCCCAGTTCCGGCACACAATTTTAATCTGCCAGGAAGTTTCATTTAGTTGTTAACCACCAGATTGAATTTAAAAATTATTCCACACGGGTCATATACGAATACAATCGTGGGGGTATGGGAGGCTGTAAAAACTGTTGTAGGGAGGAGGAAGTGGTGCCCTTTAGTTTTGCAGTATCATCTTGATGAGTACTGCTGTTGGAAGAGTTTCCCGGGTAATTTTTGTTTAATTTTGACAACATTCTCAAAGGAGAGAAACAGTGATCTATTTGGTATGATTAATATTACAAAAAACAGTCTTGATCATAACAATTTCTATTTATTGGTTTCAACCTGATGTAGGTCATCTTCGGAATAAAATATAGCCCATGTGGCCAGTGCTGGACTAGGCTGGGCTGTCCTGCTGCCAGCAGGTAACTGTTCAGATCGAAACTAGTAAATAGAAACTGTTAATTTTTGCGATCAAGACTGTTTTTTGTAATATTAATTTTTGTTTATTTCATTGTTTTATGGGTGCTGTGGGGAAGATGTATAGTCTGAAGGTTTGGAGTTAAGTTGGTTGGGAGGTTGGGGGGGGTTGTGGGTGGGAGGGAGGGTTATTTGGTTGGGATTTGGTTCTGGTGGATGTATTAACTGGGTAGCAGTGGTTTTTTTTTTTTTTTTTTTTTTTTTTTTTTTTTTTTTTTTTTTTGGGGGGGTGGGGGAGGGTGTGTGATTCTGATTTGTCTCTGTATGCATAGAAGGTTTTTTACGCGTTTTCTGTAAACTTTTTTTTTTTTTTTTAATTGGTGTGTGCATGTGTGTGTGGCCACCTTCAGAGTGATACGCTGGGAACATGTTTTTGGTAAGCATTATTTTAAATGGTTCATTTTTAGTCATGTAGTTGCTGTTGGTGGTAGTGGACAAATTTTGCGTAAGGTTCAGATTATAGATTAAGATTTTGTGTTTAATGTGCCGTCAGTTTTGAAGTTTATTCGAGGGTTTTGGTGCTGCGTTTCTGCGATTGTAATTGTTTTTTCGGTTATAAGAGCTTTGCTACTTTGCTAACCGGACAAGGGTACATTGAGAACCTGTCAACTATAAAGCAGGAACAGCATTAATTATTTACTCGTTTTGTATACATAGTAAAGTTGTAATGCTCTTTCTTACTGGCTGTGGCAACATGACTTCTGATTGGCTGCTCTGCCTTTTGTAACCTAGTGAGTGCTAGCCACTGACAAATTCAGTTTTACTCTGAAATCTTAGTTGTGATGACAGACTGATCTGTAGTGCAGCCTGAGGTTTAGGTTAGGTTGGGATGCAACAGTTTGGTTGTGAGCTGGTGAAGCCAGTGAATATGAAAGCCAAATGATGGTTGTGGTAACAAAACTGACCCGTAAAATATTGGTTGTGGTGACAGGCTGATCTGAAGTGCAGCCCGATGGCTAAACTGTAGAGTCTGTTGCCCATGCACTGCAAATGTTGCCAACAATACAACACAGCAGTCAACCATAGAGCAGGTGTAGAAAGTTTATTTATTTTACGATTTGTGCGAAACAGTGATCATTTTGAGTGAGTTAGGTGAGGTATAGGTTAAACAAGTAATTTTTTCTTTTAGTATGTGAGGGCGCGTAGCACCTGAATCTCCACTTGAGAAACACTCAATCAATTTACAGTTGTACGTTCGATATATATCATATCAGTCCGAGCTACCTCGATTGCAAGCATTCTTGGAAATTACCGCAATTACTTTTACTGACCGCACAAAGGGTACAAACAAGAACCTGACAACCATAGAAGCAGGTATAGCATGTTTTATTTATTTTATGATCTGTACGAAACAGTGATCAAGTGATTTTAAATTATTATTGCTTACCTCCCCAATACGTAGCTTTTACCGGTCAAATCAGGCGGGTTTCCATAAGGTTCAGATTATACATTAAGACTTTGTGTTTAAAAAGTGATCTGTATTTCACTCTGATGGTAAGGTGTAGGTTAACAGAGTGTTTTATTTTTTTCCACAAGTGAGTGCTGAAGGTGTGAATTTTGAGACATGTGATTGATGGTAAATTCTGTTGTAATCTGTAATTCATGTGGATAAACACAGATTATTTCTTATCTAAAATACATAAGTATTATGATGTTATCCCGTATACTTGTTGTCCGACATGTTGATTTAATGGGTCAAAGTAGACGGGCAGAATCGTGTCGTAAAATAATGCCTTCAATTTGGTATTGCCTTCTTCATTTTAGGTGTATTATAGGTCAATTTCATCATTAAATACCATTTAATGTTGTTGGGAATTGGGAGGGCCTTGATTGGTATCATTTTTTGATTTTGTGTGTAGTATAGGAAAATTGAAGTATTCAATACTATTCTTATACTATTTGGCAACAGTGTTGATTGGTATTGCTTTGATTTTAGATCAAGTGAACTATTTCCATGCCTAGATTTCAGATCAGCTTAGTTTTTTATTTTGTGTGTTTTTTAAATTATATTTTTCTGTCTTTTCATCATATTTTGCGGCATAGAATGTCCCCGCCCAGAATCCCCCACATTCCCGCGCTTGTCCCGTTAGTGTCATTTTGATGTTAATTTTCGCACATTTATATGTACATGTTTTGGGAGTGTTTTGGTGGCCATATTGACTATGAGTAAATACATCATTGCCACCATTTTGATGACATCATTGGTCAAAGCAGATGGATGGAATTGTGTTGTAAAGTATTGCCAATATTATTATTCATCAATATTCTGTTTCATAAAACAACTGTGTTACAATCATATATTTAATTTGTTATATACAATATTTTCATTAATATTCTGTATTACAAAACCATTGTGTTGCAGTTATACATTTGTTATATGGAATATTTTCTTCAGTGTAGTTTATTTATTTAATATTTGTGTGTAAAGTCTTACATTCATTAGATGTTCCGCAAAGGGTGCAGGACTACTGTGGTACAGCTCTGTTCCCATTTACATCACAAATCTTTGCTGTCTCCACCCATCTACCTCCTGGAGCCTCATTTGTAACTGTTAATGCCACTTCTCTTACACCAACATGTTCATGCCCATGGCCTTGCCACTGTTAACTCTTCCTATATCTTACAGATGAAAATGACAGTCTAGTTTGCAAAATTTTACAATTTATCAGTTCAGGTAGCCAGTTTCAATCTCAGGTGAAATCATCTTCAGACCTAGTTGTCTCGCTGTAGATGTTCAGGCGATAAGCATCGCCTCCACATCTACAGTGAGATAACTAGGTCTAAAGATGATCTCACCTGACATCGAAACCTGTTACCTGAACTAATAAATTGTTAAGTTTTGTGAATTAGATTTTCATCTTTAAAACACTATCAGTTCACTGTTTTTCCAAATAAGGAAACCATGTTTTCCAAACAGATTATCTTCCTACATCCTTCAGATTCCAAACCCACAGTCTCTTCATACACCTTACTAACTATATCCTGACACACAAGTAATCTCCTTTGAAGGGGAATACAATTAAATGTGTACCACAGTCATGGGTAACCACATAATGCCATCTTATGCCAACATGTTTATGGACAATCTAGATGAAACTGTTTTAGCCTTACACAATGAAAAACCCCAGGTCTCGTTCAGGTTCATTGATGATACCTCTTCCTACATTTCAAGTGGTATTTAGTTTGGACTGTGTTGGGAAAATCATATGGTACTTCAGGGTGGCAGCTGATGCCTTGTTTATGCACAAGTGTGTTTTTCTGCATCTTGAAGTTTATTTCATTTCACCTGCAAACATGGAATGGGGGATCTATTGGACGGGGGGGGGGGGGGGGGCGAGAAAGAAAAGAAAAATTACAAAGGAAATAGTGGCACGTAGCTACATGTCCTTGCATTTCACAGTGCCTCTCATATGACGGAGGTAGATGTGCAGTAACAACATATACATTAAACAACATTATGAAGAAATTTGTCTGATTAATTGTGCAACGATTTGTTGGTATAATGAAGAAAAAAAAAATGACACTGGTTCCTGATTCCTTATTCAACTTCATGATAACACTCGGCTGACAACGTAGGCAATTTTTCGCAATGCTCTTACCTTTTTCTTCTCACTCAGGACGTCGTATAGAACAGAATTGTTAAAAAATTGTTCGCCGGTAGAACTGGATCCTAAATTCGTTGGCTCTGTATCGTTTATTGTCTGACACTGAGTGTCATAGGCCTTTTGCTTAGCCGACGCAGCTGTTCCGTCGTCTGCTTTCTGTTTCTCTTTGCCTTGCCTGATTCCAGATGTTGATCTTTTCCGTTTGGTTTTTTTAATAGACTTTTTAGGTTCATGTTCACTTTCTTCAAGCGTAACACTTTCGTTGTCCAAATTATGAATCAGGCTATCCATTGTTTTGATAATCGTCTGTCAGATAATTTAAAATCTGTTTCGGCAATTAGTCGAAGTTTCTGACCAAATGCTACATTCCGGTACCGTTTATCAATGTCTAGACACAATTTTTGCCTCAATGCGGAGAACAATTTATGCTGTCGAAACTAATCACGTTTACTCTCTGCCCAACTCTTATCTGGTTGTCTCCATTCTGCAGAACTGGATAAAGTGTCAGTGTTGTGGAGCCGTCCATGTCTTTTGTTTGTGTTTATGTGTATGTCCTGCTTTGCCAACCTTGTATTTAATCTTATAGTAGTAAAACTGTAGTATTACTTTTGAATAGCATGTCTATTTTAACATACATTTAACCTATATTTCACTACGAAATAAAAACCTTCGACATTCCGGACGTAAAATGCTACCTTTGAAAATTAAATGTATGTAGTAAATGTAGTGGACATTGGCGAACCTGAAAGAGGCGGAGCTTTCTTCCTACTCAACCAATCCAATTGTACACGTGGGCGGGGTTTGATCAGAATGTAAATATTTTGGTTTGAGTTGAGACTTGAAACATTGAAAGTGTGCTATTGTATACTGATTAGAACTTTCTTATTAGTACATGTAGTAGAATCATTTTACACGCTTATTGCCTAGTTATTTAAACTGCTCTCGATGTTGATTAAATAACTTTTGAGATATCCAAAAATACTTCTTCTGTGGAATAAGCGGAATGTAGAAAAGAATATTCCATTTGAAGGTTTAAAACAAACGAGAGCAATGGAAACGATAGCTCCAAAAATTCATCCGGTTGTAAGTTATTTCGATTTTACTGATTTGAAAGACAGATTTGAATCCGTCTTCGAACTGGTAAATAAATATTTCTTTTATAGTTGCAGAAAATGCTTCAAAGTGGATGCCAGAATCAACAAAAAGTTGCTGTAGCTTTTCAGGTTTATATGGAGCTATGTGAAGGTATCTGTCGCAAATTTTAGTATTGTGTGGTTTGGATTGATCCCATTGTAAAATTTTGACATCATTTTCAGTGGAAAAGTTATGGCACGTTGATCATCACTACAACAGAACACATGACTTTTTCTATCTAACGGCCAAACCGTCTGCTACCTCCGAGACAGACGAAATATTTATCCCATTATCAATCACATCAGACATCTCTCCAGCATGGCTTGAAAACATCCAAAACGAAGTGTGTAGTAACAATTCATCAAAAAGGTGAGTACGATCGACTCATTATTTTTGCTTTTTTCCATTTAAAGAAAACTTTTGAACTTGAATGTCTTTATGATGGTAGGTTTTGTGTTCAAATTTTCTTCATGCGATCAACTGTGCTGTTCTTTCTCTCTACTGTTCTTTTACATCCTGGTCTCTTACGTGCTGTGGTTACAAATGTATGTTTCCTGGTAGTGTTCTTAATTCTTTTGTATTATCTGCATCATTTAATGTTGCTTGTCTGAGGTCCTTGTGCATTTTGTTTTTCCCCTGACTGAGTGGATGACTTCATGATGTTGTTGTTGTTGTTGTGGTCTTCAGTCCGGAGACTAGTTTGATGCAGCTCTCCACAATACCCTATCCTGAGCAAGCCTCTTCATCTCCACATAAGAGCGACAACCTACATCTGTCTGAATCTGCTTACTGTATCCATCTCTTGGTCTTCCCCTGTGATTTTTTCCCCATACACTTCCCTCCAACGCTAAATTCACAATTCCTTGATGTCTAAGAATGTGTCCTACCTCTTCTTTTAGTCAAGGTATGCCAGAAATTCCTTTTCTCCCCAATTCTGTTCAGTACCTCCTCATTAGTTACGCAATCCACCCACCTAATCTTCAGCATTCTTCTGTAGCACCATATTTCAAAAGCCTCAATCCTCTTCCTGTCCGCACTGTTTATCGTCCATGTCTCACTCCCATACAAGGCAACACTCCATACAAATGCCTTCAGAAAGGACTTCCTTAGGTTTAAATTAATATTCGATGTTAACAAATTTCTCTTTTTCATGAACGCTTTTCTACCCATTGCCATTCTGAATTTTATATCCTCTGTACTGCGAGCATCATTTGTTATTTTACTGCCCAAGTAACAAAACTCATCTATCCTCTTTATTGCTTCGTTTCCCAATCTAATTCCTTCAGCATCACCTGATTTTCTAAGACTGCACTCCATTACCCTTGTTTTGTTCTTGTTAATGTTCATCTTATATGCACCCTTCAGCACACTGTCCATTCTGTTCAATTGCTCTTCCAGGTCCTTTGCTGTATCTGACAGAATTACTATGTCGTCGGCAAAACGCAATGTTTTTAATTCTTCACCCTGAACTTTAATTCCTTCTCCAAATTTCTCCTTGCTTTCCTTTATAGCTTGCTCAATGTACAAATTGAACAACATTGGAGAAAGGCTACAACCCTGTCTTACTCCCTTTCCAACCACTGCGTCCCTTTCATGCCCTTCAACTCTGACAACCGCTATCTGGTTTTTGTACAAGTTGTAAATAACCTTACGCTCCCTGTATTTTACTCCTGATTGCTTCAGAACTTGAAAGAGTTTATTCCAATCAACATTGTCAAAAGCCTTCTCCGAATCTACGAAAGCTAGAAATGTAGGTTTGCCTTTTCTTAATCTATCCTCTATGATAAGCCGTAAAGTGAGTAATGCCTCACGTGTTCCTACATTTCTCCTGAACCCAAACTGATCTTCCCCGAGGTCGACTTCTACCAACTTTTCCATCCTTCTGTATATAATTCGCGTTAATATTTTGCAACCATGACTTATTAAACTGATGGTTCTGTAGTTTTCACACCTGTCTGCACCTGCTTTCTTTGAAATGGGGATTGTTACATTTTTCTTAAAGTCTGAGGGTATTTCACCTGTCTCATACATCTTACACACCAGGTGAAAAAATTTTGTCATGGCTGCTTCTCCCAGAGACTTCAGTAGCTCTGAGGGAATATCATCTACTCCAGGGGCCTTATTTCGACTCAGGTCTTTCAGGGCTCTGTCAAATTCTTCTCTCAGTACAGTATCTCTTATTTCATCTTCATCTACATCCTCTTCCCTTCCTACAATATTGTCTCGAAGTTCATTTCCTTTGTAGAGCCCCTCTATATACTCTTTCCACCTTTCAGCTTTCCCTTATTTGCTGAGAACTGGTTTTCCATCAGTGTCCTTGATATTCATAGAGCTGTTTTTCTTATCTCCAAATGTTTCTTTTATTTTCCGGTAGGCTGTATCTATTTTTCCCCTATTTATGCATTCTTCTACATCCTTGCATTTGCCTTCTAGCCACTCCTGCTTAGCCATTTTGCACTTCCTGTCAATCTCATTTCTTAGTCGTCTGTACTCCATTTTGCCTGTTTCATTTACTGCATTTTTATATTTTCTCCTTTCATCGATTAAATTTAGTATCTCCTGTGATATCCAAGGATTTTTTGTTGGTCTTGCATTCCTACCTATTTTGTCCTCTGCTACCTTCACTATTTCATCTTTCAATTTTACCCATTCATCCTCTACTGTTTCATTTTCCCCTGTTTCTGTCAATTGTTGCCTGAAGCTCCCTCTGAAATTCTTAAGAACTTCAGGTTCCTTCAATTTATCCAGGTCCCATCTCCTTATTTGCCTACCTTTCTGTAGTTTCTTCAGTTTCAGCCTACAGTTCATAACCAACAAGTTATGGTCAGAGTCTATGTCTGCCCCTGGGTATGTCCTACACTTCAAAACCTGGTTCCGAAATCTATGTCTTACCATTATAAAATCTATCTGGTATCTCCCGGTGTCTCCTGGTCTCTTCCACGTATACAACCTTCTTTTGTGATTCTTAAACCAGGTGTTTGTTGTAACTAAATTATGTTCCATACAAAATTCTACCAGGCGGCTTCCTCTTTCATTCCTTTTGCCCAGACCATATTCACCCACTATCTTCCCTTCCCTTCCTTGTCCTACTACCGAATTCCAGTCTCCCATAACAATTAAGTTTTCCTCTCCCTTAATTGTCTGAATAATTTCCTTTAGCTCCTCATATATCTCTGTGATCTCCTCATCATCGGCAGAGCTAGTTGGCATATAAACCTGTACTACTGTTGTTGGTGTTGGCTTCGTATCTATCTTGACAATGATAATGCGATCACTGTGCTGCTCATAGTAGTTTACCCGCATTCCTATTTTCTTATTCATTATCAATCCTACTCCCGTGATACCCCCAATGGATTTTATATTTATATTGCTGTACTCACCTGACCAGAAATCCTGTTCATCCTGCCACCGAACTTCACTAATTCCCACTATATCTAACTTCAACCTGTCCATTTCCATTTTCTAATTTTCCTACTCGATAAAGGGATCTAACATTCCACGCTCCAACCCATAGAATTCCAGTATTGTCTTTCCTGATGATCACAACCTCCTGAGTAGTCCCTGCCCGGAGATCCGAATGGGGGACTATTTTACCTCCAGAATATTTTACCCGAGAGGATGCCATCATCATATGTTCATACAGTAGAGCTGCATGTCCTCGGGAAAGGTAACGGCTGTAGTTTCCCCTTGCTTTCAGCCGTTCGCAGTAGCTGTGTGGCAAAGCCACATTAGCTGATGTTACAAGACCAGCTCAGTCAATCATCCAGACTGTTGCCCCTGTAACTACTGAAAAGGCTGCTGCCCCTCTTCAGAAACCACACGTTTGTCTGGCCTCTCCACAGACAACTGCGTATTGCGACAACACATAGGAAAATGATAAAAGTGCCACATTTTAAGTACATGGGAAAAATTACCCTGCCACCGGAGATCAACCTAAAGCCATTAAGGAAAGATTAAGAATACCAGCCTACAAAAAGCATACAAACTCAGGAAACTATTACAATCAAAAGTCCATTTCCATTAACTCAAAATCGACACACTACAACACTGTTTGTGGTAGATGCCATTGAAACAATACATTCCTACTATTATTATTGTTATAATTGGTTCTTGGTTAACTTAAATGTAGCCTAAATTTCCCCCAGAGTTACATTATGAAGATAATGTCACTGGTGTAGCACACATTATAAATCAAATATGTTGTTTGTTGTGATGGTTTTCAGTCTGGTTTGATGCTGCTCTCCATGCTACTCTGTCCTGTGCAAGTCTCTTTCATTTGAGAATACATTCGGCAATCTACATCCTTTTGAGTCCCTCGGTCTCCATATATGATTTTTACCCTGCACACTTCCTTCTAATACTAAGCTGATGTTCCTTGATGTCTCAGAATGTGTCCCACCAATCTATCTCTTCTCTTAGTCAGGATATGCCAGAAACTCCTTTTCTCCCCAATTCGATTAAGTACCTCTTCATTAGTCACGTGATCTACCCATCTAATCTTCATCATTCGCCTGTAGCATCACATTTCAAAAGCTTCTATCATCTCTTTGTCTCAACTCCTTATCGTCCATGTTTCACTCCCATACAATGCTACACTCCAGACAAATGCTTTCAGAAAGGACTTCGTAACATTTAAATTAATATTGGATACTAACAAGTTTCACTTCCTTAGAAACCCTTTTCTTGCCATAGCCATTCTGCTTTTTATATCTTCTTTACTTCAGCCATCAGAAGTTATCTTGCTATCCAAATAACAAAACTCATCTACTACTATCATTGTCTCATTACCTAATCTAATTCCTTCAGCACCACCTGACTTTCTGACGCTACATTTATAATCTTTGTTTTACTCTTGTTAATGTTCATCTTATACCCTCTTTTCAAGACAATGTCCATTCCATTCAATTGCTCTTCCAGATCCTTTGTGGTCTCTAACAGAATTACTATTTCATCGACAAACTGCAAAGTTTTTATTTCTTCTCCCTGAACTTTAATTCCCTCTCCAAATTTCTCCTTGCATTCCTTCACTGCTTGTTCAATGTACAGATTGTAAAGCATTGGGGAAAGGCTACAACCCTGTCGTACTCCCTTCCCAACCTCTGTGTCTCTTTCTTGCCCTTCGACTCAAATAACTGCTGTCTGGATTTTGTATAGGTTAAATATAACTGTTTGCTCCCTATATTTTACCCCCCATACCTTCAGAATTCAAAAGAGCGTATTCCAGTCGATATTGTCAAAATCTTTCTCCAAATCTACAGAAGCTAAAAACATAGTTTTGCCTTTTCTTAGCCTATCTGTTCATCCTGCCACCAAACTTCACTAATCCCTACCATATCTAACTTTAACCTGTCCATTTCTGTTTTCAAATTTTCTAACTTACCTACGCAATTAAGGTTTAGAACATTCCACATTCCTACCCGTAGAATGCCTGTTTTGTTTTTCTTGATGACGACATCCTCCTGAGTCATCCCCACCTGAAGATCCGAATGGGGGACTATTTTACCTCTGGAATATTTTACCCAAGAAGATGCCTTCATCATATTTTCATACAGTAGAGCTGCATGCCCTTGGGAAAATTAATGACTGTAGTTTCCCCTTACTTACAGCCGTTCGCAGTAACTGCATGTCAAAGCCATGTTAGCTGATGTTACAAGGCCAGCTCAGTCAATCATCCAGACTGTTGCCCCAGTAACTACTGAAAAGGCTGCTGCCCCTCTTCAGGAACCACATGTTTGTCTGGCCTCTCCACAGATACCCCTCCATTGTGGTTGCACCTACGGTACTGCTATCTGCATCATTGAGACGCACAAGCCACCCCAGCTCGGCAATGTCTGTGGTTCATGGGGATGGAAAAATCAAATATACACATACAAAAAATATAAGATAAAGATAATATAGTAAGGACAGTTTACAACTCACTGCAAAGACATGGTGACGAGCTGTGACAGGCACATACAAAAGACACACAAACAACACATTCAACTATCAGCCATGGCCTTCTTCAGAAAATAAGATAAAAATTTAGTTTCCACCTTATAACAAGAATAACATTGTACCACAAACACCCTTCTCAGTTTTAATTATTAGTGTTACAAAAACTAAATTGCAAGATTTAAAGAAGTTCTACCACGGCTCCATTTTTTTTTCATATTTTATTTTACCTTGTGGCAGTGTCAGTTGTATATTTGTGCTTTATCACAACTTTCTCCCTACCTAATAAAATTTTGATATCTAGGCCTATAACTTAACTGAAGACTGGGATACAACCCATCAGCTTTGATCCATGACGTCATCACCATGTTGGAAAACCTGTATGTATCTGATATGTGGCTAAACTACAGAGTCTGTTGCCCACGCGCTGCAAATGTTGGTAACACTACAGAATATCTGTGTTTATGACCCAGCAGTTAACCATAGAGCAGGTATAGCACGTTTTATTTATTTTATGATCTGTATGAAACAGTGATCATTTTAAGTGAAATTTAGGTTAGATATAGGTTAAACATGAATATTTATTTTAGTGTGTGAGGGCGCATAGTGCCAGACTCTCTGGTTCAGAAACATTCAAATTATTGCTTTCCCATAGTCGTTAAAGGTAAAGTTACCAACATATGCGCTATGCTAAAAACACGGGCAACAGACCAGATCAGGAGGATAGCTGCGGGATGTGAAGGTTATTGGTGTATTGGTTCAGGGATTCAGGACTGGAGCAGACTCGTTTGCCATGAAGACCTAAGCGGTAGGGAAGGGAACGTTTGATGTGGAAAGGATGGCAGCTGTCATAATGCAGGTACTGTTGTTTATTGGTACGTTTGATGTGGTACAGAAGCAAATTGCCAGAGCCACTTCCTCATCCCCCCAAAACCTTCAACAGAACCCCAGAAGTGCCCCTCTTGTCACCGGATACTTTCCGGAACTGGAGCGGACTCTGAATGTGGCTCTCCAGCAAGGATACAACTTCCTAAAATCCTGCCCCGAAATGAGATCCATCCTTCATGACATCCTCCCCACTCCTCCGAGAGTGTCTTTCCGCCGCCCACCTAATCTCCGTAACCTCCTAGTCCATCCATATGAAATCCCCAAACTACCTTCCCTACCTTCTGGCTCCTACCCTTGTAACCGCCCCCGTTGTAAAACCTGCCCTATGCACCCTTCCACCACCACTTACTCCAGTCCCGTAACCCGGAGGGTGTACACAATCAAGGGCAGAGCCACTTGCGACAGCACCCACGTGATTTACCAACTGACATGCCTGCACTGTGAAGCGTTCTATGTGGGAATGACCAGCAACAAACTGTCCATCCGCATGAATGGTCACAGGCAGACAGTGTTTGTTGGTAATGAGGATCACCCTGTGGCTAAACACGCCTTGGGGCACGACCAGCACATCTTGGCACAGTGTTACACCGTCCGGGTTATCTGGATACTTCCCACCGACACCAATCCTTCAGAACTCCGGAGATGGGAACTAGCCCTTCAGCATATTCTCTCTTCCCGTTGCCCACCTGGTCTCAACCTCCGCTAAACTCGAATTCCCACCCACCATCTTAACATCTTTGCCTCGGTTCTCTGGACAGAGCCTCTGCCTCAAGTGGCATCTCTGTCTAACTTCTAACTTCTTTGCTTTCTACAGTATGTCTGCCTAAGTGTAGTTGCGTCTGTGTAAATGTGTGGGTGTGTGTGTATTTGTTTACCCTCCTTTTTTCCCCCCCAAGGTAAGACTTTCCTGTCCCGGGATTGGAATGACTCCTTATCCACTCCCTTAAAACCCTCATCATTTCCTTTTCCCTCTCCTTCCCTTCTGCCTGACGAAGCAGCTAGGCTGCGAAAGCTTGCGTTTGTGTGTGTGTGTGTGTGTGTGTGTGTGTGTGTGTGTCTATATATATATATATATATATATATATATATATATATATATAAAACCACTAGTGGGCTTCTTTTCCACTGTCATCAGCCCAATCTTACTAACATAAGTGAAATCAGTTCAATTTTCATCAGTAGCTTGCATAACAGACTCTGTTTTAGACTACCCATAATATAACACAGTACACATTTTCAAGCATTTCATATATATTGTCACGTTTCAATGGAAGCAGGCTTGACATCGAAGGCAACTAAACACAGCACTTATACTGAAAGCACATTTATTACGAGCTCAACATACACGCAGCACTGACTGCCTCTCAGGCAGAGTGCTCTGCTATTTATACACAGACAGAATTTACCAGAAATTAGAAGCACAGTTAACATAAGAAACAAGTAGAATTTACAAGTGAACATAAGAAATATGTAGAACCTTCTGGAATTGTCAATTACAAAGAAATAAATTATTGCCAGTGGGTGGGATTGAACCGGCGACCTTCTGCTCTGCAGTCCATGACGCTATCTCCTGCGCCACGCCGGCAGTTGGTGTTCGGGGTCTCTCGCGGCATTGCTCCCTCTCCTGGAGAAACAGCGACCCGCTGTTATAATCCCTGTGGAGCCAGCTGCAATGTTCTGGATCTTGACCGTGTCATGGGTCCTCTGTATGACAGTTCAAAAGAATCCTTCCCTTCTCCGCGATAATCGATGACAGACGTTCCTGTCGTGGCTTCATCAGGAACATTACCGTCCTTAAAGTCCTTGAACAAGAAGCCATTGTCGTCTACCTGCTCTTCAGGATCATAGTAAGGCTTCATGCACAGGACGTGAACAATGTCTCTTCGTTTTTGACGTTTTGAAGACGGCTCATAATCTTCAACTTCGTATGTGACGTCTGACAGGCGTCGTATGACACGATACGGACCAAAGTATCGCTTCAATAACTTTTCTAACAGTCCAACCTTCCGTACAGGGGTAAAAATCCATACCAGATCTCCTGGGCTGTACACAACAGGTCGGTGCTTGTCGTTATACCGCTGACGGTCCTTCTCCTGGGCATCCAGTTTCCGTATGCGAGCCAGCTGTCTTGCTTCTTCGACCCTGGTGATGAGCTGTTTAACATAGTCATCCTGAGTGTCGTCCCGTTGGAACAGAAACAGTGTATCCATTGTCGTCTCAGATTCACGGCCATGGAGCAGGAAAAACGGAGTGAAGCCTATGGTGTCTTGTCTTGCGGTATTGTAAGCAAATGTCACGACTGGCAGAATTGTATCCCAATCCTTCTGATCAACATCGACGTACTTCGACAGCATGTCGGCTAACGTTTTGTTAAAACGTTCCGTAAGACCATTTGTCTGAGGATGGTATGCAGTTGTCATTCTGTGGACAATGTTGCACCGTGACATTACCTCTGATACTGGTTTTGACTGGAATACTTTTCCACGATCAGATATCATGACACGTGGTGCCCCATGCTTCAAAATAATGTCTTCTACAAGGAATTTTGCGATCTCTGGAGCTCCTGCAGTCGGCACAGGTTTGGTGACAGCGTAGCGTGTGAGGTAGTCAGTGCAGACTATTATCCAACGGTTACCGGTTGTCGACTTCGGGAACCTCCCTAAAAGATCGATCCCAACTCGGTGGAATGGAGCTGCTGCCGGCGGAATTGGTATGAGATGTCCTGGAGGTAATTGTGGCACATGCTTCCGTTGCTGGCACTCTTTACCGTGACTCACATAGTGTTTCACAGATCGGTAGAGACCTTTCCAGTAATACCTGCGTCTGATTCTGTCAAGGGTCTTCACGAATCCCAGATGACCGAATATTGGAGCATCATGGAAATATTTGTGAATAGCTGGGTGGAGATGAGCTGGAACAACAAGTAGCCATTTGGGGCCCAGTGGATCGTAGTTGCTCTTATACAATGTTCCGTTTATAAGTTGGAACTCTCCATTGGTCGGTTCTCCTTTCTCCAAGGCCTCCATCATTTTTAATAGTGTTGGATCTTCCCTCTGTTCAGCTGTAACGTCATCTAATTCAGTGAGGGCTGAAATTTCATTAATGCTGTTGTGTTCCACTAATGGATTCCTCGAAAGGCAGTCGGCATCCTTGTGTTTGCGCCCGTTCTTGAATACCACTGTGACATCGTACTCTTGGAGTCTTAGTGCCCATCTTGGTAGTCGACCTGATGGATCCTTCAAGCTAGTCAGCCAACACAAAGAATGGTGGTCTGTCACGACGGTGAATGGTTTGCCGAATAAATACGGCCGGAACTTGTTGATAGCCCAGATAACCGCGAGACATTCTTTTTCAGTTGTAGAGTAGTTTATCTCGGACTTTGAGAGTACTCTTGACGCACTTTTTCGGCACCTTCCTGAACTTGTACAAGCACTGCACCAATCCCATAGCCACTGGCGTCTGTGTGAAGTTCTGTTTTTGCATTCTCGTCGTACAAGGCTAGTACTGGTGCGGAAGTTAGAGCCTCCTTAAGTGCTCGGAAAGCTCTTTCTTTTGTCTCATCCCAGTAAAATTTGGCGTCTTCCTGCAGAAGTTCTTGTAATGGACGTGCCTTGTTACAAAATCCTTTTATGAAACGCCGGTAGTATGAGCACAGCCCGAGAAAACCTCTTACATCATGAATGTGCTGAGGAGTTGGAAATTCTGTGACTGCCGTTACTTTATCTGGATCAGGACGGACACCATCTCCGTTGACTAGGTGCCCAAGGATTTTTATCTCTTTGGCGACGAAGAGGCACTTCTTTGGATTGAGGTGGAGTCCTGCAGTCTGAACACACTTCAACACGGTTGACAGGCGACTCAGATGTTCTTCAAATGTTTTCGAGAAAACGACAATGTCATCTAAATAGCAGAGACACGTCGTCCACTTAAGGTGTCTAAGCAAGTTGTCCATCATGCGTTCGAATGTGGCTGGAGCATTACATAATCCAAATGGCATTACTTTAAATTCATAGAGGCCGTCAGGTGTAATAAAAGCCGTCTTCTCCCTGTCAGCTTCGTCAACCTCGATTTGCCAGTAACCTGTCTGCATGTCCATAGTTGAGAAGTATGTAGCTCCTTTCAAGCAGTCTAATGTGTCGTCAATACGCGGCAATGGGTAGACATCTTTCTTTGTGATTCTGTTCATCCGCCTATAGTCGACACAGAATCGCCACGTGCCATCCTTCTTCTTTACGAGGACCACCGGAGACGACCAAGGACTCTCCGAAGGTTGAATAATAACATCTCTCAACATCTTCTCCAGTTCCTCCCGAATTATCCGTCTTTCAGCTGGCGACACTCTATACGAACGCTGGCTAATTGGCGGATGAGCCCCAGTATTGATACAGCGCTTTATCGTGGGCCGTTTCGTCTGGCTTTTCGTCTGCTGTGGTGTGAATGCACCCGACAATTGGCGTAGTATACCTAACACCCGCTGGCGTTGTTCCTTGGTCATTCCAGGCCCTATTGGCAGTTCCATGTTTGTTTCCTCCAGCGTGTTGTCTGCACTAGCAGCAGGGCATGGGTCTTCAGTGATGACATTGAGCTCACCATCCTGGATTGGTTCAGCTGTCCCGATACACATTCCCTTGGGGATAAGTTGTGACTGCTCGCGACAATTTGTGATCCAAATCTCTCCTTGACCGCCGGTAATGCTTATGATAGCCGCTTGTATGTAAATTTCTCTTGTGAGCCTCATAAACTTTTTACTATCAACAAGAACTTCACAGTTTAACCAGTCATCTGTGTTTGTGACTGCAACTCTTCTTATTGTCAACGGCGGTATCATCACATTGTCAACCACGAATAGCTTCCCAGAAAATTCTGTATTACTTGTACCCGTTGGAACAACTTCTTCATTTGCAGCTCAGATCTTCCACAGTCAATGATAGCTTGGGATGCCTGATGGAAGTCCCATCCGAGGATGACATTGTGACTACATTCTGTTAACACGACAAATTCAAATGGCTGCGTCCTGTTGTTGATGGTTATTCTTGCGACACAAGTTCCTGCTGGATGGACGTACTTTCCATTCGCGACCTTCAGCACAGTTGCCCCCGTATCACAGAACATTGTCTTCTTTAGTGTGTGGCGGTAATTATCCGACAACACAGAAAAAGACGCTCCTGAATCAACAAGTGCCCGGACAGGTTGGCTGTCGATTATGACGTCAATGAGATTTCCTGACATCTTGGCGACTGTCGTCCATGGAGGATTTTCATCTGCGGCGGCCTCACCTTCGTAGATGGTCGCCTCGCTTAGTTTTCCTGGGCGCAGCGCCTAGGGGAGCGGCTGGTACCTCTGTACGGCGACGGTGAACGGCTGCGGCGCGTCGGGGAGCAACCTCGTCTAGGGTACGGCGATGGGCTTTTTCCCATAGGTCGACTGAACTCATCAGCAGGTGACTGCCTTGGATAGAACTGCTCTGACGGCTGACGTCTTGCGGCAAAATAATTATCGAATACTTGTCTCCTCTCTCTGCAGTAGCATACGACGTGTCCAGGGCGTCCACAGTGGAAACACAGTGGTGTGTTGTCTTCTGTCCTCCAGACGTCTGTTCTTCTGCGGGGTGTCATAGTTACCGGGGGAGTTGGCTGTGGTCGCGTCGGTCAATTCATGGGCTGCCGTTTGGCGGCTGCAGAAGGGCGACGCCATTCTTCACGTCGGGTGCGATTGACGGGGCAGACAGGAGCTAATGTTGGAAATACCTCGTCCTCAGCGACGTCGGCTACCTCGTGACTTACAGGGCTCACATCCATGGCCATAATCTGATGCTTGCTCGATCTGATAGACCCGGCTGCCATGCACTGATGTAATTCTTCTCTCACGATTTGTCATATGAGAGAAGCCAAGTCCTGCTGGTCTTCCACAACAGCGATAGGGACTACATTTGGGAGTCTGCCATACTTCTTGCGTCCAACCCTCCTTTGTTGCATCTCTTCAATACGCTGGCACCACTTAATGAACTCTTCTGTCGTAGCGACGTCTTTTATCAGAAGAGCTTGGTACATATCTTCTGCAATTCCCTTCATCAGGTGCGTGATTTTGTCCGCTTCAGTCATGTTCGGGTTGACTACGTTACACAGGGCCAAAACACTCTGTATGTACGATTGTGTCGGCTCACCATGTCGTTGGGCCCGGTTCTTCAGTTGTTCTTCCGCCGAGCGGATTTGTCGCTGGCGGTCTCCAAACGTCTTCTTAAGTTCCTCCTGGAACGTCTCCCAGTCATTCAATTTGTCTTCGTTGTTTTCGAACCATTGCTGGGCCGTTCCGTCCAGATAGAAGTAAACGTTGGCCAAGCACATCGTATGATCCCACCTGTTGTACTTGGCGACTCGGTCGAACCCTTTTAGCCATTTGTTGGGGCCCTGTCCAGCGTCTCCAGAGGACACCGAGGGTGCCGGATGTGTAGCTGGCTTACTGCTGGTTTCGTTTCCATAGTTCGTCTGATGATACGGACTCTTGGAAGGACGTACTCGGTGTATCCCTTGTATACCGGTTCCAGTCCGTGTAAGCGACGGCTTTTACGTTGCCTAATCGGAGCCACGATGATGCAGCTGTGGCACAGTGTACCCGGCGCCTCCACCAAACAATGTCGCGTTGCAATGGAAGCAGGCTTGACTTCGAAGGCAACTAAACACAGCACTTATAATGAAATCACGTTTATTACGAACTCAACATACACGCATCACTGACTGCCTCTCAGGCAGAGTGCTCTGCTATTTATACACAGACAGAATTTACCAGATATTAGAAGAACAGTTATCATAAGAAACAAGTAGAATTTACAAGTGAACATAAGAAATATGCAGAACCACCTGGAATTTTCAATTACAAAGAAATAAATTTTTGCCGGTGGGCGGGATTGAACTGGCGACCTACTGCTCCGCAGTCCGTGACGCTATCCTTTGCACCACGCCGGCAGTTGGTGTTCGGTGTCTCTCGCGGCAATATATATATCGAGACTTGGAGGTGATTGTTACCTGCTTAGAATACTTACTGTTGTGTATGTATTTTGAGCAAGCCTTTTCATCTCTTCATAAGCAGGATAGAGTAGGGTGGAGAGCTACATCAAACCAGTCTCCGGACTGAAGACCAAAACAACAAATAACAGTGTATATATTGGGTGTGGGACCTAACACTGC
This sequence comes from Locusta migratoria, assembly GCA_026315105.1. NCBI lineage: Eukaryota > Metazoa > Arthropoda > Insecta > Orthoptera > Acrididae > Locusta > Locusta migratoria. The sequence continues at coordinate 328,181,603 of CM048747.1, read as the reverse complement.
ACAAACAATGACCCTTACTAACTTTCTACATGTATCTCCATTGTCTTCATGTTTAGTTTTTTTTTTTTAAATATATATCACTCCCACGAACCACAGACATTGCCGAGGTGGGGTGGCTTGCGTGCCTCAACGATACAGATAGCCGTACCGTAGGTGCAACCACAGCGGAGGGGTATCTGTGGAGAGGCCAGACAAACGTGTGGTTCCTGAAGAGGGGCAGCAGCCTTTTCAGTAGTTACAGGGGCAACAGTCTGGATGATTGACTGAGCTGGCCTTGTAACATCAGCTAATGTGCTTTGCCACACAGCTACTGCGAACGGCTGAAAGCAAGGGGAAACTACAGCTGTTATTTTTCCCGAGGACATGCAGCTCTACTGTATGGACATATGATGATGGCATCCTCTCGGGTAAAATATTCCGGAGGTAAAATAGTCCCCCATTCGGATCTCCGGGCGGGGACTACTCAGGAGGATGTGATCATCAGGAAAGACAATACTGGCATTCTACGGGTCGGAGCGTGGAATGTTAGATCCCTTAATTGAGTAGGTAAATTAGAAAATTTAAAAAGGGAAATGGATAGGTTGAAGTTAAATATAGTGGGGATTAGTGAAGTTCGGTGGCAGGATGAACAGGATTTTTGGTCAGGTGAGTACAGGATTATAAATACAAAATCAGTTGGGTGTATCACAGGAGTAGGATTGATAATGAATAAGAAAATAGGAATGCGGGTAAACTACTATGAGCAGCACAGTGATCGCATTATCATTGTCAAGATAGATACGAAGCCAACACCAACAACAGTAGTACAGGTTTATATGCCAACTAGCTCTGCCGATGATGAGGAGATCACAGAGATATATGAGGAGCTAAAGGAAATTATTCAGACAATTAAGGGAGAGGAAAACTTAATTGTTATGGGAGACTGGAATTCGGTAGTAGGACAAGGAAGGGAAGGGAAGATAGTGGGTGAATATGGTCTGGGCAAAAGGAATGAAAGAGGAAGCCGCCTGGTAGAATTTTGTATGGAACATAATTTAGTTACAACAAACACCTGGTTTAAGAATCACAAAAGAAGGTTGTATACATGGAAGAGACCAGGAGACACCGGGAGATACCAGATAGATTTTATAATGGTAAGACATAGATTTCGGAACCAGGTTTTGAAGTGTAGGACATACCCAGGGGCAGACATAGACTCTGACCATAACTTGTTGGTTATGAACTGTAGGCTGAAACTGAAGAAACTACAGAAAGGTAGGCAAATAAGGAGATGGGACCTGGATAAATTGAAGGAACCTGAAGTTCTTAAGAATTTCAGAGGGAGCTTCAGGCAACAATTGACAGAAACAGGGGAAAATAAAACAGTTGAGGAGGAATGGGTAAAATTGAGAGATGAAATAGTGAAGGCAGCAGAGGACTAAATAGGTAGGAAGGCAAGACCTACAAAGAATCCTTGGCTATCACAGGAGATACTAAATTTAATCGATGAAAGGAGAAAGTATAAAAATGCAGTAAATGAAACAGGCAAAATGGAGTACAGACGACTAAGAAATGAGATTGACAGGAAGTGCAAAATGGCTGAGCAGGAATGGTTAGAAGGCAAATGCAAGGATGTAGAAGAATGCATAAATAGGGGAAAAATAGATACAGCCTACCGGAAAATAAAAGAAACATTTGGAGATAAGAAAAATAGCTCTATGAATATCAAGGACACTGATGGAAAACCAGTTCTCAGCAAAGAAGGGAAAGCTGAAAGGTGGAAAGAGTATATAGAGGGGCTCTACAAAGGAAATGAACTTCGAGACACTATTGTAGGAAGGGACGAGGATGTAGATGATAATGAAATAGGAGATACTATACTGAGAGATGAATTTGACAGAGCACTGAAAGATCTAAGTCGATACAAGGCCCCTGGAGTAGAAGATATCCCGTCAGAGCTACTGAAGTCTCTGGGAGAACCAGCCATGACAAAATTGTTTCACATTGTGTGTAAGATGTATGAGACAGGTGAAGTACCCTCAGACTTTAAGAAAAATGTTATAATCCCCATTCCAAAGAAAGCGGGTGCAGACAGGTGTGAAAACTACAGAACCATCAGTTTAATTAGTCATGGTTGCAAAATATTAACACGAATTATATACAGGAGGATGGAAAAGGTGGTAGAAGCCGACCTCGGGGAAGATCAGTTTGCGTTCAGGAGAAATGTAGGAACACGGGAGGCAATACTCACTTTACGGCTTATCCTAGAAGATAGATTAAGAAAAGGCAAACCAACATTTCTAGCTTTTGTAGATTTGGAGAAGGCTTTTGACAACTTTGATTGGAATAAACTCTTTCATGTTCTGAAGCAAGCAGGAGTAAAATATAGGGAGCGTAAGGTTATTTACAACTTGTACAAAAACCAGACAGCGGTTGTCAGAGTTGAAGGGCATGAAAGGGATGCAGTGGTTGGAAAGGGAGTAAGACAGGGTTGTAGCCTTTCCCCAATGTTGTTCAATTTGTACATTGAGCAAGCTATAAAGGAAAGCAAGGAGAAATTTGGAGAAGGAATTAAAGTTCAGGGTGAAGAATTAAAAACATTGCGTTTTGCCGACGACATAGTAATTCTGTCAGATACAGCAAAGGACCTGGAAGAGCAATTGAACGGAATGGACAGTGTGCTGAAAGGTGCATATAATATGAACATTAACAAGAGTAAAACTAGGGTAATGGAGTGTAGTGTAAGAAAATCAAGTGATGCTGAAGGAATTAGATTAGGTAACGAAACAATAAAGGAGGTAGATGAGTTTTGTTACTTGGGCAGTAAAATAACAAATGATGGTCGCAGTACAGAGAATATAAAATGCAGAATGGCAATGGGTAGAAAGGAGTTTTTGAAAAAGAGTAATTTGTTAACATCGAATATTGATTTAAGCCTAAGGAAGTCCTTTCTGAAGGCATTTGTATGGAGTGTTGCCTTGTATGGGAGTGAAACATGGACGATAAGCAGTGTGGACAGAAAGAGGATAGAGGCTTTTGAAATGTGGTGCTACAGAAGAATGCTGAAGAATTGGTGGGTGGATCGCGTAACTAATGAGGAGGTACTGAACCGAATTGGGGAGAAAAGAAATTTCTGGCATACCTTGACTAAAAGAAGGGTTAGATTGGTAGGACACATTCTTAGACATCAAGGAATTGTGAATTTAGCATTGGAGGGAAGTGTGTGGGGTAAAAATCGCAGAGGGAGACCAAGAGACACGTATAGTAAGAAGATTCAAGTGGATGTGGGTTGTCGTTCTTATGAGGAGATGAAAAGGCTTGCTCAGGATAGAGTAGGATGGAGACCTGCATCAAACAAGTCTCTGGACTGAAGACCACAACAACATATATGTATGTATAAAAAATCAAAATTTTCATCCATGAGAGTTGAAATCAAATTATATTGAAACACATCAAAAACTTGGTAAAATTCTAGAAAAAGTGGCATTCATTTGTACCATGATGTGTGTTGGCAACACTTCAAAGTAATGTCTTACCACAACCGTTTTTCCTGTTTTCATATTTATTGATTTCGTCAACTCAAAACCAACAGTTGGTACACAACAGTACAGTCTGTCACCACAACCAGTTTTCCATATTTTGTATTTTCTGGCTAACAGTTGACTGCCCCACTGGCAGAGACATTGCCAACATTTGCAGTGCACATAAAAGCAGCATTATTCATTCCAGAATTTAGTCAAAAGCTTTTAATAAAAATTTTCAAATATGAGGTTTGGTACTTAAAATAGTGGAAACACTGCTGTGCAAACACAATGCAACAATACTGTTGTTGCTGATAGCACAAGTTGTTGACATACTTACCATACCTTCGAGCAAATGGACTCGCCCATCTAACATCAGCAGCGTGTGCACAATCTAGGAAAACAGTCACTTATGAGCGAGCGGTGTAATGTAATGGTGTCATTACGGCATACCATCAATGCACTGTAGTACAGTTCGTTTTTGGAGCATCACCTGCGACCAGCCTTGCGAAAGAAGTGGTAACACTTTCTGTGCAACCCACCCATCATTTTGCACGACAGTGCATGGGGGGTCATTTATAGAACGCGTTTACACTTGTCACCTTTGACCTGTGACGTCATTGCAGTGTGGTAGTTTTGAGGTGCATGTGTGTTTGTAGAAGGCATCAGTAATTATGTGGTGGCTGAGTTAAAGGAGATAGTTTGTTTACAAACAGAACATAGATTATAGATTAATATTTTGTGTTTAAAAAGTGATTTGTAGCTTCCCTCTTATGGTAAGGTATAGGTTAGTTTAGAGGTTCCCCCCCCCCCCCCCCCCTCTCTCCATGTGAGCACTGAAGGCATGAATTTTTGGGCTGAGAACTGTGATCATTGGTACATTCTGTTATCTGTAATTTATGAGGGTAACTACAGATTATTTATTATCTACAATATTGAAGTATTAAGATACCCCGTGTACGGGTTTTCCGACATGTTGGTGATGTCATGGGTCAAAGCAGATGGGTGGAATTGCGTCGTAAAATATTGCCTGCACGGGTGCATGCAGCGCAAGCTCTGTTTGGTGATGTGACTGTACTGTACCATCCACCATACTCCCTGGACTTAAGTCCATGTGATTCTGAAGATGAAGGAACCAACTTGTGGGATTCACTTCAGAACTGTCCCAGAGATTCGACAGGCGGTAGACCGCTCCATTCGTACCATCAACTGAACAGGCTCTGCTAATGGTATAGTATGCGTTCCACATTCCTGGCAACGGGTTTTACATAATCTTGGTGACTACTTTGAAGGACAGTAATAGGTGCAAACAAGTAACGCTTTTGTATTGCTTGTGAATAAATAGTTGCCACTATTTAAGTTCCAACCCTCCCACATTTCTTCGACAAATGACTATTATGACATAAGTAAATAAACTTCGCACGGTTAAATTAGGATCAGATTTACCATTGACTTTGTTCGCCCCCACTCTTGAGCATCAGTTGCCACATCTATGTGTAAATAAGTGAAATATCGATTTTGTGCAACCAAGATTGTTTTTTACCAAAAAAGTATTTCAATTTGACTATTTGGGCTTTTATATGCTTACATGATACTGATTTCACTCAGCCATAGCCACTAGTAATTGAAAATTGTAGGCTGGGTATGAAATGTCTGCCACAATAGACTGGTGACACTTAACTTGGGGAAACTAGGTACTACCGTTAACTGTTATATGCACAAAACAAAGTGCTACACCTCAAATCAACATCTCAGATGCTGGTAACAAAGTAAATACTGCTGGTGTTATTGTTGGGCTGGATTGATGCAGCTCTCCATGCTGTGCTATCCTGTGCAAGCCTCTTCATTTCTGTAAATGTTTAGCAATGTTGTCAGTGTAAAATATTTTCTTAAAAAATTTGAGCAGTGACACTACATAATGTTGGTAGAGGTTCCTTAAAATCCCACACATTGTACAATGAGTCAGAACTTTTCTCTGCCAAAGCGGCCACTGAAACGGAATGTGTAATTTCTATTGTTAATAATGATATGTACAATTAAACTGTTTTCAAGTGAGCAGTTTCAGTTATTTACAATAAAGAAAGACAAGTACCCACGTGTGGTTTCCTCAAAAATTAGAATATAAACATACCCAATTTTTATTCAGACATTAAGTTGTCATTGAGAAACACCGTATGAGATATCAGGCTCGACATTCTCATATCATTATGCTGAACAGCAAACTGTTCAAGCCTACCAAGCTATTTCATATAATATTCACATACACATTAATTTATTCCTGAGTACAATTAACCAGTTGATTATGTCATATATTTTTCTCAGGCCTTAAATAACTTAATTCCTTTTTATTTTCTAAAGCGCTTAATGTAGTGTTACATCACAAAAGTTTGTTTTTTGGTGTTTACTTGGTGGGCCGGCCGCGATGGCCGATCGGCCTGCGGTGCGCCAGTCACGTTCTGCCTGGCCACTACGGTTGGGGGTTCGAATCCTCCCTCAGACATGGATGTTTGTGCCATCCTTAGTATTAGCTAGTTCATAAGTAGTTTGTAAGTTCAGGGACTGTGACCTCATAGTTAAGTCCCATAAGCTCTATAAACATTTGAACATTTTTGTTTACTTGGTGGAAGTGACACATTAAATTTGACATAGTGTAAAGTTAGTCTATATCTCTGTACAGCCTGTCAGTCAGTACTAAAGTACAAAAAGTGTCAATGTGTTTAATTTCTTACAGATTAGTCAGTAGTGATGGCCAGTTAACTAATTCCATTCCTAGCAATCAGAATTATTTGTCTATATTTAGTTAGCTTCTGTTACAAATTATGTTCATAGACTTTTACATTCACACATTACAAAGGAGAGTTTTCTTGACAGCATTTTTTCTTGTGCAACTATGATATTGCTTCTAAATATGGTTGAAGTATTTTTTGAAGTTTATAATTACTTATGTAGTTTCATTAAAATCTTATCCTGTAACTTACAGTTTTACCACCTTTAAGAAACAAACATAAATAATAAGTAACGCTTGTTGTTGTGGTGGTCTTTAGTCCGCAGACTGGTTTGATGCAGCTCTCCACGCTACCCTATCCTGTACTTACTGAAATTTATTGTTACTTTCAGCATAACGTTAGCAGTGAAGGAACAAGACTCTACAATTGTCTATTATACTGTGGAAAGAGAATTGGTCACTCCAGACTCACCAGAAACAACACAAAAGAGAAAGAAGAAACAAGAGACACATAATTTAATTGAATCAGAACTACATCGCCAACGATCTAGCATTTATGAATCAGCACTTAATAAATAGATTAGTAATTTTGTGCTAAAAACAAGATGTAAATCTACAGAAACATATGAATTATGCCTATAACAATTTTATTTTATGTGGTATGAGCAGAATAAGGATCAACACTCTTGACTGACACTGAATTTTGTTGACATTCCCTTAAAGAAAGTAACTCCTGTAAAAGTATTTTTATTGTACCTCATAGTATTGAACTGCCTTTCTTGAAAAACAGTCTGCTTTGTGCCTAAAACAATGAGTGTGCTCTTGGTTTGCTCTTTTCTTTGTGTATATTACCTTCATTTGTTTAATATAGACTGTAAAATAAAACTATTACAATTGTTGTCCACTATTTTCTTTGGATGTATCAAACTGAAGTGTATTGTTTGTGATAAAGATTTCTGATATATGAGTGGATTATCTTTTACTTCTTACAAGTATTAAAAATAGTTTGTAGATAATACAAATTCAGCAGGTGTATATGAATGCAGTTTATGTCTCTTGAAATATATTAGCCTATATATATATTTTACCTGAGTATACATCTGTGAATAACACTGATGTTTCTTTCGTTTTGTAATCTTGACCTCCTGCTGACCAACTAGGCTGTGTTACTGGTGGTCTTCTAGTTTACAGAGACCGTATCCATAAAACAGCCCACAGGTTAGTTGGGCAATTTAGGTGGGAGGGGGGGGGCACAACTTATGAGGATCTCCTGGTATGACGTTTGCTGTAAATATCAGGTGTTGGATCCATTTAAATGACAAGTCAGATCGAGGCCGACGAGAGAGACAGGCCGCAGCGCGCACGTCATATCACGTGAGGCCTGAGCCGGCGCGATCATTAGCGGATTGGCTAGCCGCTAAGAGACAGTGGGCTGTGCCCCAGTGGCCGGCCAGGCCTCACTTGATCACGTGATATGACGTGCGCGCCGTGGCCTGTCTCTCTCGTCTGCCTCGAGTCAGATGCTTCCACATATTTCATTTTTTATTTATTAATCATTTTTCATAGTTTCAGATAATTTTACATACATTTTCTAAGAGGCATTATAAACACATCTGTACACAGTGACTCCCAGTTTACAAACTTGATTAGCATATCTGCATCTTCCTTAAGACCACAAATATAGTTCTAACTGAAGAAATAATTTATTAGTGTCTTTTCATTTAAACATTCTACCTTTGTTTAGAGGCAGCTAATAAACTTTAACAATTTAATCAGACAATATTTAATACTTTTAGTGCATTATAACTCTTTCTGATACTAAACTCTTTTCTTTTATAGTCAGTTTTTCAGTATTTAATTTCACTTCATTTTTAGAAGTTTCAAAAGAGAAATTCCGCTATGATTTCTTCATTCATAAAAGTATTACTTCAACATACTATAAATCTTGTTATTAAAATGTATTAGATATTCTAAGCAAATAATTCAAAGTTTTCAAATGCAAAGTTACAGTAACTTAACTACTGAATATTAAAACATGTATTTTACACTGTATGTGTTTATTATGTTGTTAATGCCAAATGAGTGAGTGTATCATGTTAGTATGTTTGACTGCTTGTATAGTGATATAAAGTGTACTATTCAAAATAATTTTTAAACTTGACCAAAATACTTGTCTCTGTGCAAATGTCATGCAATATGATGTGAAATACATTACACCTATCAGTTTTGGCAATGTTATATTTTGGCAGATATTAAGTTGTATAACAAATTCTGTTAATGTTCATAAAAGTTTTGGTCATGCAGCCGCATAAAGTTGATTTCTTCTAATATTTCTCCTGAGTACCATCCAGCCATCTTCGACTCTCTCTGAAGATGACTGGATGGTACTCAGCCGAAATATTAGAAGAAGTCAACTTTATGCAGCTGAATGCCTGAAACTTGTTTGAGGAATCATTGCGCCGCGAAAACATGAAGATGCACTTAAATTATGTAAATGTTTGTTTATGCACAGGATGTTAGTTTGCTTGGTATCTGTAGATCTTAACTACGAATTAGATTTTGGTTTCATTTTGGTTTTTAGTTAATGATAACAGGGACATACATCTACTTTAAACATTTGTATGGTATTATTTTGTTCATATTCCTTGTAATGTTGAAATGATTGGTAAATTCTAGTATTGGTGTTGCAGTATTTTTCAAGTAATGTTGGCACTACCGTCTTCATGCAGAGGTGAGCAACATACATAATCGTTACAATCGTCATTTAAATTCAATGTGTATTTATTCTACTGTTGTATACCACTTTACAATTTGTGCAGATAGTTAATCGTTTAATAAGATTATTTTCAGATTGAGTAAAAATATTAAATTATTAACACACAATCTCAAACTGGAAAAACTCGGGAGAAAATTCCATTAGCATCTGTGTTGAAAGAAAACACAGTGAAGGGAATATTGATTTAATTAATACTGTCTCTCTCTCTCTGTGTGCCAGTCCAGTAGATGACTGTGACATTTATAACTAATACATTGTAAAACAGGGAATGGTCAGTCCACCAATAATTATAGACTTTATAGCGATATAAGGAACAACAGGCAATGGACAAAAAGACTATAATGACAATAGTAATGTACTCCCATGAATACATATGTAAAAAGTTTCAAGTAACAGCAGAAAGAATTTAAAACATTAAGTAGATATAATAATAGAACATTCTGGAAGGCTAAAACCATGCGAGAGGGGGGTGAGGGGAACAAAGCACTTATGTTGAGCTGAGCATATGCACATAAAACTCTTCAAAATTTTCTCAGTAGTGCAGCTAGTGTGGGAAACTTTGTCCAACTTGCATTCACCCCACCAGACTAAAAATCCAAGGCCTAAGTTGTTGATGTGTTCCAAGTGACCAATTTCTACACCTGAAGGTAATGTTCCTGCAGAGCCTGCTCCATCTAAAGTGAACATAAAACCCATACTTATATATAAAGATTCCTTTTTATGTTATTAAAAATTGGTTCACCTTATTTATACAGATAGTGTAAGTTGCATGAATTTATGTTTTGCAGCCCAGTTGAAGAATGATTTGATTCATTTACTGATATTTTCTGTGTTCCATAAAGTTCCAGGATTGTAGTCGGATAACATGGACCTCCTGGCACGATATTTCGGCTGCCAATCGGTCAGCCATCTTCAGGTGATGTCAGCCACTGGAGATGGCTACTTCACGTCGAAGGTGCATGCGCAAAAGTGGCCGTTATTTGAGCACCATCTGTCTAATTTAGTGCACTCTACGTACCCATATCAGCTGCACAAGGCTTGGGAGCTGTTGATCTCTGTAATATCTTCAGAGAGAAAATATTGTATTCATAAAAAAATCTAGCAACAGTTTAAGAAAAATGTCTGATTTGACAACATGTAATTTTACCTTTTTGCATGCTCTTGCATGTCACATTTAGATATGAATACGTATAGTTAATGAAATTTGACAGATGGGGCTCATGTAATGGTCACTTTTGCACATTCATCTCCACTCCAATTTTTGTTCTATAGGTGTTGACATGAACTAGAAATCTCCAGGGACTGATCTTCATCTGAAGATGGCTGAACAATTGGCAACCAAAATACTGTGCCAGGAGGTCAAAATTATCCAGCTGCAGTCCCAGAATTCACTGTGTACTCCTTGTTGTTGTTGTGGTCTTCAGTCCGGAGACTGGTTTGATGCAGCTCCCCACAATACCCTATCCTGAGCAAACCTCTTCATCTCCACATAAGAACGGCAACCTACATCTGTATGAATCTGCTTACTGTATCCATCTCTTGGTCTTCCTCTGCGGTTTTTACCCCACACACTTCCCTCCAACGCAAAATTCACAATTCCTTGATGTCTAAGACTGTGCCCTACCAATCTATCCCTTCTTTTAGTCAAGGTATGCCAGAAATTTCTTTTCTCCCCAATTCAGTTCAATACCTCCTCATTAGTTACGTGATCCACCCACCTAATTTTCAGCATTCTTCTGTAGCACCATATTTCAAAAGCCTCAATCCTCTTCCTGTCCACTGTTTATCGTCCATGTTTCACTCCCATACAAGGCAACACTCCATACAAATGCCTTCAGAAAGGACTTTCTTAGGCTTAAATCAATATTCGATGTTAACAAATTTCTCTTTTTCAAGAACGCTTTTCTACCCATTGCCATTCTGCATTTTATATCCTCTGTACTGCGACCATCATTTGTTATTTTACTGCCCAAGTAACAAAACTCATCTACCTCCTTTATTGCTTCATTACCTAATCTAATTCCTTCAGCATCACCTGATTTTATTAGACTGCACTCCATTACCCTAGTTTTGCTCTTGTTAATGTTCATCTTATATCCACCTTTCAGCACACTGTCCATTCCGTTCAACTGCTCTTCCAGACCCTTTGCTGTCTCTGCCAGAATTACTATGTCGTCGGCAAAACGTAATGTTTTTAATTCTTCCCCCTGAACTTTAATTCCTTCACCAAATTTCTCCTTGCTTTCCTTTATAGCTTGCTCAATGTACAAATTGAATAACATTGGAGAAAGGCTACAACCCTGTCTTACTCCCTTTCCAACCACTGCATCACTTTCATACCCTTCAACTCTGACAACTGCTGTCTGGTTTTTGTACAAGTTGTAAATAATCTTACGCTCCCTATATTTTACTCCTGCTTGCTTCAGAACTTTAAAGAATTTATTCCAATCAACATTGTCAAAAGCCTTCTCCAAATCTACAAAAGCTAGAAATGTAGGTTTGCCTTTTCTTAGTCTATCTTCTAGGATAAGCATAAAGTGAGTATTGCCTCCCGTGTTCCTACATTTCTCCTGAACCCAAACTGATCTTCCCCGAGGTCAGCTTCTACCAGCTTTTCCATCCTTCTGTAAATAATTCGTGTTAATATTATGCAACCATGACTAATTAAACTGATGGTTCTGTAGTTTTCACACCTGTCTGCACCCGCTTTCTTTGGTATGGGGATTATAACATTTTTCTTAAAGTCTGAGGGTACTTCACCTGTCTCATACATCTTACACACCAGGTGAAACAATTTTGTCATGGCTGGCTCTCCCAGAGACTTTAGTAGCTCTGAGGGTATCTCATCTACTCCTGGGGCCTTGTTCTGATCTAGGTCTTTCAGCGCTCTGTCAAATTCATCTCTCAATATAGTATCTCCTATTTCATCTTGATCTACATCCTCTTCCCTTTCTACAACATTGTCTCTAAGTTCATTTCCTTTGTAAAGCTTCTCTATGTACTCTTTCCACCTTCCAGCTTTCCCTTCTTCGCTAAGAACTGGTTTCCCATCTGAGTTTTTGATATTCATAGAGTTGCTTTTCTTGTCCCCAAATGTCTCTTTTATTTTCCTGTAGGCTGTATCTATTTTTCCCCTATTTATACATTCTTCTACATCCTTGCATTTGCCTTCTAGCCACTCCTGCTTAGCCATTTTGCACTTCCTGACAATCTCATTTCTTAGTCGTCTATAGTTCATTTTGCCTGTTTCATTTACTGCATTTTTATATTGTCTCCTTTCATCAATTAAATTTAGTATCTCCTGTGATATCCACGGATTTTTTGTAGGTCTTGCCTTCCTACCTATTTTGTCCTCTGCTGCCTTCACTATTTCATCTCTCAATTTTACCCATTCCTCCTCTACTGTTTTATTTCCCCCCGTTTCTGTCAATTGTTGCCTAACGCTCCCTCTGAAATTCTTAAGAACTTCAGGTTCCTTCAATTTATCCAGGTTCCATCTCCTTATTTTCCTACATTTTTGTAGTTTCTTCATTTTCAGCCTACAGTTTATAACCAACAAGTTATGGTCTGAGTCTATATCTGCCCCTGGGTATGTCTTACATTGTAGAACCTGGTTCCGAAATCTATGTCTTACCATTATAAAATCTATCTGGTATCTTCCAGTTTCTCCTGGTCTCTTCCGCGTATACAACCTTCTTTTGTGATTCTTAAACCAGGTGTTTGTTATAACCAAATTATGCTCCACACAAAACTCTACCAGGCAGCTTCCTCTTTCATTCCTTTTGCCCAGACCATATTCACCTACTATCTTCCCTTCCCTTCCTTGTCCTACTACCGAATTCCAGTCTCCCATAACAATTAAGTTTTACTCTCCCTTAATTGTCTGAATAATTTCCTTTAGCTCCTCATATATTTCTTCGGTCTCCTCATCATCTGCAGAGCTAGTTGGCATATAAACCTGTACTACTGTGGTCGGTGTTGGCTTTGTATCTATCTTGACTACGATAATGCGATCACTGTGTTGCTCATAGTAGTTAACCCGCATTCCTATTTTCTTATTCATTATCAGCCCTACTCCTGTAATACCCCCAACTGATTTTGTATTTATAATCCTGTACTCGCCTGACCAGAAATCCTGTTCATCCTGCCACCGAACTTCACTAATCCCCACTATATCTAACTTCAACCTAACCATTTCCCTTTTTAAATTTTCTAGCTTCCCTACCCAATTAAGGGATCTAACATTCCACGCTCCGATCCGTAGAATGCCTGTGTTGTCTTTCCTGATGATCACATCCTCCTGAGTAGTCCCTGCCCGGAGATCCGAATGGGGGACTATTTTACCTCCAGAATATTTTACCCGAGAGGATGCCATCATCATATGTTCATACAGTAGAGCTGCATGTCCTCGGGGAAATTAACGGCTGTAGTTTCCCCTTGCTTTCAGCCGTCCGCAGTAACTGTGTGGCAAAGCCACGTTAGCTGATGTTACAAGGCCAGCTCAGTCAATCATCCAGACTGTTGCCCCTGTAACTACTGAAAAGGCTGCTGCCCCTCTTCAGGAACCACACGTTTGTCTGGCCTTTCCACAGATACCCCTCCGCTGTGGTTGCACCTACGGTACGGCTATCTGCATCGTTGAGGCACGCAAGCCACCCCACCTCGGCAATGTCTGTGGTTAATGGGGGTGGGAGTACTCCTTACAGTGAGAAAACTTCATGACTCACATTTCTGTGCAGTTTGAAAACCAATGAGTGCTCATATAACCTATTAATTTAACATTTATGGAGTGAAAAAGAACCGAGACACAGGATAATAAATCTCTGAGATTTATAGGTATTAATATTTTGTTGTATTTTTATCAATAATACACGGCAACGCAATCGAGTAAAACTTATACATTTAGATACGTATGGGCAGTTTGATGTAGGCACTGCTGGGAGCCAATCCTGACCTTGTATATGCAGTCAGTTGTAAGTTGCTTCAACAGTGATCCAGGTATATGTTACTGGCAGGCAGTTAAGAGAATTGTCAAATACCTGAAAGGGGCAAAGGATTTGAAGCTGCAGTTTTCTATTGAAGAGAACCAAGACATCACAGGATAAAGTGATGTCAACAGGCAGGAGATGGGGGACAGAAAAATCAGTCAATTTCTGTTTAAATCGTAAAGAGTCATTATTTTCTGGAACAGCAAGAAATAACCTGCATTAGCTTTATGAAATACTGAAGCTTAATTCTTGCCATTGACCTCAGCTTGTTAAGAATCATTCTGGCTACAGGGCTTAAAAAAGGTTATTTTGATGGTAAGGGTGCAGTTGATTATCCAAATTAAGTTTCTACGGAAGAATGACGTAACATATTGATATAAAACATTTTATTTGGGAAAAGATAGTCAGCTGAAGTTATAGTTGAACAGATTCTGATGGAGAAAATGAAGTTTAGACATGCACTGAAGCATTAAAATCAATACACTAGTCCTTAGTTATAGTTCTATATGCTGTAATGATGTAAGTCTTGTATCTTGTAGTCCCTTCCAATAACTTGCAACATTCTTTGGTTTTTCTATGGCAGTTTCTTGCAATATTATTATACTTGTTATAATTATAGGATCTCTCAGTTCTTCAGGGAAACCTGAAACCCCTAGAGGGCATGTCCCCAAGTGGCAGATCGGGAAATGCCTTCCAGATATGGATCGCAGGAAGGAAATCAAATACCTCCCACAGACCAACAGAAACTGCACTTAAGCGATTGCAAACAGTGTCTGATCCAGAATGGGTGTCTGATATCATATGTGGAAAGCAACAGAAAGCTACCACATTACTGTCCCCAAGGCACAATTGACAGGGTCCTCTATGTGCAAAATAGTGATTCCAGAGGTAAAACATCCCCTCAATTGGATCTCTGGGAGAGGAGTTCATTGAGGCTAATGGAAGATGTAGACAAGGCAAAAGAAAAAGAAAGAGGAAAAACTGAGGATTGGTATATGGAACATCTGCACCCTATTGCAATCTGAAAAAATAAATAAATAAAAATAAAAAATAAGATGGAACATACCAATCTGGACATCTTTGGAATGTGCAAGGTGATGTGGGGATGCTATGGAGAACTAAAAATTGATGTCTACAAACTATTCTATTTGGGCGAGGAGAAAAAGTGAATGAACAGAGTATGTATCATGATAAGAAGGAAGGTAAAGAGTGTGATAATGAAGGTGGGATACATAAATAGCAGATTGATGATGCTGAGTTTGAAAGGTCACAAGAAAGATAAAGTTCTAATACAATAGTAATAAGGGCAGTTTACAACTCACCGCAATTGTGCAGACATACACCGGTTAACCTCCATGCTTTAAATTATAAAAAAGACACCAATAAGGGACGTTTATTACATACTACAACGAATTTCGAGGACTTATTCGCATCTTCTAGTGCATTTATATACATAAGTACGGTACTTTTTCGACATTTCAAACTGTGCTTTGCTGACACACTTGCACTGCAGTTGTCTCTTTTAGGTTAGCTAATGAAGTTCGGAAAATCGGACAGAATAACTATTGAGGTATGCGTTTGATCCTAATGTTAGAAACCATAACTTTTTTCTGTCTGCTTAAAGGTATTGTGCCTCTTCCGTAACTCAGAATATACAACATAATAATCGTGACTTAGGCCTACCTGTGTACAAAAACCAATGTAAGTGACGATTTTTGTGTTATCATATCCAGTTTAATACAGCAGACAATACCTGCAAGTATAGACAGACATACTATTTAGTATGTAAAAAAGTTGCCAAGATTTTATGTATGCAATGATTTCACTCATTACAGTAACCTCAAAAAGACTACATCTGTGAAAGAGCTGCATAAAATCACACATGAAAATGTCACAATGTATATGTAAACAAATGCACTAAAAGAGAGAAAAATTCTCGAAATGCTTTTTGCTAAGCATAAAAATACATAATGGATGCAGTTTTCAGTATTGAAATCCATGAACACAGATATGGGTCACCCAGAAACATCCGATTATGCTGTTGAACGAAATGAAGTTACGGTACTTTGAACTTCAATGACTGTCATTCAAGATATTTGTGAAAGACAAGTGTGAAATTAAGAATAATTTTGAATACAGAAATCATTGAAAAGCGGAAGCACACATAGGCCTGCACCACATTTGCAGGTCACCTCACAGAACAGACTCATCACCTTGTTAAAGAACACCAGAACCAGTAAGAATACTGTAATTTGTGGACAGCTAATACCATATTATCACAGTGCAGGACAACATAAGAGAGCACTACAATAACATAAAAACACGCCACAATCCCAGATTGAAAACATTTTTTGAGGTTATAATTCACTCCTAAAATTTCTGATAAAGGATTTAACTAACTTGGGGTTTACAAAAAAAATGTAATATCAGACCATAAATTCCGAAATATATCCCAATTGTGATATTTATCATCTTCTTGGTGCCACAATCTCTTCCTTTCTTTCACTAAGCATATCAGTTTCAAACTGTCCATATCTAGCATGTGAGAACGTTAGTCGATTTGACCGAAGAAAAAAAACTGATTTGAATTTCACCGACTGTCATCTGAAGTCTCTAAGTTCAGGCAATGAGATCGGCTACACTGTGACTGTTCCCATAATGGAGTACTGATATGAAACAATTGGCCGTTTTCTGCCAATGTCTGTCGTCGGTAAAACCCACCAATATCAGAGCTACTGTGACCACAGCCTAATGAGATGCAGCTTAGTAATGGAGTGGGGAGGTGGGTGAGGGGGAAAAGTAAAATAAAATAAACAGACAAAATAAATAAGGTTATAAAAAAATAAATATAAAAATAAAACCCCTGGGCTTACACACACACGTGGATGGACATGCACCATTCAAAATAGGAGAGGTTTAGGATAGAGAGGTAGAAACTATAAGATGTGGAAAAAAGGGAAGTTATCGTTGGTTGAGGCCTGGATGATTTCGGAATCGGTGAATGTACTGTAGAGATAACTCACATCTGTGCAGTTCAGAAAAGCTGCCGGTGGGTGGGAGGATCCAGATGGCCCGGGTTGTGAAGCAGCCATTGAAATCAAGCTTGTGCTCCACTGCATGCTGTGTCACAGGGTGGTACACCTTGATTTGGCCACAGTTTGGCAGTGGCCATTCATCCTAATGGACAGCTGGTTAGTGGTCATGCCAATTAGAAAGCTGCATAGTGATTGCAGCTCAGTTAGTAAATTACGTGGCTGCTTTCACAGATGGCCCGGCCTCTGATAAGATAGGACAAGCCTGTGACAGAACTGGAATAGGAAATAATAGACATTAAATATATTCTTTCCATCTGTCATTAACTTTGCATGGGAGTTCCATTTTTCCCTTCTATCTCCATATTATTATTTGTTTTTCCTCCTTGAAACGCTATTTCTTTGACAACTCGATACATCGTTTTGTACTTGGCCTTTTTCTCCAGAGTTTCAATTTGTAAGCAGATTTTTCTCATCCATTTTTCCTTGGCCTGATCAGTTAGTCTTCTCAGTTCATTGTTTACTCTTCTGTACTGCCATTTTCCTTCTTAACTTTCTCCATTTTTCCATTTTCTCCTTTCTGCCATCTTCAAGATCATGACATCAGTAACCTATGGTGTCCTCTTCCGCTTGCACTTTACCAGACCAACAATTTCTTTACTAGTTGCTTTAAGGGTATCCTTGAACTGGTTCATCTGTTCATTTACACTACCTGACATAATTCTTAGTATTCCACTTGCCTCTGAAACCTTCTTCCAGTTTTTTGGTTATTCCCTCTTCCTTAAGAACATCAAAGTTAACTTTCTCTCTCACTTTTCCTACCATAATTATTTTTAACCTGACCTACAGATCTGCTACAACCAGGTTATGGTTGGAGTTAATATCTGCACGTGGATAAGCCTTGGCATTTCTCATGCTTGTGTGGAACCTCCTATGTATAAGAATGTAATCGATCTGGTATTGTCTGTATTCAATGTCCATGTGTACCATCTTCTTTTGTGATGTTCAAACTTGGGTTTCCAACCACAAACAATTTTACTTACAAAACTGGACCATTTGTGCTCCTCTCACATTTCTCTTCCCCAATCCAAACTTTCCAACTACTTCTCCAACTTTTCTCTTTCTTTCACCCATCATTATGATACACACATCTTTCTTCTCTCTTGCCACCAGCGATTCTATTCTGCTGTAGGAATCATCAATCTCATCATCACTGTGTTGGGTGGTTGGCATTTACACCTGTATTAGAACTATCTAATAATGTAAAGTCCAGGTTGGAATTAATAATATAGTAATAAGGACAGTTTACAACTCTCCACAAAGACATAACGTTGAGCTGCAACAGACACATACAACACTTTCAGCTATCTGCCACGGCCTTCTTCAGAAAACAGAACATTCACGCAATCACACAGGCACACAACACAGTCATACAACCATCACCTCACCTCCGTATTTCAAATCACGCTCTGTGATGTATATAATGGGGAGGGGAGGGGAGGGGAGAGAGGTTGCGTCACGGTGGTGGGGATAGGAACAGCATGGCCTAGATGGAAGTAACGAGATGCAGCGTAGGAATGGACTGGGGAGGTGGGTGAGAGGGGGAGGGGGGGAATAAAACAAACAAACAATATATATATATATATATATATATATATATATATATATATATATATATATATATATATATATATATAAAAATAGAGAAGATATGACTTACCAAAAGGACCGGCTCGTCGAGAGAAACAAATAAAATCACACACAAACACACATACAAGATTTCGCCACCACTGGCAGCTTCTTCAGGAAAAAGAGGAAAAAAGGGGAGGAAAAGGGAAGGATATGGGTTTTAAGGAAGTGGAGAAGGAGTCATTCCAATCCCAGGAGTGGAAGGACTTACCTTAGGGGAAAAAAAGGAAGGCAAACAAACACACACACACTCAGACATATCGAAACGCAAACACACCTAGACAGACATTTGTGAAAAGCAAAACATATATATATATATAAATGTGCACATACACACACACACACACACACACACACACACACACACACACACACACACACAAGTGGACAGAGGAACAAACTGATGCGGACACGCATGCACGCACGCACGCAACAATGCACATGCACACACACGCGCCACTCAAATTAGGACCCCCCCAGGGGGCCCACAGCTCTTTTGTGGGTACGTGTGTGGCGCGCACGGGGCCTCGAGCCGAAGAAGCCTTTCTTCTGTCCCAGGCTGCTTCACTTTCCCTCCCGGTTCATGCATTCGCCCGCAGACGGGCGTCCTTTGCGAATTACAGTGGTTTCTTGTCTTAGTTTCTCTTATTACTTGTTTTCTTCATTTCCTAACCTTTGCTTCTGTCTTTCTCTCCTTGCTGTACTTTCCTAGCTTCCTCTCCTCCTCATTAGTCTCCGCTTAGGCGTTTGAGACACTTTTTTCTCTTCACTTCCTCTATTCTTCTTCTTTCCTCCCTGTGTGTGTCCGAAGGCTGACCCACGCATTATTATGCGTAGCAGGTGACGGGGTAATGCGTAATTCCCCGCCCCGGGTAGACAAGTAGGGCACATATGTACCCCCTGGTAAAGGCCAGGCCCAGGGAAGGGTGATTACCCGAGCTGGTACCTTCCAAACATGCCGATTGGTCCCTCCGTCAGTTCTCGGGAGGTGTGAACAATCACCTAAGGCGGGTAAGCCCTCAGAGAGGGCCCCCACTAGGAAGGAGCGCGCCATCGGAGACGCCGGTAATCACGGGGGACACTTCCGCAATGACTTCGTTCTCTTCTTCTGTGACTTTGACCCAGAAACGAAAGATAGATTCGCCTCAGCAAAAGAAAACTTTGCCCAATCTCCTGAAATTCATAGTTGTCTCTCGAACCAACAGTAATGATTTCAATTCTGTAAAGCCTTTCGTCATTCAGAAAGGTGTTGATGCGATTGCTGGCCCTGTTAAGACATGTTCACGTCAGCGCAATGGTACATTGTTGCTGGAAGCGGATAGTGCCTTCCAGGCCCAAAAACTCAGATGGACCACGTTGTTACACATGTTTCGTGTCAATGTAGAAGCGCATCGCACGCTCAACTCGTCACGGGGGGTAGTTTTCACGATATCCCTTGACGGGTTGTCTGACGAAGACATACAAACCTATATGTCCGACCAGGGTGTAACAGCCGTGCATAGGGCGTTGAAAAAGGTAGATAACCAGTTGACACCGACTCGTACTGTGTTTTTGACGTTGAGAGTTGAACTCCCGTCGAAGGTCAAAGCAGGGTACGAAGTTATTTCCGTCTGCCCTTATATACCAAACCCAACACGCTGTTTCCAATGCCACAGATACAACCATACACATCAATCTTGCCCTAATGTAGCAAAATGTGTCACTTGTGGTAGGGACGCCCATGAGGGGGATTGCCCACCTCCGTCCCCTCACTGCCTTAATTTGCAATGGTAACCATGCGGCTTCCTCTCGGGACTGCCCTGTATATAAGGATGAAAAGGTCATCCAGCAAATTCGGGTTACGAAAAAGGTATCAACATCTGCCGCTCGATAGTTGTTGGCGAGTCGAAAGCCCACTGTCCTCCCAGCGGGCACATACAGTAAGGTCCTCACCTCCACTCGACCTACTAAGGATGCAGGTACGCAGACCTGCGATTTCACTTTCGCTGACACAGTTGTGCTATCGGCCAGCCCGAAGATTGCCCGTTCCACGTCCCCACTTCCTCCTGCTGCTTCTATAGTTCAGTCTTCGTCAACCTCTAATAAACCACAGGCACCTAAACAAGATGCCTGTACTTTGAAAAAATAACCCGTCCATGAAGATTTTCTGCGCTCTCAGGCTTCTCAACCATCAACTGCCTCTTCTCACCGTCACTCTTCCAGAAGAGCCAACAAAAAAAAAAAAAAAGAGTTCCTCTCCTTCCCCGCCGAAGCATGACCCATCTGTCATGCCACCCAACAGTAGTCGGCCCCGATCATCTTCTGTCTCGCCGGGACGCACTACTGTTAGCCGGGCAACCGGCATTTTACCGGCAGCGGAAGCTTTCCCTCCTGATAAAGTCGGGAAGGTGGCAGATGTATCGTTTGAACCTATGGAATATGACTCTCTGCCTCTAGATGGCGACAGTAGTGCTCCCTTGAAGTCCGGTCCTCAACGGCCGTCGAGGTGACCCCACCTGCTTGTTCCTTTTTATCTTCCTTTCTCCTCTTATCTTTTATCATGGCGCTCCTTCAATGGAATATTCGTGGATTTCATTCCAATCGGGAGGATTTAAAACTACTCCTTCAATTTCACTGCCCGCTTCTAGTTTGTCTCCAAGAAACTAAGTTATATCCAAGTGATCGTGCAGACTTCCCCCACTACACATCTGTGCGTTTCGACCTGCCACCTGTGGAAGGTACCCCAGCCCATGGAGGGGTTCTGATGCTCATTCGGGACGATGTCTATCACCATCCCATTTCATTGCATACTCACCTACAGGCAGTTGCCGTCCGCGTCACTCTATCCACCTTTTCCCTTTGTAATATCTATTCGCCATCGTCATCCGCCCTTACTAGGGCAGATGTGCTACACTTCGTTGACAAGCTCCCTCTACCTTTCGTGTTGGTAGGCGACTTTAATGCCCACCACCCCCTATGGGGCTCTCTGGCACCTTGTCCGAGAGGCTCCCTTTTGGTGGACCTTTTCCAACACCTCAATCTTGTCTGCCTCAACACCGGTGCACCGCGTTTATCTTTCCGACACAACACACACTTATTCCCTTATAGACCTCGCGATATGCACTCCTCAGCTTGCCGGTCGGTTTGAGTGGTATGCACTTTCTGACATGTACTCGAGTGACCATTTTCCTTGTGTCATCCACTTCCTGCATCATTCCCAATCTCCTCGTCCCACCAATTGGAACATTTCTAAAGCTGACTGGGGGCTTTATTCTTCCATGGCAGTTTGTGACAGTCAGGTCGAATACCTCACAGAGGTTATTCTCACAGCTGCCGAACATTCCATACCTCATACGTCATGTTCTCCATGTCGCGTCCCGGTCCCCTGGTGGACTGCAGCCTGCCGTGATGCTCTTAAGAGCCCGGCGTTGTGCTTTACGCATCTTCCGCCGCCACCCAACGTTGGAGAATAGTATCAACTATAAACGACTGCGAGCACAATGTCGTCGAGTTATAAACGACAGCAAAAAGGCTTGCTGGATTGCTTTTACTAGTTCTTTTAACCGTTTTACTCCCTCCTCGGCTATCTGGGGTGGCCTACGCCGTTTATCTGGCATAAAGATCCACTTCCTGATTTCTGGCCTGACCGTCGAGAACGCAGCCCTTGTGGACCCTGCTAATGTTTCCAACGCATTGGGCCGTTTCTTTGCGAAGGCTTCGAGCTCTGCCCGTTACCATCCTGCCTTCCTCCCTCACAAACAGGTAGAGGAGGCACGGCCGCCTTCTTTCCACTCTTTTAATCCTGAAAATTATAATGTCTCCTTCAGGAGCTAGACCGTGCTCTCACCCTGTCTCGATCTTCTGCACCCGGGCCCAATTCCATCCATATTGAGATGCTGAAGAACCTTTCTCCTGTGGGCAAGTGTTTCCTACTCAGTACCTATAATCGCATATGGAATGAAGGTCAGGTTCCCACAAGTTGGTGTGAAGCCATTGTTGTCCCCATCCCCAAACCAGGGAAGGACAAACATCTTCCATCACGTTATCGCCCTATTTCTCTTACTAGCTGCGTCTGTAAGGTGATGGAACACATGGTTAATGCTCGGTTGGTCTGGCTCCTCGAATCTCGATGCCTCCTGACTAATATCCAATGTGGTTTTCGTAGACACCGCTCTGCTGCTGATCACCTTGTCACCTTATCGACCTTTATTATGAATAACTTTTTAAGGAAGCGTCAAACGGTAGCAGTGTTCTTCGACTTAGAGAAGGCTTATGATACCTGTTGGAGGGCGGGCATTCTCTGCACATTGCACACATGGGGCCTTCGTACCCGCCTCCCTCTCTTTATTGAAGCATTTTTGGCGGATCGCAAGTTCCGGGTACGGGTGGGCTCAGTTTTGTCAGATACCTTTCGCCAGGAGAATGGGGTGCCACAGGGCTCCGTCTTGAGCATGGCTCTTTTTGCCATTGCAATCAATCCGATCATAGACTGCCTTTCAGCTGACGTTTCCAGATCCCTTTTTGTAGATGATTTTGCAATTTATTGCAGCACCCAGCGGACATGTCTCTTGGAGCGTTGTCTTCAATGCTGTCTTGACCGCCTATATTCCTGGAGCATTGTGAATGGCTTCCGCTTCTCCACTGAGAAAACGGTGTGTATA
The DNA here is from genome assembly GCA_026315105.1 of Locusta migratoria. Classification (NCBI taxonomy): domain Eukaryota; kingdom Metazoa; phylum Arthropoda; class Insecta; order Orthoptera; family Acrididae; genus Locusta; species Locusta migratoria. Next base: position 328,158,253 of record CM048747.1, on the reverse strand, counting down.
AACTTCTGGAGATACAAGGAATTTCTTCCACCATCTGTACGTCTCGGCCCCGTAGCTCTCCCTTTCATGGAGACAACGAAATTCTTGGGACTCATGTTGGATCGTAAACTTTGCCGGTCTCCACACGTGTCTTACCTGGCTGCCCATTGTGCCCGATCCCTAAATGTTCTCCTTGTCCTCAGTGACACATCATGGAGAGCGGATCGTACCGTCCTGCTTCACCTTTACCAGGCCATTGTTCAGTCGAAGCTCGATTACGGAAGCCTTGTATACTCTTCTGCACGGCCGTCGATTCTCCGCTGTCTCAACTCTATTCACCATCAGGGATTGCGCCTGGTGACCGGTGCATTTTTTACCAGCCCTGTTGAAAGTCTGTATGCCGAAGCTGCTGTATTACCCTTGACCACTCGGTGTGAGATACTCTTGTGTCGATACGCATGCCGCCTGCGGTTGATGCCCAACCATCCATCTTACAGATTATTTTTTGACGAATCACTTGATCGCCAATATCAGTTGTCCACGATAGCCTTGCTTCCACCTGGAGTTCGGTTTCGCCACCTGCTTCAGCGGCGCGATTTTACCCTTCCTTCCTTTACCCTTCCTTCAATGCGAGAGCCCATTGCCACCATGGCATCAGGCCCAGGTTCACACTCACCTTGAACTTAAGTTCGCTGCCCAAGGAGAGCACCCCTGATTTGGTATTCCGCTCGAGGCTTGTCGAACTCCGTTCGTGGTTCAATAATACCATATTTATCTACACTTATGGTTCCAAGAGCACTGACGGTGTCGGATCTGCCGTTTTTGTCGGGGACAACCGGTTACAATACAAGCTCCCTGACCGGTACTCAAATTTCACGGCTGAACTTTTTGCCCTCCACCAGGCTGTTTTATATACCTGCTGCCGCCGCCATCCTTTTTATGCCATCTGTTCGCACTCCCTTAGTGACCTACAGAGTCTTAAGGACCCTCTCTCGACCCATCCTCTCGTATATCGGATCCAACGCTCCCTCCAATTGCTAGCAGATAACAGCTGTCATGTTTCTTTTCTGTGGGTCCCTGGCCACGTGGGTGTGCCCGGGAATGAGACCAACAACATAGCAGCCAAGGCAGCAGCTCTTTTGCCTCGCATGGCTACTTTTTGCGTCCCATCGGACGATCTTCAACAGGCTCTTCGCCGGAGTATTGTGTCATCCTGGCACAGTGCGTGGTTCTCACTCCACGACAATAAATTGAGAACTATAAAACTGATCCCGACTGCTTGGAGTACCTCCTCACGCCCCTCACGGCGCCCGGTTGCGGATTGGTCACTGCCGTTTCAGCCACCGTCATTTGCTAACCGCAGACCCTGCACTGCTGTGCTCCTGCGGTGAATTGCTGACGGTGCGACATTTTTTACTGTCTTGTCCCAATTTTAATCATCTTCGTGTAGCTCTTCACTTTCCGTCTACTCTGGAGGAACTTTTAGCTGATGACACACGAGCAGCTGCTCGAGTTTTACATTTTATCAACATGGCGAATCTATCAAAAGATATTTAACCCTTGTAATTGTCTTTATCTTTCATTTTTAGCCTCCTTTTGATACTCTAACTGGTAGTTACCAATTTTTACGAGATCTAGCGAATCTCTGTTCTTATCTGGGCGCTAATGACCTTAGCAGTTGTGCCCCCCCCCCCCCCCCAAAAAAAAAAGGAGAGGTTTAGGAGAGAGAGGTTAAGAACTCTAAGGTGTGGAAAAAAGGGAAGTTATTGTAGATTAAGGCCTGGATGATTTTGCGATAGGAGATTGTACTGTAGGGATAACTCCCATCTGTGCTGTTCAGAAAAGCTGGTGATGGGTGGGGAGGATCCAGATGTCGCGGGTTCTGAAGCAGCCAATGAAACCAAGCATGTGCTTTGCTGAATGCTGTGTCACAGGGTGGTCAACATTGTTTATGGACACAGTTTGGTGGTGGCCATTAATCCAAATGGACAGCTGGTTAGTGGTCATGCCAATACAGAAAGCTGCACACCAATTGCATCTCAGTTGGTAAATTACATGGCTGCTTTCACAGGTGGCCCGACCTCTGATAAGGTAGGGCAAGGAAATGCTGGTCTTGCAGCAGGATCTTCCACAAGGATATGATCCCTGTGGCAGTGGGCTGGGTTTCGGGGTGGCCTAGGAAATGGACTAGAATGTTATAGAGGTTGGGAGGGCGACAGAACACCACTTTAGGAGGGGGGGAGTATCTTGGGCAGGGTGTCTCATTTCTGGGTATGAGGACAGGAAAGCAAAACCTTGAGAAGGATGCAATTTAGTTGTTCGAGTCCAGGGTAGTACTGGGTCACAAGGGGAGCACTCTTTTGTGGATGGTTACTGGAGTTAGAGGGAGGATTTGTGATGTGTGAGGATATGGCAAGTGAGGCCTGTTTGCGAACTATATCTGTGGGGTAGTTTCTGTCTATGAAGGCCTTTGTGAGACCCTTAGCATATTCAGAAAGGGCATTCTTGTCACTACAGATATGCCATCCATGGGTGGCCAGGCTGTAATGGATGGATTTTTTGAGGTGGAAGGGATGATCTGACGATTCGCGCGCAGCGACTAAGTGATGAAGACAACAAAACAGCTGAGCTCAACAAACTAGAAACAACATTTCTGGCAAATGGCTGCAAACCTAGAGTGATTCACACTGCCATGGACACAAATAAAAGAACAGCAGAAGGCAGGAAGTCAATAAAAAGCAGCCAGCAGCATGCTTACCGTACGTAAAAAATGTCACAGATCGGATTGCTAAACATCTTCACCAGGTTGGTGTTCGGCCTTTCTTCTATAGTAGTCACATGATCAAGGATGTACTTGGTTTCACAAAGGCACTACATGCATCAGGAATATATAAGGTAGAATTTGTGTGGGGGGAAGTATACATAGGTGAGACAGGGAGGGCAGTGGCAATGCACATACGTGAACATGAACACTACATTCGATTAGGCCAACACAATAAATCTGCAGTAGCCGAACACCAGCAAGATAGCAGCAAAAAGATAAAATTTAATGATGCCAGAATACTCGCCAAGCAACACAAGATAAGGGAAGCCATCGACATTGTAAAACACCCTAATAACATGAATAGAGAAGATGGACTCAGGCTTGTCCCCCTCTTGGCTACCAGCCATCACAGCGAAATAGGCCACACTGACAACACAACATGCAAGCGTTACTAGTAAGCAACTACCGCCGCGCGGCCCACAACCAGCAGTAGAGAAACGGAAGCCCTCACCCCATTCGCCGATGAACACCAATCATGTCTCGCTAAGCAAGAAGCAACGGCTAACCCCTACTCTCTCCACCTCAGCATCCTATCGTAATAAAGTTCGATTCTTCCGCCAAAAATTCGCCAATAACATTGCTTAATTTAAAAAAAATATGACGTAATGTCTAAGTGAAAGTAATGTAAAGTGTAGTAAGAACCAGCTCACATCAGTATACCCAGATGAAGGCCACTGTAATGTTGGCCGAAATGTCGGTTATTTAAGTAATAGCCTTCTTACATCATGACGTGGTACAACACCCAGAAAACTTTTATGTCATCTGACTCTGGCCGCGGAAGCCTATTTAATTATAAAAATATCCATACATTAAATGCATATCCAATAGTTTCTGGCTTATTGTTATTGAAATTGCTCCACAAATGAGTCTTATTGCTCTCTTAAAAACACACTCTCAGGTTGTAGAGCTGCACTAAAATCAATAAATGAGTAAGAATAAGCAAAGCATTTTTGATTTTTTAAATGTTTACATCTCCATTGCCGTACATTTCAAGGAAATATGTATAGTTGTGCAGTTGAAATTTACTGTGACTAAATCTCTCTTATTCTCCCTGTTGTGGCGCCACATGCCAAAAGCACGAAAACGATGGTGAAGAAGGCAGTGGATGACCAGCAGCCAATCACATGCTGGCTCCTGTACAGTGCAGCTGAGAAGCGCGCCTTCTACAAGCAGCTTTATCTAGTCTGACATGCGTCTGGAAGGGCTCTCCGAACTTGACTCCAGACTATGATTCAGCACAGCTAGCACCATGCAAGAAGGTGCCGCCATGAGAACAAGTTGAGTATTTTGTGTACCTTAGTAAATAAAACTTCTACTACTAATCTGTATAGCTGTTTTAGCTGTCCACGCGTCCTGAGCAGATCCGTTCCCGAAAGATAGGCCGACAAGGACAGAACACTCCCCTTCTAAACATGATGAGCTTTTGGTCATCTCCCTTAAACCCATGATCAAAAGTTGGGTCCCCTAGGTGTCAGACAGGGCTGTTGTCTCTCACTGGTCCTATTCAACATTTACTTGAAGGAGATACTGAAAAGTTGTTTGGATGGGAAAAGAGGTGTCATGATAGTTGGACAAAAACTGAATACATAAGATTTGCAGATGGCATGGCGATACAAAATCAAGAGACTCTGACCCAAAGGCTAAATGACCTGATATGGTATGCACATTAATAAAAAGAAAGTAAAAACATGGTTTAAAGAAAAGAAGTGTGAATTTTAAATCGGGATTAGAAAACATAGGACATAAAAGTATTTGGGAAGCTGGATCAAGGAAAACATGGACTGACAACATGACTTCATAGATAGAATTGCACTGACAAAAGAGGCATTTCAGAAGCAGAAAAGACTCCTATCTAGTGGTTTACACAAAGAATTAAGTAAATGACTGGTGAAATGCCTAACATGGAGCATGGCCTTATACGGTGCAGAAATGTGTACTTGGAGAAAGAAGGATGAGAGGAATTTTGAAGTATGTAAAATGTGGATATGGCATTGAAAGGAGAAGATCAGCTGGACTGATAAAGTCAGGGATGAGTATGTACTGGCCAGAGTTGAAAATAAGGGAGGATGTTACCATCCATTAAGAATAAACAGTCTTGGACACCCAGCTGTGGCTGATTACTGTGCTTCCACTGAAAGAATTTCAGCCCTTGTGGACCAGCACCTACAAGCAATTGTTGAAACCTAGCCTTCCACATCCAAGATACCAACCACTTATTTCGCCAATTCTCCACTATCCCCACCCCTTCACCTCCTGGATCCTTTCTTTTCATTGTTCATACCACTTCACTGTTCACCAATATCCCACATCCCTATGGTCTTGCTGCTCTCAAACACTATCTTTCTCAACATCCTTCAAACTCCAAGCCTGATACCTCATTCCATATAAATAATCAATTATCTCCCAACAAACAATTACTTTTCCTTTGAAGGAAAAGTATACAATCAAATCCATGGCACAACCATGGGCACCTTATGGCACCCTCCTATGTCAACCTATTTATGGGCATCCAGAGCAGGCCTCTCCAACTCGAACGTTCGGTGCTTGTGCGCCCTGGTGCCGCGCAGTGCGGTCCCGATGCTATCCCCCCACCACCACCACTCTCTCCTCGCCGTGTCGCAGCACGTGTGTGACAGAGGCAGTGCTCGCTCTTGCGTATTCTTGGATGAGCTGAATATTTCTTCCGAATCTCATCAAATAGGACACTACTAATCTAGCTTGCGAACGTTTAGCATGAGCAAAAAATATTCGGATTTGTTTGAATCATTTTCATTGCTCAATGGAAAGATTCCTTAATCCTGATGGGAAAACACAACGCTTAATATGCTACTCTACTGTAAATATCAAAGCAGTGACAAAGCTCCATCACTAAAAAAATAAACATTACCTAACACATGAGGGAATTATCGGACCAGACAGATAACTGAATTAAAAGCATAATTGCCACAATCTGAAGAGGTAAGTCTTAATTATTCTAAAAGAAAAACAAAAATATACCTTTTCTCAAATTGTACTTATTACGGATAATGCAGCCCCTCGCGTGGTAGGTTTGAGTCCTCCATCGGGCATGCGTGTCTGTGTGTGTTGTCCTTAGTGAAGTTAGCTTAAGTTCTTTGTAAGTCTAAGAACCGATGACGACACAAGTTTTGACCCGTAGGATTACAAATGTTAGAACATTTGGATCGCTGACCTCGCTTTCAAAGACATCATGGGCTATTTGCATGACTTAAATCAATTGTTGCAGTGTAAAAATAAATTAATCAATACTATGTGTAACCTTACTGGAAGTTCCAAATTGCAGGTTTTCTTTCTAAAAGCTTCAAGAAGGATATTTGGAAAATTTTTCCTCTCAAAATTGTTTAAATTAAGTACTTATGTCCACACCAGGGAATACACAAAAGCATTACATTCATTGCATAAAAAGTTTGAAGATTTGTTTGCAGAAATAACTAAACCTGCACTTAAATGTTTTTATGATGCCTTTTTCGGTGCACCTAGAAGAAGCCCCATCATGTCTCCAAGTTGAACTGATAAAACTACAGTATGATTCAATTTTGACAGACCGCTACTACCATTACAATATTGATAGAAATTCCTTTTTACAAAGGTGTTGATCAACAAGAATTCGTGAGGATTCATGCCCTTGTCGTAAAATATGTTTCGATGTCCTGAACAACGATAATTTCTGAACAGATATTTTCAGTTACAAATATTAACGAAACAAAAACAAGCTCAAGTTTAAAGCATTGTTGCAAGCTGTATTTTGAATTACAACTGCCAAAATGATTGTGCGTAATATGAGATAATTTGTGGCTTCAAAGTGATGCCACAGATCAACAAGGAATGCTGAAGATTTGTACAAAATAAGGAGCACAATAAAATTATTCTTTCTGGTTATGCACAAAAATTGGCATTATTATTATTATTTGTTCCACTAATTGACAACAATAGGACTCTCGCCACGTTAAGCGCTGCGGCAACACGACCCCCTGCTACCAATGCCGTGACAGCGCTGTGTCTACTTTGCTCACATCACGTGCCCCACACCACCAGTGCTGCAGCAGAGCACCGATGCTTTTCCCGGTGCTCATGAAGCACCCGAGTTGGAGAGACCTGGTCTAGAGGAAACCTTCCTACCCACCCAAACCCCTGGACTGATTCATGTTCACTGAAGATATTTTCATGATTTGGACTCAGGGACAGGACAACCTATCTTCGTTCCTTCATAACCTCATCTCCTTCTCCCCCATCAGTTTCACTTGGTCCTTCTCAACCCAGCAAGTCACCTTCCTGGATGTTAACCCCCACCTCACTGATGGCTTGATCCACATCTCTGTCCACATTAAACCTACTAATTACCACCAGTACCTGCACTTTGAGAGCTACCAGCCATCTCACTTTAAAAAAATCCCTCCCATACAGCCTTTCCACCCGTGGACAGCGAATCTGCAGTGACGAGAAGTCCCTTATCCAATATGCCAAAGGCCTCACAAAGACCTTCACATACAGACATTACCCTCCTGACCTAGTCCACAAACATATTTCCTGTGCCATATCCCCACATACCACTAATCCTCTCTCCAACCCCAATAACCAGTCACAAAATGGTGTCCTTGTCACTCAAATACCATCCCAGCCTGAAACAACTAAATCACAGGGCATTGATTATCTATCGAGATTTGATTATCTGTCATCATGCCATGAAATGGCACTCAACCTAAGATCCTTCCAACCCCTCCTAAAGTGGTGTTCTGTCACCCACCCAACCTCCACAACATCCAAGTTCATCAAATGGCACTCCCAACCCCAATCCCTTACCACATAGATCATATCCCTGTGGAAGACCCCGATGCAAAATCTGCCCAATCCAGCACATCCTATTTCAGTACTGTCACAGGATTATCCTACCCCATAAGAGGTCGGGCCACCGGTGAAACCAGCCATGTGATTTACCAACTCTGCTACAATCATTGCACAGTATTTTATATTGGTATGACAACATCCATCAGGATGAATGGCCAAGGTGAGAGCAACCAGTGCTGGGGGTGAGGAAGTGGCATGTAGAGGGAAGCAAGAGGGGAGGGGTGAAATACATGGCAACATTGGGAGAATATGCCAGTTCTATCTCATGGAGGAGGATGGGAGATGTGTGTGGGCAGGGCAGGGAGGTGGTGGGGGCAGGAGCTAGCGAAGGTTTAGGCCTGGGGTTTGCGGGAGCATAGGATATATTGTAGAGAGAGTTCCCATCTGCACAGTTCAGAAAAGCTGGTGTTGGGAGCATCCGTATGTCACAGGCTGTGTAATAGTTATTGAAGTGAGCCACATTATGCAGTGCTGCAGGCTCTGCAACAAGATGGTCTAGCTGTCTCCTAGCCACAATTTAATGATGTCCTTTCATCTGGATGGACAGTCTGGTGCTGGTAATTCTCATGTAGAAAGCTGCACAGTGATTGCAGCTCAGTTTGTAGATAACATGACTGCTTTCATAGGTAGCCCTGCCTTCTATGGGATAGGAAATGTCTGTGACAGGACTGGAGGTGGTGGTGGGATGATGGATAGGAGAGGTTTTGCATCTAGGTCTATTGCAAGGATATATGAGCTATGCGGCAAGGGGTCGGGAGTAGGGATGGGAAAAACCTACCGGTTAAAACCGATACCGGTATTTTAGTTTTGAATAACCGTTTTTTTTTGTATTTATTTGGTGTCGGTTGTAACCGGTTTTTTTAGTCACTGCCAAGAACCGGGTTAAAAACCGTTACGACTACTTCCTGTAGTAGTGGTTCAAAATGTGTTTTTTGTAAATAATTTAAAAAAATTAAAACTAGTAGACCCTAATATTTAGGGCTATTCATAAAATTTCCACTGCTGTGAAATATTAGTCATCGCAGTAACTAAGAAAAGTGATCAGTGATAATTTAAGAACAATCCCGTCAGTCAGAAACGTGCAACAAACTTATAAACTGCTGCAGCTATTGAGGCATCGATGCACCTGTTGCCATGTGGCATGGCCTATCAGACGATGCACGTGCACCGCACGGCAGTGTACAAGACTTGCTTCTGTCTGGTCATGCTGCAGTTCCTTGCTGTCGTCGCCAGACATCGGTTGTGTCTTAAATGGCACCATCGCGAGTGTGGAAGTACTTCACGAAGTACACTAACAGCGAGGTACAATGCTCCATTTGCTTTAAAAAGCTGAAAACTGGTGGAGGTACTACAAACATGCTGTGTCATTTAAGGAGAAAGCATACAAAATGTTTCTTGGAAGACAAGGTAAATTCAATTCATATACCTATTATGTAGCCGCTGTGGAGTAGCCAAGCAGTCTAAAGCATCTCGCTGCGGAGCGCGCGGTTGCTCGCCGTGGGGGTTATGTTGTCCTTAGCATAAGTTTAAGTTAGATTAAGTAGTTTTTAAGTCTAGGGACTGATGACCTAAGCAGTTTGGTCTTATAAGAACTCACACCCATTTGAACATTCTTTGATCATGTGGTACACAGCTTTCCTAGTTCAATTTGCGTAAATTTACACTGACAACAATCATACTGTTAGTCCGAGAGTAGGGTGGAGAGCTGCATCAAACCAGTCTCTGGACTGAAGACCATAACAACAACACCAGTCTGATCTGTGACGATTTTTCGAAATACTTCTGCAGCATTGATTGAAGTTCATTTACTGACTGCAACTTACTCATATATTGTATATATAATGAGATATTCACTGGCTCACAAGTCCAACTTACGGAGTGGTTGGCTCAATATTCGCAACTGCCGGATGGAAATACTAGGCCAGTAAATCTGTATGGTTCGTATATCGTCTTCTACGGACTCCTGGCTAGGCTTAGACACACTCAAGAAGGCGTAGTATTGGGAGGGGATCTTGCAAAATATGGATAGACTAGTGATTTGTGGTATAACATAAATTTATTTAAATTTTAACTAAATTTCGTAAGTTTCGGCCGAAACTAGAAGAACCAAAAATTCTATTACGGTTTCTGTTTCGGCCGCAAAATATGTTTCGGTTGAACTCTACTGGAAATAATAGCAATAAAAAACTGAAAACCAGTTATTTAAAAAACTGGTTATCTTGAGCAATTTTTACAGTGCAGTTAAACTGGAGATGAAAAGAAACAATATAACCGAAAACTGGTTGTTTCAGCAATAACCGCCATCCCTAGTTGGGAGCAGGGAACAAGGGGCCAGGAGCAGGTATGGAGTAAGGATGGACAAGGATATTACGTAGGTTTGGTAGGTGTCAACTATTTTTTTCTTGTAGATACCAGTCTAGTCGGAAAATGTGACGTGCTGGTATTATCTACATGTGTGGACAACAAATAGCACTGAAATATTATAACACACTTATTAATTATGGTAGTTTACAGGACAATATGGCTTTCATGTTGCAAAAGAATGACAACAGAGTACACATACAGTTGATATGACAAACCTGGGCCTACAGACCCTCAAAGTAGTCCCCCGTTAAGGTCACCACACGCTTCTAACAATGTGGGAGGTGCTGAATACTATCTGCATCAGCATTTGCCAAATCATATCTGATTCGGGTCATTTCAGACACAACATTAGCAATATTCTCTTGTGTTGCAAACCATCTACCACGTAGTGGTTCATTTGGTTCCTTAGTCTTTGGAATGAAGTCAAAGTCATAGGTCAAAATGTCAGGAGAGTAACGTGGGTCCTCGTCCCGGGCATGGCGTTAAACTGCCCCCCCAACCCAAGGTGTGGTGCGACCTATGTTGAGGGGTGCGTGGCACATGGGTGGATGTGTCTCGAATGGAGCCTCAGGGATACCGGGCGCCCTCCCTGAGTAAGTTGCCTTGCACCGCGTGGGGTTATCGTGGTGTGGACCATACAAATCCCCAAATCTCGTGGGACTAAGATGAACACGGAGAAAAAAATTATTTTAAAAGAATGCGAGGAGCAATCTGAGACCTCAGATACTCAGACATCGAGATCAGGACCGATGGAGTGCACTCCTACTTCCCAGTCAGGGTCTAGACCTGAGCAAGAAGTGGGAACTGTATCAGAGAAGTTGGACCAGATTAGGATTAAGGCCTTGTCTGGGGCTCGGAGGAGGAAACTTCTCAAGGAACAGAAGCAAAAGGAAGGAAAAGAATGGCTTCCTAAACATAAGTGGAGGAAATCAAAAGGGCTTGAGCTCAAGACCCCCAAAAAGAAACTGCCTCAGGTCAAAGGGGATACACAGACCCCCTCGACGTCAAGAGGGTTAGGGAGGAATCTAAGACTCCCTCCTCTCTGGACAAGCATGATCCTAAAAGGCTAAGGCAGGAAATAGGGAAACAGACCTATAGTACTGCAGTCTCGGTCTTTAGAGTGGCGGTTGTCCAAGAAGGATACCCACTGGTAAGCATCACCTCGCAGCAAGAGGAGCTCGTGCAGATGGCCTTCTTTGAAGAGATTGGGGGGTACGCTGGTCCAGGAACCAAATTCAGGAGGGTCTATCTAGATCGCGGTGCCCTCATTTTTGTCTGCGAGGGGGAGCACTCAGCAGTATGGCTTAAGGACAAGGTGCCCATGATATCCCCGTGGGAGGATGCGAAGCTGCTGGTCAAGACAGCAGCCGAACTCCTGAAGACCGCAAAGGTATCAATATGGGTACCAAAGATCCTTAAGGATGTCTCTCCAAAGACTCTGTTCGAGAAAATAAGCATCCAGAACCCAAAAGTCTGGACAGAGGATTGGAGGGTAATTAACCAAAAAGTCGTTCCGGAAGGACGAACCCTGGTGGTGGAGGTCGGAGAGAAGTCCCTGAAGGCATTGCGAGAGCAAGGCCTGAAACTGTTTTTAGGGTTCTCGCAGGTCTGCATCAGGGTAATCAAAGACCTTAAAGGCAATAATGGCAGCAAGATGGGGACTGGAAGTGCTGCAGATAAACCTGCAGCACAGTAAAGGGGCCACTGCTGCCCTAAGCTGTCGCCTGGGGAGACAGGAGGTGGATGTGGCCCTGATACAAGAACCCTATTTATACAAAGGGGGTGTATCGGGCCTCAGTGGTACTGGAGGTAAGCTGATTTATGCCAGAAATCTAAAAAACTCCAGAACATGCATTTATGTTAGAAATGGAATACCTTTCATACCAATGATGGATTTTTGTTCCAGGGACCTGGTGACCGTCAGGATGCAGCAACGTGAGGAAGGTATCACGAGGGAAATTTTTTTGGCCTCAGCATACCTTCCTTACGAAGACAGCTCTCCTCCTCCTTTGGAAGTGAGGAGACTGACGGAAGCCTGCCATCGGTAAGGTGACGAACTGGTGGTGGGATGTGATGCCAATGCCGACAATCTATCGTGGGGCAGCAAGGACAGCAACAGTAGAGGTGAGCACCTTCTTGAATTTCTCCTATCTATCAACTTGGAGATCCTGAATAGGAGTGATGAACCTACATTCAGGAATAGTAGAAGGGAAGAAGTAATTGACATAACTTTTGGTTCCATGATGATGGGAAGTTACGTCAAACAGTGGCATGTGGTCCTGGAGCCATCCTCATCAGATCACATGTATATTAAATTCAACGTTAAAATGGGAACCAGATAGACCATGGCCATTAGGAACCCCAGGAAAACGGACTGGGAGACATGTAGGAAAGACCTTGACTTCAGCCTATTGGAAATTAAAACTTCGATAAGGAATCCAGCAGAGTTTGAGGAAGTATCAGAGGCTGTAACCTCTGATATAGTGACCTCATACCAGGACAACTGCTCAATCACCAACAAGTGCACAAATAGGAGTGTGCCTTGGTGGAATAATAACCTGGAAATGCAAAGGAAACAGGTACGAAGACTGTTTAACCTTGCGAGGCGCAAAGGACAATGGGCAAAGTATCGTGAGGCCCTTGTCAATTACAACCTTGCCATCAGATGGGCAAAGGAGGCATCCTGAAAGGTATTCTGTGAGGAAGTGGAGGGCACAGCTGCTCAAGCGAGACTTCATAAAATCCTCACTAGGGTACCAACTAATCCAGGAGGAACATTGAGGAAGGAGGATGGGGAGTATACAAAGACAGCACATGAAACACTGGAACTGCTCCTCAAGACTCACGTTCCTCAATATACTCTGGGGGATAACTCAGACCAGAATGTGATTCCTGAGAGACAACAGTTCTCAGGTATTCGCAAAGAAGACTGGGATTTGGCCAAGGAGTATGTCGATCTCAGTAAGGTCCGATGGGTGGTGGGAACATTTCAACCGTTCAAGTCACCTGGCCCCGATGGAATCTTTCCAGCTCTCCTGCAACAAGCAGGAGAAAATCTTGTTAGATTCGTATGTAGGTTATGCAGGGTTAGCCTAGCAACAGGAATCATTCCCAATGCCTGGAGGGCAGTGAAGGTTGTCTTCATTCCTAAACCAGGGAGAATTGATCATACCAAGGCCAAGGATATGAGACCAATCAGCCTGTCCTCCTTCATTCTTAAGACATTGGAAAAGCTGGTTAATGTGCATGTTGGAGAAAGGAGGTTAAGTAGGGCTCCTCTACATTCAAATCAACATGCATATCAGCCAGGTAAATAATGTGAGGCAGCTCTCCACCAACTCGTTGGGAAGGTGGAGAAAGCACTACACTTTCAGGAAATAGCCCTCTGTATCTTCCTGGACATTGAGGGGGCTTTTAGCAACACGACCGATTCCATGGTTAGGGCAACAGAGGTGCATGACATAGGGACCACAATATGTAGGTGGACTAGGGCCATGCTCAGTGGAAGAAAGGTGGAAGCTACCATGATGAATGAAGAAAATGGTAATCAACACCACTAGGGGTTGCCCGCAAGAAGGAGTTCTTTCCCCTTTATTGTGGAATCTAGTGGTGAATGATCTCATTCGAGAATTAAACTCTAGGCAGTACTTTTGCCAAGGATATGCAGATGATCTTGTCATAGTAATACTTGGCAAATTTGCTGACACAGTAAAGAATATGGCACAAGGTGCGTTGGACATTGTGCAAGACTGGTGCAGAAAACAGGATCTGGGGGTTAGTCCTAAGAAAACTGTTGTTGTACCATTCACAAAGAAGCATATACAACATTCAAGTTGGAATCTAAAGCTTTTCAATGAAGCGCTACCTGTGAAGGGGACAGTGAAATATCTAGGGGTTACCCTAGATGAGAAACTGACATGGACCCCATACATCAGGAATATTTGCTCCAAGGCAAAAGGTACTCTTGTGAGTACCAGGAGAGCTTGTGGCAAAAACTGGGGCCTGAGCCCCAAGGGTATGCACTGGATATACACCACAGTGATTAGACCCAGGATCACTTATGGGGCGGTCGTGTGGTGGAAGAAGGTAGAACAGCAGGTTGCTGCTAAGGAGCTTGGTAAGGTGCAGATATTAGCCTGCTTAGCCATAACAGGCGGAATTAGCAGCACACCAACTGCTGGGATGGAAACCATGCTGGATATGCCCCCATTACACCTTTGGGTCAAGATGGAGGCAGCGGCTGGTGCATATAGAATCAGATCTGGCAACAACTGGAACTCTTTGGGATATCCAGAATCACACACTAAAATAGTGAGTGAGGTAAATATAGGAATGGTTTGGGAAATGCCAGCCGACTATATTATAACCCCATACTGCTTCAACAAGCCTTTCAATATAATAATTGGAAGTAGAGAGCAGTGGGAGAAAATAGTTCGACACCGTACGGGGGATATTGTCTGGTTCACTGACGGGTCAAAATCGGACCAAGGTGTTGGGGCCGGGGTATATGGGGTGCAGCCAAGACTGGAGGGCGTCATCTCTCTAGGAAAACTAGCCTCAGTATTCCAGGCCGAAATCACTGCCATCAGGTCGTGTGTGGAGGAGAATTTGCGTAGGTGCTACAAAGATCGTAGCATCTATATCTATTCAGACAGCCAGGCAGCCCTGAGATCACTGGCAGCTCCTGCAACAAGGTCTAAAATTGTTGCAGAATGTCACAGGGTTCTGGTGGAGCTAGGGGAAAGCAATAGAGTAAACCTATTGTGGGTCCCTGGCCACTCGGGGATCAGTGGCAACGAACAGGCTGACAGGTTAGCCAGGATGGGGGCAGAGACTCCATTTATTGGACCGGAACATGTCCTGACAACCACCAAGAAAATGATCAAATTGGAGCTACATAACTGGCTCAGAAGACAGCACGTAGAATATTGGACCAAAGTCCATCAACAAAAACATGGCAAGGTAATGATGCCAAAGCCATGTTTTAAAAGAAGCTCTGCAATCCTGGGTCTGAACAGGAGAGAGATTAGACTCATAGTTGGATTGCTGAGAGGCCATGGGAATTTCAAAATACACCTACGTACAATGGGAATAACAGAAGAGGACCATAAATGTAGGATCTGTGATGACGGTGATGAAACTGCATCACATCTAATCTTCGAATGCATTGCATTGGAGAATAAAAGGCACAGAATATTTAGGACAACCAGACCCGAAGAAATTGTGTCTAATAAAGAACTGGTAAAGGGCACTGTTCAAGGGCATTGGTTGGCTTTACTAGATATACAGGGAGCGATACCGCACAATAAACTTAGTTTCGGTGCGGGCAGTGGCGGGTTGGTCCAAGATTGTTTTGGCTTCCCTGGAAAAATCAATCAACGTAGCTGCTCCAGCTGCCCTACACACTCTGCTTTTTTTGATCTAGCATTGTCGTGCAGGATTATTGCACAAGATCTGGATGTTTCTCTCAAACGCCACGTCGTACCAGTCACACGAGGCAGTCCCTGTAGTACTGTGGAGTCACTGTTCTGCCGTGTGGAACAAAGTGGCAAAAAATAACACTCCTGATGTCACACTCGATTTTACTGGGGAAAAACATAACTTCTGCCTCCTTGGTGATCCAGCATGTTGCAACTGACATTTCAGTTCTGGTTCATATGCTGTGGCCCAAAATTCATCAACGTTGATTATTCATGACAAGAATTGATTGCCGTTCTGTAGCCAGTGTGCAAGGTGGTTGGAGCATATTGATTGCATAGTGCATCCACCTTTGAACTTCTGTCAGTGCATGCGGTACCCACTGCGCTGCAATTTTTCGAATGCAGCTCATTATGCAATATCTCATGAGGAGGGTGCATTTCTTGCCCTCTCTAACTCCAGTAGTGTCCATCATCTATCATAATCCAGGAGATGCTTGATGACGGCACATGCGACATAGGTCTGCACACTGAAAAGTTGTCCCGAATGGTGCTCAACACACATCCTTCCTGAAACTTTCCTGCCTACCATGCTAGCATACGGTATGGCAGATCATTATTCCCAAGGGCTTCCATTAGTTCACTGTGACTTTCAATCACATTTCTCCCTTTGAGAATGGCTATTTTGATGTAAGCACGCTGGTCAACACAAGTTACTTCGATCTCATATGACACTCACCAACTGACTGATTTCACAGCCCTCACTGTACTACTACCAGCTATCACAGAGCCACCTGCTGTTCAGCAGATATACTATGCCTGCAGAACTTCCACATGACACATACACAGTTGTGATTTGTTCACAAATCTACAAGAAGGGAAATGGTTGCCATGACTTTTACCCCAACCCTCGTAAAGTACCAATATTTCTTATGTTGCATGTATTATTATTATTATTATTATTATTAGGTAGGTTTATGTTCTCAAATGGAGAATTTATGATGCCAATTTTCTCCGTCGTCAGCTTCTCCCTTTAGTTCTGCTGTAGCTCCTTCCATATTTCAAGTCATCTAGGTGTTGAATCCTTCTTCTTTCTTGTCTTGCAGCCCTCCAGCACTACATTTCAATACTTCCCAAGTATTTCTTCTCCTTTTTCCTCAAAGTTCATGTCTCGGCTCCATACAGTGCAATGCCCCAATTGTAGCACTTCACCAATTTCTTCTTTAATGTCAATATCATCATGCTGGGCATCAGAGCCCTCTTCTTGTTGAAAGTGGCTTTGACCATGGCAATTCTTGCTTGAATTTAATTTGTGCATTGGGCATCCTTTGCCAGGAAGCTTCCCAAATCATTGAACTACTTCACATTCTCCAGTTCTCAATTCTCGACTGTTATCCTCAAAGGTTTCTCCCATTTTGATATCCACATTACTTTTGATTTCTTGATGTTGATTTGCATACCATATTTGCTTTCACTTTCCACCAACCAATTCATCATGTGTTGTGGTTGCATTTGAGTGTTGGTGAGCACTACCAGGTCATCTGCATACTCAATGGTGTTGATGAGATGCCCTCCTATTCTGAAGTTTCTGCAACCTTTCAATGTTTCTCTTGTGAGCCATTCACCATACAGATTGAAGAGACTTCGGGAGAGACAACACCCTTGTTTGACACTCCTTCCTATTTTCATACTGCTTGTTTCTCCATAGCTCAGTTGCACCTTTAACCTTTGTCCCAGTTACAAGTTCAGAATTAGTTTCCACTCTCCCCAGTTGATTCCTGTCTCCTTAAGGATGCTCATGAATTTTGTCCAGTTCACTGTGTTGAAGGCCCTCTGCAAGTGTATAAATAAAGTGCGAACTTCTTTGTTAACAGCCAAAAGTCTTCCTGGCAATGTCCTCGAAATGCCAATGACATCACTGTTTGCTTTTCCTTTCCTAAATCCAAACTGGTCATCTTCCATTGCTTCTTCAATTTTGTGTTCCAGCCATCTGGTAAGTATTCTTGCAATGATTTTCACCACATGTGAAATAAGACTAATAGTTCTGTAATCACTATATTCTGTGAAAGCTGTTTCTTCTTGAGAGCAACCACTGTAACGTCCAAAAAGTCCAGGGGCCATTTATACATTTTGTTGCTAAGTTTCATCAGCACTTTCAAATATTCATTTCCGATTTCTTTCAACAAGTCCACTGGTATGTCATCATCTCCTGCAGTTTATCTTCTCTTCGCATCCTTTATCACCTTCTCTACTTCCATTGACAGTATGCTGGGTCCTTTTTTGTCTTCATCGATCACCTCCTCCATCTCTATTTCAATGTCATACGAATGATGATCCTTATCATAGAGTTGTTTTGTGTATTCTTCCCATATTTCCAACACCTCCAATTGTTCAGTAGCCATTTTCTCTCTAGAGTCTTCTATTCCGAAGGTCCTTAATCTTTTATTCTCACTTTGTTCTAGCTCCTTTATTTAATGGTGCAAGAGGTCATAGCTTCCTTTCCTTTGTAGTTCCTCTATTTCCTCACATATTTCTTCTGTGTAAATTTCTTACACTTTTCTGTTTCTCTCATGAGCGCATTGTTAAGTATTTTGTATTCTTCTTCATTAACATTTTTTAACTTCCTGCGAGCTTACACATGGATAATTTTGCATTGAGTGATGGTATAAGAAAATGTGAAAGGTTCATATAAATGTTTATAACTACACAGCTCGAGCCCCCATGTACTAATGCACAACACAACTCTGTGAGATATGGTTGGGTTTATAATGATTGGCTATGTTCAAATCTGAGGAACAACCACATCCGCCGCGATGTCCCCAAATTATATAACAAAATATTAATACCAACAGGCAGGAATGTTTGCTGAAA
Source organism: Locusta migratoria (assembly GCA_026315105.1). Lineage (NCBI taxonomy): Eukaryota > Metazoa > Arthropoda > Insecta > Orthoptera > Acrididae > Locusta > Locusta migratoria. The sequence goes on along the minus strand of CM048747.1, from coordinate 328,139,935 downwards.
GTACGCTAAAGTCTTAATTTTTACTTTTTCTTTATTGTCTTTTATTCAAGCAACTTTTCGTAAACACGAATGTTTAAGTCCTTCACTCAACTCCAGAGTATGCCCACATTATCTAAAGGCACCAACTCACAAAAACAAAAATCAAAGTTTATTACCAGAAATGTTTCTAAATCCAGATCTGCAAATCAGTTGAAAACCCACAAGTCCCACAAATGAAATATTTCAAAATTCCACACTGGGTGTAGAAAGTTTAAAGTTCCACAAACGCAACTCCGAAAATTATTCTAAGTTCACTAACTTTGGTGAAAAATACAAGTATCCAGCAACAGTCTAGTTGCTGGACTTATACACTCATCGCAGCGGTGGAGTAGCCGAGCGGTCTAAAGCGTCTCGCTGCGGAGCGTGCAGTTGCTCGCTGTGGAGGTTTGACTCCTCCCTGGGGCAAGTGTTTGTGTGTGTGTTTGTTCTTAGGATAGTTTACCTAGGTTTAAGTAGTTTGTAAGCTACGGACTAATGACCACGCTATTTGGTCCGATAGATTTACAAACATTTGAACATTTTTATACACTCATCATCGTATTCTGAAGGAAGTGCACACACTGTCCCTCAATCAAATTGGCCGCACCCTTAAATACCGTTGTAGCGATACTCGAGTCAAATCATGATCTATTAAATACATACTCTTTTTTACAATTAATAAAAATGATAAAAAATATATGTTATATAGGAGGAAGGCAACGGCATACCACCTCCAAACAGGACCATGCCTAGTAAAGCACTGTGGTGTTCAAACCAATCTTCAGATTGTTGACTGCTTTAACTTTTAACCAATAAAACAGAAACTTTCCTCTTAATTTGGAAATGTCATCAGAATTTATGTACACAATTTGGTTTTTAAATTATTTAATAAATACGAAGTTTTCGTGATTCGCAAAAATCACATTTTGGCCCCTTATTCAAATTTCCTGGGTTTGAAAAAAAAAAAAAAAAAAAAAAAAAAGGTATATACATCATTTAACATTACTGAATGAGGGCTTTCATTTGAGCCAATTCTCTGTCGCTAAACCTTGAAAAAACACACTATATGCAGTTTAGGACTTGTAAAAGATTTCCTGCCAGTATATACCTAGAGTATGACAACAAGGAAATAGAAGAAGTCGAATGTGTCAAATTCTTAGGATTACAGCTGGATAATAAATTTAACTGGGAGGGGCATACCACAGAACTGCTGAAGCGCCTAAACAAGTCCCTGTTTGCTATGCGAATGTTGTCAGATATAGGAGATATAAAAATAAAAAAGCTAGCATATGATGCATACTTTCACTCCATAATGTCATACGGGATTATTTTCTGGGGCAACTCATCAGGCCAAGCAAAAGTTTTCAGAGCACAAAAATGTGCATTATGGATCATTTGTGGTGTCAACTCAAGAACCTCATGTAGAGGGCTATTTAAGGAACTGGGGATACTTACTACTGCTTCCCAATACATTTATTCTCTAATGAAATTTGTCATTAAAAATATATCTTTTTTTCAAACCAATAGCTCAGTCCATGGGATCAATACTAGAAACAAGAATAACTTGCATAAAGATTTAAAGTAACTTACTTTGGCTCAGAAAGGTTTCCAATATTCAGCAGTATACATTTTCAATAACGTTCCAGCAGCCATAAAAAATTTAACTCACAATAAAGTACAGTTAGAAAAGAGTCTAAAGGATTTTTTGGTGTCCAACTCCTTCTACTCCGTTGATGAATTTCTTACCAGAAGTGATTGATTGTAACTTATTGTATATAATATTCACAAATATAAATACTGTGTTCAGTTTGACTTCAGTACAAGTTTTGTGCAGTAATGTAATCATTGTAAATCAGTGTAAAAATAAATAAATAAAAAAGAAAGTAATTGATAAGAATTTTAATATGCATCTAGTAAATTAGTAAGTAGTATTAAGTTTTGTGTCCTTTAAAATGTAAATATTTTTAAGATAATTGTTTTTCCTGACCAATTCCACATCAACAAGGGCAATTACATTTGGGGTCTGTGGAAGGTACATTAACACATATGCTCCCTTTTTGTAAGTATATTTGTGTATTTTGTTCTGACATGTACTACATCCAAGAGGACTCCAGTAGAATTCGGATTTACTGGAGTGAAAAGTACATCTAATATAATCTTGTTTGAGCAATTTGCTTAAAGCGTTTCCAAAATACATATTTTACAAAATTATTATTTAATGACAATATTCAATTTACGATATCTAAAAAATATTAATGTGACTAGGGTGTTTTTATATCAATGCAACCAGATATTCTTTAGCTTCAAAAGGAGCCTACAAGCTGTTATTAAATTTTTAATTAGTGTGTAAGATATTGTTTCACCAATAAGGGGTCCTCTCCAGTGGCCGCCATTTACGCAGTTCTAACTGTCAGTATTTCCGGCCACGTGATCGTTACACCTAAGCGATAATCATCAGAGGTGCTGATGTCTATCGGCCAGCTCCTGAACTCTGTCAACTTATCTGTCTGATTGACACATGACTACCTTGTTTTTGTAAACTGTCATAACACAGACCGACTGCATGTTCACAAGGCTTGTCACCTTACATTCCTCCTTTCTGCCATCTCTAGCATCTCATTGGCGATCTGGGGTTTTCTCGCTCTCTTTGTGTCCCTCGCAACTTCACTTTTCAAAGTATTTAACAAAACCAATTTAACATTTTACCACTGTACTTCAATACTTGCTCTTGCATTTTCATCTTTCATTTCATTAAATTTTTACTCCAAAGATTCTCTTACTTTTCCAGATCCCACCGCTACTTTCTTTTTTGTGCTGTTGGATCCTCGTCAACCTTCTGCCGATGTTTGCAACCAACATGTTATGATATGAGTCGATAGCAGCAAGTGGCATAGTCTTGACTTCTTTGACACTGCACCTTAACCTCTGTTTGACTAATATGTAGTCTATCTTATATCTGTTCATAGCTCCTGGACTCTTCCATTGTACAATTTACTGTTCTTTTTCTTGAACCAGGTGATTACCACTACCAAGTTATATTGCTGACAGAATACTAGCATCCTTCTTCTGTTGACCTTGGATTTTTGCTTCAATACCTTGTACAAACACACTATTCCAGTCACCCATGATTATTGCATTTACTTTTCCTCTGCCTTCAGAGTGGGTGATGTCTTCTACTTCATCATACATTTTCTCTTCTTCATCGTCACAGTCTGATGTTGGCATGTATGCTTGAACTATAAGAATGTCCACTGGTTCTGCACTTACTTTCACATACATTAAACTATCACTATGGCTCATCATTTTAGTCACACTTTGCACTAGTTCATTTCCCATCACTATTGCTACATCATGTCAAAAGTTTTTTCACTGGAATAAAAAAAGGTCTAATTATCTGACACTATTTCACCACTGTCTGTTCACCTCACTTTATTTAAACACATTATGTTCACAACACATGGCCACTTCACATTTGTTCATTTCCCTCTTCAGCATTTACAGTTTCCCTGCTCTTTGAAGTGCTATACCCATTTCTAAGTCCGGCTAAGAAAGGAGGAGGGGGAGGAGTAACACCTCGTTACCTTGGTTCACCTGGCCCGGGTGGTAACACCTTGTGAGGGCTCCTTACCAGGGATATGGTGAAGACCTCAACAACAGTGAAGGTGGAGATGTAGATCTTTTTTATGGCGGAACTGACAAAAGAGATATCTTGCAACCAAACTGACAGGTTTCAGGGTTGGCACAGTGTTACTGATGGCAAACTGCATTGGTTGGTACCAGGCAGCACTGGGCACCAGTATCGAATTGATGCATGAGCAAATGAAATGAAGCTTCGGGTGGATCAAGATGGGCAAATCAATCATAGTCTTGTTCTTTGGCCCTGATACAGCGATGTGGAAAGTAAATGGAAACACTACCACATTATTATATTTCCTGGATGTCAGAAGACGGAGGATAATGATGGCATTTCATGGAGTAAGACATTCAAGAGCTAAACTACTCCCCCATTCGGATCTCCATGTAGGGAGTACTTCAGGGGGAGTCATCACATAAAATTTTGATTTCAGGATTGAGACCTGGAATGTAAGAACACTTCAAAAAGCAGGAAAATTGTTATATATAAATGTTGTCAAAGTTTAGAAGGAAATAGGATTGGTTAGATTTGTGTGCCGGGAGTGTAGAAGCAGAGAGGGAGTAGGGAAACCAATTCTTGCCTCAAAATCAAGTCATTGGTGTTGCTGTATTTACAATAGTTAGAGATAACAAAATCAGTAATTGTTAGAGTCATGGACTTTGGCAGTGGTCATAGTCGTATGTTAGTTTATACAATGACTTGTTAACTGGGAGTAGAAATCAAAAATAAATACTATTGCAAATTTAACAATGCTTGGTACAGTTCATTTGACTGCTTAATGAAGAAAACTAAGTGAGCTTAAAGCAGAATGGAAAGATTGCCTTCAGAGTAATGGGTAAACAGAGTTGAAATATTTGAATGCCATCAGCTTCAAGACAAATACACAGTTTCTGCTTTTAATACTTGTTTTTATGTGTTAAACTTAAAATTTCATCTCTTTACATGTAGATTACAACAGCATTTTAAATTTGAACAATAATTATGTGAACTATTGCATCTGGAATCTGCTAAATAAGACACTCATGAGTTCATAACAGATACTGAAAAACTGATTTCAAATTGTAAAGTTTCTCCTGCAATTCAGAGTTCAGAAGCAAGTACACCTATCAGGACCATATCACTGGAAATCTGTACTATGGTGGAACCATGAATTACTTGCATTTGTTAAGATTATAGAATGGCACTCCAATAACATGAATGACATCTGTCAAGGAATATATTTATCATCTTTGTAAGGCTTAGAACCCCAATTATGTACATGATTAAAAACACAAGAATTAGCAAAATATTCGTAACCTCTGTTGTGAGTTTAGCAACTTTAACTTTGCTACAAAATGCCGTGTAACTCGTACAAATTAGACAGCTGAATACAACCAAAGACAACTGAACAAACACAATAGAATAATTATAAAAGCAAAGAATAGATACAAGTCAGAGATATTAATGCAGAGATTTAAATCACATAACACAGCACTTCACCACTCCCCCCTTTAGTGTCAACAATATTTCATGTTGAATCGGACCTGTTGTCCAGATCGGGTCACAATTGGTTTTGCACAGGCTACTGCTGGGTCCTCAGTGGAAGCCTCAGATGTCCATTGCAGCTGCTTTGTTGTGGGCATTGGAGAGGCTGGTGAGACTGTTGAGTCTGTGGAAGGTGTGTCCATGGATTTGTACCAGTGTAGTGGATGCTGAAAGCTGGTTTGAGCCTATCGATGGTGATGATGGTTGGTGTGCCCATCATATCGATCTTGGAGATTTTTTCATCCCTACTGATAACATGATAAGATCCATTGTAAGGTGGCAGTAGTGGCTTGCATACTGTGTCATGTCGTACAAAAACGTAGTGACATTTATGCAGCTCATTGAAAACGAACAGGCGGCGTCTTTGCTGATCCCTTGGAGTAACAGGATGTAGCTGTCGAATTTGACTATTCAGGTTGTTTACAAACTCTGACGGTTCAATGTGGTTATCTGACACCTTGTTGAAGAACTTGCCAGGCAATTGAATAGGTTGTCCAAAACATGTTCAGCAGTCATAGCTCTTAGATCTTCCTTCACTGATGCTCAGAGACCTGGAAGGACAATGGGCAGTGTCTCTGTCTAACTCTGTGAGTTATAACATCAGAGATACTTTTAAATACCTATGCATACATTTCACTAAGCCATTTGCTGATACCAAGTAAACCTGAGAGTGTTTGGAATAGGTATTACTCAAATTGTCATCCTTGGTCTGTTGTAATTCAAAGTGGAACACTGAAACAGGTGATCCATTCATGAAAGAATGTTGTTGCCACAATCTTGGCAGTGATGTCTACCACTGGAAAAACTTCTAGCCAGCAAGTGTAGTGATCAATTGCAGTTAGACATTGTGTATATCCTTCAGATGGTAGGACCAGGCCTGCAGTGTCTAAATGGATGTGTTCAAACCTTTGATTTGGTAGAATGAACATGCCAAGAGGTGCCCTGACATGCCAACTAAATTTTTTATGTTAGCAGGCCACACATTGGTGCACAAACATCATACAATCTTTGTCCATATTTAACCACATAAAATTTTGCTTCACCAAGTTTGTTGTGCCTCTTATTTCAAAGTGTGACAGGTTATGTAAGGAGGCAATTGCTGCCAAAAGTCAACAGTTACAAATGGTCACGGTTTTGTTTTTGCAATATCACAATACAGCAATGTGTTGGATGGTGGAATCTCTACATGAATGAGCTGTAGACCTGACTGTTGTGTCGAAAGTTCTTGCGACTCATTCTCTGTTTGTTGCACTGCAGCTAGAGCTTCAAAATCAACAGCTTCGCTGATGGCTTCAATTCGAGAGAGAGCGTTTGCTGGCACATTCAGGTTTCCCTTGATGTGGACCATGTGGGTGGTGAACTGACCAAGATAGTCTAAATGACGCAGAAGATGTGGTGAAGCTTTCTCAGGATGCAGGTGGAAAGCATAAGTAGGTGGCTTGTGGTCAGTTACTAGGGTGAACTGTCATCCTTCTAGCATATGGCGACACTTCTTGATGGTGGCATATACAGCGTACAGTTCACGATCATATGTGGAACAATTCTGTTGAGATGGCGATAATATTTTACTGAAAAAGGCTAAAGGCTGCCAGTGTTCTTCAACTTACTGTTGCATTGCAGCACCAATGACAACGGCAGATGCATCGACCATTAGAGCGATAGACATCTATGGAACTGGAAGCGCTAACAGAGCAGCTTCTGGGATGGCAGTCTTTAGCTTGGTAAACGCCAATTCAGCCTCACTATTCCATGTCAGTTTGTCACTTGGCCTTGGTGTACCACACAAGAATTAATTCAGTGATGCAGCCAGGAGGGCATAGTTGTGAATAAAACAATGGTAGAAATTTGTGACACTAAGAAATGTTCCTATTTCTTTAACCATTCTACTATTGGGAAAATTAACTATGGCCTCGATTTTATCCTGTGCTGGCAGTATTCTATGAGCATTGATAGTATAGCCTAGGAATTTAACTTCAGATGCTCCAAAGACGCACTTGGATGGGGTGATGAATAGACCATGTGCCTTAAAACAATTGAAAATCTGCCTTACATGTGACATGTGTTCTGTTTCTGAACTGGACCTGACCAAAACATCGTCAATATACACGTAACAAAAATCTAAGTCTCGTGTAACCTCGACCATGAACTGCTGAAACATTTGGGCAGCGTTACAAAGTCCAAATGGTATTCTAATAAACTCAAAGAGTCCAAACGGTGTGCAGATGGCAGTCTTAGCAACATCTTCTGTTGCCACAGGTATGTGATAATATGCAATGTAGTAAAAATGCACTTACCATGGATGTCGAATGCAAAATCTTTTATATGCGATATCAGGTACTGGTCAGGGATGGTTCTGGCATTGAGTTGTCTGTAGTCTTCACATGGATGCCAACCATTACTTTACTTTTCTTTGGGACAACATGCAGAGCAGATTCCCAGCTACTGCTTGAAAGGTGGCAGATTCCTTGCTTAAGCATGAATGAGAATTCCTGCTTCACGATTTTCAATTTATGAGGTATCAAACGGCGTGGTAGTGTGTGAAGTGGTGTTCCTGGTGTAGTTAATATACAGGGTGTCCCAGCTATCTTGTCCACCCAAAATATCTCTGTAACAATAACAGCTATTGGAAAACGACTTTCACCGGTATCAATGTATGGCTGGGGCCCATTAATGTACATATTTGGAAACATTCTAAAACGAAAGCAAATGTGTTTTTTAACACAAACTTATGTTTTTTTAAATAGACTTACTATATTTTTTCTTCAGCAATCCATAGCATGACAAATCACATAAACAATGGCGTTGATTGCATCACAATATTCCAATTACATCACGAGATATTGCGACGCAAAGTTGACGCTTGAAATACGTGAAACACGCGGCTAGCACTCGTCCTGAGCAGCATGGGGTTCTTGCCTGAGTCTCATGACGTGTGCTAGCCACATCCAAAAAAGATAAACTCCTCAGTGTCACACTATAGTCCCAAGTACTGACACCATACCTAACCAGATCCAAATTTGTTTTTACTATCTAGCACTTTTTCAGTTGTATCTTGAATGAGGGTAAATCGTCCCATCCCTATCCAAAGTAAACTGAAAGTAAAATTATCCCCCTTCTGAAACAGGAAAAACTGTCAGAATGTGTGTGGCTTACAAATGTTTAAAGAAAGCCATTCAAATGAATGATGGACAACTGATGGATCTTAAGACTTAGACTTTTGTACAAATTTCATTGTGGACTTTGCGAGGCCATTACACCTACAACCACCTAGTTAATTTGGAATACACTATCAGGAAAACCTTCACTCATTGCCAGACTCTCATTACCAATTTTTTTCAAGATTTAAAATTACTAAGACACCACATGGTGGCATTACGGGCTTTCTATGTTTAAGTAAGGGCCTTAAATTCTCACTTCTCTTGTATAATGACAACAAAGAATGTTAATTACAAGTACCACAAGGAAAGTCCATTCTTGTGTCCTCATTTGTTATTTCCAATTCAATGCTTTGATAATAGATGTAACCCACTTCTTTCATCGTCAAACAGTCCAGACACATCTGGACACTAATTTGCATAATGAACTATTTAAGGGAGTAGAAACAGAGCATTTCTTATGGCTAATTAAGATGCCAAGCTGACATGCCTGCCTCATATGCGTCAGGCACAACAGAAGTCCCTCCTTTTGCAACAGAAGTACCAAACAAAATTTCATGCTCTTTGATGCCTCTAGCTCTTTTTAGTGCCATCCTGTTACAACATTACAAAGCTCTCATACTATCCCACTTGGACTACTAAAGACAGATCTATTGTTTGGCAACCCTATCAGTGTTCCTTGTAGATCCTTTTCATCACTGCAGGGCCAGATTAACAATTGGCACATTTCAGACAAGCCCCAGACCAGAGATGGAACATCACCCACTTGCTTTTGAATTGCAGCTCCAACTATTACTTAGTTAAAAAAGTAAAAAAGATGTATCGATATCACTACATGTACACTCCGTACTCTCCAAACTAAACATGACATTTCTGAATCCTCTCTCACGATGGAAACTGCTTTATCCACAACTTTGATCCTATTGGAGGGGGGGAGGACACAAAACTTTTGTGGATATTTGTGTGACAAACAGGGACCAAGCAACTGTGGTACTTACTCCTTTCCATTGCTATATTAGCACTATTGTGGTCCTCCATCCTTCTTTGTCGTAATTGTCCTCCTCCTCCTCCTCCTCCTCCTCCACCACCACCGCACTAAGACTTGGGACTAGAATTGACCCACAATTTTTTCTTGCCTGTTTAAGAGGCAACTAAAAGAATTGTCATAGGTAGTGATGTATTATTTTTTGAAGTAATCAAGGTGTTTATGACTGAAATTCTTTGAGAAGCTTTACTGTTCACCTTGATTTAAAAACTTTTATTTTCCTTTGATTTTTTACTGTTTCCAGATATTGCACCTTCATAGCTTAGTGGTCAGTGTGGCTGACTGCCTTGTGAAGAACTCGGTTTCAATTCCCAGTAGTGACAGGATTTTTCCTTGTTAGGCGAACTGGAATGGACAGCACTCAGCCTAATGAAACCAACTCTACTGCAAGTAGAGTGCAAGTTAAAATAGCTATTTGAATTGAAAACATTTTAATTCCACAAATCTATGAAGATGACTGAGATAGTATAGCAAGATGGGGCACCACTGCATTTCCTCATGGAAGCTCATGGTTTTCTGGATAATCGCTTACCATATAACAAATAGTAGTTGAAACAAACCAAAATGGCACTTGTCACTTTTATTTGAAACTTGAGGTTATTTGCTAGAAAATGATTGTCTATCAATTCTGTTACATGTGTCAGTAAATTTCTATATCAGTTCCAATTTGTAAAGTTCTTTTTGATTCACCCTGAACACATGTGGTGTCTGTTCTTCCGTTAGTAGGTTTCTGCCGTTAATTGATGGTGTGACCTGAACCCACTTTGTTAGTTTGTAAGTCAACAGTTCCAACCCTTTAAACTTACTTGTTAATCTAACTAACTCACCAGTCTTTCATAATGATTAAGGGTCTAGGAGTCAGAGATGGAAGCTGAAGCTGCACCTCTTGCCACTTCACCCATCTCGTGAGTTTGTCACTTGTGAACTTTGTAAACAGTGAAACAGCATATCAACAAACACAACAGTACTAAAGTATGAATTCCAGAAAACCACAGAAAATTACAAATTGGGTGACATTTATAGCTGAACTGCAAATATCAGACAGCCACAGGAACAATAAATGTAATTTAAAGATACTGTAATAAAGAAAATCCCATTGATGTGGAAAAAACTTCTCCGAAACATGTTGGGTGAATAAAAAACAAAAATTGCATTTGCTCAAGGCAGAAATGCCTATCCTCACCATATGTTATAAAGTAAATACAAGAAACAAGAGCCTGAACCATGAAATAAGGTGCAGATGTAGATCATGTTCAGTTCTGTGCCTTCATAAGTTTTTCACTTTGAGGTACATGCAAATAATCAGTAGTAACTAGCCAGATCATTGCTTTCATAATGTTATCTCAATTGGTCCCTAAATTATGAACAAAAATCCAAGTCATGTTGCTAATGGTTCCTTCTGTTGAGGAGTGGTGGATTTCATGAAGAGGTTTCCATTAGAGGTCTGCATGTGCTGTCCATACTCACTTAAATGGGAAGGGACATGTAGTTTCCTGACAGTCCAGGAGATTTCAGTGTAGTCACTGAGCATACTGGGAGCAATTTAATCTGATTTTTATCATGCTCACCCAAATAAAGCGTTACCTTTTCATAATTCCTTACAGTCTTTGTAAAATTATGCAATTTATCTAACACCTGCACTTGATTGTCACTGAAAAGTGAAGTTGCTATGATATAGACAATACACTAAGGCAAGTGAAATGTAACTAAAAGTACAAAATACTATAGAAATGTTACTGATATTGGTTCAAGTCATTTTTCACAAGCAAACAGTGTTATTCAGTGGCATCAATGGAGTGCCCATGACAGTGAACTGAAGTGACAGTTTTATAGAAAGTGTCCTTTGAGACTTTAAACTGTTCCCAAAATTTTCTTTGCTGTTAAAAGCATTAGACACTACCATGCAGAAACATTCAATTCAATTTTTATTATCACATTACATGTCTCATACAATCAAAGATTGTGACAGAGGTGACTTGTCAAAATTACACTATATACAATACTATTACATATGGGCAATAAACTAACAACACATGTGGTGCTACATCACAATGAGGTATTTTAGAGGACCTACAATTGTAATGAACTGTTGTCATTCAAGAAATCTTCTACACTGTAGTAACATTTATCTTGCAGGTATTTTTCCAGATCTCTTTTGGTACTTTTGACATCTGAGTCATCCATAATGTTACATATTTTATTTACAGATTTCATGCCCATATAGTATGTTTTTTTAATACTATTTTAATCTATGGGTTGGTAACATGTAGTTTGCTCTATACCTAGTTTGATACTGGTGTGAGAAACAGTTGCCCTCAAAAAGTTATGGGTTTCTTTACTTTTGCAAATAAAGGTTTACAGTGTTGCTTTGGTTTAGCTCCCACCATTGCTTGAATGAACTTTTTTTGTAGTCTGAAAGCTATAAGTAAATTTGTTTTTCCAGACCCCCAGAAAATTATGCTATAACTAATAACTGAAACAAAATATGCATTATGTACAGTTTTCCTTACAGCTAAATCAGTGACACTATACAAAATATTCATAATATATACAAGACTATTCAGTCGACTCAGTATGCTGTCCACATGGTGACTCCACAACATGTTTTTATTTACTAATATGCCAAGGAATTTGACACTGTCTGCAGTGTCTAATTTTTTGTCCATATACCTTATTTCACTTATAGACTGTGCAGATTGTTTCGTGGTGAAGTGAACAGTTTCTGTTTTAGTAAGGTTTAATTTCAGATTATTATTTTTGACACATCCCTCTACTTCCCCAAGTGTTTTTTTTTTTTCAATATGACGAATTAGGTCTACCTCATTTTTACAACAGTCTATAGATGTTGAGTCATCTGCATAGAGGATGGTATCAGACTGGTCCTGGCTTGGCATATCATTGATGTAATACAGGGACAGTAGTGGCCCTAATACCGAACCTTGTGGAGTGCCTAATTGAATGTGTTTCCAGCCAGAGACAAATTTCTTGCTGTTGCTGTTAACAATTACTCTTTGCTTTCTGTTTGCCAAGTATGATGACATCCAGCTAAGAGATTTGCCTTGACAACTATAGAGTGCAAATTTTTCCATGACGAGGTTATGATTTACTGTATCAAAGGCTTTGGACAGGTCACAAAAGATGCCTGACACATACATTCTATCATCAAGACATCTGCTAACTTTTGTGACCAATTCGTTAATTGCATGGATTGTGCTGCGGCCTTTTCTGAAACCATACTGGTTGCATAAAATGATGTTCTTAGAGGAATTGTAATTTTTGATCTGATCACATGCAGCTCTTTCAAATATTTTTGAGAGAACTGGTAAGAGTGATATTGGCGTATAGTTACCCAATTCATCTTGTTTGCCTTTTTTATGAACTGGCAGAACTTCTGCATATTTTACTCAATCTGGGCAACATCCCTCATTAAAAGATTGCTTGATTATGAGGGAGAGTGGATGTGCAATAATGTGCCAAACTGTTTTTATTATTTCAGTGGGGATCTCATACCACCCCACGGATTTTGAATTTTTTTGGGACATTATGATTCTTATGACGTCTGAGATAGGAACATGAGAAAACTTAAAACCTGGGCCCTTTTTGTTCAGCACATTAGACTTTGTTTTTGGTGGTAAGCATTCACCAATTTCGTTACAGTTTATGTAAAATTCATTAAAGAATTCACAAATGGTACTGGGGTCTGTAACAGTTCTACCACTCGTTTTGCTACTTTAACTACTTTATTGAATTTTTTTGTATGTGCTTACATACTTAAGAAATTCAGGGTTTCAATTTACTTTTGCCTCCATATGCAGTTTCCTCTTAGTTATGTTAGACACTCTAAATCCTTTTGGTACCCATGATCTACACTTTTGGGACCTCAGTGTCATTGTTACAAAAGGGAAGCATTCATTGAATATACCTAGGAATTCAATTAAAAAGTTATTGTAATTTTCATCTGTGGAAGTGTGTTTGCTGACTGACCACTTGATTTGGCATAGTTTGTTACAAAATACATCCACATTTTCTTGACTGAAATTCCTAAATCTTTTCGTTGTGGAGGTTGAATTATGTTTTGGCAGTGATATGGATAGTGCTTTGTGGTCTGATACTCCTAAATCTAGAAGGAACTTTTCTTTTTCTTCATAATCGTAACTGCTTACAATGTTATCAATACATGTTGCAGAGGTTGCTGTAAATCTTGTATGCTTATCGAAATTAAGATTTAGTCCATTTTGTGGTAGGTTCTTTAAGTGTGAAGAAAATTTGTCATCGATTCTTACATCTAAGTTGAAGTCTGCTCATATAGCAATTTCCTTGTGCGGTTTCTCATTTTTTAATTTATGTAGCAATGTATCAAACTTATCTAAAAATACAGAACTTACATGGCACAACTAATTTGAGAACCCCAGGGGGCTCCAACTAGGAGATCGCACGCAGCGCCCGTGGGACCCCGAGCTGAGTGTGACATTGCTTCCAGTTACTTGTGTCAGGCCCCTGCTTTTATCTTTCCTGTTGGCCTCCCTTGGCCAACTCTTGTTTTCTTTGACCACAACATTATTAGTTTTTGAGGCTGGAGGGTGTCTTTCATTTTCCAAACCCTTCTTCTACAACAGGAGGGTAAACTCCAAAAACAAAAAAATCCTGATCCTCCAGGTTCGGGGTTGGCAAAATTCTATCAACCTGTTCCAGAAAACTAACAAGGTAAAAACGATATAACAAGGCCTCAGATAGGACGGATGAATGGAAATCGACCCAAGCAAGTGAATGGATGGAATAGTGGACTACAGATCGGAACTTGGAATGTTAGAAGCAGGAGCAATACGGAATATGACAAGGAAAGTAGAAAGGTACAAAATGGATGTAGTAGCTCTACAAGAAATTAGATGGCACGAAACTGACTCAATCAATGTGGAAAACTCAACAATTCTGTATGGAGTTTCAGAAGAAAACTATACACTGGAGATGGGTTTTAAGGTAAGGAAAGCCTTATGTAACCAGATACTAGACTTTCAGTCAGTAAATTCAAGAATCTCTCTTTTGACTATAGAACTGGGGGGACACAAGCTTGTCCTGATCAACTGTCATTCATCAACTGAAGGACGCCTTTTATGATGAGCTGAAGACTGCAAGTGACAATGTCCCAAAGGATCACTGTAAGGTGCTGTTAGGTGACATAAATGCCAAAATTGGAAAAGAACAAATTTTTCTTGGGACTATAGGGAAACAGAGCCTCCATGATGTAAGCAATGACAATGGAATAAGGTGCATCAGCTTTTCACTTCAAAAGGACTGTACATAAGTAGTACCAGTTTTGAAAGGATAAACATATACAGCGGCACTTGGATATCACCTGACAGAACAACTATCAACCAAATTGACCATGTGGCTATTGAAGACAAGTTCAAAAGATGGATCACAAATGTTAAAACAGCAAGTGGGGCAGAGTGTGGTTGCAATTACTTTTTTGGTCTAAATAAATCTAAGCATAGGATGGAAACCAAAATTAACTAAGAAATTACAAAAAGTCACCCATTTCGACTACAATAAATTAGTAACAGACAAAGGTTTACAGGAGAATTTTAGGATTAATCTGACTAATCGTTTTTTAACCCTGACCAATATTGCTACAGGTAGTCTGGATGCTGGAAGTCTTTGGGAAGGAATTAGAGATAAGCTAACAGAAACTGCAAAGGAAGTTATACCAAAGTGAATGAACAGAAAGAAAGTACGGTTTGATGAGGAATGTGAACTAGCTATATTAGAAAGAGTATGGATTCAAAGTGCAAGAGGAAGATATGAAGAAGGAAAAGAGTGATTTGATTAAGCACAGCATAGACCCAGGCTATACTCAAGAGGGTCAAGAAGAATTACTTCAAATACATAATGGTTGAGGCACAGAAAGACTTTCATGACAACAAATCTAAGGAATTATTTAGGAAAGTGAAAGCGATTAAAGGGGAAGGATAAAAACAACAGGGTTTTATAAAAGATAAAAATGGACAAGTTCTTGCAAACAATAATGACATAGCAATTATGTGGATGGAGTATTTTGATGAACTCCTAAACTGTGAGGAACCTAACGAAACCTTGGAATTTGACAAACCTGTAACTGTGGATCTAGAATAACCCCCTCCAACATTCGAAGAAATAAAAAAACACGTAAAAGAACTGAATAATGGCAAAAGTGCTGGAGAAGACAGTATTGCTGCAGAAATGCTAAAATCTGGAGGTGATTCTTGTATACAGAACATCCACAAGTTAGTCAGAAAGATATGGCAAGAAGAAGTGATACCTGAAGATTGGAAAGTGGCTTTTATTTGCCCAATCCATAAAAAGAATGACAAAATGCTATGTGACAATTATAGGGGGGATAGCATTACTAAATATTTCTTACAAAGTGTATTCAAAATGCGTGCTCTCATGAATTAAACCACTGGCAGAAGAGCTAATTGGCGAATAGCAAGGTGGGTTTCAACCGGGGAAGTCAAATACTGACCATATATTTTTTATTAAGCAAGTCTGTGAAAAATGTATGAATTTGATAAAGAAGTACACCTTCTGTTTGTTTGACTTCCAAAAGGCTTATGACAGTATTTGTTTAAGGCCTTGATTGAATTTGGTGTGTCCAAGAAACTGGTAAGACTTGTATCTCTATGCCTGGAATAACCAAGAGCAAAGATTAAACTGGGAAATAGAACCATGGGTAGTTTTTGAGTAACCACAGGACTAAGGCAAGGGGATAGTCTCTCCCCAATATTATTCAACCTAGTACTTGAGAAGATGGATAGTTTCAACCATCAGGGTATCCAGGTAGCAAATCGGAACATCACCCATTTAACATACGCAGATGATGTAGTCTTAATGACTGACACACACAAAAGAAAATTTGAAGATGCTAATGATGACCATGGAAAGCATAGCAAGCAAATTTGGACTGAAAGTGAACCCCACAAAAACAAAATACATGATAGTTGGTAGAGCCCTACACCCAGAAATTAACTGTGGAGAATAACACCTACAAAAGAGTAAAGGATTTTAAATATCTCGGAAGCATAATTTCAGAAAATTCATTGTCTGAAATGGAAATAAAGGCAAGAATTTAAGTGGGCAGTAGATGCTTGCACTCACTACACATTATTTTGACTTCCCGGAGCATATCACGAGCCCTGAAACTAAAGTTGTATAAAACATTATTTCTTCCTGTCATTCTGTATGCAGCTCACAGTTTTCAAAAGGAGATGCTTGAGGAAAATATTTGGACCTGTTAAAGACAACATAACAGGAGACTGGAGGAGAAGGCACAATATGGCATTAAAACAACTCTGTAGTGAACCGAACATTGTGGGCTTGATGAGAAGTAGAAGATTAGAATTGGCAGGGCACGTGGTATATATGAGTGAGGAACGATGTCTAGGGTGACCATGGAGATAATACCAATAGGCAAAAGACCACTGGGACTACCAAGAGAGAGGTGGATGGATGGGATAAGAGAAGACCTACAAAAACTTGAGGCCTGGATAAACTTGGAACAGATAGCGAAGAATCGCAATAAATGGAGAGCCTTGATTATATCATTGCACAGTCCACTGGGCCTGATTGCGTAAAGTAAATTAAGTAAGTAAGTACAACTAATTTGATGTGTGTGTACTTCCATTAACTGGTGGGATCAGAAGCAGACACACAACTCTACTGTGTCAGCCACAACAGCCAAGTGGCTGTCCTTCCCACCTCGATCAAGCACAGCCTGCACGCTCTGAGCATCCACACTTGAAGAAGCCAAGGTTGAGCACAGTGCACTTGAGTGAGTACGAGTGAGCAAAATATTTAAAATGCAGACCTCTAATTGACACCTCTTGGACTCAGTAAAAAGAATCAATGTTTCCTGGATACTTTATTTCTTGTGAATGTAATACAGATAGAGGTGTGTTCCAGTGTCTGTCCTGTAAGTGCCATATGACATTCTGCCCAGTAATGCTGGGCTGCCACATTATGCAGAGTGAACTGTCAGCAGTGGAGTCAGCTTCCTGAGCAGGTCTTGCAACACAAAGCCCAGTGGCCCGATGTGGCAAGACCTCAACAGAGGATTCAGTCCAATGACCTGTGGTGGCACTCTGCTGCCCCCTACTGCATTGGTGAATGGCTTTGTACCAATCCAGGAGTTGGCTGGTTGCATCCCTACTGCTGAGAATCACAAGGCCACAGTGCAGTCTGACTGGACCAGGCATCAAACAGCAGCCTCCAGGCAGCATATCAGTCATCTACCCTCTGGTGACATGGCCTTGTGGTACTGGGTGCTGTGACATTATTACATTTAATACAAAACAACAAGACATTATACACTTCTGAGCTCTGCTTGTTTATGCCTCATTGTGCCTAGCTGTGCGTATCTCAAACACTTCTCCTTCGTAAAATTATTTGTGAATATGGTGATTGGACTGCAGTGCCATCTACTTTTATAATACTTGGAATGATTGTAAACTAGAATGGCCTTTTGGACTATAATTTCTATTTCTCTGCTAGCTTAAAAAAATCCTTATGCAACTGCACTGATCAGCCAGAACATTATGACCAACTTTCCAATAGCTGGTATGTCTACCTTGGACACAAATAATAATGTCAACACATCTTGGCATACAAACAGTGAGGCCTTGGTAGGTCGGTGGAGAAGTCTGGTGCCACATCTGCACACACAAGTCACTTAATTCCCGTAAATTTCAAGGAGGGGGCGATGAACTCTGAAGCCACGTTAAATCACATCCCAGATGTGTTTGATTGGGTTCCACTCTGATTGGCTGGGAGGCCAGCATAACAACTGCAAATTGTCACTGTGTTACTTGAACTAATTTATCACACTCCTGCCCTTGTGATGTGATGCATTATTTTTTGAAAAATGTCATTCCCTTTGGGAAACATGTTTGTCCTGAAGGATCGTACATTGTTTATAACCATATCTGCTGCCATGATGCCTTGCATGAGATCCACTGGACTCGTGCATGTCCATGAGACTGTTCTTTAGAGCATAATTGAGCTGCCACTAGCGTGTCTCTATCCTGCAGTACAAGTGTCAATGAACTGTTCCCCTGGAAGATGGTGCCAGCTGCAATGTCCTGGATCTTGACCTTGTCATGGGTCCTCTGTATGGCAGTTAAACAGAATCCTTTCCTTCTCCACGATTATCGACGACAGACGTTCCTGTCATGGCTTCTTCAGTAACATTACTGTCCTTAGAGTCCTTGAACGAGAAGCCATTGTTGCCTACCTGCTCTTCAGGATCATAGTAAGGCTTCATGCGGACTTGAACAATGTTTTTGTCATTTCGACAACGGCTCATAATTCTCAACTTCATATGTGATGTCTGACAGGTGGCATATAACACGATATGGACCAAAGTATCGCTTCAATAACTTTTCTGACAGTCCAACCTTTCGTACAGGGGTAAAAATCCATACAAGATCTCCTGGGCTGTACACAATAGGTCGGTGCTTGTTGTTATACTGCTGATGGTCCTTATCCTGGGCGTCCATTGACCATATGTGAGCCAGCTGTCTTGCTTCTTCGACCCAGGTGATGAGCTGTTTAACATAGTCATCCTGGGTGTCGTCCGGTTGGAAAGGGAACAGCGTATCCATTGTCGTCTCACCTTCACGACCATGGAGCAGGAAAAACGGAATGAAGCCTGTGGTGTCTTGTCTTGCTGTATTGTAGGCAAATGTCACGACTGGCAGAATTGTATCCCAATCCTTCTGCTCAACATCAACATACATTGACAGCATATTGGCTAACGTCTTGTTAAAACATTCCGAAGACCATTTGTCTGAGGATGGTATGCAGTTGTCATTCTGTCGACAATGTCGCACCGTGACATTACCTCTGATGCTAGTTTTGACTGGAATACTTTTCCACGATCAGATATCATGACACATGATGCTCCATGCTTCAAAATAATGTCTTCTATAAGGAATTTAGAGATCTCTGGAGCTTCTGCAGTCGGCACATGTTTGGTG
Source organism: Locusta migratoria (assembly GCA_026315105.1). NCBI lineage: Eukaryota > Metazoa > Arthropoda > Insecta > Orthoptera > Acrididae > Locusta > Locusta migratoria. Next base: position 328,120,552 of record CM048747.1, on the reverse strand, counting down.
ACAGCATAGTGTGTGAGGTAGTCAGTGCAGACTATTATCCATTGGTTACCGGTTGTCGACTTTGGGAACCTCCCTAAAAGACCAATACCAACTTGGTGGAATGGAACTGCTGCCAGCGGAATTGGTACGAGATGCCCTGGAGGTAATTGTGGCACATGCTTCCGTCGCTGGCACTGTTTACAATGACTCACATAGTGCGTGACAGATTGGTAGAGGCCTTTCCAGTAATACCTGCATCTGATTCTATCTAGGGTCTTCATGAATCCCAGATGACCAGATATTGGAGCATCATGGAAATATTTGAGAATAGCTTGATGGAGATGAGCTGCAATGACCAGTAGCCATTTGGGGCCCAGTGGCTCATAGTTGCTCTTATACAATGTTCCGTATATAAGTTGGAACTCTCCGTTGGTCGGTTCTCCTTTCTCCAAGGCCTCTATCGTTTTTAATAGTGCTGGGTCTTCCCTGTGTTCAGCTGTAAAGTCATCTAATTCAATGAGGACTGAAACTTCATTCATGCCGTTGTGTTCCGCTAATGGATTCCTCGATAGGCAGTCGGCATCCTTGTATTTGTGCCAATTCTTGAATACCACTGTGACATCGTACTCTTTGAGTATTAGTGCCCATCTTGCTAGTCAACCTGATGGATCCTTCAAGCTAGTCAGCCAACACAATGAATGGTGGTCTGTCATGATGGTGAATGGTTTGCCGAATAAATACGGCTGGAACTTTTTGATAGCCCAGATAACTGCGAGGCATTCTTTCTCAGTTGTAGAGTAGTTTATCTCGGACCTTGTGAGTACTCTTGACGCATAAGGCTATCACTTTTTAGTGCCTTCCTCAACTTGTACAAGCACTGCACCAATCCCATAACCACTGGCATCTGTGTGAAGTTCCATTTCCGCATTCTTGTTATACAAGGATAGCACTGGTGCATTAGATAGAGCCTCCTTAAGTGGCCAGTAAAACTTGGCATCTCCCTGCAGAAGTTCTTGTAATGGACGTGCCTTGTTACAAAATTCTTTTAAGAAACGTTGGTAGTATGAGCACAGCCCGAGAAAACTTCTCACATCACGAATGTGCTGAGGTGTTGGAAATTCTGTGACTGCCCTTACTTTGTCTGGATCAGGACAGACACCATCTCTGTTGACTAGGTGCCCCAGGATTTTTATCTCTTAGGCGACAAAGAGGCACTTCTTTGGATTGAGATGGAGTCCTGCAGCCTGAACACACTTCAATGCAGTTGACAGGGGCCTCAGATGTTCTTCAAATGCTTTTGAGAAAATGACAATGTCATGTAAATAGCAAAGACACATTGTCCACTTAAGGTGTTGAAGCAAGTTGTCCATCATGCATTCGAATGTGGCTGGAGCATTACATAATCCAAATGGCATTACTTTGACTTCATAGAGGCCGTCAGGTGTAATAAAAGCCATCTTCTTCCTGTCAGCTCTGTCAACCTCGATTTGTCAGTAACCTGTCTGCATGTCCATAGTTGAGAAGTATGTAGCTCCTTTCAAGCAGTCTAAGATGTCGTCAATGTGCGGCAGTGGGTAGACATCTTTCTTTGTGATTTTGTTCAGCCACCAATAGTCAACACAGAATCACCAAGTGCCATCCTTCTTCTTTACAAGGACCACCAGAGACGACCAAGGACTCTCCAAATGTTGAATAATGTCATTGTGCAAGATCTTCTCCACTTCCTCCCGAATTATCCGTCTTTCAGCTGGTAACAGTCTATACGAATGCTGGCTAATTGGTGGATGATCCCCAGTATTGATATGATGCCCTATCATGGGCTGTTTCATCTGAATTTTCCCCTGCTGAGGTATGAACGCACCCAAAGATTGACGTAGTATAGCTAACACCCGCTGGGGTTGTTCCTTGGTCAGTCTGGGCCCTATTGACAGTTCCATGTTTCTTTCCTCCAGCTTGTTGTCTGTACTAACAGCAGAGCAGGGGTCCTTGTTGATGATGTTGAGCTCACCATCCTGGATTGGTTCAGCTGTCCCGATACACATTCCTTTCGGGATAAGTTGTGACTGCTCGTGACAATTAGTGATCCAAATCTCTCCTCAACATCCGGTAATGCTTATGATAGCTGCTGGTATGTAAATTTCTTTGGTGAGCCTGATAAACTTTTTACTATGAACAAGCACTTAACGGTTTAATCGCTCATCTGTGTTTGTGATTGAAACTCTTCACATTGTCAACGGAGGGATCGTCACATTGTCAACGACAGATAACTTCCCAGAAAATTCTGTATTACATGTACCCGTCAGAACAACTTCTTCAATTTGCAGCTCAGTTCTTCCACTGTCAATGATAGCTTTGGATGCCTGAAGAAAGTCCCATCTGAGGATAAAATTGTGACTACATTCTGTTAACACAACAAATTCAAATGGCTGGGTCCTGTTGTTGATGGTTATTCTTGCGACACAAGTTCCTGCTGGCTGGACGTACTTTCCATTCACGACCTTCTGCACAGCTGCCCCCTTATCACCGAACATTGTCTTCTTTAGCGTGCAGTGGTAATTATCTGACAATACAGAGAAAGACGCTCGTGAATCAACAAGTGCCCGGACAGGTTGGTCGTCAATTATGACATCGATGAGATATCCCGATATCTTAGCAACTGTTGTCCATGGAGGATTTTCATCTGCGGCAGCCTCACCTCAATAGATGGTCACCTCACTTAGTTTCCCTGGGCGCGGTGGCTAGGGGAGCGACTGGTACCTCTGTACGGCAACGGTGAACGGCCGCGGCGCGTCGGGGAGCGATCTCGTCTAGGGTATGGTGAAGGGCTTCTTCCCATAGGTCAACTGAACTTATCAGGCAGATGACTGCCTGGGATAGAATGGCTCTGATGGCTGACATCTTGCGGCAAAATTAGTGTCAAATACTCGGCTTCTGTCTCTGCAGTAGCATACGACTTGTCCAGGGCGCCCACAGTGGAAACACAGTGGTGTGTTGTCTTCTGTCCTCCAGACGTCTGTTCTTCTGCGGGGCATCATAGTTGCTGGGGATGTTGGTTGTATCACGTCGGCTGGTTCAAGGACTGCCGTTTGGTGGCTGCAGTCATAGCAGGGCGATGCCATTCTTAACGTCAGTTGCGATTGGTGGGGCAGACAGGAGCTATTGCCTGAAATACCTCTTCCTCAGCAGAGTCAGCTCCTTCATCACTTACTGGGCTTACATCCATGGCCATGACCTGATGCTCACTCGGTCTAATAGTCCCAGCTGCCATAAATTGTTGCAATTCTTCTCTCACATTTTGTCATATGAGAGAAGCGAAGTCATGCTGACCTTCCACAACAGCCATACGGACTACATTAGGGAGTCTGTCATACTTCTTTCGTCCAACCCTCCTTTGTTGCATCTCTTCAATACGCTGGCACCACTTAATGAACTCTTCCATCGTAGCGACGTCTTTTATCAGAAGAGCTTGGTACATGTCTTCTGAAATACCCTTCATCAGGTGCATGATTTTGTCAGCCTCAGTCATATTCAGATTCACTATATTACACAGGGCCAAAACATTCTGTATGTATGACTGTGTCGTCTCACCATGTCATTGGGCCTGGTACTTCAGTTGTTCTTCCACCAAGCAGATTTATCGCTGCCGGTCTCCAAACGTCCTCATAAGTTCCTCCTGGAACGTCTCCCAGTCTTTCAACTTGTCTTCGTTGTTTTCAAAACGTTGCTGGGCTGTTCCGTCCAGGTAGAAATAAATGTTGTCCAAGCACATCGTATGATCCCACCTGTTGTACTTGGTGTCTTGGTCGAACCCTTTTAGCCATTTGTTGGGGTCCTGTCCAGTGTCCCCAGAGAACACCGATGGGGGTCTTATGTGCAGCTGGCTTATTGCTGGTTTCGTGTCGATGATTCTTCTGATGATACAGATTTTTGGAAGGATGTACTCAGTAAATCCTGTGTATTCCGGTTTCAGTCCCTGTAAGTGACAGCTCTTACGTTGCTTAATCGGAGCCATGGTGATGCAGCTGTTGCACAGGATACCCGGCACCTTCACCAAACAATGTCGCATTGAAATGGAAGCAGGTTTGACTTTGAAGGCAACTGAACACAGCACTTATACTGATAGCACGTTTATTACAAACTTAACATACATGCAGCACTGACTGCCGCTCGGGCAGAGTGCTGAGCTATTTATACACAGACAGAATGTACCAGACATTAGAAGAACAGTTAACATAAGAAGCAAGCAGAATTTACAAGTGAACATAAGAAAGATGTAGAACATTCTGGAATTGTTAATTACAAAGAAATAAATTTTTGCCAGTGGGCGGGATTGAACCGGCGACCTCCAGCAGCGCAGTTGGTTCCGCTATCCCCTGCACCATGCTGGCAGTCGGTGTAGGTGGTCTCTCACAGCAGTATTGGGGAACCATCAGACCATGGAACACTTTGACATTGCACCAATGTCCAGTGACAATATTTCAGTTGCAGTTGTCAATGTCATGATGTTAACATTGGCATACATATGGCTCATCAGCTGCAGCGACCCATCGTCAGGAGTGTTTGATGCACTGTGCCTTCAGACACACCTGCACTCTGACCAACATTAAAGTCTGATGTTGTTATGCCACAGTTCGCCACCTACCCTGTTTTATCTGTCTGCCCAGCCTAAGATGTTTGACTTCTATAATGAAGGATGGGCATCCAACCCCTTGAATTTTGGACATAGTTTCACCTTGGTTTTGCCACTTGTTGAAGACACCAACACTCAAAAAGTCATGCAGCTTCTGAAATATGCTGAGCCTCCAAGCCATCACAATCTGCCATCAGTCAAACTCAGCTCACTGATCCTACATGCACAATGTGTGTGTCTGACTAGCAGTCATTCCTTATCAGTTGAGGATGCTGACACCCTGAGTAGGTCTGTATTGATAGTGGCTAGGTGGTATAGTGTTCTGGCTGATCAGTGTGGATTGTACTATTACATTTTCTTATATGCTATTTAATCTAAAACTTAGCAGTTTCGCTTGGCTTTATCTTGGGTTCCAATTCTAGTTCTAGTATGCCTGGAATCTAGTTCACTGGAATTTGGAAAATAACTAGTTCCATACTTTTTCTCATTCCCCTCTTCTTTATGTGGACAATGACTACACCCAGGACAGAAAGTGACACTATGGAAATAGCCAACACAGTGGCAAAATCATTTCTTTATTCCGCTGTCCATCCAAATATTGGTCTATATGTTGCATTAATGTTTCATGAAGATTCATCTTTCTTGCTATGAACAAGCCTGTCGATAGGCTGAATTACCCAGGCCCCAGGTTATGATTAAGAACAGTCAATTTCATGCCAGTCAGTTGTTTGGGTGATACAACTGAGGTTGTGAAATTGTCTTAATCCAGAAGTGGTGACAAGTAGTCATAAAGTAATTCCCTCCATAAAAAAAAGGTCCCATTTATTAGCAACCCACTCCTGAATGACCCCAGCAACTTCACTGTCATTATCCTCTTGTTTAAGGTGGATTACAACTCACGTGCCTACTTAAAGTACCTCTCAGGCCTAACCACTTCCTTTACACAATTTCATCCATTTCTTACTGAAGATGGGTTTTTAGACTCTTTTACTACTCCTGTTTTGACAGTTCATAGTTCTCCTTTATACCACTTCTGTTTTCTCCATTTCCTCCTACTCCTGTCATCATAATTAGTAACACCTGCTGAACTGATTAACTTCTTTAACATCCCCCACTGAATTGAACAAGCATGAACTAACTATGAGGCAATAGTACCAAGCCCATTTCCACATACTATTAAAAAGAAGATAGAAATGTAAAATCTCATTCCATTTGTCTTTTCTTCCACCGACACAAAGTTACAATAAAAATAAAGATTTTCATGCTTGGGATCCATGACCAGCTCCAGATATTGTCCCAGAGATAACAAATTCACCTCTCCAGCTGTTGTTATGAAGCCTGCTGATTGTCTTCCCACATCTCTGACACTTCCTGTGTGCTTCTCACACACTAGTCTCCAAAGATTAAAACCACTTTGTCATTATTACTTCCCTAGCTAACACTACTACTTTGGCATGCAACTTCTTCACGTTTCAACACACTGACTCCTTCACAGTTTTCATAAGTAGACTTCTGTAATAATAATAATATGGTTTTCTGTTCCACAGGACCTAATTGAGGAGTAAGACTCCATGGTCAAGGAACAAGTCAATACATGAAGTTTGTAGTGGTACAAGCCACTTTCCCCCACTTCTTCAATACCTTGAGATACCCAAATATTTACCAATGAATGTTAGTGAATTGATTAGGCATGATAGGAACAGCAGCTGCTGCCAGAATCTGTTTGTTTCAGATTCTGGAGGTGGTGGCAGCAGGAAATGGCCTCAGATATTATGTCTACCCAGTCAAAGATATATATTGAAGTTCCATGGAGAAAATGTGTGCTTAGACGATTGCTAAGAAGAAAAAGTTGTTGATTTTGATTTGTATTCCGTGTCTGACGTTTGTCAAGATATTTGTGTCATATTCCTATGTACTAATTGGTAGAATAACTCCTTGAATATAAATAAATATGGAGTTAAAAGTACTTAGAGGCAGAGCTATTGCTGGACCTCATTGCTTCAAGATTTTCATATTTCGAACCTTAAAAGAAGTTTTAATAGTTGAATTTCAATCTTCATAAGGAAGAACTGTCAGCTTGGAATTCATTCACTGGTAAATTACTAAGCATCTACAAACATAGAACTATCACACTGCTTATGTTGAAAGTCAATCAACTCAGGGTCAGATAGCCATGATAGTTCAAGGTTAACACAATAATGGTAATAAAATTTTTTAAAGTAGTCCTATGAACATGACACTTAAGACTAAGTGAAAAGAATCAATAAAGAAAAAAAATGAATTAGCTTAATTGCTTAATTTTTCTAGGAGTTCCTTGACAGAATAAAAGGAGTGAGTCAAGAGGTAACTCTTCAATTTAGATTTGAAAGTGTGTGGGTTAGTGTTAAGATTCTTTAGTTCTTGTGGCAGCTTATTGAAAACGGATGCTGTAAAATACTGCACACCTTTCTGTACAGATGTCAAGGTGATGTGATGCAAAGGTAGATTCAACTTCTGTCTAGTATTCAGTGAGTGAAAGCTACTAGCTCGTGGGAATAAGCTGATATTATTAACAACAAATGACGTTAAAGAAAAAACGTATTGTGATGCCAGTGTCAAAATTCCCAGACTACTGAAAAGGGGTCGACATGAAGTTCGTGAACTTACACCACATATCGCTCGAACTGCCTGTTTCTGAGCCAAAAATATCCTTTTTGTTTCAGTCAAGTTACCCAAAAAATAGCACCAAATGTCATAAGTGAGTGGAAGTAAGCATAGTACACTACTTTTCGTGATGACAGATCACTTATTTCAGATATTGTTGTAATGGTAAATAAATCAGAATTTAGTTTTGGAAAAAGGTCCTGAACATAGGCTTTCCACGATAGGTTACTGTCTATCTGAACACCTAGAAATTTAAACTGTCCAGTCTCACTTATCATATGCCCATTATGTGTAATCAAAATGTCAGCTTTCATCAAATTATGTGTTAGAAATTGTAAAAACTGAGTTTTACTGTGATTTACCATCAACTTGTTATCTACAAGCCATCAACTTATCTCTTGAACTGCATTATTTGATACTATGTCAATATTACGAACAACATCCTTTACTACCAAGCTGGTATCATCAGCAAACAAAAATATTTTACCATCATCTGTTATACTTGAAGGCATATCATTTATATAAATAAGAAACAGCAATGGTCCCAAAACAGAACCTTGGGACAGCCCACACTTAACTGTGCCCCATTGCGATTGTACGACATAGCCGTTTTCAACACTGCGGATAATTACCTTTTGTTGTCTATTATCAAAGTAAGAGGTGAACCAGTTGTGAGCTACTCCTCGTATTCCTTAATGTTCCAACTTCAGCAACAATATATTGTGATCAACACAATCAAACACCTTTGTTAAATCAAATAAGACGCTTAATGTCTGTAGTCTTTTATTTAACCCATCAAGTGCCTCACAGAGGAATGAAAATATAGCATTTTATAAAACCAAACTTTACATTTGACAACAAATTACGTGAACTGAAATGATCAATTAATCTTAAATATACAGCCTTTTCAATAACTTTAGAAAAAACTGATGGCATAGAAATAGGTCTATAGTTGTCTACATTAGCCCTTTCTCCTTTTTTTATAAAGTGGTTTCACTACTGAGTACTTTAATCTGTCAGGAAACTGACCATTCTGAAAGGAAAAAATGCAAATATGGGTTAGTACTGGGCTAACATATGGAGAACAGGACTTTAGAATTCTGCTAGATACCCCATCATATCCACAAGAGTCCTTACTCTTTAGTGATTTAATTATTGTCTCTATCTCCCCTATGGAAGTATCGTGGAGGACCATTTCAGATAACAGCTTCAGAAAGGCATTTTCTAAAAATGTTATATGATTACCTGTAGAAACTAGGGTTCTGTTTAGTTCACCTACTATATTCTGAAAGTGATTATTGAATACAGCACATATATCTAACTTGTCAGTAACAGAAACATGTCTACTATGCACTGACATTATATCTTCTATCTGCTGCTGCCAACCAGACACTTCCTTCATGACTGAGCAGATGATTTTAATTTTATCCCGAGAGTTTGCTATTCTTTTTGCATACCACATACCTTTTGCCTTCTTAATGACATTTTTCAGAACCTTACAGTACTGTTTGTAATGAGCTACTGCATCTTCATTCTGACTGCTTCTAACATTTTGATACAATTCTCACCCTGTTCTACATGATACTCTTATCTCCTTTGTCAGCCACCCTGGCTGCCTGTTACTGGAAGTACCCTGTTTTGAGCGTTCTAGTGGAAAGCAACTTTCAAACAGTGTAAGAAATGTGTTCAGGAAAGTATTTTATTTATCATATGCATTATCAGCACTATAAAATCCTGCCATTCTTGCTCCTTAATTAGGCTTAAAAAGGTCTCAATTGCAACTGGATTAACTTTTCTAAGTAGTTGATAATTATGTTTAACATTTGATTAAGAACAAATACTTCTTAGAATTAAAAATTGGGCATCGTGGTCTGATAAGCCATTTACTATTCTGCTGACAGACTGCCCCTCTAATAATGAAGAATGAACAAAAATATTATCAATGGTAGAACTGCTACTGCCTTGCACTCTCATTGGAAAAAATACTGTTTGCATCAGGTTATAGGAATTAAATAGATCTAACAGTTGACTTTTTCTTGAGCTATCACGTAGACAATTAAAACTGAAATCTCCACACACAACTAAATTTTTGTACTTCCTATAAAGTGAACCCAGAACCAATTCCAGCTTGGGCAAAAACATTTTAAAATCTGCATCAGGAGACCTATAAATAACAACAATTACTAGTTTTTTTTAGTTTCAGTAACATTAACAACTCCTGCACAACATTCAAATATCTTTTCTGTGCATTGTTTAGAAAAATCGATTGACTCCGATGAAAAATCATTTTTAACATACATGGCCACTCCCCCACACTGCAAGGAACTCCTAGAGAAGAAGGCAGCTAACCTGTATCCTGACAAAGGAAGTCTCTGAATAGTCACATCACTTAAAAAGTGCTCTGAAATACCAATAATGTCAGAGTCAACATCAATAAGCAGTTCATTAACTTTATCTCTGATACCCTCTATATTTTGATGAAAAATAGTAATTCCCTTATTACTTGGATTCTTAAAATTTGTCAAAAGTGGTTCCTTTTTTTAGAGAGATTTTCTTTAGCAGGAATACCTATCAGCTGTCCTCAGTCTAAAAGAGGTGCAGCCCTAACACCAACTACTACAGGAATTTTTCCATGAGTGACACCCCCACCCCCTACTACACTGTCACCTATGAGCTTTGCCAAGCTCCCCTTCCCATACCTATTGAGCTGCAGACCGTGCCTAGTGAAATCCGACCTTTGGATAGTCTCATTTGGCACCATTGCAATGTGACCCATGCCCTCCGTCATCAGCACCCCCTCAAGCCTCATGTTAATACGCCTGACAGCTGTATTAAGATGAGGCCTGTCATGGTGCTGAAACAGCTGCATGAAATGCACATTCGTGCCTCCAGTTTGAGTTGCCATTCTTTCCAGATCACTACCTATATCATACTCTCTGTCCCTATCAAGACTATTCCTGGCCCCACCCACTATAACTACCTGATCCTCTTTTGAGAAATTCCTACATAAGTCCCCTATGTTGCAAGTAACCTGGGCTAATCCTGCACTAGGCTTCACTATACTGGTGACCTGGTACTCACTCCCAAGATCTTCCTGCAACTGTTGGCCAACACCTCTGCCATGAGAACTGCCTAGCAGCAGAACCTTCTTCTTCCTAAGAGACCTATATACATATTTTGGCTTCCTATCAGCTGAAGTCTGCTGCATACGTCCTACACCTACAGCTACATGAGGTTCATCTCCACTCAACTCTGACAGTTGGTCAAACCTATTTGTAACTTGCAACGTGAAGCTATCTGAATACCTCCTCCTAGCTACCTTCTTGCCAACTGCCAGTTCCCATTCCCCAGCCCTCCTTCCCCTCCTCAGCCTACCTAGTTCCTCTTCAGCGTTTTTCAACTGCACCCGAAGGGCGCAGATCAAACACTCCTGCTCCTCTATCATTTTATTTCACTGCATATCCTACAATTCCAGGAGAGAACCTCACCACAGTGTCCACTGGCTTCCCCATTACATTCCCCGTCATGAAAATACTTACTACAAATCCTACACTGCAGCCCACTACACATGACCCTACGACAGAGCACATACTTTTCACTCATGGTAAAATTTTACAATTACTTGTTAAGAAAAACAGGACGTCTGCATTATGTAAGTTACTTTTCTACAAAAGAACAAGGAAGTACCTTAACTACAGCAAGCAACAAATCTCAGTCTCTACAAATCAAGTAACAACAACAACTAATACTCCAACTACTAGTATAAAAAAAGAGTGAATAACACCACCACAAAAAACTTTTCACTGTTACTTGTATAAACAAGAACAAAGTCAAGCGTCACTAATAAACTAACTAAACCCAGTGAGAGCACAAGAGTTATCATATACTATAAATAAAAACAGCAAGAAAACGCCAGTTCAAAAGTACTAAATTTAATAAATAACTAGCGTACTAACACCTTTGAAATCTACTAACATTAATAATGTAGTCAAATTCACAAACACTTATTGGAACTTATCTTTCAGAGACCGCTACGGCTGGAACTGCTCACCACCAGATGTAAACAAAGCACTAAGATGCCGATACCGATGCCGGTGCACACACAAACACAAAATAAAAAACACTCAAAGCAAATATGGCACAACAAATGCTAAAATGACTGACGATCCTCTACTAGAACACTTCTAGATTAAATATTATCAAGAATAACAGTTAAAATAATTATATTAATCCTAAAACTATATAAAAATAGAGAGGACGTGCACAACAGTCCAGCACTCGTGACGCCACGCTAAAGAAAATTTGTTGAACTAACCTCACCTCTTCTGAAAACACTAGAATTTTCACCGTCTTCTTCTCAATTTCCCACAAATCCATGTATATTCCTAAATTCTTCTGCTGCTCCTTGGAGCAATCCATGATTTCTCACAGCTTGCTGGAAGCTGTTGAGTGCAACATCCATCACCCTCATCTTTTTCAGCATCTCCCATGCACTGACCATCATCTGTATCACTCACCAATGATAGGTTATTGTTAGGTCTTCTTGCCTTGCAAAGATCACCCCACCTTACAGGTATTGATTCTATGAGGCCCCCACTGTGGTTATGACCAGTAACATGGTCACTGTCTATTTCATCCTTCTTTGGGGTCAGGGACGCCTCCCCATAAAAGCTCACTACTTCCCTGTGGTAGTAAATCTCAAGCTATCATGCACTACACTATACTCATCATAATATTGCTTCTTAATGCTCCACCCTGCCTCCTCATTTTCAGCTGTGTGTCTTTTCTTTGCTTTCTGCTTCTGTTTCAACTCCATAAACCCTGGAATGACCTCCAGACTTCCTGTAAATGGTCTTACGCAATTCACATGCACAACTAACACCTTTGTCAACAACTGAATACTGGTGACTTAGTCTCCACCATTTAATATTGTCTTTGGCATTTAGCAGCAAACTTCCTCCCCTCCCCTTTCAGAGCATAGATTGTTGACAACATTACCCACTGACCAAACTTATACTGTGGCATTATCGCCACACAGTTATCTGCCTCTCCCTGCTGATTTGGTATTAGCACTGTGCACCATGGTCAATATTTCCTTAATCACTCTCATGAATCCTTTCAAAGGTTTGTGTATCTTTCACTTACTGCCTTTTAAAACATCAAACTGTGATGGCATTTTACACCCATCCTGATTTGCAATGTTGCTTTGAGTTGTGTGCTAAGACCACATATATGAAATGTGTATCCCAATTAGCATAGTGAGAGTCCTTATAGTATTCCAACATCTTTACTATGGTTCTGTCCATCCATTAGCTTGAGCAAGCACATGATTTATCTTTAACTTCTTCACACAAAACGGCTTATATAGTTCCTTAAATAAATTAGACATAGTTGGTTCCTCGTTCAGTTCTTCAGTGCTTCAGGTACCCAGAACTTCAGTGTCATATTGGTTACTATTTATTACATCATTGTTACTGCTTGCTGATCCATGATTGAGGCTACTTCAAAGTATTTAGAAAAATTCTATATAACAGAGAGTACACACCTGTCCTGTACAGGTGTTCTGCTGAATGAACCTAACATGTCAATACTGCATAACTGTAACTGTCTATATGCTTCAGGAAGCCTCAGCAATTGTACCCTTGCATCAACATATGTCTACTCTTTGCACATGCTGTAGGTACTTTGGCACAAATTTAGGGTTCTCACATTATTTTTAATTAAATTAAGAACATTTTTCAAAACAATTCACAAAACTTCAGGACAAATGCATAAAAATCAGGACATTCTAGAATTAATGACAATATAAGTAAATTAATAATTTATTATCACACAATCTAGCATGTTGCTGAAGTAAGATAACAGCAGTTGTACAGTTTGGATGTAAAGATGTTCACAAATTTCACACATTTTGCATTGAAGCTAATGCAATAGACTAGTATTTTTCAACCTTTTTGACTGCGCAACCCCCTTTAAAAGTAGAAAACTTCAGGCGACCCTCCCCCCCCCCCCCCCGAAGAATTGTAATGAAACTACGTCAGTGCTTTCAATTGCCACTTATTTAATTTTCATTCTGTTGATATTAGAGTAATCGAAAAATGAAGGGCACTGCGGAAGAGGCAGACGCTGCTGAAATAGGGAGGGGGGATGGTCAGCTGGTCCATAGGAGCGCATTTACGCTTGCTTCTGTCACTTGTCTGAGTGCAGTCACCATTATTGTCTCTTTGCTCTTTGTTCCGAGCGAGCAAAAAAATAGATAATTTCTGAAAGATTTACACAGCCCTCCACGTCAACTCCAAGTAGCAGTGGTGGAAGCAAACCAAAGTAAAAAAATAATAATAATGCCGCAAGAGATCACGAACACCAACTGCCGGCGTGGCGCAGGGGATAGCATCACGGACTGCGGAGCAGAAGATTGCCGGTTCAATCCCGCCCACCGGCAAAAATTTATTTCTTTGTAATTTACAATTCCAGAAGGTTCTACATCTCTCTTATGTTCACTTGTAAATTCTATTGCATTGCAATGTAACAATAATAATAAAATAATAATAATTTATGGTGACTATTATTTGAAGTATGATTTTACCGTCTCAAATAATAAACCTCAAAGTATAATTTGTGGTGAAGGATTGTAAGGAGTTAATGCTATAGACTACAACAAAACATTCCAAGGAAGCTGGTAAACCATTGGGTTCTACAAGAAGAAACTGAAAACCCTTCTCCAACAACAAGCTACTCTGAATCAGGCAATAAAAGATTGTTATTATTCATTGACTATATTATATTATTATGTATAAAAAATAGAAATCAAATAACAGGTGCATCAATAGACAATAAATAAATAAATAAATAAAACCACACACACAAACACAAGATAAAAGCTTTTGCAACCAATGGCCACTTCTTCAGAAAAAAAGAGGAAGGAAGAAGGGGAAAAACGGAAGGATACTGGTTTTAAGGGAGTGGAAGAGGAGGCATTCCAATCCCAGGAGTGGAAGGACTTACCTTAGGGGGGAAAAAAGGAAAGGTATATTATTAAGTAGATATTTGATTCTCTTATTTAACAATATTATTATTTGATTTTAGGTATCCAGTATCAACAAGAAAGCATTTTGAGCTACCTACCGAGTCACTAAGGCAGGGAAGGCACATAGAGACGCCGAGGATGTTATTTTGCCAGCAGTGTGGGATATAGTTGACATTATGTTTGGTAAGGAGGAGGATAACAAGCTAAAAAGCATACCACTGTCTGATAATACCACTGAAAGCAGAATAAATGACATGGCTGTTGACATTTGAGAACAGTTGGTAGCAAAATTAAAGAAGAGCCCATATTTTGCCTTGCAGTTCGATGAATCTACCAATGTTTCAGACTGTGTGCAATTTATGGTATTTGTGTGCTTTGAAGCAGATGATAATATCATGGTAGAGCTTTTATTTTGCAAAGCACTTTATGTTGGTTACTGACAACAAATCTAAAATGCAATTTATAAATAGGTATTTCAACATATGAGTAAACATGAGTCTACGAAGTTATGAAAGCTTTCCAGAGTGTAAAAAATAATTTGTAAATTCATCGAGGAAGCCGGAGTTACCGAAAACAACATTATGGCACTACGAGGAGTGTCACAAACAGTACAGTTGAGTACGGCATCTGTGTTGTCAGCCAAAATTGCTACAATATTTTTCTTAAGATCAAATTTTTCCAACAGCTCTACAACATATGAAGTCAGGATCTCTGCAGTTTCAGTGCCAGTGTTCACTGTATCCAACACTCTTGCTATGATGCCTTTATCTGGATCATAAAAATCGAACCATTAAAGGAACCTGCTTGAAATATGCAGGGCTGGAACAATCTCTCATCACTGAAAAAACGGAACTTACCTCAGATCCTTCATTATTTGTTCCAAAGCAAATAACACATTCACGTTCATGATAATTAATCTTGTTTTCATCTGTGAGTACGAGAACAGTAATTATGTCAGTGATGCAGCCCATGGACTTAAAACTGTGGTTATGCGTAACTGACTGGTACACAAATGTGGCTTCTTGCACTGAAAGTTGCTTATCCAGTTTTGAAACCATCTTTACTGTGAAGTAATTTTCCATTTTTTATCTTGAACAGTTAGCGTGCAGCACAACTTTCTTTGACTGACTTCACATGAGTCACTATGTTCGTACATCCTCAGTGTCTTAATGCTGAATTTTGCACCACAAACTATACCCTCAGCATTCTCACCATGTCCTTTAATAAATGTAAAATCTTGCTGATTAGTTTGCAATTATACTTTCCCATGATTAACTTACGTAAGAGATAAAGTTTATCAAAGTCACTGCCGCCATCACTACAAACAGTTGAAGGTGAGAATGAAGTTGTGGGTCTTTCACGGGGTGGGAGCCCCAGAAAACACACTTGTCTGCATAACAACACTTTTATTAACTTCGTTACAAAAGCATTGATACAGACTGACTCAAAATTATGATGGCAGCTGAGAGGCAGTTCACTCAATGATGTTCGTGAAGACAAACTGTTCATCTGAAGTTGATTACGGCTATCGCTTCCACAAAGGGATGACAACATTCCAAAATTTGTAGCAAACAAATAATTACATTCTTGGCCTTCTATAAAAGTTGAAGGAGGCCATTTTATTTAAGTAAGGAGAGGTGGAGAAAAAATAGGGAAAAAACCCATCTGAGACAAAAATTCAGGATGTTGCAGTGTCCCAAGGAGGTTTTGGGGAGACTGGAACATTTTGTTAAAAAACAGGGACTGTCCTGGAAGAATCAAGACAAATGGGAACCCTACACATATTGGTCCACATGTATTTTTCCACCAGTAGGTACATCTCAGCCAGTCTGTACATAGATCTACATCCTCCGTGAGCTGCTAACATGTGATCATGTGCTTCCTCCAGTGCATTTTATCTCAATTTTGGTGGTACTACCACTCATGGTCCCAACTTCATTTCTCTGCACAACACCCATCACGCATACTAAACTGTGATGGCTTCCAAACTGTGTTCACTCATTGTCTGCTGTCTTCCATTCCTTAAGCTCATTTTCCTACTTAGCCCATTTGTTTTGTCACAGTTGTGGTCCCTCCCCCCTCTCCACGGTATTTATGTATAACCTCAAAATTGAATTCCGCCACCTGCACTGCCCAGCATGTTGGTCTTCTACGTGGATCTCTCAGTCCCAATAGTCATTCTGTACTTCCTTCCAGAGATAGAAACTGAAGTAAGTTATCCAACAGAAAAGCCTCAATATATTTTCCATCATGGAATAGTTCTTCTTCATTGAGTCCATCTGTCATGATGCATAAACTACAGAGTGTTCCATGTCATCAACTTCCTGACTCAGCACAGGACCCAAAGCATGACTGGAGGCAACACACAAGAGGATGAATTCTTTATTGTAATTGGGAAACACTAGAACCAAACTCACCATTGACTTCTTTCAATTTTACCTACTGGCTATTACTCTGTTCAATAATTTCATCTATTGGCTGCTGACCAATGAATTCCTCCAGGTTTGGTTGCAAGAACCTCAACACCTTATTATGAGTAATTCTCTGACAGTATCAGATTTAGCATAAAACATATAACTAGCAATGATCCTTTTGGAGAAACTGTTCCCTAAAATGCTGATTCTGCTTCCAATTTTTCTGTATCAAACTTCCTTGAATTCCGCAAATGTCGCTCACCCTCTCGGAACTTTGTCAGAGGCCCATACAGAGTGTCTCTCTTCAGTGTCTGCCACTGAAGTTTCCTGTTCATCTTTGTGACATTTTCAGACTCACTAAATGAGCTTGTAATGAAGCGTGCTGCTCTCCGTAGGATCTTTTCTATGTCTTCTATCAACCCTGTCTGGCACCGATCCCACACTGGTAAGCAATATTCAAGCATTAGTTGATCGAGTGTTTTGTAATCTACTTCCTTAGCTGATGAACTACACTTCCTGAAGATTTCTCCAAAGAATACCAGTCTGGTATCTGCCTTAGTTATAAATAATTTTTATATGGTTGTTCCATTTATAATTAATCATTCCTTCTGTCTACTCCAGGGCCAGTGTAAGCCTAAACAACGCCCTGTGCAAGTTGCAAAACTGTCATCCCCTCATTTAACATCAATCAATTTTTTATTCTTATAGCAGTACTGTTGTTACATGTTTTGATTTAAGAAAAACAAAAACACCATCTCCATGTTTGAAAGTTGTACAAAAGATACAGAAGTGTACTTTACCCAGAAATGGTTAAGAAAAGGGCATATCTTTATTGGAAGCTTTTATCCAGAATCACCAGTAGTATCACCCATTACAGCTTATACCTTTTCTCCTGACTCACTCTGTACTTAAAGTCCAACACTACCAAAGATCATTTCTTCAGTGCAGCTGCACAGCAGGCTCAAACTCTTACAAAAATCAGTGAAAAGCTGTGAGTACTGAGTGATTTGGGCAGGGACTCTACATCAGTAGTGTCTGGATTAGTTGGAAATTTGGGTATGGCAGGAGACATGGTAGGGTAGTTGGTGCAGATGAGATCACTGTGTACAGATTGTGTAATGGTCAGCACAACTGCCAAATAAGCAGGGAACATGGGTTCGAAATGTGGCCCAGCACAAATTTTCATGTTTCACCATTTAATTAATTTGAAGCCCAGTGGCTGCTAAAGTTGAAAATTCCTTTATTTCTTGCTTTAATAAAAGTTGATTTCATAATTAGGTTTGAAGTTTAAATCGTTTCTGAATACTGTCATAGGATCCAAATTCGCTGGCTCTGTAAAATCCAATATCAAGCATGTGTGGGAAAGTAGATAGTAATTGCAAATTAATTATCTGCAAGTAGTCTTAAGACATTCTGTAGGAAGTTGATTTGAAAAGTAAAAAGTAGCATTTTCATTTACAAAATATATTTCTCTCAACAACAATTCCAACATTCTGCAATTTTTGCACATATTTTACTATTCCAATCTGGCAAGTATAGTTGTACTGGATATGAAAAACACTTCTCTATTATGTCAATGTAAATTGTGGCCTATAGTCATGAGTTACAACAAATTGTGATGTGCCACTTTCTCCAAGAGTATTAAAAGCAGTAAAATTGTGTTTGATTGGTCTTGACTCCAACAGCCAACTGCCAATATGAATTCTGTATTTTTCTTTCATAAATAATGCAACAATGTCTATAATGGTTTTATAAAAATAAAGCCATAAAGGCACAAATTGAGAAAAATAGCTTTCATAGTCAGTGACCACATACCACTATGACTACTCTAAAAACAAAAAAGTTGGCCTCAGCATCTTGTCCAACAGTCACTGCCAGGCTTGCGGCTGCCTCTGTCTGGTGACGCCCTGCTAATGTGACACCCTGTGCTGTCGCACATTTCACATGTGCATTGCGCCGGCCCTGATCTACTCTCAGATATTTTATAGAAGTAACTACCTTCAGTGTTTGACCTACTATTGTGTAATTATATAATACAGTATCTTTCTTGCCATGCAAATGCAGCACTCTCCTATACAGAAGAAACATTGAAATGAAGATGAGAGTACAGTTGCTACTTGTGCTCAGTCTGTGCTAGCTGACTGTGTGTTCAAAGTGTCAAAACATACATTTTTATTCGTACCAAGCTGCGCCAAACAAATACTGTTATGCCTGAATTTTGATAAGTGTGGGAGATTAAACAAAACTAAGTACCACTGGTTTTAACCCAAGGTAGGAGTAGTTTGATTTTATTAAGTTTCTTCACTCACCTTTGTCATCACTAACTGCTGAACATATTAGCGGAGAACTAGGACAAGAAGTAGACACAGCTTGTTTTAGTTAGATGTTTCTTTTTCACCTTTGTTGCCAGTGATGGGAATAAATCTAAGTTGAATAGTATGCCATAATCAGATATGCCCATTCCCTAATAAATAAGAAACAGCCAACATTCCTAACTGGGAAAATTTCTGAGAATTTTACTTAGCACCTGCTTTTAATGAATCTTGTGATTTCATTGTTTTGATTATAAGAGTATTGTTCCCACAACTGAATTTGAGGAGAGCACTTTATAAAAATTATTTTTCATTGTGTGTCATGGTTACTTGTGAGATAATGTGTGAATGAAAATGTACTGCTGAAAATGGGACAAAATTTTTGGGTATGTTTTCTGGCACCTAAAATTTTATACATTAAGCACTGGCTATAGAGACCGATATCTCACCAATTATGGATAGGTGTGGTCCACCTTTGCATCACTTTACCACTAAGTGGCCCATGCCTGCCTAAAGGCTGCTGACTGCTGTACTACATATCACCGCAAAAAGCCTCATTGAATTTCTGATGTTATAACACTTCTTTGGCACACACCAGAAATTTTTTATCCACTGCAAATGATTTGCTGTGTTCTATTACCTATAAACTTTTCAGTTCAGTCATTAGTCTGATTGTCAATACATTTTTTCTAGGCATTGGACTATATTGTCAACATATCAAAATTCACCAACATTTTGGTCACTGTTGCAATCGGACTTCTCCTGGGTGTCATACTGACTGTTGAATGAGGGGGAGTTTGTGGTGGATTTTGATATATTGACAATTGCAGTCCAGTGCCCAAAGGAATTTTATTGTCAGTGACAATGGCCAATATTCCATATGCTTGCACTTTGTTCATTAAGTGACAATGTGGAACTATATTAAATGTCTTGCAGAAGTCAAGAAACATGGCATCTGAGATCCTGTATCTACTGCCTTGTGGGTCTTGAGGATGAATAGGGAGAGCTGAGTTTCACATGATCATTGCTTACGGAAACTTTGTTGATTTCTACATCGGAGAATCCCAGTCGTCAGAAACGTCATAGTAACCTAATATAAAACATGTTCCATAATTATACAATCAACTGAAATCACAGATATAAGCCTATAGTTTTGCACATCAGTTTGATGATCCTTCTTGAAAATGGTAATAATGTGTACTTTCTTGGAATTCTTAGGAATGCTGTTTTCCTCTAGAGAACTACGGTATGTTACTGCTAGAAGGGGAGCAAGTTCCTTTGCATACTCTGTGCAAATTGAATTTGGTATCCCATTAGGTCCAGCAGCCTTTCCTCTGTTGAGTGATTTTGATTGATTTTCTATCCCATCTGTCATTTATTTAAATATCTAATAATCGAAAGTCCAGGTTTGAATTCAACAATATAATAACAGTTTACATCTCATTGCAAAGACGTATGATGAGCTGTGACAGGCACATAAAAAAGACACACACCAGACATGCAGCACTTAAATTATTGACCATTAGTCATCTTCAGGAAAAGGTAGCATTCGAACAATCACATGGACACACTTCACAGCCACAAAACTGTCATTTCCAGCAGCCGCACTCCGAATCATACTCTGCAGTGAGGGAATATGAGGAGAGGGGAGGGAAGAGGGGGACAGGAAGGTTGCATCATGGTGGTGGGGATGGTGTTACAGATGTTACAGAGCATGTACGTACTAGATGGGTGGAACAAGATGCAGCTTAGGAATGGAGTGACTAGGTGAGGGGCGGGGGGGGGGGGGGGAGGAGGGAGGAAGGCTAAACAAACAAACACACACTAAGACACATACACATGTGCATAGGACACAAGATAGGAGAGATGTAGGATACAGGGGATAGGAACTGTTGGGTGTTACCGTAGGTTGAGGCCTCAATAAGTTCAGGATCGGAGAATGTATTTTAAGGGTAACTCCCATCTGTGTAATTCTACCTAGTTCTTGGCCACAGTTTGGCAGTAGCCATTCATCCCAATGGACAGCTGGTTAGTGTTCATGCAAATATAAAAAGCTGTGCAGTAATTGCAGCACACTTGGTAAATTATATGGTTGCTTTCACATGTGGCTCAGCCTCTAATTGGGTAAGATAAGTCTGCGGTGGGACTGGAATAGGAAGTGCTGGGTAAATGGATTGGAGTGTCCTTCCAGTGGGGTCTTCCACAGGGATATGATCCATGTAGCAAGGTCTGTGGTATGGAGTGGCATAGGGATTGACTAGGATATTATGGAGATTGGTAGGGTGCATAACACCACTTTTAGGAGGGGTGGGAAGGATCTTGGGCAGGATATCTCTCATTTGTGGGCACAAGCACAGAAAATCAAAAACTTGGTGGAGGATGCAGTTTAGTTGTGCCAGTGCAGGGTAGTACCAGATGACAAGGAGTTAGTTGCCATCCCTTTCACATCAAAAAATCTCTGCCTTACAGCCCAGCCACTCATGGATGGAATATCTGTAGTGACAAGAAGTTCATCTACATCTACATAAATACTCTGCATGTCATATTGAAGTGCACGGCAGAGGATTGATCAAATCGCTTTTATAATATTTCTCTACAATTCCATTCTTTAATGGCTCATGAGGAAAAGGAACACATAAATAATTATATTTTCGATCTGATTTTTCTTTATTTTATTATGATGACCATGTCTCCCACCACTGGCCATTAAAATTGCTACACCAAGAAGAAATGCAGATGATAAACAGGTATTCATTAGTCAAATATATTATACTAGAACTGACATGTGATTACATTTTCACGCAATTTGGGTGCATAGATCCTGAGAAATCAACTGGGCATTGAGTTAAACAGTGCTTGGATGGCATGTACAGGTACAGATGCCCATGCAGCTTCAACACGATACCACAGTTCATCAAGAGTAGTGACTGGCATATTGTGATGAGCCAGTTGCTCGCCCACGATTGACCAAACGTTTTCAATTGCTGAGAGATCTGGAGAATGTGCTCACCAGGGCAGCAGTCGAATATTTTCCGTATCCAAAAAGGCCCGTACAGGACCTGCAGCATGCGGCCATGCATTATTCTGCTAAAATGTAAGGTTTCACAGGGATTGAACGAAGGGTAGAGCCACGGGCCATAACACATCTAAAATGTAACAGCCACTGTTCAAAGTGCCGTAGATGTGAACAAGAGGTGACGAGACTTGTAACAAATGGCACCCCATACCATCACGCCGGGTGATATGCCAGTATGGTGATGACGAATACATGCTTCCAATGTGCGTTCACTGCAATGTCGCCAAACATGCGACCATCATGATGCTGCAAACAGAACCTGGATTCATCCGAAAAAAAAGAAGACATTTTGCCATTCGTGCACCCAGGTTTGTCGTTGTGTACACCATTGCAGGTGCTCCTGTCTGTGATGCAGCATCAAGGGTAACCACAGCCATGGTCTCGGAGCTGATAGTCCATGCTGCTGCAAACATCATCGAACTGTTCGTGCAGGTTGTTGTTATCTTGCAAACGTCCCCAAATGCTGACTCACAATCGAGACATGGCTGCATGATCCGTTACAGCCGTGCGGATAAGATGCCTGTCATCTTGACTGCTAATGATACTAGGATGTTGGCATCTAGCATGGCATTTCATATTGCCCTCCTGAACCGGCCGATTCCATAATCTGCTAACAGTCATTGGATCGCGACCAATGCAAGCAGCAATGTCGCGATATGATAAACTGCAATTGCCATAGGCTACAATCCGACCTTTATCAAAGTCGGAAAGATGATGGTACACATTTCTCCTTCTTACATGAGGCATCTAAACAATGTTTTACCAGGCTATGCTGATCAACTGTTATTTGAGTATGAGAAAGCAGTTGGAAACTTTCCTCATGACAGCATGTTGTAGGTGTCACTATCGGTGCCAACCTTGTGTGAATGCTCTTAGAAGCTAATCATTTGCATGTCACAGCATCTTCTTCCTGTCGGTTAAATTTCGTGTCTATAACATGTCATCTTCATGATGTAGCAATTTTAATGGTCAGGAGTGGAGGTGAGTGCTAACAAGATATGTTCACATTTGTAAAAGAAAGTTGGAGAAAGAAGTTTCACAAATAGATCTTGTTGCAATGAATAACACCTTTCTTTTAATGATTTCCACCCCAACTTGTGCATCATTTTCCTGACACTCTTTCCCCTACATTGCAATGATACAAAATGAGCTGCCCTTCTCTGAACTTTTCTCTAAATTGTCTGTCAGTTGCACGTGGTGTGGATCCCACAATGCGCAACAATATTCCAAAATAGGACACACAAGTGTTGTGTAGGCAGTTCCTTTAGGAGAACTTTTGCATCTTCTAAGTGTTCTGCCAGTGAAACATAACCTTTGGTTCACCTACTCTACAATATTTTGTTAGTGTTCTTTTCATTTTAATTTGTTTGTAATTGTTACTCCAAGTTATTTAGTTGAATTTACAGCCCCTAGATTAGACTGATCTATTGTGTAAATGAAGTTTAATGGATTTCTTTAGTGCTCATAAGGATGGTTTCACACTTCTCATTATTAAGGGTCAATTGCCAATTTTTGCATCACAGTGATCTAAATCATTTTGCAGTTTCTTTTGATCTTCTGATGATTTTACTAACTGGTAAATGACTGCATCATCTGCAAACAGTCTAAGAAAGCTACTCAGACGACTGTCTCCTAAATCATTTATAAAAATAAGGAACAGAAGGGGCCCCTATAACACTTCCCTGTGTCATGCCAGATATCACATCTGTACTAGTCAATGACTTCCCATCAATTACAAAGTATTGCGTCCTTTCTGACAGGAAATCATGAATCCAATTGCACAACTGTGCCAATATTTCATAAGCAAGCAATTTGAGTCTCAATTTGCTGAAGGTCTCACAAAGGCCTTCACAGACAGAAACTACCCCACAGACCTAGTCCACAAACAGATTTCCTGTGCCCAAACATACTATCCTGGACTTGAACACCTAAATGTATTCTTCGCCAAGATTTTGATGTTTTGTCCTCATGCCCAGAAATGGGTCATCCTGCCCAAGATACTTCCCACTTCTCCTAAGATGGTGTTCCATTGCCCTCCGAACCTCCATAACATCCTAGTCTATCCCTATGCCCCATCAAACCCCACACACCTGCCACAGGGATCATATACCTGTGGAAGACCTTGCTGCAATACCTGTCCATTCCACCCAACCAGCACTTCCCAGTCCATCATAGGCTTATCCTACCCAATCAGAGGCTGGGCCACTTGTGAAAGCAGCCATATAATTCACCAACTGTGCTGCAATCATTTTACAGCTTTTATATTGGCATGACTACTAACCAGCTGTCCATTAGGATGAATGGTTACCACAAAACTGTGATCAAAAACAAGGTAAACCACCCTGTGGCACAACATGCAGTGGAGCATATGCTTGCTCCCACCCACTGTCAACTTTTTTAAACAACATAGATAGAAGATATTCTTACAGTACAGTTCTCTGATCCCAAAAATCATCCAGGCATCAACATACTATAACCCAAGTTTTCTCCACACCCAAGAGTTCCTATCCCCTCAGTCCTGTACCTCTTACATTTCATGTGTTGTGCGTGTATGTTTGCTTTGCTTTCCTCTCCTCCCCCTCCTCCACAATCCATTTCTGCCCTACATCTCATTCCACCCACCTAGTACATACATGGTATGTAAGGCCATGCTGTGTCCATCCCCATCACAATGATGCAACCTTCCTGTCTCCCCCTCCCCTCCCTTCTCCTCTAATTCTCTCACTGCAGAGTTTGATTTGGAGTGCAAGAGCCGGAGATGACTCTTGTGTGACTGTGAAGTGTGCCTGTGTGATTGTGTCAATGGTCTCTATTCTGAAGATGGCCAATGGCTGATAGGTTAAGTGTTGTATGTGTGTATGTCTTTTTTATGTGCCTGTCACAGGTCGTTGTATGCCTTTGCTGTCAGTTGTAAACTGTCCTTATTATATTGTTATTTCAATATCTATCATTTTTCCATCCATGAAACAGTTTAGATGAGGAACAACAGTGTAATTTTCCTCTGTGAAACTGCTTTAGAAAAAGACATTTCATATTTTGGTCTTTTGTGTAACATCCTGTGTTTCAAAGCCATTATAGTCACAGAGAGTTTGCACATATGGTTTTGTGTTTACCAATTTGAAGTAGTGCCAATACTTTTCAGGATGTTCTGCAAAGTCAGTACACAGAACTTTGCTCTTGAATTTGTTGAACACCTTTTACAAGGCCCTCTGTAGGCTAGTTTTGACATTGTGCAAGACATTAACATATGGTGGTTGGGAGAGTATTTATGTACTACAGATGTAGTTATTATATTGAATCTTCATTAGGATCACTGATGATGGCCTTGTAGCCTCATAACAGCCAAATTAAAACAAAAATAACAAGCAGACTCTTGCATGTATATACAGGGTGTTTCAAAAAGGACTTTAAAAAATCATATAAATTGATTGACAGAAGATATAGAGTTGGGTTTAGCGTTATTTTGTAGGGAAACATACCAAGGACCAAGGTTGGATTTTTCCCCCCTTCCTTACACTGAAGGGGTTGTGTGGGCTTCCATTGGTTATCTTTTACACATCCTATCCAAAGTTAATTTCTTCCCAAACTCGCCGTAGCATTCCAGGTGTAACTTGCTCAGTGGTGGCATAAATTCTTGCTCCATGTTCAGGTAGAGAAGCTGGCACAGGATGTACTAACACAATATCCTCGATGAATCCCCGTTATTAAGGAAAAAATGAGTGGTGTCAGGTCTGGGGAATGTGGGGCCATACAATTGCTGTATTACAGCCAATCCATTGACTTGGAAAGTAGTCCCTGAGAAAATCCCAGATGTCAGCCAGGTAGTGGGCTGGTGCACTACCTTGCATGATTTATGCATTTCTTTCTTGATCTTCCTCACTGATCTGTGGTATCAAAAATTGTTGAGTACATATTCCATTGATGGTTCTCTCATGGAAATAAAGGAGCCCTACAGTCTGTTCCTCCTCATTGCACAAAAATGTTCAGTTTAGCACTATCACAAACATACTGCAATGTTTTATGTGGATTTTCACAAATCCTACAGTTAGGTGTGTAAAACTTACCATTTAAGTGAAATTCGAATTGTCTGAAAAGATTATTTTGTCCAAGAAATGTTCACCCTCGTGTAATTGATTTAACATATCTGCACTGAATTTCTTGCGAGCAATTTTATCAGTGTCTTTAACATCTTGCATGATTTTCAATCTGTATGGTTTCAAATGCAAATGGTTTCTCAACATAGGTCAAATATTGTCTGAGGGATCTGCAACTGCACACTGTGTCAGTTTCGCAAGTCTGTTGACAAAATGTTATCTCACTCACTCAACAATGTCAACAGATGTGCTTGGATGAACTAATGATTTTTTTGTCTTACAGAGCACCCTGACCTACAAAACATTTATGCCGCTCATAAATTGTAGGATCTTTAGTGTGCTTGGTATGGAAATTATTCTGAACTGTTGTTGCCAACTTTGAGTTTTCAAACCAAAACACACAGCTAGAACATTCTTGTCCAGTGAAGGCTGCAATCTTTAACACAATTGCCACTGTCGAACTATGCAAGTCAAAACTTAATGTATTTCCCTACAAATTGACTGGTGACCGTGCAGTCTAGTCCCCCTCTAAACAATAACAACAAATTGACACTACAGTCACCTATGTAGGTACTATGAATTAATGTATATGAATTTTCAATATCATAAAGTCCTTTTTGAAACACCCTGTATAACTTCATGAAAGCTGAAGAATACTGTGAATACAAAATGTTCATAATGTTATGATTGTTTACTCACAGTAAAAAGATGTTTTGGGGTGATGTTTTAAATATTTGAGAGATTGTAGAAAGGACTTAGAAGTCAAGAAATGTTGCCCAACAGCAATATGAACACTTCATCTTCGATACTGTGAAAGAAATCTCTTGCACTGCAAGCTCTTTGCTTTCCATATTTTAGGAGGAGATAGTATGCACCTAATCAACAAAAAGGTAGAAATACATTTTGGATTCCATGTTTAGTAGACAATTTGTTCTTGTTTTGGTCCATACTACCCTCTCCCAAAATAAGAATAGTAGAGAGCCTGCAGTAAAAGAGATTTGTTTCATATTATGGAAGATAACATTTCTGTTCATGGGTTCCTTATCAAAACTTTATCTTCAGTCTCTCCTCTAGTCCCTCAAATTATTAAAATCTTAATTTTGAAACACCCTATATACATCAGAATATTATGGCAGTGAGAGTAAGTAATAAACATCTCCTTAATGAAGATATACATGACCGTGCATGAGGAAAGAAAAATTACTACACAAGGCACAAAATCTCAATCTGAGTGCTCTATGTGAAGCAGGCAAATGTTTTTAAAAAGCTGTCTATCTCAGCTAAGAAAATAAAGAAATTATTATTGTTTTAAATAATTTAAAAGTGAATCTCACAGAGAATTGTATATATGCTAATGGCATCCAATATGAATGAGTAAGGTATCGAAAACTAGACTAACGTGAGATGTTATATTCAAATAAAATACATGTACAATAGGTAACCTTTTGTGTTCCTGTAAAATGTAATCCTGTATTCTTTTATTGCACATTTATTGACTATGCTATACATTGTATTCAAGCCTCGATGTAATATAGCATATGTGGGTTACGCAGTTACATCTCTCTTAAATTATCTGCCTAAAAAACTCATTTTGCACCCAACAGTGTCAGCTGAAAATTAGCAGCTACAGCCTGTGGATAAAGAATAAATAAATAGGTAAACACATTATGTGAGAAACCTAGGGATTACTATCACCGTCTTGCTGTACATATCAGAGGCTGCAAAGACAAGATTAAATCAACAACAGCATGCAATGAGTCATTCAAGCAGTCATCTGACTTGTGTAAAATATGAGAAAGGACCAGGAAGAAACCCTAATAAATGTTAAAATGGTAAGTGTCCTTTGCCATGCACTTTATTTATTTATTTATCCTGTGGATCATATATTGTACATATAGTAGCACAATATAGGGCAAGTCTTTTATAATCTAGATATACAAAGTTTCATAACATTTCAAATTTTGAGAACTGATTGAGAATAGAGAAACCGCTCATTGATGAAGGCATCAATATACAATGGATTGTCACATGAAAATTTTATACAATAATCACACAAATAGTTACTCAAAATTTAATACAATAATACAGACATACACAATTGTTAACGTATTTAATTTGACACTTTTCAACTCTTCATTTCTAAGAATCTTTGAAGTGGCATCAAAGTATATTAGATGCAGACCCCAGAATGTATTAGTTTTTGGTGTTATTAAAGAAGTAAACTGTAGGAATGTATTATAGATGAAATTATAGAACAGACAGGATGTTAAGAAATAAGATATTGGTTCATTGACAGATAAGGATATTCAAGGCAAATGAACATCGCCAGAAACTGTTGTTGGGTTGTAATTATGATATAAATGATGTAAACCATTGCCAAATTTTCAACTAGCTGAATGACAGTAACTGTAGAAAAATTTATGTATTTTTCACAACTGGAAGAACTATTTCCACCAATAACATTTTATAAATCTTTGTCATTTGGCACCTAGCCACAAGATTGGGATCCTCGTCGAAATGTTTCTTGAACTCATTATATACAATCGTGCCTTTTTGTTTGTATAAGAGCGCAAGAGTGATGTCGGAGATATTGTCCATTAATATTTAATATAAAGGACGACTCTCTTTTTTCTGTCTAAATATTTCTTTCAGAAATTGCGTTTACAGCCTGTAGATTGAAGGTGAAACGAGAGAAGGAAGAAATAAAAACTAACAAGAACTAGAATTCGCGTCCGACGTGTAGAATGCAAATGTGAAGGAAGTGGAACATGGACGATCGCAACAACTTATATAGTGCCTCAATGATTTTAATTTTTTGCACCTGGTCCCTTTTTTTAAAAAAATTTGAATTCGTCTGACCTAGCTATATTTCCTAATGTTAGAGACTTTATTTTTGGCGTGCATTTTTCTTGCAAGAAAACTGTGGTATGTTTTCAAAACAAACCTCAGTTAACTGCGAAGTAGCGTCTCTTCTGTTTTCAGCGTGATGCGCACGCATCTCACTAAACGAGACAGCAACAGAAGTGGAGCTTTTGTTGTTCCTTGAAACTGTGTTGGTATACGACTTAAGAACCACTATGTAGGTAGAATGACATTTCATCGAGTACCCTTACATCCCAAATGATATTTCAGATCCTTTTAAATTGTGATTTGGTCGAGTTTATTACCTGGAAACAAGAAAAGCGTGATGGACGGCATATCAAGTAGTGTCAGAAAACCAGCTGTGAGCGTGAACACTAGGGTGAATTATACAAATTCAGGGTTAACGCCATCAAACTTAAGTATTTGTTATGCCGATGAAAATTTAATTCTTCCGAGGAACCCAAATGTCGCCAGTGTAGTTTTTCATGGGAGTGTTGCATATACGGACACAAGAGTGAAAGCGCAGGATGTGTCATGTAAGATATTTGCAGTTTTCGGCATGTTCATTAAAATTACCGTTGTAGAGCACAACTGGTGGAAAACGTAGAAGTTTTGTGGAAAGGTTTTTATATTTGGTGGTTGCATCATTTTTCTGTTAACTTAATTTTGTTCATTAAATCAGCCTGTTTACATTGTATACTTGTCAAAAGAAAATGAGTAGCTCTCTTCAGTAGTTGGTGTGTAAATATTTTTATATTGAAACTACGGGTGTAGACGCATGCAATTTCAGTAGAATATGATCGTAGCAATATCATTAGTAATGTATTTGACATTTTTTTGCATTAAATTACCATTAGAAATTACTAAAAGAAATCGCATATTTACATCAAAGCAAAAGAAACATCTTGTATTAGTCGTTTACTTATACAAAACATTGAATTACTGACAACCAGTTATTTATATTTGTGGCTGGGAAACTGTCAGGTAGTGGAAATAATTTGCTCTTCCACCAGTTACTACATTTTCATATACAACTTTACTTTCCTAATGTACACTGCTACTACTTTATGTATTTGGTGAATAATTAAAGAGAGATTAAAAACCGTAGAGGTACAGACTTTTTCTTTGTCCAGTAAGAACTTCAGACTTTTTGTTTCTTGATTCATACTACATAGCATCAGTTCTGTAGATGATACTTACTGTACTGGTAAATAACTATTTGCTGTAATGGGCAAGACTGTTTCTTGGAGTAATCATGATTATGTATGCAGAGTAAGGGCTGAAATTCAGAAAAGAATACCTTTGTTTTGGAAAAATAAATAAAAAATAGAGAAATATTTAGTCTAAATATTACCGGGAATAATGACTACAAAAGATCTGAAGTGTTGTAAAGCACCTACAAAAACAACTTATTAAATATATACCAAGTCAGAAATAAAAACTAATAGAAACATTAGCTTCCAGAAATAATGGATGAGAGGGCAAAAGATTATGAATGAAGTCATACATTAAGTATTAGAAACCTCTGAGAATCTAGGAAGATGTAACAAGAGGCTGAAATGAAAATGAGCATCACTAAATATAGGATTCTGACAGCTGGTGTTTATTTTTCTTTTCCGGAATGTGTGGTGCCACCTGTGAAATTAAAGCTTTTGTCTATCACTGTATTGTTTAAAATGTTAAATGGTTGAGTTGACACTTGTATTGAGGTGAAAAATTGAGTGCCATATAACAAGTATTTTTAACCAAACATTAGCAGATGTATGTAAAAAAAATTCTATCAATCACCTTTCCAATGTAGGCTACTGTTGAAATTTCTATTTATTGTTCTGTGGAACTTTTTTGATAAGTATAGATGGTCCTGGCGTTTTTGCAGATGTGAAAGGTAGGTGGGATGTGATGCTCTGCTTTGACTCAAATGAAACTGCATCTATTTACAAACAGGTGGGAGCCAAAAGCAAAAATAATATTTATAATTTATTGTGTTATTGAAAAATCTTTGCTTTAAATTTCTGATTGTGGATTTAATTAGGTGACAATAGGAGCTGGTAACTAATGTTCACTTTCTGAGTGGACTAGTATGTGCATGAACAGTCCTGTTCCAAGTCTTCATCTGTAGTAGCTAGGAAGAAAGGAAAACTATGTATCCTTAATTGTATTGTATGAGATTATCTGATGTCTTGTATCAAAGATTAAAATTAATAGTTCCAATTAATTCTCTCTCAATCCTCTCAGTAACTTAAAACTATCCTGTTACTCTAAATGTATCCAATATCAAATAAACTTTTGAATTAAAAACAGTTATTTCACAATATTTCAGATACATCGTGTGACGAAAGGCTGGATACTTCATTGTTTTTGTCATACTCACAGGCAAATGGTGTACCACAAGAGTCGAAGTTAGCCACATACATGGTAAAGTGTGTAATACAATATTTATTTGGACTGTAACTTTTGTTTGATTACTTGACATATTTATTACTACTCCACTATAAGAATCAGTGGTCACTCTCATGTTGCCCAATAGTTAAAGCACAAGAATTTAATTTTGAGATCACACTCTTTTCTTTTTGTCACAAGAATAATACAGGTAGAAAAGATAACACATTTGATTTCTGCTGCGACATTTACTGTAATGGAGAGGAATTGAAGATAGAAGGGTAATTTGGTAGAATCCGTGTACATCGGAGGAAACGGCATTGCCATCGATATATATCGAATATTCGATATAGTGTTTCTGAACCGGAGATTCGGGCGCTACGCGCCCTCACGTACTAAAAAAAAAAATCTTGTTTAACCTATACCTAACCTAACTTTGACTTAAAAAAATTGATCTGTAGCGTAGCCTTAAGAAGGTTAGGTATAGGTTAAACAAGAAATTTTTTTTTAGTACGTGAGGGCGCGTTGCGCCCGAATCTCCGGTTCAGAAACACTATATCGAATATTCAATATATATCGATGGCTATGCCGTTTCCTTCGATGTACACGGATTCTACCAAATTACCGATAGAAGTTTTAATAGCTGTTGGACACTGAAGCTTTTGTTGAAAACATTGTGGGCTTTGACTATATGAAATATAACATAGATAAATTTGTGTACAAAACAAAATTTGTGTTACAGAAAAGAAAACTTATTTATTTCGTGTTCCATGGATCCTTGATGCGAATGAATTGCTGGGATGCAGAATGTGTCAGTAACAACCACATGAACATCAAATGCGTCCAGAATACCCTAGAATAAAAATGTCAATGTTCAGCAGAAAGATGAAAGAGTGGTAATTTTTCTAGTAACCACACAACACCATCTGATCAACTAAATAAAAGTTTTATCATATCTTACACTCTGGGGGACTATGTTTATAAGAAAGTAACGAGTAAACTATAAAGCACCTAAAGAACAAATAATGTGGTTTAAAATACAATCAGATATAGAAACGGTTCTCTGACCAAAAAGTAAATTTTCAAGTATTTGTTGTTACTCTTCTGTAGTAGAACATATGCTTTCACTTCTAAGGAATTGATGCGATACACATATGCTCAAGAAGTGGGTCCCTGAGACAGCAACAGCTAGTAATTGTGGGCAAGTAATTTGGAAGACACAATGTCATGGAAAGGTATCAATATGTTACTGTGTGATGTGTATGTTGCAAAACTCATTTGACTTGCCTCAACCCTAAATACTATATTCATACTCAAAGATATAGTACAATTATGAGAAACACCTGTTAAAAGTCTAACATCTACAAATAATAAGTGAGAATGATACTCAGTGAACTCTAACAAGATCAAATTCTCCATTATATATTAAATGTTGCCACATGCATATGTTGATTATTGATGAGAGGTACATATAAAGTATGGAAACATAAATACAACTGTTCACTCCAAGTACAAAATAAGCTATTGGGTGTGAAAATGGGCAAAGCTCAAAATTAGCCAGCCAGTAAAGAAGTAGCTGATTTGATGCTAACAATTAAAACAATCTCTCTTCAATAGTGTGGTAAATGAATATTCCTGTCGATATGGCTAATTGCAACAAGTGAATTGGTTAAATTTTACTTATGGAAGTGGTGACAGTTTATTTTTTTCTTCCCCAATTGACAAATTTGTAAAATTTGATATGACCAGATGATGGTGGCATATCACACTGAAACCAGTTGTCATAAAATAAATAAGTATTTTGTGATCTTGGCTTTTCACTTTTGAAGATTATTAATCTATCAGATCACCTCAGCAACCTGCAATGTCAGGTAATGTAAAAAAATACACAACACAGTCCTGGCTGAAAAATAATATTGTTACTACAAAGAATGATCTCACCCTACAACATATGTAACTTTTATATTTGCAGAATATCTGGCATCTGCCAAGTCAGGTTTTCCATGAAGCTCTACTTTGGGGCAAACACTTCTGTGACCATTAGTGCTACCTCTACTATGTATAAGTTCAGTATTCTATGTAACTCACCACAGAAACATCTTGATGATTCACAGAAAGACACATATAAAAGATTACAAGTTTTCTTAGCTTTTGGCCTTTTTCAGAAACAGAAACTTACTTACACAGACATGACTACTGTCTAAAATTGTTGCACTAAGATGTATGTAAAAATTGTGAGAGTCCAGTTTTGCCCCATTATTTTTATAGGCGAAGGTTACTGTTTTTTGTAATAGTCACAGTTTTGCATTTCTGAATATTTAAAGCAGTTTGCTTATTTATGCACCACTCTGTTTGTGAATAGCACCTCATTATAGATAATTGCATCATCTGCAAAAGGTGTAAGACGGCTATTAATGTTGTCTACTAGTAAATTATGTGCATCATGAACAGTAAGGGTTCAAAACTACTTTTGCAGTGCATCTGAAGATATTTTTATGTATTTTGATGACTTTCTATCCAATATGACATGCTGCATCTTCACCACGAAGAATTTTGCAGTTCAGTCCCAAATTTTGTCTAATAGCCCATATGATAATACTGTCATTAATAAGCATTTGTGTGATCTCAGTCAAATTCTTTTGGTGAATAAAGAACTACTGCAACTATCTTGTGACCATAAGGAATGCTGCAAGTGTTTTACTTTGTCATTTGTAGATGTTACAGAATTGGTGTAGTAATCATCCTTTGAACATTTCTGCGCATGACTGATTTTTATAATGCTGCTCTGATGTATGCCCATATTCTTCCTAGTGCTCTGCAGTTCTTTTATCCAATAAGCACTTTTTCTTTCCTGTCTGAAATTTGGGCTGCTTTTAAAGGATGTGCTACATACCCCTCTATAACTGGTATCAGCTCTGTTTAATTTCTGCTTTTGTTAAGTGCAGTTTCTTCTTAAGCCTACCACTTGAATGCCAATTTGACTAGAAGTTCTTTTTACAGATAATTTGTTACTTTATAAAATTTTTAACTCAAATGTTACAACTGTCTGTTTCACAACCACACATGGCATATTCCCCCATTTTTACACTGTAAGTCACCCAGTGACACATCCAGGGTGGGGGGGGGGGGGGGCTGTTGGGCTGCAGCCCCCCTGCAGACCCTCCTGGAGCCACCCATCCCAGGCCTTGTGCAGCCTCCCCTAGAGAGAGAGGGGAAATAAAAAAGAAAGGGATCAATCCTTCCAATAAGAGTAAAGGTGCAGTATGGCAAAGCAACTCCTTGGTGATTGACCTCAGCCCCCCCCCCCCCCCCCAGACTACGATCCTGGATATGCCACTGAGGTCACCAACCAAGTGTAGTTTCAAATAAAATTTGATTATTCTGACGAGCTTCGTACTTCACTCATACTGCAGGTCATTATTCATATTAACAGAGATAACTTTTATCCTGAGATGACATATCCATACTCCATATTTGTTATCAGAATTGAATCTCCATTGTGGATATGTTCCTGGGGTCATTTGTCTATTTGTAAGCACAGAGCAGCTAAACATTGTGTGTGAAGTTTTGTTTCAAACAACAGCTAAGTTCACTTGCCGGGAGTTTTTAATGGATGTTTTAGTAAGGTGGTTCTATTGAAATCATCTTTGAATTGCTATGATTTAGCCTAAAAACATTAGAATTTTCAGAACTTTGTTGTAGGCTATGTGATAACATGTATCTCATATTTATAGTAGAAATTAAACATAGAAGACCTCCTTATCACAAAAGTGGAGTCATAAATCCACAAGAAGCACATACTATATTATTTTTTTCTTCAACATACAAAACAAATATTAGAGAATTTTAATACACAGTAATAAATTAAGGCTATCTGTATGGCCATAATGGTTGAGAAGAAACAGGTGGATAGGAAAATAAGAAAATTTTCGAATAAGTGCATAGGTGTAGGAAAAGATAATGCACATCAAAATGTGAATCGACTTGAAAAAGTGAACATATACAAAACAAAGTGTAAACTGCTGTAAAAAAAGAAAAGAAGAACCAAACGATAGTGAGGTAGACAGAGAATAGGGAAGACAAAAGAAGCTGCTAAGATAGGATGAAATCAAATAATAAATTTCAGGTTATGGGGAAATATTAGCAGAAATCACCAAGAAAGTTTTATTGGCCAGCATCTACAATGTGCTGCAGTGAAAATTTGTAATTGTGAATTGTGGAGCTACCAATACTGGGAGGAATAATCTCAATTATTCCCAAAGTAAGTGTACAAATGCTATGGTCTGCAGTACATACACATTTTCTGTGGTATGCTTAGATTACTGAATTAATTGGTTCCTCCGAGTGGGGCACAGCCACCTTTCATGTTTATATCTGATATAATACTACATCTACATTAAAATGTTGAAATACTTTTTTTTCCAATCATCTTAATCTTTTTGTCCGTAAAGAATAATTCTAGACTTGTAATGGATGCTTTAAATTTTTGCACTTGAAAAAAGTGAATTTAATTTTCTCTGGGCTGGCTCTCTCTCTCTCTCTCTCTCT
This sequence comes from Locusta migratoria, assembly GCA_026315105.1. Taxonomy (NCBI): domain Eukaryota; kingdom Metazoa; phylum Arthropoda; class Insecta; order Orthoptera; family Acrididae; genus Locusta; species Locusta migratoria. Next base: position 328,084,588 of record CM048747.1, on the reverse strand, counting down.
CTCTCTCTCTCTCTCTCTCTCTCTCTCTCTCTCTCTCTCTCTGTGTGTGTGTGTGTGTGTGTGTGTGTGTGTGTGTGTGTGTGTGTGTGTGTGTGTGTGTGTGTGTGTGTGTGTGCGCGCGCACGTGTGTGTGAGAAAAGTAGTGACAAGTCCATAAATATGCATTGATGCTGCTTGTAACATTCTAAGAAACATTATCAGATTTTGTCACGCTGTTGCTTCTAACTTTGTATAAGTTTTTTTTTTTCCTTTAAAATTTTAATTATAGGTAACATATCAGATTTTTACTAGAAATTTCTCTCTTCCAATTATATTAATTAATTTTGTATTTCTTGTCCAAATAATCTGTGTTATGTTCCATTATTTCTCATGAAACTATTCTAAATTGATTTGTCCACAGAATCGTCAAAGTTCAAGCACACCCACAAATGCCACAGCCCACACAATTACTAAAGGCTTAGCTGGTCTTACGATAGAGCAGACTGTCCCAACAAAAAAGGTTGGTATGCTTCATTTCTTCCACAACAGATGTTGTTGCTGTGTACTGATAGTTTTTATCTTGTGTTGTGCTGGAATTTGATTTATATTTGATATTGAACTTTTATATTAATCCAAGTGACATTGTGTTATGTTACAAACAACAGAATGAGTTAAGTCAACCTTATATTCTGAAAGTGTTGGAATAGTGGGTAGTCACGTAAACTGGGACAGCCCAGTTTATGAACTTGTAATGTGCCCCCCCCCCTCCCTTTTCCAGTACCATCACCACCTTTACCATGCCCCTCTCCTGGCTACAGCAGAACTAGTTTAAGAGGATGAATAAAGCGAGGCGAACACAGAAAAATAGTGAGAAGGCAGAAATGAAATCAGCAGAGGATTGAGGCATAAGAGAGGGAGGAAAGCTATGGGAAGTAGAAAACAATGTAACACCCGTGGAACCTGGTGCTAAAGTTGGACCCATGAACGATGGCAAGTCGAGCATCTTTGCTGGTTTCAAACAACTGTTGAAGTATAAATATATACATGCTTTGCACTTGAAGAAACCTTATAGCCCACAAATAGTGGCTCCCACAAGCTTCCAAACATAGAATGTTACATGCCAGCAATATCAGTGATAACTTGCAACAAATACACTGAATAACTCACTACAATCAAGTTTAATTTGGGCAATGCCTAAGACAGTCACAGCAGAGCATTTAAAACTTTGTTGAATGTTCATTGACTGTCGACAAATGCGTGATGTTGATGTGCAGAGCAAGCCTAAACTTGACCGGCGTCATTCATGGTTCCAGTTATATAGCAAAGTAGTACCATGTTATGCGGTATCTAGGAAGTGAAGAAAAGGAGCAGAACATAGGAACAAAGAGACCACTGAAGAGCATTTTTGATGGGAATTCCAGTTAGAGAAATTCTTTCTAGCTACCTTAATTTATCAAACTCTCGCCTGGCTTATATGGTGGATGATATCTGAATTCAAGGTAAAACACTTCGTTCACATTTCTTCACAACATCATCTATCCTACTCATTTTAATTGGTCCTCCTCATCATAATAGCGGCCTTTACATGGACAGTTCTGCCGGCAGGATTTGTGCCGCGCCGCGCCACGCAGGTACTGACCCGGGCTCAGCCGGTCCCAGGGAGATTCGGCCACTCCGTCCCTCGCGCAGAACCGGCACGCGGAACGTCCTCACATTTACACGGCCGCGCTTGCAGTACAGCTGTAGACGACTGCGCCTGCAGTCCAGAACCATGGCAGACTCACGCTGTTGTTGCCGGCCGCGGTGGCCGAGGTGACTGAGGCGCTCCAGTCACGGTCAGCACGGCCACTACGGTCGGGGGTCCGAATCCCCCCCTCGGGCATGGATATTTGTGCCGTCCTTAGTGTTAGCTATTTCATAAGTAGTTTGTAAGTTTAGGGACTAATGACCCCGTAGTTAAGTCCCATAAGCTTTACAAACATTTGAACTCACGCTGTTGGACGAAGGAATTCCTGTGTGAATTTATTGAATTATACCGGCAACATACTTGTTTGTGGTGAATTCGCAGTAAGGACTACACAAATAAAAACCTAAAAAACGAGGCATACGATAGATTGGTAACATTATGCAAACCAATTTTTCATAATTCTGATTTGGAATTTGTTGCAAAAAAAAAAAAAAAACAAAGTTTACATGGTTCGTTCCGAAAAGAAATGAACAGCAATCGATGTGGTAGGTCGAGTGATGAAGTTTATGTGCCTAATCTATGGTATTATGACCTAACATTCATAACGGATCAGGAGCTTACGTCGTCAAGCATATCGAATATGAAAGATACGTGGGTGACGCCGATAAGTTTGCTGTAAATAAAGAGCATCTCGAAGACAGTATCGCTGCAGAAGAGGTTTTTGTAATTGAGGAGCAGCAACGTACCGAAGGAAATGAACAGGTTAGTGTTAAATTGTTTTATTTTTCAAAAAGACGTAATCACAGATGTAATCACAGACGTAACAAAGGAAGGCAAAAATATATGTTGAGAGATTACACTCCTTTCTGAAACAAAATATTTCTTGTATTAGTCTCTATTCACTTTATCATTTTTGTTTGCATTTCTACATAACATATTTTGTAAACTATGTAGTTCCGTTGTTTGTCGCCAATCTGCTTTGCGCAGTAAGAAGGTCTCTGTATCCACAGCTGATGGTGATAGATAGCCATGACTGTTTCTGCGCATAAAATTATGCAAAACACAGATAGCCAAAACAAGATAACATATTTTTTCTGGTTTCATATTAATGGTTGTCTTTAACCCTCTAAACCGTGAAGAAATAATGGCGAAAGCATTATCTACGACATTCCGAGCACGAGATAACCTGAGTGTTGCTGTTAGGTGTTCTTCTGCTGAAATGCTTTTTTCATAACTGTATCTGTCTCGGTAATTTTGTGCATAATCAAATCTAGCAAAATGTTAAACGAGGCACAATCCATCCGTAAATAGTTTTTAAAATCATAGGGTAAATTTTCGTGCAGTTCAGTAATTAAAGGCAAATGACTGTAGCGGTGGCTATATTCTTTCACCCAAACTGGGCGGTTTGATCTCTTTCGGTTCATTACAAGTGCCACGCACATCGCAGCCGTAGCGATCGCACGGACACGACCTCCCTGCAGCTGCGCCTCGCTGGCCTGACGGCGCGCCGCGCAGAACTTTCGGACTCGTCCGAAACGCCAGGCGGGCCGCTCCTGCGCGGCGAGCGGCGCGCCACTCCCTGCTGGGCTGTCCTCCGCCGCTCCACGAGACACGCCGCGGTTCCGCCGGCGTTCCTGTAAAGGCCGCTAATGAGCTGTCCTTGGCAGGTCCCAATTATTTTGTATTCACATGCTTGGTCATTACAAGGCCCCAGCACTTGCAGCACTATTTTCCTTTCCATGCTGCAAACCTGCCCTGTTTTCATTTTCCTCTTTGCCTTTCATTGGATGATCCTCTTGGTGCTGACCAAGCTTTGGTTTGATTTATGGGTTTGGGCTCTTTTTTTTTTTTTTTTTTTTTTTTTTTTTTTTTTTTTTTTTTTTTTTTTTTTGCACTCTCTACAACCTTTTCTCATCTCACCCTTCATTGGTCCCCATTGTTGGGTCTGACCAACCACTACTGTTACAAATTCTGCAGAAGTATTGAAAATGCAGGGAAGGTTGGTCAATGTACTGAGTGTTCCACCTTTGTGGCTTTCAATCGTAGTACCTTTCCTTTCTGTCAAACTAGTGCACCAAAAATCCAATATTATAGCCATCCCATTATGGGAAGAGAATTGCCAAGTACCTGCAGGATGGTAGGCCCTGACCACAAAAGGATTGCACTGTTGGTGCCGTATTTGGAAACTCCCCATATAATCTGAGGAGAGAGTGTCCATTTTGGCAGTGTCACAGGGTCTCCGAACAATGGATTACTGCCCATGTAGCCATTGTTGAGGCTGGGTGGTTCATTTGTGGAGTTTCCTTGTCTGGAGTGGATTGCACCATAGTAGATGACTTAAATATGAAATGAATCAACCTTTCTTCAGTTGGTGGCCACATAGCTCCAGCAGTCTGTTATGAAAGCTAGAAATCTTACAATGGAGGAAAATACAACCCTAATATGTCTCCTTCTCTGGTTATGCTGTGGGAGGAATGTAGGGCTGACTGACAAGGGGAGAAATACAATCCCCAATAGATAGTCTCTTCAAGAATCGAAGGGAATTCTTTCTTGGTCATAAAACTTTTATTATTTGTAGAAATTACAGACAACAAGTTTGGAGAAGTTGCGGCAATCTCAAAAAATTAAAAGTGGCTCACTTTTAATTAAACAGCATTCCCTGCTCAGTCATCTATCACCCCGTTTACATGGCTCCCAAAACCTGATTTCGTAAACAGATTTCCCAATTCTGCTTTTGGTTAGTCATGTAAATACTCCAAAATTGATTCTGGAAAGCCACTTCTCTAAAGCAGTTTTTCAGTTCCGCAATAAATTTTCATGCTCATGTAAACGCAACCCTTTTTGAAGCGTTCTTGTCTTGTCAGATTGTTTTTTCTTATTAAGAATATTCAGCACATTTTTTACCATGAGATAAAAGTATAAATATTTGAGTGAGCATGAATCTATGCATTTAAGTAAAGTAATAAATTGATTGTGGTGACTAAATCAGGAAATAAATCTGCTGTTTTTCAGCCACCATATTGAGTGGCCTAGGAAATCTGATTCAGGCTGTAACATGTAAACACGTCAGCAAAAACAGGTTTATGAAATACGGTTTTCATCTTCCGGAAGATGTGTTGCATGTAAATGTAGTGTATGCAAGGTGGGTGACATTCATGTTGCTATCACTCTGCATAATAGTCTTAACATAGTACAGGCATAATTTTTTACCCTGACCTCCTGCAGTCCAATGATGAGTCACATGAAGTGTCAAGGTGTGCACTTTCTGTTGTGTCCATTGGGGTCCGAAGGGTATTAGGGTTGCTACTGGAGCCTTCATCTTAGACTCTGAGGGTGATTCATTGCCTGAAAAGTAAAGGTTAATGTGCACCAATGTGATGTGAAGCAATATGTTTCCCACCTCGAGGGGTGCTTCAGATGTATGAAATTTGGGCACATGTCTTTTTATTGCAATGCTAGTCTCATCTGAAGGAATTGTGAATGCCTGTTGCATATGAATGCTTATTTTGCCTCTCCCTGACCGTATAAACAATAGAAAGCATAATCCCCCCCCCCCCTCCATTCATCAGACTGCATCTTCTTCCAATAAGAGAATAATATACAAGAATGCAAGGCACTTGACTGACTGAATGACTGACATAACAAGAGGCCAAGAAATAATTGTGTACTGATCTTGTACGTAAGACAGTGATATTTAATACAGCTATTACAATTTTGTTCTCTCTAGAAATGGTACTATTTCATTTTGTATTTTGGAGGTATGTGGACGATATATTATCTCTTCTGGAGAAAATAAATAAATGGATTTTCATGTCATCTCAACTCCATTCATAAGATCATATGCTTCAACTACTTTACTACTCCAAGTCAAGTATAATAGAAAAAGTACAGTTCACGTGGGAAAAATTGTATTTCACCCTGAAGAAAGTGTATTTTTATCCGGGAAAATTTTAGTTTTTACCCAGGAAATCCGGGAATTTTTTCTTCTTGTCCACATATACACCCTGAGATTGTATCCACAGTCAGACACTGAGGTGATGGGTTGTCAGTGTCATGTCACTTCCCTCTTCATCTGTATCTGGAGCAAGGATGAGTTCCCTTCTCAGTGGCAAAAAAGTGTGATTGCCTTACTACTGAAACCTGATATACACCTTCTTTGTCCTATTAGTCTTAGTAATGTTTTGTGTAAGTTACCCAAACTCGTGGCTCCTTGAGTTGGGCGACCTCTTGGTCCCATCCCAGGGCAGTTTTTGCCCAGGCTGTTGTACTGCTGATAATTTGGTTTGCCTACAGTCTGGCATCTAGATCCCTTTCTCCTTACAGCAACATATTACTGCTGTCTTCTTTGACTTGCAGAATGGTTATGACCTCACATGGCGTCAACACTGTCCTGTTATCCTACATGAGAGGAGACTATAGGGCCAGTTCCTGAGTATAGTTCAGAACTTCTTGTCATAACTTACTTTCTTGGTTAAAAATGCTGCTTCTCACACCAGCTACTTCTTTCCCCCCACCCCCCCTCCACCCCCTCTAATATCTAACAAGGAGATCACATGGGTATCGGAGTTTCGAATTTCTCTATATTGCCGCGAGAGACGACGAACACCAAGTGTCGGCGTTGCGCAGGGGATAGCGTCATGGACTGCGGTGCAGAAGGTAGCTGCTTCAATCCCGCCCACCGGCAAAAAATTTATTTCTTTGTTATTAACAATTCCAGAAGGTTCTATATCTTTCTTACATTCACTTGTAAATTCTACTTGTTTCTTATGTTAACTGTTCTTCTAATTTCTGGTAAATTCTGTCTATGTATAAATAGCAGAGCACTCTGCCTGAGAGGCAGTCAGTGCTGCGTGTATGTTAAGTTCAGGAGTGCTGTGTTTAGTTGCCTTCGAAGTCAAGCCTGTTGCCATTTCAATGCGACATTGTTTGGTGGAGGCACCGGGTACACTGTGCAACAGCTGCATCACCGTGGCTCCAATTAGGCAACGTAAAAGCCGTCGATTACAAGGACTGGAACCGGAATACCACGGATACACCGAGTACATTTTTCCAAAAGTCCGTATTATCAGAAGAATGATGGAGACAAAACCAGCAATAAGCTAGCTGCACATCAGACACCCATCGGTGTTCTCTGGAGATGCTGGACAGGACCCCAACAAATGGCTAAAAGGGTTCGACTGAGTCACCAAGTACAACAGGTGGGATCATATGATGTGCTTGGCCAACGTTTATTTCTACCTGGACGGAACAGCCCAGCAATGGTTTGAAAACAACGAAGACAAGTTGAATGACTGGGAGATGTTCCAGGAGGAACTTAAGAAGACGTTTGGAGACCGCCAGTGACAAATCCGCTCGGCGGAAGAACAATTGAAGAACCGGGCCCAACGACATGGTGAGCTGACACAATGGTACATACAGAATGTTTTGGCTCTGTGTAACATAGTCAATCCGAACATGACTGAGGCGGACAAAATCACGCACCTGATGAAGGGAATTGCAGAAGATATGTACCAAGCTCTTCTGATAAAAGACGTCGCTACGACAGGAGAGTTCATCAAGTGGTGCCAGCGTATTGAAGAGATGCAACAAAGGAGGGTTGGACGCAAGAAGTATGACAGACTCCCAAATGTAGTCCCTATGGCCATTGTGGAAGACCAGCATGACTTCGCTTCTCTCATACAACAAATCGTGAGAGAAGAATTACAACAGTGCATGGCAGCCGGGACTATTAGACCGACCGAGCATCAGAATATGGCCATGGATGTGAGCCCTGTAAGTCACGAGGGAGCCGACCCCGCTGAGGATGAGGTATTTCAAACATTAGCTCCTGTCTGCCCCGTCAATTGCACCCGACGTGACGAATGGCGTCGCCCTGCTATGACTTACGCTGCAGCCGCCAAACAGCAGCCCATGAACTGGCTGACGCAACCACAGCCAACTCCCCCGGTAACTCTGACGTCCCGCAAAAGAACAGACGTCTGGAGGACAGAAGACAACACACCACTGTGTTTCCACTGTGGACGCCCTGGACACGTCGTATGCTACTGCAGAGAGAGGAGGCGAATATTCAATGATTATTTTGCCGCAAGACGTCAGCCGTCGGAGCAGTTCTATCCCAGACAATCACCTGCTGGTGAGTTCAGTCGTCCTATGGGAAGAAGCCCATCACCGTACCCTAGACGAGGTCGCTCCCCGACCCGCCGCAGCCATTCACCGTCGCCGTACAGAGGTACCAGCCGCTCCCCTAGCCGCCGCGCCCAGGAAAACTAAGCGAGGCGACCATCTACGGAGGTGAGGCCGCCGCAGATGAAAATCCTCAATGAACGACAGTCGCTAAGATGTCGGGAAATCTCATCGACGTCATAATAGACTGCCAACCTGTCCAGGCACTTGTTGATTCAGGAACCTCTTTTTCTGTATTATCGGATAATTACCGCCGCACACTAAAGAAGACAATGTTCTGTAATACGGGGGCAACTGTGCTGAAGGTCGCAAATGGATAGTACGTCCATCCAGCAGGAACTTGTCGCAAGAATAACCATCAACAACAGGACCCAGCCGTTTGAATTTGTCGTGTTAACAGAATGTAGTCACACTGTCATCCTCGGATGGGACTTCCTTCAGGCACCCCAAGCTATCATTGACTGTGGAAGATCTGAGCTGCAAATTGAAGAAGTTGTTCCGCCAGATACATGTTGACAATGTGACAATACCGCCGTTGACAATGAGAAGAGTTGCAGTCACAAACACAGATGTCTGGTTAAACTGTGAAGTTCTTGTTGATAGTAAAAAGTTTATCAGGCTCACAAAAGAAATTTACATACCAGCGGCTATCATAAGCATTACCGGTGGTCAAGAAGAGATTTGGATCACAAATTGTCACGAGCAGTCACAACTTATCCCCAAGGGAATGTGTGTCGGGACAGCTGAACCAATCCAGGACGGTGAGCTCAACGTCATCAATGAAGACCCATGCCCTGCTGTTAGTACAGACAACACGCTGGAGTAAACAAATGTGGAACTGCCAATAGGGCCTGGACTGACCAAGGAACAACGCCAGTGGGTGTTAGGTATACTACGCCAATTTTCGGGTGCATTCACACCTCAGCAGGGCAAAAGTCAGACGAAACGGCCCACGATAAAGCACTGTATCAAAACTGGGGATCATCCGCCAATTAGCCAGCGTTCGTATAGAGTGTCACCAGCTGACAGATGGATAATTCGGGAGGAAGTGGAGATGATGTTGCGAGATGACATTATTCAACCTTCGGAGAGTCCTTGGTCGTCTCCAGTGGTCCTCGTAAAGAAGAAGGATGGCACGTGGCGATTCTGTGTCGACTATCGGTGACTGAACAGAATCACAAAGAAAGATGTCTACCAACTGCCGCGTATTGACGACACCTTAGACTGCTTGAAAGGAGCTACATACTTCTCAACTATGGACATGCAGACAGGATACTGGCAAATCGAGGTTGACGAAGCTGACAGGGAGAAGACGGCTTTTATTACATCTGACGGCCTCTATGAATTTAAAGTAATGCCATTTGGATTATGTAATGCTCCAACCACATTCGAACGCATGATGGACAACTTGCTTCGAAACCTTAAGTGGACGACGTGTCTCTGCTATTTAGATGACATTGTCGTTTTCTCGAAAACATTTGAAGAACATCTGAGTCGCCTGTCAACTGTGTTGAAATGTGTTCAGGCTGCAGGTCTCCGCCTCAATCCAAAGAGGTGCCTCTTCGTCGCCAAAGAGATAAAAATCCTGGGGCATCTAGTCAACGGAGATGGTGTCCGTCCTGATCCAGATAAAGTAAGGGCAGTCACAGAATTTCCAACTCCTCAGCACACTCGTGATGTGAGAAGTTTTCTCGGCCTGTGCTCATACTACCGACATTTCATAAAAGGATTTTGTAACAAGGCACGTCCATTACAAGAACTTCTGCAGGGAGACGCCAAATTTTACTGGGATGAAACAAAAGAAAGAGCTTTCCGAGCACTTAAGGAGGCTCTAACTTCCGCACCAGTGCTAGCCTTGTACGACGAGAATGCAGAAACGGAACTTCACACAGACGCCAGTGGTTATGGGATTGGTGCAGTGCTTTTACAAGTTCAGGAAGCTGCTGAAAAAATAATAGCCTATGCATCAAGAGTACTCTCAAAGTCTGAGATAAACAACTCTACAACTGAAAAAGAATGTCTCGCAGTTATCTGGGCTATCAACAAGTTTCGGCCGTATTTATTCGGCAAACCATTCTCCATTGTGACAGACCACCATTCTTTGTGTTGGCTGACTAGCTTGAAGGATCCAACAGGTCGACTAGCAAGATGGGCACTAAGACTCCAAGAGTACGATGTCACAGTGGTATTCAAGAATGGACGCAAACACAAGGAGGCCGACTGCCTTTCGAGGAATCCATTAGTGGAACACAACAGCATTAATGAAATTTCAGCTCTCACTGAATTAGATGACATTACAGCTGAACAGAGGGAAGATCCAGCACTATTAAAAATGATAGAGGCCTTGGAGAAAGGAGAACCGACCAATGGAGAGTTCCAACTTATAAACGGAACATTGTATAAGAGCAACTATGATCCACTGGGCCCCAAATGGCTACTTGTTGTTCCAGCTCATCTCCAGCCAGCTATTCTCAAATATTTCCACGATGCTCCAATATACGGTCATCTGGGATTCGTGAAGACCCTAGACAGAGTCAGACGCAGGTATTACTGGAAAGGTCTCTACCGATCTGTCAAGCACTAAGTGAGTGCCAGCGACGGAAGCATGTGCCGCAATTACCTACAGGACATCTCGTACCGATTCCGCCAGCAGCAGCTCCATTCCACCGAGTTGGGATTGATCTTTTAGGGAGGTTCCCGAAGTCGACAACCGGTAACTGTTGGATAATAGTCTGCACCGACTACCTCACACGCTACGCTGCCACCAAACCTGTGCCGACTGCAGAAGCTCCAGAGATCGCAAAATTCCTTGTAGAAGACATTATTTTGAAGCATGGAGCACCAAGTCTCATGATATCTGATCGTGGAAAAGTATTCCAGTCAAAACTAGTATCAGAGGTAATGTCACGGTGCAACATTGTCCACAGAATGACAACTGCATACCATCCTCAGACAAATGGTATTACGGAACGTTTTAACAAGACGTTAGCCGACATGCTGTCGATGGCTATGTTGAGCTGAAGAATTGGGATACAATTCTGCCAGTTGTGACATTTGCTTACAATACCACAAGACAAGACACCACAGGCTTCACTCCGTTTTTCCTGCTCCATGGCCGTGAAGCTGAGACGACAATGGATACGCTGTTCCCGTTCCAACCGGATGACACTCAGGATGACTATGTTAAACAGCTCATCACCAGGGTCGAAGAAGCAAGACAGCTGGCTCGCATACGGACACTGGACGCCCAGGAGAAGGACTGTCAGCGGTATAACGACAAGCACTGACCTGTTGTGTTCAGCCCAGATCTGGTATGGATTTTTACCCCTGTACGGAAGGTCAGAAAAGTTACTGAAGCGATACTTTGGTCCGTATCGTGTAATATGCCGCTTGTCAGATGTCACATACGAAGTTGAGGATTATAAGCCTTCGTCGAAACGTCAAAAATGAAGAGACATTGTTCACGTCCTGCGCATGAAGCCTTACTACGATCCTGAAGAGCAGGTAGACGACAATGGCTTCTTGTTCAAGGACTTTAAGGACGATAATGTTCCTGATGTAGCCACGGAAGGAACGTCTGTCGTCGATAACCGCGGTGAAGGGAAGGATTCTCTTGAACTGTCATACAGAGTACCCATGACACGGTCAAGATCCAGCGGGTCGCTGTTTCTCCAGTAGAGGGAGCAATGCCGCGAGAGACGACGAACACCAATTGCCGGCGTGGCGCAGGGAATAGCGTCACGGACTGCGTCAAGGTCGCTGGTTCAATCCTGCCCACTGGCAAAAAATTTATTTCTTTGTTATTAACAATTCCAGAAGGTTCTATATCTTTCTTACATTCACTTGTAAATTCTACTTGTTTCTTATGTTAACTGTTCTTCTAATTTCTGGTAAATTCTGTCTATGTAGAAATAGCAGAGCACTCTGCCTGAGAGGCAGTCAATGCTGCATGTATGTTAAGTTCGGAATAAATGTGCTTTCAGTATAAGTGCTGTATTTAGTTGCCTTCGAAGTCAAGCCTGTTGCCATTTCAACGCGACAATATTTATGGTACACGAAGTTCAGAACTTCAATAACAATCAGCTAAAGCGATTTGATGCAACTCTAAAAAATTTACGAAAAAATCGACATAGTGGTTTTACAAGAACATGTAAGTACCGATAATTAAATCAGTTACAGTATCCATAGGTGTAGATCAGGTGATAGCATTCTGGCTTTGTAAACAGTAAACATAGAATCAATGGTTCGAATCCTGCCTAGACAGATTTTTTTTCTTTTTTCCATTGTGTTCAAATACTTTCACAATTTTAATATATGATGGTAATTTTTATGAAAAACACACATTTTTTTCTTTTTATTGATTTGTAATTTTATATATTTTATAAAATGTCATTAATAATGATGGATTCTATCAAAAAACATAACTTGCATTTTTAAATTTTTATTTATTAATTTTTAATTTTGCAGTTTTGGCTTCACTATTAGTTGATGACGGTAGTCTTTGATTGTTCAGTGTTTGAAGAGCTACATCGCTGTTTTTGGGAAGTCATCTCCATAGCTACTAAAGGTTTTCCAATCAGCTACTAAACCATTGTTTTAGGTGATGACAAGGTTTTCAGCTTGTCTACATACACATAAACAAAAACTAAAACTACACATGGAATTAGAGATCCCAAAAGGTTTTATATAACTGAATTTGAAAAGGGAAAAAATTTCTGTGATAGGGGGATTTGAACCAGAGACTATTGTTGTGAGGCCAGAACGCTACCACCTGAGCTATACCAACAGATGCCGCAACTTCTTTAATTTATTTTATTTATTTGTATCTGAAGCATTAATACTAGGTATACGTTTACAACGATAGAAACTTTTACTGGATTATTTACATTGTATTCAAAGTCACACTTTACAAAATTGTCTATACTACTTTTGCCCAGAAGTTGGTGACATCCAGTGCATCTTCTGAAACCTGAAACAGATCTTGTACTGTGCATGTTTTAGGGCACCAACTACACTGCAACAAATGAGACGTCGTCTGGATTGCACCTCACCTGCACAATGGGGACTAGGTGTTGAAACCCCACTTCTGTAAGTTGCTTTTACATCTTGTCACACCTGCCCATAATCTGTTCAATGATCTCCAAGCACTCCATTTCTCCATGAGACTGGTTGGTAGTTCTTCGCTAGGTGTCAGCCATTCTTCAGAGCAAATTCAGCTTGCGTGCCACATGTCGATTCAGGATTGCTGAGGTGTCTCATTAAGAGCCTCTGTTGTTATGAGGAAACTTTTCCTATATTTGAGTCTTGGAGTTGCTGGCATGTATCCATACAGAGGGTGAGCTTCAGGTGCTTCCACCTCTTTCTTCTCATTTTTTGCTGCAACCACTCAACAGATGTCGGGAGGGGCAATACCAACAAGACGGTAAAGTTTGTCCATCGGAGTAGGTCTTGGACATCCAGTAATGATACGACACATATCACTGAGAGCAGCATATACCATCCTTGCTTGACAGGACTTGTACCATACTGGGGATGCATATTTGGGTGCAGGTAACATAGAGCAAGGGAAGAGGTTCTCACAGTATTGGGATGTGCTCCCCAGGTAGTGCCAGTTATCTTCTTTATAATATTATTTCTGGCTGCCACGTTTTTGCTTGGTGTTCTAGCAGTGTTTCTGGTAGGTGAGAGCATGATTAAGGATTACTCAAAGATATTTTGGATGGTGGTTCAAGTCCACCTCCGGCCACCCAGATTTAGGTTTTACGTGATTTACCTAAATCACTCCAGGCAAATGCTGGGATGGTTCCTTTCAAAGGGCACGGCCAATTTCCTCCCCCATCCTTCTCCAAAAATCCGAGCATAAGCTCCATCTCTAATGACCTCGCTGTCACCAGGACGTAAAACCCTAAGCTTTCTTCCTTCCAAGATATTTTGGTGAGATGTGATGTTCTAATGCAGTTCCTTCCCAAGTAATTTTGGAGAGTTCTGTTTGCCATTTTATTTATGAGGTGGAAGGCACAGGTCTGAGTTTTACTGGGGTTCGGCCACAGCTGATACTCCTTGTAGTAGTCAGACAGCACTGAAAGTGCATTTGATAATTTCTGCTCAATAGCATTAAGGCAGGTGTCTTGAGTGGTAATGGCACAGTCATCTGCATAGATAAAGCTCTCTGTTCCTATGGGTAGCGGCTGGTCATGGGTATAGATGTTGAACAATGACGGGGAGAACACACTTCCTTGAGGTAATCTTTATGTTCCTTATGAAGCAGGTAAGTTGGTAGTAATTAGTAGCCAGTTTCATAAGGAGTCGTCTATGGTTGACACTATCATATGCAGCTTTAAGGTCAACAAATACTGCTCCAGTGATTTGTTTCCTTTTGAAACCATCTTCGATATGCTGTGTTAGCTTCAGCACTTGACATGTACAGCTCTTCCCAGTTCTGAATCCAGGTTGCTGTGGTACATAGAATGCCTCTAACTTCTCCATTAGTCAGTGGAGTATGAGTTTTTTGAGAGTAAGTTACTTACTTAGACGGCAAAGGAACAAGATAGTTCGATAACTCTTTGGATCATTTGGGTCCTTACCTGGCTTCTTTAATTATTGGTACTTACACGTACGAGCAAAAATTCAAAGTTGATTTTCTCAAGAATTTTTATTAGTTGCATCAAATGGTCCTGAACTTCATGTACAATAAACAGAAATAAATTCTAAAATCAGATACCCATGTGGCCTCCTTGTAAGGGAGTGGGTCCTGTAGGCTCTGTATTGAATGTCCTCTTGCTCATGTATATCGATGGGCTAGCAGTGGCTACAGAGTCCTCAGTACAATCCTTTTTAGAATGATGATTTAGTTTTTAATGTTGCTTCTCTACTCTAGAGGTTGCTGATTACTGACTGCAGTCCATGAAATTTGGGTTTCAGCCACTAAGATGTGTATCATGAACTTCTGCTGCTGTCGTACTGTTCATCCACAATGGAACTCTATTTCAATGACCATTAACTCAATATGGTGGATACTTACAACTTTTTGGGACTGATGTTTGATTTCCAGTTGGCGTGACTTCCTTATCTTCGCCGTCTTAACATGAAAGTGCTTGCTTCACCTTAATACTATTTTCTGCCACAGTAACATTAAGTTGCAGACTGCTCTACCATTCTGTGGCTGTACAAAGAGCTGATCACATCCTACGCAGATTATGGGGACCTGACATATGGATGTTGGACCCATTACACCACAGTGTGATTGGACTTGGGACAGATGTGTTTTAAACAAGACCTATGAACAGTCTTCTTGTGGAGGCTGGTGTTCTTCCATTATGCCTCACACACCAACCACTGCTACCACTTATTCTATACTAATTTGCTGAGCCCCTGAGCATCTGAACTGGGGTGATCTGCCACCTTGATCTGGGACATGATTACAGTTCACCTGGAGTATCTCTACTGCGAGTTTGAACATGACTCATTGTCACCAGTTGTCGTGGAGGAACTACAGATGATGTGTAGGCTGTCCTTGGCTCTATTTTGACCTATCCTTTTCACTGAAAGATTTTGTTGACTTCATGATTCTTCGCAGTATGTTCCCTGCAGTTCTCAAAGCATTTCCAGGTTTGGAAGTGTAACATACTGGTGATGGACGAACTGGTTTTATCTACATACTTATAAGATGCAATTAACTCTTCCCCTACCAAACTGATGCAGTGTCTCCACTGCTGAATTGGCAGTCCACAGTCATGTTCTTTTTGTACTAGGAGACATTTGTAGCGACTCACTGTGTGGCCTTCATGTTATAGACCATTGCTGCCCTCAACAGCCATTCATTGTGACTATCTAGGACGTTTTTACTTACTTAATGCTGGACATTTGATTGTATTTGTCTGGTCACATTGGGATCCCAGGGAACAAAATGGTGACCATATGACCAAGTTAACTGCCGCGGTGGAGTAGCCGAGCGGTCTAAAGCGTCTCGCTGCGGAGCGCGCGGTTGCTCGCCGTGGAGGTTCGAGTCCTCCCTGGGGCATGGGTGTGTGTGTGTGTGTGTGTGTGTGTGTGTGTGTGTATGTTCGTCCTTAGGTTAGTTTACCTAGGTTTAAGTAGTTTGTAAGCTACGGACTGATAACCACGCAGTTTGGTCCGATACATTTACAAACATTTGATTTGAACCAAGTTAACTAGCAGGGTGCCAATTGTGGAAATGGGAGAACTGGACATGTGGTTGACTCATGTAATCAATTGTTGGAGTTCTAGAACTCAGAGTGGTTCACCCTGAACTACTCAAACAAGAATACCATGACCACATGGAAAACTTTCCTTCATCTTCTCGCAGGGAATCCACTGTCTTCTGTTGGCTTCAAATGACTGACCCATGGCCATATCTTCCATTGTAAGGATCCAATCTATTTTTAATTTGGTGCCCATCCCTGTTACTGGCCAACATCCTCCAGGACTGTTGAGATTTGTGTATTTTGTGATGAAATCTTAAAAATGCTGACAAACTGCCCATGGTGCTAGCTAATGATGCCAAAGTGGTTGATCTAGTTTGATGTTTTACCCACAAAGTTGGTTCTACTCTTCTCTGTGAGGTTAGGCTTTTTGGCCTTGTTGACTGCATGAGAGTTGGAGGGGCACCCCTCACCTACTGTATCGAAGGTGACACGTGACGGCCATTTCTTGGTGGTCTGGCCTACCTCCTACTCTTGCCACCTTTTTTACCCTCCTTATTCTTTTATATCTGTAGTTGTTTTTAATGTCTTCTCTGCAATTTTATCAACGTGTCTGTTTTGCTCGTGTTCGTGTGGTAATAGAAGGTGAGCTAGTGCTGTTTGGATACAAAGTGTTGGTCTTCCATCATATACCATGCTACAGGGTGCTTCAGCTGCATTTTGGACAGAGCAGCTCATCCACCTTACTCCCTCTCACTTCTTCTTTCTGTCTTGGTTTTATCGTTTCTTGATTACAGTTGAGCTTCCCAGGATTTTCCTTCTGCATCCCTCCTCTCTGAGGACATTACTAGTTCAAATCATATAGAGTGAATTAAGTGATGACCTTGCAGTGTATACCTGTAACTCCATCCATCCATAATGAGCTGTCTTAATTTGCTTTGAGCTCATCTGTACTGATATCTTAATGCATTCACAATCCATGCCATATCTACCAATTAGCAGCAATATTAATTCCATAACCACCGTGCTTTTCATGCAAAGGTTGTAGTTTGAAAAGTCTTGCCTATTAGTTGCAAGTGGAATTCGATCTAATCAGGTGAACAAACTTTTTTTTTAATGCTGTCTTGATTGAGATAAGACACGCAATAAAAAATGATGATGAAGCTGAAAGTGCCAATAGCTATGTTATTCACAGAAGATTTGTAAGTGATATGTACATCAACAAAACCCAACAATTTTTTTTAAAGTAAGTCCATTTTGTAGCAACTTCATTCAGTAAAGAGTTCAGTCAGTCAATGCAAGGCTGCAACCTACATGGCATGCTGTCCATGAGTTCATTTAGTCCCTGTTGATCTAATTTATCCCATTCTTCAATGGCAGTTTGGTGTATAACCAATAGAGGTTGTGCTTGGTTAGTTTATTCTAATCATCTTCATTTATAATGGGGACAAGGCAGACTAATATAGCTGTGCAACACTGGAGTTATTGTTAAAATCTTTGATAATGCCTGCACGAAGGATTTGTGACCCATAGTCCATAAACTTGAATTTAGCATTGATTTATTGATGAAATGGTTCAACAAAGGGCTGTAGTATGTTATCCCTATTATGAAGCCATGAGTTTGTCATTGGTGGGCAACAATAGTATTTGTCCAGAACACCTTTGATCTTTCACCTTTCTTTACTACCAGTATGCAGCAGTACCAGGTTACCTCCATGCATGTTCTGGACAATCATCGGTTATCAAACATATGATACATGGCATTCATCTGTGAAGGATACTTTTGTACCAATATTCCATAGTCCATTCTCAGTGATTATGGATCCACCTCTAGTGTGCAGCAAGATGGCTGGTTTTATGGGCCGATCCTCTCCATGGCCATCTAGAATACAGTCAGTTATTGTGAAGTGTATTTTTTATAGTCTGGTTTGACACTTGCCTCCTGTTGGCCTTTACAAAGTTGTTGTTGTCATGGTGTCAATCTAGTCTCATATACTGGTCATCGTCTGCTGTTACAGAACAAGTCATGAACACTACCTCTCTATAGTTTGAAAATGATTCCAGATCATTAGCACATCACTCTGAATCACAACCTTTCTTCTTGCACCTTCTCTTGATGAAAGTCCTTGTTGACATAAAGCAACAGCAACACTTGCATCCTACCACAAAGAAAAAGAAGAGCATCGAACCATGACAGACACATACAAAAGACACTTGTACACATACAAATTAGCTTTTGACCACGAACTTCTTCAGAAAAAGACATACACTCATTCATACAATCACACAGAGACAACTTACAGAAACATAATTGTTATATCCAGGTGCTGCATTTTGAGAACTGTTCTATAGTGATAGGGTGGGCAGGGAGAAGGATGGGAAACAGAAAGGATGAAAGGCGATGGTGTAAATTGATATGGTGCTGCAATGCGGAGCTTGTAGGTACTAGATAGGTGAAAAGAGGTGCAGCTTAGGAATGCAGTAGTGGAGGGAGGGAGATTCAAAATGGGGGATCTTGGGCAGGATATCATCATGCCCTGAAATATGGGACAGTCTGCCCAAGATCCTCCCCCATTCCTCCTAATGTAGTGTTCCATCTGCACCCAACTTCCACAATACCCTGATCCATCCCCATGTTGCCCCCAACAAAAAGCCTCGTGCCACAGGATTATATCACCATGAAAGGCCCCATTGCAAGACCTGTCCAATCCGGCCACCCAGCACTTCCTATTCCAGTTTTGTCACAAACTTACCCTGCCTCATCAAAAGTTGTGAAATCAGCCATGTGATTTACCAACTGTGCTGCATTCACAGACTACCAATCATACGTCCAGTAAAATGAAAGTCTATTGTCAAACAATGCAGCTGAGTGTAAGGTGCTTCATTTCAATGGGCTGATTCACAACCACGGCCATTTGTACACTACTAGCTCTTCTGAATTGAACAGATGACAGTTAGCCTTACAGTACATTGTCCAGTCCAAAATTATCAATATGTTAACCTACAGTAAACTGTTTTCTCAATACATCCCACACCCATCCGTTCCTGCTCCATCTACCCTATTCCTCCCCCATATCCACAGCTCCTCCCCCCCTCCCCGAATGAATTATTAAACCGTTGAGATGCTGCTCTTTCCACTCGTCTTGTACCTATATGTTCCATGTTCCTTCTGCAGCTCGACAATTGTCTTTTATATCCATATAATATGACATCAACTGCGATTGGGCAAAGCTGAAAATGTGTACCCAGCCGGGATTCGAACCCGGGTCTCCCGCTTTCTAGGCAGTTGCGCTGACCCCTACACCACTGGGGACACAGTGATCACCGCACCTGCAAGGACTACCCCTGCACGCCTCCCGTCATATACAAATTCCCAGCTTCGCCCTGCCCATAGTACTCAAACTCGTAGTTTAACTAATTCCCGTAAGAGTAAGGGCTTCAAACTTGCCCACCCCTCCCCACTTGTCTTTGAGGTGAATTGCAACCTAACCTCACCGTATTGTCAAATGTTGATATTATTCTTTCTGTTGTTGTAAAATGTCTCCAAATACTCATACTGTTTCCCACTGTGTACAGAATGATAGTACAAATGTTACTGCATCACCTGCATTCAAATGGATGTCCTTTCGATAAATGGGACTGAAGGCAAGTTTGTTATATTTTATGACCTTTCAAAGGATGAAGTTTCTTGAATCATGTCATTGTAGGTCTAGGAGGAATGTGCTAATGTAATACATAAGTGACACAAAACTTTTTTTAATGGTATTTGGTGAAAAAAGAATAAAAACGGAAAGCCTGAATGAAAATGAAAACATAAATCATTTTCTAGAATAAAGAGTGTAATTGTATCATTGCAGATACTCTTGCATGTGGTTTCTTAATAGATTCTCTTAGATGCCATGAGCCGTCCCTCAGATTGTGTGTGTGTGTGTGTGTGTGTGTGTGTGTGTGTGTGTGTGTTGTCCTTAGCATAAGTTAGTTTAAGAAGTGATGATTTAGTGTGGCATTTTTGGCCGTCAGACCCCATCTGGGTTCATGTTTGGCTGCCTGGTGCAAGTTTCTAGGTGATGCCGCTTGCGTGATGATGATGACAACACAACACACAGTCCTTGAGTGTAGAAAATCTCCAACCTGACTGGGAATAGAACCTGGGTCCCCCGTGTGGCCAATGTATTATGCTGTCCACCGGGCTATATGTAGGAGGACAGTCTAGGGACTGATGACTTCAGCATTTTGCCCTCAGTGGATCAGCATTAATTTGTTGAGTACGGGCTTGCCGAACCCGGGGTCCTGAGCTGGGGAACCGGTAAGCATCACCAGTCCTCTATACAGTGTAACCTCTGGCCACGCTTCAGCGACCACCGTGTGGCACGGTGGTGGAATGTTGTGTGTACCAGTGAATGGGGATCTCGGCTTAACCGCCCAGGTCTTGAGGATGGTACAAACCCCTATAAAAAAACCTTCAATCCCAAGGTGTGCTACATGCTGATGGGATGCATGGCTGTTGAAGTGGAACATTCGCTAGCGGGCAACCTCTTGGGATACTGCCACACCTCAGACGCGGGGCTCTGTCTAGGTGGACATGTAATTTCCTAGCTGCTCGTGGGATCGAGATGGATCTATTGAGTAATTTTCCACCTCCTAGCGGGATGGTGTAGCACGGGGGGGGGGGGGGGGGGATTACCAACACCAAATCAAAGAAGAGATCTCAGGTGGCCAGTCCCCCGGGCTTGTTAAAGAACAAAAAATGCTTAGTTGAGAGTAACAGAACATAGGCTGCTAGCCAGAATGTGTTTCTAATTATCAAACGTAAAGGAGGTACTTTTGAAAAGATTTCAACCTTTTACCTCAATAAGGGTCTAGAAGGTCTTGTGGGAACTCTGAAATCTGTCAAGAGATTGCGGAATAATACCCTGTTGCTGGATACATCAACATGCCAACAGGCAGCAAATCTGCAGAAAGCGAAGTGCCTGGGCAAGTATGACATCGAAACAGAGCTGCACGGTGCCCTAAATTACAGCAAGGGCGTAGTTTTCTATGGGGATTTAATGGACATTCCAGTTGAAGAGCTTAAGGAAGAATGGGCAACAGAAGGTATAGTCGACATGGAAAATATTAAGAAAAGGTGGCTGGAGAACTTGTGACATCTGAGTCCTCCGTCCTAACTTTTAATAGTCCTCGACTCCCTGAACATGTGAAAGCCGGGTTTTTGCAACTGAAGGTCTGTCTCTATATCCCTAACCGCATGCGCTGTTTCAAATGCCAGCGCTTTAGGCACACCATGCTAGGTTGCAAGGGAGAGGCAACTTGCAGTGAATGTGGGAAGGCGGCACATGAAGGTACCGATTGTACACTACCTGAAAAATGTGTTAACTGTACTGGAGAGCACCCTGTATGGAGTCAGAACTGTAAGGTGTATCATGACGAGAGGAAAATACAGGAAATTAAGACCACTAGGCGCATTCCATATGCGGAGGCCAAAAAGATTTTGAAGGCCATGCAGCCTTTGGGCACACCACCTTGGGATGAAAGGGAGAGGCCACTTGTGGCAAATGTGGGAAAGCTGCACATGACGGGTTAGACTGCACGCCACCTGCAAAGTGTGTTAATTGCTCAGGGGATCATCCAGTCTAGAGTAAGGACAGTAGTGTTTATAACCAGGATAAAAAAAATACAGGTGATCAAAACAACTAAGCCTATCTCCTACGCTGAAGCCAGAAAGACCTTTAAGGCAATGCAACCTCCTTTATTTGCTATATCCTTTGCATCTGCCCTGCAACAGCCTGTTGCCAAAGCTGACATCTCCACATAAACAGAAATTGTTAGTGTAGGCATGAACACTTGCACCTGTCAGTGTACTTGTCGGGCAGCAGAATGATAAGCACCGGTTGTCCCCCCCCCCCCTCCCCCCAAAGACATCTGACAAAGGAACAGCTACCACCTTTATGGAGCCCCTACTACCTTCTTTTGCGCAACCTGCTCACTCATTCAGCGCTGTTGCTACCACGTCGACTGCAGCTGCTATGAAACCACCCAAGGACAAAAAGGCAACTGACAAAGCCAAACAGCAGGCAAAAACAGGAACCAAACCATCAGACCATGTTGACATTATAGCAGATAATTCCTCTGATTCATCTCCAGAGCCCATGGAGATTGATGGGCAGTTGGGCCACTCATCTCATCCCAACACTGATCATCATTCAGTATCCCTGAATTGGCGGAAGGAGATAGTGAGGGTGAAACCTCCATGATCCATGGCACCTATATTATAGTGGAACATGAATGGGTTTAGGACCCATCTAGAAGATCTAAAATTACTGCTGTAAGAATGTCCCCTGTGTTTGTGTTTACAAGAAACACATTTTAAGGCTTCCGATGCCCCCACACATAGGGGCTATACCATTTACCGTAAGGACGACCTTACTGGTGAGAGGGCTGAGGGAGGGGTTGCTGTGTTTGTCAGTGACGCACATCATTCGTCAGGCATTCCTTTGGTTACTGACCGCCAAGCTGTGGCAGTGGAAGTTCATGTGGGTCTGAGGATCACAGTGTGTTCGTTGTATTTACATTCCAAGGAACCGATAGACTCTGAGGCTCTCGCAGTCTCATAGAGAAACTCCCCCACCCATATCTTCTACGGGGACACTTTAATGCCCACAATGTGTTATAGGGCTCCGACTCTACTTGTCCAAGCGGTCGAGTTGTAGAGTGTCTCATGACATCGCAGGAACTTTGCCTGCTTAACATGGGTAATCTCCCACATTTTTGTGCCATCACAGGGACGTTCTCAGCCATTGGCCTTTCTTTCTCTCTCTAGCTCTTGCAGACTCTGCTCAGTGGGAAGCCACTGATGACCTCCACAACAGTAACCACTTTCCACTGTGGATCCACGTACCGGATAGCCCATCATTGGGGCAGCAGCCACCAAGATGGATAACCAGCAGGGCAAACTGGCCTTTGTTCAGTCGTCTGGCTGCACTAGAACTCCGAGATGACATCACTCCTTTGGTGGACCACATAACACAAGTGATCCACCATGCTGCTGATCTTTCTGTTCCTAGGTCACTGGGTGAACTTTGCAGGCATCCTGTCCCTTGGTGATCAGATGAGTGCCACATGGCAGTTAAAGCCAGATGTGCAGCTCTACGACGGTTTAAGGGTGCTCCAACAACTTGACAACCCTACGGCCTTCAGAGTCGCTAGAGCCAAGGCTCGACGCATTATTAAGGAGAGCAAGAAAAGATCTTGGCAAACATTCCTGAGCTCTGTCAATCGCTCTACTTGTTCCACAAAAGTTTGGGAAGCCATCAGGAGGATTTCTGGTAAAGGCAGTCGTTCACCTATCGCTGCTGTGGTGAAAGAGTGGTGTCTACAAACAACACCTGGCAACATCGCCCAGACAATAGCAAAGCATTTTGCAAACATTGCTTCCACGGCTAGCCAGGGTCCACCATTCCAGCGATACCGTGCGACTGTAGAGAGGGGCAAGTTGGATTTCAGGTGGGAGCTGGAATCTGCTCTGTCTGAGTCCCATGATACTGCCCCTGGCTATGACAATATACAGTACAATATGCTTCGGCACCTTTCTGTAGAATCCAAGGAAATCCTCCTTGCATGTTTTAATTTGATATGACAGGCTGGCCATTTCCCTAACTCGTGAAGGGAAGTGATTTTAATTCTGCTTCTTAAACCAGGGTAGGACTGAACACTTTCTAGTAGTTACCAGAGTGTCATTCTGACGAGCTGTGTAGGAAAGATCCTGGAACAAATGGTATGGCAATTTTATTGATGTGAAAAATATATCAAGTACCACCATGGTTTGGAATCATCATTGAACTATAGGTCCCCCTATAACTGTTAGAGACCAGACAGTTGCTTAGCAGCTCTCAGTGCGGTTTCAGAAGATACCGCTCAACTGTCAACAACCTGGCGCTATTAGTCTGCTATTCAGCAGACATTCCTCTGTAAACGGCACTGTTTTGGGATCTTGTTTGATGTCAGTAAGGCGTACGACACTACCTGGCGATGCCTTATTCTAGAGCAGCTCCATCAATGCAGCTTCTGTGGGCACCTCCCCATTTTTCTACTATCCTTCCAATGCAAGCGATATTTTTTTTTTTTTTTTTTTTTTTTTTTTTTTTTTTTTTTTTTTTTTAGTTTCTGAGTTAGTGGCATTTTGTCAGACCGTTTTGAGCTGGAGAATGGTGTCCCTGACGGGAGTGTCAGTGTTACCCTCTTTGTTATAGCCATTAGTAGCATCACATCCACTGTTATGAGTCCTGTACAGTGCTCCTTATTCGTGGATGAATTTGCTGTTTTCTGTTCTTCCTCCACTACTGCTGCTGTGACTTGTCAGTTGCAAATGACAGTGCAGAGACTGGAGAAGTGGGCTGCAAGGACAGGTTTTCAGTTTTCTGCTGATAAGTGTGTGTGTGTGTGTGTGTGTCAATTTTAATCGTTCTTGTGGATTTTTAATCTTCCCGATCTACAACTGGCCAGCACCATTCTCCCTTTTAAAGAATCTGTGAGGTTTCTGGGCCTCATTTTTGACTCCAAACTCTAGTGGCTTCCACATTTGACGGATCTGAAAACGAGGGCCCAGGAAATGCTGAACATTTTGAAATGCCTGAGCCACAGGTCATAGGGAGCAGATAGGGCTCGAGTTTTATAGGGCTTTTGTACGGTCGCAGCTAGATTATGGTTGGCACAGTCTATGGATCAGTGAGACCTTCATATCTGAAAACCATTGAGACTGCTCACCATGAGGGTATTAGGCTGGCCACTGGTGCTTACAGGACCAGCCCCATCCCCAGTCTCTGTGGTGAGACTGGTGAACTGCCGCTTACCATCTGGCGGCAACTCCTCATGGTGCGTCAGGCAAGTAAGATACTGCTAACCCAAGTTCTCTAGCTTATCAAACTGTTGTTCACCCTGATATGATGTGCCTGTTCTCCAATCACCCACAAGCAACCAGGCAGTATGGGATCCGCATGCAGCAAGTGCTGGAGTCACTTGGTGTGGCTGAAGTACAGCCCCAAACCCAGGGTTTTAACTGCCCGCTACCCTGGCTGCTGCAGAGGCCCAGATTAATTTTAGACTTAGTGCAGTACTGCAGAAGCTGCACTCCCGCCAGTGTTTTTACCTCATTATTTTATGAAATTGTAACTAAGAACTGTGACTATGTAGCTGTATTCACGTATGGGTCTAAACAAGGGTCTCTGTGTTGTTTTTCCTGATCAGGTCACCAAGATTCGTCTTTCGTCAGAGTTTACTTTCTTTGATGCGGAACTTCATGCCATTCTGTGGGCAGTGCAGCAGATGAGACGTGTAGCAAGTTCTAAAGTATTTGTTTTCTCAGACTCACTGAGTGCCCTTCGATGCCTCCAAACCCTGTACCCACCGGATAAAGTCATCCAGAATATACAGGATGCCCTTTCCCGCCTACAAAGTGGGAGGAAGAAGGTGTCCTCCTGCTGGGTCCCAGGTCATATGGGCAGTCAAGGGAATGAAAGGGCAGACATCACAGCAAAAGAGGCGTGTAGTGCGAGCACAGTATCTCAGTGTCCTATTCCCTTGCATGCTGTGGCCAGACTGTTGCAGAACAGTCATGGGTCGATGGGAGGATGAGTGTTGGGAACTAATGAACAAGAGGTTGCGAGTCGTGTATGTGGTGTCGCACAAGTCTAAAGTGCGCGCCACCTACTTTCGCCACGTGCCACCATGCACGCACGGCGCGGCGTTCTTACGACGTCAGCCACGAGCGCCCTCTGCTACAACTCCGCTCGTGGCCACCACTGAACGACGTTGTTCACTTGGAACTGAGATAGGAACCAGTTAACACTTCAGAATCAGATAGGCACCAGAAAGACTTGGCTATAGGACAGGCACTTGGCAGGCCTCTAGCTCAGCTATGTATCAGCATTCTACAGTACAGAGCTATGTAAAAGTTAAGTATTACTAAGTCTCTAAGAAATATATATCTCATTCTAATTTACTCTAGTGTTTCTAGTTTCTGCTGTCCCACTGGCTGGTCACCTCCTACCTGCACAAGCGTGCATCCTTTATTCCTGTGTTGGTGTCTTTCTACTCGGCCACCGACACCTACGACAGATACGGGACACAAAAGTGGCGATGAGGCTGGAACACAAAAGTGTAGTCCACCACAAGGCCGTGGTGAACATCCTTCCAAGTGCGCAGGCAGGATGAAGTCCTCCTCTCTTGTCTTTGTATTGGTCACAGTGTCCCGTGACACAAGGCTTCTTGCTCTTGTGGGAGGGCCCTCCTCATTGTGGTGTTTGTGATGCATCGTTAACGGTGCATCACATTTTGGTTCAATGTGTTTTATATTCAGATCACAGGGCGGCAGCTCTTTTTGCCGAGTTATCTGCCTTTTATTTTAAGCGATGACCCAACAACTCCCAAACATTTTAGAGCAAAAATTTTAAGGAATCATTAAGTTGACTATCTCTTCCGTCTTTTTGTTAGAGATCAGCTAGTCGTTTCTACCTAAGACTCTCATCAGCATTCTTAGTTTTACTGGTTCGTTTTACATTGGGCGCACCTATCCATATTAATCCATGACTTTCACAAGTTTTTAATGTGTGTGTTCTTACGGGTCTATCTTGAAGGAAATTGTGGCACTTTTCAGACGGCTCCTGATTTTCCTTAGGTCCTCTTTTTTCATGTTTTTCCTATGTTCATTTGCCGCTGAGAGTTACGTATGGGCGCTGATAACCCTGATGTTAAGTGTCCTTTAAACCCACAAGCAACAACAACAACAACAAAAAACCTAGGACCTTGTGGGGATTGAACCCACAACCTTTGGATTCATAGTCTGGCGCTCTACCACTGTGCTACCAAGCAGTGACATATTATGTACCATGTACTACCAATTTTATGTTTATTTTGTTGTTTTGTGCAACACATCAGTGTTATGCACATTAAAAGAAACAATGAAAAGGTAACCATTTTACCAATGCTATAAACTTGAAGTCCTTAGTTAAAAGATTTTGTACGTCCGTACCTTGGATAACACAAAATGATTGTTTTTCACATTGAGAATGTGTGTACATCAAGTAATTCATAATGGGGTATATATGAATCTTGATAGTCCTCTGTTGCTGATGAGTAACCTCCAACTTCGTTACTACTAGACATTCCATACTACTTTACCTCTCTCAATAGTCCTTTCTCCCTTGATTTTGGGGGGATAGACATTAATGGCTTGCTTGTGCCATGTGTACTTGGAGGCATACACAACTTAAAACATATTACATGTAATAACTGTAATTAGTAGTCTTAAAATGGTGTAGATACTGATGTAATATTACACACACACACACACACACACACACAGAGAGAGAGAGAGAGAGAGAGAGAGAGAGAGAGAGAGAGAGAGAGAGAGGTGGGGTGAAGGAGAGATGGGAGATAGTTGTCTGAATTTTTGCCTGTATTCACACTTCTGGAGTAGTGAGGATGGGATCTGTGTCTATATTTTTTACTTAAATATGTGTAAGGTAGTGATGGGAACAATCGAATGAAAACAATCGATTCATTCGGTTGTTGGAAAAAAATCGATCAATCGGTTGTAGTTTCTCGTATCGGTTGGACTATTCATTCGTTCTTCTGAGTGAAACCAGTCGGTGGGACCAACCGAATGAAACAACCGATTCAGTCGGTTGGACTATTCATTCGTTCTTTTGAGTTAAACCAGTCGGTGGTATCAACCGAATGAAAAAATCGACGCAGTCGGTTGGACCACTCATTCCTTTTCTTTTGAGTTAAACCAGTCGGTGGTATCAACCGAATGAAAAAATCGACGCAGTCGGTTGGACCACTCATTCCTTTTCTTTTGAGTTAAATCAGTCGATGGGGCCAACCGAATGAAAGAGTCAGTCGGTCGTAGTTTTACTTTTTTTTTTTTTTCGAATGAAAGTAGTCTGTGGGAACAACCGAATGAAAACATGCGACACTTTTGCAGTTTTGTACATTGATTGAATTATCATTCTTTCTTTTAAAGTGAAAAGAGGCAGTACGTTTTTCGCGGGGAGCGGGGACTCGAGAGGGGGTGCTGCCTCGCTTGCGTTTTCACTGCTGACAGAGCCAGCAGGCGCGCGCCAAACTCCACACAACAGTGCCTGGCGGCGTCGCAGGGCGTGCCATCCCCGATTGTTGTCGGTTACTTACTGTCTCAATAAAGAAGCGTCGAAACTACAGGGTGTTCCAAAATGATCGCTACAAGTTTAATCTCGCATACTGTATCTCAGAAGTGGGAACAGGTAGAAACGTGCGGTTTGCGGCCTATTGTTCATACATATCTAAGGTACTAGTAGGACAGAGTTAAGTATTTTAACATTGAGCATATTTGCTAGATCCAAATTCGAAGATCACTAAAACATTAGATATTGTAAAAAAAAGTTTATTAAAGTATTTGGTATAAAAATGTTTCTTATAAAAATATTTTTGTTAATTCCATCTAATTTGAAGGAGTACGAGAAGACATACAACATTTATCAGTGCTGTAAATTTCCTTCAGCGCGCCTGTATTCGTTAACGGTGTATGAAAACATTCATCTCAAGTTTCATAATTATTCACTCTTGTCACAGATATTTCTGTGGTTATCGGTGAAACGGTGTGGAGGTTTATTCCATCCCTGCGCCATGTACCATACAAAATCTTAGATGCCACTTGTTTTGAAAGTCAAGTGTGCTAAATTTCATCAGGATCGGAATAAACTCTGTATTGGCGTCGAATTCTGAAATACCTTCTCTCATGCATCGAACTAAAGTAGATGTAGACGGTGACCATTCTCTTTCTTTGAAGGTGAAAAGTGAAATATATCATTAAAATTCGAATACAAACGGAATTTGTTGAAGTTAGTAGGTAAAGTACCCTCCGCCATGCACCTACGAAATTTATTGTACACAGTTACCTTCGCCTTGTTTTAAAGGTCTAGTGTGCAAAATTTCATCAAGATCGCAGCCAAATTGTGGTTTTTGTCGAAGTTAGTATGTAAAGTACCCTCCGCCATGCACCGAAATAAATTTGATGCAGGGAGTGACGTTTCTCTTGCTTTGAAGGTCAAGTGTGCAAAATTTCATCAAGATTGGAACAAAACTGCAGATTTGCATGCAATAGAAACAGACACACGGACACACTGCTATATTCTTAAAATTCTTTAAGAATGTTTCATGCTGAATCACGGTTCATTTTATACCCGAAAAGGCTGAAGGAGTATGCAAATAAAATCACACAAAGTCCATGAATTAATAAAAACATCCATATAACTGCAGAGACAGACAAAGACTTTTTCCAGTCGGTTGTATCGCATCAAGTGAAACCACTCAATGCCGAGAACATTCATATAAATGAGTTGGTTTACGTTATAGGAGGCGATCTATTTATATTATTGTAAAAAGATATAAAATAGCCAAGATCGCTTATCATCAGTTTTTATTAATGACGACCGGTTTCACTGAACTATGTCAGCATCATCAGGTCAAATAAAATATTTTACAAGGCCATAATCTTGTAATGTCAAATAGTTGTTATATAAAACGATTTACAGTGCATAAGTGCACTAAGTCATTATAATAAAACGTAATTAACACAGTGAGTGACAAGTTTGAGTTTGCTTTTGTCAGTCACTGTGTTAATTACGTTTTATTATAATGACTTAGTGCACTTATGCACTGTAAATCGTTTTATATAACAACTATTTGACATTACAAGATTATGGCCTTGTAAAATATTTTATTTGACCTGATGATGCTGACATAGTTCAGTGAAACCGGTCGTCATTAATAAAAACTGATGATAAGCGATCTTGGCTATTTTATATCTTTTTACGATTCATATAAATGACAGAGACTTGTTTCATTCGGTGCTCCCGCATCGACTGAAACCACTCAAACCCACTGAATGAGTGAAAACATTCATATAGGGGCTGCAACCGACAGAGACTGGTTTCATTCGATTGTTTCGCATCGACTGAAACCACTCAAACCCCACCAGTGAGTGAAAACATTCATACAGCCACAGAGACTATTTTCATTCGGTTGTTTCATTCGACTGAAAAAACCGACTGAACGAAAAAACAACCGATTGACCAATCGGTTGTTAAAAATAGTCGGTTGTCCCATCACTAGTGTAAGGAGATGATGAATCTTTTCCTTGTTTTGCAGGTAACTCCGCAGGCCCCAGAGTTCATTCCTGCAGCCAGTACTGGAGGAACTGTTTCTCCAAACTTCCTCCGTGCATTTAGTAGTCCAGTAAACAATTTTGTTCGGCGTACAAGTGTTGAAAGTCCATTACCACTAACTCCTCATTTAACGCCACAGCCATCACCACCATTGAGCAACTGTTCACCTACGTCCAGTCTTGAGAAGACCTCAGGAACTCCAGTATCTGCCTATCAGGTAATCTCTTGCACATTATACTATTTGTATACAGGTAGTTACAGCATAAGCATGAAACAAAGGTAAAGTAAGGAACTGCTAATAACCAGTTCCTAATGCACAACAATAGTGGGGCATAATGCGGCATTCATTCCAATTTGTTTGCATCTACACTGTGAATCTCAAATGAAGACAGAATTTTCCATGTCATCCCCATGAACCACAGACATTGCTGAGGTAGGTTGGCTTGTATGCCTCAGCAATACAGATAGTCAGACTGTAGGTGCAACCACAGGAGAAGGGTATCTGTGGAGAGGCCAAACAAATGTGTGACCCCTGAAGAGGTGCAGCAGCCTTTTCAGTAATTGCAGAGACAACAGTCTGGGTGATTTACTGAGCTGCCCTTGTAACATCAGCTAAAGTGACTTTGCCATACAATTTCTGCAAACAGTTGAAAGCAAGGGGAAGGTATAGTTGTTACTTTTCCTGAAGACATGCATCTGTACTGTACAAATATATGATGATTGCATTCTTTCAGGTAAAATATTCTGAAGGTAAACCCCATTCGTATCTGGGCAGAGACTACTCTGGAGGCATTCTACAGATCATAGTGTGGAATGTTAGATCATTAAACAAGTAGGGAGGTTAGAAAATTTAAAAATGGAAATGGATAGGTTAAAGTTGGATATAGTGGGTATTGGTGAATTTGGGCAGAGAGATGAACAGGATACAGGTTTTCTTGTCAGCTGAGCATATGGTTGGGGATATTACAGGAGTAGGTCTAATAATCATCCTGATTGTGTTGTCATATTCAAGATAAATATGAAGCTATTTTAGTACAAGTTTATATACCAACTACCTCTGAAGATGAGGAGATTGAAGAAATGTATGAGGAGGCAAAGGAAATTATTGAGACTATTCTGGAAGAGGAAAACTTGATCGTGATTGAGGACTGGAATTCAGTAGCAGGAAAAGGAAGGGAAGGAAAATAGTGGGTGAATGTGGCCTGGGAAAAGGGACTGAAACATGAGTTTTGTACAGGACACAATATATAATCATAACAAACACTTGGTTTAAGAACCATATAAGAAGATTATATAAATGGAAGAGACCGGCAGACACTGGAAGGTACCAGATTGATGTTATAATGGGAAGACCCAGATTTCAGAACCAGGTTTTAAACTGTAATACATATTCAGGGACAGATATTTACTCTGGCCATATGTTATTGGTTATGAATTATAGGCTGAAATTGAAGACAGCGCAGATTTCATAGGGAGCTTTAGGCAACAATTGACATAAACAAGGGAAAGTAACAAAGTGGTTTAATTTATTGATTCCTGTAGTCATTTCCTAGTTCATGAACCAAAGGCAACATATGAGTGACAAAGTAAGTCGTCCTGACAGTTCGTATACCAGTTACTTTGTATAGAAGGTGGGCATCTCAGACATCTGAATCATGGCCACCTTTGTACTCAAGACGGCAGAGACTACCAAATCCACTGGTTATCCCTCATCCATTAGAAATAAAAGCCAATGAGACCCTGGACAAGTAAGGCTAGCAACCTGCTTCTTAGGTACTTCGATCAGATGCTGGCAACAATCAGAACAAAATGCGTCTGACCTTCGGAGGTGATGGAGTCCAACCTCTAATTGACAGACTGGTGACTCCTCAGATACAACTTAGCAAATGATGGGGAGCTATTAATATCAATGGGGGCTGCACTGGGAAGAAGGAAGAGCTGGCAGAGGCTGCAAATATGATGGGCTGAGATTTTTTAGCTGTTAGTGACGTTTGGGTAAGAGGGGGGGGGGGGGAATATTAAGTGGGAGAATATAAGATCTATTTGTCAAGAGTAAGCAGTAAGAGCATATCAGAATAGCAATCGAACCCAGCAATTAAGTATGCAAACAAATGACTGATGCAGATAGATTGGCAGTTTCCTGCAAGAAAATTAGGATTGTGTCCATGTGTTCAACATGTTAAGGGACAGATCAAGAAGATATGAATGTATTTTATGACACAGTACTGTAGTTGTTAGGGTAAGGAAAAGGGCATTGTTTTACTAATCTTCAGTGCCAGGATAGAAAATAGAAAAGGAGGTTATGAAAAGGTTATGGGTAAGTTTGGAGAGGATATGGAGGCCAACAGTAACAGAAAACAGCTCTTGGATTTCTGTGCATGTATGGGCTTGTTATCACAATCTCCATAAGAACATTCACTGTTTTACTTGGGAAGGCAGGAGAAGCAAATTTGTCATTGACTATATAATAAAGTATCAGGAATTCAGGAAAGCAGTCAGGGACACACGTGTATTCAGTGGGTTTAATGACACTGATCATTATTTAATCTGTTATGAGATTGGTTATGTGATGCCAAAAGTGCAGAAAGTCAGGTCCACATGTATAAGGATAAGATTTAGGACAAGGAAATCTGACACAAATATGTAAGTACAATCTCAGAAATGTACCAGTTAGATGAATGTAGTTATTTACAGTCATTAGAAGAGAAATGGACAAGTTACAGTGTCACACTACTAGAAATGACTAGAGAAGCAGACAGCTGGTGCTATGACACAATCAAGGCAGCCTGTAAAAGGAAAAAGGAAAGTGTTTCAAAAATGACTTCATTATAGCACTCAAGCAAAGACAGTCATGTTGAAGAAAGAAACTAAGCCAATTATACAGTTGCAGAATCCAAGCAGAAATCATGGGAATACTTGGAAACAAGTTAGAAACTTCGGGTCAAGCCATGGGAAAACCATTCTGGAGTGTAATTAGCAGTTTTTGAAATGGAGGTAAGGAGGATTGCTAGTGAATCCTGTGGATGCCTTGGGCCAATGGAAGGAATATTTTGAAGAGTTGCTCAATGCACGTGAAACATTCAATGATATGTTAGATTTTGAGGTACAATGGGATAGGAATGATGATGGAAACAGGATTACATTTTAGGAAGTGGAGAGAATGGTAGGAAGAGAAGAGGAAGTAGATGAAGATAAAATATGAGATACTATACTGAGAGAAGAATTTGATAGAGCCCTGAAAAACCTAAGTTAAAACAAGGTCCCTGGAGTAGACAACATTCCATGAGAGCTACTAAGGTG
This sequence comes from Locusta migratoria, assembly GCA_026315105.1. Lineage (NCBI taxonomy): Eukaryota > Metazoa > Arthropoda > Insecta > Orthoptera > Acrididae > Locusta > Locusta migratoria. Next base: position 328,051,076 of record CM048747.1, on the reverse strand, counting down.
CCTGGGAGAGCCATCCATGACAAACCTATTCCATCTGGTGTGCAAGATAGAGCCGCAGCGAGCAGCTGAGTGCATTGAGGCACTATGCTGTGACGTGCGAGGCCATTTCCCATCAGGGGTTCGAATTCCCTCTCGGGCATGGATGTTTGTGTTGTCTTCAGTATAATGTAGTTCATAAGTAGTTTGTAAGTTTAGGGACGGAAGACCCCGCAGTTAAGTCCCATAAGATTCACAAACATTTGAACGTTTTTTTGCAAGATGTTTGAGACAGGCAAAATACCCATACACTTAAAGAAAAATTAATAATTGGAATTCCAAAGAAATCAGGTGCAGACAGGTGTGAATATTACAGATAAACAGTGCTGTTACTAGACAAAGAAGTGCCCCTTTTCTACGAAGCACTTAACCACTGACATAACTACAATTTTCTGCAAAGACAACTTACTGGTGCCAGACAGCCATTGCAGTTGTTATACTTATTGTTTACTTGACACTGTTTGCAGAGTGTTATTCAATAAAAGGCTGGTACTCCTGTGTTTTATTATGTAAGATCGATATGTGTTACCAGAATAAAAAAAAATGCTAATAGTATTGGAATTAGAATGCTTGTAGTCCCTACCATCCACAATGGCTTAACCTATGAAGCAAGTCTCAACAGTTCTGGTGGCCACCCAGATCTGCTTGTTTTGCTCTTTTGAGGGCTGGTGCAAACAGGTAATGGTGCTACTGGTTAATTGTTGGAGAAAACTCACAATTTGACACCTCTCTTAGCAGTCATGATGTAGTTTGACGTTAATATGTAATCGGAAATAGGCAACACACTACTAATATATTGTTGCAGAGGTTTGATGCAGATGCTTTCTATGCATACATCCATAGTTATTACACTGATGGAATAAACCTCAAGACAAGAATATTAATCAGTTGAAAAGTTATGAATTCGAATACTATTCTGCACTGTATCAGTATAAAACAGTCAGAGAGATACAGGTTGTCTAAGGAAGATCTTGTTGCTTATTTTTTGAACAGTGCCCTCACAGATTAGATTAATACTTGTTAACTGTGGATCATGAATACCACATTTTGTAATGATGTGGAATGTTTCAGTAAAATAAAAGGTGTTTTTCCACAGTATTACATTTCATTCAATTCTATGTGTTACTAATCTATTACTAATTTAATAATCCAAACACCCTGCAGCATGAGCAATGTACAAAAGGTAAGTACAAGTAAGTTGTTTTTTTTTTACTCTGCAGTGCTATGCTACGATGCACGAAGCTGTTCCCTGTCGGGGGTTCAAATTCCCACTCAGGCGTGGAGGTTTGTGCCATCTTTAGTATAATCTAGGTCATAAGTAGTTTATTTTTCAAAAGAGATAGATTAGCTGGCCAGTACTTACCTTTTTTCTGTACCACCGATAGTTACACACAGAAAATGGAGGAAAATAAGCTTTCGGAACTGTGTTCCTTCTTTAGGTGGAGAGAAGCCAGAAAAAGAAGAAAAAGGAATGGGAAAGGAAGGGAAAGGTAATTCAAGAGGATGGTGTTAGAGGATTGTGGAAATCAGAGATACTGTGTTGTGGTACTGAGCCATGCCAAAGAGGGGGGGGGGGGGACAATGGATAGGTGAGTTGAGGATGGAGGAGGGGAAGGGGTTAGTGTAGATTTAGGCCAGGGGGTGGCAGGTGGCCACAAATTTCTCACGTTAACTTTAGTTACCTACTGTAGGCCTTTGTTTGGCTGTATTATGTAGTTATCCACTGTCTTTACTATGATAATGAAAGTGATTGTTGAGTGAGGATGTGAACTGAGTTGGTGACACCTCGCTCCCAGCTTCAAACAGTGTTAACTTTATTTACACAGCTTGAAGCTGTGGTTGATGGGCATCATTATTGTGGACCGGCTGTGGGATCCAATGGTTATCCAGCATGTCCCATGTGTCCACCCTTCGGGCACAGCAGTGGCCAGCACAGGTACTGCTTGTGTTGATGCTGACACCCTACCCATGGTCAAGTAGGTGGTCACTTCACGGTGTGACAGTCAGCAAAAAGCAGAAGACTTCCAGGGAATTGCTTGAGAGCCACTTCCCTCTTCTCTGGGGACGTCACAGGGGCTCTGCCTGGGTGGACCTTTTAGTTCCGTAGCTGCTCATGGGATGAAAAGCTAATAATAGCATCGCCACAGGCAAACCTGGCATCTCTAAGAGAGGAAAAAGGGACTTCATTGCAGCACAATAAGATCCCCAATTGTTCCCTTCCCTTGCCACGCCGTGGGAAGAACGACGGGCCAGAGATCGTAATGAAGCATACTCACTAAATTTTTTGTGTGCACACCTACTGATGGGGAATCGTTCAAAGACACACACTCCCTTCCCTGGCTACACTATGGGAGGAACATCGAGCAAGACAAAAGGGTGAGTGAGGCTTATGCCCCTAAGTATCTGGTCTGTAGCCGTAGTGATTGGGAATCTTTTAAGACAACAAAACCATTATTTTTTGTTGAGAACCTAGAGGACAAGTATGGAGAGGTGGAAGGGATGTCGAAGATGCGGTCAGGGTCAGTATTAATAACGACGTCATCCCCAGCTCAGTCGTGGGCACTGCTTGCCTGTGACAAGCTGGGTGATGTTTCCGTTAGCATCACGCCTCACAAGAGTCTAAATATGGTACAGGGTATCATCTTTCATAAAGACCTCTTGCTGCAGTCAGATGATGAATTGCGTGCCAGTCTAGAACGGTGGGGAGTACATTTTATTCGGTGAGTGCATAGGGGTCCGAAGGACAACAGGGTCACCACCGGTGCCTTCATCTTGGCTTTTGAGTGTGATTCATTGCCCGAGAAGGTCAAGGTGATGATCTACCGGTGCGACGTAAAGCCCTACCGTTCCTTCTCCTATGTGCTGTTTTAAATGCTGGAGGTTTGGCCATATGAGCTCCCGATGTGATGCCAACCCAACATCTCGACAGTGTGGTTCATCCGAACGTCCCTTGCACGCCGCCTCCAGTCTGTGTCAACTGCGGCCAGAATCACTCCCCTTGCTTGCCTATGTGTACGGTTCTGCAGTAAGAGAGAAAAATCATGGAGTATGAGACCAGAGATCGACTGACTTACTCTGAGGCCAAAAGAAAATATCAGAAGTTCCATCCTGTGCTCCTGGTAACTACCTATGCCACAGCAGCCTCACCGTCGTCATCCACTGTGCTTGGTGTTCCACCTGTTCCATCAACGCTAGTGGGCCCCCAGGTCCAATCAACTGATCTGGCCCCCTTACCAGCAGGGGGCACTTCCTCTTCAGTGGCTCCCACTCATTTCACAGTGGGAGCGTCACCCGCTAAATCATTGGGGACACCAGCCCCCAACTCTAAGCCGGAGAAGGAGAAGCCCCTCTCGCCCGGAAGGGGTCCCTCGAGACACCCCCTTCCACGGCTCCTCAGAGTGCTCCGGAGGATCTTGGCCGCATGCTTACGGATCCACAACCTGCCGGTCGAAGAGCTTCCTGCTCTTCCTCCGTCCCGGATGCCGCTTCTGGAAAGCCCTCTCGGTCCCGCAAACCAAAGGGCCAGTGAGAGGAAAAGAAAAAGAGAAATAAGAAGAAAGAATGCTCGGTGGCTTCACAGCCACAACGCCCCCATCCTCTTCTTCAGAGGATGAAGTCGAGATCCTCGCATGTCCTGAGGATCTCGCAATTACTGATTCCCCAGACAATAAGCTCTTTGAATCTGTGGATTTAGAGCACATGGTAGCAGATGATCCAATGGAGTGATCTGCTTCTTTATTCATCATGGCGGTACAGCCTGGAGAAAACATCATTCTCCAGTGGAATTGTGGTGGCTTTTTCCATCACCTGCCTGAGCTATGACAACTTCTAAGCCAAACACCTGCTTTCTGCATCGCTCTTCAAGAAACCGGTTTCCAGCGATGTGATCCCCTGCCCTTCAAGGCTTCCAGGGCTATTTTAAAAATCACTCCATCTATGACAGAGTTTCTGGTCGAGTCTGTGTCTATGTCCTAGCCACTGTCCCGAGCATTGCTGTGCCTCTAGAGGCGGTTGCTGTTCGGCTCCGGGCAGTGCAATATGTTACAATATGTTCTGTCTACCTCCCACCTGATGAGGATGTCTCTCCTGTAGACCTCGCTGCCTTGGTCGCCTAACTTCGTCCACCCTTTCTTCTTTTAGGGGATTTCAATGCCCACCACACTTTGTGGGGTGGCACACAGACCTCGGTACTGGGTAGAGATGTTGAGACACTAATGACGCAGCTGAACATCTGCTTCCTTAACACCGGTGCTGCTACATACTTTAGCATAGCACACGGAACATTCTCCGCCATAGATCCGTAGCCCAAGCCTGCTTCCGCACTTCACTTGGAGGGTCCACGATGACCTGTGTGGCAGCTACCATTTCCCTATCTTCCTGTTGCTCCCACAGTGTCTACCTGCTGACCGTCTGCATCGCTGGTCTCTCCATAGGGCCAACTGGCCCAGCTTATTCCATAGCTGCTGCGCATCCCTCGCCGCTTCTGGCTGATATTGATGCCACTGTTCAGCAGGTTACACATTCCATCATTTCTGCTGCTGAGAAAACCGTTCCCATCTCACTTGGATCAGTGTACCATAAATCGGTGCCCTGGAGTACACCGGAGATCGCTGAGGCCATCCGGGAACATTGGCGAGCACTACAGTGCTACCATCGCCACCCTTCTGTCAATAACCTTATTGCATTTAAGTGTCTCTGGGCATGGGCATGGCGATTGATCCAGCAAAGCAAGAGGGCCTCCTGGGAGTGTTATGTCGCCTTCATTGGATCCCGAGCATCGCCTTCACAGGTATGGTCGCAAGTTCAACGCCTCTTTGGGCACCACCCACCAGTGGGAATTCCGTGCCTCAGCATTCAGGGTACAATTTGTACTGATCCTCTCACCATAGCTGAGCATTTGGCACACCACTATGCTCGTACCTCAGCGACCGCTGCATATAATGCGGATTTCCGCACCCTTAAAGAGCGCGCAGAGCGAAAACGGATATCTTTTCGAACGCGACGCCAGGAAGTTTACAAAATCCCTTTCAGTGAATGGGAATTCGAAAGCGCCCTTGCCGCATGCCCAGCCACATCCACTGGATCCGACCGCATTCATAGTCAGTTCCTCCAACACCTCAGCAGACTCTAAGCGCCAACTTCTCTCCTTGCTGAATCGTCTCTGGGTTGAGGGTGTCTTCCTGTCCCAATGGCGGGATAGCATCGTCATCCCATTGATGAAGCCCAGGGCTGATCCACAGGTGGCTGATAGTTACGGAACAATCAGCCTCACCAACGTTCCGTGCAAACTCCTCTAACGGATGGTGAGTCAAAGGCTTATGTGGATCTTTGAGGACTGGGGACTCCTGGTCCCACAACAGTGTGGATTCCGTTGTGGCCGCTCCGCAATCGTTAATCTTGTGTCACTGGAGTCGGCCATCCGCACAGCCTTTACCCGCCGCGAACATCTGGTTGCTGTATTCTTTGACCTGCAAAAAGCGTACACCCCACCTGGTGCCACTACCTACTGTCTACACTGGGGCTTATGCAGTCCGCTTCCTGTATTCATACAGAATTTTTTCACGATACAGTCTTTTCGTGTCCATATTGGTTCCTGTCTCAGCTCCCCTCACTATCAAGAAAATGGTGTCCCACAGGGTTCCGTTCTTAGTGTCCCTTTATTTTTGGTCGCTATCAATGGTCTTGCTACTGCTGTGGGGTCATCGGTTTACACCTCGTTGTATGCCGATGACTTCTGCATATATTTCAGTTCCACTAGCATCAGCGTTGCTGAACGGCGGTTGCAGATGGCTATTCAAAAGGCGCAGTCGTGGGTGTTTACTCGCGGTTTCCAATTTTCTGCATCAAAAACCTGGGTTATGCATTTCTGTCGGTGTCGGGCGATACACCCTGATCCCGAACTGTATCTGCCTGATGATCTGTGGCGTGTCGAAGAGACGCACCGTTTTTTTAGGCATGTTGTTAGACAACCGTCTCACCTTTGTGCCACACCTTCGCCAGCTCAAACGAAAGTGCTGGCGACACCTCAACATTCTACGCAGTCTCAGCAATACTGTTTGGGGAGCCTCACGCCCAACGATCTTGCAACTTTATAAGGCACTCATTCAGTCGTGCCTGGACTATGGCTGCATAGTATATGATTCGGCTGCACCTTCAGCACTGCAAACATTAGACCCAGTCTTACATTCTGGAGTTAGTTTGGCGATGGGGACTTTCCGCACAAACCCTGTGACAAGCCTCCTAGTTGAAGCTGGGGTCTGTCCTCTGCGGTTCCGCTGGCAACACCTGCTGGCTTCATACGTTGCCCATGTTCAGGCCTTGCCACACCATCCGAACCACCGGCTTCTTTTTCCAGAGGCTGCACTCCCTATCCCTCCACGACGTCCTCGGTCAGGTTATCCAATGTCAGTCTCTGTTCGTTCTCTCCTTTCGTCCCTTGAATCCCAACCACTCCCTGCCATTTTCCAATATTCCTTTTAAACCCCTCCTTGGTCCATTTCCCGTTTGCAGCTTTGTCTGGATCTGCCCACCTGGTCTCAACCTCCACCAAATTCAAATTCCTGCCCACCATTCTGTAACATCTTTGCCTCTGTTCTCTGGACAGAGCTTCTGCCTCAAGTGGTATCTCTGTCCAACTTCTTTGCTTTCTACATATGTCCGCTTAGGTGTCTTGGTGTGTGTGTGTGTGTGTGTGTGTGTGTGTGTGTGTGTGTGTGTGTATTTGTTTACCTTCCTTTTTTGCCCCTAAGGTAATTTCTTCCACTCCCGGGATTGGAATGACCCCTCATCCACTTATCTTGGAAGGACTTACCTTGGGGGGGAAAAGGATAGGTAAAAACACACACACACACACACACACACACACACACACACACATATATATATATATATGTAGCAAGGTAGACATGTTCAAAATGCAAAGTGAGTGGACAGAGATGCCCAACGAGGCAGAGGTTCTGTCCAGTGATTTGAGCCAAAGATGTTGTAGAATGGTGGGTTGGAATTTAAAAATAATGAAGGCTGAGATCTGGTGGGCAACTGGAAGAGAATATGTTGAAGGGCAAATTTCCATCTCTGCTGTTCTGAAAGGTTGGTGTACGTGGGAAGTATCCATATAATCCGGATGGTGTAACACTGTGCCAAGATGTGCTGGCCTTGCACCAAGGCGTGCTTAGCCACAGGCCGATCCTCATTACCAAAAAACACTGTCTGCGAATGGACAGTTTGTTGCTGGTATTTTGCAGCATCAATCATCCAACACTGCCAGTCATGTTGCAAACAGTGACATGGAGGGATCAAAAGAAGAGCAAAGCGTTGTCTTTCGTTTTTTGGTAGTGGAAGCAGTGGGGGGAACGAACATTCATTGATAAAAGTCACAAGTGTACGATGAACACTGGATGTCCCCTCACAAGGGTCAAGGCATGGCAAACGCGCTTAAGGCAAGGATGGGTGTTGTTAGCCGATGATGCACATTCTGGAGCACCCCACTGCATTACGATGACATCGTCCAGCTGGTTGATGCAGTCACTACTTAGGATCACCGAGTGACAGTGAAAGCAATAGCTGTCATGGTCGGACTGAGCATCAGAATTGCTCACACCATCATGAAGAAACGACTGCACTTGCATGAAGTGTGTGACCAATGGGTGCCCCAGTCTTCAGCCACACCAGGAAGCATGTTGAATTCCTCACTGTCTTGCTCATCTGCAACACTGTGCCTGGAAGGGATTGCTTTCCTGGCACGAGAGGTGGCTGGAGATTTGTTATCGTGTCATCACTTCGATCCAGAATCGAAATGACAAAGTCTCCAGTGGAAGGATCCAGGTTCACCACCAACAAAAAAATCCAAGACAATCCACACTAGTGCAGGAAAGGTTATGTCGATGTTCTTTTTGAGCAAGATGCATCCCCCTCTCCTTCTGATTCACTTCCTGTAGCATGGGACAATAGTGAATGACCAGCATTATTCGCAAACCTCGATCGCTCTTCATAAAGCAATCAAATCAAACAACCAGGCAATCTCACCCGTGGGGCCATTCTCCTCCACGTGGTTGCAAAAAGATGCAAAGCCTCATACGGCCAACACAGTTGTGACATTCCTGCAGAAATTGAAATGGTAGGTTCTTGGCCACCTTCCATAAAGTCCAGAACTCTCTCCCTGTAATTAACCATTCTTGGTTGAGAAGGTTGCGAGAGGCAAACAATTCACCTTGGACAATGACATCCAGCTGTACGTACAGAACTGGTTCATATCGCAGCCCCGAGAATCTTATGATGCAGCCATTCAAAGCTTTCTGTCACAGTGGGACAAGTGTCTCAACAGCCAGGGTCAATACTTCTAACAAACAAGTACTGGTTTCTGTAATTATGGCTCCGACTCATTTCTTTTTGAATGTCCCTTATAAAGAACAAGAGAAAAACCAAGAGCAATCCCTGTGGAACCTCTTTCTGATAGCTCCCTAGTTTAAGGAATAAGTGATTTTTGCACATTATATGAACAGTCCAATAAATTATAGATTCAAATGTGAGATTTGTACTGAAATATTAGCTTATGGATACTGTTCATTATTTTTAAGAAATGTAACACAAGTAGACATCCTGAGTGACCCTTAGTGTAATGATTTGTGTGTGTGTGTGTGTGTGTGTGTGTGTGTGTGTGTGTGTGTGTGTGTGTGTGTGTGTTGCATAGTAATTAGTTGTTTTTTGAACAAGAATTTAATGGGATTTCGTTATATTGCCATTGCAGGAAAATGTTGGAGGAACGACGTATTTTTATCCCACATCGGGTGGAGAGAACAGCAGCTTAAACAGCAGTGGCCTGAGTTTGAATTCAAACACATCAGTTTCCTCAATGGTTCTACCAAGTTTTCATATGTATCCAGGGACTCCAACCCATTTGCACCCTGTACCACAAAGCAAAGCTGGCAGTGGATTTTACATAGCAGAGGAACTGCGTTTAGAAGCATTGCATAGAAATGCTCTTATACTTTCTCAACCTGATCCGGACCAATATCCAGGTAATTCCATGAAATTGTGGCACTTTGTATAGGGGCTTGGTTTTTATATTGTTGTCATATTACTCTTTTCATTTGTGTACAAGCCCTGAGAATCTTAGGGGAGTAATCTTCAGAGTCCTACATTCACATAGTGCATGTTATGTGATGTGCACATAACACAATTTGCTATTATGTTGTCCTTGCTACTTCTTTTGATGCATACTCATGGATGAAATTTATTAGGAAGCCAATTGTATCTAAACATGCAGGATTATATAGTAGCTGGGAAGAAAAATTATGAGATATGCTGACATTAGTGAACTCAATTTGTCTACCTTTAGTGCCATTTTTCGTGAAGCGTGCAACTTCACTCAGTGAACAGTGTAGGACCTATCAGTACTTGCAGACATTGTGGTGTATATTGTATAATTAATTAAATTATGTTGTTTGTACATTTTTAACAATGGAAAATCTGACTGGGTTGTCAATAATGGAGGATAGGTAACAACTCACTGTAAAGAGGATCCATGAGCTGCTGACAGGCACAAAAAATACACACTGAAATTTTCGGCCATGGCCTTCATCAGAAAAAGAAGCACATACATTCACACAATCACTCGGACAATTATACGCACACAACCACTATGTCTGACCAGGTAAGGGTGGGGGTGGAAAGTTCCACATTGCATGAAGAATCCTACCCTTATGTGACATTGTTTCCACTCCACTCCCAACCTCACTCACAGTCTAGATGATTGTGGTGCTGGAGTGGCCAGACATGGTGTTTGAATGTATAGTCATCTGAGTGATAGCGTGAATGTATGCTGAAAATTTACCGTATTTGCTGGAATATAAAAATTGGTCCAAAAACTGGATATGTCTTATACGTCAGTTGCCAGTTAAGGTAGGTACCTAGAAGTTCAATTTCTTATCAAGGGATTTCAAAAAATAGTATAAAATGTGGGAAATTATGTTTTAAGTGGGAAAATTGGCTGTAAGGTATTCTCTTACATTTTTGTAGTTTATATTTGATATATGTACATAATATGCCCCAAAATACCCATCAGGTCATCTGAATTTTGTAGTATTTTTAGTGCCAAGTGTAACTGAAACTGGTAACTTCATAAAAAGTAAAAACTTTCAACGTTATTTCATCGATGTTTTCAGCAATTCTGTAATGGCGTCATTCATTATTTCAATAATGAAACACTGCTCACGTATTTTTCCATGTCTCGCTTGATGATATTTGAGAATTTATTTGCATTCCAAATACAAATATGTACATAAGTATTTTTTTGTGATATTTGCGCAGCATCTGTGTCTCACAGTTGTTGTCTTTTTGAGTTGACCACATGCTGTGCCTCATACAGTGTGCTGAGCAATACACAGATGCAAACCATTCATCAGTCTCACAGTTTATGGAATTTCACAAAAATACTTGCATAAATATTTGTGCTTCACAATAAATTCTCAAAATGCGTAATTTTAAAGATGAAAATACCTACTTGTCGCGCAAACTGATACTCGGCACAGTGACTGATGGGAGCAACTGTTAGCAGGCCACCTAGGTAACAATGTTGTAAGCCCTCACGTTGCTCTCGTCAACCGTTGCACCATAGTCGCCACGCACGGTTAACAGCAAAAGGCGAAATATCCAATTGCATAAGCGTAAACTGTCAAGAAACTTGACTGCATAAAGTTTATGAACGCTACCTGAAGGCACTGCCCTAGATATTTGATGTACATGAACACATTTATTATAATGATATTTCAATAGATGTAGTAGGTGTGATTTATTTTTTTCCTAAAAAAAGTCTTAAGAGTGGTGTAAGTCTTATACACCAGTGTGTCTTATATGCCAGCAAATACAGTAAGTTGTGTGAATGTGTGTATTTTTCATGCCTTTCAGCAGCTCAGCGAGCCCATTTACAGTGAGCTGTTATTTATCTTCCATTATTGCTATTTGAACATTGGTTTAGGTGCAAAAAAGCAGCTATAGCTTGAATCTATCATTATTATTCAACTGATCTTTATGAAATTTTACAAAATTGTGTGATTTGGTCAAACTTAAAAGACAGTAGAGTTCTTACCTTGATTAATTACATCAATATTATTTTTATTACAAATTCAATGTTTTTATCTAGGTTAAGTAAGCATCCAGTAATTGGCACTGTTGTTCAACTCAAAGTCTGGGCTGATTGCATAGTGCTAGGTTGGAGAGCGAAGTGTCAAGGGTTCGAAACTTGTACGATTACGAATTTTATCACTTTGTGTTTTAACGTAGCCTTCACCCCTCAATGATGTAAGAGGTTGCCAGAAATGACACATGGTGCTGATTCCATGTTAATCTGTATTTCTTTTCCAAGTCAGTTAACTGGGGTAGTTTAGGAAGTTGCAAGTCACTGAAGTGGCATCCAGGTGAAAGACTTGCGCCAGACCACTGGGCCACATGAAATTATCACAGCTGATATAAAATGATTTCTTGATTCTGCAACTCATTTCTCATTATATGCATTTCCCCATTTTATATAAGACATAAATGTGCTCTTTAAATTATTCATTTTATTTAAGCTGTACTGTGTATTATTTTCAATAAAATGACACAAAGGAAAATAAGAAGAATGTTCGTTCCTTTGTATGTTTTTATTTTATACAAAACCACAGATCTGTTCCAATTCTGATAAAATTTTGTATACAATAAATACTTTCACATTTACGGAATGTATGACATTAACCGTTTAGGGAATGTATGACATTAAGTGTGAAAGGGTAAAGTGAAAGTGCTCACCCAGCTGGGACTCGAACTCGGGTTTCCTTGTTTCTATGCAGTTGTGCTGACCTCTACATCACTGGGAATACAGTGATTACCACACCTCAACAGAATTACTCAGTTGCACCCCCCATCAGATACAAATTCTCAACTCTGTTCCTGCCCACTAGAACTCAAACTTCCAACTCATAGTTGTTATAAACGAATTCATATATATATAACTTATATGAATGCCGATGATGGGCAACAATGCTTTCTTCAGTTTGGAGGCACTCCTAAGCTGCTACTATTTCGGTGTGTGTGTGTGTGTGTGTGTAAATAAACTTAAAAAATACTTTAACAAAAATCTACATTCTCTGTTACTTACAAACACTGCCATACATGTGAAAATGTGTTTATCGTATTATTTGTCACTGAGAATCAATGTAGATACAAAGATAAAGGTTAACATTACAAATTATTTTATGCTATTGTGCTGTGGTCAGCTGGATTTAATATTAAAACCCAACAGTTTGTCCCCTTCTTTGTTTGTTCTAATCACACCCAGGCTTTTACTACTGACTACAGCGAAATTTTATTTTCGCATGCAGAGACCTGACGTCAAGTGTTTTGAATATTCAAGCATTATTTATCATTGGGCGTTGATGTTGTCCGTTGTTGCTGCCCCCCCCCCCCCCTCCCCGCCCATGGCTGGTACACCTCTTCAGCATCGGAAATTCCTGCCTATTGAAATTCTTGGAGCATTTAACAGTTTTTATTGCTTTGCTATACAGCCTTTCACGGTACCCACTTGTGGCTGCATGTTCCTGGGTTTTATTGGATTGAATTTGATGGTTTTCTGGCTCCAAAGCATGTTACACGACAGCTTGATCTGTCACTCTCCCCTCTCGTACAGTTGGCCTTGTCCTCTTCTAATCATTTTATAACAGCTCTTTTTGTGGTATCCAAATACATACAGCTGTATGGATTCATGTAAATTTCTGTCTTTTCCAGGTTTGCAAGCATCCTTTGGTCATTTTAGGAGGCCCTGCATCTTTTGGGTTGGTTTGTATATGACGACACTATTATGTTTTGTCAATATTTTTCCTGTGTAATTAATAACATTTTTAATGAAAGGCAGAAAACATTTTTTTTTTCTTTTTTCCTTTTTTTTCCATTGCAGTTTGTACATCAATATGATTTTTATGTGCCAGTCTTAGCAATATCTCTTTTTCTCAGTGGATGAATAACCATACTTCAGCAAAGCACTAGTGAGGTGTTTTAATTCTGCGTAAAGTAGTTCTGGCTCACAGGCTTTATCTGCCAATGTCTTAGTGATGCCTTGTTTTTATTTTTTGTGACTGATGGTTTGAATCCCGGTGCGGATGAGGAGTCCTTGCATCAGTTTTGATAAAACTGCATGGCCTACTCTACCATCCTCTTTCCTGAATATAAACATATAAAGAAAAAATTAATTTCCCATCTGCTTTCTTCTAATTAGTGAAGTGAATGTTTGAATTAATCCCAATGAGGTGCCTTTCATTAAGGATGTTATTGACCACATAGGAAAAATCTGAATGAAACGGAACCTTGCCTCTTTGCAGGAGCACGAGAAAATGAACTTTTGCTGCAGACAGTAGCAAACCAGGATGTGATTCAGACACACAAAGAAGCTACAATTTCCCTTGAAAATGTCCCCCAAAAATTGGTCAAAACATCGGGCGCAATAGGCTGGAATATTTTAGTAATTTTAACATTTCCAGCTGTGAAAGTTTTTCATTTTACAAAAACTAACAATGGAAAGTGAAGAAATTTCGTAATATAATGAGAATACTTATAACTCACCGCAAAGAAGTACAATGAACACACACAAAATACACTCATACACACAGAACTTAAACTATCAGTCACAGCCTTTGTCAGATAGAGATGCACAATCTCATTCACACAGGCTCACTTTACTGACATACAACCAACACCATGCCCACTATGGCCATTTTTTGTAAAACAAAGTTACCATCATTAACTTCTAATAACTGTATACCTTATGTGCACTAATTACAGATCATATATGGTGAATGTGTTTAACTGAAACCAATCATAATAAATGCAATCATGGCTTTCAGGTATCTTCTTTAAAGTTGAATACCATAGATCGCCCTTACTCAATACATGTGCAAGTGCTTTCGATAGGTTTTATTTTGGACTTTTTGGGTTAGTATAAATGAACTTATCAACTAAGTGGCCCTATAAGGGTTTCTTTTATTGATTGAGGTACTGAAACTTCATTAATTCCCATTGAGAAGCGCAAGTGTATAGCTAGTAAAAAGTAAATATTATTTTATAGTGGTGATTTCATACATTATTATTATTATTATTATTATTATTATTATCATTATCATCGTCATCATCATCATCATCATCATCATCATCATCATTAGTATTAGTAGTGTGTATCCAAATCAAGATGAAAATAAGCGAGATGGCAGAGCTAAATGATAGAAAGTGCAGGACATATTTGGGTCCACAGTCACTTATTTGAAAAAAGCAGTCCATATCATAATACATTTTCAATTTCTCATTCTGATTATGGATTTTAATGTAGAAGACCATCCCTAAACCAAGGTACCAGGTGACGAGAAAAACCTCTGCACAATTTCTCCTTAATATGAGGAAGGTCGTGTAGACTGAAATCAGTTATAAAAATTAAAGTTTTATTAAGATTAGGACTAACTCTTATTGAAACTGCTATCTGTTGAAACATCAATGTAATCTTCCATTATTTTACTTTACTCCCTCTCCCTCCTCTCCCCCTCACACTCCCTCCTCTCCCCCTCACACTCCCTCCTCTCCCCCTCACACTCCCTCCTCTCCCCCTCACACTCCCTCCTCTCCCCCTCACTCTCCCTCCTCTCCCCCTCACTCTCCCTCCTCTCCCCCTCACTCTCCCCTCTTTCCCCCTCACTCTCCCCTCTCCCCCCTCTCTCCCACTCTCCCCCCCTTTCCACCTCACTCTCGCCCCTCTCCACCTCCAGGTCTCGCCCCTCTCCACCTCCAGGTCTCGCCCCTCTCCACCTCCCCCTACCCCATCTTCCCTCCCCTTACCCCTCCCCCATCTCCCCCTCCCCCTCGGGGAAACTGTGATGGAGACCATCAGAATGCCTCAGGACACCTACGGTGTTTACTACCCTGAGCAGCACAAACTGCCCCAGGAGGGGCGGGAGGTCATTGTAAACGCCAGTGTGCCGGTTGCCCATCAACTTGAAGGGTTGATGAAAATGTGATCAAAGTAAAGGTGCCCTTGAACACCGACCTGCACTTTAACATTCACCAGATGGTTAATGGGTTGGGCATTTCATACGATACCAAACAAAAATTTTTTACTAAGGATTTCGCCGTCCAAAACGTGTGCCAAAAATCGTGTTGTTGGAACCCCTATCCAAGCAAAGTGTTTCTATGTTGTCTACAGATCTGTCACCAGCAGACTTCTTCCTTTTCTCCTGCCTCAAGTGGACATCAACGGACCCCGATTCGGTACTGTAGAAGACGTCCAAAACACTGTGACACCAAGAGGATAATGACAAGCAAGTTCTCAAAGACGTACATGCATTGGGAATCGTGTTATACGCATTGTGTCAAAGCATAAGTGTGCTACTTTGAGAAATACTAAGGATCTGTACTAGTTACTGAGCACTGATTGTGCTCTTGGCAAAGAAGAATGGCCCATATAGTTTTTGACATGACAAGGCACAAAAAATTTTGTGTGGGGAATTGCACTCAAATTCATGTGAATGCTCTGTACCCCAGATTTGACAATTATGCCTGTTCACTTTCCCATTCCTGTGAGAAGTGCCTTCGTCTCTAAAAATTAAGTATTCACCAAAGCCATTCCAATTCTCATTCATTTGTTGCAACTGCAAACAAAACTCAAAGTGCTTGTATTTTTCATAATTGAGCCTCTGCACTAGCTCCAATTAGAATGGTTTCAATAGACAGCTTCTGTTGCAGGACTTTCCACACCATCATTTGAGCCATTTCGAGTTCACAGGATGCATGACGCACCAGTTTCTGTGGACTTCTTATGAATGTCTCTTTTATGCGCTCCACATTCACTTCACTTGCACTGGGACAGCCACTTCTCTTTGCCAGACCCAAGCAACCTGTTGTAATAAATTTGTTGTGTCAGTGGTAAATGGCTTTCCGTATGGCCTTCTTACTGACTTGGTTTTGAACAGCTGTAGAACACTTGTTTTTTGTCAAACTCCAACACACAAAAAGCTCACTTCACACCTGAATTCGCCATGTTTGCAACTAGCGCTGACTATCAGCAAATTCCCAAACTGTGCCACGGCAGATGCATTGGGAGGGGGGAGGGGAGACCCATCTTCAGAGTTTCTCTTCAAAATGAAGTGACATATGTATGATATCTGTTCAACGTTTGGGTTTTGTTTAATAAATAATTGAAAATGTGAAATGTTCTGGGGCTTTATGCACACTCTGTATTTTCAGAGTTAATTTCAGAAGTATGCAGAGCTTGCATGATCACATGGAACACTTCCTGCTGCTAGTAGCATCTAGAAAATAACATTCTAACAAAAATATTTACTATTTAGATAGTGTATCTTGAGTTTTGACTAACACTGCAAAAACACAGCAAATCGAAGAATCTGCAGTTTCATTGCAAATTAGAGTTGAGTCTGATTTCAACTCTAAAGACTATTTTGTACTTGCCTTTATTTCATTTGAACGGTATTAGAAGTATTGTTTCCTTAACTGATTGGCTGTTAGAAGGTATTCAAATCTAAACAATAGAAAAAAGAGCATCATATCAAAAATAGGTCTTAAATAGCCTAGTTATACTATCAGTGAGGCTTTATGAATAAACATTATGTACGTAGTATATACATTTGAAGCCATTTCCAGACTGCAGGGTCAACTATCTTCTCCAGTGGGATTTCACTTTTCAGTATAATAACCTTTGTTTTGTGAACACTTAGCTTTTATTTGATTATCTAATGTGTGTTCTATAGTCACCTGCCACTTCACTGTTGAAGTGCTTCACTTATGCTTTAAATGTTCCTTGTTTCCTTTAATGCATTATCTTTTTTCTCCCACTTGATGCAAACATTAAAAAATTTACACATTAAAATATTGCTTTCGAAAATGTGTGCATCATCAGGCACAAAGTGTTTACCACTGCTGTGGACCATAACACTTGTCTAACAATCATTTCACTGCTGACTGGTCAGTATCTGGCGGGCATGACAGTGCCCCCGCCAAGTCGAGTGCAGGGACGTACCATCCTTTCCTTGAAGCAGTAGATGGCACTTTCAAACCCCCCTGTATCTCTGTTGTTGATAAATCTATAATCCTGAATTTTCGGAGTATCTACTATAATTAGCTACATTTTAAAATTATACTATTCTACACCTTATAGTTTACAAAATATTAGCAGTTAAAAATAACTAATTCTGTCACTCAATGATTCACTGATCATCAAAATTCAAATGTACTTCTAGTAGACACACACAAATGTCAAATTTTGTATTTAGTTAGTATTTAGTCTGTAATGGAAGGAAAAATAAAACATTAGTAAATATTAATTGCATAGGGTGTGTCCATGATGCTCTTGCGGTAGAGCAATGGGTTCACGTCCCGGAAGTCAAGAGTTAGATTCCTGGTGCCATAGCTTTTGTATTTTTAATTTTAATGTAGCCATCACCTTTCTATTAAGTGAAGAGTCGTCAGAAATAACATGAGGCACCTGATTAGATAATAAAGAGTAACTGGTGAGATATAGCTTAAAATGCTGCAAATGGAAACAGAATCAATGACACCTACATTGTAGCTTGATTTCAGTTATAAATGAGAAAACTGTTGCTTGTAATGTCGAAAAATCCGTTACATGATGCGCGGCAAAAACTTTAGACCAGGAGCAAAAATGTTAGATGTTGGTTTCAAAACACAACGCGGCAGAGATAGGGAGACACCATTAATCTAGGAGACGCGCAGTCAATGTTATCTATGTTCTGTGCCAAAGAGTACAGACACTCTGGAGTGCACATTGCATTCGAAGAGGTGCTGATTCTGCTCTTGTTATCAATGTTAAGATAGGATGGTCACGTTATATCATTAAATAAATATGCGAACTTGAAAATTGAAGTACAGATTTTCTACAATAGTTTTATCAGGAGGACAATGAAACTTACATAATTCGAAAGATGGTTTGCTGTTGGTGTGCTCAATACAATACTCATGAGTGTACATAGCCGTTACGAGTGGTAACACGAAGTAGATGTTTGCAAATGTATAGATCAGATTACGATTTAAATTCTCCTCTCTAATAAAAAGTGAACGTCAAAAGCTAAACTGCTACCAACTACTGCCATAGGAATGATCGATATGAGAAAAACATTGATGGTATCATCAATGTTAATATAAATTCAAAGATATCAATGTATGATTAACATCGAAAGGAAAATATCGTCATCTGAGAATATCAATGTTTTGGATGCCAAAACAAATAATCCTCACCGCAGTGGAGTGCCTGAGCGCATTGATACGCTATGCTGCGATCCACGAGGCCATTCACCATCGGGGGTTCGAATCCCCCCTCGGGCATGGATGTTTGTGCTGTCTTTAGTATAAGTTAGTTTATAAGTAGTTTGAAAGTTTAGTGACTGATGACCCCGCAGTTAAGTCCCATAAGCTTAACAAACATTTGAACATTTTGAAAAAATACTCGGCAGAACCACAGACACTCATTACTAGACTCCCACTATTGAATCTAGTATTGTTAATCTTCCTGTCACTTTAAATACTGTATCAACAATTACATGTGTACAGATATAACAGTTGTAAGAAATAGGGATAAACTGATAAAATATTGCCACATTTAGAGTTTTGACTTGAAGGCTAAATTTTACTCACGTCGGTGGCATAGTGTGCAAATGTTGGCAATGATATGTTCGCTTTATGAGGGGTACACACAAGAACCCCTCAACTACAGAGCAGGAACAGAATTAATTATTTACTTCATGGTCAACATGAAAGACTGTGCCCCTCATTCTATGTGATTGGTTTTCCAAAGTGTCTCATTCATCAGTCGCTGCCAACTCCAGCACACTACGCCACCATAGCCGTAAGAAAAATTCTATTGTGTACTAGACAAACTTGTTGATATTTGTGTAACACTGTTTTCACTTATACAGGAAAATATACCTTATCCACAATTTCCGTGTATTATGAAGATCACAAACTGATGCGAAATACAACACTACCTTATTGAGATTTGTATAGTGATCCTCTACAGGTGGCAGTACTGTACATGATGAAAGGATTGAATAATAATAATAATCTAATGTACTTTTAGGACTTCCCAAGTGCTGTTACATCAAACCATACAAAAGCAAAAAGAAATGATATCCCACCAAAAACATAAAGTGTACAAAAATGCAAGTCTCACAATGAATTCCTTCCCCCAAAAAAGTCATGAAATTTCATGGGAAACCAAGTTGGTTGTTTTAGAATTGAGTTCATTAAACCACAGATTCAACACCTTGTCATAATTTTAAATCTAATTATTTGTCTATCAACA
Organism: Locusta migratoria; assembly: GCA_026315105.1. Classification (NCBI taxonomy): domain Eukaryota; kingdom Metazoa; phylum Arthropoda; class Insecta; order Orthoptera; family Acrididae; genus Locusta; species Locusta migratoria. Next base: position 328,031,698 of record CM048747.1, on the reverse strand, counting down.
TCTGTAGTGACTATATCAAAATTATACATCTTTATTTATATAATAAATATAATGACTTGGCAATCGCATGGCAATATAAACTAATATTTAAAATGCTTTATGCAAATGTGATGTATTTCATTCCTACATCGTAGTGCAATATAATTTATTTTTTTATGTTAATGTGTAATTGCTTGATTGTTATATGTATTCTGATGTCATTATATTATGGTACGATTGTGAAGTTATTATATATATTATAGAAATAAAAATATAGCTATACTAAAAATAAATCTGTAAATGTAGGCCTGTTGCTGTTCACTTAAATCTTCAAAACTACTACACGAATCTTCATGCGGTTTTCAAAGGAAACATGAGAAAAGGTTGGATCAACATATAGGCATAATCTTATCAAAATCGGATCACAGAAAAGAAAGATACCGTAATTTTAAGTGTTTTCAGTAATCGCCGCGTCTGTTTGTTCAAGTATTAAAAACCTCTTATCTCCAAAACTACTTGACGAATTTTCATGGGGTTTTTAACATCTAACTTGCGCGTATCGTACGGTTACATAAAGGCTTCAATAATTCAAATCGGATCAGATAAAATAAATATATCATAATTTAATCATTTGTTTAAAATCCATCCTGTATGTCTATTTGTTGAAGGTAATCTCCAAAAGTACTACACAAACTTTTATGGATTTCCACAGATAAATTGAGAATAGTTTGGAGAGTAACATAGGCTTCAATTCATCAAAATTGGATCAGAGGAAGAAAAGATATCGTAATCTGTAGTTTGTGGTATTTGATATGCTTGAATTGCAGCGTAGTATAGCAAAATCCGCTAGAGACGCTGTTACATAATATACATAGACAAAAGACCTTCGTCGATGCTGCGTTTTTTATTCACATAACTAAGGTGTAATAAACTGAAACAAGGGCTACGACTTTCCTTATGGCAGCGGTGTAGTGTATTGATGTTGGCAACGGCTGTTGAATCCTCTTTGAAAATTCAATGGGGGGAATAATTTGTTGTATTGATAATGAAATATGTAATTGAAGTTGTTCCGATCAGTAAATTAATGACCTTCGAAAAGCAAATATTTTGTTGCCATCATTAGCATAGTAAACCGCAGCCACTCCAAGTAAAATTTAACCCAGATACGACAAAAAATCATTTACTTAGAATTGATGGTTTTGTAGTGCTGCCAAGAAACAATACATGATCGTGTGTGCCTATTCCCTCGGTAACAGAAGTATTTTGAATTATGGGCCGCAATCTTATCCCTGCAAATACGAACTAACATTGTACAGCGAGTTGCTGATTACACTTTGTATATTCACAGCTTAACAACATATGTTTGCTTCTTTTGACAGGCAACATTTGAAGATATAACGACATTCCTTCTTGTATATCAATGCTCTAATTTACATAAGAATTCTTTACAAGCAAAATGGAATTGATGTACTTTCCTTTTTGATTACGGTGTATCCTCATTACATTTTGAGAGCGTTATGTTTAGGAATGCATCGAAAATGCCATAGTACAAGAAACGACAAAGTGAGGTGACGTTAGTTACTTAGTACACAAAATAACTAGTTATGGTGTTGCTGCGTATTTTTCATTCTCATAAATATGATGTAATACACTACAAGAAGGTGTACAATTTTACTTACATTGGCGGCGTTGTGTGCTAATGTTGGCAATGGCCACTGAATGCTTTTTCAAAAATCAGTCACATAGAATAAGGGAAATATTTCTTTATGTTTGCGATGAAATAAATAATTTATGCTGTTCTGGTCAGTAAATTAATCCTCCTCCTAAAGCGAATAGTTTGTTGCTAACGATAGCAAACTAAACCGCTGCCACTGCAAGTAAAATTTAACCCAGGTAGGACACACTTTTTTTTTCTGCCTAGCTGTCTCCCATATGCTTTGCAGTGTCATGGAAAGAAAAGAAGTGCATCTTTCGACGGGTACAGCCACTAAATTACATAGAGTAGAAATATCTACGGAGTGAGCATTACGTTCTGTGCATCTTCTCAACATTAAGCTGGAATTACCATGTGATATTGAGACAAGTCCACTCTTTCCACACATTTATTTACTCTTACGATTGGTTTGTACCGCATTGGCTGTAAGGAAGCCCCACCTCTTTTCCGCAGGCCAACCACATAAGGTGAAATAATATCTAAATAAATGAGTTACAGAAGCAACAAGAAAGTTGAGGAACCGTCGCAGAATGGGCCATTTACACATAGTCACCCGTCTTAACTGAACAAAAAAGGAGCAAGATAAAGTCAGCGATTAGTATATTTTTCCCAATATCACGTGCCATTTCCACCTTAGTGTTGAGAACACAAAATCTGTTCTGCGCATCTGAATGCTCACTACAAAGATATTTCTACTCTTTGCCTGCTACTAGAGATAATATACACACGCGAGCGACAAACTCATCAGAAACCTCTCTGCTTTCATAATTGTTGGGTACACTATTGTGATCTAAATTTGTAATTACTTACTTTTAGGGTGGACTACATTAAGATAGAGAAAGACGTCTTCATTTGCAGAGACAATTGTACTTATAATCCGACTTCTGAACATATAGTTCTATTACACAATGAGGACAATTCACTGGAAATACTATATTTAATGGGAAATTCTATACAGACGATCAGCTGATGCCATTCCTTCTACTATTACCCGGATTTACTTTATCGCACATTGGCACCACCGTGATGTCTTATTTAAACAGACTTAACTGCTCTGTTGATTGAATTATCAGACTTTCAGCATTCATCGAGTTTTCGATAACAGGGAGCACTGCATACAGAATAATTATATTGTCCTGAATGCAACACTGCAACATACTATACTTCAGCATTCACTTACCATGAGAGATATACAGTTTAGTACTACACCATAGAACCAACACACAAACTTTATGAACCTCCATCATTTTCAACAATGACTTCAACATAAATTTGACATCTTGGCTAGGAGAACTGAGTTTATTGACAGAGCGATCCAACAAGGATTGTGTTTTTGCTGACATACATCCGGAACCCAAAGAACCATGTTATTCACAGGTACCTTTTTAACAACTGCTGCGAACCACGGGCATATAAGCTAGTAATACTAATATAGTTGCTATAAATGTTGGTAGATAACAAATAAGTGGACCTATGAACACTAACTGAAATAACCGACTTGGTTTTCCATGGCAAACTTTATGCACATGTGAGTGTACTTCATTCTTATGTGATTGCATTTGGTTACATAATGGAATATAAATTGTTGTTATGTCATTATGACGATGTGCAATTGGCAGATCATTGTATTTATTCATATATCATTGTATTATGGTGATTGCCAAGTCATTGTTATTTATTATAGAAATAGAGATGTATAGTTTTGATATGTTGGTAAATAAATAATTAGATAAAAAATTATGACAATGTGTTGAATTGGTGGTTCCATGAACTCTAACTAAAATAACCGAGTTGGTTCCCCATGAGATCTCACGACTTCTTATGGGGGAAGGAATTCAGCGCAAGACTAGCATTTTTGTACATTTTATTTGTTTGATGGTATATGTTTTACCTGACCCAGGAGGTTGAAATAACCATTGTGTAGTCAGCCATGCAGCCAGTAAATGTTATTAGGCATTTCCAAAAGTCTTAACACTGTTGCATGAGGAGATGGGCTGTGATGGGTTTCCCAGCGACCTTGAGAATGTACTGAACAATTTGTTTAGCAGGAAGCCTGGAGTCAAATTCAGCAGTCACTCTTTGATCATCTTGCCTCAAAGAGAATTTCTGGAATATTAAAACTGACAGTTATTTTTGACCTGTGGATGTATGTTTATCATCATACACACAGTTATCTAAAAAAATTCATTATTCTCTACAAATTTTGATGTAATTTCATATTTATCATAAAATAAGTAAACTTCACTTTAAAACAAGCTAATTCATAAAAACAAGATTTCTATTAAACCCTAATTTCTTAACCAGAAACATGTGATTCATGAAGATATCTGAAAATCATTTCAGGATATTTGTCATGTTCATCATTAATGCAAAAAAATCATGTTTCTAGCTATAAGTAATGACCGTAAATTTGTAGGAAAGTACTGTATAAAGATTACTCATTTACAGATATTTATGCATGTATTATGTGTGTACTGTAATATTAATTTGATTTATAGTGACAGTATAAGAAAATGTTAAACTTATTTGTAGATCTGCCAAATGAGATAGACAACTACCATGATCTCTGTCCTCTGCAATCTGCTACTGGAAATGCTTTGCGGAAATCTCAACTATTGGGGTATCCCATATCAACGTACAAAGCTACAAATACGAAAACAGGTGTACGTTATTGTCTAAGAAGAGTGCATGGTAAGTATTAAATTATTTTTCAACATATGTCATAGTCAGAAACTGACCTGAGCATTTTCACTAATTGCAACTCAACTTGTTTGGATCTGGTATGTTGTAAAAAATATAACAAACTTTTCTTACAGTAACATTTGCTTAACAATCACTCAATTTATATTTTACTGAAATAAAACATGGAATATAGTTTAATTATATTTATCTATACTCCTTGTTTCCTTTTCTTTTTTGCTGTGATGTACACAAAAAGATATTTGCTTGATGAAAATCTCTTTAACATGTGTTTACTTGTTCTTGTTTTCTGTTGTGCCACAGATACACAGCAATTCTCACAGAGATAGTTAATTGCTATGAAATGTTTTGTATGTACCATCGGATGATGTGCTGCTAGGCAGCTCGAAACCATTTATAGTCAATAAATAACTTCATCGGAAAAAATATGATTGGTTTACAGTAATTTTTGAAACCTACTCATGCATTTCAATCCCAGTGCTAGTTTTCAAGTAGCAGAACACATCCATCCAGCAAGAGATCCTAAACTTTTCATCAATAGGATACATGAAGAATGACCACATTAACACATAAAAATCAGTTAGTTGATTGGTTTTGTTTCTAGTGTAGAATAAGACAAAAAATGTGGACTCTAAGCATACATCTTCTACCTTTCTTTATTTTTGTGCTGAAATAAAAAAAAAAAATTGATTGCAGTAAATTTGGATTGGTCAGAAGTACTATTATTAACAAATAGTGTAAAAGTTTCCTCTCTTTTGAGGAGATGAAGAAGCATTCACAGGATAGAGTAGGGTGGAGAGCTGCATCAAACCAGTCTCCAGACTGAAGAAGAAAATGATGACGATGACGACAACAAAAGTGCTACTTTCTTTTGCACTTTAAAGTCCCATGCATATAAGCCTAGCTGGTGTCTAGAAATGTTGTAAATAATTAGACTAAGGGCTCACTCAACTATCTCAATTTTGCTCATCCATTACTCAAAAATGATAACACTTAGTGATTTACAACAAACTTCATATAAAATTTCAAACCTTTATGAAACTTTTTCTAGCGATACAATCACAAGATGATGAAAGGAGAATGTGGTCAAACTTCAGCATCTGCCATAACATTTTAACCACTATTTCTACTCACAACAAAGTTTGCCAATTGTCTCCACATATATGCCTGAATGCACATTTTAAATTATATCACTGTACATCACACTTTTTCTGTTTTATGTGTAGATGTTTGTAAGGACACGGTGAATATTTGGAGGCTTGGGTGGCCCAATCATGAGCTGGGTGTAATCAGTCAATGAAAATGTCATTTTTTTAGCCTTTCCATGAATAAATGGATTTTTTTGCACTATTACACTCTCTCCAACCACAAACTCGAAAATCGTGAAATATTCATAAAATGCATCTAAGTATTTCTGACAAGATGTAGTGTAAAAGTAGTGTCAGCTGTTAGTTGTATGCATAGAATGATACAGCAGGAGACATGCCGCATGTTGAAGAAAAATGCAATGAAATATGATATTTTGTTCATGCATTAAGGGTACTTTGCTTCGGCATAGTGTTTTGCCAAACAGTTTCAAATGATTAGCGTTTTGTATTTTCACATGACTAGGTATGTAGATGGCTGAACAAAAATGGATTAATTTGTATTTGTTGCCATAATCACACAACAGGACAAAAATCACAAATATGCAGTGCTAAAGACTCTAACACCATGTCCTAAGTGGGCAACAAAAGCAAGCAACAGAGCGACAAATCTCAACCACATATGCCCGTTATGGGTCTGTCCTACAGGTACGACATCTGCAGTGCTGTGCAACAGACACGACAATGAGTGACGTTTGAATCTCAAAAGTGCTTGAATCTTGTTGCTGTAGCACGCGTGACAAAGTGTCGAGTACATTGAGAATCATCTGCTTGACAAGGTTATAAAGGATGTTTCAGAATTCCGAGAGCTAATAGTTTCTGAAGTTAACGAAACTGCAACTGCTTCTGAAATAGCAGAATATAACATTGCAGTTGTATGTATAATTAAGAATTTTTATTGGGATAAGTAGTGTCCAAAAATAACTATCTCATAAATTTTCTGCTGGACTTTTTGGACTTAAAAGACGACTAAAGTTAAATTGTTTCTAATATGACAGTCTTTTGTTTGTTTTGAGTGGTAGTTTGATTTACACAATGATGAACGTGTTTTGAACAATTACATTTGCGTGCTTTTTAAGCATTTGCAGTAACAACAAACGTACTCCAGAGAGAGAGAGAGACTAGGATGTCACATGAGATGTGTGTAAAATTACTTTCCTGAATAAAATATCTTGATATAATGTTTCAGTTAGAATTTAATGTGTTTTGTAGGCCTTCAGTGGGATATGTGTGTTTGCAATGAAGATTAATAAAGTGGTATTGACTTGGTAAAAAATTACAACTAAGTAGCCCACATGACTACCCGTATTCAACGCCTACTGCTTGCAACTCCGTCCAGAATTAAATGATTTACTGTCGTCTTACAATAAGACTCATTTTGTCCTTATTCAGTTGTTGATGGTTTATAGTCACAAAAGAAAAACTCAAAAGTATCTGTATTCGTCATATTGTATTGTATATTTATTGGTCCTGTCAAATCATACATTGTACAGCAGTACATAATGATATAGGACAAGTCATAGAATGTATATAGTAGATTTTAAATTCAATAAAATTATTTAACCCATACATAAAAAGCATATAAATGGCACTTTCTAAAATACACATACATTTCTAAGTTTAAACACTCACATTTATTTTTTTAATCTTATATACATATTTACACTTTTTCATTTCCCAAATTATTTTTCAGAAAAAAATTCATCCACACTATAATAGCACTTTTCAGACAAAGTTACTTAAAGCAGTTTTGAATTTATGCAAGCATGTTATTGCTTTAATGTTCTTTGGTAATTTATAATAAAGTTTTGTCCCTGCCTGCAGGGGGGCCTTTTTGCTTTAGTGTCGTACGAGCAAACTGTACATATATATCATGATGCTTCCTTGTGTTGTATGTGTGAATACTGTGATTTGTTGGTACGAGCTTGTTTTTCGGAATCTAAAATTTTTTATATGAACACTACTACTTCAAGTATGTAGAGGCTCGGTAGTGGAAGAATATGCAGTTTTTTTTTTTAAATAAAGGTTTACATGAGAAACGTGGTGCTGCACCTACCTTGGCTCTTATTATTCTTTTCTGGACAATGAAACAACTTTTGCTGGGTGGTGAATTTCCCCAACAGATTAAACCATACTTTAACTGTGATTCTACTTGAGCATAATACACAGTTTTGAGGACTTGCATTGATGTGCAACGTGCAAGAATTTTGATACCATAATGAATGCTGTTTAGTTTGCTACATGTATATTGTATATGGTTGTTCCATCTTAGGTTATCTTGGATCCAGACCCCAAGAAATTTGGTAGCATTTACAGATTCTAGTGTTTTACTCAGCAGTTCTATGGTTGGAGTTAGATTCTGTTTGTTCTGTATTGTATGTAGATTCATGGTGATTGTTTTCTGTGTATTTATTATTAAGTTGTTCGCAGAGAACCATTCTGATAGGTGAGATGTACACTCTTTTATTTCATTCTGCAACTCTTCCAGTGTTCCACCTTTGATAAGTATGTTTGTGTCATCAGCATATTAATATATTTCTGGTTTTGGGGTGAGTGGCTCCAATTCATTCACAAAAAGAAAAAACAGAATCGGTCCCACGACGGAGCCCTGTGGCACACCGTATTTTATACAACATTTCTGTGAATAGTATGACTGTATGTTTTTCCCATTTTTGTGCACTACTTCAACTACTTGTTGTCTATTTAGTAGGTATGACTATGTCCACTCATAGGCGGGAGCTCTGGTTACCAGAGACCAGGCCCTCGCTTTTTCAAATATTTCGGACAAGAAATAAGTTAGTAATACCAAAAGAAGGCCGATTGTAATGTAATTTTAATTGCATATAAACCGTTCATCTGATGCTAAAATTGAATAACCGAATTTTTAGAGGAGAAGATTCTCTACAGCTTTGTTCCCTTATGTGTTTATTATTTAATATCTCATATCGTTTGAGAGATATTTGCAAAATTAACAGAGTTTTGACATCCTCCACTGAATTAACGAAAACCAGCCGTTCGCAGATGTCACATGACATTCATCGCCCAGAACTCTCTCTGGCATAAGCCATCTTGCATTGCGTATTTGATGATTTTCTTAATTTAGCTTACACATTTTCATTTCAAAGCAATGGCGCACTGAAGAATTAACGAAAACACGTCGTTATTCATACGATACATGATAATCTAGTGTCTACAAATGCCACATTAGCATCAGTTAACAACGGCCATGAATAGTATGAAATTTAAGAACGCAATTTCTTAGCGTTGGCCGTAGCATAGTGGGCAATGTATTGGATTGTGACGCTGAAGGACAGTGGTTCAAAATCCGCCATTACCTAATTTTTTTCCCTAAAAGGGTTTCAGACACTCTTATTAATTAATTTTTTTATTGTTTACATTATTATTTTTGTTCAAAATGTTTGCAAAAACTTATAAAATTACAAATCTGAAGTGGGCCGTAAAACACGTCAGTGCTATTTCTTTAGTCAAACAGTACAGAAAATATTGTATATTCTGTTCATTATACCCCCTAAAAGTACTGGTTAGGTGCTGAGTTGAACTAAGCTGTTTCTCTAGTCTTATTTTAATTTCGTATTTGGCTAGTGATATTCACTATTTTTGTATTTGAAGTTATGAATGAAATAGTCCTCGAACATTCCTCACTTTGTAAATTTAATGCACAGAGCACTCTTTTTAGTCTTATTTCCTAAAGTAAATAAAACTTTATTGCCTTACTGTAGAGCTGTCTTTATTTTACAGTTTACAGGTGACAAATTGTAGAAACAGCTGATCAGTTCTAGCCACCATCTCGGTGGGAGAAGTTGTCATTCACATAGGACACACTGCCGTGTTGCCGAATGTCGCTGGTTGTAGCTGCACTGTCGCGTAGCCATATGTCACGCACTGTCACTCACTTTTGTCGCTCATGTAGGACACGGCCAACAAATCACTCACTTCAATTTTGCTGCTACAAATTCACTCTATTTTTTTCTCACCTGTTATTGCTTACTGAAATATGTAGAAACACATCAGAATATTGTTAATTTATTTCTGTGTATTTTCTGCTAGGTTCCTGCTATGAATATTTTAAAGGCTATTACACCCCAAGATAAGAAATTCTATTTCTTTTATTGAATGATGTATTAAAATTCAATGATTATTACTCTAGGAAACACACACACTTCTACCTCTTTTATTTGTATTTTTTCTGGTGCCATGCCTTATCTTTGTGTGTGTAAAGCATCTGTAAAGCTGCTAATACTCAATGGCAGAAGTAGGCAATCGTTATTTCTGGCTCCTAGCAGTATTTATAAGAACTTCCATTTATTTTACACCAGAATCAAAATCCCAGGTAGTTGTCTGATTCCTGAAAATAAGAAAATTGTGCTGTTTGGATTTGGGTAAATATAGTACACCTAACTTGCAAAGTGCAACTCTAAAAAATGGCTGATTTCAGGAATGGGTAGGGGCGTAGCTTAACCAAGCCCCTGATGGGGTGAGGACCTGTGAGAGGCAAACCACACAATGTATGCCATGTTTTTGCGAAAGCACAAGTCAAGCACAGCAGTATTAAAAATAATAATAATAATAATAAAATAATAATAATAAAATACATTAATAAATTGTTAAGATGTTTTTTAAAAAGAAACTGTATGTTTAATGAAGATCCTAACAGTAGCAGAAAGGGAACCGTACTAAGTACAATGAACAACAACAGCAAAGTACAGAAGCAGACAACAATGGCTACCTCACACAGTTGTTAGAAGTATTTTATGTTTCACACTACTTTTTGAAGGAATTCACATAAATTTGATGTAGTTGTGCTGTGAAGGTGACCATAAATGGACCACCAAATTTGTATTGCTGTAGTGCCGAGTAGGTATTTATGACTTTATCAATGACAGGATAATATAAACGAGAAATTGTGACATTTTGTAAAAAACCATTTAATGGTTTTAACAAGAAAGAATGTAAATGTGTGTGCTGCATTGGTCCTTCCAAAACATATACTCAAAAATGGTAACAGACACAAAAAACAGCAAATTGTTTTTAATAAGCAAGATTGTACTTATACCATAGTTGGTTTGTAAATGATGAATCTTTCGAAATTTTAACATGCCTGGTATTGACAGTCTCGTTTTTACAATCATTTGAATACAGAGTAATAGTTACACTACACCGAAATATAACTGTTTCTGAAATAACGTATTTTATTGTTGAATATGTGTTGTGTTATGGTCTTCAGTCCGGAGACTGGTTTGATGCAGCTCTCCACCCTACTCTATCCTGAGCAAGCCTTTTCATCTCCTCATAAGAACGGCAACCCACATCCACTTGAATCTGCTTACTATACGCGTCTCTTGGCCTCCCTCTGCGATTTTTACCCCACACGCTTCCCTCCAATGCTAAATTTACGATTCCCCGATGTCTAAGAATGTGTCCTACCAAGCGATCCCTTCTTTTAGTTAGGGTATGCCAAAAATTCCTTTTCTCGCCAATTCTGTTCAGTACCTCTTCATTAGTTATGTGATCTACCCACCTAATCTTCAGCATTCTTCTGTAGCACCACATTTCAAAAGCCTCTATTCTCTTCCTGTCCGCACTGCTTATCGTCCATGTTTCACTCCCATACAAGGCAACACTCCACACAAATGCCTTCAGAAAAGACTTCCTTACACTTAAATTAATATTCGATGTTAGCAAATTTCTCTTTTTCAAAAATGCTTTTCTTCCCATTGCCATTCTGCATTTTATATCCTCTGTACTGCGACCATCGCATGTTATTTTACTACCTAAGTAACAAAACTCATCTACCACCTTCATTGTTTCGTTACCTAATCTAATTCCTTCAGCATCGCCTGATTTTCTAAGACCGCATTCCATTATTTTTGTTTTGCTCTTGTTAATGTTCATTTTGTACGCTCTCTTCAACACACTGTCCATTCCATTCAACTGCTCTTCCAGGTCGTTCGCTGTCTCTGCCAGAATTACAATGTCATCAGCAAAACGCAATGTTTTTATTTCTTCCCCCTGAACTTTAATCCCTATTCCAAAATTTTCCTTGCTTTCCTTCATCGCCTGCTCAATGTACAAATTGAATAACATAGGAGAAAGGCTACAACCCTGTCTTACTCCCTTCCCAACTGATGCTTCCCTTTCATGCCCTTCGAGTCTAATAACTGCGGTCTGGCTTTTGTACAAGTTGTAGATAACTCTCCTTTCCCTGTATTGTACCCCTGCTGACTTCAGAATTTGAAAGAGTGTAGTCCAGTCAACATTGTCAAACGCTTTCTCCAAATCTACAAAGGCTAAAAATGTAGATTTGCCTTTCCTTAATCTATCTTCTAAGATAAGACGTAAGGTAAGTATTGCCTCCCGGGTTCCTACGTTCCTCCTGAAACCAAACTGATCTTCCCCTAGGTCAGCTTCTACCAGCTTTTCCATTCTCCTGTAGATAATTCGTGTTAATATTTTGCAACCATGACTTATCAAACTGATGGTTCTGTAATTTTCACACCTGTCTGCACCTGATTTCTTTGGAATGGGGATTATTACATTTTTCTTAAAGTCTGAGGGCATTTCGCCTGTCTCATATATCCTACACACCAGTTCAAATAGTCTTGTCATGGCTGGCTCTCCCAGAGACTTTAGTAGCTCTGAGGGTATATCATCTACTCCTGGGGCCTTGTTCCGGCCTAAGTCTTTCAAGGCTCTGTCAAATTCATCTCTGAGTATAGTATCTCCTATTTCATCTTGATCTACTTCCTCTTCCCTTCCTACAACATCGTCTCTAAGTTCATTTCCTTTGTAGAGCTGCTCTATGTACTCTTTCCACCTTTCAGCCTTTCCTTCTTTGCTGAGAACTGGTTTCCCATCTGAGTTCTTGATATTTGTAGAATTGCTTTTCTTGTCCCCAAATGTCTCTCTGATTTTCCTGTAGGCGGTATCTACTTTTCCCCTTATTATACATTCTTCTACAGATTTGCATTTGGCTTCTAGCCACTCCTGCTTAGCCATTCTGCACTTCCTATCAATCTCATTTCTTAGTCGTCTGTACTCCATTTTGCCTGTTTCATTTACTGCATTTTTATATTTTCTCCTTTCATCAATTAAATTTAGTATCTCCTGTGTTATCCAAGGATTTTTTGCAGGTCTTGCCTTTCTACCTATTTTGTCCTCTGCTGCCTTCACTATTTCATCTCTCAATGCTACCCATTCCTCTTCTACTGTTTTATTTCGCCCTGTTTCTGTCAATTGTTGCCTAAATCTCCCTCTGAAATTCACCAGAACTTCACGTTCCTTCAATTTATCTAGGTCCCATCTCCTTATTTTCCTACCTTTCTGCAGTTTTTTTAGTTTCAGCCTACAGTTCATGACTAACAAGTTATGGTCAGAGTCTATATCTGCCCCTGGGTATGTCTTGCAGTTTATAACCTGATTCCGGAATCTATATTTTACCATTATAAAATCTATCTGATACCTTCCAGTGTCTCCTGGTCTCTTCCAAGTATACAACCTTCTTTTGTGATTCTTAAACCACGTGTTTGTTATGATTAAATTATGTTCCGTGCAAAATTCTACCAGGCGACTTCCTCTTTCATTCCTTCTGCCCAGTCCATATTCACCTACTATTTTTCCTTCTCTTCCTTTTCCTACTACCGAATTCCAGTCTCCCATCACAATTAAGTTTTCCTCTCCCTTAACGGTCTGAATAATTTCCTTTAGCTCCTCATATATTTCTTCTATATCCTCATCATCGGCAGAGCTAGTTGGCATATAAACCTGTACTACTGTTGTCGGTGTTGGCTTCGTATCTATCTTGACAATGATAATGCGATCACTGTGCTGCTCGTAGTAGTTTACCCGCATTCCTATTTTCTTATTCATTATCAGTCCTACTCCTGTGATACCCCCAACTGATTTTGTATTTATAATCCTGTACTCACCTGACCAGAAATCCTGTTCATCCTGCCACCGAACTTCACTAATCCCCACTATATCCAACTTCAACCTATCCATTTCTCTTTTTAAATTTTCTAATTTTCCTACCCCATTAAGGGATCTAACATTCCACGCTCCGATCCGTAGAATGCCAGTGTTGTCTTTCCTGATGATAACATCCTCCTGAGTAGTCCCCGCCCGGAGATCCGAATGGGGGACTATTTTACCTCCGGAATATTTTACCCGAGAGGATGCCATCATCATATTTTCATACAGTAGAGCTGCATGTCCTCGGGAAAAGTAACGGCTGTAGTTTCCCCTTGCTTTCAGCCGTTCGCAGTAGCTGTGTGGCAAAGCCATTGAAGAAGTCATTAATCTTTCTTGTGCTAAAATTAAATAACCATGTTCAAAGAAAAGTTGAGTTATACTTGTTAGAATATGTTAATTACTGAAAACATGTATCCCCGCTCAATCTTAGGACTTAATTATCCCTTCTTTTGCCTCTTTCAGTGTTGTTTATGCCAAAAATTCTGGTTTGCACCTTGGTTCAGAATCCAGGTTAAACTTCAGGTTTATAACTGACTGACTGGCTGAGTACAAAGGTAGGGGGAAGGCAACAGCATAACCACATCCAACGGGACCATGCTTAGTAAAGTACTGTGGTGTTCAAACAATCTTCAGATTGATGACTGCTTTACCTTATGCCAACAATACTACTGAACTTTTCACTTTGTGTTATTCTAGTATTGACAAATGCATGGTTTTAAAATAAGTCCTTAACCCAGATAGCGCTGACGTCCTTCCAGAAGGATGGGAACGGCAGCTTACTTTTTCATTCTAGTCTGTAACAACTCATGTAAAGTGTCATATTTTATTTCTTTGACTCAATTTTAGCTTGTATTGTCGATTGCAAAGTGGTTGGATATAGCTGCAAAGTTGAGGTTCATACAGAAGATACTGAAGACTTCCTCTTAGTTGGGTTTACATTTCTTGAACTTTCTTCAATTTTTGAGACAGCTATATGTATATATTTCATCTTAAATGTTATTTTAATAATAGTGATTCATGAGATTAAAATTATAAAACATTCATTTTGACGTCATTCCAGAAAGAAAGGCAGTATAAGCAAAACTAATGGCATGATTGTGAAAAAAAATCACTTATGATTTTGTGCAATCATATGAAGGTAATTAATAGCTTCTGAGAAAAAAATTAAACAAAAAATAATTCCGTGCTATCTGGGTTAAGTTATGAAATTCAACATATTCAAGTAAAATTTATTTCATGTTTCAGGATTTAGATTGTTAAACACTAAAAGTATGGTGATGGTTGATATGTGGAAAAGACTGCAACATTCCAACATTGTCCAGTTGAGGGAAGTTTTTACAACAAAAGCATTTGGAGATTATTGTAAGTTCATTATTATCATGTACTTCTACTGCTGTGTGATGTAGATCTTGCCTTGAATGATGTTTATTTAAAATGAAATTAAACATGGATATAACTTCAACTTCTTTTGAATAACCACTACCCAGAAAGCAGAAATATTGTATTTGCTATGTGAAATGTTTGATGGTTGTGACTGTGTTCATCTCGTATGTGTTATATTGAATTGAATATTTTTATGATAATTACATTTCAGTGGGTATGTACACAATATACAAAGTGTTCATTCATAGTTTGATCTTAAACTATGTAGAAGAATATGGTTATTTCTCCTTTGACTTCTATATTTGCAAACCCCTAAAAACACCAAATAATATTATTTAATGCGGTTCTCATGTATGAATGTATTGTTTGTAGCCATCAAAGAAATTACAGTAATGTGAACATATGTTAATTTGTACTGTAAGGCATAAAAAATGAAAAACATTTGAAAGTTTTAACTCACAGTTTACAAAAGTGTCCAAAACTTTGGTACGTTTTCATTGTATGTTCCTCCTCCATAGCTTTCTTTCATGTTGGCGTACATAGTAGAGTTCAATCCACAAAACAGTCAAGATTCTACATACTTGAAAGGGTCATTCAGCTTCAGAAAAAGTAGTGAAACATGGTTTTTGTTAGGTTCAACTGTCGGTGATTATTACGTTCATTGGAGGAAAATCATCTTTCACATTTACTAGATGACACTGGAATTGTCTTGATGGTAATTGTTGACAGAAGCAAATTTGTAAGATACCTTGCTTTGATTTTGCAATTCCCACCAAAGTTCTTGCAAGTGTCACAAAATGCTGCAGTCGTCTCTAGTTTGCTCAAATAAAAGTGAACTGCAAGTGACACACATTTTCCCTGAAAGAATTGTCATCAATGTCTTTTCTTGTGTTAACTGGAAGGTCCGAATTGACTAAAGTTGCATCTTACACTCCCAACAGTATTTTTAGTGGCTTGTGAAATGTTGTGATCAAATTCAATAGGATCAGTGGGCTATTCTTTATTTATTTAGTTAGTTAGCTATTTTTTCATACAGTTTCATACCCATAAAGATTTATTTGTTGACAGATGTCACACCCTGCCCATAAAAAGTTCCTGGATACCTTAATGAGTAATAAATGTGTTAACCAACATCTGAAGCTTTTTATTTGCTCAAAATAAGTATTTATCTTTTTGTTAAAGTTCCTCACAAACTTTTGTAAGATCTTCAGTCTATCACATATCGGTGTCTAATCATAGCAGTGTAAAATCTAAATCAAAGTATGTCAATGTTAATTTCCTGAGCAGTTCTCCATACTTGCATCTGTCTCAAGCATTGTGCGTTAGATCTGCTATAGAATGTTTGAAGGAACCTCGTAGTTCTACCAAACTGCTGAAACAGTATGAAAATTGAATGCAATCCATCTTGTGTCTAACACCCCTCCAATTTAAATGGTGAACACTAAATTCATCTGCTAATAAATGCAACTCTCAGTTTTTATTTTTTGAAGCATCATATAAAACAAAGTTTTCCAATGAATCCTTTACATCAATTAAGATTTGATATTACAACAATGGTAGACAGAAACCAGTCTGTGAACAGAGCCCCAACTCCAGTTTTTCATCCAGTCATCACTGTAGTTCCATCACATGCCACAGAAATTAGTCTACTTTTTAAAATTATTATCTAATTTTTATCTTTAAAGTCACTGAATCACAGTATGAAAAATTCTGAGAGATGTCAACACTTTTGACTTCAACTAGGTACAAAAATAAATTCACAGGGAACTCCATACCCAGTTTTGCTTAAAGCAGTCGATTCATCAGTTATTAGTGCAAACTTATCATCCATTTCTACTATTTTTGTACAATATGTCTTCTCATTTCTGCAATTAATGATATTCACACAAGCTTTATTTGAATGTAGAATACACACAGTATTTAATCCATTAAGCTCTTGAAGATCTTCAGTACTTGACACAATTTGATGCTACCCAATAACTGATAATAAAATTGGAATAAAATCAACCTTTTACCAGGTGAAGATACTGAACTGTAAGATGTGCAAAATTCATATTCTTTTCAAAAACTTGACTTCTTGAAATCAGGTTGTAAGATTTGAACTGGTCCGAACACTGTCTCTAGGTGTAAGTGGCACGGTTGGTACACAGGTTCATGGTTTTTCAGGTGTATAAAATGAATAAAGATTTTTGATAACTGGAAAATGTCGTATCTAGATAACTGTCTAGAGAATACATTGTTGAAATTTGATAAATTTGCTATAGTTGATTATTTAGATACATGGGTTGTACGATGCAAAACCTTTGGTTTTGACAGTAATGTTGCACAGTGCAAACTCTCCAGTCTGCTGTAACAGACAATGATAACAAAAATTTGAAGTAGTAGTTACAGAATATAGTGTTATGAACACATGGAAAACATTTTCATGATTTTTCAATTAATATAAAGTATAGAAGTGGTCATCCCCAAAATTTGTAGTTATTGTACCCAAAACTCTTGTATGGTTTTTCACCCTCAAGAATGGCACTTTGGGAGGATTGCGAAGTATGTATATAGATGTATGTATGGTGGCATGTGGGGTACATAGCATGGGAAATCTCTGTTTGTCAATCTATCGGACTCAACTGCTTGGTTATTAGCTTGGTCCTTAGCTTACAAACTACTTAAACTAAGATAAACTAACCTAAGGACAACCCAAACACCCATGCTCAAGGTGGGGGACTTGAACCCCCAACAGCGAATGGCCGTGTGCACCGCAGTATGGAGCCCCAGTGTGCACGGTTAATCCGCCGCACCATGGGAAATCTGTTTGTGGACTAGGTATGGAGGATAATGTCTGTCTGTAAAGGGCCTTTGTGAGGCTATCAGCATGTTGGGTAAGGGAGTCCTTGTCACTGCAAATTCGTCGTCCACGAGTGTCGAGACTGTATGGTAGTGCTGTTCCTCTGATTTGATTGAAAGCTGTGACCTATTTTTGCCAGCACCACATACCATGCAGACGTTTATTAAAAGCTGATGTTCCAGTTGACAAGATTATCATGGATGCGTATTTTTATTGCCTCTTTAATGATTGAGTTGCAGAACCCATTCAACTGGCACAGAACCTTTGAATGAACAAAATAAAATGTAGCCTTCGTTGAGGCTGTGCTCTGGCACAGCAGATTTGTCTGTCTGGTCAAGGCAAAAATTTCTTACATGTTCTGAACCGCACTGCAAAATTCAGTGCTGCCTCTGGCCTATGCATTGCTTCTGTCATTTGCAACTGATGTTGGAGACACCAAATGTCAGTAGTACTAGTGTATTTTTCTCTAAGCCAAGGATTTTTTAATTTTAGGTAATGAGTAGAAAATGTTTTTAATGTTCTGTTTCTCCAGTATCTTGGAAATCTCTGTAACTGGCCCAGTATACAGATGCAGAGGCAGCAGATGGAGTAGACAGGCAGCATGAAGATGCAATAGTTGGATCCTCAAACATGCTTGGTGTCCACCACCACCACCCACCACTGGCCACAACAGTTATTGGTCCAGCTGTTAACACCCTAAACATAGGAGCCTGTGGTCCAGTGACTATAAAAATGTTAATTTGACACAAGCACGATACTTAACCAGAAGATGATGCATAGAAAACTTATCAAGATGTTGTTACAGAATTACAATTTGACTTGACTGATAACTTGAGGAGACCACATTATTGGTAATTGCTGTGCAGGCTTGCATTCCAACTAGCACATGGCAGCAGAAACTTCGAATCGAGATAGCAAGTCTGCTCAACAGAGAGGCTTTCTTATAGCAAAGTTGGGATAAGGATATCATGCCACAGTTTGCCTGCTTGCACCATCCCATCAGTCAGTGACAAAATGCATTTTACAAGTAGGCCACTTCAGCTCTGGAGTGAGAACACAAACACCTCAACTAGTTGGAAGCACAAAAAATTGTGTGCTCTGCTCGCCTACCATCTGTGACTGGAAATACCTTAATAACGTGTGAACTATGCAAGCACAAAGCAACTATGAAACAACAGAAGTATCACTGACCGTAGAAGATGGCATGCATAACATTGACGCTGGGACTTGACCATCATAAATCTGACAGAAAAGGTAGTGGATGAGGTGACACCATCCTTGCTGTTGTAAAGGGTTAAATTTTTCACTCGTTTCAAGCATTGATATCAAGCACGCCATTTGGGGGCTTCCACCTGTTACAACCAAAAGAGTAAGAAGGGAGGCCTGCATGATCCCCAACAAAGCAAAGTTAAAAGTGTTGAAAACTAACATCTCTGTGGTAGAACAAAGGCCCATATGCAACCTCTGAGAGGACAAAGAAGCAGTCATCGTAGTAGCCAACAAAAGGCAAATAATGGTGGTGCTACAATCAGAGGCAGAAGATTGAGATAGTGTTACAAGTCACAGCATACAAACAAGTTGGATAGTAACACAAATGAGATGCAACAACTGAACAATTCAGGAATAGACAAGAATGATGTTAGAAGACTGTATCCCAGACCACCAATACTACCAAAATTTGCGAAATTTAGTTTTTGGCTTCCAGAAGATAGCCCACATGTAAATGTGGTGACAATGATATTTGTAATACAGTTTCCAATTGGTTGGGAAATTGCAAAAGCAAACAAACAGTTGCAGCAATATCGCATGTGACAGATTGCTTATCAGTTCATGGGAAAATTTTGTGAATGGTACTTTGATGAGCATTATTTTCAAAGGAAATTTTCTGTGCAATGATTTTTTAAATTATGAGGAATTTGACTCTCATTCAAAACTTATTAATCATTTCTGCAATTATTTAAAATTTTACAGTCCCATCTCTTTTTGAAAGATTCTAAAGAATAACCCATGTTCAAAAGACAAAGTGTCAATGTTAGTTTTTTTGCATGTCTTCTCTCATAGCTTACTAATTGTACACTGACAGTGTCATAAAGTATAATTGTGATTTTAAAAAGTGCAAGGAAGTACTTTGCTGGTGTAGAAAACCTTTATCTTTCAAAGGATTGATAAGTTTTACAGTGTCAAGAGCAAGGATGCTATCACTTACCTACAAAAAGCATGTTTTCAACTAGGAAATCGAGGACTCTTTTCTTTGTCTGCTTTTTTATCCTGTCATGCTAAGTACTTTGAGGCCTTCCTTGGCATAACATGCAGCATTTGTAGCTCTGTATAGCACATTCTGTGGCATTGGAATTTCTGCTGTCAAATTACACCTGTTGTATGGCCCCCACTGATTAGCTAAAAGAGTAAAATTCTGAGGGTAATTTTTAAAGAAAGATCAGATTTGCGATAGAGTAAGAGAAACTTTTCTTATGAGCATAAACTGTATCACAAACTACAATATGCACATTGTTTCAGTGTCATCATAGTCAACATGAACTTTTAAACATTTTTCAAGTTACATCATCAGCGTTGTAGCCCAACATCAAAGAAATCTGCTACCTGACTGTCACATTTATTTGTTGTGAAGTTTGCCAGTAACAGTGTGATAAACTACTTAACTTGAAACTTGTGAAATTTTTTATGCAGCTTATCAGTAGTAAAGCATCTGTTTTGACTGTCTTAAATGAAGACTTGACACAGGAAGTTAATGGGGCAATTTGCCAAAACAGATGGTTCACTATTGACAAGCTGCATCTGAATTTTTTACAAATTTCAAGATCTGTAGTTTGATTACATTGTTACTGACAAACTTCATTACAAAAAGGATCCAAAAGCTAGTGCCATAACTTGACAAATATTTAAATGTTCATGGTGACTGTGTGAAAAGGTGAGAAAGTGCATATTCTAGTGTGTGATACAATTTTATACTCACAAATAAAGTTTCTCTTACTCTATTACATATGATTCTTACTTCAAAAATGATCCTTGTACAATATAGTACTTTTGACCTATTTAGGTATCATTAAAATATCTCATGATTTGGAAACAGTAAAAATCTTAAGTAATCTTCAAACCACAAAACTACTGACCCATAGTAGATAAACTTTAGGGGAGAATGCTGTACAGAAAAAAAAAAAAAAAATCAAAGACTTGCCTGCTGAACAGGCACGCTTCCATCCAAATCAAACAGCAGTTTCATCATTCAGGTTCTCTCACTGACAATATTTATTAAAGCAGGGTGCCAAAATAAACAAAAACCCTTAACTTTATTTATAGATTGAATACTAGCTTATGATATTGTGTGGAAGAAAGTGTCACTATCAGATGTTCATGAGTCATACTATGTCCTAAAATTGAAAAACCATCAGTACTGTACCAACCCCTTAGGGATGGAGCGCATTTCCCCAAAGCGGAGAAATTCGCAGTGGCTGTTTTAAGCGCTGTGCTGGTTCCATTTACTTAGGTTTCTTTTGTCACTTTTAAAATCTGCAGTTTTTGATGTTTTGGTGAAATTTCTTTTGTAAATGAAGCTTAAAACATGCTCTTTATTGGCATCTTATTTTCGTTATTCCATATCCCGCACTTTTTGAATTAGTGCTGGTGTTAAAATAAAAGGGTGATGCATTGAATTAGACATATTAAAATTAGTTGTATCTTCTTCTTTAAATTTTGCTTTAAAAATACACTTTTATCTTTTATGTAATGTCTGTGGGAAGAATAATAAAAAGTCCACTTTGAGGGATGAAAAATTTGATTTATGTCAATAAAATGCAAAATTTCTTAAAATTTGTGTAAAACAAACTTTACAACTTTGGAATATTGATTTTTCAATAGGCAACCATGTTTTACAAATCCTTTCGGTACTTTGCTACTTTGTGATACCTGTTGAAGCACTCAGGCACATGAAGAGAAGGGTTGGACAGACAAGTTTCACAAAAAAAAGGGGGTGGACCATTTTCACCCTCCTGTCTTGGAGTGATCACTGCAAATAACACCGTCACCCTGTTTTCCAGTGTTCATTCTTGCGATAGCTTGGTACATTCGGTCCATCTTGTGTAGGTCACCATGCTCAGAACTTGGCCTTTTCCTCGATGGGGTTGGTTGAGCTCCGACGTCGCCCACAAACTCCTTGACGAGACACTTCTGGAACTGCAGATGACTGTTTGTTGTCTTTCCTCTTTTCTTTGCTATGATGACATATAGCAAGTAAGTGTTGAAATCCCCACCTGCAATTAGTCAGTACAATTGACCTTTTGTCAAAATAAAAATTTACTAAGCACGCTAAGGCCTATCAGAAAAGTGAATATCATACATTGAATAACCAAAAGAAATTTTTCCTCCACCATGTGAAGGTACAACGCGCAGTAGTGTTAGGCTCTGTCTATGGCTCCCATGTTTGTCGTGTAGTCACAAATCATTGATGACTTCTGGATCACCTCTTCACCACCT
Organism: Locusta migratoria; assembly: GCA_026315105.1. Taxonomy (NCBI): domain Eukaryota; kingdom Metazoa; phylum Arthropoda; class Insecta; order Orthoptera; family Acrididae; genus Locusta; species Locusta migratoria. The sequence goes on along the minus strand of CM048747.1, from coordinate 328,009,455 downwards.
CTCTTCTTTTTCCAGGTGATTTCTTGCATAGCATCACTGTGATGAGTAGATTCCATTATAACTGGCCTTTTGTTTTTCCTCGTTAGAATAACTGCCACTGTGTTCTGAAATGCCTTCATGTCACCATTTTTGAGTTTTGACAGCTTTTTCCCCTTTACCTACAAATAAAATAATAATAATAAACGATTGTGATAAATATTGTACAGTCTTATTTTGCAAAATATTTAGTGAAATAAGCTAATTACCTCGACCGGTAAACCTTTTCGGTTTGCCATTATTGTCCATTCAGATGAGTTTTTTTCTTTCTTCAATTCCTCCACCAACTGTAAGCTTGTATAACATCTGTCGGTGTACATGTGCCTCCCCTGAGCCAGTCAATCTTGCTGCAAATGTACGATTCAGGATGTAAAGGGAAGTTCAGGGCGCACCAGTGATTCCATCATAGGAGACCCATAGTAGGGTCCTGTTTCGGAATCGGCCAGGATTTATACTCATAGGCCCCACTTCTTCGGTTTGTGAGGATTATAGCATACAAATGCAATTATTTCCTTGAATCTCATCCAATGCAGTTTTCTCTCTTGAAGAAAAGTGCTCTTGCCACTTGCTGTCAATGAAATTGGTGACATTCTTCACTTTTGGGGCTCAAGTAGGTAATTTTGATGAGCCCTGAGGAGCCGGAGGACAAATGTGAAAGGTCCGGTAAAGTTGCAAAAATTGTTCACAGCGAAATACTTCTGGAAAAAAGTCTTGTTGTCTAATCAGTAGAAAGTAGTCTTATATGTTACTTTTTTCATTCATCGCCATGTTGAGAATGGTACCCAAAAAAGTTTTACTTCCATCAAAGTCACATCATGCCAACCTTTCCAGTGTGAATAGGATTTCAGGTGGCTCATTTTTTCAATCTTATCTTGGGTCTATTGCTTTGTCTTGGCCTCATTGTCATTCAAAAGTTCATCAGAAAAATATAGTTGGAAAAAATCTAGGAAACTCCTATAATCTGTCACTGCTTAAGAAATTTTTTCCCTTTGTGGCACAAAATCATTGTCATTAGGAAGCTCCCCTTTTCCTGTAGTATATGTCAATACACCACCACCCTGTGGAGCAGCAATATTCACACCACTGCTATCATTTAAATCATCACCATTCTCTTCATTTTCTTCAGTGACTCTTTCTTCATTATTTCCCTCTTCATTTTCCTCTTCATCTTTATCATTACTACTTCCTGACCACTCGCTCTCACCATTATCTTCCTCTACATTCCACTCTTCATTACTGTCATTCAGCAAACTTTCAATGTTCTTATTAGATAAACACGTATTAATTATATAGCCACTAAAACAAAAATCACCATTTCCTTTGGAAGACAATAAATCACTGAAGCGCAAACATAAACATGACTGCAGGTGTCACGCGAGCTCCAAGCCAGTCACTAGATACAGCACCAAATGTGTGACGTGACAATCAAGCCACATAAATGGGCCGTGTGTCCCATAGCGACTGCCAACCCAAAAGGGTTGAGCAGTAGAAGCTTTAGAGTCCTAATGGATAGTAATATGAGCATTTTAGTGAAGCTTAATAATAGCCTTATACAAAGATTAGTGTTCTGTTTTCTCAGTACATAGCAGACCTGTCGAAGGCATCATCATGGAAATTTTGATATGTTGATGATTGGGTATTTGTGAACCTCGAAGACATGGCCTTTACTGAGTTTGTCATGACCAAAGACCTATAAATTGCTGACAAATACTTTTGTAACTGGAACCTACAACTGACTGTTGCCAAAACAGGTCATTACTGACAGGACACTCAGCTTTAAAAAGAATTTGCTGTAAACTGCTGCTAAGATGAAGTCGAGAAAGAAAATCTTGGAATAGTTCGTGATACGACATAGAAAGATCATCAGTTCCAACACTGTGAATATTTTCTCTTAGAATGGTGAAATCTGCAACAGAATATTGTGTCACAGTCTGAATGAATACCCCATACAACAAACTTGTGAATTCACAACTCAACTAGACTAGGTATGCACACCACAGGAACAAACAGTAACACTCATGCTTTCTGGTTGCCTATGCTGTTGAGGTACTCTGATCTCAAGCAGTAGTGTATAAAAATATCTGTTTTTCTTATCTCATCTACTCAGTGTAAACAGTCTTTGCTCTTATTAACCATCTCTACAAGTTTCGAATGTTTTCATGAACATTGGAGCAATAGCAGCTGACTGATGGCAGAAAAATATTATCATAGAACAGCTGGACATGCCCTGCATCTCACCCAGGCCACCAGATTCTGAAGAGCCCTATAAAATATCATTTGTGTTCAACAGAATGAGGACAAATAGAGGAAGACATGCTGATTCAGTACACAAATGGGGATTAATATCATCACCTATCTGTGACTGTGGTTCAGAATGACAGACTGATCAACATGTCATACATTCATGCCCATAGTGTTTTTGCAGATATTGCAGTCCAACAGCTCTGTGAATTATTCCATAGCTCTTCATCATTAGTCGACCTCAGTTTTCAGACCCCTCTGTCAAGTTCATCCCATATCAGTTCAATGGCATTTAAGTTTGGTGATTGACTTGGCCAAATCATATTTTTCAGTTCCCCAAGTTTCTCTTTTCTATTGACATACTCTCAACACAATTTTGAAGCCTCTTACCAGATGGAACTGACATTTACTCTGTACACATATGAACTGATCTTACCTGTATGATGTTACGTGGGGTCTTTCAGATCGCGATTCACTTGCATTGGCACTGCTTTGCTTGAACCTTTGCAATTTATACACAACTGTAGATTGGGCCAACTTTTGTTGCTATTGTCCTACTAGAATAACCTTCATGATGCACAGCACTTTTTTTTTCAATTCCAATCTCCTACTTCTTTCCCATTTGGAGGTAATATGGTATGCACCTGATCAGATACACAAACACACTGCTAGCTGCACACAGTGTACTGAAAACTAATGTGTACTGCTTGCTACACAGACAGGTGAAGGATTGAGGCCTAGTCGAGTGGACACGTCTTGGGTAAAGACACATCAGTGTTGTTGTTGTGGTTACTTATCAGCACACCACCATATGGAGAACCGGTCAAATACACAATAGTCATTCTGTGGTTGCATAGACTTTCCCGGTGTAGTAACTGATAATATTCTTCACGGGTTTGCAGCCGGATACCCAATCTTTTCTGAGTTGTTCTGTGTTTACATGTTTATGCTTGTTTTAGTAACAGAACAGGGCTGTGAAAGGTTATATAAAACTACGTCTCTGTTTTGACCACAAATCCATAGTTGTGATAGGTGATTGATAATTTTTGACCGGTGGTGTACATAAGAAAATTAAAAAGCAATAATTGCTTTTTTTATAAAAAAGAAATATATAGTATAACTCATATTGTTACTGATCATGATTGTTTTCTTTGCTTAGCATTTGCAACAAATTTGTGTGTATGTGCTACCCAAGTATGTACTCTAACTTTTAATATTGAAGATACCTTATGAATTGATATTATTGGAATACTATATTACAAGAAGTTGAAATACAGATTAGAAAATTGTACATAAAAATCTCAGCATAAATTATAAATTAATTTTCATCTTAGATTGCAAAGTGGTGTTATAACTGAAATGACTCCAATATGCCATTGCATATCTGATAGTCTTTTTTGATTGACTCCTGGATGAAATTGGAACAACTATTAATGCAACATAATCGTCAGTCAGACAAAAAAAAGAAAGTCTATTCAGGATAGCATGCAAGAATGGCTTTGAGTGCACCAAAGGGAGCTGTACTTTCACTTCCTGAAATGTAGATAATACAGAACTGAGTGTGATATTATGTTCCCCCTTCCACCTTGAAAAATAATTTCATATTTTCCTTTGTGAATGTCAGTATGTCAAAGTTTTCATCCCAGAGTGAGTCTCGCCTTGGAGATCAAATATCTTTTCACGCAGAAGAAAGTTGTTTGACAGCAGTATTTTAGCATATTGTGGTAGTGTATTTAATAGATAAAAAAAAGTCAATGTAATCACTTACATATGGCCAAGGATTGTCAACAGTCATAGAATTGATTTAGTTTCCAGTCCACTGCCAAAAAGTAGTACTTAACTCGAATGCAGTAATCAAATGACAATAAGCAACAGTTACTCTCACTGTCACTCAGTTGATGACATCAATAATATAGTGAGGACAGTTTACAACTCACCGCAAAGACGTGGCGACGAGCTGCGACAGGCACATACAAAAGACACACACATACAACACATTCAGCTATCGGCCATGGCCTTCTTCAGAAAATAGAGCACTCACGCAATCACACAGGCACACAACACAGTCATACAACCATCACCTCCGACTGCCACACTTCGAATCGATTCGAGTGTAGAAACACACCTACCGATCTACATGAGTCTTTTCAGAACAAGATTTTTGTGGGTGGTGTGGCATCATTTTGGACATAAATACATGAACCTAATTAATGATTACGGGCCTCAGTCAATGAAAGTTAGAGTGTCAGTTAAGATTTTGTTTTTTTAATTAACATAAAAGATAATCCATTATTGAAAACTTACCTTTGTTGTTTAATGATTAAAATTCTAGATAGCAAGTTGTTGTAAAAATGGGTGCTGAACTGCAAAAAGGCAAGCAAAGACAGTCACATTCACATAACTTAAATTCTCGGCCACAGCCTTAATCAGAAAAAAATTTATAAGATGTTAGGTGAACTGCTGATAGGCATGAAAAATAGACAATCACATTCACACAATTTTCAGCCATTTTCTGATAAGGTCATGATTGCCTTTGCTTTGTGCCTGTCAGTGGCTCAGCGAACATCTTTACTGTGAGTTTTCTATCCTCCATTATTGACATTCCAATCAGATTTTCCATTGTTAAAAAAGAAAAAGATCCCTCATACATTCAAACACTCTCTCAGCAACAACCAGTGCACAGGGCCACAATCTCCAACCACCGTGGACCCAACAGCATGAATTGTGCCTAAGTGATTCTGTGCTGGTCAGTGTGATCTTTTCCTCATGGAGACTGCGACCCAAAATTTGAGTGACTGACTGTCTTTTCTACATTCCAGTGTGCATCACAGTAATAGTTTTTACAGTGAATTATGATTTGCAACCTTTCATCATTATTATTGTCATGTCACCCAGACTTTCAAAATACAGAGAGGTCCAAAAAAATTTATCCACAGTTTAAAGGTCCATAACTTGCAAACTAATTGACAGAGTTGTCTCATCTTTGGTAGTGTAATAGTTTGTAGTTCTGGCATTGAATTGCGTTGTTTAGTTTTGTTAGATGAGTCGCCAGATATTCAGTGTTTTGTTGTTAGTTGCAAGTAGTTACTCGAGTAAACATGGCTGGCGCAAGGCTTACATTTGATGAAAGGAAGTCGGTTTTAAAGTGGTATTTTAAGTCGTAAACATAAATGAGGTTCAATGGCAATGGCAAAATGATTATCAAATAGAGCCACCAACATGTTTAACGATTCGTCGCATTCGAGACAAATTTGAAGCTGAAGGCTGTGTTAAAGATGTACACAAACAACGATCTGGACGACCTGTAACAGTAACAAGTCCAGCTAACTCCTTTTGTGTGTTACAACAATTCACCCACTCACCACAGACGCCTGAGAGACAGTGTGCCTGTGAAACTGGAGTGAGTCACTCAAGTGTTCGGCAAATTTTGAAGGCAGCAAAGTGGAAGTGCTACATCCCATGATTGCTACACGCAATTGACAAGGATGAACCAGATCATAGAATGGAGTACTGGGAGTGGTTTACTAACATGGTGTGCAATGATGAAGACTTTGCAGAGATGATTGTGTGGTCTGATGAGGCACAGTTCAAACTCAATGGTACAGTAAATTGCCACAATTGCATCTAATGGGCCGCCGAAAATCCGAATGTCCAATGTAGACAAAGTCGTGAATTTGCCAGGTGTAAATGTGTGGTGTGGGTTGTCTTACTAGGGCTTGATTGGGCCATTCTTATTTGATGGTACAGTTCCTGGTGAGGTGTACCTTCAGAAGCTTCAGACATCCATTTTACCTGCCATTCAAGACTTTTATGGAGACAGAAGATTTTACTTTCAACAAGATGGTGCCCCAGGCAAGTACCAAAATCTTGTTAGGGCTTATCTCGATTAAAATCTACCAGGAAGATGGATATGCTGTAGAGGTTCTGTGGAGTATACACCACGTTCCTCAGACTTAACTCCTCTGGACTTTTACCTATGGGGAATACTAAAGGACTTCATTTATCGGCAAAAGCCATGCACATTGGATGAACTTCGAGATCCATTGTACATTCATGTGCAGATATCCAACTGAACACATTGCAGTTCAGCGGCATCGTTTGTGTGTGGATGTTAATGGTGACCATTTCAAACACCTACAGTGGTATGTTTAAGTTGGACTGTAAGCTACGCTTTCACTAAAAATGAGACAACTTTATCAATTAGTTTGCTAGTTATGGACTTCTAAACAGTGGATACATTTTTTTTTGCTCCCCTCTGTATATTAACATGTGAGAAATTAAATAATAAGGGAAATTATAGGAGCAAAAGCCACATTATTCTTAAAACCATATGTATCTAGTTATTAAGTTGGTATGGTGGTCTCCAAAAATGTGTGATAACCAAATGCCAAAAACAAAGTCTAAATACATGCCAGATGACTAAGGAAAATGTGGAAGACCACTTAGAAGACTATTGCAAGATGTTAATGATGTTTTGAATTTAAGGGGCCTTTAGGAAGAATACTGGACAGGCAGAGGACTATAGAAGTTGAGAAATGGAAAACTGTTACTGTCAAACAAAAAAAGTATTGTGCTGTCACCGAGCACCCTACCCCTTCCTCTGTATGTGTGCAATGTATTGAATCATAAATCACAAAAGTATTTAAATTGGCAAATACTGTTTTCCTATGTAGCATTGTACTTCAAAATTCCTGAGACCACAAGACATAGATAATATATTCTGAACAGAGAGAATTGAGCCATAAATGTGCATTAATAGTTGTTGTTTATACAATTTTGACCCATGAAAATTAGCTTTAATTTTTGTCATGCGAGTATTTTCAAAAACTGAGTAACACTTCATAAGTGGGGCTATTTTTGTATCATTCATATTTACCACAGTGGTAAATGGATCTGTGGAGCTTGATTTTATTTGTGATATACTTGTATTCATTTGCCTGTGCCTATATTTTATATAAGTGTAATAAATTTTTTGAGTTTCACTGAACTTTACACTTACAAATTCAAAAATATTTTAGGTATTAAGATAAACTGCAATAAATGTCATAATCATTTACTTTCCTTTTCGTGTTAGTAATTCTTTACTAATTGCTAATATTCACGTGCTTGGCTTGCATGAAATGTGGTAATAAGTTGTGTTCAATATATATACAATGCTTCTTACTAATTCCAACACAGTAGCTTTGTACACAGTACCATTAGTTATAAAATGTTGGACAGATCAACAGGCTCAACCCTTCAAAAGTCCAAAATGTTAGAAACTGTAAATAAGAGTTATGCTTTTGATAATTTAAGAAAAAAAAAAAAAAAAAAACGAAAAAAAAAGAAAAGAAAGAAAAAAAACAATGGTTGTTTCTCGTCTTAGAGTGACAGACAAGCAGGCCACAGTGGCAAGAAATTGAAATACTTACAGAAACAGGGAAGTGAATGGTGTTTCGTGTGAGTGGTAATACACGTGAAAAATACAATATGATGGTCTGCTTATGGTTAATTCTTTCTTAACATTACTTCTTCATCCCCCATTTTCTTCTGTTTCAGTCATCAGGAGAAACTACAGGAGCCAAATTTGTTTGTCATAATTACTGACTGATAGTAATGACTGTTTATCTGTCTGCACCATTATGTGACACACACAATTATATGTATACAGTGTGAAAGAAATTTCACTGAAACATTTCCTGTTGTAATTTTTCAGCAATGATATTTGTTTATGATTACCATCCTGGTGCAGAGACAATGATGGTAAAGCATTTCACACAAGTGGAACCGATGAATGGTTACTGTGATCCCTTCTCAGCAGACCCATCAGCACCACGACCGTACAGTCATCAGAAGAATGCTTTATTACGCCAACAACTTCCTGAAAATGTTATCTGGAATTACATCATGCAGTTAACATCAGCTCTGAGAGTGATACACTCTGCAGGACTGGCTTGTCGAACACTTGATCCCACAAAGATTTTGTTAACAGGCAGATCAAGGCTTCGTCTCAGCTGTCTTGCCATTGCTGATGTGTTGTCATTTGACCCCACAGCTACAAACCCACTGCATCTCATACCACATTATCAGGTACATTTCAGTATACACTTTCTTTCTCCACAGGTCTCACTTGTACCACCATTGTTGGCATGTTCCATTGTGTTTTGGTAATGTAACTGCTGGACTTCACACAATCCATGTCAGTAATTGTGTGAGTAATAATGCTTTGCATGTAGTTATATTATGTTGTATCCTAGATTTAATACATTTAGTGTTATTTTTATTTGGAAAAGAAAAAAAAAAAAGAATACTAGAAACCAAAAATGATATTACTGATTTTCTTGTCTGGTGTCTCCCTCTTAACCTGTGATCTTGGATGGCTTTTTCTACTTAATTCCTGAACTATTCTGTTTGTCCTAAATTTTCTGCAATTTAGCCTCAAAAGGAAAAATTTAATTTTGGAAACCAACATTTAAATTCCATTTGTTTATTCTTGTGTCTGTAGTTCTGTGGTAAATATAATTTTCTTGCAGAGTAAGCCAATAAGTAAATGTGGTATTACATTTGGAAGTGCACTGTTCTTCTATGCAATAGGATCTTATTTTCTAGTTGAGATGTGAGCTTCATTTCATTTGTGACCTACCCACTTTTAAATATGTTTAAAATTGTTACTGATGATGAAATGTGAATCTAGAATGCAGAATATTAGGGTAAATTCTAGAATATCCATTGATATTTTCTACAATCATCAGACAGAAGGAAATCAAAGTACCATACTATAAAAGTTGTTTCTGTTACTCTCATTCATGAATTGAATGGGAAGGAAGCACAGTATTTGGGGCAATAAGAAGAAGCCTCTGCCACACATTAAAAAGTGATTTATAGTATAGTGATGTAGTTATACGTTTGATATTGTTTTGGCACCAAACGACCGTGCTCTGGAGAACTGCCACATTTAATTTCTCCTTGCTTGCGCTTTTCTGGGTTTAGTAACATGCATTCTTTAATAAATTAATACCATTTATGCCTTAGGATAGGCTCAAACTTCTTCATGCTCTAGAGGGTTCACAGTAAGAGTGTGAATGAAACACCATACTCAAGGTAAACTTTCCACAAATTTGATGTATTGATCCTCAGGCTAACTAATACAATATGTGTGTTTTCACATACAAATCTTAATACGTTATGAACTTACAGCAATGATTAATTCACTTGTTTCAACATAGCAATGAGATCATATACTTCCATGCTATGGAACGTTAAGGTAAACCCCTAGCACTCTTTGACAGACAGGTTGACGGCCGCTGCTGCAGCAAGTTGTTTATTCTCTGAGCTGCCGCACCTGCCTTCTTGCGCGTACCTGTGTGCACGAGTGCGAAGCGCACAGTACATGCGCTTTCTCCACTTAACCTACATTTAGGAAAAATACAATAATGGAAAGTCCAGGTTGGAATTAATAATATAGTGAGGACAGTTTACAACTCACCGCAAAGACGTGGCGACGAGCTGCGACAGGCACATAAAAAAGACACACACATACAACACATTCAGCTATCAGCCATGGCCTTCTTCAGAAAATAGAACACTCACGCAATCACACAGGCAAACAACACAGTCACACAACCATCACCTCCGACTGCCGCACTTCGAATCACGCTCTGCAGCGAATCGGGAAGGGGAGGGGAGAGGGGATAGGAAGGTTACGTCACGGTGGTGGGGATGGGTTGGATGGGAATAACGAGATGCAGCTTAGGAATGGAGTGGAGAGGTGGGTGAGGGGAGAAAATAAAATAAAGTAAAATAAAATAAATATATATAGAAAATGCATGCACACTGCAAGTACACAAGACCGCATACACACACGCGCGCGCGCGCGCGCGCTCACACACACACACACACACACACACACACACACACACACACAATCGCACATTCACACACCACTCAAAATAGGCGATGTTTGGGATAGAGAGGTAGGAACTGTAAGGTATGGAGAAAAAATATAGTTAGGTTATCGTAGGTTGAGGCCTGGTTGATTTTGGGATCGGCGAATGTGTTGTAGGGATAACTCCCATCTGTGCAGTTCAGAAAAGCTGGTGGTGGAGGATCCAGATGGCCCGGAGTGTGAAGCAGCCATTGAAATCAAGCATGTGTTCCACTGCATGCTGTGCTACAGGGTGGTCCACCTTGTTTTTGGCCACAATTTGGCAGTGGCCATTCATCCTAATGGACAGCTGGTTGGTGGTCATGCCAGTATAGAAAGCTGTACAGTGTTTGCAGCATAGTTGGTAAGTACATGGCTGCTTTCACAAGTGGCCCGGCCTCTGATAGGGTAGGATAAGCCTGGACAGGACTGGAATAGGAAGTGCTGGGTGGGTGGATTGGACAGGTCTTGCAGTGGAGTCTTCCACAAGGATATGATCCCTGTGGCAGTGAGCTGGGTTTCGGGGTGGCATAAGGATGAACTAGGATGTTGTGAGCCCAAAAATGAGAGACATCCTGCGCAAGATCCTTTCCATCCCTCCTAAAGTGGTGTTCCGTCGCCCTCCCAACCTTCACAACTGTCCTCACTATATTATTAACCTACATTTAGGGCGTATCTGTACACCTTGTGGTGGAATTGAGCCATAGTGTAACACCAAATTGGCTACAATGTGCAGATAGATGAAGTGTGAATTCACTAGAGGTTCAGGAATTTCTGATGTGAAGCCTCTTTTTCACGGTGTGTCGCTTCAAATGCGCGCCATACCAGCCTTACTTTTGAAATACTCTCAGAAATGGTTTGCAGTGCTGAAGTGCTCTGTGTGCAGACCTGACGTTATTCCTGATTACCATCTAATTCGTGTACTTTGAAGATGTTTTAAAATATCTCTGATTTTACATTGATGAAAATATTCAAAGTGCTATGCATTAATAAAAGAATAAAGAAGACCATAAGACACTTGAATAAATGTCATACAGCACAATGACTACGTAAAGAAATGCTGTAATTGTAATCTTCTCTATTGCTATTATTAAATCTGGTTTGCAGCAGGGTGAAGTACTTGAACTAGAAGTTCTTTGATGAACTTCATTGTAGATTTTATTTGTGCTAGTTAGTGAGGAATTGCTGAATGACTAAAAATGTGTAAGAGTGTCTGGTATTTGGCTGAAATCTGAAAGTGGTCACTTGACTTCCCTTCCTTGCTATTTTTTATGTGCCTTGTGTGGTTCATTGTCTTATGTTGTTTCCATATTATAACTAGCATGCTATTTTGAGTTGTTTGTCTTATAACATGCATGCTATGACATTATCCCATTTTAAGATTACAGTGCAGTGAAGATTTATCCTAAACACTTCACTTTAGGTACATTTTGCTGTAATAAAATGTCACTTAATGATACATTAATTGCAAAAGTTCTGAAGAGATTTTAATGTGAATAGATTCAAAGCTTTCAATTGTTTATTGTTACTAATACTATGGCCCTGTGATCGGAAACTATGTAGTTACAGAGTTGAAAGAAAAAGATTCATGTTCTGATACATGAAAGTTTTGTTACCCCCCACCACCACCTCCCGCCCTCCCTTTCTCTTCAGACACATTATTCAGCTATTTTTCCTTAAAATTGTCAGTAGTTCAGAGGGTGTGATTAAGCAGGAATCAGATTCATGTGAGTGAAATGAACAACAATGACGTTTATATATTTTTGTTAGTTGTTAATATTTGGCTCAGGTGTGGTTGGTTTGTGTCAGGTGATATAAATGCTGAAATTAAAATAATAATCCACTGTTTTAGCAGGTTCGTTATTAAAATTAAATAGGTCTTGTCGAGTGCATGCTGGTGCAAGGCAGCATTTCAATAGATGGTCATCTGACTGGATATCACCACAGTCACGGTAAGGGTCATCGATCTGCTCCCAAGTTGTGCAGTTTTCTTTTATGTCGGCACACTCTGCTCTGAAGCGGTTCAAGGTTTTCCATTTACCATATGGCAGCTCTGCTCCTGTTGGCAGTCATTCTTGAAGTTCTGAGTCAGTGACAGCATCTGCTTTCTCACGCCACAGTTGGATCCATTCTTGCCCAGCAGCTGTGTCTCTGTCAAGAAACTATGCCAGGACTTCAGTCGGTGAATGGCAGGGATATGGTTGAACATAGGATGCCTATCATCAGTAGCTTGTCGAGTTCACTCAGTCCTGCCAGCTATCTCTCTTTGGATCGAAGGGAGGGCTATACCATTAAGTTGGTATAGATAATGAGTCTTAGTTGGCTTCAGACAGCCTGTCACAATTCTACAACTTTCACTGAGGGCTACATCAACCTTCTTCGGATGGATGAGCGGCTCCAAAAAAGGCGGGCATATTCTGCTGCTGAAAAGCACAGAGCCAAGGCTGTAGTTCACAGAGTGCTGGCATCAGCGCCCCAGGCAGAACCAATCAACTTGCAAAGGAGTGCATTTCTAGAGTCGACTTTCTTCTTTGTGTTTTCACAGTGACCTTGAAATGTCAGGCTTCTACCCAATTGTACTCCAAGATGCATTAGTAGCTGGCCAGACCACAAAATTCTAAGCTGTCTTTGAGCTTCATTGTTTTTGAGGTGTAAGGCACTGAGTACAGTTTTTGCTGTATTTATCTTCAGGAGATTAGCTTTATAATATGCATCTAGCTCTGGAATGACACTGTTCAGCTTGTCCTCAACTTCTTCAAAGGTATTTCCTTTAACTGCTATTGCCAGGTCATCAGCATAGATAAAGTAGTTTATATTGCCTCCAACGGGTTGGTCATTAACAAAAATATTAAAAAGGACTGGTGCTAAAACACTTCCTTGTGGGAGTCCATTATTTTGTTGATACCACTTATTGCAATTGTTCCATAGGCGGACCTGGAAGTCTCTTGTCAGTAAGCATCAGGCGGACAACCTTTATCAAGCTGTAATCATATGTGGCTTCATACAGCTCAGAAAGTAGCTGTCTGTGGTTGATTGTATCATATGCTGCAGACAAATCAACCAAGACCAAACCACTGATTTTCTTTTTTTCCTCCTGGAATCCATCCTCCATATACTTAGTCAGATTTAAAACTTGGCCTTTACATGATTTGTCTGCGTGAAACCCAGCTTGTTGTGGTATTATTTTACTATAAAATAGGTAACATACTGTATATTTCCACAGATAAGACAATGGTTGAATCATTAAAAAAAGGCCCTAAACCCGTGGTCGTCTTAAATGATGGTGCAAAAAAAAAAAAAAAAAAAAAAATAATAATAATAATAATAATAATAATAATAATAATAATAAATAAATAAATAAATAAATAAATAAATAAATAAATAAATAAATTGAAATTTAGTCTTCAATTGGTAATTTTGCAGATGTGCTGCATAGCGTGGCTATAGTGAGGCTTCGACCTCCAAACGATATATATCAAAGTGATAGGTATTAAACAGGTGAATGTTATGATTTTTACGAATATGTCATGATTTTAAAGGATGTGGTTAGGCAGGAACCTAATAGTACGGGTAATTTACAAGAAAGCTTACACTCAAAGTAGCTTGGCTTGAAATGATATATATCGAATGTACAACTGTAAATTGATTTAGTGTTTCTGAACCGTAGATTTGAACAATACATGCCCTCACATAATTAAAAAAAAAAAACACCTTGTTTAACCTATACATTACATTCTTAAGGTTACGCTACAGATAACTTTTTTTAAAGTGAAAGTTAGGTTAGGTGTAGGACAAACAATCTTTTGTTTTTTGTTAGTACTTGAGGGCGCATAGCATCCAAATCTCCAGTTCAAAAACATTTACTTATTCCATATTGTTTCGAAACGTCTTGATTCAATGTATAACATTTGGTGATCAAAGACCCACTATTGTCACGCTATGCAACACATCTGCGAAATCACCCTGAAATTTACATCGTGGAGGAAAGATGTACGAAACCAATGTTTTCCTCTGGTTCTTTCTTTCTTTTTTTTTTTTTTTTTTTTTTTTTTTTTTAAATTCACTTTTCAAGCTTTATTAATTTACTGGGTGGACAAGGGTACATATGATAACCTACACGCCACAAAGCAGGAATAGAATTAATTATTTACAATGCAGCTTGATTTTACTCTGTCACTTGGCAAAAATAATTTTTCAATATATCCAGAGTCCCAATGAAACAATTAGAGTATATTTAAGTACGGAGCAGTGAAAGGGTTAAAATATTTCAGAGCTATACACAACTACTGCGGCTTCCTTCGAAATCCGTTATCTTCTGTTCATGGGCAATTATGTGGGTTTTCACCTACATAATATGTGCATCAGTGCAAGTAAATGTCGTCTTGGTGAAAGAAATTACTTTAAAAAAAAAAAAAAACTTCATGGTGTAAAAAGAAAAAAAAAAAAAAAAAAAAATTGCTTCTTCATGTTCAGATACAACGTAGCACTAAATGCACGAAAGTTCAAAAATCAGATTGCAAACACTGCAACAAAGGGTGAAATCCAGGTGACCAATCACTAAAACTACTTATGATGGCTTCTAGCGGCATTTTTTGAACTTCCTGAAGCTTTGCCTCCGAATCTAAGTTGCAGGCGTAGTTTTAAATCCCGAAAATTGTAGAAAAAGTGTGGATTTCTTTTGGTTATTACGGTATCTTGGAGGTCGTCTTATAGGCCAGATGTATGTTTAAACTATAAAATTTTGATGAAAATTTGTACCTCATCTTATCTGAAGGTTGTCTTATTTGCAGAAATACACTGTATTCTATTTAGGATAACACACTCAAAAAGTTTGTAGACATTTGACAACAGTGAGATTGGGGGGATGAGGGGGGGGGGTAGGATTTTGGACACTCTGGATCTTTTCCAGGTTTACAGACTGCAATACTCTTTAATTTCTTCCATGTTGCCGGTATGAGCTCCTGAGCTATTATGTTATTGAATAAGTCTGTAAGCCAGGCTTTTGCTGCAGGACCAAGATGAAGAAGCGGCTCGTTGAAAACTTCATCCACTCCTTGAAACTTGTGTCTTCAGGGATCTTGTTGCAAATTCAACTTCATCTATCCTTAGTGGGTTCTGGAAGATATTTGTTTCTCTATCAGGGAACTGTTCAGTTTTCTTCTGCTTGATTCTTCTTACAGGTTTACCATTCTCAATCAAGACCTGAGCCACCTGTTTAAGGCAAGATGTTGGTGTTGAGGCTTCATGGTTGATTCTCGCAGTTTGGTTTCTGAATCAACTGCCAAGCTTTGAAGCTATTCCTCTTCATATCCACATTCTCCAGTACTTCATGCTACCTTTATTTTTTGCAATCTGCAATCCTAGAATGTAGCTCTTCTCCTAATTTGTAGGTGCTGTGTGAGAAAGGATTAGCATTATAGGAGTCCATGTAATCTTTATACAGTTGCTGGAGGTCATCAGAGAAACCTAGAATATATTTTTGTCTACATCCCCAAGGTATACTGCTATAGGATATAGTTTCCAACAGGTTCAAGAAGTTCCCATAGTCTGTTGGTGATGGGTGAGGGTTTGTTATTCCTAGATCCATCTGAGTTGTGAAGGAGTTCCAGTTCGCTTTTTATAAGTTGAATCTCAGTTTGAGGGGAACCTTTCTCACCCTGATTGATGGAACCACCTCCAAAATTGGAGGCCTATGTATGGTGTTTGGGATAGTATCTAAGATCTGCTTGTCACAAGTGTCTCTAAATTTCTCTGTCATGAAAATATTGTCAGGATTAGTGCCTGTCCTCCGCATTTTGCTGTTGGAAGATGGGCTCTGTTTTGGGTCATATAGAAGTGAGAGACCACTGTTCATTTCCCATTGTTCCACTCTTTCACCATCTGCATTTGTCACTTGGTAATCCCAATTCTCACTGTGGCTATTAAAATCTACCATTACAATTTTCCCCTCAGGGGCTCAGCATTAATTCGCTGAGTACGAGCTTGGCGAACCCTGGGTCCTGAGCCATGGGCTGTGTCGCACCAACAGTCCGCTACACCGTAAGCTCTGTGCATGCTTCGACCACACACAAACCTGTCGTCTCTAAGAGAGGAAAAAGGGACTTTAATGCAGCACAGTATGATCCACAGTCAGTCCCTTCCCTTACCACGCCATGGGAAGAACGACGGGCCAGAGATCGTAATGAAGCACACTCACCGAAGTTTCTCGTATGCACACGTACGGATGGGGAATCGTTCAAAGACACAAAGGCACTATTCTGTGTTGAGAATCTTGAAGATCGGTATGGTGAAGTTGCAGGCATGTCAAAAATGAGGAGTGGGTCCAATCTCATAGAGACAGCATCCTCAGCCCAATCGAAGGCGCTAATCACCTGCGATAAGCTGGGAGATGTTCCTGTTTCTATTACCCCTCACAATAGTTGAAACATGACCCAAGGGATTATCTTCCACCGTGATCTTCTCCTGCAGTCTGATGATGAACTACGCGCCAACCTTGCACGGCGGCATATTCTATTGAATGTACCTTTGAAAGTATAGCACAGTACTACACATTAGTTCACAGGTGATAAACATGCATGAAGAACTGCCTCATCACATGTGAAGTTGTAATTTATCTGTCTTTACTACTAACCCCATTTTAACACATTTCACAGACAGTTTCATAATATTCCCTTGTACATACATTGGAAATTATATTATTGTGATATGACATCAAAATGGTTGAGGTGTGTGAAAATAAAACTAATGTGGTTGGAATGGGCCAGGAGATGATGAGCAGAAGGGGAAGGAGTTGGATGAACATAATAATGGAATAATTAATGCTGTAGTCTGGTTACAATTACTTGCTAGTTGACAGTTCTTAAGCTGGAGCTGTTTTCCTCTGATCAGAGCACTCAATGTAATGCTGGAACTGCTCGCCATTGCCAGACTGTTGCCGCAATTGGTCACTTCACTTCCTCTTTTCTTGATTTACTTTGTTGCCAGTATATAGTTCAGCCTTTTCTAATTTGAATTTCATCACTTAATGATAACCATACAAAAAACAAGACACTAACAATGTTGTTACCAAAGTACACACTCATTTACAGAACTAAGTATATGCTACAGAATTCTTTCGCACAAATCATGATATAATGTCACATATACAAATATTATATCAGTGATATGAGCTTATTTAGAGAGACTTTGTATTATTTGTGTGCAAACAAGTTCTCTGAAGGCTGTAATTCAGGTTTGGTACTGGGTCTGTACTGAGACTTACAAATAAATGAGAATGGGCTACTTAGCACAGAGGTAATGTCACGGGTTCCTGAGCACAAGTTTGCAAGTTCAAACCTCATCATATGTTATTATTTTAATTTCCAATTCAAAATTACTCCATTGTTTTTATTAACTTATTGAATCGTTTAAGTTCTAATAAGTTGTTAGGTAGGTTTCATAATGGCAATGACTTTTCTATTCATATCTGCTTGTGCCATTAATAACCTGTAATTAAGTGCAAGCAGGACTGCTCATAGAGGTAAGCTTTATTCTCCCTGAATGAAGAAATCATGATTTTAATCCTGCTGAAATGTCATTTTGCCAGATACATATTACATTACGTATGGTTAGGTTACAGCACGAGATTAAATTGAGATCTACAAAACTCAATTTCTGTATTTTAGTGCTGATATATTGAGGAACATTTATTGTGATTCATTAAATACACTGCTGTTACTTGTACCCACAAGTGTGTTATGATATGGAAAGTTTAAATAGAATAAGTAAGCAGTGACACTGAACAACAATTTACAGTTGCACTTTTCTGTACTTCAATAGAAAATTTCCTGTATTATTTCTCTCACAAAACAGCCAAAGTTCATGCTGTAAATTTGTGTAGTTAATAGGTATAGTATCACAGGAGACCTCACTATTCATTTATTCCTTATTTAAAGATAGTTTTAATTTGATGTGTGAGTTGAACCATGACTTGGCACATTTGTGTTGTGGTATAGGACATGTCATGTATGTATAATCATGTACAGTTGGTTTCTTGTACAAAGGAAAACTATATCACAAAGTCACATCAGTGATACTGTTGTTGGCTTAGTTTGAAACATTTTTGTCTTTTCATGGAATCAGCCCAGACATGAACCTAACAATTTATTGAGCACCTTATAAAACTATGGAACTCTGGTGAAATTATCTTTCCTCAGGTTCATTAGAAATCTTTCATTGTTAATACTGGTGAAAAGGATGCAGGATATTTATTTGCATAACATTAACTTTTAAACAATTGAGTATGTTCTATTTGCAAAATGTGACTTGGATCGAATAATTTCCATATATTTCTAGTTTCTAGAGCAGGTCCAAATGCTACATGTAATACTGATTGGAGTTAAAGGGAGTTAAAATACTGTAGTTTAATACTATATAAATAAATATTTGTCATTACAGTGAGAGTTTCATTTGGAGTTACAAAGAAGTATTAGAAAATGAAATGAGCTGAATACAAATGAGAGGATTATTAAGAAAAATACAGCAGATCATTAAATGTGCAATTAAACATCCAAATAAATAGTTTGAAATTATTATGTAACATAAGTCATATGAGAGATAAGAATGTACAATTAACACTTAAGTGCAGAAGGATTTTGTTATTTCAGCTATAATTAAGGATACTCCTTTTGTTAATTGTCATAAATAATATGTTAAGAGTTTGGAAAGAGAAAATAGATAATTTCCATGCACATGAAAAGAAACAGGGCAAAGCAAGTACATGCAAAGAAAGAAAACACCAATGTGGCAGTGTGTACTAATTGACTGTGGTTAATGTGAGTTGCCATAATATTTTTAGTCTTATCATCTTTGTCCCTATTACCATTTAAAGTCAAATTTCATTTGTTTTATTTGGGGGGAGGAGGGCGGGAATGAAAACTTAAGAGAAAAGGGCACAAGATTGAAATTAATCTTAGCACAGTAGAGAATAATATTTTGCATTAGCAGTCCATTATCCTATTAACATTAAGGAAATTGAAGGAAAATTAATAATTTGGATGCTTAAGTAAATTTAGTTACTTATTTATATTTGGTACTGATTTCTACAAACCAAGGCATTTGGAAATAAAAACCCAAGTTCAAACCCCACCCTCTCCTTTCCTCCGGTTATAGTAATGCTGTGATTTACTTCTTGTGGTAGACTACATTATAGATTTCAAATGTGTTATTGGCTGTGTAATATAGATCAGACACATTTAATACTGGATTTTCATTTCAGTAACATGTAAAGATATGCATAATAGCATATACAGTTGATTTTATTTTTTGACAGCAAGAAGATCTAACTGCATTGGGAAAACTAGTGCTTGCTCTTGGATGCAGATCCCTCATGGCTATACAACGAGAAAATATTCAGACTTCATTGGACCTTGTGACTCGAACCTATTCGTCTGATCTCCGTAATCTCATCATGTGAGCAGCAGATAAGTTTTTTTTTTTTTCACTTACTGTATGAAATAGTTATAGAGAAATTGACTTTATTTGGAAAAAAATTAAATTGAGTGTTTTGATTTAGTTTACTGTTATTTTGTGTTGTGTGGCTCTAGAACTTAAGGGTTGCTTAGCTGCGAAGCATGCCGCTGCTCGCTGCCGGAGGTTTGAGTCCTCCCTCGGGCATGGGTGTATTTGTACTCCTTAGCATTAGTTAGTTTAGGTAGTTTGTAAGCCTAGGGACTGATGACCAGAGTAGTTAAGTCCCATATACTTACAAACATTTGAGTTTGAAATGAGTTGCCATTTTCTTGACTGAATTATTCAAAACATTTTCAAAATGTATATGGCTATATAAGCATGTTAATCCAATAAATGAGAGAAGATTAAGGGAGGAAATTGTGTAGTCAAAATTTTTCGCTCACTGCTCGTAGGGAATGTTGTGAGTAGCAAAATTAAAATCTGTACCGGGGGAGATATATGGAACAGAACAGTGTTTTGGTAAATGTAAGTGGATATGCCTTTCAATAATGACACAGATATGAAAAGACATGCATACGACTTAAAAGTGTGGAGAGCTGTATTTGACAATGTCAGGTGTTTGTGGTTTTGTTGAAATGTTAGTTATATATGTCTGTTTTCCCAAACACACCATAGTCACATGTGCAGCAAAATATAATTTTACTTGACTTTTAGAGCATCCTGGTAAGATGATTGTAAGAATGATAAATACATAAGTAAAGCAAAGCCAAATGACTAATGAAAAATAGAGGGAAAAAAATTGTAAAAAAGGGAAAAATTTGTGGTGTGATAACCATCTTCCTTTTTAATATTACTCTGTAGATTTGTGTTCTCATTGTGATTCCTCTTGCTCTGTTTCACCTCATGTGCTTAGGGGGATCCATTAATTATGTGCGGTGATGTTGTTGTTGTTGGTTGTTTCCCCCCCCCCCTTCCCTCCCCCCTTTGTTCTCAAATTTGGCTTAACCTTTTCCTAAACATCAATAATATTTTTCTAAATGCATATTATGAGTGTAAATCTAAGCTTAATTGCTTTGAATTTATTTTAAAAAAATAGATTTAATAATTTGCATAATTTTATTTAAAACTTTTGTGGAAGGTGTTTACATAAAGAAGATAAGAAAAATTGGAGGATTTAGTCATATTTTACAAGAAAAAATGTATATTACTGAATCAACCCATTTTTCTGACAATTTTACATATATTATTATTATTATTATTGTTGTTGTTGTTGTTGTTGTTGTTGTTGTTGTTTGCGAGAAGAAATGTGATGTTTGCTGAAATACTCCCCTCCCCTCTCTCCTCTATGTGAGATTTGGCTCTTCCCTGTTTCCCCCTACAAGTACCTCTGTAATTAATGGATGCCCCCTTATAGTTTTTAATTTGTCCAATAATGAGCTTTCCTTTTGTAACAAACAAAGAATATCCTCCACTGCACTGTACCATTCACTGATGTGTAATGTATATTGAATTGTGATCAGTTTTTTTAAGTTTCCACTTTTCAAAATTGTTACTTGAATTTAGTTATTCTCATAGGAGGAATTGTAAACTATTGTCTGTGAAAAGAAAATATCATTTGATTAATTTGGTGTTTTTAAAATGTAAATCTGTTTTTAAGAAGTGGCCATACATTTGTATTTTTATCATTTCCTGTTAGGTACCTGCTGAGTAGTCAGCAACAACAGCAGCAGCCTCGGAATGTAACCGATTTGATGCCAATGATTGGAGCACGTTTTTACACCCAACTAGATGCAGCACAAATGAGGGCAGATATACTGGAGAATGAATTGGCAAAGGAAATGGAAAATGGCCGCTTATGCCGATTACTCGTCAAGTTGGGAACTGTAAATGAACGTCCAGAGTGAGTTGTAAAAGTTTGTTACATATAGTAATTTTTATGAATTACTTTTAATGAAGAAAAATACTAGATAAAATGATTTTATCCAGTTTGTTTGTTTTCTGGTAGAATGTAGAATATTGCCAGATTAAAACTAAGCTGTACTAGATAAAATGATTTTATCCAGTATGTTTGTTTTCTGGTAGACTGTAGAATATTGCCAGATTAAAACTAAGCTGTACGGGGACTTACACCTTGGATGTTTGCGTTTTGTGCGTGAGTACTCTGTTATCTGAGTTGTCTAAGCATGAGTCATAACCAGCCCTTGTCACAGCTTCTCTTCCACATGTACTACTTCTCCTATCCTTCCAAACAAGGACAGTGACATTTCAATTTTGTCTGCGATCGATGTAAATGTAGAGGTTTTAAAAATATTCTATCTTAGGAATATCATGTACTGCGATTATGACATTTTATAAATTCTTTTTCCCTCTTGTACTTTAAGGCTTAATATGGACCCCACTTGGGCTGAAACGGGGGATCGCTATATGCTGAAGCTTTTTCGTGATTACTTGTACCATCAAGTAACTGAAGATGGACGTCCATGGATAGATATGGCCCATGTTGTCCATTGTCTCAATAAGTTGGATGCTGGGGTGCATGACAAGGTGAGTTTAAAAATAATGTGGAAGCAATAATAGTTAACAAGGGAGTACCTTAAACAAAATTAAATGGCTTATAATATGGAGATGTTTCTCTTACTACCTGTAAACATTATTTATCTGTGAAACTGTATCAATGTTTGAAGAGTAACTAATCTGGAGATTACAGAAGCAACATTTACTGAAAAAACAATACCAAGAAACAGATAATTATAATCAAGAGATTCATATTTGTCATAAATGATTTATTATTTTTTTTTAATTTAAACATTTTGTTGGATCAGTATATATTTTCAATTGTAGTTTTTTTTTCCCTCCAAGTAGAAGTTACTGTATCGTAATAAATTCCCCTCCTATTTGCCAACAAAATACTTATGTGCAGTTTCAATGAAGTTTGTAAAAAAAAAAAAATGGAATAGTATGCATATAACAAGATGTTGAAATGTTTCTTTGCTGAAAAGAAGTTTTAAGGCAAAAACTATGGATGTATCTAGTGGCACCAAAAAATTGCCACCCTAAATTAAATTGTGAACCTGAAAAAAATACACAGTTACCAAACAAATTCAAATGACTGCGAAACAACAGGCAACATTCCAATTTAATGAGGATATAGCTATTGTTCTGAAAGGGGATGGGGTAGGTGCTGAAATTACATGTACCCAAGTAGATCAAATGCAATGGAACTTGAGGCACCATGGCATAACTATTAGAACAAGCAAATTGACCATTTTACAGCCTAACTTGGCAAATTACAGAGAAAAATACTTGAGACAATTGGTCATTAATCTCGGGACCACATCATGGCTTGGCTTGAACACTCAATGTTCGATCATTATGCTTCCCGACAAATATTTTCCATGTTCTTTTATTCCAGTAACATCACGTCTGACAAACGATAAAAGTATTCATATAATTAAATATAGGCCACACCTAAACTTTTGACAAGATTTCATAATAAAAATTAAATCCCGAATATAGGTTAAACTAATAAATTTACGAGAAACTTTAGTTATAGAATGGCTTTTATTTCTCTGCGGCAAATAAACTGTGTGCTAAAATTGTAGCTTCACGTGCTCTGCCGCACTTTTGTCTGCAGCAGAGAAATCGTCTTCTAAAAACAATGAGTCATGGCCATGGCAGTTGATTCTTGCAAATTTGTTGGCCAATTGGGTGACAGTACATGGTATCGAATGAGATTTGTCGATTTATTTTCGTAGCATATCTGAATGCATGAAATACGTGGTCGTCGTTTCATTTCAGCAGTCTCCATGAAGACATTTTTTCCTTCTTCATTGAGTATCTGTATTTCATTATGGTTAAAAGAATTGTTACTATTACAAATCTTATTTTGATAGTCAAAGTTAGGATTACTTTTTAATTGTATTTTTGCATTTTTTTGTGTGTGTCAGAATCCATCAAAGATTCTTTTATCCATAACGAACTACTGATACTCAGTGAAAACAAAAAAGTCTTCATGGATACTGATGAAACAAAACAACAATTGCCTATTTCATGCATTCAGATATTCTGAGGAAAACTGATTTGTTGACTAGACAAGGGTATATCAAGAAGCTGCCAACCATAGAGCAGGGACATTATTAATTATTTACTTCATGGTCAACACAAAAAAGGAATGCCGTCACTCTACATGAATAGATTTTCAATGAGTTGACAATGAATTTCTGGCGTTTTGTTCATTATAACATTGGCTTTTGCAGTCGTTTTACCATTTTCCTCTCATCCTCTTTTCACTTACAATTACTATTCACTAAATTGTCATGACGTAAATAAATATTAGTGTATTTAGGATAAAATGTTACAATTGCCCACACAAGCCTAGCAGGCAATGTGCCACAGAACAATGATAAATAGGTTGCGCTGAAACAGCTCTCGATACCGAATGGGGACATTCGATACAGGCTATATCGATACATGACTCGCATCAGTTGCTGCGTCGTGGCAAAAGCGAAATGGCTGTATAAACACGCTGGTAAAGTCTTGCGAAATGATGTTGAATTTTTGTTTGTTTGAAAAGAATAGCTATTATATTAAGTTTATCCACTCACATGATACGTGTATATGTCCTGAACCTTCATCATTACTATGATTTTTTAACCAAAATCTCGGAAAAAAGTGCGGCCTATATTTGCGTAAATACGGTATATTAAAATTGTTATATGAATATGTAAGGAAAAATGAACCATGAAAAATAAACAGATATATTTTCAACAATATTACATCCTTCCAATCCAGATGCAGGCTGAGATGAGTGATAAAATATTGAGAAAACAATAGTTGAATTTTGTAATTGCTTTCATAATTGAAAATGTGTGAGGAATATTCCAGAAAAACATATTTATAACTACAGTCCCGTGTATAAAACAAATAGGAGACCTGGGACTTTTGCCTTTTGCGGGCAAGTGCTCTACCACTGAGCTGTCCTCACAAATTTACTTCTGCCAGTACCTTACCTCCTACTTTCCAAACTTCACAGAAATTCTCCTCCGAACCTTGCAGGACTAGCACTCCTGGAAGAAAGGATATGGTGGAGACATGGCTTATCCACAGCCTAAGGGATGTTTCCAGAATGAAACTGGCACTGTGCAGCTGAGTGTGTGCTGATTTTTGAGGACGGACCGTGCGTCATGTCAGGATAGCTCAGAGGTGGAGGGCTTGCCTCCGAAAGGCAAAGGTCCTAGGTTTGAGTTCCGGTTTGGCACACAATTTTAATCTGCCAGGAAGTGTCGTATCAGTGCATACTCTGCTGCAGAGTGATAGTTTTATTCTGGAGTATGAAAGCGGTTTGAATATGACTTCATGAACATGTTTGCTATTAAACACGGGGGGGGGGGGGGGGGGGGGGGGAATGAAAAGAAAAATTTCAATGTGGACATGTTACCTGATTTTTAGTATATCCACAATGCAGTGGTACAGAATAAAAAACAATGATCTCATTATAAACTTATTGTTTTAGTTCTTAATCAAACATTGTCAATTGTCAAATTTGGAAATCAGTTGCAATACTATATAGATGCAACAGTTTAAAATATTTGATCTTAATAAAATTTCACAACCATAGGCCTACATATTTATTATTGTATTTAATGATGGCTTAGCAGCTGAAAATAGTTTATAAAATAAAAATTATAGAATCTTACTTCAGTTTCATGTAAAATGTAGAAATATTCTACCAAGAACTGATAGAACAGTCAGTTGGTACAATTAAGTTAAGTTTGCTAAATCACCACAATTATCAGTCATTTACAAGAAGTTAATGAAAGAAAAAGAAAAACCATGTCACCATATTTAAATAAACCATCAGTGTATTCAGAAGAATCTTGTTGTGATACATGCTTGAGTAAGACAAAATTGAAAGACTTTTACTTCTAAAAGGACAATAGTAATTGCACAAGTTCCATGAATTAAGAAAGAAACAAATTGATGGAATAACCTTTGTGATATTGTGAGTAGATACCAGAAATTACGCCCAGTGGCATTTCAGCCCACCGTGTGGAGTTGGTTGATAAAAAATGTAGTGAATGTAAAGCTCTCAAATTGAAGCGATTAATTGGTTTGATGTTTTTGACAATGTAGATCTGCAATTTCTCATATTGCTTGTGATTATTGATGCAATCCAGCTGGTTCACTGATGGTCCAACTTATCTCCCAATTTATTTACAAAACACTAATCATTTGAAACATGAATCATTAGAAATTAAAGATTGCTTGGCGGAGCACTGTATGATAGCACCCCATGAGTTATCAAAGTGTCATATTTAATTGCATTTTTCTTTGGAACATGGCATCTGTCTCCTGTCCCATTCCAAGCATTAAAAACCTGACACTTTTGCCCACATGCTTGTTAGAAATATATTGTGGGGGGGGGGGGGGGGGGCACTCGAGCACCAACCTGAGCTCTGGAATTCGTAAATGTTGCCGAGGTAATGGTGCCGTGTTGCTGCTCTGCCACTCAAGGTCGAGCAGGGTGGCTTGCCTCAGTCGCTGCAAAGCATCTGTCGCGTTTGTCTCGTTGTGTTACAAAAACAAATGCCGAAAAATCATTTATGAAATTGATACAATTGCTGAAGAAAGTGGTCATAGAGTGTTGCGCCTTCCACCATATCACTGCCATTTCAATGCAATAGAACTCGTGTGGGCTCAGGTGTAATCGTACGTTGCAGAAAAAAAAAAAATTTCATTAACAAAAGTAGAATTCTTAGTTCGTGAAGCATTGGGCAGTATTACTCCCACAAAATGGAACAATGTTGTCACACATACGTGGCACATCTTAGAAGAGCCATGGGAACGAGGAGGTACACTAGAAGAACCGGTAGAAGAATTAATAATAAGATTAGAGGACGATAGTAGCAGTAGCAGCGGTGCATTGTACATGATGCTGGCCATGACTGATTTTTAATGTATAGTTTGTTTCGCAACCAAAGATCATTTACTGAAAAATTACGTTATTTTATTTCTACTTCTGTGACCAATAGACTAGCTGTCGAAACTGATCTGATAGTATTACTCAGACACTATGCTATGGCAGTCAACAGTGACCATAAATGAATGAGACACAAAAACACTCTTCTTTTTTCTGTAAGAAAACAAATCATTTCACAGGAAGAGGCGGTTTTACTACTTGTAAAGTGGTAGTCCTTATTTGTTTACCCTTTCGACCAACTGCCACAATACAGTGTCCGAGTAATAATAACAGCAAGCGAGTCTGTGGAAAATAGTTATAGAAGATGAAGTATATAAACAAAATTCTTCAACTAGCAAACTTTGGCTAAAGACTAATGATACATTATATTTAATGGAATACTGGAACATATGAAGCTTTACTTTAACTCGACATATAATTCGAATCATTTTCTTTTTAGATGCAAAAAGAGTGTTTTTCATTACTTCCTGATTGTTCTCGTTCCTTCACACTTTAGTAGTACATAGCAACGGTCCCGAAATATTCCGAAGTGATATTCGTATGCCAGCGACCGACACGGCGCAACAACAAACAGCCACGTAGCAGCGTTGGCAACATAGCCGCTAGCTGTCATAGTCGTTCTTTCGGCGGCTCGACTGTACATGAATATTTCACGATTTTCCAGTTTGCAGTTAAGCTGAATGTAATAGCACAGTGAAAGTAAGACTAAAACACACATTTATTTACATTCAGAAAGGCCTGGTGGCTGTCATGTTTTCCATGATTCACCGTACAATTATCAACAATGACCGCTGACATCTAAAAATAACCTTGCTTTAGCTGAATTGTTAACTTACCGACTACTGTAGCTTTATCTTCATCCATTCTTCCTAATTTGTATCTCAACAATATTTTGGAAAGGATAGGTTGCTACTCACCAAAGAGATGTCCGATGAGCCGCAGAAAGGCACACACAACAGAATAAACAAAAATGAAGCTTTCAGCTGTAAAGCCTTCATCTGCCACAGAGAATGCGCGCGCGCACGCACACACACACACACACACACACACACACACACACACACACACACAAACCCAACCACCATCTCCGGCTATTGCGGCTGGACTGGATAGCCGAAGACGGCGGTCGTGTGTGTGTGTGTGTGTGTGTGTGTGTGTGTGTGTGAGCATTCTCTGGCAGATATAGCCTTAACAGCCAAAAGCTTCATTTTTGTTTATTCTGTTATGTGTGCCTTTCTGTGGGTCATCGGACGTCTCTGTGGTGAGTAGCAATCTCTCCTTTCCAAATATTGTTGAATCCTTTAAGGTATTTCCATTGTTTAATTTGTATCTCATGTTAGAATGAATCAGCTTTGCTTTGATTTCAAAATGCGGCCTACAACTTTCCCACTACCCCTCCTCCTCCCCCCCCCCCCCCCTCTTTGAAATTTAAGGTCTTATTTTTTAGCTGCAGCTTAGAATCGGGTAAGTTTCTTTTTCTTGAAACTCAAGTCTAATTTTTTGGGTGTGGCTTAGTTTCAATAGTGGCTTAGGGGGTAAGTATTCTTCGAAATCAATTGAGAAGGGAGGAGGAATGAAAATTAGCAGTTTTTATTTATTTACATGCAAAGCTCTCATAAAAATGAGGTCTTGTTGAGTGAAACATAACTAACAACTTTTACAAGGCAACCCAGTCTGCATCTTCTACCATTTGAGTGAAATTCATAGCAGCCATTCTGAACAGAACGATTCCACAGAGTTTCTTATGGCACTTGTTGGCGGACTAACTCATTGTATTTGGCAGTGCAAATGCTTTCCCTACAATGTTGTACAGAGGGTGACAGCCACCCACACTGCTATTGTCTGCATCACCCTGTGACTGTGTCAATAAGTGGGGACACTCTTGTGCTTAGTACCATGCATAGTGGATTGAAAGTAGTGGGCTTTCCTTGGGTGAAAAGGGCAGACAGGACTCATATTTAGATGGTGTGGATGGAAAAGCTCTATCTATTCAACAGTTCAAACAACTTACGGGTATGCTGGTATTAAATACGCTTGCACATTGCTTCCTTAAGTGCAGTTGTGCCTTGAGAATGGCAGGGTGTTCTCCTGCCAAAATATCGGCGGTTGTCGACGACGTCACCCGGCAGCATACCCGTAAGTTGTTTGAACATTTCTTACGCCGGGAAAAGTTAAAGTCTCATATTCAACAGTTGTACATCAAGTGATGTCTGTATCATCACTCCTGATCTGTGTACGTTCACTGCATTTCATAGGTCATTAAGAGAGACAATGGCACTTGATATGAGTTTCCAACTTCCAAGGTGTCACAATAAGGCCTACAGAAAAATCTAATACATTCATTTTGTGGCTTAGGTCCAAAGGTGAGGCACATGTGGTTATCCACACAAAGTGCATACACCAGAGTTTGAAGAGGAGGCATTAGCACTGCCGCAAAATTCGCCCTCTACAAATGTGTGGAGTGTTGCTCAGGAAATGGGGATGAACTATTATGTAGACTCCTGAAGCTCAAACTGGAAGATTTTACATGTTGCATTGCCTTTTCCCAGTGTTTTCTTTGCAGGAATGTGCCATTCAATTTGAATTCCCACATTTTGTACTTTTTGTGGATGAGTAATCCTGTACAAATGAAGATGTGTTCCGTAGCAATAATCAACACACGGGCACTGGAAAAACTCCACATTGCCTACTTTTGTCGTCTTCAAGAGTGCTTCATCAACAACATTTTGGCTGTTTTGGTAGGTGATTATTTGATTGGTTAATGCATGCACCCCTGATGACTGAATGCAAACCGATAATTAATTCCTTAAGGGAAACACTGTCTGAATGACTGAAATGTGTTCCACTTAATGTGTGATAGTACATGGGCTACTAACATATGGTGCATCTGCACACTTGTACATCTACATCCATACTCAGCATGCCACCACACATGTGTGGTAGAGTTTACCAGATGTACCATTGTCACTTACTCCTTTTACTATATTAGTCACATACGGTTTGTGGAAAAATGATTGCCAGTATGTCTCCGTGGGGGCTCTAATCTCTCATATTTTATTCTTGTGGTATTTTTATAAGATATTCACATGAGGAAGTAAGATACTGGTTGACTCTTCGTGAAACATATACTCCTAGAACTTTGGCAAGAAGAACATGCTACAAGATAGAACGCCTTTCTTGTAGTATCTGCCACTGAAGTTTGCCGATCATCTCAGTGACACTTTCATACTTACTAAATGAACTTTGGATTTGATGCGCTGCTCTCTGTTGGATCTCTATTGTCTTTTCCATCACTCATATCTGGTATAGATCACACAGTAAACAGCAATATTTGCTCATGTGATGCAAAATGACAAATGGAATAAATAGCAGTGGGTTGGTGGCATGGCCTGGATGTTTCTCTGATTCGACATCCCTTGAGTTGTTTGTTTGGGGATATTTGAAATCTGTTGTTTATGAAACACAATAGACAAAGAGCTGACATTGTCAGTTATAACAGCCTCTGGTGCAATTGCCACTTTGCCAGGAATATGTGAAAGGATGCAGTAATCAATTAGTTCTGGTGGCACTGTGTGTAGTCAAGCAGGAGAGCATAATTTTGAGTGGTTTTTCATAACTGTTTGCACTGAAGGTAATCAAACCTCCTATCTTTCTTTTACTTTGATGTCACAAAGAAACAAAACATTGCCCTGCAGACTTGTTATCATGTCAACTTGAGTATTGTCTTAAGCCTATCTTCCCAGCATTAAATGACACTAAGCACTGAATGACAAGGGATGAGGACATGGGTTGCTATGTGAAAGTTGATTGTTATGGCCTACTTTACCAGCCCTTTCATTTTATATTCATTTTATAAACACCTTATATGTACTTTATAGTGTTAAACAGTGTAGAAATCGAAGATTTTGATTTTCCTCCTTTCGCAGCATTGATGGTTGTGCTATTTGAGCATAGGATGCTAGAATGAATGTGATGGAAGTTGAATGCAGTTGATCCCAGAAAAGTGTCTGACACATGAGGCAATGCTAGAATGGCCAGAGATGGTGGTCATGTGAGCTTGAGTTTATGTCTGAGCTATTATGTGAATGTATTTGTACAAGTATTTGTACAAGGCCATGGCCAAAAATTTAAGTTGTGTGAATGTGATTGTCTATTTTGTGTGCCTGTCTGCAGCTCAGCAATCGTCTTTATTGCGAGTTGGTAACTCTCCTCTATTATTGATACTCCAATCTGAATTTTGCATTGTTAGTACAACTGGTATGGAGGAATAAAACTTTTGTCTATCATATCAATAAATACAGTGTAGGCCTCCATCACATTTTGAACAACGCAGTTTAACTGTTAACTGTCCCAAGATCAGCCCTATGGCTAAAATCGTATAAAATGACCCGTGGTTTATCAGTTAACACCCAGATTCAATCATGGCTGGAATGTTGCTTGTACTGTCTAATATTATGTACACTTGACAGAGTACAATGTTTCCAAAAGTTACTGCACCCTTAGTTCTATACATCATTGGGTTCCTTTATGTAACTGTATGTCCACCATTATGCCTTACACAGGGTGTGTGTGGCACCATCTCCTACTTGATATTTTACAGTGTGCGTCAGGAGTTACACTTTCAAAAATTCCTCAGCACCCGAATAATTCTTCACTTATTTTGTATTGTTGTTGAACTAAAAGTGATTGATTGTTTCCCCATAATGAGTTGTCTGCAGTGTGAAGATTCAGGCAGATATCACAATCACAAAAAGTGGACACTCTTCCAACTTTTCAGAGAGGTAGTTTCTCCTGACCAAAATAATAATAATAATAATAATAATAATAATAATAATAATAGTCATTCTGTTGAGTGAATTGTGGCACAACTAAGAAAATAATAGTTTTGAGCAAGACATGGTATTAGGAGATTGTGCCAACAAACCAGGAGGCTATAATGTGCAATTCCATGGGTAATTAATTCCCATCAGTCTAAATTCTTTAGTTGTCAAATCTTGTTTAATGTAGTCATGCTTTGTTGAGTTGATACTTGTAGATCAGCTCACCTTTCATGAATAGGTTTCATTGGAGACTGCCCAGTTAATCACTGGAAGCAAAAATTTTTAATCACGTTTTCTTAAGGAGTTCAGAGACTTCTCAGGAATTGTTTGTTGTTTTCTTTGGTGGTATAATTTTTAACGTAATATCTTTGTTGGGTGAACATTTTTCAGTTCACTGCAATTTTTGTGCCATTCGGGATTCTAAAAATAATAGACTTGTTTAACCAACAAGTTCTTCAAAGACTGAATGCAAAAAGCTACCCACATCACCTTCTTTCTTACATGTACTCAGTTTAATATAGTTGGTTTGTAGACACATTGCTGCTGGTTTCATTGTGAGCTGTGCCCCAAATCCCCATCTAGAATAACTTTCCATTTTTAATGCACATGTTCATATAGTCCATACCCATTGTGATACCACTGGATGAAAAAGTTATTTTCTTTATTAAAGGTACTGACAAAAAGCGATACGTTCAAAAAAATTCTTAAGATCTATTGCCCCAACTTTGCTCTTGTAGGCTCTATTGAAGCCTTTAACTTTGATGTTTTGTTCCCACTTGAAGTGGTATGGCACTTGTACTTTGTTTATTATAATTTAAAAGAAGTATTAGGTTCCAGCAAGACTAGCCAGTTAACAGAGTAAAATTCCATAGAGACAAAATATTGTGCAAACAACAATTTGAAGAGTCCTTTTTCATGACACACATGGTAAACTGAAATTTGAAACTTTCTGGCAAAATAAAGATGTATGCCAGCCCGCAGTTTGAACCCGGGAACTGTGACATTAGCAGGCAAGTGCTCTACATACTGAGCTACCCTAGCACGCCTCATGGCATACCCTTATAGGTTTACTTCTGCTAGTATGTCACCTCCTCGGTAAACTATCTGTGGTTTGGAGTTAATTTGTGGCAGCAGATAAATAAGAGCAAAATGAGGTAGAAGCAACCTGTTATTTGACTCTTTAACGAAGTAGCATGTGACTGCGCTGTGTTAGTCGAATGCTCCACTTATGTCATTCCATTGCATGTACTACAAGATTACCAAACTTTGGACCTAAATAACCAAACCAAAATCCTTCCCCACCTTGGACCCATTAAAATGTAATTTAAACATTTTGCTACACTTGTTAATATTCCATAAATTGTAACTTTGTTCATTAATATCAATGTATTTTTCTCAGTGATTATGGTTTGAATATAATGTTCGTAAAACTGTGGTTTTTTTTAAGTTGAAGTAAGTAAATAAGAGAGATAAATATGTCTGTTTTCCTTCTTAGAATGACATTTGAATTTTTTTATACACTGGTCAAAACAGTTAGGGGCTCAGTTGAGATATCTGGGTTCAGAAGTATTGTCATCGGCAGAAGAGTGAACTAAAATGATCTGATGTTTTTCTGTTGGTTCTACGGATTGGAGGCAAAACATTACGGCTACTGAGATAGTGGTAATAACAGACAGTTGCTGCAGAGGGTTTTGGGGCTGATTTGCGTTTACTCTACCAAATGAATTACACAAGCAGTTGGCTTCAGATAGTGTAGTGAGCAGGTGTTATGTAACAACAGCATGACTTACCCAAAGCTATGGAATGGACAGCTATAGGAGGAAGGTTGGAAGTGGGACAGGCAGAGGGAGGTTGCTGCAGCTTTTGGAGTGTCCCTAAATGTAATTTCCAAGATGTGGATGCAATTTCAGACAACAGAAACCATTAAAACAAGGCAATGAAGGTCATCCACAGGTAACATCAGCAAGAGCCGACCTTTATCTCCAGTTAATAGCCCATCGAGACACGAGGCTGAATGTAGCTCAGATGCAACACACCTTCCAGGCAGTAACAGGATGCACAATATCAACAAAAACAGTCCGAAAACACCTGCAGGAAGGTGGCCTCTATGCACGGAGGTCTATGGTGTATGTCCCATTAAAACCACAACACTATTTAGCCCACAGAAACAGGACAGAGGAACATTAGGATTTGAGTCATAATGAATGGTGTCATGTTCTGTTCACAGATGAGTCAAGATTTTGTAATGAGACGGACAATCGTTGTTCCCTCTTCTGCAGAGAACTTGAGACTCAGACCAAACCTCCTTATTTGCTGGTGTCGTCATATCATGGAACTTGACAAATGGTGTAGGCAGTAGTTAGTATTGGCAGACATAAGACCTCAGTGTCCTTCAGAATGGCACTTTGACTAGAAAGAGGTATAGAGCAAGATCCTTAGACTTTTCTGTCGTAAACTGGTGCCATAGGAGATGGTTTCCATGTAGTGGATGATAATGCTCATCCCCACAGAGCTGAGCTGGTGGACAAAGTGCTTGAAGCTGACAGAACTGAACAAAAGGAGTGACAACTTGTTCACTGAGCTTAAACCCTATTGAGCACATCTGGGATACTCTTGGCAAAAGCATTGCAGTCAGACTTGCACCTCCCATAACAGTTCCAAAGCTGGATATTGTACTCATGGAAGAATAGCCAAATATTGCTCAAGAGCTGACTGGTAACTTTACATTGTACATGCCACATAGGTATGCAACTGTACTGGCCATCTGAGGTGATGGCACACGATATTAGAGGGCAATGAGGATGACTTTTTCACTATTATGGCAACCCCATGGTGCTTTGCTCTAAGTAAACACCATGTAAACTTCAAGTAAAGAGTTAATTCATCAAAATATTACAATTGTAACCAATATCTGAAAAAAATGTTACCATATGTATATTGTGTATATCACACCTGATTCCCTAATTGTTTTGAGCAGTGTTCATAGAAATTATTAATTAATAAACTGCTGCTGTGTCTCTCTTTATGATAATGTAAATTGTTGTGCACTTACTTTCCTCCTCCTCAAACATCACACATTTGTACATTTTACTTCCAAGTTGTAAGGAAATACAGAACCTTATTTGATTGATGTTAGTACTTTCATTTACTGCACAAAAATTGAAACAATTTAAATGTAACTGAAATTGTTGAGCTATTTTATTTATGATTTAAACTGTTTCATTCCCTATAGTTCAACAGAGTAAGATTATTAATGCCAGCGTAAACTGAACCTACATATCTGAATATTTCATTGAAACATTTCTGAATGTAGCAGTTGTCACAATCACATATTGAGCAATCTTAACAGAAGCCATCTGTAGTTATATATAAATCTTGTAAGGTTCTTTGAAAAATATCATGGTTTATTAGAAATTAAACTAATTTAATTTATAATAATAATTATAGTAAGGTAATACATAGTTTCCTTCCTCCTGCCTCCTCCCACACCATATTTTTATTCCCATATAGAGGATTTTGATTTGCTATTTCTTCCTTCCTGCCTATTAGTGTTTTATTGTCCATATAACATTTACCCTTACAATTACAGCTGATGTACATATTGTGTGCCTTCTACATTATATAAATTATTCATACCCTTTCAATATTTTTTATTTAAGTATAGAAATTGTGGCACATTCTTCACCAATTTGTAATTAGTATTATGCAGCATAGAAAATGTGTAAATTTATTGAAAATTAACTTCTTAATGTTACAGATATGTCTGATGTCACGTGATGAGCAGAGTGTACTTGTTGTCAGCTATGCTGAGCTTAAGCATTGCTTAGAGCAGTCATTTGATGAAATTCTGGCAGCTGCTGCTACTGTTCCCACTTCAACCACAGCTCCCACTGCTGCAAAGCCAGACTCAGTTTCATAAGAAGGAAAGAAATGGGGAAAATATTATGCATGTCTCCTTTGGTCAATTTTGTTTGTTCTCCATCAGTGGTTCTGGATGTATTTGTGAGGAACTGCCACTTTATTATTATTATTATTATTTGATACAGTATATTTATATCATGTTGCGGGACAATGTCTAAAATTCTATGAATTTTGACAGCTTATATCCTCCATTGTTTATTTTTTTCTTTTACACTTTCAGTGTGGCAGAACATAGCATTGGTCAGGAATGCTCTTCAGTTTTGATAGACTTTTTGTGCAACTTCATGGCAAGACTTTTATTTATGTATAACGAAAAAGTTTCTTTTGGCAATTTTACTTACTTTTTATTTATTTTTTAGTGAGTTCATTGTACATAAAATGCCCCAAAATTAAATCAGCAGGAATTGCCAGAAGCTTCATCCTCACCAGTTTAGTCAGTCAAATAATGGGAAAAAGTGACTGCGCATTATATGGGCAATTATGTAGCATATAGAAACACGGAATTTGTGTTCATTACTGATATTAAAGTACCTTGGTACATTTTTAGTGTTATTTTGAAATTAGTTTTGAGCCTTTGCACAAGAGTAGTAATCACATGTCTCTTCTACCTGGAAAGTCTATTGTGGTCACATTGTTCAGATAGAAGTTCTGATCCTGCCTTCCATTAATGCTCTTCAGGAATAATTATGTTCCAATAATAAATGATATGCAATGGTTTTCAGAATACTTGAAAAAGGTACGAACAAGGGGGAAAAATATTTTGTGTGTTATTACATCTTTAAGAGAAGTGAGGAGGGAGAAGTCTTCCGAGACAAAATACTTTGCTGTTAATTACATTCCCACATAATCTGCCAGTGTTCAATTTCTTCTTTAAATTTTTGTGTGAGAAAGTGGTTCTATCATGCATATATTCACTTCATTGTCAACTGGTGTTCCCCTGTGAGTTTATTTTTCTAAATATATATTTTTTTGTAAATAGGGCCAGAACAAGTGATTATATACATGAAAGTGAAAATTTGAAAAAGAGAGCAAGTAACAGCTAATTTTTAGGTTACTTGATCTGCCTGAAGTGCAAACCAGGGTGCAAGAGCGATTTTGTGTGCTTTATTTGAGTGCGGTGTTGAAGTTGTAAATATTTTATTACAGGAATGTATGTGGTTTTGTACGACTGTTTAAAGTGTTTAAAAACACTGTAAAATACGTTATTCAGGAGGCTTATTTTGAAGTCCTATTGCAATAAAGAAAAGGCTGTTTTGAGTATAGTTACGCTCCTGAAGCACAAGTTCTTGCAACCTTGACACGCACAAGAAAGAGCTGCAGTGTTCGAATCTTTATTAAGATTTGTTTATATTAATTTGAAAATTTCTTCAGGATTTCATACATGATCTGAAATAATAGTACATCATGTGTTGGCTGCTGTCAGTATCTTGTATTGTACACGAAGCCACCAGAATTCAATTTTTGCAGCTTAAAAAGAAAAGACAACACACAGAGGATATGGTAGACTATAGTTGCCTGATCAGAAATTTTATAGAATTTCTTTAAATCAACAGTTTTGACATGCAAGAATAATTTAAAATTAAACTAAAGAAATGTTTCGTTGCTTTTTCCCCATGTAGTCACCAGTTCACCTTCAGGCCAAACATAAGGAGGAGTGTGCTGATGGAAAGATATTATGTGCTTCAGGATCATGTGTATCTGAAATTAATTTTTGAAGTGAAAAGTGAAGTTAGAAATTTGTATATAGCTGATCTCTTTGCATACATATCATGAATTCTCTCATCACTTCATTTATGAACAGTTGATTTGACATAATAATAAAAAAAGTGAAAAGTAAATGTGTTGTGTTGCGACTGATTGCTGCAGTATTATTGAGACTGTAAGTTCAGAGTTTAAAAGTTTATGTTGCCTACATTCAGTACTTGTTATTAAACAAGCTGTGAGAGATATGTTCTGATGATAAATGTTTGTCTACTTTTCAAACTCCTAATCTGTACTTAAAAATAAAGGAGAGATTTTACAAATAAGTGTATTTAAAACAATTTCTTTCAAACATTCTCCTTAAAGTCCCTTACATAATATATTCTTCAGTTACTACCACAAAATTGAATTAATTGTAATGTAACATATCGTGTATGGAAGCAGTTGGCAGTAAAGAATAAACCATTACACAGGTCGACATGGATTCTGGGATTTGGAAAGTAAGTGGTGGTGTTTACTAAATTTGCACCCCTGAATATGAAAATCATATCAGTTTTTTTCCGTCACCCTCAGTTTTTTCTGCACAGCTACCCCCTCCTCCAAACCTACCATTGGCTGCGAAATCTATGTTATGCAGTGTCCACAACTACAGAAATATGGCAACGCTGCATTTTTTGTGTGAAGGTGAGGCAGATGGGGCTAATGAGCTTGGAGCTGACGTTCCATCATCGCCACAGAAATCAGTGAGTGAGTGCTACAGCTACAAGAAGGTGCTTTCACACTTTATTGTGAGTGGTAGTATTTCACTGGTGTGTTAATTATGTCAGGAAGGCAGTGTGTGAATAGCCCAGATACATTTTGTTATATCTGTGGAAATTATGTGATACGTGCAAGACGTCAACAAATAACAAAATTTGTGCAGAAGTCATATTTTGCATATTTCGGCATGAAGCTCTGCGATCAGGACAAGTCATTTGCTCCACACATTGTGTGCCATACATGTGTGGAGCAGTTAAGTAAATGGAGTGAAGGTAAAATCAAGTGCTTGAATTTTGCAATTCCTATGGTATGGCGTGAACAGGAGAATCATGTTGATGACTGTTACTTCTGTATGACGAATGTAACGGGATACAACAGAAGAAACATGAAAAATATATTGTATCCAAACTTAGATTCGGCAATTAGACCTGTTCCTCGTGGCCCAGGGCTACCAATCCCCTCTCCATCAACATCAGTGGATTCTCTTGAATTCTCTGAACCACATGTAAGTCAAGAAAGCAGTGAATCCAGCTATTCTGAGTGTGGTACCAATAGTAGCCCAAAACCAATTACTCAAACAAAACTTGACAATTGGTGAAAGACTTACGACTCTCAAAAGATGCAGCACAACTACTGGAATCACGTCTCAGTGAAAATAACTTACTTGCACACGGTACATCATATTCATTGTACAGAAATCGTGATAAAGATTTCAGGGAATTTTTTGTTGAAGATGGTTTAATGGTGTTCTGCAAAGACATCGCCGGATTAGTGATGAAAATGGGAGCTCAGAAGTATGAGAGTAAGGAATGGAGTTTGTTTATAGATAATTCAAAGCGAAGTTTGAAAGCAGTGTTGCTACATATTGGAAATGACCTAGGATCAATTCCAAGTGTGTATTCAGTACATTTAAAAGAGACATACAATACCATGAAAATACTTCTACAAAATGTGAAGTACGAAGAACACCAGTGGCTTGTGTGTGTTGACTTTAAAGTGATTGGCATTCTTCTTGGTCTGCAAGCAGGGCGCACTAAGATGCCTTGCTATATGTGTGAATGGGACAGTAGAGCTTATCATGAGTTGGATCAAAGAACATAGTAAATGAACATTTGGTTAATCCAGATCATATTTTATTGCCTCCACTGCACATCAAATTAGGACTCATGAAGCAGTATGTTAAAGCACTGGACAAAACAGGAAACTGTTTCCAATACCTGTGTACGCAATTCCCAAATCTATCGGCTGCAAAGTTGAAAGAAGGTATATTTTTGAACCAGATATAAGGAAGTTGATGTCTGATGAGCACTTTGACAGTTATATGACGGAAGTAGAACTTCAACCTTGGAGTTGTTTAAAAAATGTTGTGTATCGTTTCCTTGGCCAGAATAAGCAGCCTGATTACAAGGAAATAGTGGAAGACATTCTACAGTCCTTTAAACAGAACAGTTAGGATGCAAGGTCTCTCTAAAACTACATTTTCTGATGTCACACTTAGGGAGTTTTCAAGAAAATTTGGCTGACACATCAGAGAAACATGGTGAAGAATTTCATCAGGAACTTAAAACTATGGAACATTATTATCAAGGTCGTTGGGGAATAAACATGATGGCTGACTACTGTTGGTGCATCACACGTGAAGGAGTAATGACACACAAGAGGAAGGATATCAAGCGTTCATTCACAGGCAAATGAAAACGGAAGTAATACCTCTACCTGGTAAGTGTCCACCATAATATTTGCTTCTTATAATTCATAAGCCTTTCTTAACTACTTTACTGTTCCATTTCGTTTCCATTGTCCCGTAATTGCTTTCCAATTTCTAATTTCATTGGGCGCAGAGTTATACAATGGTGAATATGATGATGATAGTGGTAGTGCAAAAACGTGACGTGCTACAGAGAAACAGGCTGCAGATTTGTGATCAGCAGGGTCAATTTAGTCAGAAATTCATATTTTCATGAAAACCCCAGACAGAAAGGTCAAAATTTGTCGACTGTGTTATTGTTACAATCAACAATATACTGAGAATTGGTTGCAACTCTCCACATTGATAAGCCACAGGGTAGTTTGGAAGCCCCTGCAAAGACACTTACTGACACACACACACACACACACACACACACACACACACACACACACAAAGAAGATCCGACAAAATGTTTAGGACCACGATTTAACTCAGGGGTTATACTTAAAAAGTTAATTTTGTTGGAATCGGCTTCCATCGGGTCCATTTCAGTCATGTTGAATCCAAATATGTGTGAAAATAGGATCAGACTTGCCAATAATTAAACTCCTGGTTTCTTCCAGTGCACCTTATATATATATTTCAATAATTACAAATTTACCAAATGCATAGTTTTAAGTAAACATATTGATGATTGCAATTAAAGATTTTTAGTATTCACAATTTTGAGTATTAGATCAATTTCTAAATTTTGTGGGGCTTCTTTTTGAATTTTGTTGATACAATTAGTGTTGTGTCCGAGTGGTTCGGCCGAATCCAGATTCGCCGAATCTAACACACTGGGTTCGGGTTCGAGATTCGATCCATAATGGCCGAATACTACCGAATCCCAAATCCAAAGTTTATATGGAAACCTTCAGTTACGAATGCTGTAGTTAACTTTGCATAACAGTGCGCTTTCATTTGCGTTATTTACATTATTGTTTCATAGATCCGCTGAAAGACGTGACGTCATAAAACGGGGTTAAATCGAGTACAAAACGAACGAAGTTCTGAATGGCACTAGGAGCCCGCCACAAGTTAGTTTTCCATCTCGTCGAAGCAGTGCTACACACACCCCGTTTACATGGGCTCCCAAAACCGGATTTCGTAAACCGATTTCCCAATTCCGCTTTTGGTTGGTTATGTAAACACTCCAAAAGAGAAAAACGATTTACGAAAATCGGTTTTCGTCTTACGGAAGATGTGTTACATGTAAACGTAGTGAGTGGCTTGCTTCGTAGGCGCAAATGTAAATACTGGCGCTAAAACTTTTGCACTCGTAAAAATAAAAAGAAGGAAGTCGACTCTAATTTCCACTTTATTTTCGACTATTGAATTTTCACACCCCATTCAATGAAGGAAATAGAACTTTAGTATTGCTCAACTTCAAATGTAGCAGGTCACGTTGGTTAAGAGTACAACTTGTTCAGTCACAAGTTACGTTGTGCTCTTAGGTTCCTGACTAAACACATCCTTTAAAATCATGACATATTCATAAAAATCATAACATTCGCTTCTTCGATACCTATCGCACAGACTTATCGTTTCTATATGAAACACTATCCGATATATATCGATCGTACTGCCGCTTCTCATTCGGTGTACACGGCTCCTAGGACATCACCTACGATTCTTGCATGAGTTGTCTCATTCTAATTTCGCGTATTCTTTCGTCGAATTTTGTGAAGTGCTGGGGTATGTGAACCTTAGAGAAGCACTAGGATTTCAAGAAGAAAGTTATTTACTACCGTATGTGGAAAAAAAATTCTAATCATGCGCCATTCAGGCAGGATAACGTCAATTCAACAAACATCTGACGTCTGTTGCAATAAATCCGGTTAAATTGTATGACACTTCTCGCCGGGCTGCAGTGGTTATGTTGGCACCAGTGGTAATGACGGCAACTCAGATGACCAATAAATGTTTTTTCGTGACAACTTCAATTAAAACAAAAATTATTTTTTTCTGAATGGACAAGGGTACATACAAGGACATGTCAACCATAGAGCAGGTACAGTATTAATTTAACTGGGAGTGAAACGAGCAGCAATAACACTCTGTACTTCGTGCAAAATATTAACGCAATTCTACTCTTCATTCGGTAAAATTTTACGACGCTTCTCGCCGGGCTCCAGTTCTTATGTTGGCAACAGATGAACAATGAAGTGTAGAATTGCGTTAATATTTTTCACAAGGTACAGAATAAGTGTTATTGTTGCTCGTTTCACTTGCAGCTAAATTAATTCTGTACCTGCTCTATGGTTGACAGGTTCTTATATGTACCCTTGCCCGTTCAGAAAAAAATAATTTTTGTCTTAATTGAAGTTGTCACGAAAAAACATTTATTGCTCATCTGAGTTGCCATCATTACCATTGGTGCCAACATAACCACAGCAGCCCGGCGAGAAGTGTCGTAGAATTTAACCAACAAACTAAATTAGCTTTGGATGTATAATAAATTTTATAATGGCTTATATGAGTGACTATAAAATCATTAAACATTTACACATCCTATTTTTTTAAGAACCCATTTTTTGAAGCTTCCAAAATATCTACTCACATTTTCAGGTTTTATTTTTGATTCTTCACCTTTGAAAAAGGAAAAAAAGTAATTCTTTCCTTTGTAAGACTTCATTATGCAATTATTTTTTATTTCATCAAAATGAAATAGTTGGTAACAGAGTGAAGAAAGTTTCTTGTTACCTTTTAGAGCATCTAAACAACATATATCTCAAAATGTTTCATAATTATTTCTTTTAAGAGGATGAGGGGGTATTAAAAAAATTGTTAAAATTTAAAATAAAAACCCAAATGAAATTTTTATTTCTTAAATTTTACTGTAATATTGTCATTTGAGATCCATCACAGAAGGCTTTATCTTCATCACTGGCTGTGATAGGGTAGTAATTCTTTTTAAATACATATACTTGAGTTGACAGATTATTTGGGTTCGAGATTCAATTCGGGTTCGGGATTCGGCGCATGTTATATTTAAGATTCGGTATTCGGATTCGGTAAAATTGGGATTCGACCCATCCCTAGATACAATGCTTCTTTTTCCTTTTCTATTTCTTTTCTTTAATAGCAACATCTACTTAAACATTCAGTCCATTTTGAAGTTGTATTCATTTCCATCCATGATGATGACAAATTGTCGCGGTGGAGTAGCCGAGCGGTCTAAAGCACCTCGCTGCGGAGCGCGCGGTTGCTCGCCGTGGAGGTTCGAGTCCTCCCTGGGGCATTGGGGTGTGTGTTTGTCCGTAGGTTAGTTTACCTAGGTTTAAGTAGTTTGTAAGTTACGGACTGATGACCATGCAGTTTGGTCCGATAGATTTACAGACATTTGAACATTTGATTTGATAACAAATTTTCAATGTCTTGATTCACTCTTTTGACAATAAAGAACAGTGGTCTGCAATCTTGTTCATCAGAAGAGCTAAATTCCAGTACTATAGTGATTAAAATATTTTCAGAGAGCTGCATTCATTTTATAGGTTTATGCTTTTAGGTGTCATTTAATAGAACTAACAGCAAATAAATATATAGATCCCAATCTATGAAAACCCTTTCTATTGACAAATAAAACATAGTATACAATATGAAACAATGTGTTCTAATACAACCAATTGCCTTGTATTCTTTGGAAAGTTTGACTAGTCCAATTTGTATGCTGTTGTTTCTCACTTCATGTGTTGTGCTTGGATATATTTGAATACTGTAAAAGAAAGGTAACTGTTCAGAACATCTTGGAAGTATTCCCTCAATTAAAATATTAATGTAACCAAAAGGCCTGCAAAAAATGATCTATGATCAGTCAATGTCAAGAGGTATGAAGTAAATTTTATATAGTACTATGTTGTTTCTATGAGTAATTGAAATTCAAATAAGGTAAGCATTTTTCTCCATGTAGCACTTAAAATATGAGTCATACTCTAAAAAAACTCTGGGACAAATGTATATACCTTACTAAATTAATAGTAGACCTGTGGATTTGCAGCTAGTTGAAAGATACAAGTACCTTAATACATCGTATAAACAGTTCGTCAATCACGCAATTTTCTCCAACTCAAATTACTCCTATCACTAAACACACTGTTAATTGGCTGCCTTTACTAGTGTGTGTCATGTTTACCTTTCACAGAGATGCCAAGTTTGAAAAGAAGCTATCCGTAATGGGGAGAAGAGAACAGGGGTAGAGTAGGGGTTAAGCTGTGTGAGGGCGCTACCAGAGAATTTATTTTAAAAACTGATACTGAAAATCCTCATTTCAAGCCTAATTGTAAGGTTTGAAAATAAATTTGAAAACATGAAAAATCGCCTACTAAAAACATTATTAAAAATAAAATATCTCTGGCAGAGTATTTGTGACATTACAAGAAGGGAAAAAAAAACTTTTTCATTCATTTGCCTATGTTCAAAAGAGGCTAAAGAAAGTGCAAGAGTAAATTTAAATGCTACCCAATAACTAATTTACAAATGATAGTGACATAACAGCATGAACATTATAATGCCAAATTGCTTATAATGTGCATTATATTAAATTTTAGGATGTCATGTGAAATACTTAATGTTAGCAGCAGTCCTATAGTGCACATTCAAAAAGATAAGATGTGTAAAATACACAAGAGGAATATGGGACAATTTTGTCACACAAAAGAAAACACCACTCAAAGTTTTCACCACACTTAATATGTTTTTTAATTGTAAAACACTTTTATAAATGTGTTGATAAAGACAAACATAAGAAAACCTAAAGTAAACTTCAGCACATAGTAAACAAAACATTTTGTCTGTCCTAGGGCTGTGTATGTGTTTTGAGGGTAGCATGGCTGATGGTGCAAAGGTATGCATAATTTTGATCCATTATTTGAGAATGAGAGCAGTTATCAACTACCAACAAATGTTTTGTGAAACTTCTTTTCACTGTCATTCATTACAAAATGATGAATTGAAGAAAGTTTATCTTTTGCTACATTTTTGCCATTTATAGGGTAAAACATCAGCATTGGACGTGACATTTTAATGTTTTAATGTATTACATCTTCAGCAAAGACTCAATTTGCAACATAGTTT
Source organism: Locusta migratoria (assembly GCA_026315105.1). Lineage (NCBI taxonomy): Eukaryota > Metazoa > Arthropoda > Insecta > Orthoptera > Acrididae > Locusta > Locusta migratoria. Next base: position 327,964,840 of record CM048747.1, on the reverse strand, counting down.
CCATGCTGTATGCACATATGGCACTGAATGTATCTGCAAAATTATATAATGGTGTGTGACAGTTCAGGAGATATGATGTCATTGAGATGTGTGATAAAATAACTCTTGCCTAAAATGGAGTGTAAATTACCCTGAAATTATTCAGCATTTTATAATGAGAGTGTGTACTGACTTCTAACAAGCTTTAAACACATTTTCTAAAGTTTTCTCAACTGCATGCTAAATTTTGAACATTTAGTACAGTAACTAATTTGTGAAGTAATAAGACATTTGAAGTGGCTGTATACCTGGGAATTCAGTTCCTTATAGAATAAGTGGTTTTACTAGTGTTCCAGAATGTACGTATTTGAGATATTTGAAAAACCTCACAGACCTTATAAACTGCATGTGTGGTGAGATTTTAACCGGTAACCCAAAGCATGCTAGCCATTGCCACTAATTACTACACCACACTGTGCACCACAGTTAGTGACATTTTTGTCTTCTAGGGAAATAGTGAGGTGAAAACATTCACAGTAATTCTTCTGGATTATATCTCTGAGATTGGTGCTTAGCAGTAGAGTGTTCCCAGAATTTATCTTGGGTATCAAGGATGCACAAACAAACCAGATATCTTCCTTCCTTTTATCCTGGTAATGAGGTGTTCCTGATGAGTTGAAATGGGTACAGTGTATACGACTGTCAATGTGGCTTTGCGACCATGGAGCAGAAAGAATGGTATGAACCTTCTAGTGTCATGCTTCACTGTTTTGGGTGCAGACATATTGACAGGCAATGTCTTACTGTAATCTCTCTGCCAACATCAAGAAAATATCTGCCATTTTCGTATTAAATTACCTTGCGACAACAAATTATATTGGGTACTGGTCTTGCCTGTACAAGTTTTTTTCATGACGGAGATAATGCAGGGTGCTTCATAAGGGTTACCAAAAGTTCTGTAAATCAGACAATTCCAAATATGTCTGTGAAGATGGAGAGATACCATGGGGTAATTTCATTTGTCTCACTGGATGAAAAATCAAATTTTCAGTATATAAATGAACTTTTCCTTCTGGGGCAACAACTGGCTCTTCATTCAAAATTAGAGTTAATGACTTGTTAAGAAATACAGCAGTACTTTCATTTTTTGATCAAGCCCCATTTGCTTTATCTCAAAATTCATCAGGGGAAAATGCTAAAAATCAGGGAATAGCAGAGATTTTTCACTTTGGGGAAAATGGAGACAACTCTGTGCATGCTTCAGAATGATCTCTTTGAAAGGAACTTTGCAATTTCCAGTGCTTCGGCAGTCATCATAGCTATGGTGACACTTTAGTTGCTGTTCCCCCTGCGGTTTTGGGGGTAAGAACAGGCCTTCAGTATTCCTTCCTGTCGTAAGATGTGACTAAGAGGAGTCTTCACACATTTTGGCCATACTTTTATGGTCCCATATGTGGGTTTGACCCTCCACCTTCAAAATTCTTCCAAAGAGTGAACCATTTGGGAAAAGACACCTTACGTGGTGCACCATGTATTTATCAAGCAATGACATTCTATGCACCCATCATGGAATGGACTTAAGACTGCAGCTTCTATTCAGCCATTGGGCAGGCCATTTACTTTCAGCACAAGTCATGTCCATTGTGAACTGAGATCCATGAACCCTTCATCATGATAGTTCATACTGCACGAGACCTCTCAGGGGCTTAGCATTAATTTGCTGAGTACAGGCTTGGTGAACCCTGGGTCCTGAGCTGTGGACTGTGTCACGCCAACAGTCTGCCACACCGTAAGCACTGTGTGTGCTTAAAAGACCATCGTTCAGCTCAAAAGTGGAACATTGCACGTTTCAGTGCCCGGGGATTTTGGCTTAACACCTGAGTCACAAGGATGGTACAAACCTCTATAAAAAAAAAACCTCAATCTCAAGATGTGCTACATGCCGATGAGATGCATGGCTGTTGAGGTTGAACAGTCACTTGCAAGTAACCACTGAGGAACCTGCTGCACCTCAGTTGTATAAGGCTTACCCAGGCAAGTGGGTCTGCCTGTGCAGATGCATACCTGCCAACTTTTACGGTTTGTCCGTAAAATTTACGGAAATTGCAGGATTTTACGGTTTTACGGATGGACAGTGCTATTTTACGATTTTGCGGTAAAACATTTGAAACATCTAAATTCGATAATCGCATCCATTTTCTTCCGTACAATCGATTGTTTGCGTTGGTCGAAGGTAGGTCTACGATACTCGATCTTCCGAACATTCGATTGTTCGCGGGGTCGAAGGCAGGTCTAAGATAGTCGATAACTTATGCATTGATATGATTGGTTCGTTTACCCGTGTGATGTTTGTGTCGTCATTGGACTCAAATTTAAAGCCGCTACCGGTAACCAGTTCTTCCGTGTGAATCTAGGTGTCGATAGGCTGTGCTTCTTAAGTTGTTTGTTCCGATCCGTTCTTTTGTTGAAGTGGAACCCGTTTACTCCTTTGTTTACAAAGTTAGCGTTCCTTGAATATATCGTCCTTTCAAAGCGTGTGACATATTTTAAAGAAGTGTTAAAGTGTTTGCACTACCAGTTCGTATTCTTGTATTATAACTTCATAGTGTTTTAAGTGACGTTCAGTGAGTGATCCAGGTTCCTTTCGCTGTTCCACTCCATAGCGAGACACGTGTTGTTGGACATTTTTATTCGCTGTTGCTATTGTTCGTCATGAATAAATCGAACAAGAAACAATACTTTCAGACATTTAAAAATTCATATTCTGTCGATTTTCCGTGCATACTAAAATCAAAGAAAGGTGAAAAATTTGCCTTTTGCACGGTATGTGGCTGCGACATTAATATTGCACATGGGGGAAGAAATGACTTGAGTAATCACGTGAAGTGCGCTAAACACTTAAGCTGCGTCAAATCCAAGGAAGACAATACCAAAATCAACGCCTTTTTTGCCAAATGTGGAAACTTCGACAATGATGTTATTAGGGCCGAGTGTCTTTTTACTTCTTTTTTGGTGGAACACAATGTGCCCTTAAGTGCCGCTGATCACGCTGGTGCATTATTTAAGAAGATGTTTCCCACATCAGAAGTGGCGAAAAAATATAGCTGTGGTCGCACGAAAACGACATCCATTGTCAAAACAATGGCAAAAAATGCATCATCTGAAATTGTTAAGTTCCTTCAGAATGGACCATTTTCATTGGCAACAGATGGAAGCAATGATACGGACACAAAGTTGTATCCTATTGTTGTGACGTTTTTTGATTTTACTCAGGAAAAAGTAGTGAGCACTGTGCTATCCGTACCAGCATTAGATGGGGACTCAACAGGGCGAAACATAGGTAACCTGATGTTGTCACAGCTGAAAACTTTTAACATTCCAATTGAAAACTGTGTCGCTTTCTGCTCCGACAATGCTCCTGTTATGGTTGGACAAAAAAATGGTGTTGCAGCAGTTCTGAAGGAAGTTCGACCAGGTATTGCCATCGTAGGTTGCATTTGCCACCTGATTAATCTAGCAGCTGAAAAAGGTGCGGGAAGATTACCTCTTAAAGTCGATGAGATCCTTGTCGATATATTTTATTTTTTAGAGAAGAGTGCCAAAAGAAAAGAACGTCTTCAGAAATTTCAGAGCTTGCACAATAAAGAGACAAAGAAAATTCTTAAGCATGTTTGTACTAGGTGGTTATCTCTAGGTAGATGTTTGGATAGACTACTGGATCAGTGGGATCCGCTTCTTTCATTTTTCAAGGAGGAAGTAATATCCTGTACCCAAGCCATTTCCACAAACTTGACATCATTTAAAATACCCAGAGTTGAACAAAGTGGATCCAAAGAGTATCAGAAGAAGAGACTTCTTGATTCTGCTACTACACATGCCCCTAAACGAATAGCATGTTCTTCCAAGTGTGACAGACCCATCCTGAAAAGCAAAACTTCTGGTACAACACGCGAGGAAAAATTGTTTATGTTCCTGTCCTCAAACTTGAATAAAGCCTTTTGTACTTTTCTGCATGTGACTATTCCTGTGTTTGACAAATTAAATGTTGCTCTTCAGTCTTCTTCCCCACAAGTCTTATTTTATTAGAACTTCTAATGGATATGCTAAAGCAGTTGTTCGCCAAGTTTGTGAAGCCCAAAATTGTCAAAACCACCTCATTACTTGAAGTTGAGTACAACTTGATTGAGAATCAAAGAAGTGATGATGAGTTGGTTATTGGTGTTCAGACTTCCAACCTAGTGAATGATCTTCAGGAAATGGATAAAATCCTTTTCTATTCATCGGTGAGAAACTACTTTTGTACTACCTGTGACTACATCATCAACAAGTTTCCTCTCAAGGATGATGTGTTAAAGCATGCTCAAGTTGCTAGATTGGACAAAATTGACGATGCACAGTTTTCTTCTGTTCGTTTTTTCTTGGAAAAGTTTCCGATTATGTTATTTAAGGAAGAACATGAAACTACAGATGAGGTGGTGAATGAGCTTCAGGCACAGTTCACAGCTCTTCAGGTGGAAGACAATTTGATTACAAATAAAGATGCTGCAAGTGATACCAGTTGGGCACAACTATCAAGAATTCGAGGAGCCGATGGTCGGCTTAAGTATAACAGAATTTCTAGAGTAATGCTCTCCATTCTCACCATACCCCATAGTAATGCAGAATGTGAACGTGTTTTTAGCCTCGTGAAGAAAAATAGAACACAGTTCAGATCGTCAATGTCTAATGAATCTCTGGAATCAATTTCTATTTTGAAGACCAGGAGTTCTGGTCCCTGTTATGAAAAAACATTTTCCCAAGACTTTTTGCAGGAAGCTAAGAAGGCCACAACTATGACATTAAAATCAAATTAACGTGTGATTTGCATAGTGCAGTGTGTATTGGACCTATATGATTTCTTGACTGTGTTACATTAACCAATTTTTATTTTGTAAAGCTTTTGTCGACTTTCATAATCAGTGTAATTTATCAAGTTAGTCTTGCTATATGGTATGCTCCAAAACAACGTTTATCACACCTGGAGCTGTTTAATATGGATTTCTTCTTGGCTGTTATGTTCAACTACAGATCATTGCCCTATTCTGTAAGTAAATGTGATTTTATTGAAGTACACTATTTCATTCATAAATTATTTTATTTTGTAGCCCAGAAGTATCGTTAAATATTTTTGTCATGCGTGAATTTTACTGATTGTCACCGTAATTTTACTGATTGTCGCCAGTGATTTTACTGAAAGCCCTTTCCAAAAGTTGGCAGCTATGCAGATGTATAGCTACCTGCAGAGAGATATGACTCTCAGTCGTTCCCTTCCTTGGCCAAGCTGTGGGAGGAACACAGGTCTCAAAATCAAGGGCAAGAATATATGCCCCAAGGTATTTATTGTGTACCTGAACAGATATAGAATCTTTTGTTTACATGAAGACCCTCTTTTTCATGGAGAACTTGGAAGACAAGTTCGAAGAAGTTGATGGCATGTCAAAGATGCGATCAGGAGCAGTACGCATTACGACGTCATCCCCAGTGCAGTCAAGAGTTTTGCTTGCCTGTGACAAGCTGGGTGATGTTCCCGTAACTATCACCCCCACAAGAGCCTCAACATGATCCAGGGAATTATATTCCATAGAGATCTTCTGTTGGAGTCAGATGAGGAACTCCGCAAAAACGTGACAGTAGATCAGGGGTACACTACACTAAGGAAGCAGCTACTCAGGTAGCAGAGTACTTGTGGAGAGCAAATGGGGGTTTTTTAGGCTAGGCGCTAGCTCTGATGAGCACTCGCCTGTCAACATTCAGACAGTGAATTCAGGCCACGTTCGGCTAAAAAATTCGACTATCAAAATATTAGCCGTGAACTTTCAAAGTATGAAAAACAAAGTACCTGAATTTGCCATGCTGCATGGAAATTATTGTGCTCAGATAGTTTTAGCATCAAAAGCTGGCTAAATTATGATATGGCAAGTTCAGAAATATTTAGCAAGGCGTGGAATGTACGAGGCGCGTCCAGAAAGTAAGTTCCGTTTCAATTTATCTCCGCTGCAGTGCTGCGATTGCAGTTCCGCACATGCACTGTAGACGATGTGTATCAAGGAGAAGAATGTGCACCATTTGGAGATCATTGTCAATTACGTACGCTTTGATGTGCTTGTTTGAAATGTCGGAGTCGATTGAAAATCCCGCCGCCTGTGAAGTCAGGTCGGTGATTCAGTTTCTGAATGCGAGGAAACTGAAACCAAGTGAAATTTATCGGCAAATTTGCGATGTTTACAGACCAAATGCGATGAGTGATTCGATGGTGAGAAGATGGGTCCGACAGTTCAATGGCGGGCATAGTGATGTGCACGATGAAGAACTAAGTGGGCGTCCACCTTTGGTTACAGAAGAACTGGTTCACGTGATTGATTGACAAGATCCAGGAAAACCGTAGGTTTACAATTAGTGCTCTCACTATGGACTTCCCACAAACTTCACGATCACTGAGCTGAAAGAAACTGTTTCCAACTGGTTGAAGACACAGACAGCAGATTTCTATGAAGAAGGTATACAAAACCTGGTTCCACGCTACGACAAATGCCTGCAAAATTTCGGCAGTTATGTCGCAAAGTAGTTTAAGAGTTGTATAATTTTGTTCAATAAAAATTTCTTCTGTATCTGTGTACAATTCCATTTTATTACCAAATGCAACTTACTTTCTGGACGCGCCTTGTATATCAGAAAGATAGATCGGACACAACTGGAGGGGGAGTGTTCATTGCTGTGGACAAAGATATTGTTTAGATTGAGGTTGAAAGTAACTGTGAAGTTATCTGGGCACGTATAACAAATCTAAGATAAGTTAATAGTTGGCTGTTTTACTGCCTCCCCCCCCCTCCCCCCAGTGCTGCTGTAGCAGTTTGAGTCATTCAAAGAAAGTGTACACCAGGTAGTGCATAGGTGTCCGGTCCATGTAATATTAGCCAGGGGAGGCTTCAACCTTACGAGTATAGATTGGGACACCTCATATTTCAGGCGGTTCAGACAAGCAGTCTTACAAGCTACTTCTGGACACATTCTCCAAAAACTGTCTTGAGCAGTTAAACTGGCAACACACACACACACAATAAAAATATTTTAGACCTTATAGCTACGAACAGGCCTGACCTTATTAAGGATGTCTGTGAAGATACAGAAATTAGTGATCATGGTATCGTCATAGCATTGATGGTGACCAAAGTTCACAAACCAATCAAGAATGCTAAGAGCGTGTTTTTATTAGGAAGAGCCGATAAGCAATTGTTAGGATTGCACTTAGAAAAGGAATGGACATCATTTAGTTCCAGTACAATGTATGTAGAGGAACTGTGAACTAAATTTAAATCCATTGTAAATAAAGGGTTAGAGAAATATGTACATGTAAAGTTGATTAAGGGTGGAAAAGATCCACCATGGTATAATAATAATTAGGGATGGGTCAAACCCCAATTTTACCTAATCGAATCCGAATACCAAATCTTAAATAACTGATGTGCCGAATTTTGAATCCGAATCAAATCTTGAATCCAAATAATCTGTCAACTCGAGTACATGTATTTAAAAATAATTACTTCTCTTTTACAGCCAGTGATGAAGATAAAGCATTCTGGAATGGATCCCAAATGACAAAATTACAGTAAAATTTAAGAAATTAAATTTCATTTAGATTTATATTCTAAATTTTAAGGATTTATTAACCCCCCTTCTTAAAAGAAATTTGTATGAACATATTTAGATATATGTTGTTTCACTCTATTACAAATTGTTTCATTTTGATTAAATAAGAACTACCGTAATTGCATAATGAAGTCCTAGAAAGAAAAGGCTTGCACATTTTTTCCGTTTTTCAAAGGGGAAGAGTGAAAAACGAAATCTGAAAAGAAGAGCAGATATTTTGGAATTTGGAAAAATAGATTCTTAAAAAATAGGATGTGTAAATATTAAATAATCAGGCATTCCATTAGTGACGGACAGGACATTCAGACAGAAAGAAATCTGCGTTTATTCAATATGTGTGTACTTGTTACTGCCATGAAGACATTTCAGAACTGTGCCCAGGGGCAGATATAGACTCTGACCATAACTTGTTGGTTATGAACTGTAGGCTGAAACTAAAGAAACTACAAAAAGGTAGGAAAATAAGGAGATGGGACCTGGATAAATTGAAGGAACCTGAGGTTCTTAAAAATTTCAGAGGGAGCTTTAGGCAACAATTGACAGAAACGGGGGGAAATAAAACAGTAGAGGAGGAATGGGTAAAATTGAAAGATGAAATAGTGAAGGTAGCAGAGGACAAAATAGGAAGGAATGCAAGACCTACAAAAAATCCTTGGATATCACAGGAGATACTAAATTTAATTGATGAAAGGAGAAAATATAAAAATGCAGTAAATGAAACAGGCAAAATGGAGTACAGACGACTAAGATATGAGATTGACAGGAAGTGCAAAATGGCTAAGCAGGAGTGGCTAGAAGGCAAATGCAAGGATGTAGAAGAATGTATAAATAGAGGAAAAATAGATACAGCCTACAGGAAAATAAAAGAAACATTTGGAGATAAGAAAAACAGCTCTATGAATATCAAGGACACTGATGGAAAACCATTTCTCAGCAAAGAAGGGAAAGCTGGAAGGTGGAAAGAGTACATAGAGAAGCTTTACAAAGGAAATGAACTTAGAGACAATATTGTAGGAAGGGAAGAGGATGTAGATGAAGATGAAATAGGAGATACTGTACTGAGAGAAGAATTTGACAGAGCCCTGAAAGACCTAAGTCGAAACAAAGCCCCTGGAGTAGATGATATTCCCTCAGAGCTACTGAAGTCTCTGGGAGAACCAGCCATGACAAAATTGTTTCACCTGGTGTGTAAGATGTATGCGACAGGTGAAGTACCCGCAGACTTTAAGAAAAATATTATAATCCCCATCCCTAAGAAAGCATGTGCAGACAAGTGTGAAAACTACAGAACCATCAGTTTAATAAGTCATGGCTGCAAAATATTAACACGAATTATATACAGAAGGATGGAAAAGCTGGTAGAAGCCGACCTCGGGGGAGATCAGTTTGGCTTCAGGAGAAATGTAGGAACACGGGAGGCAATACTCACTTTACGGCTTATCCTAGAAGATAGATCAAGAAAAGGCAAACCTACATTTCTAGCTTTTGTAGATTAGGAGAAGGATTTTGACAATGTTGATTTGAATAGACTCTTTCAAGTTCTGAAGCAAGCGGGAGTAAAATATGGGGAGTGTAAGGTTATTTACAACTTGTACAAAAACCAGACAGCGGTTGTCAGAGTTGAAGAGCATGAAAGTGGTGCCGTGGTTGGAAAGGGAGTAAGACAGGGTTGTAGTCTTTCTCCAATGTTATTCAATTTGTACATTGAGCAAGCTATAAAGGAAAACAAGGAGAAATTTGGTGAAGGAATTAAAGTTCAGGGTGAAGAATTAAAAACATTGCGTTTTGCGGACGACATAGTAATTCTGTCAGATACAGCAAAGGACCTGAAAGAGCAATTGAACGGAATGGACAGTGTGCTGAAAGGTGCATATAAGATGAACATTAACAAGAGTAAAACTAGGGTAATGGAGTGCAGTGTAAGAAAATCAGGTGATGCTGAAGGAATTAGATTGGGAAACGAAGCAATAAAGGAGGTAGATGAGTTCTGTTACTTGGGCAGTAAAATAACAAATGATGGTCGCAGTACAGAGGATATAAAATGCAGAATGGCAATGGGTAGAAAAGCGTTCTTGAAAAAGAGAAATTTGTTAACACTGAATATTGATTTAAACCTAAGGAAGTCATTTTTGAAGGCATTTGTATGGAGTGTTGCCTTGTATGGGAGTGAGACATGGACGATAAACACTGCGGACAGGAAGAGGATTGAGGCTTTTGAAATATGGTGCTACAGAAGAATGCTGAAGATTAGGTGGGTGGATCGCGTAACTAATGAGGAGGTACTGAACAGAATTGGGAAGAAAAGGAATTTCTGGCATACCTTGACTAAAAGAAGGGATAGATTGGTAGGACACATTCTTAGACATCAAAGAATTGTGAATTTAGTGTTGGAGGGAAGTGTGAGGGGTAAAAACAGCAGAGGAAGACCAAGAGATGGATACAGTAAGCAGATTCAGTCAGATGTAGGTTGTCGTTCTTATGTGGAGATGAAGAGGCTTGCTCAGGATAGGGTATTGTGGAGAGCTGCATCAAACCAGTCTCCGGACTGAAGACCACAACAACAACAACTTGTCTGTACAGAATTTATATTCATAGATGATTTAAAAATCAGTACTAGAAGTCAGTCGCTGTGCTTCATTTCTAACTATCCCATTCAGCATAAGAATAATACAAATGTAAACATTAATGTGACATGTATATTCTATCATGTTTACCGTTGTCTTTTAGATTTGTTAGGCAGATGGAATTTAAATGTGGTAACAGCTAAACAGAAGACTACATGGCGTAATGTATACATTTGTATTATTCTTATGGCGAAGAGAGGGTGGAATTCCTGAATCATAATTCCTAGGAACAATCCCCTTGCCACTAATAGAATAACATGTAAGTTGTAGCACGAAGGAAGTGGTTGTAGCGTAATGCATATTGACGCAATGCAGGCTTGTCAGTCGGCTTTACATAGTAGCTTTTAGATAAGACTTCAAATGTACAGCTATTGTAGCAAGCTGTGGTGGAATGGCAGAGCACATTGAGGCGTTATGCTGTGATGTCGGGGGTTCGAATCCCCCCTCAGGCATGGATGTTTGTGCCGTCTTTAGCAAGTTTGTAGGTTCACGGACTGATAACCACGCAGTTAAGTTCCATAAGCTTTACAAACATTAGCAACATTAAACACTTATCGGTACTAAATAAGAATGGATATAACTTAGAAACTAAATGCGGAAACAAAACAATTTTATTAGACTTATAAATATTTCATAAAATTCGTATTATAATGGCAATTACATATCATACTGGTATGGTAATTCTGAATCGTTATCACTTGATTCCTTGTTATTCAGTTCCTTCATAGTACAGACCATCATCCCTTGTACAATCTAGTGAATTCGATATCGAGCATTTTTAAATTCCTGTTATGCAATCTGATTTGGATCCTACTTCCATATATCATCATTCCATTGGCACACTTGCACAATTTACATGACCAGTTGATGTCAGTTGTCTGTCACTTTTCGAAAGGCAGTCTGTGTACATGTGTTTAAACTTGACCTTAAATGATTTATTGAAACAGACGTTAAGTGATTGTGGAATTGACATCATCCCGCCTGGATGGTGCACGATTAGAACATTTTTTCATATTAATAAATTTCTTCTTGAAATCCCAGTGCTTCAATATGATTGACAGACCCCACATTTCACAAAATTTGATGAAACAATACGTGAAATCAGAATGAGGCAACTCATGCAAGGACCCTAAAGCCTTATGTATTGTTGGTATTTACGTAAAAAAAAAAAAAAAAAAAAAAAAAAAAAAAAAAAATGTTTTTGTTGTTACTAAACCACTCAACTGCGTAAGTTTCATAGACGTTTCACTTGAATAAATTCAAAGTAAGATCGTTTTGTTTTATGATGTCAAATCTTTCAACGGATATATGGAAAATAAATAAGACAAATGGAAGTGCACTGTTAGGTAAATTACAACATCCGTAACTGAAGGTTTCCATGTAACACTTTGGATTGGGAATTCAGTAGTATTCAGCCATTATGCATCAAATCTTGAATCTGAAGCCATTCTGATAGATTCGGCGAATAATAGATTTGGCTGAACCACTTGGACACAACCCTAATAATAATGTTAGAAATCTACTGAGAAAGCGAACTGTTGCACTCGAGGTTCAAAAAAGAATACGCAAATGATGACAGGCAAAAGTTGGTAGAAATTTGTGCGTCTATAAAAAGATCGATGCGTGAAGCATACAATAATTACTACTGCCATACCTTAGCAAAACATCTTTCCAAGAACCTGAAAAAATTCTGGTCAAAGTCCACTATTCTGTCACTCAATGATCATACTGGGGCAGTAATATACGAAACCAAACAGAAAGCTGAAGCTCTAAATTTAACTTTTAAGAAATCTTTCACGCAGGAGAACCGCACAAATGTACCATCGTTTGATCAACGTATGAACTCCGAAATGGAGAACATAGTAATAGGTATTTCTGGTGTAGAGAAACAGCTGAGAGAGCTAAATACGAAAAAGTATCCTTGTCCGGATGGAATACGACTTTGGCTTTACAAAGAGTATTCTACGACATTGGGCCCTTACTTAGCTTGCATTTTTCTCAAATTTAATTCTGTACAAAGTTCCTAGTTCCCGTTTATAAGAAAGGAAAGAGAATTGATCCACATAAGTACAGGCCAATATCATTGACATCAGTTTCCTGTAAAATTTTGGAGCATATTCTCAGTTCAAATACAGTAAGTTTCCTTGAGATGGAAAAGCTTCTTTCTATGAATCAGCACAGATTTAGGAAACATCGTTCTTGTGAAACTCAGCTTGCCCTTTTCTCACATGACATCTTGCGAGCCATGGATGAAGGGCAACAGGCGGATTGTGTTTTTCTCGACTTCAAAAAGGCGTTTGACGTGGTGCCACACTGCCGACTGCTAATGAAGATATGAGCTTATGGAACAGTTTCACAGATTTGTGACTGGCTGGAAGACTTCATAAGTAATAGAACACAGTATGTTATTCTCGACAGCGAGTGTCATCAGTGACGAGTGTATTATCAGGCGTGTGATAGGGGAGTGTGATAGGACCACTATTATTTTCTATCTATATAAGTGATCTGATGGACAGAGTAACTTGTAATTTGTGGCTGTTTGCTGATGATGCTGTAGTGTATGGGAGGGTGTCGTCTTCGACTGTAATATCATACAGGATGCAGTCACATAGTTCAAATATCTAGGCTTAATGTTGCAGAGTGATTTGAAATGGAACGAACATGGAAGGACAGTTATGAGCAAGGCAGACAGCCAACTTCGGTTTATTGGGAGAATTTTGGGAAGATGTACTTCATCTGTAAAGGCATTACTGTGCAGGTAAGCAGGCAAGGTGGGTGCTGCTGTCAACAGTTCACACAGATGGGAGGAGGGGTGCAAGGGACATTAGGGTGTGATTCACGTCCACAGTCTCGGCAGGTAAAGTTGGCAGTACACCTGGAGGACATGTGGCCAAACCGCCAACACTTAAAATAGCGCATAGGGGGAGGAACTTAGAGCTTTATGTCACACTGGTAAATCATCACCTTGACCTTCTTGGGCAAAGGCCAAGATGAAGGCACTGGTGCTGACCGTGTTGTCCTTCGGGCCCATATGAACTCGCCGAATAAAGTGCACTCCTCGCCGCTCCAAGTTCTACATCCACATACATACTCCGTAATACACCGTAAGGTGCATGGCGGAGGGTACACTGTACCACTACTAGGCATTTCCTTTCCTGCTCCACTCCCAAATAGAACGAGAGAGGGGAAAAAAAAAAAAAAAAAAAAAAAAGAATGCCTATATGCCTCCGTACAAGCCCTAATTTCTCTTATCTTGCCTTTGTGATCACTATGCGAAATGTAAGTAGGTGGCAGGAAGATTGTATTACACTCAGCTTCAAATTCTGGCCCTCTAAATTTCCTAAGCAGACATTCAGACATGAGTTGTTCATCGTGCAATCGCAGTTTGGTATTTTGAGTGTTTGTAGCAGAGGCAGTAGTTAATTATATTTTAGTTTTAATCTAATGTCGATTATGCGGCTATTCAGGCATGGGATATGTAAGTATGTGTATTTACTAATGTATCATAACATACAAATACATTTTCTTATTAGAAATCTACCAATAAAAAAGAAAGTTACTTCACAAATGAGATGTATAACTTGGGATACTTACGAATGTATCATAACCTACAAATACTTTTGTATTACTAGAAATCTACCGATAACAAAGAAGTCACTTCACTCGCAACATAAGTAAATACAGATATTTACTAATGTATCATAACGTACAAACACATTTTATCTAACGATAAAAAAGGAGTTACTTTATTAATGATCAAAGTATTTGTATTGAAGTACTTTACCAGTTGTATATGCACTTTCTTAATTAGAAGACACTAATGAAATACATTCTCCAAAAGTGGCGTGCCAATACAAACGTAATCGACATTTGATATATATCGATTTCGGCCGCACATGTTCGAGTGTAAGCTTTCTTGAAAATTACTGAGTGTTTACAATAATAAATGCTATGTAGAAAGATGAAAGAAATAAAGTTAGTAACAGTGAAAGCACTAATAGTGATAAAAACAACTTTTTCTAACCTCTGTTGTATGGTCCAAAAGTCAACAGTTTCAGCCGACCAGTTGCATAAAAATGGTTTACATGCATAAACCTTGACCTAGGTTTCGGCAAAAGTAATTTTGCCTTCTTCAGAAGTATTACATAAAGCTCACATTAAAAAAGTTGTTAAATAAAATGTGGCTGACAACATGTCAATAGAATAAAAAGTAAAATTTAAAACAATGTCTACATCATAAAATTGTGGAGCACGTCCAAACACAGGTCAAGTGAGCACTGCGTACTGCGTAGTGCTCACTCGACCTGTGTGTAAACGTGCTCCACAAGAAGGCAAAATTACTTTTGCCGAAACCTAGGTCAAGGTTTATGCATGTAAACCATTTTTATGCAACTGGTCGGCTGAAACAGTGTTGACTTTTGGATCGTATTCCACCGTTTCTGAATTGCAGCCATGTTTAAAATTCTGTTGTATGGGTTTCTACAATTTAATGCCTAAGAAAGATAAACTATTAAAACAGTTGTACAGCACTAAAAAGTGCCACTCAAATCCATTTGAGCCTGTTCCGTCAACTTCAACAGAAAATGTGTAAGGTCTGTGTTTATATTTAATTTATAACTGCTATAATGCTTTTGATCTGCCATAATTAGTGTGATATATTTTGTGAAACAATATCATTACTTTGCTTATGTGAATGTTATATCCTTTTGTAATATGAAATTATATACTACTTAAAAGTACTAAGCATTTACCTCTGAACCTCTATAATCAACTTTTAAAAAATGTGTGAAATTTGTGTTTATATTTGAATTTAAGGTCTGTACGATCTATTAATAACCTGCCATCAGTAGTACAGAACATTATATGAAAACAAACTTTTTATTAGGTTCACTTTTATTGTCTTCTACCATTTTCTACACTGCTCATTGAAAAGTACTAAAGCAAACCAACTTCAACTTACGTGAAAAATATATGAAATTTGTCTTAATATCCATGTGAAATGGTGTACACTATACTACTACAACCTGCAACCAATAGTATCATGGATTACATTGAAATATATAATTATTAAGTAAAAATGTACGAAAGTCCTATATTGTCCTGATTTTTTTGGGAATTATTTTGAAAATGTCCTGAATTTTATTAGAAACAATATGGAAACCCTAAACATTGCCCAAGGTGAAAGACGTGGAAAGTGACATAAAAAATCCCATGACCTGGCAGGGATCAAACCCCATGACCTTTGGGTTAATAGTCTGACATTTCACCACTGTCCTACCGAGCCACCAACGAAATACTTAAATATAAGGTCAAAATGGCTGAAAGCTTAATTTTGATCTATTACGTGTGCCTTTCTACAGCTCATCGGGATGTCTCTGCAGTGATTAGCAACCTATCTTTCTCAAAAATAGTGTAAAAACAATAACATATTTTTATATATTTAATTTTATATAATTAATAATAACTATTATTATCATCATTATTATTAGTCTGAAATATTAGCGAAAGTGGGCAAAAAAGGCCAGTGTGGTTTTTATAATTTCTTTTATTTTTCAGGCTTTCTGGAAGACTTTTTCAACGAAATTCCATTGCAGCAAAAATTCATAAATTTGCACAGTGCAGTCAAAACTAATGAAACCAATCCCAGTAATCATGAGTATTAATTATGAATCATGTTTTTAATTTCTTTATAAAAAGAAATTTTCCTGGGATATATTCATCCCTAGAGGAAACATCAACTTCAAACCATCCTTTGAATCTACATTAAATGTTGCCATGATATTAGAGCCATATACCTGTAGAGCCTTATACCTGTAGATACATTTTCCAACTTTCAGAGTCAAAATACCGAAAAAAATGTTCAAACAAAAGTTATTAAATATTGAACAATTTTAACTGAAAATGTTTTTAATCCAATGCATAATAGTCGAGATAGGGCACAGTGTCGCCCTCTAGCAGCATCCGGTTAAGTAACCAGAGGGAGCTTCTGGTCACTGTCAGCCAACAAATAGGTCTACAAAATTAGACGCCATTCAGTTGAATGGTGTGATGTAAAAAGAGGGAACATGTCACAGACAAAAGACAGTATCATTATTGCCATTATTTTTGCAAATGTCTCTGAAAAAGTGCAGAGAGAGAGAGAGATGCAACCCTTTTTATTTATTAACTTATTTATAAAAAGGTATTTTCCTGTAATATATTCACCTCTAAAAAAAATATCAGCCTCCATTAAATTACATATAATGGAAAGCCATATGAAGTAGTCACAAATGTTTTGTATTTATTTGAATTTATTTTCCATTTCTTCAATTACCCTTGTGAAAACTGAATTATATCTGGCATCTTCTCTATCATATGGTTCTTCAATGTATTATTTCCCACCTAACTTGTATAGTTTTCATATGATGTGCAAATATTACAATGAAAAAAAGGTTATGTGATAGGAGTTGGGAGCAAAGCACACTGGTAACAGTAATTATTTACAATGACAACAGCTGCTAGATATATTTCTTGTTTAAAGCAAGATACAAAAACCTTTGTATAAACATATAAAATGGACGGAATAGTTACATAACACAGTCTGTCAATATTACTATTTCAGCAATTACTATCTAATAATACCATTAAAAATAGCTTTTTTCCACTAGGAAAAGTAATACTAAAATATAAATTTCTGAGGTACCATAATCTGGAATTATCACTTCATCTGATTACACTGAAGAAACAATTACTAGCTATTTAGAAAAGAAGTTCAGCTCAGAAAAGTTTAAGGATAAACAAAGGAGCCATCAGTCAAATTTATTTAATTATTGTTCTTTATCCTGAAATATCCACCTAATTAATCATTCTTGTTGGAAATATTCATCCTTTGCATCAAATATCTGGTCAGATTCACATACAAAACATCTCTGGTACTTACCCTAATAGACAGGAATTGTTTGATATTACTTATATAGTTTCATTGAGACCCGAAGTACAAAAGTTGATTTTACAATCATAGATGTGAGAGCAATAATACTAAAAAAGAACATACTGTGCTGCAATAAGATTGTGCAATAAAAATGCTAAGTATATTAATTACTGAAACAGTGATGAAAATAATGTTGAAAGTTTCTCAAATATAAAAATCTAAAATATCTAGTCTACATAACAGTAGAAATAAGATAAATACCATATATTTCATGTAACGGTTTTGTAACTGTTGGAGAGAGTAAAAACAACAACATGTCTCTGCCCTAATACTTAACAAACACGAGCACAACTTCCAGTATTTTTGCATGGTAAGATTCCTACTTAAAGTTGTTGAATCATAGAATTTCATAATCACTATAGGCAAAGTAGCAACACAATCAATAAAACAGAATAGTTATAATAATTACTTATTGGTCAGTTAATCTCAATAGTATTTCTCTCTAGTTAACAGGTAATCTCAACTGACAGAAAAATAATAATAATAATTTGCAAGCAAGTGAATATACACATTAAAAAAAAACAGACATTACATTATTTTTTTTTTTTTTCAGTGAACTTTGTCCAACTTGATCCTGAGATTCTTTATGAAGAAATATTATATACCAAAGATCATTATGAAACGTACTATATTTCCACAAAACTGGTATAGTACTTCTAAAATATAGGAACAACATGTACATTCCTATAATTTAAATTGCAACTCTTATGAGTTAATAATGTATTTTTTATACCACAACCACTGTGTTACAGGCACTTGCATCATAAAAATAGTAGATACTAGTTCCACAACTGTGATACTTGCCAGTATCCTGTTTAGTATACATTTTACAGCAATTCAGAACATAAAATTAACTCTGCAAAGTATACTTGCTTCTTAGGTTGGTGTTAACTGTACTGTGAGAAGGGGCATAATGGATGGCAAGAAAATAGTAATTAATATGATGTAAGCAGAGTTGATAAACCTGGTATAACAGAAGTAGCAACAATAGCCTAGGAATAGAATGTACGTTAACAAGTAAGTCTTCCCAGATAAGATATTTCTCAGTTTGGTCATCAGAGCTCAATTGTTCCCACAGTAATACTTGCAGAGTTTAATTATGAACCATAAATGACAGCTTTCCATATCTTGTTTATCACTGTAATAGTCACAACAATTATTGTTCTGTAACTTGAGATCTCCATTTTCTAGAGTACCATCATCAAATTAATCCCTTTAAAATTAAGAATTTTTTAATCATCAGTTTCAAAGTCAAGGTATCAAAATTTATTTTCTTATGTACTTAGCCCTTTACTTCTAGTCATATTTTCAAAATATTTGACCAATTACCTCATTCTACAGCAGAAATTATAAAGAAAAATATACGAAACAAATTATTGTCACAATTATGCATATGATACTTTTTGTTCATATGTTTTGTCTTCCCATTCATACTCTGTTGGTTTTGCTGTGTGTCGTGTTTTGCATATTCTGGGGCCATATTTAAGCATGACAATAATAATCCCCAGAATAAACAAGGTAAATACTGTCAGAGCTGGCCAGTAGATATGGAAAGCCATTGCAGATTACAGATCACTCTCACGTTTTTGAAGTTCCAAATACTCTTGAGGATATTCAGCAGCAATTGGTTTTGAAGGTATATAACACTCCTCAAGTTCTGTAAGGTCAAGTGGTGGCTGATGATGGGGAGTTTTTGTCCAAATTGACACAAGCCAACGGTTGCCTGAAACAGCAGCAACAGTACTATTTCAAATTCAATGCTACTGTAATCATTATTGCTACACCAGACATAAAAATGTGAACCAAAGTGATGAATTATTTAAGAATTCAAATATTTACAACAGAGACAACTGGGTGTACACTCAATAATAATCTTTGCTCTTTAGCACAACTGTAGCATTTCCTTTATCAGCAGATAGTACAATGATATTGTTGTCCGCACTGATCTCCCTTAGAGTTATGCTAAAGAGTGAAGATTATCACAAGAAGATCACTGATCTCTTGGATCCCACAACTTATAAAAGACTTATGAAGGATCCTACTCCTAAAATTTTGAAAACAACGAATCATCTAATAAAACAGTCTTCTCTCTCTTCAGATGATAAAAAACAACTGTGCAAAACAGAAGCTTATCCACCCAGACTATATGGCCTACCAAAGGTGCATAAGCCCATGGTCCCATTAAGACCGATTGTGAGCGCCATAGGATCTCCCACCCATGAGGTGGCCAGATATCTCGCCTCTCTGTTGCAGCCTTACATTGGAAAAACGGACAGCCACATTAAAAGCTCTGTGCATTTTATTGAAACTAAAGGAGATTAACGTCAGCCCGAGTGATATTCTGGTGAGTTTTGATGTTGTGTCCTTGTTTACTGTGGTTCCTGTAAACAAAGCTATTTCATATATAGGAGATATGTTTCCATCTGACATTGTGGCCTTGTTCAGACACTGCCTTACCACAACTTACATCCAGTACAACGATGAGTTCTACGAACGAATTAACGGAGGGGTTATGGGCAGCCCTCTTAGTCCAGCTGTTGCCAACTTATTTATGGAGTTTTTCGAACAGCAGGTGCTGCAGACCGCCAGAAAGAAGCCAACTAATTGGTACCGATATGTTGACGACACCTTTGTAGTGTGGAGCCATGGTAAAGAGGAGCTGGATGTCTTCTTATTGCATGCAAATATACAGTTCACGATGGAGAAAAAGAGCAATGGCCAACTCAATTTCCTGGATGTATCAGTAATAAAAAGAGAGGACGGAACTCTGGGCCATTAGGTATACAGAAAGAACATACATACTGATTGATACCTCCACAAGGAGACAAACCATCATCCGAGGCAAAAAAGAGGTATCATTAAAACCTTGGTGGATAGAGCCAACAAAATCTGTGAGCCAGTTTACTTTTATGATGAACTAAATCATTTACGGCCGGCCTTCAAGAAAAAATGGATATGGTGCCAAGGAAATGGATCGAGCTCTCCATCAAAGAAGAGAAGAATCCAGAAGTTCTGAGCAACAACGGCAACAATCTGGAAAAGTTTTCCTGCCATACATTAGCAGAATTACTGATCGAATCAGGAAAGTACTGGCCAAGCATGGCGTTGAAACTATCTACAGACCCATGAAGAAGATCAAAGAATATTTGAGATCAGAAAAAGACGCACATCACCCCCTAACAACACCTGGGGTTTATAAAATTCCTTGCAGCTGTGGTAAAGTATATATTGGTACAACAAAAAGAAGCATCAACACTCGCATATCTGAACATAAAAGGAACTGTCGTCTGAGCCACACGGAAAAATCAGCTGTGGCTGAACATGTTTTTCAAAAAGGAAATCATGAAATAAAATTTAATGAGACCAGCGTTTTAGCTAGGACATCTCAGTACCATGCACACATGTATAGAGAAGCAATAGAGATCCACAAACACCAGAATAATTTTAATAGGAAAGAAGAAGGTCTGAAGTTAAAATATGGATGTCGACACTGCATCAACAAAATGACAATCGATTATTTTTAATCGAGAATGACGATGTCATCCAGAGATAATTGCAGAGTCAGCATCATGTGACATATGGTGGTGCCCTCTATAAATGCGTGAGCCCCTCAGCCCACAGTGGCAGTAGCCGGCAAGACCCTGGAAGATGTCTCCCACAGTTGGAGACGAAACATCGGGAGGAAGTTTTACTTCTGGACCACGGCCCATAAGCCCAGAAATTTTACCTGAAGACAATGCCGGCCGTGAAAGTATACATTGTATGATAATACAACACCTAGTTGACTTAATGCATGCATTAACAACAATGGAAGGACCAGTAAGGAATGTTAATATGTGATGGAGAACGACTCACCGTAAAGACGAAAATTGATCCGTTGACAGACACAACTATAAGACACACACACACACACACACACACACACACACACACACACACACAATTCTAAATATTTGGCCATAGCATTCCTCAGAAATAGAAAACTCATTCACACAATCACTCAGGCACACTCCTCCACACACGTCAGCCATCTCTGGCTGCCCAACACAGTGTGACTCACGGCAAGCGGAAGAGATGGAGGGGGAAGGATCGGAGGAGGGGGGTGAAGTGGAGAGGGAAGGGAAGATAAGGGTGGGGATTTAACAAGTAGAAGCGATGTCAGGTGGAAAATGAGATGCAGTTTGAAAAAGGTGTGTGTGTGTGTGTGTGTGTGTGTGTGTGTGTGTGTGTGTGTGTGTGTAAAAGATAGATCATTTAACTTACCCGAAGCACAGGCTCATTGATAGATACGCAAAAACACATACAAACAAAGATTCAAGCTTTTGCAACCGTCGTTGCTTCATGAGGAAGCCCAAGTCCCTTCCTAAGAATGCCAACCTGTCAGCAGAAGAAACCAGAGCCCTACACAACCTCAAGAAAGATCCCAACCTAATCATCCTTCCTGCAGACAAAGGTTCTACCACTGTAGTGTTAAAATCACAGTGACTATGTGACTGAAGGTCTCTGCCAACTGTCTGATACCTCCAGCTACAAGGTATGCCAGGATGATCCCATTCCAAAAGTCGAGCATGACTTTCAATCCCTGATAAATTCATCAGAAAGAGCAGGTAAGGAGAGGGAAAAGGAAAGGATGAAGGTTTTAAGGGAATGGGTAAGGAGTCATTCCAATCCCGGAAGAGGAAAGACTTACCTTGGGGGGAAAAAGGATAGGTAAACAAACACACACACCCACACACATATACACGCACACACACCAGGGCAGACATATGCAAAATGCACACAATCTATAGCATTTTGCATATGTCCGTTACCGTTCATCACGAAAAGAGGAAGGGAGGAGGGGGGGGGGGGGGGGGAAAGGAAAGGATGCTGGTTTTAAGGGAGTGGATAAGGAATTATTACAATAACGGGAGTGGAAGTATTTACCTTAGGGGAAGAAAGTAAAGATAAACAAGCACATACACACCCACACATATACACAAGCAAACACACCATGGGTTAGTTGTCATTCCAATGTAGAATGCAGAGTGGTGATTGCAGCAGAGTTGGTATATTCAGTGGCTGCTTTCACAGGTGGCCCAGCTTCTGGGTAGGACAGGCCTGTGACGGGACTACGGGACTAGAATAGGAACTGCTGGGTGGGTGGATTGGGCAGGTTTTGCATCAGGGTCTTCCACAGGGATATGATCCCTTATAAAGGGCTGGGATTAGGAGTGGCATAGGAATGGACTAGGATGTTGTGGAGGTTGGATGGGCAGCGGAACACCACTTTAGGGGGGTTGGGAAGATCTTAGGTAGGATGTCTCTCATTTCAGGGCATGTTGACAGATAATCAAAGCCCTGACGTAGGATATGGTTCAGTTGTTCTAGTCCAGGATGGTACTGGGTGGCAAGGGGAGCACTCCTTTGTGGCTGGTTAGTAGGGTTAGAGGGAGGACTGTTTGTGTGTGAAGATATGGCACGGGAAATCTGTTTATGGACTAGGTCTGGTGGGTAATTTCTGTCTGTGAAGGCCTTTGTGAGGTTTTCGGCATACTGGTTAAGGGAGTTCTCACCACTGCAGATACGCCTTGCATGGGTGATGAGGCTATATGGAATTTTTTTATGTGTATAGGATGGCAGCTGTCAAAGTGAAGGTACTGTTGAGAGTTGGTGGGTTTGATGTGGACAGAGGTGTGGATGGAGCCGTCAGATAGATGCAGATTAACATCCAGGAAGGTGACATGTTGGGTTGAGAAGGACCAAGTGAAATGGACGGATGAGAAAGAGTTGAGTTTGTTAAGGAATGAGGATAGGGTGTCCTGGCCTTGAATCCAGATCATGAAAATGTCATCAATGAACCTGAACCAGACCAGGGGTTTGTGGATTTGGGAGGCTAGGAAGGTTGCCTCTAGATGGCCCATGAACAGGTTGGCATAGGAAGGTGCCGTATGGGTGCCCATGGCAGTGCCACAGATCTGTTTGTATACTTTTCCCTCAAAGGAAAAGTAGTAGTTGGTTAGGATGTAGTTGTCAAGGGCTATGAGGAAGGAGGTATTGGGCTTGGAGTCTGGAGGATGTTGGGAAAGGTAGTGCTTGAGAGTGCGGCAAGACCATGGGTGTGAGGGATATCTGTGTACAGGGAGGTGGTGTCAACAGTGACGAGAAAGGATCCAGGAGGTAGAGGAGTGGGGACGGTAGAGAGTCGATGAAGGAAGTGGTTGGTATCTTTGATGTGGGATGGTAGATGCTGGACAATAGGTTGGAGTTGTTGGTCAATGAGGGCAGAGATTCTTTCAGTGGGTGCATAGTAACCAGCCACAATTGGGCATGCTGGATTATTAGGTTTGTGGATTTTAGAAAGCATGTAGAAGGTGGGTGAGCGGGGTGTCTTTGGAGTGAGGAGAGAGATGGATTCAGGTGAGAGTTTCTGAGAAGGGCCACAGGATTTTATCAGGGATTGAAAGTCATGCTGGACTTTTGGAATGGGATCATCCTGGCATAACTTGTAGCTGGAGGTATCAGACAGTTGGCAGAGACCTTCAGTCACATAGTCACTGTGATTTAACACTACAGTGGTAGAACCTTTGTCTGCAGGAAGGATGATTAGGTTGGGATCTTTCTTGAGGTTGTGTAGGGCTCTGGTTTCTTCTGCTGACAGGTTGGCATTCTTAGGAAGGGACTTAGGCTTCCTGATGAAGCAATGACGGTTGCAAAAGCTTGAATCTTTGTTTGTATGTGTTTTTGCGTATCTATCAATGAGCCTGTGCTTCGGGTAAGTTAAATGATCTATGTTCCACTTCACCCCC
This sequence comes from Locusta migratoria, assembly GCA_026315105.1. Taxonomy (NCBI): domain Eukaryota; kingdom Metazoa; phylum Arthropoda; class Insecta; order Orthoptera; family Acrididae; genus Locusta; species Locusta migratoria. The sequence continues at coordinate 327,940,793 of CM048747.1, read as the reverse complement.
CTCCTCCGATCCTTCCCCCTCCATCTCTTCCGCTTGCCGTGAGTCAGACTGTGTTGGGCAGCCAGAGATGACTGACCTGTGTGGACGAGTGTGTCTGAGTGATTGTGTGGATGAATGTTCTATTTCTGAGGAAGGCCACGGTCAAAAATTTAGAATTGTGCATATGTTTGAGTTTCTTTTATTTGTGTCCGTCGGTGACTCAACGTTCGTCTTTAAAGTGAGTTGTTCCCTATCACATATTATTAGTAATGCATGCATTTAGACTGGGAATAGCATCAAAAGACTACTGTATCCTCTCCTAAGGCAAGATGGCTAGAAGTCTGGGTGGACATGGATATCCACAGTGTTTCTTACTTTGCAGATAAAATTGTGAGCGATGCAGATATCCGCATGTTATATGTGGATAAAGAGCGAGGTATCTGCCCAGTACGTCTGTTCTCCTCATCCCCTGGCCACAGTGGACGTAGCTGTACCTGAGGGATCTTTGTCTAATCCAGTTACGCTACCGTGTCTTATCTGCGGTCTGTCAAATGCACTCTGGGTTGCAAACAGGCCCACTGCCCACCAGAGGTGCCATGCCAAATTTCCGCTGCCTTCAGGTAGCACTTTGTAGTGACTGAGTGACAACGTATATTGTGTTGAATACAGTGACATTTCTTTTTTAAATGAACATGACATCAATGCATCGAGTTAAGTAAAAAGAGGTGATCTGACATTAGTGAAGGGAAAAAAAACTGAAATCGTCAATTTGGAAACATATTTGATGGCAAGGAAAAGATTAACGACGCAGTATAATGTAAAAAAGTCTATTCTTACTCTGAACACAAAAGTAGAACTTCAAATTTGCTGAAACATTCATATAAGACAGGACAAATTACCATAATTACTTATTACTACCAAGTTTGGTTAAAATCGGTCCACTGGTTTAGCAGGAGATGTTCAACATTGTCACATGATGCAGCAATTTATCGTGCATGTCATTGTTTATAATGTCATATCTCATAAACTATGTGATTTAGTCATTTAATTATGTCAGTAACCGCCACGAAAGTGCAAGCAAAGTTTCATCTCAACCAAATGAATGATACAGCAGCGCATAAAATATGAACAAACTTACAAAGATTCATGTTTATGTATTGGATAAATGCTGATGAAAGTATTAAAGATTAACAATAGCATTTTATAAAAACTTTCATAATCAGATACGGTATACAGTGAAAGTAATGTATTTAGGAAGGTACACAATGTTGTATTGTATAGGCTGGCCGTAACTGTCCCTGTTTTTGTATTAACATATTTACACTTCTTCCGCATTTTACGCTTTTTGTAGGAAGGTTCGCAAAGAAAAAAATGATGTAATCTATATAAATTGACGCTGGTGTGACTTTCACCTTAAAGTATAGTGCTTAAAAATTATTTGCAGTCGAGTTTCTTGACACTTTGCATTTATTCAAACATATATTTCGCGTTTCGTTGTTGGCAGTAAGCATCTGGTTGACTTACGACGCACCGATTTGTGGTGGTGTAGTTCCTCTTTCTACCAGCTTCTTTGCCAGAGTGCCTGGCGTGTACTCAGACAAACAAGGTTTGTTGACGTGAGAATAACGCCGATTTGTGGTGGTGTAGTCCCTCTTCCTGCCAGCTTCTTTGCCAGAACGGCTTGCGTGTTCTCAAACAATCAGAACCAGTTGCTTTGTTTACACGACAATAAAGAGTTGCATTGTTTTTGTGATACATATTTCTGATTAATAAAGAACATTATCTGTTAAAAGTTGGGTATCATAATACCCACAACCTCAATAGTGTGAGATACCATCCTATGCAAATGCCACAAAAATACTTATGCATATATTTACACTCGAGAACGCGAATAAATTCTCTAATATCGTCGTGTGAAACATCGAAAAATACAAAAAGAACGGAACTTTAGGAGTTTTACTACGTAAATAATTAATGCCGGTAGAAAGCAGTAATTTTGAAGATGTGTTACATAGCCCAGTAGCGGTGTCCAAACGATCTCTATTGAAGTGGTTCAGGTAATTTTTAAGATGTGTTACGTAGCCCAGCAGCGGTGTCCTTGATTGTAATGAACGAAATTACGTCAAAAATTTCTACTTCCCATAAAATTACCAGTTCTGTCTGGCGCTTAAAATAGTAAAAATTTGGATAACCTTTATTATATAATAAACTTCCTTGCGAGTATTTAGATGCCTATTATGTACATATATCACAAATAAACTGATCCAGTAAGCATATTTTACGTTTTCCTTCATTTTACACCATTTCACTGAAGTCCCTTGAAAAATGTAAAAACGAGGTTGTACTGTATAGTGGCTATATGTACATAATGTGCTGTTTGTATTGCACTGTGGCCATTCCAGTATCTTACTAGCCTGGAAGTAAAAAATATTACACACCTGTATTACTGTCCTTCCAATATTCTTTGTACTTTGAACAGCAGCAAAAAACTATATTCAGCAAGAAAAGAAATGCTCCAAAAACAGTGCAAATGCCTATTGCAATATAAAATGCAGTGTAATCACCAAACTCTCTCTTGAAAGCCACTGGTTCTTTCATATAATCCTTTGGCTCTTCTAAAATGGACATTTTTCAAACCACTGGTGCATATTCTGAAACAGAAACAAAGTAATTAATGGAGAACTAGTACAATCTTCTGAAGTTATGACAGTTTTGTTTCTTAACTGTTGTGTGTTTCACACGGATTAGAAACACCAAATCTGAGAAGTGTGTTTCATGATATTAGTTACTCATTATTTTCTTCTTGTGGCTTAAAAGAGATTACTTGTTGGCCATCTACTTATAGTTAAACATATTTCATTACCAATACTTCATCTCACAATGCTGCACTCTTATCATTACAGGGATCCTGGTTTCTTATTAAATCGAAACATCTCATATAAATACTATGTAGAGAAAGAAATCAATAAACTGCAATGACAGATTTTTTATAGTCATGGCTATTTATTTATTTAATGAAGATATGGTCAAGTGACAAAAAGGCAGCTACTGTTTGTGAATTTGGGGCAAGATGTTATCAATGCTATTACTAAAACTGACAAGATACATATGGTTTAAATGAAAACAAACAAAATAAATGTACACCCAGTTAGAATCTCATTGACACTCTTCCATTTGTATTCAAATCCATCCACAATTTTCATTTTTTCAGTCATAAAAATAAGGCTGGTTATTAATATTGGTATACAGGGTGATCAAAAAATCAGTATAAATTTGAAAACTTTTTGATCACCCGGTATAACCAAATACTGGTACCTTAACATAGTTACGGATAAATAATACTCAGGAAAGTGTGGTTGGCTTATTACTTGTGAAAAATTTGAATGGGCTGGTCACCCAATCAACACAGTCAAACCTTTTCTGTGATATACAAGAATTGGATTTTATCATAGCTCATTTATGACCATTTGTAGTAATGCACTGTGGCAATCAAATACCTTTGAACTACCATTATTACTTACTTAATTTACCTCTTTTATCTGCCAAAAATTAAGGACACTTCAATCAATAAACTAACTACTTTCCTCTTGTCTCAATGTACAAAGAATTAGTTACAATGTGACATAGCAGGACACAGTAAAGTGACAAATATCAGAAGGTCTTCTCAAAGGAGGAGTCAATGTGGCACGGATCAGGTCCTCAGGTGATGAAATAACAGAACTGCTAATACAGACATATTTAAGTATCACACTATTCCAGCTTTTGGAACTAATAGTTCCTAAGGGAGGTGAGAGGGATAGATTGGGGAAGGGAAGGCCATGTTGATCACACCTATATATGAGAGAAACCCATCTGTCATGAGGCCGGGGGAGTGAACTTGTAATAAGAGAAAAATATAGCAAGAAAATCTGTACTTTTAATTAGAAATACTTGATTTAGATTGCAATATTTTTCATTTATACTTCATGGATGGTTCTATATAGTCTAGCAGTAATTTGGAAGATGAAATGTTTTGAAACCTAGCAAAATAATTTATTTGAGAAATCTCATTTGAAAACTTGACTTCTTGTAGCTAGAGGTTCATAGTCATGTTAAATCTCGTACAGGTATATAAATTTGTGGTCTTCTGCCCTTTGATCTGAATATAAAAAACATTGAACCAAAATGTGATGCACAGTTAACAGCGCATCGAAAGCACCACACCAAGGAGGGTCCTCCCGCAGGAGCAAGAAGCCGTGTGTCATAGGACAGTGACCTATACAAATACGAGCAAGGAGGATTTCATCTTGCCTGTGCAGTTAGAAGGATGTGCACCACGGCTGTGTGGTGGACTTCACAACTCGCAACTTGTTCATTATTTCCTGCCACTCATCCTCCCATTGACACATGACTCTGTTCCTCAACAGTCTGGCCAGAACACGCAAGGGAATAGGACACTGAGATACCATACTCGCCCAACATGTCACTTTTGCTGCAACATCCACCCTTTTGTTTCCTTGGATACCCATATGACCTGCGACCAGCAGAAAGACACCGCCTTCACTAGTCTGTAGGTGGGAGAGGGCGTCCTGGATGTTCTGGACTACTTTATTCAGTGGGTACAGGGTTTAAATGGATTGAAGGGCACTCAGTGAGTCTGAGCAAACAAGGAATTTAAAACTTGCTACATGTTTCATCTGCTGCACTGCCCACAGAATGACGTAAAGTTCTGCATCAGAGACAGTAAACTCTGGCAGAAGTCGGGCCTTGGTAATCCAATTAAGGAAAACAACAGAGCAACCAACGGAATCCCCTTGTTTAGATCCATCCGTGAATTCAGCTCCAGCACTTGATGTATGTGGATCCGAAAAGGCCTGGTTGCTTGTGGGCAATTGGTGAACAAGCACATCATATCAGGGCGAGCAAGAGTTTGATAAGCTGGAGAATTTGGGTTAGCAAGAATCTTACTGGCCTGGCGCACCACGAGGAGTTGCCCCCGGATGGTGAGCGGCAGTTCGCCAGCCTCAGTGCATAGACTGAGGATGGGGCTGGTCCTGTAAGCACCAGTGGCCAGCCTAATCCCCTCATGATGAACAGTGTCATTGGTTTTCAGATATGAAGATCTCACTGATCCATAGACTGTGCACCTGTAATCTAGCCATGAGCTTATGAAAGCCCTACAGACTTGAGCAGATGTGCCCTATCTGACCCCCACGATCTGTGGCTAAGGCATTTTAAAATGTTCAGCGCCTTCTGGGCCCTGGTTTTCAGATCCCTCAGGTGTTGGAGCCATAAAAGTTTGGAGTCGAAACTGAGGCCCAGAAACCTCACCGATTAAAAGGATGAATGGTGCCGCTCAATTGCAGATGGTAAAGATTAAACATACCATAACAACAATTAAAATGGACACAACACTTATCAGCAGAAAACTGAAAATTCATCTTTGCAGCCCACTCCTCCAGCCTCTGCACTGTCAGTTGGAACTGACGAGTCACAGCAGCAGTATTGGAAGAATAACAGAAAACAGCAAAATCATCCACGAATAAGGAGCACTCTACAGGACTCCATACAGTGGATGTGATACTACTGATGGCTATAGCAAAGAGGGTAACACTTAAAACACCACCCTGAGGGACACCATTCTCCTGCTCAAACTGACAACATGCCACCAACTCAGTATCTAAAAAATTGCTTGCATAGGAAGGACTGTGGAAAAATGGGGAGGTGGCCATGGAAGCCCCATTGATGGAGCTGCTCTAAAATGTCACCAGGAAATGTTGTATGCCATACTTAAGTCATAGAAGATCCCGATACAGTGCTGCTTACGTAGGAATGCCTACTGGATAGGAGACTAACAGCATCAGGTTGTCGACAGTGAAGAGATATCTCCTGAATCTGCACTGAGAGCTGCTAAGCAAATGTCTGGTCTCTCACATCCAGACCAGGCGGCAATTCACCATTTGTTACAGGGTCTTTCCTACACAGCTCGTTAGAGCAACACTCCGTTAACTACTAGGAAGTGTTTGATCCTTTTCCGGTTTAAGAAACGGAATTAAAATCACTTCCCTCCACGAGTTGGGGAAATGGCCAGCCTGTCATATCAAATTAAAACATGCAAGGAGGATTTCCTTGTATTCTCCAGACAGTTGCCAAAGCATACTGTACTGTATACTGTCATGGCCAGGCACAGTGTCATGAGATGCAGACAGAGCAGATTCCAGCTCCCACATGGAGAAAGGGGAGTTGTATGACTCAGCATTGTTGGACCTTAAGTCAACTTGCCCCTCTCCATGGTAGCCCAATATTGCTGAAAAGCTAGACCCTGGCTAGCCGTGGCAGTAGTATTTGCAAAATGCTCTGCCATTGTCTGGGTGATATCTCCAGGTGTTGTTTCTAGACACCCCTGTTTTAGCACAGCACAGCCTTTACCAAAGATCCTCCTGATGGCTTCCCATACTTTTGTGGAACAAGTGGAGAAGTTGACAGAGCTCAGGAATGCTTGCCATGACCCCTTTTCTTGCTCTCCTTAATAATGTGTTGAGCCTTGGCTCTTGCAACTCGAAGGGCCATAAGGTTGTCAGTTGTAGGGCCACACGCCTGGTTTTAATTGTCATGTGACACTCATCTGAACACCAAGGAACAGGATGCCTGCGAAGTTCACCCGATGACCTAGGAACAGAAAGGTCATCAGCATGGTGGATCACTTGTGTTATGTGGTCCACCCAAGCAGTGATGTCATCTCGGTGTTCTAGTACAGCCAGACGACTGAACAAAGGCCAGTTTGCTCTGCTAGTTATCCATCTCGGTGGCTGCTGTCCCAATGATGGGCCATCCAGTAAGTGGATGTACAGTGAAAAGTGGTCACTGTTGTGGAGGTCATCAGTGGCTGCTCACTGAGCAGAGTCTGCAAGAGCTAAAGAGCAGAAAGAAAGATCAGTGGCTGAGGATGTCCCTGTGGCGGTACAAAAATGTTCCTGCGGTGTCGTAAGGCACTCCACAACGCAACCCCTTGGACAAGTAGAGTCGGAGTCTCATAACACATTATAGGCATTAAAGTCTCCCAGTAGGAGATACAGGCGGGGGAGCTGTTCTATGAGACTGGTGAGAGCCTCAGTATCTATTGGCTAATTTCCCAGGGAATGGCCAAGGAGTGATGTGTATCACTGACAAACACAGAAACTCAGCAACTCCTCCTTTGGCCCTCTCGCCAGTTAGGTAATCCTTACTGTTGATGGTACAGCCCCTGAGTATAGGGGTGTCTGAAGCTGGGTTTTTTGTACACACAACCATTGGGACGTGTCTGTGCTAACAGTTTTAGATCTTCTGTTTGAGTCCTGTACTGATTCAGGTTCCATTGCAATATGGGAGCTACTGGTTATGGAGGTAGCACCTTCGCTTTTTCTTTCTGCTAAGGTGGAGGTACTGAAGTAGGTGGGAGTTCCATTTTGGAGCAATCATTATGCCCCAGATTGATATCTCGTTCAATACGCTTTGGAGTGGAGGCAGATGAAGTACCTCGTATGAGAAATTCGATATAGTCAGAAGGTTTATTACTGGACTTAGCTTGTGACTGCCTTTTTACTTCAATGCTTTGTAAAGGCTACAGTAGATGTGGTAGCGGATATGGTGGATTTTTAGTCAGTCTCTGCCATTGGAGTGACCAGGGGCTCAACAATGCTAGTAAATGTGGCTTTCTCCGCTGTGTCTGGAGGAGGTATAGTCACTGCATCAACCACAGGTTTGCATGTGCACTGACAAACACAGGTGTTAGTGGCAACACTAACAACCTCCATTTGTGTCTAAGCATCAACTTTTGGAACCGGCTTTTGAAGGACAGCAGCGAAGCAGGTGGTATATGCTGGAGGTTGTGTGGCCTTGAAGATCTTCTCGACTTTTGTGTAGGAAATGCACTTAGTAGTTTTAATTTCTTTGATCTTCTTTTCTGCCAAAGAAATTGTGCATTCCGTACTCCACACAAGGTATGAAGGAAGTGGGATACCAACAGTCATACGTTTAATAGAAATATTTATTGTTTCACTACCAGTTTTGGCATTCCATTATGCCAACTGGTAGTGAAACAATAAATATTTCTATTAAACATATGGCTGTTGGTATCCCACTTCCTTCATACTCTTGACCAGCTGCAGTCCTGGTTCCACCAGCAATGATGGATTCAATAAGACTTAATCCACACAGGATGTTCCCCAGAACAGTTAACACGCTTTCCCCATCATGGGCAGGTTTACCACATGCACCACAGGTGGATACTCCATTCATCCCTGCATTGTGTGCCCAAAGCGCTGGCATTTAAAGCAGTGCATGGGATTTGGCACCTAAAGTCTTACTTTTAATCACAGAAATCCGGCTCCAAAGTGTGTTTTGGACTATTAAATGTAAGAATAAACAAGTCTGATTTTTGTAGCTCTCCATCCACCCTTTTCATTAAGTGTTGCACATCAAATATTTCCTCTTGTGCCCACTCAGCCTTTAATTCTTATCTGGGAATGTCCATGAGGTTCCTACACATGACAACCCCTTTGCTGTTATTCAAAGTATTGTGTAATTCTGTCTCAATGGGATATTCCCCAAGGCAAGTCACTTTTTGAAGGTTTGTAGTTTGTTGAGAGCTAGATGTTTCTATTGGCAGAGTCCCATTGCGCAAACGCTTAACAGATTCAGTGAGCCAGCAATGCCTTCCAAACCCTTTTGAATGTAGAACAGAGACACTTCCTCAAAACTATCTTCTTTTCTTTTCATTACATCCAGCATGCATTCTGTTACTGTGACTGAAATATTTTTTTGACACTCCTTGGTCCAGAGAGCTGGATACCTGAGCCCTTTTTTGATGGTTGGGTGTTAGTACCCTCCCCCCCCCCCCACCCCATGGTACACCCATCCCACTGGAAGGTTCGAGGGACAAATTAAAATTATACATCTTGGTCCCACGAGAACTAAATGCCCGCCTAGACAGAGCTCCCTCATGCCTTGGTAAGCCTTAGCCCCGCATCCCATCAGCGCATAGCACACCTTACATCCGAGGGTTTCTATATAGAGGTATTTCCTCCTTCATGACCCGGGCGGTAAAGCCAAGATCCCCATTCTCTGGCATATACAATGTTCCACCGCCACACCACAAGGTGGTCGCTAAAGCATGCCCAGAGGTTACGGTATCAGAGGACTGGCGGTGCTAACCAGTCCTCATCTCAGGACCCCGGATTCGCCAAGCCCGTACTTAGCAATTTATTGCTGAGCCCCTGAAGGATGTTTAAAAAGCAATCTGTAACTTCTCTCTAATGCTTAAGTATAGGTTAACAGAGAGGGTGCCAAAGGCACGAATTTTTGGGCTGAGCCCTGTGATCAATGGCACATTCTATTGTGTTAATCAGTAGTTTAGGATTATCATCACAGATTATTTCTTATCTATAATACATAAGAATTACAATATTATCCCATATGTTTATATTCGTTGATAGTTGGTACATCTACGTAGCGTATCTTGTGAGACTCAGATATGACATCATTCGTCAAAGCCAACGGGTTGTATCGCGATCTTCAATTATGCCTAATTTCTGTTCATAATAGCTTACCCATATTCCTATTTATTAGCAGAACTAGTCCTGTGTTATTTTCAACTGATTTTGTATTTTTAACCCTGTACTCACCAGAAATCCTGTTCATACTACCACCAAACTTTATTAATTCCCACCATATCTAGGTACAATCTATCCATTTACCTTTTCAAATTCTCTAGCGTACCTACCCCGTTTAGAAATAAAACACTGCCCACTGGGGCACAGCCCACCGCCTCATAGCAGCTGGCCAATCAGCTGGCGTTCTGGCCTCTTGGTGTGATGTGGCAATGCCTGTTTTGAGACCTTGTCTTCAAGGTGGTGTTGCTTGAGTAGTCTTTGCCCTGAAGGGGGGACTCCAGAAAATGTTATCCAACAGGGCACCACCGTCAAGTATTGACACAGTAGAGTTGCATGTCCTCAGGAAAAAATAACACCTGTAGTTTCTCCATGCTTTCAGCTGCTCACAGCAACTGTATGGAAAATTCATGTTAATTGATGTTATAAGGGCCAAATCAGTCTATCATCCAGACTGTTTCTCCTACAACTACTGAAAAGGCTGCTGCCACTCTTCAGGTGCCACTCATTTGTTAGGCCTCTCCACAGATACTGCCATGAACCAGAGACACTGTCAAGGTGGGGTGGCTTGCACGCCTCAACAATTAGAATGTTACACTTGATAAACATAGAACACAGCAATTATTAGTTTCTTTCTTTCCTGCAACAGTAAAAAATATTTTATATCCTCTCTACCTACGGCATCGTAAGTAATTTTGCTGCTCAAATAACAAAACCCATTAATTACTTTTTGTCTTTATTAATCTAATGCCCTCAGAAACACACATGAATTAATTTGACTACTTTCATTACTTATTTTTGCATTGGTTAAATTCCATCTTGTATTCGCCTTTCATGATACTGTCTACTTTTCCGATTATAATTATAAGAAGAGGCATTTATTTAAAATTCATGATACTGCCTGAGATTTGAACCCAGGTCTCCTGCTTAATATGCAGTCACTTTATCCAATCAGCCACCATGGCATTAAGGATAACATGCCTGCACAGACTACTTATAAACGTTTCCATACCCAACACAAATTCCATTCCTCATCTATATTCCTCTTTAAATTTGTACACTGGCAATGTTCTCCAATATCAGGATGTCCCCAGCATTGAACACATTGGGGACAATCAAGCCATTACTTCTGGCATAGGCAATATTAAGAGCAAATAAATACATATTCACAAGACAAACCTAGTCTCAACATTGTCTCAGCTAATGTTTATGCGGCATGGCACTGAATTATCCAAGTGAAACTGAAGGTTGGGTCAGAGAATGAGATGCACTTCTAGGTAATCCATGCAGAAGTGTTATCAATGCCACGGTGCCTGACTGGATGAACCAATTGCCTAGTAAGGAGGAGACTCAAGTTTGATCCCAGCAATGGCATACATTTTAAAAGACTACATACCTCACCTTACAATCTTACAATCTTTATCAGAGATAATGTTGAGACTATTTCTGTGTCAGGACTACGTACTTATTTGATCTTATGGTCAATTATGTTCAATTGCTCTTCTAAGACGTTTGCTATTCCTGACAGAATTCCAATATTATCGTTAAACTGAAGTGTTTTTTTTTTTTTTTTTTTTGGGGGGGGGGGGGGGGTCTAAACTTTCTCTCTCCAGAGTTTCTTCAATTTCTTTACTGCTTGCACAATGTACACATTGAATAATATCGAGCATAGCTACAACCATGTAACATTGGTGTAATAGAATCTTAGAATAAGTATCTTCCTGACATTGTCTATTGCTGTAAGAGCCGAATGACAATAAAATTATATTATTATTATTATTATTATTACACATTTCTCAATCACTGCTTCTCTTCCATACCCCTTGATTGTTATCACTGTCGCCCAGTATTACAAAGTTATACCAGGTGTTCAGAAAGTAACAATGCTGTGCCATGTTGTGGTGTGCTAAGTAATGACTGACATGATGGTCAATTATTAATACAACATTTTTCATTGTTTAACATATTTGACCACACTACAAATAGGTGTTAGTAGTTGTTCACAGGTCTGGTCTGATTGAAGACCAATGTCTTTGTGACATAATTGTGATCTAGGTCATCATGCTGAAGGTTGAACAAAGAATGTTTCTTGTGGAACATGTGCACTACGATGGAGACAAGTTTACCTCTGCAGTAGAAGCTGCATATGCAGCAAAGATCCCAGGACTGAAGGTGGCTAACCACAATGCTGCATGAAACCTTATCACCAAGTTTTGAAAGATCAGAAGTATTCATAATGCTCTTCTAGCAGGCAGGCCATCCGCATCCACAGGTAAGGTGGCAGAGATGGAAAGACATGATGCTGCGTAGTCCAAAGAAATTGATATACGTAAAAAATAGATGAACACTTACCAGGCGAAGGGGCACAGGCAGTAATAGCAACAAATAAACACACAGACACACACACACACTCAAAAATGCTAGCTTTCGCAGCCTAGCTGCTTCATCAGGCAGAAGGGAAGGAGAGGGAAAAGGAAATGATGAGGGATTTAAGGAAGGGGGTAAGGAGCCATTCCAATCCCGGGACAGGAAAGACTTACCTTGGGGGAAAAAATGGAAGGTAAATAAATGCACATACACCCACACATTTACACAGACACAAGTACACTTAGGCAGACATACTGTAGAACTCATTTTTGAGTGTGTGTGTGTGTGTGTGTGTCTGTGTGTTTATTTGTTGCTATTACTGCCTGTGCCCCTTCGCCTGGTAAGTGTTCATCTATTTTTTACGTATATTTTTTTCCTGTTAGGAATTTTTCCTCTATAATATTCATGTCCAAAGAAATTGGTTAGATGACTAGCTCTGCAGGCCCAAGTGTCCATTGGTAGCACTTCTCCAGAAGTTACAGTCCATGTATACACATAAACAAAGAGACACTTATCAAGTGGCACGTGTGAACTTTTCTGTCCTTCCTGCAGGAAAATGGTGAGGGGATTCTTGACAATGTTTTTCACGGATAAGTATGGTTTCACCTCTCCAGTTATGTGAGTAGACAGAATAGTCGTGTGTGGACTACAAAGAATCCAAACGAATTTAAGGTGTCCCCACTGCGTGATCAAAATGTAGGTGTTTGGGTGTTGTTAGATTGGGCCAATCTTCTTTCACAACACCATAAATGCCGAATGGTACATGCATTCTGGAGCCCTTTCTTGGTGAACTGAATGAGGCGAAACTGAGAATGCCTGGTTGCGACAGGATGGGGTGATGCACATCCCACTCACACGGCAGTGTAATTTAAAATGGACATCTTTGGTGACCACATCATCTCTCAAGGACTCTGGCCTCTGCTTTCACCCTACTTTGTTCCACTGGATTATTTTCTATGGTGTACGTTGAAGGGAAAGGCCTATGAAGGAAATCCGCACACCATACAAGAACTCCAAGGAGCACTGACATGTCTGCACATCATCTGCAAGAACAAGCAGAAACATGTGCAACTGTATCTTCAAGTTCAAGGGAATCATTTCTAGCCTCTCTTATAACTTCCATGACATTAATATGGCAAGTTAGGAACTGCATAGCTCCGACAAAACCCTGTTGGTTCAGATTTTTTTTCCCTGGCCTCAGTCTTCTAACATGCTTCTAACCAACATCCAATGATCATGCAGCCTACACTCTTCCCCTACACGAGCACTGCATGTCAGTTGGAAGTACATCAAAAGACTGAAGTCGTGACAAAAATTAAGCCCGAAGTCATACAAACATGTGGGTTCAAGTGAAAAAGCATATAACCTTTTGATCTCTATATATTACTCCTTCAGATTTTATTCTGGTCAACATAGATATAGCCTCAAAATCTATGGCAGGTTTGCCTCTCCTTGACCTATCTTCCAAGGTAAGTTGTAGGGTCAGTATCACCTCACATTTTCCTATATTTATACTGAATCAGAATTGTTTTTTTGTGAGATTAGTTTCTGCCAGTTTTACCATTCTTATGTAAATAATTTTGTTTTAATTTGGAACCATGACTTATTAAACTGATCATTCTGCAATGTTTACATGTCAGCACCTGCTTTCCTTGGAATTGGAAATTATTACTTTTTTCTTGGGTGTGACTGAGCAAAGTGGCGCAGTGGTAATACACTGGATTCGAATTTGGGAGGACGGTGGTTCAAATCCACCTCTGGCCATCCAGATGTAGGTTTTCCAAGATTTCCCTAAATCACTCCAGGGTCATTCCATGTCAGTCAACCACCCCATGACACCCAGGGTCTCAGATTTTGTCATAACTTGCCACATTTGTTCCATCTATGGACTTAACTGAAAGTCCAAAATATTTCTGCTCTGTCTCAAACCATTTATATTTTACAGCCTGTTGAAGTTTATGGAATTTAATAGATTCTGCTTGTCGAGCACAGGAAATACAATGTACTGAGATATAGAAAATAATTTATATCTTCCTCATTTACCAACTAATAGTGATAATTTTTTTTTTTTTTTTTTTTTTTTTTTGTATGTGTGCATCAATGTGTAAAGATTTAAAAAATAAGGTTAATGAAAACCTTATAAGACTGCGCATGTGCAGGAAAAACTCCTTAATTACAGTTTTCAATATTTTTTGAACCAAATATGGAAAACCACATTAAGAGAAATATCATCAAAAGGGAAAACAATATTTCAATTACACTTTTTTTATTCTCGTTCTAAAAGACATACTCTATCAAACAATAGAATAAAATTTGTGGGTTTTCTACTCCTTCATGGGTTATTAGCCCACAAACAAAATTCATTAGCAAACATCTCTTGCTTCTCTTAAATTGTGCTCAATGTACAATTCCTCATATTTAATTAAATTAATTTTAGTTGTAGACTTGAAAATTAGACAGTATTGAGAAATAGAAACAAGATTAATTATGTTTCTTGGTTTTAAACACAAATTACAACTTGGGAAACAAGTGGATAAAAACCAGTTTTAAATTTCATTACAACAATCTTATAATGACTCTAAATTCTTTGTCTTGAGTTCCTCTAGCATTTTCAAAACTTTATTGTTCACATAGGCCATGCATTCTTGAGTAAAATTGTAAACTCTCACAGTCATTGTGTTTGGAGGATCCACAATGGCGATGTTGTGAAGGATGCGAATAAAAGAAGAATCTTCTCTCTTGGGCCAGAAAAATGATTCTGATGGTCCATGAGGATGTAAAAATCTTACAAGCATGTCTTTTTCTTCAGCATTCACCTCACTAACCATGCAAAAATACCATAGTTTATCATAAACACGCGTTAAAACACCCAGAAGATAAATCCTCTAGTTTGACAAATATATTTTGCATTTTGTCACACAAATTGAATGAGAGCTGGTTTTGAATCACTGCTGATTCTTCTAGCTTCAATTTACTCCTGAATCGTATGCTGGTTGTAAGTTGTGGAAAGTTCTAGTTCCTAGAAGTGATTGAACATTTCTCATGCGATTCTGAAAAGTCTGTCGAGTTGAGACAGCTGAGCCTTTACAGATAAGTTTAAAATTAATATTTTTAATATTGGCTTAGCGAAACTCAAAGAGCTAAAAGTTTTACAGTACCCCCTATACCATCACATTCTGTTTTACCATGACTCATTCCAAAAAATGACCATTGGGCTTTGAGCTGAAAGTCTTTCTGATGCATACACAGATTCATTAAATTATATTTATTTTTATACTGGCCAGCATAGCCATCACTGAAGTAATGAATGTTTCTTATTTGTGGGTGACTGTCTTTCAAAAATGTTTTTATTTTTTGGCTCTCCTATACCATAAACACATCATGTTGAAGCTCATCTGACATGATACAAAGAGGTAAAATCAGTTTTTCATTACTTGCACACCTCTGCGGTGAATCAGGACTGGATGAATAGTGCATGAAAGTGAGGTCCAGCGGTAACCTTGTACTTCATCTTGTAATACAAAAGCATAGTTTTCACTGAAATCCAACATAATGATTGCCAGGTTTGAGGAAGCTGTTTCCTTTAAATTTCTAACAAACAATGATTGTGACTTGGCTGTGCATGAATGTTGTATTAACTTGTTCAGCTGCCCCACTAACTTTTCAATAAACCCATTGACTGTACTCAATAGTATCTTCTTTATCATTGTCTTGAAATTTTGATTGTAAAAAACTGTTCAAATTATCTTTTGATGGACACTTGTAACAATGCATCAGCATACATTCCCTGCTTCCATCTTCACAAAGAAAATATTTCATAAGTTCTTTGTAATTATCTCCAATACCAGTTCCATGTATCTACAAAATGACATTTTGATGTATGGTGCCTATGCAGACTTGCACCAGCCAAAACACACCACTTAGGTCTCAACGAACAAAATTTTGAAAAACCAATTTTTAAGTCAGGATATTACAACTTAAAAACTGAGAAAGAAACAGTACACCAACAGTTATTTAATCTTGTTTTTAATACACATTACTTTTACTTTCCAAGCAAAATGGATCAAATTAAAAAAATAAAATGTAAGTTCAACAAACTGTATTAGGCGCATGAAATTTTGCATTTACTGTTTTCTATTAAATAATAATTCTTCTAGGATAGGAAAACCCATTAATTTTATTTTGCCATTATGTTGAGTACATCCTTTATAACATGATTAAAAAAACGTTTAACTGAATATCCTTTTCCCTTTCAATAATATTCTACTTAGTGCGGATCTCCGTAATTGGTTTTAAAAAATTTGAAAACTTCAATTTATTAATTTTTGCTGGCCACATGTTGTGTCAGTATGTTGTAATTTACATTGCTCTGTACTCTTTATACATTGATGAACACACAACATTAATTTTATCAATATTTGTTGGTAAATGTGGGAGATATAAATTATTTTCCATTTTTGAACGCACTGTATTTCCTCTGCCGGACAACCAAAAGTTACTAAATTCGAAAAACTTTACAGGCTGTAAAATCTAAATGGTTTGAGTCACAGCAGAAATATTTCGGTTCTCTACTTACAATCATAAAAGGAATAAATATGCCAATTCATATCAAAATCTAAGATCATGGGTGTCAAATCATACTTTTTCTGGTTGAATTGACATGGAATGACCCTCCAGGCAAATGCCATGCTGGTTCCACTGAAAGAGCATGGCCCTTTTCCATTACTAAGCACGTGAGCGTGAACTCCATATCTATCGATGACACTGTCAACAGGATGTTAAACCCCAAGCTTTCTTCCTTCTACCTTCTTGGGTGTTTGACGGTATTTTGTCTGTCTCATATACCATGCATAACAGAATAGTTTTGTTATTGTTAGCTCTCCCCAGGAGACAAATACCACCGAGGGAATGTAGTCTACTTCAGGGCTCCTGTTTTGACATATTTCATTTCCCTCAATGCACTATCAAATTTTAGCACCACATAAAAGAAACATACTGAAACAAAGTGATACTTAGGTTAGAATGGACGGTAACAGTCTGATTTGGAATTCGCAAATTAAATATGAAATATAGGTTAACATTTTGTACTGTATCATAGTCATTATTCAACCTATGTTATAGGCAACACACTCTTTATACCTAATATAAATACTTATAAAAACACATTAACACTTCTTTGAGACTGGTTAAGTCATTTCTAATTTCAGAATGAATCCAACAGTGATAAAACAAATTTTTCTCTATAAATGACTAACTTTTGCAAGATAATTGAAGAACATTGCATTGCCTGGTCTTCGAACAGAAGACAACTGACAACAAAAAAACTATGATATTAAGTACCACAACAATTAACTCTTACCTAATTATTGTATGGAAAGACAATTAAAAATTCTGGGTAAAAGTCTCCATCACGGGCATGTCCTAATGTACATATGTGACGTGGTGCGGCAGTGTTGCCAACTGTCGTTGTGGATGCAGGGATGAATGGCGGCACACAATGTTTACAAGATGTGAAAATGGATATGTAAATATCATGTTTCAATGATTTTATTTTCGAAATGAATCACAGTATTCGAATGTTGAACATCGCATACTACAAAACTACATTTCTCTGCATGCACTGTCTTTCTGTTCAGATGTTACACATGATACAAATTACTATAATTTTTTCAATGTTCATAATTTGGTAGAACACTTGCAAAAATTTAATCTGTTCTCTTCGGTTTCTGCCAAACCATATCCATTACAATCATATGTATAATACATATTCGTAAAAATCATAACATTCACTTGCAACAATCTAGGCTGTAACCTTTAAAATCATGACATATTCATAAAATCAAAATGTACTATATTGCCAACCTAACGCTGCTACAGTTGCACCATGACGCTCCCCATGCCGCTGATCGAGACTTTAGCCAAACTTCTGCTTACAAT
Organism: Locusta migratoria; assembly: GCA_026315105.1. Lineage (NCBI taxonomy): Eukaryota > Metazoa > Arthropoda > Insecta > Orthoptera > Acrididae > Locusta > Locusta migratoria. The sequence goes on along the minus strand of CM048747.1, from coordinate 327,922,884 downwards.
ATGAAATAAATTAAGAAAGGGAACTGTTTGAATGATTTGTAATTTGCTGACTCTAAATGAGATTACAATTTATGGCAATGGATATGTCATGCATATCATTCTACAAATTATCACTGTTTTTCAGTCAGTAAAACAGATAGGTCTATTTACTTCAAGAAGTATACCAAGTATAACTCATTACGTCCACTCCGGATAATCTTTCACTCAATTTAATCTAGTACACACACAGACAATACAAAATGGTGAAGAGTCAATAATCATACCCAGGAAATGAGCCTGAAATTGAATCTTGAAGATGTAGCCACCAAGCAGAACTTGGTCTTCTGACTTAGCATCTAGTGATTTAGAAAATGGGACAATCACAGACTTCTCTGCTGAGATATGAAGACCATTAGTATACATCCATTTATCTATGTGTTCTATAGTTGTTAGCAAATTCAATTTGGCTTGATAATATGAATTTGCTGTAGTATATACACACAAATCATCCGTATATTGTAAAATTTTGGAGGTAGAGCAACTGTGTTTCCTAAATCATGAGTATAGAGAATATATAGTAATGAACTCAAAATAGCACCTTGTAATAAACCCTGAGAGCAGGAAACAGACCATTCATAATACCCCTCAATTTATCATAAATTTTTCTTTGAGAGATCAAGGTGCTAATACCATGTATCAAACTAGGTGGAAAACCAAGCGTCTCTAATTTATAAAAGAGACTGATTCATATGGTCATATGCTTGTTTGACACCAAGAAACTAGTTTGTTTCTGATTTAATGCAAATGTTATATCCATGGTGAGCGTATACAGATTGTCTATTGTTCCCTTTCCTTTTTTGAATCAATACTGACTCTTGGGCGTTACTTGGGAATTTTCTAGCCACAATTCTAATATATTTTCAACCATAAGTTCTAGAGTTTTGACGACACAAAAAGATAATACAATTGGGCGATAGCTGGAATATATATTAGGATATTTGTTGGTTTTTAGTATATGTAAAATTACTTCAGTCGTCCAGGACTGTGGTACATCCTGCAACATCCAGAAATTATTGTATCTGTTCAGACGCAGTTCTTTTCCTACCATGTGTAAGTTCTCCAACATCGAGTAATGAATGTAATCTATACCTGGGCATGTATCTCTTGAAGATTTAATGACTTTATTAAATTCATTCATAATAAAAGAGCAAAGTTATACATGATTAAATCTACATCAACACAAGATGGAAAATTCAAGTTTGGGGCTGATGGAGGAACCAGTACATCAATAAAATTTTCTAGCCACCCCATAGTAGAGGGAACAAGTGAAGGAAGTCTGCAGTGACAAACTGCCTTCGTTTTATCCCATATTTTTGTCAGGCTAGTAGATCTGTTTAGAGAAGAGCAAAATTTGACCCAACTTTCCTTTTTTGTCTTTTTATGAAGTGTTTTAACTCGAGCAGAAATCAATCACACTTCCACAAAAGTCTCTATAGTTGGAAACTGTCAATGTCCCGGAGCTAATCTTCATTTTGCAACTTCTCGAGAACACGCTGGATTCCACCAAGGAGGGGGACATTGTTCAACACCAGTAATCTCAGTTCATTAAATCAATGTTCCAGCATGTTTATGATCAATCTTTCAGTATACTTAGATAATTTGAGGTTCAAAAAATTAAACAGACATTTATTTGTGATTACTTAATTCCCATGTTAAAATTTTTTTTTTTTTTATTTACGTCCTTAAATCTTTGAGGTACATATATTATACCATAGATTTTTCTTTCAACATATTTTTTCAACAATTTGTTGAATAGTTTCAGGCTCATGTTTTCGTGACCTTTTTATGTGTGTTAAAGTCTTGAGCGTGTTTGAGATCAGAAACACTATATCCAATTCCCTTTTTTATTATTATTATTATTTTAACCGACATAATTGTTGCGAATTGGCGGCCTTTGATCGGAGAGCACCAGCCTTCACCAAAGCACACTACGCAGTTTTATTAAATAATCACGGTGAAATTGTGTGTGAATAAATATGGGCCTGGTGGAACGGTGTAAATATGCCTACTACTGAGGCCAGAAAATAGTCACAAGCAACTGTCGCAGTGATCAAAATAAATATCATGAAATTATTCGATTTTTGTATATTTTGGTTATGGGAGATTCAGTATCACTGTTGAAATATTAAGAACATAAAAAGCGTTCACTATAAATACAGCCACTTTCTGTGAAGTTACTATTTACATGAGAGCAAGCTAAGTGACGTGTTTAAATATTATCACATTTTCTATGCCTAGTGTTAGAAACATCTTGTATGATGTACACTAGGCTTGTATGAGTGATTTTCTTGTAATTATAATTGCTGAAAATGATTTCCATTTGAAACTTACAGTACATTTCCTCTGATAATCAACACGCCAAGCAACTTCACAACCTACATTCCTCACTACCACCGCCCAAACAACGCCCAACTGCAGAGTGACCAACGTAAGCAAAAAAAAAAAACAATAATTAATGTAAATGTGCTAATCGGAAAGTGATTTTTCTGGTTTTCAACTTTGTAATTCCTAGGCATTTGTGATTATACATCTTCTAATAACGTAGGTTCGTGCAAGAAGAAATGCAAGAGAAGGTGCAACAAATTACAAGGTGACAGTTGCAATTGGTAGCACAGGCAGTCAACTGAACGACTGGACCGACTTTAATTAGGGCGACCATTTGACCCAGGAAATGTTTTTCAGGGAATATTTCGTCTCGTTTATTTCAACTAGAGAACCATATCACATTTCTTGGAACTGGTGATAACCACTGGCGTAAAGAGAGCGACGCGGTCCTGAGACTGATTTCAAGTAGGGGTCGGAAATCGCGTATCTGTGAAGAGTCACAGTGATTAAGAAGTCGCAGTATTCACAGTCGCAACTTTCCGGAATCTGACTATGATTTGAGTCGCAGCTTAGAATCGCAGTAGCAACTAATGCCTAGTTTACACGATGATCGAGAGTTCACAAGAAAGATAACTGTTGCAGCGCTCCAAGTGCACTAAGTACTAGTGACGTGCGACCATACATGCTTGGTTGCGTTAATACGATACTTCCGTCTACACTTCTGATTACCACTAACAGCAGCGCCTGTGTGAAAATACGGGCTTATTACTGTTTGTATAGGTGGATTGTACACGTTTGGGTGTATGTCATAGCTGATAATATTCAACTTAAGAAGCTTAAACAGTCGGCGGTTGCAGGAGCTGTGGCAATCTTTGTTAGGCACTCCTCTTGGAGAAAAAATAGAAGTTGGATGTGTCCTTGGTTGAGAGGAAGAGACGAAGAATGAGATGTGTACTAAGTTGCTTTCGTTCGTCCAAGGACAAAAACACGGCAATGTGTGTGTGTGTGTGTGTGTGTGTGTGTGTGTGTGTGTGTGTGTGTGAGAGAGAGAGAGAGAGAGAGAGAGAGAGAGAGAGAGAGAGAGAGACAGACAGACAGACAGAGAATTTTGCCAAGCTCGAGGTACTTTTTATACCTGAATTACATTTTCAGCTTTGTTAATGTTATGTGTCAGTTACTTACTGTAATTGTTATTTTTTGCAGGTTCGCTATAACACTGCGGTTTCTGGCGACAGAAGAATCTTTCGAAAGTGTAGCCTTTGCACAAAGAATTTCTGTACCGACTCTTACAAATATTGCTGTTCAAGTCTGCACAGCAAATTCAATTTCCTATCCATAATGGGACCTCAGTCAACTAAAGTTTGCTTCTCTCTTAGCATCACACTTTCGATTTTATGTGCAACTGGCTTTCTTACATGCTAAAAATTATAGCATTTTAAAAATATGAAGCAGAAATTATATTAAATCTACACTTTTCTGTTATTTTCTTTATAAATAACAGTCATTGTACCTTCTTACAATAGAGAGGATTTTCTGCAGCGACCCTGACAGTGTGAAAGGCCAATTCACACTGTCCGTCACGTCAACGTCACGTCACGGAACCGTCACGTCAAGTTGTATTCACACTGTCCGTCCGTGTCCGTCACGTCAATTCGTCCATCTCAATACGCGATATTGAAAGTGAGGTTATGAGTGGCGATCTGTTATGTAGAAAGTCATAGTTTAATACTAGAAAGGGGGAACAACAACGCTAAATGTTACTAACAGCCAAAGAAAACTTTACAGTGTATGTTTTTGGCCAACTTACTGGGAACTGAAACAACATTTCAAAACATCGACATCTATTTGCAAGCGAAAAAATAAGCATATGAAGACATCAAACCATACTTGTAAGAGCATAAATAGCGCCTGTATACTTTAACCATTACGATTTGCTCGCTGACATTGTTAATACCGTCGTAAACAACTGAATTTTTGTCTTTCATTAGAACTGACATTTTCATTTAAAGTGTTATTTAATGAAAAATGCGTAATCAAATTACAATCTTATTCAAACAAACAGTTTGCTTCAGTCGTTTCTGTTACATTATTACGTAACATAAACTGTTGTTTGGTTTCAGACATTCGACCTCGATTTTAGGGGGACACTCAATTGACAAAAATGTTTAAGTCGTCATGAAACATTTGAGATTTACCCCTAAAACGAGGTACAACAACAACACAAAGATGAATAAGACACATTTGCATATAAACAGTGCAATCGTCAACTGCAACATGTAATTCGCGTGACGAAAATAGGTTAACTTCCGATGTTAGCAGACGACCGTTCCGTCAAAACATTCTTCTCGAGAAAGCTTGACGGACGTTGACGTGACGTGACGGTCCGGTGACGGACAGTGTGAATGCCGCCATTAGAAATACATTGCGGAATCTTCTGACGGACGGTGACGTGACGTGACGGACAGTGTGAATTGGCCTTGAATTGGCCTTTACTGATTAAGTGCGAAGAGAGTCTTACCGAAATAAATAATTCGGTAAATAAAGGCCAATTCACACTGTCCGTCACGTCAACGTCACGTCACGGAACTGTCACGTCAAGTTGTATTCACACTGTCCGTCCGTGTCCGTCACGTCAATTCGTCCATCTCAATACGCGATGTTGAAAGTGAGGTTATGAGCGGTGATCTGTTATATAGAAAGTCATAGTTTAATACTAGAAAGGGGAAACAACAACGCTAAGTGTTATTAACGGTCAAAGAAAACTTTACAGTGTATGTTTTTGGCCAACTTACTGGGAATTGAAACAACATTTCAAAACATCGATATCTATTTTCAAGCGAAAAAATTAACATATGAAGACATCAAACCATACTTGTAAGAGCATAAATATCGCCTGTATACTTTAACTATTACGATTTGCATGCTGACATTGTTAATACGTCGTAAACAACTGAATTTTTGTCTTTCATTATAACTGACATTTTCATTTAAAGTGTTATTTAATGAAAAATGCGTATTCAAATTACAATCTTATTCAAATAAACAGTTTGCTTCAGTCGTTTCTGTTACATTGTTACGTAACATAAACCATTTTTTGGTTTCAGATATCCGACCTCGATTATAGGGGGACACTCAATTGACAAAAATATTTAAGTCATCATGAAACATTTGAGATTTACCCCTAAAACAAGGTACAACAACAACACAAAGATGAATAAGACACATTTACATATAAACAGTGCAATCGTCGACTGCAACATGTAATTCGCGTGACGAAATTAGGTTAACTTCCGATGTTAGCAGACGACCGTTCCGTCAAAACATTCTTCTCGAGAAAGCTTGACGGACGTTGACGTGACGTGACGGTCCCGTGACAGACAGTGTGAATTCCGCCATTAGAAATACGTTGCGGAATGTTCTGACGGACGGTGATGTGACGTGACGTGACGGACAGTGTGAATTGGCCTTAACGGTGGTGATACTCTTAAGGCCAATTCACACTGTCCGTCACGTCACGTCACCGTCCGTGAGAACATTCCGCAATGTATTTCTAATGGTGGCATTCACACTGTCCGTCACCGGACCGTCACGTCACGTCAACGTCCGTCGAGCTTTCTCGAGAAGAATGTTTTGACGGAACGGCCGTCTGCTAACATCGGAGTGGTGGTGGTGGTGGTGGACATGAGGGACCAAACAACGAGGTCATCAGTCCCTTCAACCTCAAATTGAATACGCCATGGAACTCGACAAAAAATAGGTGAAAGCCAAAAGACCATTACACTAGGAAGTAAAATCGACTCGTCAACAAGACTAAGACCAACCCAGGGCAGCAAATGCTACAGTGTCCGAACCCACAGCTCTGGAAGCGACCTCCAGCCTTAACCACAAGGTACTAATGGCACAGTGGTCAACGTATCATAGCTCCAGAGCAGGGAGAAATAAAACTACATTAGAATGTAAAAGAGTGGGGGGGGGCTGATGGGGATAAGGCTCTAAACCCCACAATCAGCCAAGAATCACAAACCCACTCACCCCGAACAAGCGAGTCCTAGAGCTGACAATAAAATCTACTTTCACGGAGGAAGGCAAGGACGCGGTCAACCATCCGTGGGTCATCCGCCAAAACTGAAGGCAATGCAGGCGGTAGGCCATAGTCGCCATGGAGTGTGGAATGGAGAGGACATTCAGTCAGAATATGAGACACGGATTGTACGGCTCCACAATCACAATGTGGTGGATTGTCATTTCGTAAAAGAAATCCATGGGTCAGTCTGCAGTGTCCAAGACGGAGGCGACAGAGGACAATTGATTCTCTCCGGGAAGGGCGTAAAGATGAACTCCAAGCTGCAGTCGTATCCTTGATGGTGCGGAGTTTATTGGAAGGGGCAGTAGCTTTCCAACTGCTATCCCATGAGGAGTGAAGCAAAGATCTGATCTGCACCCGCAGATCCGCACCCGGAATTTGAAAGGGAGACGGGCAGCGAGTAATTGCCGATCTAGCCAACTGGTCAGCCACTTCATTCCCTGTAATACCAACATGGCTTGGCACCCAGAGAAAGGTAACTGAGCAGGCAGCACGATGAAGGTCAGCAAGGAGTTCATGGATGGAAATAACTAAAGGATGGGAGGGGAAACAACGATCAATGGCCTGCAGACTGCTCATGGAGTCAGCACAGATTAAACCACGTTCCACGGCAGAACGTTTAATAAAACAGAGGGTTCTATAAATCGCCATCAGCTCTGCCGTAAACACACTGCATGCCTCTGGCAGAGAATGGCATTCCGCCCCAACAGGAGACGTAAAAGCATATCCGGAGTGGCCCGCTGTTTTCGAGCCATCAGTGTAGGAGATAGAGGCTCCCTGAAACTCTTCTAGTACTGGGCGCACCAAACGCCGAAAGACCATGGGGGAAATTAAAGCTTTTGGGCCCTGGAAGAGATCCGTCCGAATTAGTGGTCGCGGCACCATCCACGGAGGTGTGCGTGCAGTAAAATGGGGGGCGCAATCTAGCGAAGGGAAATGGAAATCCCGGAAAAGAGAGGCAAGCCGCAGTCCGACGGGAAGGCCCGCCCGCGGCCGGGTATCAGGGGGTCGAAGCCCTTCATATGCAAAAAGAACCTGATAAGCGGGATGAGCAGGATATTGCCGGATGGTGATGGCATAAGACGCCAGAAGCTGATGCCGCCTGACCTGAAGAGGGCAGATTCCTGCCTCAACAAGGAGACTGTCGACCGGGCTAGTCGGGAATGCACCTGTAGCCAAGCGGACACCATAATGGTGAACCGGGTCTAATAATTTCAGGGCAGAAGGAGCTGCCGAGCCATAAACTTGACACCCATAGTCCAATCGGGACAAGATTAGAGCCCGATAGATACGGAGGATAGTTGTTCGGTCTGCACCCCAAGATGAATGAGCAAGGAAACGTAGGGCATTGAGTTTCCTCATACAACTAATCTTTAGGTGGCGAATATGGGGCACCCAAGTCAATTTTTTGTCAAAGAGAAGACCCAGGAAACGATGCTGTGCTACAACTTCCAGGCGCTGATTACCCAAGAACAGTTCTGGATCAGGGTGAACTGTAGTACGACGACAAAAGTGCACCACCCTCGTTTTTGATGAGGAAAACTGGAAACCATGGGACGTAGCCCACACTGAAGCCCGCCGAATGGCGCTCTGGAGCTGACGTTCAGTAGAGGCTAATGAGTAGGAGCTGTACCATATGCAAAAGTCGTCGACATACAATGCCGGGGTTACCAGTGACCCAAAAGAGCTCACCAACCCATTGATGGCGATTAGAAAAAGTGTAACACTCAACACTGAGCCCTGGGGGACACCGTTCTCCGGTATCCGAGGGGAGCTAAAGGAAGAGCCAACTCTGACACGGAACAGGCGGTGGGATAAAAACTGACGGATAAAAATTGGTAAGGAGCCTCTGAGGCCCCAGTCATGAAGAGAACGTAAAATATGATGACGCCAAGCAGTGTCGTACGCCTTATGCAGATCGAAGAAGACTGCTACCAGATGATGTCTTTTAGAGAAGGCCTGTCTGATCGCAGTCTCCAGTCGAAGTAAATGGTCAATAGGGGATCGTCCCTCCCGGAACCCACACTGGTAAGGTGAGAGAAGACCCCGGGATTCAAGAACCCAGCATAATCTGCGGGCTACCATCCGCTCAAGTAGTTTACAGGGGACACTTGTCAGGCTTATTGGTCGATAACTGTCCAGCGCCGACGGGTCCTTGCCAGGCTTGAGGGCAGGGACCACAATACTCTCCCTCCACTGGGAGGGGAACGCCCCTTGAAGCCAAATACGGTTAAAAACTTTTAGGAGAAATTGTCGTTGTGAGGGGTTAAGGTGTTTCAGCAATTGATTATGGATATCATCAGGGCCAGGTGCTGAATCACGAGAAGAGGAGAGGGCCAGCGACAGCTCCCAGTCAGTAAAAGGTTCGTTATATGGTTCCACCTGGTGAGAAGTAAAGCCTAATTTGAAGGTTTCGGCCTGGTGTTTCTGAAGGAGAAAGGTCGCCGGTATATGAAGTTGTCGCCGAGACATTGGCGAAGTGAGTTGCAAGATGTTCTGCAACAACAGATGGCTCCGTGCAGACCCCATCAGGCAGGGCAAGACCAGGGACGGAAGACGGCCGCCAGCTACCTTGGATAGATCGGAGCATAGCCCACACTCTTGTCAAAGGGACAGAAGAACCCAACGAGGAGACAAAATGCTCCCAGCATGTCCGCTTACTTTGTTTGATTAAGTAACGAGCTCTGGCACGCAGACGTTTGAAATTTATTAGACCAGCGAGCGATGGGTGGCGCTTAAGATGTTGCAAGGCCCTTCGGCGCTCGCGAATGGCTGCGGCAACAGTTGCATTCCACCAAGGGACAGGCCGGCGAGAAGGAGGGCCTGTCGACCGGGGAACAGCGGCGTTGGCAGCTTGGGTGATCATGTTGGTCATTTGGCTTATAATATCATCTATACAGCCTGAGGGGGAAGATGGGAACACAACCTGGGATGTATATAGCGGCCAATTAGCACGACGGAATACCCAGCGGGGTACCCTGGCTCGTGGTAGGCGTGAGGGAAGTGAAAGGATCAACGGAAAGTGGTCGCTATCGCAGAGGTCGTCATACGCCGACCAGTGAAATAAAGGAAGGAGAGAAGGAGAAGTGAGAGAGAGGTCTATGGCAGAAAAGGTGCCGTGAGCGGCACTAAAATGAGTTGGGGAACCATCGTTGAGAAGGCTCAGATTGTGGTCAGCAAGAAACTGGTCTATGAGGCGGCCCCGGCTAGATGTATAAGCACTGCCCCACAAAGGATGGTGGGCATTGAAGTCCCCAAGGATGAGGTAAGGAGGGGGGAGTTGCTGAAGGAGGGCCACTAGGGACGTGAGAGTAGGTGGCCTGTCAGGTGGAAGGTAGAGGTTGCAAATGGTCAATGGAGTGTCCAAGTGAACCCGGACAGCAACCACTTCCAATGGAGTTTGGAGAGGAATCCAGGTACTGACAATATCTGTCCGGACCAAAGTACAAACCCCACCAGACGCCTGGAGGGGACCAACCCGGTTCCGACAAAAAGCACGGAACCCACGGAGGGTCGGTGAATGTGCATCCATAAACCTCGATTCCTGCAGGACGACACAGGCCGCAGAAGAGAGAGAGATTAGCTGTTTAATCTCCAAGAGGTGACGGTAGTAACCATTACAGTTCCATTGGATGATCACATCACGAGGATCTAGGCGGGAAGTGAATGGCATAACGTCTGTCACGCTGCTTTGTCAGCGTCCGTCACCAAAGAAGAAGGGACAACATCCATAAATAGCTGATCAGCCTCGGGCTCAATGGGATGAGCGAGTTGCGAAAGCACAGTCGGCACCTCCGGCGGTACCGGAGGGGCTTTATCTTGTAACTTTGGTTTCTTCTTCTTCTTCTCCTTCTCTTTCTCCTTCTCCTTCTCTCGTGTGGGACGGGCAGGACCCACCCCAGAGAGAGGACTTTTGTCAGTTAGGTCTGGTACTGACGAGGATCGGGCGACCTTTGAACTCACTGACTGGGAGTCCGATGGCCGGCTAGAGGTCGAAGATCTCCGATCTGGGGAACGCCGGGACGGAAGGCCCTGAGATAGGGCACTGTCACCGGCAGGCGACGGAGAAGGGGTGCACTTCTCCGACTGGGAAGGGGTGGGACACAAAGGGAGGGCTACAGGAGCTACAGGAGAGGGAGATGTGAGGGAGGGGTGTGGACGGGGTGTAGGGGGGAGATGGGAGTGGGAAGGGGAGGGTGAAAGGCTAGACGATAACGTCGTAGCGAAGGTCGTCGCCATTTGCACGGGATGCAGACGTTCATATTTGCTGCGGGCCTCAGGGTACGTCAAACGCTCCAGGGATTTGTACTCTTGTATCTTCTTTTCTTTTTTGAACATAGGGCAATCTGGCGACCGTGAAGAGTGGTGTTGTTGACAGTTGACGCACACCGGCGGAGGAACACAGGGGCTCCCCTCATGTAGTGAGCGTCCACAATCACCGCATACTGGGACTGCTGTACAGCGAGAGGACATATGACCAAACCTCATACATCGAAAACACCGCATGGGAGGTGGAATGTAGGGCTTCACTTCACATCGATATATCATGATCTTGACCTTCTCTGGGAGTGTGTCCCCCTCGAAGGCCAAGATAAAGGCCCCAGTATCGACGCGGTTATCTTTAGGTCCCCTCTGAACGCGGCGTACAAAATGTACACCACGCCGCTCGAGATAGGCCTTAAGCTCCTCATCAGTTTGAAGGAGGAGGTCCCGGTGGAATATCACACCCTGTACCATATTCAAGGATTTGTGCGGGACAATTGTGACTGGAATGTCGCCAAGGGTGTTGCAGGCGAGCAAAGCTTCAGACTGGGCTTCCGAGACTGTTTTAATGAGTAATGAACCAGATCTAAGCTTACCCATAGATTCCACTTCACCAAACTTGTCCTCTATGGTCTCGACAAAGAACAGAGGTTTGGTGGAAGTGAAAGTCCCTCCATCAGTCCTTGAGCAAACGAGATAGCGAGGAAAGGGTTTTGCTCCTAACCGGCGAGCCTGGCCTTCCTCCCAAGGGGTAGCAAGGGAGGGAAACATCCTCTTATCCGCAGTAACAGCATTAAACGATCTCTTCCTGTCTTGAGAGACGGCCGATGCACGACCATTTTGGAGTCTAACTCTTTTCATGGGGCTAGACGTCCGCCCTGGTGTCACCCACTCCGAAACCGGGGCTCTCTCCATGGGCGCCACCCAGCCTCAGCAAAGGCCACCTGGCACGATGGCCATTGCCGGGAGTTCTGATACCCCCGAGGACAGGCATCAACTCCTTGGCTTGCATGGAGAGGTCGCAGCTCAGACACCAGTAGTGTGATCCCTGTGGTGTCAGGGGGGCTCAGCCAAAGGGTACATAACAGCCCCCCCACACGGACTGGCTACACGTGCTGGGGACCTAGCGGGGGATGGGGGCTACAGCGAGGAAAGGAAGTGGAAAGGAAAGGATAGGACCCGCGCTGTAGGGGCTAGGTCGGGAGTTCTTCCCCAATTGGCTCACACATTATCGGACAATTTTGGTATGGAAGGTCAAACCCCGAGGGGGACCAAACTGGGCCAAAAACCGGTGTACACAGCAGACAAAACCAAAGTGCAGGACAATCGGTACCATGGGATAGCCAAGCCGTCATCCAGAGTACCACCAAGAGACGGGGTTGGAGAGGGTGGGAAGGAGGAATTGGGATGGGAAGGAGGGGGAACTAGGAGGGGTAATGCAGCCTGGGGAAAGCAGGAAAAAAGGCTGCAATGGCTCGGGGACCCGTGCGCGCCACACACGTACCCACAAAAGAGCTGTGGGCCCCCTGGGGGACTAACATCGGAAGTTTCGACACGAGAATTACATGTTGCAGACTACGAGTGCACTGTTTATATGCAAATGTGTCTTATTCATCTTTATTTTGTTGTTATACTTCGTTTTAGGGGTAAATCTCAAATGTTTCATGACGACTTAAACATTTTTGTCAATTGAGTGTCCCCCTAAAATCGAGGTCGAATGTCTGAAACCAAACAACAGTTTATGTTACGTAATAATGTAACAGAAACGACTGAAGCAAACTGTTTGTTTGAATAAGATTGTAATTTGATTATGCATTTTTCATTAAATAACATTTTAAATGAAAAAGTCAGTTCTAATGAAAGACAAAAAAATCAGTTGTTTACGATGGTACTAACAATGTCACCGGGTAAATCGTAATGGATAATGTAAACAGGCGTTATCCATGCTCGTATAAGTATTGTTTGATGTTTTCATGTGTTTATTTTTTCGCTTAAAAATAAATGTCGATGTTTTGAAATGTTGTTGCAGTTTCCAGTAAGTTGGCCAAAAGCATACGTTGTAAAGTTTTCTTTGGCCGTCAATAACATTTAGCATTGTTGTTCCCTCGATTCTAGTGTTAAACTATAACTTTCTACATAACAGATCGCCACTCATAACCTTACTTTCAACATCGCGTATTGAAATGGGCGAACTGACGTGACGGACAGTGTGAATACAACTTGACGTGACGGTGCCGTGACGTGACGGACAGTGTGAATTGACCTTTACAGTCGGCGTAGTACAGGGGTGGCGTTCTGGGCTCTTATATTCTAAGTTTTGCCGTTGCTGGTACGATTTCCGTTCATTTTATATTTTAATTCCTGTAATTACAACCCTTTCACATGTCATTTGTGCAAAGATTTTATATATTCTCTATACAGAGCAAGTCAAATTATTTTTAAGTGCTTCCCAATATATTTTACTTTTTATTGCAAACACACACATCCCGCTGAACCAAACACATTAAATTCGTAACGAAATATTATAGCAAGATATTTTACTCAGAAACGTAATTTTAGACACATCTCGTTTGACACCTCTCTCTCTCTCTCTCTCTCTCTTCTCTCTCTCTCTCTCTCTCTCTCTCTCTCTCTCTCTCTCTCTCTCAGGAAACAAGTTTGTTGTTACTGTCAAAGATTTGACGCCAGCAGCAAAAATTTCAAATGGACACATTCCCGAAACTGAATGGTTTCAGAGATAGAAAACATTAACGTACATTGTTATTTTATTTGTGATTCAATTATACAGTCATGGTTTTCAACTTGCCAAAATAGTGTAGATGCATAACTACGGTCGGGGGTTCGAATCCCCCCTCGGGCATGGATATTTGTACCGTCCTTAGTCTTAGTTAGTTCATAAGTAGTTTGTAAGTTTAGGGACTGATGACCCCGTAGTTGAGTCCCATAGACTATACAAACATTTGAACATTTTGTAGATGCATAAAAGACGCATAATTTGATACAGGATACTTGTCTATCAAGTCACGAAACTGCGTCATATGGGCTTACAAAATCTAAGCAACAGAGAATGCACATTGCACAAGATTTTGTCTCTCTTGCTCCTTTCAAGCAAACTACAAGTCTTCGAGAAAATGGAGTACGATCTTTTTCGCGGAAATTTTATATAGTTTAATTTTGTACTGTATCGCGTTTTTGCTACAGACTGCAGATTTCCTGTTATTAAGAAAAAGCATAAAATTAAATAAATACGTTTCATTTCAAATACTATTCGGAATACGACATTTGCCTATATGGCGGTTTCTGTTGCTTCAGATGATCGTTTCTGTAACCGAGCTGCAAGATTTATCAGAATACAGAAGTTGAGAGAACAGAGAAATGCGTGGAGTTGCTTTGTTCGCCACAGGAGTGGGGGGAATAATGAGCAGCGCGCCAGCGGGCGGCTCTGCAAACAAGCGGAGTAGGGAGAGTGGTGGGGAGAGGTGAACCGGTGAACCAGCTAACTCACCGACTCAGTTGGCGGTTGGATCGCCCCGATCGCCGGAGTCGTGCGGAGCAGCGAGCTCACTGAACCATGCTGCCGACTCTCGACTCGCAGCGCAGAGGCACTGCACGTGTTTAGAAGCCCATTTTCTGTAGTTTTATACTTGCATATGGTCTATACCACATTTATTTTGTAGCTTAGGAAACTTCTGAAGAATTTGGCAAGGGGTTTAGGAAACTTCTGAAGCATGTGATAAGAGGTACTTATGCAGCTCATTGCTGTTACCAGAGGGACTTTTCGAATCGGATGAACTACCACTCTTTTTTTCGGATTCATTCATCACTCACTCGTTAGAAGGAACTGGCTCTTTGAATCAGTTCAGGAGCAGATTGCCCATCTCTAGGTGGGACGAGGAGATGGGGAATGATGCAGGAAGTGTATGACACAAGGAAAATGGTAACTCGAGTACGTGTCAGAAAGTGCATACCACTCAAACTGACTGGAAAGCTGAGGAGTGCATATCGCGAGGTCTATATGGAAATAGGTGTGTGTTGTGACGGAAAGGAAGGTCGGTGCACCGGTGTTGAGGCAGACAAGATTGAGATGTTGGAGAAGGTCCACCAAAAGGGAGCCTCTCGGATAAGGTGTCAGAGAGCCCCATAGGAGGTAATGGGCATTAAAGTCGCCTACCAACACGAAAGGTAGAGGGAGCTGGTCAACGAGGTGTAGCACATCTGCCTTAGTAAGGGCAGATGACAATGGTGAGTACATATTACAAAGGGAAAAGGTGGATAGAGTTATGCGGACGGCAACTGCCTGTAGGTGAGTATGCAATGAAATGGGATGGTGAGAGACTTCGTCCCGAATGAGCATCAGAACCCTTCCATGGGCTGGGGTACCTTCCACAGGTAGCAGGTCGAAACACACAGAGGTGTAGTGGGGGAAGTCTGCAGATCACTTGGACGTAACTTAGTTTCTTGGAGACAAACTAGAAGCGGGCAGTGCAATGGAAGGAGTAGTTTTAATTCCTCCCGATTGGAATGAAAGCCGCGAATATTCCATTGAAGGAGCGCCATAATAAAAAATAAGAGCAGAAAGGAAGATAAAAAAGGAACAAGCAGGTGGGGTTACCTCGATGGCCGCTGAGGACCAGACTTCAAGGGAGCACTACTGTTGCCATCTAGAGGCAGAGTCATGTTCCATAGGTTCAAACGATACATCTGCCACCTTCCCGAGTATATCAGGAGGGGCAGCTTCCGCCACGGTAAAATGCCGGTTGCCCGGCTAACAGTAGTGCGTCCCAGCGAGACAGACGATGATCGGGGCAGACTACTGTTGGGCAGCGTGACGGATGGGTCACGCCTCAGTGGGGAAGGAGAGGAACTCTTTTTTTAGTTGGCTCTTCTGGAAGAGTGTCGGTGAGAAGAGGCAGTTGACGGTTGAGAAGCCTGAGTTCGCAGAAAATCTTCACGGACGGGTTCCTTTTTCAAAGTCTGGGCATCTTGTTTAGGTGCCTGTGGTTTATTAGAGGTTGACGAAGACTGAACTATAGAAGCAGCAGGAGGAAGTGGGGACGTGGAACGGGCTATCTTCGGGCTGGCCGATAGCACAACTGTGTCAACGAAAGTGAAATCACAGGTCTGCGTACCTGCATCCTTAGTAGGTCGAGTGGAGGTGAGGACCTTACTGTATGTGCCCGCTGGGAGGACAGTGGGCTTTCGACTCACCAACAACTTTCGAGCGGCAGATGTTGATACCTTTTCTGTAACCCGAATTTGCTGAATGACCTTTTCATCCTTATAGACAGGGTAGTCCCGAGAGGAAGCCGCATGGTCACCATTGCAATTAAGGCAGTGAGGGGACGGAGGTGGGCAATCCCCCTCATGGGCATCCCTACCACAAGTGACACATTTTGCTGCATTAAGGCAAGATTGACGGGTGTGGTTGTATCTGTGGCATTGGAAACAGCGCGTTCGGTTAGATACATAAGGGCGGACGGAGATAACTTCATACCCTGCTTTGACCTTTGACGGGAGTTCAACTCTGTCGAACATCAAACACACAGTACGAGTCGGTGTCAGCTGGTTATCTACCTTTTTTAACACCCTGTGCACGGCTGTTACACCCTGATCGGACATATAGGTTTGTATGTCTTCCTCAGACGACCCGTCAAGGGATCTCGTAAAAACTACCCCCCATGACGAGTTGAGCGTGCGATGCGCTTCTACCTTGACAGGAAATGTGTTTAACAATGTAGTCCGTATCAGTTTTTGGGCCTGGAAGGCACTGTCCGCTTCCAGCAACAATGTGCCATTGCGCTGACGTGAACAGGTTTTAACAGGGCCAGCAATTGCATCAACGCCTTTCTGAATGACGAAAGGATTTACAGAAGTGAAATTGGTTCGAGAGACAACAAGAAATTTCGGTAGATTATGCAAAGTTTTCTTTTGCTGAGGCGAATCTATCTTTCGTTTCTGGGTCAAAGTCACAGAAGAAGAGAAGGAAGTCATCGCGGAAGTGTCCCCCATGATTACCGGCGTCTCCGATGGCGCACTCCTTCCTAGTGGGGGCCCTCTCCGAGGGCTTACCCGCCTTAGGTGATTGTCCACATCTCAGGTCACACCTCCCGAGAAACGGACGGAGGGACCAATTGGCATGTTCGGAAGGTACCAGCTTGGGTAATCACCCCTCCCTGGGCCTGGCCTTTACCAGGGGGTACGTAGGTGCCCTAACTGTCTACCCGGGGCGGGGAATTACGCATTACCCCGTCACCTGCTACGCAAGATAATGCGTGGATCGGCCTTCAGACACGCACAGGGAGGAAAGAAGAAGAATAGAGGAAGTGAAGAGAAAGAAGTGTCCCAAACGCCGAAGTGGAGACTAATGAGGAGGAGAGGAAGGCTAGGAGAGTACAGCAAGGAGAGAGAGACAGAAGCAAAGGATAGGAAAGGAAGAAACCAAGGAAAAAGAGAAACTGGGACTAGAAACCACCGTCATTCGCAAAGGACGCCCGTCTCTGGGCGAAGGCGTGAACCGGGAGGGAAAGTGAAGCAGCCTGGGGCGGAAGAAAGGCTGCTTTGGCTCGGGGCCCCGTGCGCACCACACACGTACCCACAAAAGAGCTGTGGGGCCTCCTGGGGGGACGCCATGGTGGGGAATTTAGGCAAAATGAAGTGTAATAATATGCACACATTTTGTGAAATGGGCACTTGCAGAATGTAGTAGGTTTCAAGTGCCAAAAGCTATACCAGTATTTTTGACTTTTGCAGTGTCTTAATCAAGCCTAAATTATAAAATGTATTTTTATTCTGAGTTTACATCGACAAGTACTTGAAGCCTTCTAAATGTCTAATACAGAAGAGTGATAAGTGTAAATTACAATGGTTGTAACACTTTTTTACTACTACTCAATCATTATGTAGATCTATTCTTGATTTTCAAATGTATGGTGTCATTACCCCGGAACCGAAGGTAATGGCGCTACTGTGAATACTTTCACATTATATATTTTAACAGTATAAAATGTTCAAATGTTAGTTATGCTTAAGAGACTTAACTGCGGGTTCATCAGACCTTAAACTTACAAACTACCTTACACTAAAAGACGACACAAACATTCATGCCCAAGGGGGAATTCGAACCCCCAACCGTAGCGGCTGTGCAGACTGAGTGGCACGCCACAGACGGCTCAGACACTGCGGCCGACGTTTTACCAATAAAACGTAACAAAATACATGTCTGAAAAAAATTATAATAAAGTAGTATTAGCTGGAAAAGTAGTAGTATTATTCTTTACGAAAAAAATACACCTATAATAAGGAAAAATAAAAAATGGTTTCTCCTAAGGTGGCGCCATTCCCCTGCTCTCTGCTAAATGTCATTTGTCTGAAGGCTTTCGATTTTTTACAGTTGCTGACAAATGACGACTTGAGTCAGATGTGGTAGTGTGGAAGGTATTTCTAATTAATTCTAATTTACTAATCCCTACAGCGATTACTTTTGCTACGAAAATTGGGCTTATTCTGTATGTTATGTTCAAATAATTTACGGAATACAGTTGGGCGATGTCTTTGACAACAGCCAGTATTTCGGGAGTTTAACGCCCGTCATTTTCAAGGTATAACAGAAAAGACTGCTCTTCATGTCTACAATCAACTATTCGCAAAATTTTGCAAATTAATAGAAAAAAGAGCAAGGGTTTTTTTTTTTTTTTTTTTTTTTTTTTTTTTTTTTTTTTGGGGGGGGGGGGGAGGAGTGTCACTGTGCGAGGGCACCTCAATATAGCTCTGGCTCTGAACCCCTCTTCCCCCAAGGAAAAATGTATCTACGTCCCTGTTACTGCGACAACCTTGAACTATGCTCCCTGCCTCCTGGCTGTAGAATTTTTACAGTGGAGCTGATCACAATACCTTGTGCTCTTCAAAACCTCCGAGCATGCCCCGGAAGTCTTTTCTCATCTGTAGTGACTCTCGGATTAGTCTAGAACCACTCAGTGTTTTTTTGTATCATCCTATGCGTGATCAATTCATAACTCCATCTTTATCCTTGGAAAATTGGTTGTTCGGTAGACTTTGTTTGGATCCCACGTCAGCATCCTGGGTAACGGGTACATCAGTCGGCTGACCAAGCAGATCACCACCTCCCAGCCCTTAAGTATTGGTATCCCAGAAAGGGATATCAGATTGGGTTTGCATCGTAAGGTCTTTGCACCTTGGAAATCGGAATATTCCACCTCGAGCACGCCGAACAAGCTCTGTGTAATCAAAAACTCCTAGCCCTATTTGATGTCCTCCATCAGGCCCTTTCGCAGGGACTCTGCTATCCTTTGTCAGCGACGTATTGGCCATACATGGCCACCTTCCCTGTTGTGAGAGTCCACCAAAGTGTCGCCGTGTGATGTTATGACAGTAGTCCATATCCTTCTGGACTGTCCCTTTTTTTTATTCTAGGGATTTAATTCTTGAGGTTGTTTAAGTTTTTTTTAATTATTTTTTTTTTTCTACTGGTTAAACAGCTTCTTATTCTTTTTGTTTATTTTATGATTCAATATCTGATGATAATTATTATTTTGTTCCTCCCTAAATGATTGAAGTTATTTTATTTCTTTCAGCATAGTTGGTTTATTAATTGCTGTTTTTGGTGGTATAGCACAAGGTATTGTGATCAGCTCCACTGTAAAAATGCTACAGCCAGGAGGCAGGCAGGCAGCATAGTTCGAGTTTCTCACAGTGACAGCAACGTAGACAAATTTTTTCCTCTGGGTGGGGAGGGGGGGGGCGTTCAGAGCCAGAGCTATATTGAGGTGCCCTCGCACAGTTGACAGGTACCAAAGCTGTGACGCTCCTCCCCCCCTCCACAAAGAAAACAAACTTGCTATTTTTTTTATTAATTTGCAAAATTTTGTTAATAGTTGATAAATGACGGAAGTGTCTCGGGCATGGATGTTTGTGTCTTCTTTAGTGTAAGATAGTTCATGAGTAGTTTGTAAGTTTAGGGACTGATGACTCCACAGTTAAGTCCCTTAAGTATAAGAAACATTTGAACACTTGATATTGATAAAACATATATTGTGAAAGTATACACAGTGGCGCCATTACCCTAGGTTCCGGGTAATGACGCCATACATTTGAAAATCAAGGATAAATCTACACAATGAGTGAGTAGTAGTAAAAGAATGTTACAAATGTTGTAATTTATACTTATCACTCTTCTGTATTAGACATTTAGAAGACTTCAAGTACTTGTATTTTTATTCAGAGTTTACATTGACATTTTATAATTTAGGCTTGATTAAGAGACTGCAAAAGTAAAAAATACCGGTATAGTTTTTGGCGCTTCAAACCTACTACATTCTACAAGTGCCCATTTCACAAAATGTGTGCATCTGTATCATTTTGCCTAAATTCCCCACCATGCATCATTACCCCAATTGAAAAATGACTAAGAACGTCAATTTAAAGCCAAAGATTTTGCGAATCAATTAGGTTAGAGACACGAAATCGAAGCTAAGTATCTACAGACTACATTACGACGAGTATTATAAAGCACTGACAGCCTACAGAGGTACTTATTTCAATAAAATACAGGCTCGAAAATTAGATACAAAATGTCAAAACTTACAATTTCTCACAATTAATACCTATCAACCATCACGGACGGCGACCACAGGAATTAGTTCTGCGGTAGGTAATGGAGATAGAACACTAGCAAGCGTACTCATAGTGCCAACCGTTCGTCATAAAACTAGGGTGGCGCTATTACCCAGGGTGGTGCTGTTATCCTGGTCTCCCCTACATTTCAGCACCTGCACATCGGACTTTGGAAACCCAAATTACCGTAGTGAAGTTGCAGTGCTGCCGAATATGTGCAAGCTGACAGGCGACAGTTATTAACAAAGTCCACTGTTGCCTCCAATGATACATATCAGTCACCTGTTTGTAATACTACTTTGGCGAAATGACACTTTAGAGATGTGGTATCTGATATTACGTGATATCAGTATGCATTTAAAGTAGTGGGATGAAGGTAAGGTTACTTCTTGTAAGCAGAGGATGGTAACATTACTCGTTAAAAAATATATTTTTCTGTGTCACGTACAAGTTTGCCACCATACTGTAGTAATAAAGTTAGTAGATCACTGAAGTTGGTAGCAGTAGTAAACATAAGAGATGGTGGCCTTTGTTACACGGTTATCAAACCTCACGCGGTACTTTAAATAGTCCATGGAGCATATTTCTGACTGGAATTCTACAATACTTGTTCACTGTTACTGATGGTTAGCGTTGTGACAGTGCATCATAAATTTAAAACTACAGCCGCGCATAGTGCGCGCGAAGTAATATAGGGCTGCTACAGCAATTAGGCAGCGCCGCCCAAGTGAACCGGGGCTCGCCTGGACTCAGCGGAGCACGCCAGTCTACATTCAACCATGATTCAAAACACATGTTGTGTAGAGTTCAAATTCTATTGTTAATAATGTTATTACACTTTTAGTGGCGACGAGTTGTGAACTATTCCACGCATTGTCATCGGCAGTGTTTTGATAAATATGGAAACCTTAGAACAGCTATTGTGTTCACTCATCGAGCAGCAGACTGCCCTCTTAGCTTTGTTATGTGACTTACCACAGATGCTTATGTCAGTTGTGTCAACGTCATTGTCCAGTCGGGTCGTGTTCTGTGCCTCCATTCCCTCCATACGAGGAAGTTGCGGAAGAGTGGGAGGGCTATGAAAAGCGGCTGCGGCAACATTTTGTGGCTTTCAGCGTTGGCGATGATCAGCTGTGCAAATCACTGTTTCTTTCTTGGATTTCTCCAAAAGTGTATCAACTATATCTCAGGTTGCCCCCCTATGGGATACGGCATCGTTATCATTTGCTGAAATGTGTGACATGCTCGCCAAATATTATCAAAAGAACACCCATGTTGTTACTTCCCGGGTGGTTTTTTACAAGTGCCGCAAGCAGCCATACTGTGTATGGGCTGTGGAATTACAAATGTCAATTTGTTATGGACATACATCATGAGTCTTATGCCAATTCCATGGTTAGAGATGCTATTCTTAGGTTGGCTCCGGATAAGGAAGTCAGACAACGGGCTCTCCAGCTCCCAACTCCCTCTTTATCTTAAGTATTGCCCAGTCATATGAAATTTCTCGTGCTGCTGGCACCTAAATTGACGAATACATGGACGTCAGTGCTGTGCAGCCTGACGCTGCACTGGACTACGCGTCTGTTTCGTATGATTGGGAAGTTACCGCAGTACACGCATGTCAACAACGAGGCGCTGTACAACTGTGAGCTAAAAAGCAGAAGCAGCTGTGGCAGCAAACTCAGGTATGTTCGGTGCTTCCATCCTGTCCACGTTGCTTTATCAAACACAAGAGGGTAGATTGTCCTCAACGCTGGGCGACGTGTCACACCTGTCATAAGAAAGGTCACATTGCTTCCACCTGCTGGTCTAACAAAACTCCTGCTGTTGTTGAAAATGACAATTCTGTTATGACCGTCAATTGTGTACTTTCCTATACTAGTAAGTTATATATAGATGTTCATGTACTTGACAAAAATATTTGGATGCAGGTTCTGCTGTCACTATCATAAATTCTCACACATACTTGGGATTGGGTTCTCCGCCGTTGTCTCCTGTCACATGCAATTTGCGGACTTACAACAAACAGAAAATTCCGATTATCGGCCAATTTGAAGCGTCCACTTCTTACAAGTAGGTCGTTCGTTCATTCTCTCACTTTTATTGTTGTTGATCATGCAGGAATGGAAAACTTGTTTGGGTATGATGCTTTTCGACTTTTTGGATTCTCCATTACAGACGATCTACATCTGGTATCTGATGATATTCCTTACACTTGGTTAGATGCATTGTGCACTGAATTTTCCTCGATTTTCTTTCCTGGCCTGGGCCGCGCTGTCGACTGAGGCACATATAACGCTCAAACCGGGGGCTCACCAGAAATTTTTCCGTACCCGCCCCCTTCCAGTTGCATTGTGAGACCCAGTCAAGGCTGAATTAGATAGGTTGGTGTCTTTGGGGGCTCTCCTACCAGTTACTTCTAATGAATGGGCATCCCCCTCATTGTGGTTTGCAAACCTAATGGCAAATTGCGCTTGTGTGGCAATTTCAAAACGACCGTCAATTCCCAATGTCTCATTGATACTTACCTGCTTCCTCTTTCCGACGACTTGTTTGCCAAACTTGCGGGTGATCAATTCTTCTCCAAAGCTGATTTATCAGAGGCATATCACCATCTGCCTTTGGACACCGATTCCAGGAAATTTCTCGTCTTAAACACTCAGTTTGGCCTGTATCAATACCAACGGTTGCCGTTCCGTGTTGTCAGTGCGCCAGCTATCTTCGAGCGTTTTTTAGAACAACTGACGGCTTCCGTGCCTGGTTGCATCAGCTATCAAGATGATATTGTAGTTACAGGGGCTTCCACGGATGAACACCTTGCCAATCCTCGTGCTCTTTTTCAGGTTCTCCTGTCTGCGGGGATGAAGTGTAATCTCGCTAAATTCAATTTTTTCAGTCTTCTGTTGTGTATATGGGGTTTCAACTGTCCCATGACAGGATCCGCCCCTTAAGTCAGCATGTTGATGCTATCGCAGCCCTCCCACAGCCGTCCAATGTTAAAGACCTTCAGGTATTTCTTGGCAAAATTGCCTACTATCATAAATTCCTTCTTTCTGCAGTTGACGTGGCCCATCCATTGAATCCGCTGCTCCGTAAGAACATTCCTTTTCACTGGACCGACGAATGTGAACGTGCCTTTGTCCGCCTCAAAGATCAACTTCAGTCGGAGCCGTTTTAGTCATGGTTTGCCCGGGGAGGCAATTGGTGTTGGCTACGGACACGTCCCAACATGGTCTTGGGGCCGTCGTTGCACACCGATATGACGATGGATCAGAGTGGCCTATTGCTTACTCTTCGAAGACGCTCAAGAATGCTCAAAGGCGTTATTCTCAGATTGAGAAAGAGGCACTTGCCATAGTGTATGCCTTCAAAAAATTTCACTTTTTGTTGTATGGTTCCAAGTTTCATCTTATTACCGACCATAAGCCTCTTGTCTCCCTGTTTCATCCTTCAGCATCACTTCCAGATAAAGCTGCACACAGGTTGCAACGTTGGGCTTTATATTTGTCTCGATTTCACTATGAAATCCATTACCGCCCCACGCTGTCTGTTCGTGATGGGGTGGTTCTCCTCTCTACAGATGGAGCATTTACAAGGGTGGTGGTTCCAGATTTTCTGCGTCAACGTGTTCTTCAGTTGTTACACCAGGGACATTGGGGTGTTTACCGCACTAGAACTCTGGCTCGCAACATGTTTACTGGCCAGGAATTGATGCAGACATTTCACGCATGGTCGCCCTGTGTACCAACTGTGCTAAACAATCGGCAGGCCCCCCTAGCTGACCCTTCCCCATGGCCTGCCCTAGCACACCCTTGGAAACGGGTCCATGCTGACTTTGCTGGCCCCTTTTTTGGTGCCTACTGGTTTCTTGTCATTGATGCTTATTCCAATTTTCCTTTTGTGGTTCACTGTGGGTCCCCTTCCACTGCGGCAACAACAAATGCATTGGCAAAGGTTTTCGCCCTTGAAGGTCTACCCTCTACACTAGGCACAGACAATGGTCTTCAGTTTTCCTCACAGGCTTTTGCAGATTTCTGTTCTGGTCTCAGTGTCCGTCATGTCACAGCACCGCCCTTCCATCCACAGTCAAATGGGGAGGTCGAGCGTCTTGTACACACATTCAAATGTCAGATAAAGAAGTTCCTCACTGAGTTTTCTACGGAAGATTCTTTACTTCACTTCCTAAGTTCTTATCGATTTACGCCCATAGGTGATCACAGCCTGGCCAAGCTCTTACATGGTCGTCAGCCGCGCACATTGTTACGTCTTCTTCGCTTCTGATAGCCTCGGACTGTTTCTCAGCCTCCTGACAAGTTCCGGATAGGTGCTCCTGTCTGGGTACGAGAGTATGACTCTCGTGCCAAGGGGATCAAATGAACCATCAAAAAGTTTAGAGGCCGTCGGTTGTGTGACATCCGTACTGATGAAAGAAAGGTTGTTCACCATTTTGACCACATACATCCGCGGGCAGTGAACCTTGTAACGATACTGCTGACCCCCTCATCTCAATGTTATCGTATGATGCCGTCTGCCTGGTCCTCTCATCTCAATGTCATCCTACGATACCGCCTGCGTCGGATCCGGAATCGTGTGGTTCAGTAGTGATAAATGTTGCGTGTGAAGTTAGAAACGATGTAGCCAGCCTAGGAATCAGTGGAGGACAGTGTCTGGGTGATACTGTGATTAAAACTAGTGATAGGTTTCATTAATTAAGAGTTTCATATATTTTCTTTCCAGACAGTTCTATAAACAATAGTTGCATCATTGTATGTTATTTCAATAAATAGACAGACAAATGGTAAAAAACTTTTGTATCCACATAAGGACATTAAAATAAATAGCATTGTATATATGTTAGGCTCATAAAGAAATTGTGTTGATCAGCTAATTGTTTCAATTACTGTAAAGTCGAAATTTGAATATTGTATTTCTTTGTATATATTGACTCACTTGAGATTTTGAACCTATTTTGAGAATTTCCAAGATAATTGATAGCTCAATATATGTTAGGAACATGTTGTGATGTATTCATTAACAAATTAATTAAAATCTAACATTGCACTTTGTCAGCAGAAAGATCGAAAATTAAGACTTAAAAATATTTGCTTCATCTAAAATTATTGTGTGTATAGTTTTCATTTTTTTATTGCGATTATTTTTGTGTATATGAAATGTTTTTCTGTTATATTTGTTAATTGTAAATCAGTATAATCTATTGTTATGAACAATGCTTAATGTAACGCCATTATTGTCAAGGTTATATATTTGTCTCACCGCCTTGCGTGGGGAATTCGAGTTTTGGCGGAGTTCGAGTTTGAGTCGTTTGTTATGTGTTCTGGAATCCATGTCACTCTGTGTTTTGAGAGTGGAAGTACTACCAGCTAAGTTCTGATGTATGGAATTTGTATTGTTTTGTTGGAGAAGTTTGAGTCAGATTAAAGAAGAAGTGAAAATTGTACATATCGACTATTTATTTCTACCACGATGCCCCAGGAGAATAATGTTGCAGCGAACAGAACCCCCATACAACGCAATATTAAAAAGCTGAGTATCGGTAGAATGAAACTGTAATTACTTTAAATAGTATACAAATGGTTCAACCTGCCATTGTAAACATTGACTCCACACAGGACTAGTTATACTCCTTCAGAAGCCCATAGACACTGTACAAGCGGAACCTCTCCCTAAGGACCCCGGCTGGACCCAAAAATTTAGTTTATTAAAATATCCGATTTTTTTCCCTCCGACCGTCTTAGTTTCGTAACCAATGGAGCCGTCGGCTCCCCTCGCTGGCTTGACGATCATCTTCCCCCCTTGCTCGCTTCGTATTGTTGTCGTGGGGAGCCCAGTTCCTACCACTCAGCGATACTCTGCTCTCTGCTACCAATCGGGAAAGACCACGTTGGTTCACGTGGAGCATCCTCCAGGCCCCGATGATTGCTGGGACGTTCTCTTGCTAGCTCCGGGTCTCACCCCGTAGGTTGCGGGTCACCATGGTCCCTGGGACGGGTTCCACTCACTGTTTCACACCCCCGGTAGCCTTCTGTAGTAACAAGTAGAGTAATAAACTTCATGGTTTGATTTCAACAAAATTTCCTGCATTTCTCTCTGCCACCCGAACCGCCCATGTCTCACCGCCAGCCATATCCTGGCACTTGAACAAAACCATGTATGGGTCCCACATTTACTGCTCATAACTCTAAGTACCCAACATAATCCTGCAGAAGATGTGCTTCCATCACATGAGCTGACTGTGCGGTGACGTGTGC